>JAWNKW010000137.1:0-1477500 GCA_035041775.1 Chymomyza caudatula | reverse complement strand
GCAGGTACTTCTTGTTCTGCACCCAAGAATCTCATCCAAATCCATAGCTCCAGGTCTTCATTTTTACATCTCCCTTTCACGCTGTCGCCTTTTCCACACTTATTCGCTGCTATCTTCCACTTCCTCCTTCTTCTGTTTTTCGTCTTCTCAACTCAGGCAACATTTAGCTATAAAAGAGTATTCAAAACGAGCATCAAGAAATGTTTTTTGTTATTTCGAATTCGTTTTATCTAAGACCCGATACTTGTTTACCTTTTTGTTTCTTTTTTTTAGGCAAATCTTTTTGCCACCAAATAAAATGAAAAACAGTGCCAAAAATTGTTATTTAATAAAAATTGGCAGAACAAATGCGTTTTGGGGTCTGGCCAAAAGCGTAAAAACGGTTTTCGGGTTCTTGACGCTTTTCGTCGTTCCTGTTACTGTTTTGCATTCTAATTAGTTGGCATTTTGCTGGGGAAGCAGGAGCAGCAGCAGGAACAAAAGTATTTCCAGAAATTTCAAATGTGGCTTTTTTACAGCTCAAGCTTAGACGCCTTCACCTTTTATTTTTTTTCTATTATATTTTTTTATTTGCTACGATTTGTGTGTTGCTTTTGATAAATGAAATTTGTCAGAACAAAATGTAACCCTTTTTCGTCTTAGCCTTATTAAGATTTTTTTTGCTCCCTTTAGTTTATTGACATTTTTGAGAATATGTTTCTTTATTTTGAGCTTAAGCTAAACGAAATCCACTGTCTGAAAGATTTCCTATCCCTACCCTTCAGTTCTGCTAAGGCCTGAATCAGGCCTGAAACAGGCCTGAAACTTCATGACCAGCCCTTCCTTCTGCCTTCCAACTACACGCGTTCAGGTCATGAGTTTTGCATGGGCATTGCCTAGGGATTCACAGCTGAACTATCAGGCCTGATTCAGGCCTGACTTCTTTGCAAAAATCAGTGGTGATTCAGGCCTGATTTCTTTGCAAAAAATCATAGGTGATTCAGGCCTGATTTCTTTGCAAAAATCATAGGTGATTCAGGCCTGATTTCTTTGCAAAAATCATTGGTGATTCAGGCCTGATTTTTGATCAATAAAAACAATGCTGTTTAAAAATATATTTTTATAAATATATTTATTTTATTTAACAGTTCCTTTCATTTACAGTTCTACTTAACCTTACTTTTATACATAAACTTAAATGTTTTTTAACTTTTTTTTTGGTGTTCCATGTTTTTTGCCTTTAATGGTTTTGTTTCCTTAATGCATTGCCTTAGAAATTTGGTATCGTCCAATACAGCGCTATTGGATGCAAATTTTAACTGAAATAAAAAAATGTATACAAGTTATATTTAAGTTTAATTACCTAAAAGAGCTAAATATAAATTCTTATACTTTTCTTAATAATTCTTACCTTTTATTTTCACTTTTATACTTTAAATAATATTTTTATTGTCACATACTTCAGACTGCTCAGACTCTGAAAATATTAGCAAAACATTTTTTTATGAAACTTTTTTATTTAAAAATTTAAAGATACTTACGTTTTGCTTGAAAATATGTTAAATTTTATTGGGCATTTATAGCACGTGTACATTTTAAATATACATATAATAATTATAATAGAACGTACATGCACAACTCGTGTTCTGTATCGTCAAACGAATGAAATGCATAAATATATGCTTGACAACAGTCGCGTCAGTTTCTAGTTTTTTTTTTCGAGTCTAAAAGAGCAGGAGAGAGGCGCAAATTACTCTCGTAGGAGGTAGTGAAAATATAGCAAATATGCATTGACATTGCACGGTTTTTGGTTTTGTAAAGAGAGGCAAAAACTGGGCGAGTGTCGCTCACATTTTGTTTATTGTCTTTGTTTTTATTTCCTTTCCTTGTTATTAGCTGCCTTCATTGGAAGCCGTGATTCAGGCCTGAATATTGCCCTGAAAAGAAGCGAGTTCAATTTCGTTTTCATAATTTCTGACCCTCTGGCGTCATTTGAAGGCCTGATTCAGGCCTGAAAAATTCAGCCCTGCCTGCTAGAACTGAAGGGTAGTATTTAGTAGAGTTGTTGTTGTTGTGTTTGATATCCTGACCCTACTAAGTAGTGTGTGTGTGTGTCTGTCTGGTGATTGATGATGATTCCTCTGTAGAGTGTGTTTATAGCCAAGGCGTGCGCTATTTGCCAGTTGACAAACCAATTATATTGGAATTTCATATCAAAAGTGCGTCTGGTCAGCAAAAAAATATATATAAAAATTTAACTCTTCAAAGCACATCACAAAAAAGTTACGATTGTTCAATGAAATTGTAGTTTGTAGTTTTTATTGTGGGAAATTTCTTATGCCTATTTTACTTTCACAAGCAGCACGTTTTCGCACCAATTTTAAAAACACACAGCTAGTTTTTACACCCGGGTTGTTGTACCAGCTAGTTAACAGCAGCATGTTAGCATGCAGGTTGCATCAAACCTAATCATACACAAGAACAGATTGCACTGCTTGACAAGCAGTACACTTCGCCTATGTTAAAATAACATTTTGTTTTACAGCATGTTGTAACAGTTTTGTTTGAAGGCGAACTGTTACGAACAAGCGTCAAACTATAACATAAGCAAGCAGTGCAAATGTTATAGCCAAGACAGTTACCAACTGTAACGCAGTAAATTATGTTAAATGGTAAAATAACATTTTGTTGTGCTGCATGTTGTAACAGATTTGTTCGAAGGCGAACTGTTATGAAGAGTTTGATTTCACAATAACATAAGAAAGCAGTGCAAATGTTATAGCCAAGACAATTACCAAATGTAACGCAGTAAATTATTTTAAGGAAAATACTTTTTTTAATATTGGGCATAATTTTTACAATTTCCCAAAAATACACTGCACGAAATTTAAATAGGTTTTATTTATGGCCAATATATGCTAAGCTAATAGCGCATCACATATTGTTCTTTATTCCACCTGTTATACGAAGAACAAAAAAAATGCGACATAATGATGAAAGATGGAAAAATTAATAAAAAATAATTGCTCTCCCACTCAGCGATAGTGTGCGATAATAAAGATGTTGCCGATCATGGTCATCCAGAACAGATACATCGAGGGGTGCTACTTGTCCTTGGATAGTTTGAAAAAAGTAAGGTTCTCGAGTAATATGAGATTTGCTCACTTCGCAACTCTCGAAATCTCAAATTTTTTTAAATAAGCGATAATTCAAAAACAATGCTAGAAAATCAAAAATGGTATCAGGATTCAAAATCAGCGACCCAAAATTTACCGGAAAGGGTATGTTTTAGGCATAAGCCCTTAATTGAGGCCAAATTTGTTGCATAATGTAGTCGATGGAAAATTATTCACCTTTAACATAGCTTTTAAGCATAATTTTTTAGTCCAATTAGCTTTATTTGCCAACCAATTGTCTTTACTGCTTTCATTTGTTAGATAAAATTATCTAAAATTTGCTCTCTTAACAAACTCTTAACATGTCTTCTTTAGATATAACAAATAAAGAGACATTATTTGGAGCTTACCTCAATTTACCCTACAAAACATGCACATTGAGCTACAATGTAAACACACTGAGTCATAGGTCATTAGCACCCGCTCACAGAAGTCTCTTGGCAGCCATTAGACTAGAGCGTCTTCTAAACGTTTACCGTTTAGCGCGTGTGCCGAGCGTAAACCAAACAAAACGTTTATCGCCGAAATCGCAACGAAACGTTTTCCGTCAGCTATAAAACCGGTTTGCGGCATGCGAAACGCTATCAGTATTATTTTGTGTGTGCAACGGTTAATAGCAAACAGTGTGAGAAACGTTTAAAAGTAAGTCAATTTCATATCAGTGCTAAGCAAATTAGTGCAGAAATGTCGCAAGCTGATAACGAGCTACGTGAGCAGCCAAATCCAAATGTGGCAAACACTTTGCCAAGTCCACCAAAGATATGTGAAACCTGCAGCGGACAACAACCACGACCTAACATGGATTTGGAGGACATGACATTGGCGAATCCGGGTAATCAGCAGCTGGAAAAGCTGATAAGGAAAGCGAGCATTGCTCAGCAAATGTTGGCGGATGTGCTGAAACAATTGATGCGGCAGCATACACAAAATGCAGCAGAACATAAGCGGATTGGGAGTTCCGATGAACGGCAAACACATAAAGAGGGCGGCAAGGGGCGTAAAGAGCAGCAGCAACGTTATCTGCGCCACGATTTGCGGCTTGGTTCCAGTGACAGCAGCCAAAGCGATTGCGAGCTAATTGCCGTGGAATTGGAACAAAGTGCAGAACGGCGACACGGAGGAAGACACTCACGTGACGAGCGCAAACGTGATCGTTCGCGTTCGCGTTGCCGCTCTCGCGGACGTTCTCGTGGCCATTCACGTGGGCGCTCTCATGGACGCTCTCGCTCACGATCCTACACAACTGTACGACGCAGTGCATTGCCATTGGCTGTGCCCGTGACGTTAGCTGTGTGAGTAACTGTTAATATTTCATATTTTTATTTAAATTTAGTTAAGAGCTATAATGGATTTTATTAGGAAAATAAACACACTTTATAATTATGAAAGCTACTGGTTTTTTTTATTGCTTTGTCTTACGTTATTCTATAGAATTAATAAATAAATAATATTATAATATTATATAATAAAAAAATTATAGCCGAGGAAAACACTTTTTTGCATTAAAAAGAGAATAGCTGTTTGTTCCCAAAAATATGCATCACGTTTCCTGTTTCCGATTCTGATTGAAACTGGTTGAAATGAACGCATGAACTGGATTGTAAAAGCGAGAAATAGAAATCAGATTGGATAGAATACATGATAGATATGGGGTAAAAGAACTTCAGTCACACTAGATATACAACTTTTTCGGAAATCTCAGCAAGCTCTTAAAACAAAAAAAAACTCTAAAAACAAAAAAAAACAACAAAAATTTTGAATTTAAATTTAAAAATTCTTTCTATATACTTTTAACGCTCTTCAAATGGCTTTAGAGCAAATAACTGGCCTAGATAAGCTTCCCTTTATGAAGCGTTATGATGCTTGCTTTATGGAGCAAGAGCTCAATAAGATCAAGTGTGCTACATCCAACTTTTTGAATCCCTACCGGCTGATGGCGCCACCATTTGAGAATGTAAATAGCAGCCATTCCAATTTCTCTATTATTACGCTCAGTTAACTGTTTCCACAGCCCGCTGAGAACTTGCCCAAGATAATCAACCATTGCAAAGTGTCGCTCGAATTTGAACATGGCACTACAACGCTTGGTTTCAAGTACCAGGGCGGCATTATCTTGTGCGCGGACTCGCGAGCCACTGCCGGTTCCTATGTGGGCTCGCAGCATATGAGAAAAGTCGTCGAACTCACGGACTACATGTTGGGCACTATGGCTGGCGGCGCCGCCGATTGCACGTACTGGGATCGTGTTTTGACCAAGGAGTGTCGACTACATGAGCTGCGCTATCAAAAGCGTCTCTCGGTTACCGCAAGTGCTCGCATTTTGTGCAATATTTGTAGCGAGTACCGTAACATGGGTCTTTCTATGGGCATGATGCTGGCGGGCTATGATACCAATGATCCAAAGTTGATCTATGTGGATTCGGATGGGGATCGCAATTCGTTGACTTTATATTCTGTGGGTAGTGGCGCATTATGCGCTTTGGGGCTGCTGGACACTAGCTACAAATGGGATTTAACTGATGCGGAGGCCTATGACTTGGCGAGACGTTGCATTTACCATGCCACATGTACAGATGCCTACTCCGGTGGCATTGTGCGTTTATATCATCTGCAGCCCGAGGGTTGGAAGGTAATCTCTAATACGGACTGCTTAGATTTGCATAAGACCTATGCCAAAGAGAAAGAAGAGGGTAAAATTTGGGATACTATCAAGCGGGTTATTGACTTTAAAATGTTTTTCCGCACTTATTGATGGTCGGCTCTTTTTGCAACGTAAATACTACAAAGAACTATTACTGGTAAATAAGTTTAGGAAAATATACATAAAATTTCTAGTGTTAATACTATTTTTAGTTCTTTAGTTGAAAAATTTTGTGTAGCATTGCGAGTAGGGAGACGACTTATAAACGCTCCTATTTCATTTGACGCTACTGAAAAAAAGCTCACAATTTATTCAAGTATCCGATGCCTTCACCAAAAGAAGTGCCATACTGATTCTAGACCTCTCTCGCGTATTCTATAGCGCGTTTGTAACTAGTCTATGCTCAAAATAGTCAGCTGTCAGAAAGTGCGATTCCTACTAAGTCACTGGTAGGCAGCAACAGAAATAAGATGCCAATCGCAACTTAGAAAATGTGAATGTGCTCAACACATTGACAACTTTACTTCTCTGACACATAAATACTATTGCACCAACTTAAAATAACTGAATTCCGCCAGCGTCTCTGCTGCGGCTGCCGTTTCCTTCTTTAAAGGTAAACCTCGTCTGCTGACGCAAATTATGGGATATTTGTCAACAGATTGGTTCCGATCGCTCTGGTGATTCACAATATTATACCACATCTATGAGAATGCATGTGAAGCCTTCGGAGAAAACCGTAGAACAACAAGTCAGTTTGTTGATCAATGTAGCGTACCCCAAGTTTTCGATTACGACAATACAACAAACTTCGTCGAAACTCAACGGTGCTAGAGGAAGTTCAATTGTTCGGATTGACGAGGAGACAGACTCAAGTCGCGCTTATATCATCAAGAGCACTCTTTGGGTGTCCATGTTGCGCGGATTTAATTTGACAACTCACAATGCTTTCTACTTATCAATCTAAGAAAGCTGCATTAGTCAGGAGAAAGTGGACTCTATCAGTTAGGCATTAGGAGATCGTTAAAAAAGCAGAGTGAGAAAGTGGATCATCGCAAACAGAAAATACTTCTGATAGGGAAATGTCCACCGATTCAGAAAGTAATAAGTTTATTAATTTTTTGCTTTGGGTGCTAGAATCGCTTAAAGTTCAGCATTTTTTTTGGTTTTCATATTAAAGCTTAGTGCTCTGTAACAAAAAAAGTTATGACGTAAGCCGATAACGAAGTCAGATCGGCCCACTGTGCGTCGGTGGCGCCTTTGCATATATAAGTTGTGCGCTACTGTCAGTCGAGAGAGAAGTTGGCGGAAAGGTATGTGGAGCTAAGTGCAATGTTCACCAATAAGTATTAAAAAGTGATAGAGCTTGGAGTTCCAAGCGTCCTTTTAAGGGCCTTGGTTACAAATTAAGCTAAGCAGTAAGGAACTTGCGCATGGGTTATCCGATGGCAAAGGCTGGAGTCCAAGGCGGCAGTGGCTGGCTACTGCTATAAACGATGCACTACTAAGACCAGGCTGGCGACCGCTGATTGAGCTGTATTGCGAGTGTATGCTTACGAATTATATAGTTAAAGGTACGCCAATCTTCGTTGATTAACGTAGGAAATGGTGTTTGCAACTCGTGTTGCAATTAAACACTTTTATATATATTTTATTATAATTGAATTTATTTCGAAGTGCTTCGTCGCACGTTCCAAACTAAACTAAGCTTATCATATTCCTATTAGTTTGCTTAAAGCTAAGAATAGGCTTTATTATAAGAGCTTTAGTATATTGTAATAAAGCTTAGAACTAGTGCTTATTATAAATACAAACTAGGGTATTTATATATGACTCCCCCAGCGTAAGATTCAACAATAATTGTTGAAGGTTAAAGTTACAAAGATGGTTATAGTAAGTAGTATATAATATTTTTATCATAGGATTCAAGAGTTGAAAATGTTATTCAAATTAATTGGCTATGGGTCATTCTCATGTGGTTCTTCATGTTGGTTAGAATTTTGAAATTTGTATTTCCTTTTGACCTGATCTTTATAAATCTTTTTTGGTGGGTCATCATTTGAAAGTAAGTAGTTTCCATCTTTTTTGTGATCTTTGATTTGCTTGTACTTTGGATTTGATTTTCCGATTTTATAGTTCTTGACAAATTCATTTTCAAAGTTATCGTCTTGTTCTTGTTTATCGCTAAGATACAATTTTTGTTTTTTTAAATGTATCTTTTTAGACATTTCTTGAAATTCTTCGTTACTAAGTATATTATTTAACAAATGTATTGGCTTAATTTTTGTACTTGAATGTATTGTATTGTTGTAATGGATCATAGCTTTGAACACATTGCTAAAAACAGTGTCCTTGTTTTTTATGTCTGCTTTAAAGATACGAATATGTTCATTTAATGTTGAGTGTAACCTTTCGACATCCGAGTTTCCTGTTTTCTTATATGGTGTTGTTAGGTGAAGTTGTATTTCGTGTTCTAATAAAATTGTTTAATGCAGCCTATGTTAAATTCATTGTCTGCAATTATTGTATCTGGTTTTCCTAGGTGCTGTACTCTTTCTTTTAATGCTTTTAATAAAGATATCCATGAACGATCTTTTAAATGATGAGCTGTAGCATATTTAGTGAGCCTATCTATTGTTGTAAGATACATAATGTTTCTTTGGGGAAACCAAATATCGACATGTACAATTTCATTATGCTTTGTTGGCGTCTCAGTAATGTTTAACTTATGTTTGATTGGACTACGATCAAATTTAGCAAGGTTACAAATTTTACAGTTGTTTATAAATTTTTGAATTTCTTTTTGTAAATTCGGATAGTAATACAATTTTTTAATCTCTAAAAGTACTTCGTTTATACCTCTGTGATTATTTCTTAAATGTTCTTTTTCAATAAGGTTTACAAGTTTTTCTTTATCAGTAATATCGCTTAATAATAACCCTGACTTGAGTACAATTATATTCTTATTACTTGCAAAATGTTGCCTGTAGTATTCTTGAAATATGAGGTATATTGTAATATTCTCACAATAGACAGCAATCAGTCCTTTTTCTGGAAGTGTTTCTTGCATAAATTTTAATATATTTGCATGATTGCCATTAGTTTGAAGAAGATGCCTTATTTTATTTTTGTACAAGATTTTGGTGGATCGTGACTCTGTCTCTGATTCTTTTATTACGATTTGTAATTTAAATACGTTAAGAGCTTTTTCAGTTAATTTTATAAAGTTAAGATCATCGGATTCGGCACTATGTACTGTTTCTAAATCTACGCAGTCACTAGTGAATAATTGAATTAAGTCTGTTGAAAAATCTATCTCAACATCTTTAGTTTCGTGAGTTGGCGAAATTTCATCGTTTCCTATCAAAAATATGTCTGTGTCTTTAATGTCAATAGTTTTTACAGTGTTTTCTGATAATGTTGGCGTTTCGTCATCTACTATTCTACTTAGGCCGTCCGCTAAAACATTTTCTTTGCCTTTAATAAACACTATATCAAAATCGAACTCGTTTAACTGGATTTTCCATCTCTGTAGCTTGAGATTTGGTTCCTTTAGATTGTTCAGCCAAACTAAAGGACGATGATCGGTTTTGATAGTAAACCTACGGCCGTATAAATAATACTTTAAATGTTTAGTAGCCCAAATAATTGCTAGAAGCTCTTTTTCTATAGGGCTGTAATTAAGTTCAGATGGTTTTAGTTTACGGCTGGCATAACAAATAACTTTATCGCTCTGCATAAGAACAGCACCTAATGCGTAATTACTTGCATCAGTAACGAGAGTAAATTGCTTTTCAAAATTCGGATACACTACAACCGGGTCACTTTTAATTAGTTCTTTTAACTTGTCGAATGCCTCAATGTATTCGGCATCGTTAAGGTTTACTCTTGTGTTCTTCTTTAAGTACTTGTTTAGATTTTGCGCTATTTTTGAATAATCCCTTATGTAGCGTCGCAAATATCCAGTCATGCCTAAGAACGATTTAATTTGTTTTTGGTTCGTGGGCAGTTTTATTCTATCAATAGTTTCGACCTTCTTAGGACTAGGCTTAAGCCCGTTTACATTTATAACGTGACCTAAAAATTCTATTTCAGTTTTTGCAAATTCGCACTTATCAACTTGCAATTTGAGGTTTGCGTTTGCGAGACAACTGAATACTGTGGAGATGTGTTCAACATGTTCTTCAATATTTTTTGAAAATATGAGAATGTCATCCATGTAGACAAGACAGATATGTCCAATATACGGATTAAGCAAGTTATTCATGAGCCTTTGGAATGTAGATGGTGCGTTACGTAAGCCAAATGGCATGCGCAAAAACTCATAATGACCATTAGCAGTAGAAAATGCCGTTTTGTGGATATCATCCGGGCTCATTTCAATTTGGTGAAAGCCCTTGGCAAGGTCTAGTATTGAAAAAACTATGCATCCTCCTAGCTTATCAAAAATTTCGTCCATATTTGGGATTGGATAGCGGTCTTCGATTGTTTCACTATTGAGTTTTTTATAGTCGATTACTATGCGCCATTTTTGCTTATAAGACGCGTCTATTATATTATTATTCCTTGTTGGAGCATTTCATTTATCTGTCTATCTACTTCTTCCTTATGAATCTCAGGATACCTATAAGCTTTTGAATAAATTGGAATATCATTTTTGGTTAATATTTTATGTTTGATTACGTTCGTAAAAGTTAAGTTGTCGCCTTCCTTATAGAATAATACCTTGAATTTCTCTAATACTGGGTCTAACAAACTTCTAGTTTTATAGTTGAGGTCATTCATTCGAAACATGTCGGTCATATTTGTTTCTAAATTACATATTTTGTCGGATACTCGCATAAACATATCAAGTTTGACGTTATTAACGGTGATTTCTCTTTTTTTGTAATCTACGACTGCACCTAAGTCGTCTAATAAGTTTCCACCTATAAGACCATCAAATTCTCTATGAAAGTTGTATTCCAGAAATTCTAAATAATAGTTTTCTATTTGAAATTCCTTAAAAGCAGGAAATTCGCATATCTTATTTATTTTAATTATGTGGCCCATGGCTTTGACACAGGCATCAACATCCACCTTCCATTTTGGGTGACACACATTTTCGTTAATTATACTGAACTCTGCTCCAGTATCTATTATGAACAATAGTGTCCTAACTTTAGTGTATATTTTTATATAGGGAAGTTTTCCTCTTCTACCACTTGAAAATTTACTGCAGACTCAAATTGACCTATATCCATCGGCTGATTATTTATTTTGCTTTGGCCAGATGGCTGAGATTTAATAGTTTGAGCTGACATGCGTGCGCTATTAGTTGAACTAGATGCTTGTTGATCGGGATCATTATAATTCCTAATGTTTGTGTTATTTCTGCTGCCTTCATATCTCTTTTTATAGGTTTTATTTGCACTATAGTTTGAGGTACTAGGCTGATTTTGATTTGTTACGTGGCTTGCGGTATAACTTGGAATTGGCTCGTTATTATTTGTGTTATTATCGCTGAATTGTGTTCTAAAAGGTGGTTTATTGTTCCTATTCTTCCTAATTGAACCATATACAGTATAACTTTGGTGTCGAGCTTCCTCAATAATTTTATACGCATCGTCTAACGTGGTTGGGTTTCTACCTATAATCATTGTTTTAGTAGGTTCGGGCAAATTATCTTTAAATACGCGAAGTGCAATTCTGTTAACTTCAGCCGTGGTAAAGGTAAAATCGGAATGCGTTAAAATACGATTATTTAATCTGTTTGACATTTCGTTAATTTTATCATAGTACAATTCTATGGTCGATTCAACTCTGCATAGTTTTAGCATATCCATAAGATCGTTACTACTTTCCTTTTCTCCAAAATGCTTGATCAGAATTTCTTTTAATTCGTCAAAATTCCTAATTTTCCCATATCTATGTAGGACAGGCCTTGTTAATCCGACACATTTACCTTTGATGTAACTGAATAATAGTTTTCTTATCACTTCGTCGAAATTACTGAATGTTGCCTCTATGTAACTAATTTGCTCTAAGAAATCTGGTAGGTAATTCTTATCGGATCCATCAAAATCTTGTATTGCTTTAATAAAATTTAACGTTAAATTAAATGCTGCTACCATGTTGCTGTCCATTGTTAAGTTCACAATTTGACTCTATATTAGTTATTATTTTATGCCTTCCACTGATTCGTAGATGAGCGCATACATACAAAATGTACTAAACGTTGGAAAGGAGAGCTTGAGCCAAACTCGCTGCCATGCTGTGTTCCCACGTCGCGTTGCTGTGAGTTTGAGCGCGTTTAAGCTTTGATGTAATGAGTGTTTTTGCTAGCACTCTTCTTCGAACTAAGCTGCTGCTGATGATGCGTTGTTGACATCTAAAGTGCGCTTGAAGCTCCGATGTAAAGAGTGTACAGTTGAACTCGTTCTCAAAGCTTAGCTACAACTTCCAATGCTTTATGAAGCTTTGATATTATTTTTGCCTTTTTCCAAGACAAAAAATTTGATGCACGTGTCGCCGAAAACACTGTAGAACTTTGTTAATTTCAAACAACTTTCGGTAGTTGTTCGATGTTATATAACAAATTGCTAATTTTTTAGTTTATCCTCGTCGCCAGTTAAAGGTACGCCAATCTTCGTTGATTAACGTAGGAAATGGTGTTTGCAACTCGTGTTGCAATTAAACACTTTTATATATATTTTATTATAATTGAATTTATTTCGAAGTGCTTCGTCGCACGTTCCAAACTAAACTAAGCTTATCATATTCCTATTAGTTTGCTTAAAGCTAAGAATAGGCTTTATTATAAGAGCTTTAGTATATTGTAATAAAGCTTAGAACTAGTGCTTATTATAAATACAAACTAGGGTATTTATATATGACTATATACGTTTGTGTGCTTGTCAAGAGGAGCGTTCGATTCTGCATAGAGCTGCAATCCATAGGCGAAACACCAGGATAATCCGGCACATATGACGGAATGCCCAGCAATGGTCCTTTGTGTGTAAAAGAGGATATGGTGTTTGAACCTAGGAAATTGGCTATCGGAAGAACCTCATCAACGGCATAACAGGTGTGGTTGGCTGGCGCCCATAGTTAGAGGCATTGACAATATTATTATTTGTAAACCTTAGAGAGCGTTTTGTTGCCAGCAAATATACATTTTGTTGAAAACGTACGCTGGACAACGTCTGAGATACCTCAGCCACCACCGCTACCCGGAAGGTTCGTTACAATAGGAGGCAGGTATCAAGACTAGCAAAAGCTAAGCTAAGGCCCCATCGACTGTGAGGCGCTAACAACAGCATATCTGCTGATTGGAGGTACTGCTGCATGGTAAAATAATATAAGGTATGATCACTTTTCTTCTTCTTGGCGGCATACTTTTTGCGGGGCCTGAAAAGAGGCAACTACTCTGCCTAATCATAGCTTATATGTGTGGCTTAATCCCACAGTGTACAAATATGCAAACATATAACACACACATCAATCATTGCGTCAATCAACGATCCTATGAAATATATTGGATGGTTTTCTCACCTCAAATGTCATGTGGTTCTCTATATTAAATATAGTGTACCATGTAGCGTTAAATTCGATTCCAATTTCCATGAGTACCAAATGAAAAAGATGAGTTGGGCAATATCACTTCAACCTTGGTATGGCCCGGGGTCTATCCAAAACTTCTTGCGGTCTCTGGGTCCCAGCAACCGGTTGGTTAGATGCAACTTCATACCGTGTAAAGACACTCTCGCTTTTGAGTCTAAGCCCTTAAAATCAGCACATAGCCGCTCCTAAAAGGAACGGCTTTTCTGACTACCTGGGGCATCAGCTTCATACCCGAAGGTACTATAAATTTGAAACTCACAACAGTTTACAGGCTCGCTACACCTATATGTCAAAGGTTTGTCATCGAAGGGCGCCGAACGTACTAGCCGCAGACGCGAAATTCTGTTCGATAAGGTCCTTATGCCCTTGATTAGTATTGGGACACAAGATCGAAGGATGGCTGGCCGTCTGTCGCTCAGGCAATATTTCTGTGGGGTTGGTCCTGGAAATGCTCGTAGAGAGCATCGGCGTAATCCAAAACATAAAGATATATTGAAAAACTTGAGCTGTTACGGGTCGACCGGCAGATGCGACAGTTTTTCGTGATCATCGTCGTTTCAAATTAAAAATAAAACTGCTTTTTTGTAATATTTTTTAATATTGTTTTTTTTTTTACATTAATAGTTTTATTTGTAGTTTTGTGCTAATTATTTTTGTTAAACATAAAATTTTGCTGTTTCTTTAAATATTTTGTTGTTGTTGTTGTCGTTTGTTGTCTTGATTTGATTGTATACTAATTGCAATATTATTAAAAATTATTTTGCATTTTTGTCTTTTGATTTTTTTTATTATTATTTATGATTATTGCCTGTGTAACTTGGCAGCGTTTTGTTTAATAAATTCGTAAAATTCGATGTTAAATTTAAAAACCATTATTGTTAAAAAAAAAGTGTCTTAAAAACGAAAAGTTCTGCATTTTCAATAAATAACTTTATGATTATAATGTATTTTTTTGTTACTTATTTAGAATTTATGCCGCAGCTTATTTAATAATAAAACGTAGTTTTTTTTAAATTTAATTTAATTAAAATAAATTTTTGTAAACCAATTAAGCATAAATGCTGCTTACTTAATGCTGTTGTTTTAGTGGTTTTCATTTTTGAATTACTGTATGCTGCTTAATTTTAAAATTTTCTGTTGTTTATTGTATTGTATAGACTAGTTTAATACTCTGTTTTTAGCTAAAAACAAATTTTGGCACATGGTTTCCGAAACGATTTTGATCTCTGCAATTTTTTGTTCGTTTAAATCTATTGTTAAATGGAATTTTGTTTTTATTTTTATTTTTTTTAGGCTAGTTTAAAATACAGCTAAGTGTTATGTAGAGTATCCACTAGGCGTAATTGTAATTTGTAGTTGTTGTTGTTCTGCTTCTTTGAGTCTAGAAATGCTCTCTTTCGCTTCGAATATGTCAAAGAATTTGATTATGACTTGCTATTTGATTGCTATTTTTTATTTTTTACTTTTATTTTTTAAAAACATTTATCTACAACTTGACGAACGACAGTTTATTGTAATGGAAACGCTAATTACTGCTTGCATATGACGTCATATCATATCATATATATATAATATCGTATATTAGAACTATGTGTATATGGATTTGATGCTTGAATACTGTTTTTTTTTAATATATATATATTTTTTTGTGTATATATCAGCTATATCAAATACATTTAGTTAACATTTTCATTGAATTTCGTTTATTTTTTTATGGAGTTATGTTTGTTGTTCAGTCAATTTTTATATGGTTTATTTTTTATATACAAAATATTCATGTTAAGTCTAACAACTAAATCGCATATATTGTATGTACATATATGAGCAATAAATTTTAATATTTCATATTTTTTTTTTAGTTTTAGACATAAATTTAAATTTGTACACAGCATATATATATATATATTTTTTTTTAGTTTAAATTTGTAATTTAAATTCCTTGTTCTTTCTATGCTTGAAAAATAACTCAGTTTTAGAAAAAGTTACAATTAAGTTTGTCTTTAAACCACACATACAACCGTTAGCTTATATGCTTTATAAGACGACTCATAGTATTCATAGTATTCGAGTGCGATCGAATTCGAGTTCGCGTTCGAGTTATAGTTAAGAGTTATACACGTTGTTGTCATAAGTACATATGCAATACTTTAAGTATCTATAAGTTAATATGTATATTATATAAATTGTATATACAACATTTGGAAGTTCGATAACTGACCTGGGTTCTGGAGACATGCCTGAACATGCGCATACATACCGTTAGCGGTATGTGGTATTACTAAACATATGGGTTTTGTGGTTATGGGATGTTTGTAGTAGTTTTATGGGATGTTGGAAGTGCATTAATTTTGTTATTGATTGTCCGAAAAGTTTTCATTTGTGTCTAAGTAGAGGGTATAGGTTACAGGGTTGCTTGGGGGCGCATTACTTGGAAGTGTGGGCTAGGTAACAAATGCTTCATTACAAAATTGTACAAAAAGGTCATACATTATATATATAACGTATGTATCTGGCATATAAGTAGTATATAAAAAACGGCCCAGCTAGTACCTACATATGTTTGTTTGTATGATGGATGTATCTTTTCTACTAGTTGCTTTGGCTATATAACTGTTTATAGCTTATAATGCTTGGTTTTTTGCGGCAAAGGTCTGATCTCATGCGATCAGATCTTACCAATGTCTCACACGGATATCGAATAATCCGATTTCTCGCTAAGCAATTTTTGGCCTGGAGCGGGTGAATGTTGTTGTTGGCGTTGTTGTTGTAGTGGCTGCTGTTGTTGCGGCTGCGGTGACTTGGAGTGCGCACGTTTGGTGTGTGGTTGTTGTTGTGTTGGCTGGCGTTGTTCCTGCTGAAGCTGTGACGTTGTGGAAGCCGGTCGTGACCAAAGCGTGGATCTGGTGCCCAATTTTAACTTCTTTATGGTATCCACATCACACTCCACCTCGGCCAGTTCTATGCGATCGCCCAGATCCGGCTCATTGCTGGTCAACTGATGATGAAAGGCACCAGCGGTGCCAGAGCCCGGCACCACATTACATTCCGCCTGCAGCTGCAAGGGATGCAGCGTGCGCAAGATGCCAGCTCTGTGCGTGTTTTTAGCCAGAAGGGGGAATAGAAGAGTGTCCAGAGTTTGATTTTGTTTTGGTTTCTTGTTGTTGTTGACAAGTGTGGCAAACCCTAGTTTAGTGATTGTTGTAGTTTATGGTGATTTGTTGTGGTGCTAGCTAACAAGCGCCCTCGGGTCCACACACCTCACCGTACGCCAAATCTCATGTCTGATCTATGGGATCCATATAGGTGCAGTTTATTTCACCGCTATCATAGCCAAAGCTACTGCACCCCCGACTATTATCACCAAATTCACTCCCCCCATTGGCCGTATCCTATTTGGGCAGCGTAGGCGCTGTAAAGAACTTGGACGACAACAAAGCTGTCGAGGGATTCAAGAGACCGCCATCATGCGTGGGCATTATAGACTTATGTGGTATGGGTCGAAACTGTGAAGAGGGTGGCATGCAAGTGACGGGTACAACAGTGGCTAGGGGGCTATTACTACAGCTGCCATCGATCAGACCCAGCAGCTCCGGGCCATTGGCATGCGGCTCCAGAACAGCGTTCTGGTTGCTGGTCAGCTGATGTGCATGGAGCTTGGGGGTTATTAAGAGGGGTTGTTGCTGCTTCAGACTACTACTGGCACTATGGGGCGGGTTGTTGCTATTCGACTGTTGTTGTTGCAATTGTTGTTTGTGATATTGTTTTTGTTGTTGTGTGGTTATTGACGGTGACTTGACCAATGTGGGTATATGGCATTGTATGGAGTCTTGTGATTTAAACGTGCTCGATATGGGCTTCAGATTACCGGCTGCGTTGCCGTTGCCATTACGCGGCGATAGAATTTTGCCCGAATTATTGGTTGTGGTTGTTGTAGTGGTTGCTGTATTTGTGGTTGTATTTTTGCTACTGTTGTGGTGACGCGGTGTTGTATTGGTGGAAAACTGATATTGCTGATGATGATACCTGGAGCGACCGCGTCGTGGCAATGATTTTTGTTCGGACATTGGTGACAGATCGGAGGATGTGCTTGATTGTGCTCCATGGTAGATGATGCCTGCGTTTTGTTGTTGTTATTATTGTTGTTGTTATTCAAAAACGAAATAGAAAGAAAGAGAGAAAGAGAGTTGGGAAGATAGAGAGTTTTGGATTTGTTGCACATTTAATGAGGGTTACACCAAAAACACATTTATATATATAGTACACTTAAAGGACTAGTTTAAGCTTAACTTGTCTTAGTTTACATATTGCATAGATTTATAAAAAGAAATTTAAATCGAGTCTCTTTGGTTTTGGTCTAGTTTGTGTGTAAAAATCGTGTATAAATCTTTTCTACTACAGATATGTTATCGATATGTTGTGATTTGGAAAGTGTTGTATAACTCTAGAGTCTGAAAGAGTAGAAACAAAACAACAACATAAAGAGACCAGCCAGATTATTTCATATGCCAGCTATATATTGTACAACTAAGAGAGAAGCTCAAGTACAGTCGGACCTAATAATGTGTGTCGTTTTGGTATGTGCAAAAGCGAAATATATGTAAAATAATTAAAAAATACTTAAAATACTCAATATATTAGAAAATACTAGAATAGACATACCAGAAATACTAAAAAAAAACCAAAAATTAAATTCGAAAAAAGACATAACAGATTTTACCTTAACGCGCCTTGGCAATGTTGGTAAAAAGAATACTAATAATATGCTCATAAAACAAAAAAATAGGAAAAAAAATACATAAATATTCAAGAAAAGTCTAAAAATACCTGATTTATTTACAAATAATAATAAACGTTGTACCAGGTCCGACTGAATTATAAATCATTACTTACTGTGCTTGATTTTGCCCTCATGCTGATTGGAAGACTCTGTGCGACTGGAGGTCAATTGATCCTGGTCTGATTCGGATTCCTCGCTTTCGGGCTCAGTTTTGCGTGAGTGGCGTCGTCGATTCTTGGACTGCACATGAAAGAGCAGAGTCTCAATTAGTCAAATTGGCAAATTTTGGACTATAAACTACAAAAGCGCTTAGGGATGAAACGCTTTCAATGGAAAAACAAAAGTAAGTGACACTTTAGGCACGCCTCTTACTAGCAGGAGACGCCTCAAACAAATGGCATTGCACTTAAATCGAACTCAAGAGTCCAAATCAACAAATCAAAAAACCTTTGGAAGGAGCGAGCAAGTACAAGAACAACATAAAAAGCACGTAGTGATAAATAACACTAAGAGAGACGAACCCCCCTCTCAAAGGGTACGCTATAGAATAGAGCTAAAATCAAAGAAATGAATAAACAAACAAACGCACGATATTATGAAACGGTGAGGTCTGATAATAATTATGAATTGTCTTTTGTGGACGTTGGTTGTGGTGGTGGTGGTGATGGGTGGTGGTTGGTTTTAATACCGCAGCTGGTGGTGGCGAAGAGCAGCCCTCGGCTAGAGCACGCTCGTGGTACATGAAAGAATGCAATAGGGTATTGGCCGGACCCCCATGGTGTGGCTGGGACATGTTGCCAGCCTCCGACAGCTGAAAGGTGGCATACGGCGATATGTCCTCGGAGGTTTCTGCAAAAGTGCTCCAAGGTTTAGTTTAACGAATAACAAAATAAAACAAACAAATACTGCAAGTCCTGCGGCTACTGACTTACCCGGAATTTTGTCGTTGTTCTGCATGGAAACCTTGTGTATGGTGGCATAATAACGTTCACGTTGTGCCGCCTCAGAGTTGGCGCGATTCTCAAGTGATTCCTTTTGAATGTGATTGCTTTGTTCTGTGGGGTACGGTAGAAAATTGAGTTCCCATCGGGTTTTTAGTATTTGTGTAGCGGCACTCACTATGTCTATAGCATATGATGACCATGGTTATGGTGCAGACCATGCCTGAAACTGCAGCTATGGTCGGTATCAATAGATTGATGTTGCCGTAGAATACACTGGATCCACGTTGACCGCGTTGTACTATCTCCGGTGGTGGCGGATCTCCATCCTTGGTCAGAGTCACAAAGCTAAACTCAGCTTGGGACACACCAGCCACATTATGCGCTTCCATGCGTAGCTGGTAGAGCGTAGAAGGTTGTAAATTGGAGATTACAACACGTCTTTGGGGCTTTAAGGCATTCGAAACTGCAAAGATACAAAAGATATATATATAATATTTTATTTCGATGGAGAACTTGCAACTCACCCAAAATCCAATCCCGTTCACTGTCATCAGTCACTGCGCGATACTGCAGCACGAAGTACAACAATGGACAGCCATTATCTGGCCAGGAATGTAGTCTTAGCATGACAGAGGTGGAGTTGGGTGCCAGCAGACTGGTCATAGCAGGCATGCCCGGTGCTTGTCCCTGGGTACGCACATGGAGCGTTATGCTGGACGGAGAGCTGCCCACCTTGTTATGAGCATTCAAATGTATTTGATAGGTGCTGCCACAGACTAGACCCTTTAGTTCATGACTAGAGGCATGTCTGGAAAGCTGCATCTCATCCGTGTTACCCGTGGAGCGACGATAGAACAAGGTATAGCCGGTGATTGGCGCATTGCCTGTAAAGCCACATTTCCAGTGCATCAAAATGCTGCTCGATGTGGCGCTTGTTACGTATAAAACTGGAGCAGAGGGTGGCACCTGCACGAGCAGCATGTGTGTCAGACGATCCGTGCCAAGGCCATTGTCTACCTGGCAGCTATAGTTACCACTGTCAGCCACTTGCAAGCTTGATATGATCAAGTCTCCAGTGTCCAGTAGCTGAGAGTTGTGCAGACCACCTTGACGTAATGCCACATCGGCTTTGAACCACTCACGCTTGGGCTTGCCCACCGCAGTGCAGGGTAAGGTTACTGTTGAGCGCCAAGGCCGAACCACGGGACCTCCAAAGGATATGATGCGCGCTGGCACACGGTTTGCGGTTATTTGAGAAGCCACTCTAGAACTTTTACCTTCGCCCACGCGTGTAGAGGCTGTAACCCAGAACTGATACTCCATATGCGGATGTAGATTCTTGGCCTCGTAGTAAGCTTGCTGGAAGGGTAAGCTGCGCTTCTCATTGTTCAGCTCCTCCCGGCCATTGACCACGCGCGTGTATAGACTGTACTTGGTTATGACACCATTGGGTTCCAAAGGTGGCAACCACGAAATGTACAGTGACTGCGGTGAGCTTACCACCACCTTGATATCAGCTGGTGCCTCAGGCGCATCCTCCTCGGTATGACAATAAAGCGCATTGGACAAGGAACCATCACCCATGCGTGTATGTGCCAGCACCTGTATGCTATAGTTGGTGTATTTGCGTAGCCCCGTGAGCACTATGGTCAAGCCAATGGATTTACGTGACTCCACCTCATCCTTGTTGGGCATTATGTCATCAATAATGGGCTCAAAAATAAGCTTATAGCCCTGCAGGAGACCATTGGTGTGGTAAATGGGTGGTGGCTGCCAAGAGATCTGTAGAGATTGTGAGTTCAAGGCTGCACAACGTACATCCTCCGGCGGGCGACTGGGAACTGAGGGGATAATGCAGAAGTAACTAAAATGTTAAAGTAAGTGTAAAATTCCTACCATCCTCCATGGTCTGCGCTGAAGTAGGTTCCGAAAGCGGGCCGGGTCCAACTTGATTAAAAGCCTGTACCACAACAGTGTAGCGTGCAAATTTCTGCAGACCACTGAGCAGCAGCTCACCAGTGCCGCCCTCGCCATCGCCAGAAACCGAGGTGAAGTTGTAGACAGTGTTGCCGGAGCTGGCCAGTTTATAGCCCACATTATAGCCCTGTATATCACCATGTCGCAACTCCGGTAAAGGAGCAACCCAGCTGATAAGTAGCTCCGTAGATGAAAGTGGACGTGCGGAAAGATTGAGTGGTGGTCCGGCGGGTCGTTGAGGCTCTGTGCGTACAATAAGCTCCTGACTAGGTGCACTGCGTCCAGCTGAGCCCTCGGCAATGACACGAAAAGCATAACGAGTGGCGGGCTTTAGGTTCTCTATGAGTGCATTGAAGCTGGGCGGATCTTTGACCTCCAAATGCTGCCATTGCTCAATAAACAGAGCTGCTGGGGGAGACATAATATGAGAATATAAGAGCATATAATTAAGGCTGTTGCGAGTAAAACTTACGGTCCGCCTCGCGGTACTCTACAATGTACTTGGAAACATCGGCCGTGCTGAGGGATTTGGGCTGCCATTTGAGGTTGACGGAACGGCTGGATATCATAGCTGCCTCTAGCACACTGGGCGGCTGTGGTGGCTCCTGTACCTGCAGCTGCACCAGCTGCTGATCACCGCCTACTTTGTTGGTGGCACGACAGAAATATGGCCCACTGTCTGTGGCATCCACCGAACGTATTTGCAACTCCGCCGAAACACCATCATCCTTCGTCTCTTGTTTGACTAATATTCTAAAGGGAGCAGCGATAAAAGGATAGCTCATTACATTAACGAGCCGGCGCCAATGCGGTTGCAGCACTCACTTGTAATTCAACGATGGATTTAATGTATTCTTGCCGGAGCGCATCCAAACAACCGTAATGGGCGTGTCACCATGCACAAAACATTGCAGCAGCGCCGTGTCGCCCTTTTTAACCGTAACCAAGCCGGAGCTGGATGAGAAATATGGCGGAGCTGTAAATATAGTTATAATTAAATTTTTAATTCGATTGCAAGGCGCAAATTGCTGGCTCAGCGCATTGCAATTAACGGACGGATTGCAATTGCACAATTGACCGGCAATACTTACATTTAACCTGCAGCTGTATGACCTTTCCGATGCCCGTGCCAATGCCATTGTTCGCCTGACACATATAGAAGCCCGCACGATCCTCCTTAACATGCTGCAGCACCAGCGTGCCATTGGCCAGTAGCTTGGTAAAGGGTCTTTCGCGCACCTCCTCGTATTCGCTGGCTTTGCTGCCCGTGGCCTTTTTCCAGACGATGCTGGGCGTGGGCACACCATGAGCCTGGCAGTGCAGCATTACATGACGATTGCGTTCCACCTCGGATTCGGCAGGTTCGACAATCCAGCGCGGTGGTACTATGGGGCGTATAAGTAATGCGTTAAGACTTGGCGCTTTTTGGGCTCTTTTTTTAGAAAGAGCTTAAAAGGAGAGTTAAATAAAGTAAAATTCTAAGCGACAAAGATTTTGTATATAGTTAGAGGAAAAGTGGAAAAGTTGCGTACATAAAGTTAAGGATTTAAATTCGTTACCGATAAAAGTAAAAAACGGCAAATAATACATTTTCTTTTTTTTTATTAACAATATGGTGGCATATAGTAAAGTTTGGTAGAAGAAAAGAGCAACTTTTAACTAATATACATTGGATTTACTTAATTTGCAAGGTTGAAAAATATGGTTTTTTAAAAATGAAAACTTATTTTTATGCAACTTAGTCAAAAATTGAAGTTAAATAAAAACGGTTTTAAAACAACGTTGATGCTTTTATTTTATTTTAATAATTTTCTTTTTAACTTTTTGTTAATAAACCCA
The DNA here is from genome assembly GCA_035041775.1 of Chymomyza caudatula. NCBI lineage: Eukaryota > Metazoa > Arthropoda > Insecta > Diptera > Drosophilidae > Chymomyza > Chymomyza caudatula. The sequence goes on along the minus strand of JAWNKW010000137.1, from coordinate 1,454,568 downwards.
TTTAATTATGATTTCACAAAAAATAAATACTGAAACCAGAATGCAAATTAATTAATGTTGTTGTGCAAGGATTTTCTGCTTTCAATTTTTTTTTTATTTATTTTTTAATTGAATTCATTTTTAATTATTGAATGTTTATTTTATGGAATGTTTTTTGCGCCCCAAGCCTACGCTGTGTGTTGTTGTTGTTGCTTGTTATGCAACATTTACACTGTTGGTGTGTGTGTGTGTGTGTGTGTGTGTGTGTGTGAGGCGCATAAATTTTATAACAAATTCATGCAAAAAATAATATTTCGCAAAAAAAAGTGTAAAAAATTTGCAACTTAAAGTTGTTATATATTTATTTATATATATTTAATATATATTGTGTATTAATTATACATGTACAATTTGAAAATTATTATGCAAACGCACAATTTAGCTGCAGCTTAAATTAAAATATGCGTTAATAATTAGTTCGAGTTGGAGAAAAAATTGGGCACAAAAGCGACCAACAATTAAAAGCGGCAAAAATGGAAAATTGCAATTTCATAAATTAAACAAACAATAAATTTTCGCATAAATTTCGCTGTTTATATTAGTCGCTTTTGTTTACAGCAAAAAAATAAATGCCAAGTATTCGTAATTCAAGTAAACAACATTAATTAAAAAGCATTTTGTGGATTTGTTTGGTGTGTTGTCGGGTTCGATACTCTATAAAGCGGGGGAAGTACGGGATTAAAGTTACAGCAGCGCATTGGTTAGTAGACGCAACTAGCTTAAAAACAATTTGTTTGGCTTTTTGTGGTTCAGGCCAAGCCAAAAACAAAAAATCTTTGCACACAACAGCCGCGGGTAATTGCAATTTAAATTTGAACATTTTTTTGTTAAGTAAACAATGAGAAATTATATGAAATCAAAGAAAATATGAATGTTTAGAGTAAGAACACAGCAGTGAGCAAGCAAATCATAAGTAATTTCAAATAATTAAGTGTTTACTATTCGGTTTTTTAAACTATTTCTAAGCACATGCAGCTATAATTTGGCGCAAATTAATTTGAGCTCTGCAAAAGGCAAAAAAATTAAAGCTCAAGTTGCAATTAATGCATGCAGACAGCCACAACAACAAGCAGTCATGCTACATAAAACAGCGAAAAAAACAAACAAAATGGCCGAAACACACTTTAAGGCGCCGAAATGTGTATACTCTTCACGTAGCTTATTTGCCAGGAAAACTCAAAAAACTGAATCGACATTTGAACTCCCTACAACACATTTGATATTAAATTTAAGCCTAAATACTTTCGTTCTCACTGCTTTTATAAAGCGTATTTCAATTTGAAGTTTAGACTCAGCTTTACAGTCAAGATCTTAGCAAGTTCACAAACCGACTGAGGCGATTGTGATTAATTAACCGATTCAGCTTATTAAAAGCAGTTGTGTTAGCAAGTTCACAAACCAACTGTAGCTATGATATGCAAATATCAAGTTCGCAAACCGGTTCCTTTTAAGATAAGTCACTTTCAAAGCGAGTACACACACCTTCACAGAATGAGCTTGGAGCAAAATCAAGTTATTGAAAAAATCAAATTGGAAAAACCACTAATGCATTTATGTTCTTAAATTATAATGGATTATTGTGAAAAATTTGTAATTAATAATATCGAATATGTTTGCTTTTAGCGTTTCTGAACTAAGTTTTCAAGCTAAACGTTGTGAATTTAAAATATGAAAACCTGCAGAATGTGAGTTCTTTCCTTACTCTGCCAGCATTTCGCACAGACCTGGCTTTTATTAAGTTCAAACGTAGACTGTTGAGTGAAACTAGATTAAATATTTTCCTTCATTTTCCCGCACTAAGAGGTATCGGTTTTTTTGCGTTGACAGCTGTGTTGTTCGACACTTAAGGATGTGTTATACCGACAGAGACTCAAGAACCCGCGAAATTTGATATAAAGCGTTTTAAGCTGTTGTTTTGTTTATTGCTTTTTGCTATAGATTTTTCTTGGAATAAACTCACATTACTGTAACTACTAATTCAGGCGGTTTAACGGACACGTCTATATATGGCTGATTGCAGCGTTTGACTGTACCAAATTGCAGTACAAACATCAAATACTTGCTACTATGTAAAGAGTATACCAAAATAACAAAAAAAAAAACACAAAATGGCGCTAATTGCCTGCACACTATACAAAAATGTAGCATACTTTGCAGCTGGCCATTTTGTTTGCCACATGCCAAAATACACACACATTAACATACAAGAAAGGCAACAACAACTACTACATTAGCAAATACTGCGAAGCTTTAAATTTATTATTTTAATTTGATTTTCTTTTGCTGACGTTTTATCTTTCTTTTATCTTTTATTATTAAGTATATACAAAAATATGTGTTTATTATGTTGCATGTCGCATGTTGCATGTTGCACCAAAAATGCACAAACACACGCACACATAACTGTTTATGTTTATATCGCCTAGACACACAGATACAGTTACAAAGGAAATACCAAAGCAAAATCAAAATGAAAACCAAAAGAAAAGCAGTAGCTGAAGAAGAAGAAGAAGAAGAAGAAGCAGCGGCAGCCAATTTGAAGCATAAGCAGCGCGTGTTTATTTGCGTCTCCTACGGATTTGTTGTTGTTTGTTTTATTTTACGCTCACGCCGCCCTCACACTCTACGCCACTCTCATTCCCGTGCTCCTCGTGCTCGGATTTTTGTTAATTAAGCACGGCACATTTAGCTCAGTCATTTATTCATTCACTCATTCTCATGCGCTCCTGCGAGGGGCAGCGACAGCAGCCGTTTGAAGCTGCAAGTCAAAAATGAGTACAACCCGAAAGAGAAAGAAGAAGCAGCGCAAGAAATGAAGAAAAATCACTTTTACAAGTAGCAAAGCGGCAGAAATAAGAAAAATTCAAAGAGTAAGCGAAAAAAGCAAATTAATATTAAGGCAGCTTATGTTCCTTATTTATGCGCCTATATATCAAAATTATAAGTACAAGTACAGCAAAAATTTAAAAAAGGGGCGTGGTTGTTTTTTTTTTTATTAAATAATGTTGCTTTTAAAAGTTGTGCGGCGTAATTACGGGTTTTGAGCCAAGTTCTTGGGTTCAGCAAAGTCTTGTCAAAGTTCTTATCGTGCGAAAACTGACCGTGAGCACGGCAGACCCTACCTTGGAAAGACGATACCATCTTTTGGATTGTAACGCTATAGCAAGGGATTTCAGCAATTCTGTTGTCACATGGATTGGAGTGACATTTTAAGGAGTGACCTTCATCAGGCCTTAACTCGATAACAGGTTTTTATGGCCAGTCAATCTAACAATTTTGACAAAAAGATTTTCTAAAAATTTTCATATAAAACTCAAGGCACAACCTTTTAGTGATTTCTGACACAAGCGTGAAAATCTTACCACTTGTTGTGATATCGTTCGAGTTTTTAAACGTTTCAGCCAAAGGGTTTCAGTATCATCGATTGTTGAGAGAATTTTAGTGGGTTTGGTGAAAATACATGTGTACTTTGTAAGGCGCAGTAGGAAGAAGACAAGATTGCCTACGAAAAATAGATTACTTAGCCGCGTAACAATTGTCGTGTCGACTAGACTTGCAGACAGGTATATTCAGAAAGAGTATACATGAGAGTCTGAGTGTGTTAGGCTACTCAGTGACATGAAGCTGATTCAATGTGTCTTACGAGACAAGCAAGTGTCTGTGTGAGCACCCTTAGAATGTTCGGCTTTCAAATATTGAACACTGAGTACATTAACTTTTCTCCTATTATTCTAAATTTTTTCGTGATAATGCACTTTAAATGTGTGTCTGGTACACTCCTTGCCAAAACTGAACCAAGCTACTGAATACACTAAGTAGACTGTTCGCTTCTTGGGCTTATCTTTAGTTTCTGAACGATTTTCTGTTAGTTTTAAGGAATCTATCAATCATTCTGAGTGCACTAAAACAACAAAACACTATTCAATTTCGTTACATATTCTCAATACACTTTGAATGTGCCACTGTCAATTTTGCTGAAACTGGACAAAGCTACTGATAAGACTAAGTACACTTTTCACTTCTTGGGTTTCTCTCTCGTTTCGACATATGAATTCAAAAGCAGCTGAATGTTTTTCGGTGAGTTTTATGGAAAAAAACAATTCCGAGTTCACTGAGTGTATCATTTCGTCAAATAGAGGTGTATGCCACAAATCTCTAGACGGTGCTCTGAGTACACAAATGCCGTCGTTTTAGTTCATTACACATTGAATGTGTGTTTAGGATAAGCGCTGACAAACGCACCGAATTCACTACTCTCTTCTCTGTTTTGTGATATTGTCGAATGGTCACCATGAGTACACTAAGTATTCATATCTCCGTTCTCTCACTCATTTCATTGTACTTATAAATGGAGTTTTCTTTATAGTATGTTGAACGTATGACATATTCATTGACTTAAAGCTAATTCGTTGTGATGTATTCGAAAACACAGTATGATTCCAAGTACTCTAGTTTATGTAATCTGGCCACACTAAGCATAACAGAATTGCCTGCCGCTTTTGGTATTTTCTTTTCTTGGGCTAGTTTCGAACTTTTAAAAGCCACACATAAGCCACGGCTAGCCGAGCTTTTCTATAAGTTTCAGCGCTTCTACTTAAAATAAAGTTAAGCAACTTATAAATAAAATCTTATATGTATTGGATATACTTAAGCTATATATAATTAATAGTTTTGATTACGAAGCGCATAAAAAGCAGTGCAGTTTAAGAGGTTACCTGGTGAAACTGTTGCCAAAAAAACCCACAGCGTGCCAAAGCGACTTAGGGGAATAGAAGGGATACAGTTTTCTTTGTTTTTTTTTTTTTTTAATGTATATGTGTTGAGAGTAAATTCGTAACGATTTTAAGCAGGGCAGGTTGTTTAGTACTGTTTAAGCATAATCAACGTTTTTATATTCGAGTTTAAGGTGAGACAATCAAAATCAAAGCACCATTTTGATAAGCGAAAGTTTAGGCAACGTTGAGTTACAGTAGAGCTTGCCTAGATGGAAAGCATCAAAAATCATTTTACATGTAAACACTGGAAATTATAAAGTTGTAAGTTTTCAAATAAAAAAGATAAAACCAAAAACCATTAAGAAGCTGTTTTCATATATATATGTTTAATTCAATTGGCAGCAGAGAAAGCAAAAAGTATTTTTTTAAGGGACTTAAAAACGCAGTGAAGTTCAGTTAGATTTCGTATATGTATATAATGTGAGTGTGCGTGTTTTCGTGTGTGTGTGTGTGTGTGTGTGTGTGTGTGTGCCTCAAGGGGCATTGGAACCCATATTACGCTACCTTTGACCTGCAACAAGGCTGTGTATGTTATCTCAGCTGCCGGATTCTTGGCCACACACGTATACTCGCCGGAATGCGTGGCAGATAGTGAGGTTATGCTTAGCAAGGAGCTATACAGATCTAGCATGGTGACATTGACGCCCAATAGCTCTGGCAGCGGTGCACCATCCTTTAGCCAGGTCAGCTTGAGGGGTGCATCCCCCCGAGAAACACCGCACACCGTGCGGGTGCGCATGCCCTCGGCAAGGCCATCTTGAAAGGCAAATGGTTCTATATTGGGCGGAACTGTAAATGAAAGAGCAGTTAAAACAGTTAGCAGCGCAATACTAGCTGGCACTTGTTGAGTTGCCCGGAGCGAAATGATCCCACGTTGAGCTGTTGACTGAATTTTTGTTTAAATTTTGTTAGATTTTGCTACAATTATTATATAAACCTTCGCAGTTTTGTTAAATACGTACGAAAAACTTACAATATTTGGTATGGGAAAAACGCTACTATATTTTGGTTTACTTTTTTTTTCATACAAACATTCCAAAAAGATTGATTCGAAAGTGATAGCTTTAAGTGAATTTCGATAGCAAAAACTAAATGCCGTTTTTGTAACATAATTACATAATATTTATAAATAAAATATACTGTTTTAATGTTATATACAGAGTTCTGCTAATGTATGTTGGACAGTACACGCACCTTTTGAGTGCTAGTGTTGGACTACATTGAAAAGTGCATACAAAACACGATACTACTTGAACATAAATAAAATTTGATATAGTTTGGAGCAACTCTCGTGTTCTGCTTCTTTTCGTTTTGTTTACCATTGACCAACAGCGCCTGGGAGTTCTCCACCTCGGCTGCCAAATTGCGCACAACACAGGAATAGTTGCCCGTATGATCACTTTTCAGATTCTCGATGACCAATATGCTATTATACTGATCCACTTGCTTCACGGACATATGCTGTGCGGGATCGATGGGACTGTTGTCCTTGCGCCAGTTAATGGTTAGTGGTAAATCACCTTTGACCACCGAACAGGTTAACGAGGCGCGATCTCCCATATTCAGTTGTAGTATAGATGTTTGAAAGGGACTTAGCTTCGGTGGAACTGTAAGTTGTCATGGGTTGCGGATTAACAAGCGAAATAAAAGCAAATAAAGGAGGAGTAACTAAGAGGGATAAAGAGAGAGAGATTTGGAGATGCCTCGATAAGCAAAATATGCATGGGTCCTTATAAATGGGTTACACTTTTGGGATAATTGAATTTTTAGTCTTTAGAAAGTGCAGTGTCTGCTATTGTCCAACCTAAAGGGACCTTTTAGAGGAGCCATGAAGGAATGTTAGTGAAAGGCAAGGGCTGGTAGATTTGGTTATATACTGGGAAAGTAAATTTTCGAGATGAGTTGGATATTAACGAGAATTTGAAATTGAATGAATGAAATTTCCTATGAAAATGCACAAAGTGTAACACATAGACGGATCTGTGATAAATAAAGGCACCGGGTTCAGAGTGCCGGACCGAGCATGCTCATGTTAGAATCTAAGAGCATGCACACCAGCATCTTACAAAATACAGTTTGTGTCACAGGGAAATCTAGGAAAGAATTAGTATAATAATGACTCTAAAAGTCAGGACGTAAGTTACTGCGTTCATAGGAACGAAACGGAATATGATTACATTCCCAAAGATAACTGATTAATTTGCTAACTGGAAACCGTAGATTGAAGCTGGGCATTATCAGTTTAAATGCCCTAATATACACAGCAATCTATTGGCCAACTGCATTACATTAGTTTGGCTAACCAAGTGCTATATGTATGGGGGGCGCAATACTTGGAGGTTTTGTGAGTAAGCCTCTTTAATAATTAATTGGGTGTAAGGAACTTAGGGAAGTTCCATAGGCGGCATAGTGGATCCCAAGAGCCACAGCACTATACTTCAATGCTCTACCCTCCATTAATACAATATATACAAGGGTTATCTTAAAGGTGATGCACAATTGCTAACAAGAAAAAGTTGATTGAAGACTATTGAAGTGTTACTAGTCATTTGATCTAATCTCTTTCATTATCAATGCACTTTCCCAGGAGGATGTTTTTGGATTCCATTAAGCTTTCTCTTGGTGTTCAGTATCTTTTGGGTTGTTTCTCGTCGAAGCTCTTTCAGCGTTGGAAAACGGAATTGAGGCATCCTCAGTTTGCGAAAGAGATCGAAATAAGGTATGCTCTGAAAAAGGCTCTAAGCCGGACCGTGTAGCTGTTCCCAGTCGTATGCGCGAGCATTATCGTGCTGAACCAACTACTATTTCAAGACTATCAAGAATACATGGTGACATATGGAGCAAAGGCACAGGCGCAAAGATGCTGGGAACTACCATTAACTGACTAACAAAAGTGGTAGCGCATATCGGGAAACTCTTAGGATAGGCTGTTTACAGCGCGGATTTTAAAGCCAGGAGAAGCATCATCATAGGACACCTAGAGAACGTTTTTGCTATTAATATTGGATTTGGATTGCGAGATGAAGCCTCAATATATGTGCCATGCACACAAATACATCACCTAGAGATGTTGGTACCAAAATCGGTATGCTCTTTTATGTGTTACGCTTACAGCGTATTTGTTTCTCTAGAGTGAGAATTCATTCAATATAGCATTACTGCGATTGCAATAAAAGGTTAAAAAAGGGTCGTCCTTGTTGGCTTAAATATGAAAATTTAATCAGTGCTTCGCGCTTCATTAAGGCTGCTTAGCAAACGGCAACAGGACACGGAATTCATTAACACTAATGTGCAATAAAAATAAAAAGCGGAGAGTGTGAAAAAACAATACATAAAATTAAACAAAAAAAGGGTTTTAGCACTTGATATTCAAATTTAGACCTCGCAAATGCCAGTATGATGCGTCCGGCCCACTATCTCTATCTCTCTCTCTATATCTCTCTCGCTCTCTGTTTTATCTTTTTAATTTAAAAAACTTTTAAGCTGGGATTATTGCGCATATTTAATTAGAAAAAACAAACGTTTAAAAGGAAAAAAAAGCTAAACAGAAACACAAATTAAAGACTTGTTTTTCTTTTTTTTACACACAAAACTACTTAGTTCGCTGTTAATAATTAAAATGTAATTTTCACTTCGTTTCGCTTCAGTTGTTGTTGTTGTTGATGACATTTTCATGCTGCTCCAAGGAAAAGCTGCAAAAAGGGGCAAAAGAAAAACCCGAAATGGAAATCCCTGCATACTAACCTATAACCGTCACATCGCCACTGCGTCGCGCACTATGACCCTGTTTATTGCGGGCCCAGCAGGTATAAACACCCGAATCTGCCTCCTTCTCTACGTTGGTAATGGTCAGTGAGCCATCTGGTTGGGCACGATGACGCGTATCATCCGGCAGTTCGCGTCCGGCACGTTCCCAGTGCACCTGCTCGATGGGATATCCGGCCACGGGACACTTCAGATTTAGTGTTTCGCCCGAGACAGCGGTTACTTTGGGTATTAGGCGTATATAGGGTAGACCTGCAATTACAACAAAAGTCCGAGTCAAAAATATAGTACATATATAGAAAATGCTTAAAAGATTTGAGCGCATATTGCGTGTTTTTGGTGTTTGTTTTTTGTACAAATGGCGGGAAAAGTAGAAAAATGAAACATAAAATGCACAAAACATGCTAACCGGAAGCAACGCATACAATGTAATATGCATATCCAGCGGCAACAAAAATAAGATAAATAAAAATAAGTAGAAAAACCGCAGCAAAAGCGGTTTATGGAGTGGTCCATATGGGATACCCTTTTGGATCCATTGATTGCATCTCTGAAACAGATGTTCGCTTACAATTCTTGGCACATTTTTTTGACTTGTGTAGTTTATAAACGTTTTTTAGATTTTTAGAATTTGTAGAAAGAAGAGAAACCGGTACTACCTTTTAAAGATCAAATGTTGCATTGAATGTTTGTTATGTGAAACATCAATGCTATCACACAAAGTAGTTGTTACACTTGGAAGGCGTAACGATCGGATGGTGTTACGCTAGGGTGGTGTTACGCTCGGGTGGTGTTACGTCTGTGGTGTTAAGCTTGGTAGTGTTACCTTTATTTAGAGTGTACACACTTTGTTCGTACTTAAAAATACGTTTTTAGCTAAAGCCAAGAAATACAATTCTATATTTTTGTACCCGTAGCTCTGTAATTTGTTGTACTTCAATGAAGCATATCCGCACATGAGCAGAAAAGAATAGACGTTTCCCAATTCTAGACATAAGCTCAAATCTCTTCTCCTTATTAATTTATAAGTTGTTTTATTCCTATTGCAATTTTGGGATTAAGCACAGTTTGTGCATTTCTAGTATTCTGACTTATTTCTACTTAAAAATTTTGGTTGGATTTTAGATCTGCATTATTATTTTCTGTGTATAAGTTTCTCTTTGGGCTCTATTATGTACTGATGTTTTACAGATGAACGTATAGTGTGGGAATTGCCTAAACGAAGGGCTGCCTACTTTCCAAAGACGCTTAATAGTAAAAAATATTATCGAACAAAGGCTGGTTTTGGGTTCTGGTAGGACAGAATGAAGCTTTATGATCCCTGTCTCTACCTTAACCAATTTGTGCACCCTGGTTTACGGCTCTAATCACCATCCAGTGTAAGGGCAGTGAGCTAATGTCTGAAGCTACGTTTTCCTAGGACTTTAACAGGATTGTGCCTAAGCTTTGGGACCTAGCGAGTCGAACACCACTCTTCTTGCTCTACTGTGGAAGCTGCTAACATAGTACAGATAAGCGTAACACCGTCCAAGCGTAACACCGCGAGTGGCTCTAAAAAATGTTTTAAAAACTAGTTCAATTTTACAAAATCTGCAAAAACAGGTAGTTCGTAAAAAAAAAAACTTTTTTTTAGCTGTTTTATTGAAATGGATTGGCAGATGGTCCTATGTAAACATATACTGAACGCCAAATTGGTTATCTCCATAAATGAACGATTTACGTATTAAAAGTACGATTTTCCAACGTGAATACAAAGATGAAAAGTTTCGAAATTTTAACAGTGCCGCTTTGCATAGGGTATTGCAAAGAAACATGCCTGCCATGTCGGGCTGTCTAGGACTCTGCCGGTGTCTGGTTGTGCCTGACTCTGCCTGATTCCGGCTGACTGTGAGACTAGCCGCCAAAACACTTTTGGGGCGCCGTAAAATGCGGAAGGAAACAATGCAGCAAATGCTGGCAAACGATGCCAAAGTTGTCTGTGTTGTTGTTGCTGTTGTTTGTGGTGTTGCTGTTGTCATTGCTGTTGTTGTTGGTGCTTGCCTTTCTGCAGAATATGCATAATTTTAGCATGTCACAAGCGGCCGCGAGACAACCGCGCATAATGTGCATACGTGAGCTTGAGTTTCGCGTTGTTTAGGGCAGCTTTGAGAGGAGGCGTGACCGAGAGGGATAGCGGAGACAGCTAGCAAGATTTTGTAATCACCGCCATTACCAACAGTGTAATCAGTGTGTGTGTGTGTGTGTGTGTGTGTGTGTGTGTGTGTGTTAGAGTGTGTGTGCATTCGCGCGTGTGCTTGCAAAATGTTTAAGCTGCACTGACTTTACTTCACTTTTAGCCTGCTAGTACTTCTATTTTGTTGCAGTTGTTGTTGCTTTATTTTTGGGCTGTAACTTTGCATGCCAAAGCACAGCAACGCCATTTTGTTTGCTTAGCGACACAAAAATATTTGATTTCTTCTACAAAAAAAACAAAATGGACGGAAAAGAGGAAGCAGTTCCGCTGCATGTTGAACAAGGTACATACAACACTTCAGCAGCGACTCAAAAAAGTAGAAAGAAGCAAACAAAAAACGGAAAGAAAAATAAAAAAAAGAGTGCCATGGCAACATGGCAAATGTGCTGTAAAACAAAATCGAGCAAAAGTAGGCAGCCAAGGCAGAAAAAAACAAGAAAAAACAAGAAAAACTCTAGAAACAACATGAAAAACATTTAAGTGTGTGTGTAAAGTAGCTGCACATGTGTCCGTTTGTGCTATGTGTGTGTGTGTGTGTGTGTGTGTGTGTGTGTGTGTGTGTGTGAGTATGACATACCATAAATATTCAAGCGAGCCGCATGCTGCACTTTTCCCGCTCGGTTCTCGGCTATGCAGGCATATTCTCCGCCATCCTCGACCATGACATGGCTTATGTTAACATGACTAATTACATCGCCATGCACGGTGATATATTGTCCAATCATAAATCTGCAAAAGAGAGAGAGAGAGAGAGAGAGAAAACAATAGTCAAATACCGTTAATATTCATTTGCGATATGTAATTAGAAATGTCATTTGTAACATTCGTTACATGCGGCGTATGCTTAATGTGTCTCTTTCAATTAGAATTTTAATATCCTTTTACTTTTTGAGGCACTTGGCCTACATAAAGCGGAGTTAGCAGAGCAAGTTGGTTATGATATGAACTACAAATCAGGTTAACGGTTGGCAGCACCATTCCAGGCTGTGAGAGATAGGAGACAACAGCAGTAGTGTAGAGTTCGTCGCGCGCATAGGAGCAGCCAAGTTATCGGACGTTAAGTCTTAAGTCTAAAGGAGAAGATGCATCCTGTGAGGCGACAACCAGCATTTGTGAACGAAGGATCATTAACAAATGCAGTCATCAGCCTTAGAGTTGCGGGACTGCAAACGCACCTGTGGGAGACTGATGGCATACAAACCAGCACTTTCCAGTCTCATATGTGAATATGGCTAGAAATGACCAGAATACGGCAATAGCAAGGCTTTCTGACAGTCAGTAAAATAAACTGTAAACTGGTTCGAATATACTAAGGTCTATTTCGAAGGCACTAGAGCTTCCTTAGATGGGTTGCTGGACACACCACATCCAAGAAAACTTTCTGAATTACTAAAAGGCAACCGAGCCGGTAATGCTCTAAGATCACCAAAGCAATTTTGTGGTATTTCAAGAAACACTCCAATAGGTTGAAGAAAAGCTTTCAAATAAGCAAAACGCAGCTTAGACTACTGGAAGGGTAGATACCTTAGGAACTTAGATATTACCAGCTTCAACATTTGTAGGTTTCGCGATAAAAAGGAGCATATACTCGCTTCATGTGATGCACTAGCAAGAAGAAAGTTGCGTTTTCAAGACAGGTCAAAACTATCGAAGAAGTTTGGATTTATTGAAGAGATAGCAGTAGCGGGAGAGATATAAGCTACAAGGGCAAGGATATAAGCCAACAATATTAATTTTATTATTTATGAGCTTTTTGACATTTATATAAGGACAAGATTCAATTTAGGTAAATAAAAGCCGATTGCTTAAAGAAACCGTTTCTTGCTAGAACTCGCTAGACGGTTTGGCGCTAAATTTAATTTCAAATCTCGTCGAAAATTAGTGGGTCAAAAGGTGACATGAAACATTTCCAATTCTCTAAATGATATGCCTGTCACATTGACGAATTCGTTTTGCATTGAAATTCAATTGACAGAGACATGGGGAAATAAGACAGATTGCTTTGGGTTGACATTTGTTTGAAAGAGATTTCTGGCACACGACTGTATTTGCCTTTCCTTTTGACAATTTGCGTCCTGAATATCACACTCACATGTGAAACGTAATCATGTATAACTTGCTTAACATGGCCTACTAAAATTATGGCACAAATAGTATTCTTCAGGGCTTGGGCGAAGTCAACAGTGAGCAAATAAATTGAAAAAAGTAGGTAAGAGCGAATTCGGTCCACTCAAGAAAAAGACTCTATTCGATACATATATCTCTGTCTCCATAGCCAAACATCGCCATTTACAAATGCATTCATATGTGCTTCAACTTCATAATTCAAAACTGTTCAAATCAATTAAGGAATTTGTTATCCTTAGTGCAAGTGCGATTTTTTTGTAAACATTTAAATGCTTTTTTTAATATTTTATTTTCCACTTTTTTGAAGGGCTTAAATTTAAATTGTAGCTGCGACCTTATGCTATGCATACGCAATGACCTGACCTGCTGCAAATATTAACGAGCTGACATACACACTCACTCACTCACACACACACATACACATTCACACTCACTCATACAGACACACTGACACCTAACATGCACACAGATATTACAGTTAGGCACATTTGATATGCAGCTGACCCAAATAGCAGCCAAAAGCCTGGCAAATCTTTTTTGCAACAGCTTTACATTTTGTTGTACTCATCACTGTTTCCTTTTTTTTCGTTTTACACATTCGTTTGGTTATAAATTTTTGGTTTACTCTTACTGAGCGTACATTGACTAACGTTTGAAGCTTGAAACGCAACGATTCAGCGAGACACCGCAATCAATGCGACAACTGCATATGAAGCTATAACGAACTCTTGAACAAACTTTTTTTTATATAAAAACCGAAATAGTTGGATCTTGACGTGATATAATGTAACGACATCAACATCATTATTTAAAAGCCATATGTAAGTCACACCATACGAGCGTGACGACATACGAATCGGTCTTAACCGTTATGTTTCACATCAAAAATACGCTCTCAAGATAAACGCAATTAAAGTATTTTATTGTAGGTTTAATCCACGCAGCTAATTTTTTTATTGGAAACCTAAAGAGGCCTTACGCCACTCTACTCTTTCCTGCAGGCACTGCTAATATAGCACCCGAGTCAGAGAGTCCGAATCAGGCCATCCGAAGCAGGCCAGCTGCATCATACTGGCCGATTACCCATTCCATTATGATGTTGAATTCTGAATAAAAAATATTTGAATTTCACAAATATTTTTTGAGTTTATAGACCTGTAATCCACAATCGACATAAGACATTAGACAAGTGTGCCTAAAAAAAGTGAGCCGACACTTAAATACCTTTAATTTGAGTTGCAGCTTATCTCGATCGGTAGAAAGGTTGCCGAGTAATATGATAAATAGCGATAATTCGAAAATGAAGCAAGAATATCCAAAATGGTTTCCAAATTCGAAATCAGCGACCTCGATTTACCATAAAAGATAACTTACCATAGTCCTTTCATTGCGGTCTTTGTTACATAGTGTATTCGAATTCAGATTCTGTATTAAATTTTTTTAGCGCCCTTTTCACAGATCAACAAGAGCATCAACGCTTCGATTTATTGCAACTAGCCTAACACTATCTTCAATTTTTTTTCTACAATTTACAATTCATTTGTTTTGGGCACAACAGGGCGCATACGTAACATGCAGCTCGTACATTATTCAGTTGTAATGAAGGCTGTCAGTTGAGTGCAACTTTTTGCATGTCAGAAAGCTGCGCTTAGCTAAGTTTCAATGTCGCTTTGACAAACAAGACACAGACACACACATACGCAGTAACGCTCACACGTACATATATAGAAAGAGCGTAAAATAGAGTAATGGTGGCAGATGTGCCACGCCCATGTACGTTTTAATTACGGCAAAAGCTGACTTCAGTGTGCCATAAATAAAGCAGCAGCAGCCAAACTACTTTGCTGCGGCTTAATGCGTTGCCAGCACACACACACACACACACACACACACACACATACACACACACACACACACACACACACAAACACACAAGCACACACTTACACATTAAATGGCAAGTTACGCGCTAGCTAAGTCAAGTATGTGTATGTGTGTGTGTGTCTGAGTACAAATAATGAAAAAAGGATTTCATGAGTGCTCAAGCTGGCATTAAGTTTTGCTGTCTCTCTGTTTTGCCCATTATTTTGCTACATCTTATTGGCATAGACATTAATTACAGCAAACATTGTTATGTATACGCCATGTGGCAATCACATACCCACGCACACACACACACACACACACACACACACATGCATGTCGAACAAGCCGCTTTGTGTGGCTTTTATTGTAACGATTTGCTGGCGCATAACAGTAAAACGGTTGCCTCATTAGTTGCGCAGCACTCGAACTTTTCAATTGGCATTAGAGTCGGACCACAAAAAGAGAGAAGTAATTAAAATTTTAATTAACTTTTGCCGAGAGCTCATGCATTCATAAACCAGCTCACTCGCTCACACTCTCATGGCTAAGTGCAGCTGCAAGTTGGCCAATTGCGCTGATTTCCCCAGAAAGTGGCCAAGACAAGTTGTCCCAAAGATGCTGGCGCCAAATAGTAGGTACTCCATAAAATGTGCGCCCAGTGAAGTTCCAGTGCACACGGCGCTTGTAAAAACATGCACAACAACGACAAAAACAACTGGAACTGCAACTGTACTTGTTTTAAATGAAAATGAAACTCACACAGACACGGCCAATTGCAGCATTTGAGCACAAGTGAAACAAAGGACAAAATTGCAACAAAGTTGCAAACATCCGCCAAAAAACTGAACGGAAAGGAAAGGAAAGCTCGGAACTTGGCTCTGGCTTAAACGGCATTGCGAAAAGTTTGAATGTGCAGCAAGTGCTGATTGCAAAGGGTTTTGGTAGTGCTCACACATACTCACACACACACACACACACACACACACTTGTCCATAGCCGTAAAACGCTTTGCAGCTACAATATAAAGCTAAGAGCTTGACGCGCATTTCGAGTGTTGTGGGTGTGTGTGTGTGTGTGTGTGTGTGTGTGAGTGTGTGTAGTTGTAGGTGAGTGTCTGTTTGTATGCGTGAGTATTTGTGGCTTAATTTTGCCAAAAACCTGAGACTTAAAACGTCACAAAACTTTGCCACAAACTTACAAAATTATGAATTTCAATTTGTGCGAATCGAGTTTACTCTTGACAGTTTAAGTATGGCGTTAAGCTGTTGGGGATTATATTGGCAGCAAACTTTGGATTGGCTGTAAATTAATCTATAAATAAATAATGTCAGTTCATTACAAGCAAAAGGAAATTTCCTAAGAAAGGATATTCGTTGTTCTCTACTGAGTTTTGTAGCAAATTTTTGTATATACTTTGTAGCTTTACATAATAAACAAAATGCACGAAAATAGAAAGTTGCTAATATAAACGATTAAAAGTAAGTAAAGTGTTTGTCACTTAATCAAGTTTTCACGTCACCAAAGTTGATTTGAAACCATATAAAGATGTGAGCTGCGTATCCCTAGAGTTTAGGATTGGCGAAACTTGCATACCATTTTGTTGGTTTTGGTTCTTATACTTTATGTAATACATAAGTTTACATGAGCGGATGATCAAACAGACAGACGTAGATATCCGGTTCGATTCTTCTTGTCAAACTGTATGTTTAAAAATAAAAACTTGAGAACGGCTCAACCGATTTGAATGATTCTTTTTTAGATTTGTGCATCTCAATCATGAAGGAAGGAACATTGATCGACCAAAAGGTCACTGGAAAAATTTTCTTGGCAATCAAAATATATTCAGTGGAGCCAAATTTTTATTGTCCTGAGATTTTTGTCAGGATCTTTAAGATTTTTCACGGTCAAGTACAACTGATGAACTAAAGGCGTGATTGAACTCATCAAATTTATGGCGTCAGGTAAAGACACTCCTTTTGCTGACAAATATACCAGTGTCGAACAGAACATGTGTTTTCAAAGCAATTGTTTGAAATTGAAAAAAAACGCAGTAGACAGTCCGATTCGTCACATTGATCAATGTGATTTTAAAAAGTTTGTAGCGACGAAAAGCAAAGATGTGGATGAGTTCAATTGAAAATTTCATTCCGGTACAATTGTATTTCTGCATAGCGGTTGCCACATCTATTGAACTGAACGGGTAATTAACTCTTACACATAAATTTTGAACATTACGGAATTGAATGCTTCAGAAGGTGCAATCAAAAGTCTTAAAGCTCACAAGGAAATTCTGATGTTCGCAGCCGTGATTTACATTGTATTGCATTAGAAAACCAATTTTTTGAAGATGCAAGATATTTCTAAAAGTTTAAGTTAAAGATACATTACTCCAGGTGATTTGGAAACATTTTGTTGGTGAATATGATTGAACTTTGTTTTGGACTGGTGGTTCAGTGGTTCCAATGGAACACACAAAACAATCCCGTATACCACTATTTCCAAAACTTTTATCCTTATTTTTTGAATACTCAACTTGAGCCAACTGTCATTTGAAGCCTATTTGCAGCCAAAATTGCACATATCCCATACACCAGTATAATATGTGGATTGTAACTATAGAAATGCACACATACACACACTCACATGCACACAAAACTTATGCCAAAGCACAGACGAACTTTTCAAAATGGCGTAAAATGAGAGTTTGAGTGTTAAGTTACCGTTACCTCATGCGCGCAATCATTTAATTTCCGCCCGAAGGTGTCTGCACTTGTGTGCGTGTGAGTGTGAAACACAGTTGGTGTGTGCGTCATGTGTGTGTGTGTGTGTGTGTGTGTATTAAATAAATACACTTACCAACTTGATATTGCTTTAAACTGAATAATGTAAGCCACTTAAAAGAGCTCAGGAAAATTTATGCAAAATTTTCATTTTACAGGTTTTGCTGGCAAATTTGGAAAATTAGGTTGCCTTTTATAAAGCCCCAAAGCGACAAGTGTCAAAATTGTGTTGCTCAAATAACTTTTAAATGATGGCCAGAGGCTAACTGCATGTCTACACAAGTTCTAAATAAATTTGTTACGCCTCAGCATTTTCGGTAATCAATTTTTGCCTGGCTTAACTTGCGGTCAGCAAACTTAAGCAACTTCAAAGATGCCCACACTTTAGAGTCAAAAAAAAAATGTGACGGCAAAAAGCGGTGAAAACCAAAAGCAGCCACTTGTCGCAGTAGTAAGCAAAAAGTTTATGAAAATATTATGTAACAGCCATGAATTCATTAGAGGCAACTTAAACTTGCAGCTAAAGGGAAATATTCCTCTTCTTCTTTTCACATTGCATAAATTCGCCTCGTTTTTTGAGTTTTTGGCTTTAAGTCAAGTGCTGTCGTTTTTTATTTAGCGTAACTGTTTGAGCTACATTGTCCACTCGACATATTGCATAAGTTTTAATTAAAATATTGTGCATACAAACAGCCGGCGCACGGCTAAAGATGGTTGTTATTCTGCTGGCGACAACCCTAGCGACAGCCCTGGCCAGCTTCTAAATGTTATGCTATGCACTGTGCTGTGTACTATGCACAGTGACCGTGCCATGTCTTTGCTTATTTTGCATAAACAGCGAGTAAAAGCAAATAGAAACGACAAAAGATAGATCGATAACGTTGAAATACCGACATTGGTATACTCTTGAATAGAGAGTTATCTAGGAACATGTTTAACAACTGAGTATATAGATTCAAGTCAAGGCTGGAATTCAGTTTGCAATGAACCGGTTCAAGCTTGTATACAATATTTGTGTAGCTCAAGCCGTTTGGTGAACTGGAACACTCTTTTCCAGAGTGAATATTGAATATTTGAATATTTTCCTTTAATATCTGACAAAGCCGTTTTGGTAATGGTTGAAGAGAACCTGAAACTTGCTTTACAGATTGCTAATCCTTTAAAATAAGTGTATCAGGTAATAAACAAGAGTACGGACGCTCCAATGTAAGTTCTAAAAAATTTTATGGTATAACCTTTTATTTCATATCGTTTCGGGATGAGCTTCCTTGTGTACGACTTAGTTACTACAGGCCAGAGTGTCCGCTGACGTGAACTTCGGTGCCAAGCAAAGTTGTGTTTCCAACTCATACTGAGAGGGAACAGCCATACCTTCTTTGCGATCCAGGTCTTATACTGAAGACACCCATGTCAACAATGAACGGAACTGTTGCTGATTGATAGTCAAAGCTATTAATCTATACTATTTTCAGACGATAATTTTCGTGTAACTGTTGGGATCTCTGGTGACAAAAACGCGTATCGTCATAATAGGATCGGTCTAGGCAGGACTCCTGGATACCAAGGTATGCTCACGAAGTGTGCGATATGAAAATACTCAGTAAGATCTTTTGCCCTTTAGAAAGGTATTCAGTAATCGGCTATTGAGGGAAGGCGACGAAGGGTAAGGTCATGTCTTCATTGAATGGAACAGGTAGAGAGCACAATAACTACCTTTTGTATTACCAATTAAAAAGGCGAGCGCATAGCAAAAGCGTCTGGAGAAGTGCTCTACATCAGGCCGTTACCCGGTAACGGGTTGTTATGGCCACTTAAGTAAGTAAGGTAAGTATACAGGAAAGTGAAATGGCCAATCATTTCTGTAAAATTTGTTGGATGTTTAGCAATTAAAACAGAAGAATTGCGTAACGAACGTTAGAAGTCCTCCTCGAATGCCGCGTAGGAGCCCCCTTTTCAGTCTACTCTATTTTTTTGTTCTTTTTTATCCTATTACTGTCCTTTCACTAACCTAACTTTCCCTATCTGCCCATTTGCCTGCTAGAATGCTTGTGATAGCTCGACTTCCTTCGATAAGCCGTTTCACCCATCGTATATCCAATCTATTATAACGTTTACTTTAAATAAGTTAATCCTGAATAAAAACTAAGTAGCATATAAGTTATTAAATTGTTTTTATAAATTTGGTAAATCATATAGTAGTATACGTTCCACTTGGCGAAACTGAAAACGAAATTTGACTCAAGCTTTTTCAGAGTTCATGATGGAAAAAGTGAAATAGCTACATCGCTCTTGAACTGATCAAAGAGTTCCGAAATCCGAAAAACAGTTCTAACATCAAGAACTTTACGTGAGTTTTTAATTGATTCTTGGATGGAAATATGCTCAAATTGAAATGTTTTGCTTAACTTCTAAAAAACTTTTTTGTATGAATGTAAGTGAGGTCTGACATAATTCATACTTTTCTCAATGTATGTAGTAATTACGCCAAGAGCACTGAAAAGTATGCTAAATCAAATACGAAAAGTGTAACATTTACCTTAACAAAATAACTTTTTCTATTCTCACAGCTAAGTTACACTTTTTGTAAAGTGTATCTAACAAAAAGTCGTTGCAACTATTTTTTTTAATCAACAACAAGTAACTTTGACTTGCAAATCATTACAGACGTAACTCAAACAATTAGTGGCAGCTGCAAATGAACTTTGCAGCAAATAAACTGCACACACACACACACACATAGAGACACACAGACAGCCATTTACACTAATACAACAATTGATTCAGCGCAATGACAGAGCATAAAAATCAAATGAATTGTCGTTGTCAGTGGCAGTGGCAGTGGCAATCAATCGCAGTGCTTTTGTGGCACATTTTATTTGTTTTTTAACGGCCACAACTATTTGATTGCAGTACAGTTAATTGCAAAATGGGCGTGGCTTGTGGCCGAACTGACGCTTCGAATGTCAATGTCATTAAAGCGTTGGCCATATTAAACCCAAATCAAATGAGCAAATAATCTTACTTGACTTGAAAATTGCATTTAATGCAGGCAACAAGATGGGCCAACAGCAGCAACGGCTACAGACTAACATGGCTTAATTAACAAATACAAATGCACACACACACACACACACACACACACACACACACACACACACACACACAGACACAGACATCACACAAATGCGCAATTCGAAATGCAGAATGCAAAGCCAAAGGCAAAGGCAAATGCAAATGTCGACAGACGGCAAGTTTTAAGAGGCTCGAACAAGTGAATGAACGTTGAAGCAGTGAACGTCGCCGCCGCCGCCGCCGCTGTCGCTGTCGCTGCAGTAGGCGCAGTAACGTCCGCAGTCGTCAAGGCAGTCACCGGCAACGTCAGCGTCGCAGCTGGCAGTCGGCATAGCCACGGCCATTTTGTAGGTGTATGTGTGTGTGTGTGTGTGTGTGTGTTGATATAAATGTGCGCTGTGTGCAATGTTTTTAAAAGCCCAATGCAAAAACGTAAAAGAGAACGAAATGGCCTCACACACACACACACACACATACACACACACACACACACATACACACACACACACATACACACACACACACACACACACACGCAGACACACACACACGCTGGGCGCAAAACAAACACACCGACAGCAATAAATGCAATCGGCAACCACAACCAATGCAGATAAATTTCACAGGCAGTAAAAAAATAAACACACAAAAAAATTTGATAAAAATGAAAACGAAAAAGTTGACTTCGAGCACTACGCTCAGTAGAATACTCTTCTTTTCGAAATTTGCAGTGCTCTTTAAACAACTTTGGTTGATTTTCAAAGCCAATCTTAAAGTTTTATGGTTGCACAACTTTCGACTTATCCACTGCTCATTTGATTGATTTGTTATCGAAAAGCAGTTGTAGGGAATCTCGACGAATTACATAGATTTATTGACTTTTGCCTAAAACTGCTCTCAGCGAAATAAATACCAAATCATGAATATTTTTCGCTTTGCTGAAACGAAGTTGCCTTCAACGTACTGAACCTCTCTAATTTTTTCTCTACGAACTGGGTTAGGTGAGCAGCACTGGACAGCAGAACAATAACGGTTGAAATATTCTTTCATTTAATTTTATTCCAAATTTTGGAATGAAAAAGTGAATCTATTACAACACTATGCAACAAGAAAAAGGCCTATGGCTAAAACATACCTTTTCCGGAAAATTTTGGGTCGCTAATTTCGCATTCGAAACCCGTTTTGATTTTCGAATTATCGTTATTTCAAAGATTCTTTGCAAAGTTAGAAAATCTCGTATTACTCGGGAACACAACTGTTCGAATTGTAACTTGAATTAAAGGTATTTAAGTGGCAGTGAGCGGCTTAGAGAATACCACCTCAGCAGGTCAAAGCTGGTCGTATGAGCCGACTAACAATAAGACTGGGTACTTTTAGAGACTAGTAGAGACACCCCAGGCCTTAAAAGCGTCGTGCGTAGGATTTGGGACCCACCACGTAAAACCATAATTCCAATGAATGAATGTATTTACATCAGGGCGTAATCCGATAACAGGTTGTAATGGCCAGTCAAGAAGAAAAAGAAGTGTCAGTTCAATGTTACTAGGCCTATATTGTCTCCATTGTGGATTATATGGCAGTAAACTCAAGAATATTTTGTAAATTTTTTTTTCTGTTTTGTATGGTTTCGGGAAGTTTTAAATAGTCAGAAAATTTACTCCAAGCTTTGAGGACGCTATTATATAGTTTTTTCCATTGTGTGCAATATTAAGCAATCAATGAATAGTTTTGATCCATCAGAATCTTCGGAAGTTTCTCTAACTAGAAGACCTCTAAGATTACATTTTATTAATGGAACTTTATAGAAGATACAAGAAAAATTAGATATCTCCAGAAGTTTCAAATGGTCTCAATGTGCCACGGCTCTACGTTTTCTGACCGACTTTAGATATCACCATTCAGCAAAGAAGCTATCGGAATTTCATTCTAATGAAAAGCAGAATGACTTCAAAGCAGTTAAATCATTACCTCATGAAAGATCCCAGAAATTGTTGGATCTTCAGAAGCTTCACTTCGACACTCGTAACTTTGTACGCTTTGTTTGCAGCAATAAAATATCGGGTTATTATACTGATTTGCAAACTGAATTGGATGAATAGTAAGGAGAAGTGCAGAAAAAATCTACACAATTTTGTTAGATTTTTTGTATTTCATAAGTTCTTTGATCAATGAGATCATCTACGATTACATGACAGAATATTCTGTTTCCGAAAAACGTTCTTTAGAAAATTATTTTTATTCACTTTGTAAAGTTTAAACTTGCTTTTAAACTAAGTGACCATTTTCCAAGCATAACTTATATCCGGCCACAAATGCATATATCCGCTTTAAAGGGTATAAAAATTCGAAAAAACTGAAAAAGAAAACGCAACGCCTGTGGGTGGCAGCACTGCCAAAACGAGGGACTGCCTTGGCCGCCTGCAGCGTTGCCATTGCTGCGCTTTAGCTTTTACAAAACTCTCTCGCACACACAGATAGACATTTACACACACACATACACACAGATACATACAACGCCCCTGCAATCTGGCTGACTGCGCTTGGCTTCATTTTGTGGGCCGCGTCGCGTCGCGCCGTCGCTTTTCAACAAGTTCAATTACCTTCCGTTTGCTGGTAGCGGAAATCCGTCCAATGTCCATGAAATGTGCGGCGTTGGATTCCCGGCTGCGGAACATTTTAGACTCACTGGTGGACCCGGTTGCAGTGTCTGCTCAATAAAGCTATATATGAGCATAGGCGGCGCATCTATGTAGAAAAAGAGTAGAAACCACAAAAAACCAGTTCAAAACCAAATACATTAAATAATTCATATTAGTAACGCTTTAAAACTTTTATTGCATACTTACCGCCCAGTTGGAGCTCCGCAGTGGCCTGGAAGGTATCGCCCTCTGGACGCCTAACCACACACTGATACATGCCGCGATTCTCACGATTCACACGTGACACTACCAGCGTATCCTCTACACGCCCCGACGAGGGCAGCTGTCGTCCATCCTTGTACCAGAGTATGTTCTGCATGCCCACGGGACTGCCATTGCTCGTGACCTGACAGCGGAACTCGGCGGAGCCGCCCATATGCACGCTCAGCACATTCGGTGAGATTTCCACTTGTATGGGCGTGGCCACGGTGAGACGCAACTCGGCGCTCGCCTCGCCCCCCACATTGCTAGCCGTGCACTTGTAGATGCCGGAGTCCTCGCCGGTGACGGCTTCAATGGCCAGTATAGGTCCCAGTAGGCGCACGCGTGGACCGCTTAGCACGGGCATGGGTCCAGGTCCATTGTGTGTATACCAGCTGTGTGAGGCAGAGAGGGGTAGAAGGGTTAATGAGTTCAAGGACTGAGTAATGGAAGCAGTCACAACTATGTCTGGTTGTAAGTCAGTTGCCGCTGTTTCTGTTGCTGTCTCTATCTCAGTCTCTGATGTTTTGCTGTCTCTCAGCTGCATTAATTATGAAATGGCAACATTATTTTTTTCTGCTTTTTGCTTCCTATCTATCTATAGAGTAATAGATTCTTTTGTTTTCGTCCTGACGAGCGCTGGCCCCAACCCTGGCAAAAGTTTTTATTACTTGTCTGCTTATCAAAGCGTAATTATGTGTGTGTGCACAGTACTTTTTCTCTGATGCTCGCCTCTTTCCCCTTCTCCCTGTCTCAATCCCCGCAGACACATCAGCAGATTTACGACTACACACATCATTACCTATGCTTTTGTCTTTATTTGCTGGCTGTGCTGCCGCCGCTGCTGTTGCTGTTGCTGTTGCAAGACTTTAATGCCTGCTCAACATGGCGTATACATCATATTAAATGCATAACACATACGCACTGTATGCCGGCATATACCAAACAACATTTGTGGTCTATTATAATCGCATTCATGAATGCGTAGCTGTATCTGGCAAGGCAGCAGCCGTAGCAGCAGCTTTATAGACGTCGTTAAAACTTTTCGCAAAATTACATTAGCTCAGCTCACGTTTCAATTAGAGCAAAGACCTCCAGGAATAAAAGTACAAATACTGCGTTTATGCAAGAGCAAAGAAATTCATGAGTGTAAGGCAATGAATAGTATTGAAGTTTTGTTGAATGTTGCAAATTTGAGGAGTTCTTTAGATATAATGACTTAAATGAAACACATTAGAATCCAATTTCAAATAATGTGAAGACTCTGAGATAAATCTTAAAATTGCTAGAACAAATTGGAGTTTCTTTTGAAATATTTTGCTCGTTTGTTTGTTGTTTGTTAGATCCGATTTCACTAGCTTTTAACGTTTCAATATCAAACTTTTTAGCGTAATCTACTATAATTATTTTAGTTATTGCATATGAACGTGAAACTCCTTGTCTGCTGCGCTTAAAGGAGCCTAATTACTATAAAACATAGAGTTTTCGGGTTTAAAATCAATTCCTAACAATTTGGACCAAATCCATAAAAAACATTCAATGTTAGTTCCGTAAACTAATTAATCTCTCGCTCTTAATCAAATTGCTTAAGTCGCTTTCACACTATTTTCAACATTTTCCCACTGTTTTAGACTACTTCCAATAAAAAAATTATACAGGATTGAGTTTCTTTGATCAAAAAAAAAAAAAAGAAATGCATCTACTTAAAAGGTTTTGTTAACTATCTCAAATCTGCTTAATCTGATAACTTGTTCGTTCATCACATTTGATCGAAACGTAGCAATTTTCTATTGGTCAGTACGTGAACTGATCTTAACCAGTATCTGGTGTGGAGATCCCAGTTACGAAAATCGTGTGTAAAATGGTTGAATTGTCTTAAATCTGTTTTGCAATAATCTGAGAATAGATTCCGAAAAGGGTTTTCCAGCTTTAGTTATGTATGCTTTGTTTCAAATGTCCGGCTCTCTTGAGAAGATGACTCAAGAATTTCACAAATTTGCAAAAATTTCCAACTCTTCTCACACTTCTCTAAGTTTACGCTTAACGTGGCTCGTATAAACGATACTTGCTACACAAAGCAAGTGGTTTAAGGTGTTTGTGTATGTGTCACTGTGTGTGTTTGTGTGTGTGTGTGTGTGTGTCAGCTAGTTGGGCAAACATATTTAATGCATTTGAGACGCTTGTCAAGCAGCTGGCAACTCTTTCGACACATTTCATAAAATTAATGCGCCACACAGCCAATGTTTATTTGTTTGCTTTGCAACTATAAACGATACAACAAACAAGTGTGTGTGTGTGTGTGTGTGTGTTTGTGTGTGTGTGTGTGTGTGTGCTACTGCTTGTGTGCGTTCCAATTAACGCAGACAAAAGCAAAAGCTGCACACACACTCAGAGTACACACACACATACACCCACAGACTCATATGCAGCTGTAGCAAGCGGCACTAATAACTAATGGATAGACGAACGGACAGACAGACACTCAGCCAGTCACTCAACCAGCTGTCAACGTCAAAAGTTTCGGAATGTGTGCTAAAAGTGTCGCCAACTCTTTCTAAACCATCCATCTAGCTCTGTCTTTAGCGGCATATAAGCCTACCGGTTCGCCAAACATCGATTTTGTTTGATACGCACCTATATTCGGGAGAAGGACAGCCTTGGGCAACGCACAAAAGTACTGCACCCTCATCCTGGGACACCTGGACATGTGCCGTATGCTCCACCACGCTGGGTGATACGATGCCGCGATGCGCTATAGAAAGAAAGGTAAATATTGCAGTTAGTGAAACTGATATGTTGGAAGCATGTTCCGGTTTTCAGATTAACCAGAATTTGCAATTTTGACATACAAAATTAAATGAATAAAATAAAAAAGTTGGAATGGAAATTATTTATAATGTCTTTTCGGTTTGTCGATTAAACGGTGTAGTTCTCGAAATAACTACTCTGACATACGTTTTCAAGGCCAATTTTCAGTACAGTCACGTCGATTCTTCGAAATTGTCATAAATTTACTTGATTTCATTATGTTTCTATTCCAAAGTGTTCTTTGTTCGGGTTCTTAAGCGTATGAAACAAAGCATGGATTACGATATCATAAACTAACAAAATAATTACAGAATAAATTTGGGCAAATTCCAATATAATAATATATTTCTTTCACTAAGTAAATGGCAATTGAACAAAAGTACCAAAAATTACTACTTTTGTAATTGATTTGATAAAATCCGTACTTAAAAATGTTTTCGAATTTATTTAAGAAGAAATCGATTTTGGAACGAACTGGAATTGGACACATTACTGCGTTTAGGAGGAAAATTAAATATAGTTTGACATCTTATTATTAATCATATTAGCTTACAAAAAAATTAACCTATTTTGAGTTAAAAATCCCGGTATAAAAAGAGGTCCTACATTATTTCCAAGGCTGATATTCCGAACTACTTGATTATCTTTTGATATATGCAAAAATCTGTGAGAAAACTTAAGTAGTTTGACGAGCAAAACATGTGCAACTTGAAAGTGAACTTAAAAATCTCGTTTTCTATAAGATTCTAAATTCACGAAAAACCCAACTAGTTGCTGGACACTCGAGTTGTTTTTTGCAAAAGTGACATTGAATTGGATATGATGCTGTTCTTTTATATTATGAAACAACGCTGACGAAACGAATCGGAGTCGGAATTGGTAGTATTGAGTATTCGAAGTTTGACATTTAATAATTATAAGTATTATATTAGAATTTTTCCTTAATTGCACAATATTGCGTGGAGAAAATGGTTTCTTTATTATTTCCAAACCTGCTATTGCTATTACTTTTCGAGTTTGCAAATTCTTAGATATGCACAAATCTATGGGAAAACTCGCATCTATCAAAGAGCGAGTCACGTTTTACATGAATATCTAATTTCATGGAAAATGAGATTTCATGCTCGAAATCCGTGAAAATGCTGCACATCCTGTCGTTATTATTACTCGTAATTCGGACATTTGTACAGCTTAGATGTTTGACTACTAAACTTTACAACTTTAAAAATGAAATGACTTGGAAATCGTAAAACTTTGCATAGTTCTGTTCAAACAAAACGAAAACCGGAGCAATGAAAGTAGTACAAAAAAAAAAAAATTCGTCAATAGGATTACTCACTGTTGATGCGCAAACGCGTTGGAGAACTGACGACCACGGAACGGGTGAGACGATGCATGCTGCGGCAACGGAAGGACTGCGACTCATCGCTCTCCTGCAGATTGTGAATAAGCAGCTCGCCGGTGGGCAGTAAATGGAACTTGCCATCTGCAAAGTAAAAAGTCAAGTAGAATAGGGTGAAAAGGGTGAAAAGTTAAAGGAGCTTTAAAAAATGCAAAAGCCTGAAAGAGCTCTGAGCATAATTTAAGCTAAGGCAAAGGCGAAGCCAAAGCCAGGGCTCAAATTGCTAAAGGACAATGTTAATTATGCATCAAAGCACACACACACACACACACACACACACGCACACACACAGGGTCTCCAATACAAACACATGTGAGACAAATACTACAAACCAAACAATGCACTTTGTTGGCTGCAGGATAACAGGACACGCGACAGACAGACAGAGACAACCGACGGTGCATGCCTAGTCAGCAGTAGCAGTACTCTGCCTGCCACTTGCTACTTGCTGCTTGGCGCTTGTTACTTACCGCCTTGGAGTGATGGATAGATGTAGATAGCGGGTTCATGAACCCAGGAGACCACTCGCACCAATTCCTTGACAAACGTTGGCACAACGCAGCGCAAAATGGCGGTGCAGCCACGCGAGGCAGATAATACCTCGACATCCACTTTGTACGCTTGTCCCACAACTGCAACGCAGCATAAAAATAGACATAAATATTCTCTCATAATACACATATTTCATATGGCGTATGTTGAACTTACCCGCCCGCACTTGCACATCCCGCGATACAATGCGTCCCACGGAGTTACTCGCTATACAGCGATAGATCGTATTGTGTATGTCCTGATGATAGTTGGCCGCATCGAAGGGCAGCAGCACCAGTGTGCCATTGCGAAGGACTCGACGCACGCCTGCCATATCGGTAACCGAAGTGCCATCCGAGTTCACCCAGTCGATCGAAGGCTGTGGAGTGCCCGAGGCAGAGCAGTCTAGCCAGCCGCCCGATGAATTTGAAAACTCTACGCGACCGGGCGGCTCCATGACAAAGCCCGGACCGCGATGTTCTGATTCGAAGGGCTCCGTGAAGACGGCATCTGTGTGGACACAAGTAAAGTAGAGCTAATTAGTTGGGTATGAAACAATGAATATATTGTATCAATAAATTAAATTGTTCATTGTTATTAAAATGGAGCTTAACCCTTATAAGACCAGAAAAATTATGCCAGTAATTTATTTGGATTGTTTTTGTTCTGAAATAGTTACACAAACCCCTATGATTCGGAATGCTGAAACCAAAGCCCAATTCCATTGTATACCCTAATGTTATGGGTATGAGTTTTCGAGATAATCCGTTATGAATGTATTCATTCTCTTAGACTAGCTCCAATGGAACAAAGAAAACCTTTCCTTTTTAATTTTCTTCACTTATCGAAATATTGGGTGAAGTTAAGAAAATGAAATGCATAACAGCAGAAAAAAAATGTTCTGTGATGAGCGTCCGATCCGGTTTGAACGATCTGAGATCTGGGTGAGAGAGCTTATCGAAGTAAGTTGATCCATCCATAGCACGTAGACAGCCTTGTCCATTGTGCCATACTCGATAAAAAGAGATACATTCACCGCAGACGTCGGTACCTTCAACATCAGGTACTCGAAGAAGCGGATAAAAGCGCCTGTGTTCGATAAGGCTTCAGTAGTGCACTTATCATCATTACCAGTAGTTCCGTCAAAGTCCCAGCTGACAAGTCCGATCACAATAGTAAATGGGTTTTTCGCCTGCACATTCAAAAGCCCAACCGACATGATATCGGGGGCGTACATATTCCATACAGTAATATCGGGCTTAAGTTAAATTTTATGAGTAGACTGCTAGAAGATAATTCCCAATGGCTTCCCAGTCTAAGAAGCAAGTTGACGCCAGCAACACATGACGTTACTGGAAGATTCCCGTAAAGTACGGAAAGATCTTTCGAAAAGGTTTGGTTTATTACTGGGGGTTTTAGGAAAACGATTCCCAAAAGAATGGGAAGTGGAACGCTTAGAAAAAGTGAAATTCGAAGGGAAGCTAAAGTGGAATGTGAAGATGAAGAAGAGAAAGAGGAACACGAAGAGAAGCGAACAGGTTGGCTAGCTATAGTTATTAACAAGCTAAATGTTCATCCAACATCGTTTCTTGAGCGCACGAAACATACTTTTTTTTAAATCTCACTATTATATAAAAAAGTTTCTCTCTGCAATCATAACCTAAGCGCTGTAGTAGTACATACCCCCTAGTATTGCAATAATCGACATTTTTAATCGAATAGTTTTAAAGATGGATTCTTGCTTAGATAAACAGATATGAGAGCAAAGAAAGGGATACCGGCCTCTGTTATCTTCTTCTTAACTGGTCATAACAACCCGTTACCGGGTTACGGCCGTATGTATTTTTTTCATTGGAATTGGGGTTTTACATGGTGGGTCCCAAACTCTACGCAGAACCCTTTTAAGGCATGGTGTGGCTCTACTGGTCTCGAAAGAATCTAGTGATATTATTAGTCGCCACATACGAGTCGCTTACCAGGAACTCTGTCTATAGTGGATTGATAAATGACGATAATGAAAGCTTTATGGAGTGATTAAAGAGTTATGGAGCTCTCGATAAAACGAACTAAAGGCGTTACAGAATCTTTCAAATCGATTAAAGCCGTATGAGTTTGGTGTGTCCAGCTCTTATAGTTATGCGTGTTTCCAGGCAGAGGAACACATGGGCATCGCAGTCGAATCATTTAGACAAAGTGAATAATAAAATGTATACTTTAAGGTGTATGTCATTTTGCCGCCTACTTTAAACATATCTTAGCACTAACCTTTGTACACTCTTTTGAGAATAGGGTATAAAATGGCGTGGTTTAAAGTATGTAGAGTTGGTAACCCTGATACACATTTTCCACTACACCTTGCAATAGATCTGTTTACCTACGTTACCATGGTTCACATAAACAAATTATAGATACTTAAATAAGAAAAAAGTCTCCTCCTTCCAGGGTCATGTGGCTTGGTCTAAGGTTGAATAAGCATATGCATAAATATTTTTATGGTCATACTCAAAAAAACACGCAAAGCAAACCCTTCGGAGAAAAACATAAATTTTTTAAACCATTTTCTTTCTACTTTTATGTCTGCTACTCTTCTACGCGCAACGTGTAAACAGATTTTGGCTTATCTTAAATTAGAATATCATTTATGTCTTGAGTTTCAGATGGAGCAGTAGCTCTCTCTCACTCTTTCGCTGCGCTACATATCTATATAAATATATCTATATGTATATGTAGAGTGTACATAAGTATGCATGTATATCTATATAATTTTGCTCAAATTGACATTTCGCTTCATATTCCACATGAATGCGCCTGGCAGTGTCTGCCACCCAAGCTGAGTGTCCTGCGGCGTTGTGCAAATCCTTGCAACTCGTTCTCAACCGCTGCGCCACGCCCCTCTGCACGCCCCCAACAAGCTATTGTGTCTGCAATTAGAGTTGTTTTTTGTGTTTTTGTTCATTTTGCTTTTGTATTTTCCTGTTTTTTGCATTTTTTTTATTTATTTCTTTTTTGTTTTTTATTTTTTTATTTTTATTTTTTTCGTTTTGTTTGGGCTCCACTCTTTTTGTTTTACTTGAAGCACGGATTTTTATGTTACTTCTTTCTGGTTTTGTGTTCTATTTCATTTTTTCCCCCCTGATTTCAGGACTCCGTTTCGGTCCGCGCTTCTGTGCCTCTGTTCCGCTGGCTATGCTCCGGCTTCAGTGTTCCGCCAGGCCATAAAATTATTGCAAGTATGTCTTGAGTATGCTTGGCACTTTTTTTCGGGTGGGTTTGGAAAGTAGAGCTACTGTCGGTCAGGGCGCTTGTGTATTTTATGTGCCTCAGAGCTGTCATGTGTGCACATGTGTGAGTGAGTGTGGGGAGGACTTCATGTGTGATGTGTGTGTGTGTGTGTGTGCATGTACATCCACTTGTTCCTTTTTTGCTGTGTTCTTTCCTGTAAAACAAAAGTCTACGCTGCAAGCGTTGTGCGTGTGTGTGTGTGTGTGTGTGTGTGAGGATTCCTTGGCTGAGTCTGCTGCCTACTCTTGTGGTTCAAATGACGAATTCAACACATTCACATAACATTTTCCTCTTTTTTTTTGGGATCTGCGCTACATTTGAAAATAGGCTTTAAAGTTGAATAAAACCATTTGTTTTCAAAAGAAAAGTCATATTCCGAACAAGAAAAAAGTTGAGTTCGTTAATATGTGGTGAAATCGCGGCTTAAGGCTAACTAACTTGAAATTAAAACTGCAAAAAATCAATTATAATGATAAAAGCACTATCGACTGAGAAACAAAAAAGATAAATGCTCTAGTTGTAAAAAACACTTTAAAATCTCCAAATTGAATTTTTGGCCTAAAAATTGCAAAAGAAATGTTGTTTAAATGTTGGAAAGTTGAAGCGAGTTTAGTATACACATCTATCCCGAAATAAGTATATAATAAATATAATAAAAAAATTAACAAATTTTTAATAAACTAATAAAATTGTTTTTCCCAAAGTGGCTCATTTTAAAGATCTTCAAAACCCCCTCCCCCTTTGGCACAGTTAGGCAACCCCACTCCCCCTAATGTGACGTCACAAAGGTAATACTAGAACGACACTTGGAAAAGAATGTCAACTGAGTTATTGCAGATAGGATGCACAGAGTATACGCTGCTGTTATAAAAGCAAAAGGAGTATATTTTGATGAGTCAAATTTAAAATTTAATGCAAGATCTTTGATCGATATGCTTGGAATCGAAATGAAAAGAAAAAATTGCATGAATATATAAAGATATTATTAACATTTTTATTCTGACGTTACGTTCTCGGAAAACCACAAACAACTATCACCACAACAACTATCCAATCGTCAAAAAAAAAAAAATTTTCTGAAAGCAATGTTATCAAATCTCGCCACATTTTTCAAAACAGAATATTCTGACCAGGGTTGCCACAAATACAATATTTCTTGTGAAGTTTGGTTTGCTGAATCAATCGTTTGTTTTGGACTTACAGCTAAAGGACTGTAGTTTTCAGATTTAATAGCCGATTCCACAAAGTAAAGGAACATTATAGCTATGCAGTCCATTTTTTGTTTGGATACATTTGAAATGCTTTGTTAAGAAAATTTTTTTTTATAATAGTAACTTCGGTTGAATTAACAAATTTGTTCGTAAATTAAGCCTTCACTAAGAGTGTTCAAAATCGGGTTACAATTCTAGGTGCCACAAAATATATAGTCGATAGAATGAAATATGATAACTTCTCTTTCTCTCTAAGGAAGTAAGTTTTGTATAATTTTTCATAAAAATCAACAATAATGTAATGAACCCTTGCTTTCACTATCTGATAAGTGAAATAAGCTAACTTTGCATTGCGTACAGGTAACAGTGCCAAAATGTTACTTCTTTAATCTAGATGCAAGGATATTTAACATTCAATGCAAAGCTTTAACTTACTTACAATATTACATTAGTACAAACGTTGTGCTATACATAACGTTAAAAACTGTTGGTATGTGTAGGTAACACCTGCTCATATTCCCGTTCAAGGCTACATATTCATTTTAGGTACAATGGATAAAAAAGTAACTAAATAAGTAAGCAAGTAAATTGCTGCTCATTCATATGCTTATATTTCCACTAAAAAATTTAAGCACAGTAATGGAAATACGCTAAATTTCTCAACTGAATCGGCTAATTAATAAAGTTCTCTCTCTATCTATCTCTGTCTGTCTGTCTTTTAACAGCAAATCTTCAGCTACCACAAGTCAGCACATTACCCAAATTAATCAAGTGCTCAAGTAATTTCAGCACATCTTTAATCCTTGCTGAAAAAGGGCATTCAATATGTCAGCCTAACCACCCTATAAATGGTTTCCAAGCTCGTTGCTCCCATTGCAGCACCTGCACTCAGCCATAACCTCAGACTATGATATCTGAGGTTCGCATTTCCGCTCGTTTTGTACATTTCATTTAAGAGTACATTTCTGCTTCTGCTTCTTCTTCTTTGTAGATGTGTGTACCTTTTGCTTTATTTTTTTGTATTACATGGGGTTGGGTTTGTCTTGAGGGGTTGCTTGGCAGCGAGTCGAGACTTTTTGGATTATGCCCTTTTGGCACTTTTTAAAATTATTTCTTAGCCTTTAGGCATGTGTTTGTGTTGTTGTTGTTTTTGCTGGTGTCATATGTATGTCTGTAGCTGTGTTGCTTCTGAGTGCTACGTGCATTTGTGTATTTATGACGCTGCAGACATTATCTTTATAATGGCACAAGTCAAGTCATGGCACGGCATAAAATGTAATGCAGTGCCGGCAAAGTACGGGTACGAATACGGTACATTTTTATGTTGGCGTTGCCATAAAATATAATAAGAAAGCTGACCTTTCCTACTGACAGACACTAAGTAAAACTAATACACTTAAATGTGGCACAGTTTAAACATGTTTTACCGGAATATAATCTGACAAAATGCCGTACGATCCAGTAACGCCCGCAAACGGAAATGCTTGGACGAGACGCCTGTGCGCAATCAGCCAAAAAACAGGAAATTCAATTTTTATGCGCCAAAGACAAGCAAAGGAAATGGCGCGCACTCACACAGACACACATAGACACTACGGAGCGTGCAAATAGAGTCAATATTGTCCGTGTGTGTGTGTGTGTGTGTGTGTGTGTGTGTGTGTGTGTGTGTTGGTGCGTGCATTTGGCAGCTTGAGAAAGAACTTTAAGCGCACATATACCAATGCGTACGGACAAAATGAAGTAGGCGAGAAACAGCAACAAAATGAAGAAACACAGCCACAAAAGTTTGTTGCTTTTACCGCAACATACGGATTCTACGGTATTTCTTCAACTGTTCGCCAACCAGAAATGTATGCATATGGGATAAAAGGCTAGTATTCAAAATTTTGCAAAACACCGCAAAAAAAAACAACAACAAACAATCGTCGTAGCACAGCCAGAGCGAGCGCACAAACAGGAAAAAAAATGTTCTTTCTCCATTGCACAGACTCGCAGGGCAACATGCTCATGGTATATGAATTACAAGGTAAGATAACTTTGCCGGCGTCGCACAGTGGAGCCTTCTCACTTCTTACCGGCAAATATCATAACTTTTAAAAGAGTTACATTAAAAATGCATGTAACAGAAAATTCGTTAGGCTTCTGCAATAAATATGCTTTGAAAAATGGAGCATCAAAAAATGGTCGTAAAGATCGATTATATACTCCAGAAGTCTTATTTTTGCATCTCTAAATTGTGCTTATTACTTAACCCTAGAACGTCATGCCTATTTTTTGTACACTAACGTCTTCCTTCGTCATTTTGACGACGAACAACTTTGAATCCCGATTAAAAATATCCTGACCACAGACAACGTTCACAATTTAAATTTTTTTTGATGTTTAGCTAAATTTTTATTAAATGTAAATAAGAAACCTATTATTTTATTATTATTTATTTAAAATAAACAACTCAAGCCTAAAACAACTTAAAAAGATTGCCGTGTAGTCATTTTGACGAAGGATGACGTTCTAGGGTTAATGAATCGTTCAAATTTTAAAAATGTATTGACAGCGTAAACACTTCCGTGATATGGAGAAACTTTCAACGAGAACGATTCATTGAAAAATAAGAAAAAGCTTTGATTCATGCTCTGAAAAAACGTCAAGTAATTCATATACTTGCACGCGCTCATGTATGCATATGCGTGAACACAACCTTTCATATTGACGCTCGTTTAATTGTTGTTCTCTGCTCTTTACTCGCTCTTCGCCATACACAGAACAACTGCAGAGAAATGCACCAATTCAGCGCAAATCGCTTTCAACCGAATTTCAAACTAAAAGTTATCTTTTAAAATCGAATTTCAACCAAAAAGCAATTCGTAAACATGTTAGAAACATTTTCGAGAACCTGGGAAAGCTAACTGACGGATTCGTTATGAGAATTCAAGTGAAATCTTAGGCAAAATCTTCAAGAGAAATCTTCTTTTACTTTTACAACAAAAAACTTTATACATATAGAACAATTTTTTTCTTTCAATGTTTCTCTTTTTCTTTTTTTAGTGTTTCTCTTTCTCCTGCAAGTAGGCAGACGTCTTCTGATAAGCTTCCCAAATACAATAGCCCTTACCATATTCCTCCTACAGGTAAGCAGATACTTCTTATTCTCATCTGCCTTCTCTTTCTCTTCAACCTGCCGAATATCAATATCCATATCCCAGTATGCATATCTTATTACACTATTCCACAAATTTGGCCTCAATTAAAGGCCTATGGCTAAAAGATACCTTCTCCCTTAAATTTTGGGTAACTGATCTGGAGACCATTTTGGATTTTCTAGCACCGTTTTGAATTATCGACATTTCAAAAAATTGGTGATTTTCGAGAGTTGCGAATTCAGCAAAAACTATTTGATTCGATTGCAAGTTTCAGAGCAATGAACTAAAATTTTCAATCCAATATTCTAAACAATTTTCCAATTGTTCTAAATTTTTATTAGACACTTCAAAAGCATGTTTCTCTATCAAATGACTTGCTGAAGTAACATACTTATCTAATTTTTTTTTGTGTCTGTGCAATTGTAAATTGTTTAGTTGTTTACAAAATATGTTTCTCAGTTAGAGCTCAACACATTTAAGGCCAACAAGCAAAAGACGCAAAAATATCAAAAAATGGTAAACGAAAAATGTGTTTTAAAAAAATGGCAAAAATAAGGCACGAAAATTGCTTTTATTATTTGTATTTGTTAAGTACAAACAATTTTACTGTTTATTTTTCCAGCTGCCATATAAACGTGAAAATTTGTTATACTGAGCATATTATTTAAGAAGAATTCACTTCATTAATTTGGCACAGAAAATTGTATGCGTCTGTCATAAAGGATTCTCAACATAATCAATCAAAATCAAAAGTTTACAGACACAATTTTTGGCAAATTTTCTAAAAGCTTTTTGCTGTTGTTGTATGCTAATATTTTATGCATATTTATATGGAAATTGTATCAGAAATAAAAATTAACAGCCAACGCTTAAGTAAAAGCTGTGGCCGTTCATAAACAGTTTGAGAATCACGGCATATGAAATTAAGATATTATGGTGATCTATTGCATGTTAAAAAGAGATTTCCTTCACAACAAATGAAGACCTTGTTTAAAAGATTAGTTTTACAAAAAGCTAGCAACCTATGACCTAGGGAACATGAGTGAAAATGACATCAGTTTAAAGAAACCTCACAAAAGTAGAAATGCTGACCTATGTATGTCCGATAGATGATATAAGAACGTGTCCTACAGCGGCACTGGAAGTTATTATGGATCTAAGCGGTGCTCCATATATTCATAGAACGGCACATAAGAGCAGCTTCTAAGATTGTCAATGGAAGGAATTGGCAATGGTCATATAATCACTGCTCGGGAGGCTGACAGACTGGGAAATATAATTCCGCCGGATGTAATGGACACTGAATACCATGCGGTCGTAGGAACTAGAATAAACTCCAAGTTAGCTAGAGAAACCCGAGCCAAACTGGATCTTCTGGGAAAAAGTAGCGAACTGACAATTCGATGGGTACCTGGCCACCAACATTCAAATTAGCAAGAAATAGTGCCGCACTTCCCCTGATGGGACCTGGGGCATTTTGTGGCATTGGAAGGTACACAGTTAAGCAAGGGGAAATATTGAGGCAAAGCGCAGACTGGACGGGTACATCAGAACTCAAACAGGCTAAACAGTTGCTAATATCCTACAACTTTAATAGGTCCAAGAAAGCTGTGCAACTGAGCAAGAACAACCTCACAAAACTGACTGGCCTACTTACTGGAGATTGGAGACTGAAGGGACAAATAAAGCTTAAATAAGCTAGACATTACCAGTTCTAAACCCTGTAGGTACGGCTAGATGTCATCCTTTTTTGGCCGCGACTGGAGGACATACGCTGATATGTTTTATTATGCAGTGGGTTTTAAAGGATAACGCCTAAGATCGTGTGACATAACACTCTAAGATCTTTTCCACTGGGACTACGTTAAATCAAAGGTTTATGGTTATAAACAAACAACAACTACATCGTCCGTGGGACAAAAATAGGAAAGCGGGATGCATATCCACGTTATACCCAGGATACCAAAACAGGTCTTACAGAGCAGCACAAAATTGTGCAAAATACTGCACATAAGTAATACAAGTTATAGATCGTGCGAGTCGGAATCGTTCTTTTTATGGTTGAAAAAAGTTTAATTGTGATGGGAAAAAGTTGGACTTGGATTGTTCAGAAAGCTACTACAAAAAATTTCGAGATTTGGCATATACTTTTCAAAAAGTAAACTGTGGTGGAAAATCTCCACTGTGCTAAATAGTGTTATCCAACACGCCAATGTGACTTTTCCCGGGTCGAAAATCTGCACAGGGCTATAATAAGTTATTGAAAAGATAGAACCATTTTGAGTTGCTTTCATTGGATATAGTAGCAAACCAACGCTCCAAATCATGATGGACAAGCTAACAAGGTTGTACTCTTAGTCTTTTTCTATTGTAGCCGCCTATGATCCCGGGACTTAATCCGATTGAGGATGTCTGGGAGACACTTTCTATTCAATTTATTGCAAGTAAAACTTTAAAGAAGTTTTAAAGGAGGAAGATACCGTAGTATTGCCCATGAAGGTCAATTATAAACATAAAAAGTACCCGGGGATACCCCCGAAGTAACATTATTTCATTCAAAGTCGCAACCATTAAAAAGAGCCTTCTCCAGGCGGTTCGATAGGTAGGAGACTATGCAATATAAAACAGAAGCTTGACAGCCCAAAAGAAATAGTTTCTAGAGTTGAAACTTATGCGGTAAGTGGACAAAATCAGCAAGTGACGTAATAAATACATATTTAATATAGTAGGCCAGCATTTTAATGTGTTTACAATTCACAACTTTGATTAGGTAAACAATTCACTCTGAAATTCGATTTGGAGACGGCCCAGAAGAGGAAAATTGACAGAAATACTCGAGCCGCTCGACGAGATAGTTTCCTTTAAATCCACCACCAGAGCCACTAAAAACGCTAATGAATGGCAACACCGCTGAATCCAAATTATTTTTAACAAAATAAGAACACTTAATAGTTGTTCTTAAATGACCTAATTTGCCGTTACCATCACTACTTTTACGGATGACGTGATGATAATGTTGGTTGGCGACTTTCGACAAACACTTCCCGTGATTCCGAAACCAACAGCGGCGGATGAATTCAACTCATGTCTCAAGAAGAGGAAGAGGTGGGGTAGGAGGAAGGGAAACGGGAAGAGGAATATGCTCTACTTTGAGAGTGGGAACGGGTTTAGCGAACGTATGTTATGTTAGCTAGGTGTTCCTATAAAAATAAAAACAGATATCTTTTTGCATTAAGGCAATTTACTGTATATAGAAGGATAAAAGTTTACGTACGACTTATTGTAGAATTCTAGAAATGTGAAGAGTAAGTAAAAAAAATGTTTGCAAATAAATCGACTAATACTTGACTATTAGAACCCCTAGAATTTTTAAGAAATAGAATCAAAATGAAAATCGTTATAAAGGAATTAAAACTCGACGCTATAGAAATACAAACTACAACGGGATATAATTATACTCTTATAATAAAGTACAATGAACTTACTACGAGCAGCTGAAAATCTAGGAAGTTTCATGAATTATATAATTTTCCCTTAAATATGAAGAAGATTCTTTAATTGCGCTTATGGATCGTTTCTAGTTTTCGGCTAAAGTTTAATTTAAAACCTCTAGTTGCTATTGCGTTATATTTTGATTCAACGCGGTTTCAAGCATACGACAATCTTTGAATCTTTAGTCGGTAGTAGATAGCAGTTAAACTTAAGACCATTAAGATTAAGGACACTATTTCTAAGAGTATATGGGACACATAAATAAATTTGATATGACTTTGCACAAAGTTATGGAAAAGAGTAGAAAGAGTCTCATTTTTATAATGGAGAACTTCATTGGATCAATAATTATATCATTCTTTTAAGAAATAACGAGTTACTCTTATAGATAATATTGAAATGATTGGCCGTAGCTTTTCCAATTACTAATTGAGAATGTGCCAGGTGGTTTCCCCAAATTGGTCTCAGTAGAAAAATGTGCAGTAGAGACTACCATAGACGCTCATCCTTAATGTCGACAAAGTTCCTCTTAGAATGATAAAGGGAAAGTTGGTTCGTAAGATTTTTGGCCTTGGGCATGGGGTAAAAATGCCTACCAGCTGACCGACGAAGATACAGTAAGAAACTTTAGGAAGTAAGATGTTCAATGCAGCATTTGAAAAAAGATGATGAAGAGATACATCGTGCTTTCATTAAAAAATCAGATAGATAGCGCTATCAACGCGTGCCATCAAGGCGAGCTGGATGGAGGTACAATCTACATCAGAACGTAATAGTGGAACGGGTAATTGTGTTCCGTCAAAAAGAAGATATGGAGTGCATGCGAAAATACCAAAGCTTAGGGTTACAATGTTTTTAGCATGTATGTACATTAGAGAGGCCAAACTAGAGCCCAAGTAATTGAGCTGTTTGCTAACAACTAATCGAGTACTTTATAAAATCGGCTTAGCCAACTTCATGTAGCATTCAAAGTACTTAAGTATCGACAGTGTATCAAAATGCCAAATAATTGTTTAGGCTTTCATTCAAAAGTGAATAAGGGTAAGCTCAAATGAAAATGGAAACGAAGAAGAAGCAGTAACTTCCGCTTGCCATGCATTGGATCAGAAAATTCATTTGCATATTTTCCATTTGCTCAAACGAGGCCGCAAAATAATAAAATATATATGGAAAATCTATATGCTATATATGTAATATTTTTTATTTTGATACCGCAAGGAGTAAAAGAGAGCGAATTCGGATAAAAAGAGACATAAACATCAAATGAAAAGTGGTAGTGAAACAGAGAGGCCAGCAATGAAAATTGGAAAATATGAAATTTCATGCATAAACGCCAATGATGCTGGCTGGTGTTGATGTTGTTGTTGTTGTTGCTGTTGCTGTTGCTGACA
This sequence comes from Chymomyza caudatula, assembly GCA_035041775.1. Taxonomy (NCBI): domain Eukaryota; kingdom Metazoa; phylum Arthropoda; class Insecta; order Diptera; family Drosophilidae; genus Chymomyza; species Chymomyza caudatula. The sequence continues at coordinate 1,413,754 of JAWNKW010000137.1, read as the reverse complement.
CATTTCATTAGATTGGACACATGCAACACGGCAGTGTGTGTGACGTGTTTGCGTATTGACAGCATATAAATTGAAGCAACGCTGCTTGAGCTTGACATAACGCATTTCATATGCCAAGTTATTTGCCCATTGGCGCTGGCTTTAGTGTTTATACACTACAATCAAAGCGTAAGAGGTATGTGCGAAACACCAAGAAGGAAACGAGTAAGAGACCACAAAGTATAAACCAAACTGACGACTAGGGATATCTTCTAAATCGTCCGTCCGGGGCAACTGTTTTCCGAAAGCCAAAAGAGCTAGCAGAATGATATATTGTTAGAAGATGCGTTTAAACTTTATTTGATTATTAGCTATCTAGGGGTTAAATTTCAACAAAGTCGACTAAGAACTTTTAAAATTGAAAACCCTCGGCCACTAAGCCCCTCAAAAACTATTTATGTGTAATTATGTCCCCGAAAAAGCTAAAAGCTACAAAATCGTCAGGTAGAAACAGGTCGACCTAAATATATAATTTTTTACTTTTCCGCAAAAAAGTATTGAGATTGGCCAAAAAATTAAAATCTCTAATTATATGCTTTTCGACGATTTACGCACTCTGACAAATTTTCCGGCGATTTGGAGATGTTTTTGTGTGCGTGTTATTCAAATAACTTTAGTAATTTCGGCTTTAGAAAGCTAAATGTTTTTCTATCGTGTTGGGCAAGTCTTCAAAGAGTTTCCTATTTGACTACTCTAGTCGCTATAGTTGGGTCGCCAGAGGAAAAATAAGAGTAAATAACTATAAAAAGTTTGTTTTTCCAATCACTTTAGTAATTTCCACTTGACCAAGCTAAATATTTTCTATCGTGTTGGGCATATCTTTATATCTATAAAGGGTTTCCTATTCAATTTGAGCACTCTAGTCGCTATAGTTGGGTCGCCAGAGGAATAATAATAAATAGAAGAATAAAATTTTCGAAATTTTTATTTTTTTTTTTTCATTTTTTTGTTGTTTAAATTTGTCCTAGCTAATAATTTTTTGTAATAGATTTTTTCTTCTTTACAGCAGTGACCGGCTGCTGAGCAAAAGTTTGATACAAGTTCATGCTAATTCTGCTCATAAGGTATTAACCCAGCAAGCTCCCAACTCATGGACAACTTTTCTTTGCTAACACACAAATTCTGTCCAATGCTCTGCAGCCGCTGCCGAGCACTGATTTACAGTAAAAGCTTTCAATCATCATTTATCAACATATGTTCCAAAACTCGTCCAAATACATACTTAATTGGCAAGGATAAAGTGTAAATAAGAGTCGGTTGTTGTGTGTTAGACACTTTCTGGCAAAAGTCATTTGCACTTATGTGGCCAACACGGCCAAGGCTATAAATTATAATGCCTAGTAAAAGCACACATCTACACACACACACACACACACACACGTACATACACACACTGGGTAATACTCTAATAAACAAAACACACACAACATTTTCGTTTTTATCAAAATCGCAAGCAAATCCGCCAAATCTCATGAGATTTACTTTTATGCATATAGCATAATAAGCTTGGCCAAAACAAAAATATGCCGACAGCTGTTGACGAAAGAAGGTAGAGTGAAAAAAAGGTAAGAAATCCGTAGCAATTCGTTGCATACTTTGCGGCAAATCAAAATGTTTACATAGCAAAGAGGCGCAACCATAACAAGCCAAGCCAAGAAAGGGCTTAAGAGTCTTGAGCTGCCTGCCACGACAGAGAAAGAGAAGGAGAAAGAGAGAGCGACTTTTATACATATATTTATAGAGCGCTTTTGAGACGTACCGAAAGTGAGCAGCAAACAAATCACAAAAAGGCGGCTACTAATCCACATATTCTCTCTGTTTTGATTTACTGGCTTGCAAAAAACGCTTTGTTTATGCTAGATTTTTGTGAGTGTTTTACGGATTTAGTCGACTTTTTTTTTAGCGAATTTTGAAATACATTCAATTTGCGTTGTTTTCAAAGCTAAGCGGGTTTTTTTAGCCGATTTTCGCTTAATTGTTGCAAAACTTTGAGCTTTGATCGTTATTTATAGCACTGCAATTTTGTTCCCGACTTTCGCTTTAAATTTACTTTTTTTAGTATTCCGCTTGAAATGAATTAGCTTTTAAGTTGTTTAATTCGAAATGCTTGCACATCAAAACTTCGCTTTGATTTGTTAGAATTTTGCAGACTTGTTAAAATTTTTGGCACATTTTTTTCGTATATTTTTTTGTTTAATGCTAAAAATTGTTTGCACTTTTTCTACACTTGTATATTTATTATAAATTTGGTTGATTTTGATTTAAATGCTTTTTTGATTTTGGTGCGATATTTGTTGTTTTGGCAGCGTTTTGCTAGCAACCGGCTTCAAAGCCGCCTCTCATACACTTTGGCGCATTGGAGTATATTTCTTGCGCCTAGACAACTCCACGCTTGCAAGCACCGAACGAAACTGAACGATTTCCTAAAAGACGGCTTTCAAATTGCCATGTAAACATTTCACGCTCTTAGCTCGGCTCACGCGCTCTTAGTTGGCGTTCGCTCTCTTAGCCGCACACTCACTCACACACACACGCGCACACACTTGTAACGTTCAAACGTTAGTTCAGCGGCTTGGCCAGCATTTTTCAACCGCTAGAGCCGTGCGTATCCTACGAGCCTCGAATAGCAACTGACTCAACTGTTTGGCGTTAGGTGAAGCCGAAGCCATGGTTATGTTATTTGCGCTCTGCGCTTTGCTGTGGTGTTTCGTTAGCCGGCAGTGATTGGCAGCACTGGCGTGACGCAGGCGCACAGTGTGGCCATTTGGCATTTTGTTGTCTGTGGTTAAGGACATAGTAGCGGGACAGCTGTGTTTACTGGACTCATCAGCAGAGCTACTGTATCTGACGGCTGCCTCATTGTTTAATGTTTCAATTATTTGCTGCTTCATGCCCCATAATCTGTCTAGCTGTCTATGCCTATCTCGCTCTCGCTCTCCCTCTCTCTCTCGCACTTATTCCCTCTTTTGCTCGTCTCACGCACGTGCTGGCCAGTTGGCATATCAAGTGGCTTAGTCACATTTTGATAATGCGAGAGTTGACTTTTAGGTTTCGGGAAAATAGCATATAAACAAACAAAAGTACTCTCCATGAAAATAATTTGACCGATTTTCGATTTAAATTGCTCCCAGAAATACATCTTTTGCTTTTTCAGACATCAAAAAAAGGCACCGCACTTGGTTTGTAATGGTCGGACACAAAAATCAGTCATGGGGTGTTAAATCAAGACTAATAGTACTTGATGATCCATTACAGCGGCGTGTTGGATGCTTCAAAATTGGCTTGTGTCAGTGGATGTACATATGAAAACGCTCATTGTTTTCCTTAGTTCCGAATGGTTTGAGAGTTCAGAATTGGCTGTTTCGCGATGTTTCACTGATGCGCTGCATCATGGCTAAAGAGAACAAACCGTTTTGTGGAACTATGAAGACTACCTGTATATGGGACGGTCCCTGTGCTGTCTTGAGATATTAATTGCATGTCCAGTCATCAGAAAGCACCTTTGAGTGAATCTTCACGCTGCTCTTTCACGTGCGGATATTACACTTTTCTGTTAGAATTCTCATACACAGGCGTTAACCAGAACAAAATATGGCCCACACTTTCTAAACAGCTTGAAGGCAATTGACGCGGATATGCTATGAAGGTCATTCAGCTTAATTTTGTGTCACTTCCTGTAGGCTAGCTGACGATATCGCAACATCGCCGGAAATATTTTTAAGTTTATCGACGCACTTTCCTTGAGAACTTGTAAATGAGTAAACTTGCCGATGCAGATGTCAGCTTTGACTGGCAGTCAGAATGATGAGTTCCTGCAATATAATAGGCAACCCTCGTAGAAACTGGCATAGAATATATTAAGCATAAAAGTAATATTCCGTGCACATTTCAACAGCTTTAATACATTTACATAATTCACTTGAATTGCACAAACAATTTTACACTTTTATCCAGGCTCTCAAGTAGACCAACTCGTACTTATTATAGTCCTGTGTCTGTCTGTGCATAATTTTCTTATATGCTTTTTTTGACGCACTTGTTTAATGTGTCTTTAGGGAAATTAATTTGAGGCCAAGCAAGAAATGATAAATGAAAACTGAAGCCGCTCAAAAGGTGCCAAAAATATGATAATTGCAGACGCAGACCCGAAAAGTATGCTGCTATATCATGCCCTACCCCAGCGTCACACACTGCCCGCCTCACTCATAAAGCTAATTTGTGCGCGTGAGCATGTAAAAACGCCTAAAATGCGGCAAACAAACCGCAGCCAAAAACAATGGCGGCGAATGAGCGGCTGCTGTTGACATACTTTGGCATACATTAGCGCCAAGGACAAAAACAACAAAGGCAACAACAATCAAACATAACAAGCCCAAACGTGTTTGTTTGCCAAATTTATTTCTGTTGTTTGTTGGTAAGTGAAACCTACATACAAACGTGCTCATACACTCACACTCACTCACATTCACTCACACACTTGCAGGCACTCGTTTATTTCCCACACGGCCAACAAAGTGCGCCAAACCGACCAAATAACAACAGCAACAACAACACTAAACACAAGAGCTGCAGAGCAACGTGTCTGCCAGTATCTATGACTACGTTTACAAGGCTCTTATTATGATACCGGAAATATTACGATATTTTATATCATGACAAATACATCAAAACACTTAAGCGCTCCTTCTCTTATTTGTTATTCTTCTCTCTGGCCGATATTACCTGGTTGGAACCATCCCATTTAATTCAGTTTATAACAGTGATAGGACTGACAGGGGAGCTGTAGGCTCAGTAGGGGTACAAAAGATATCACAGGTCGCGGTGCGGTAATCCCCAATAACATTATTATTATCAAGAAAAGAAAAACCTTTTTAATTACACTAGACAGTACATTTGAGCTCTCATGAAAGACCTTGGCTGAAACTTACCATTTCATGTTAATTTGGATCGTTAATTCCAAAACGTCTTCTTCTTGTTGACTGGTCGTTACAAATTGAAAATCGTGTTACAGCCTGATGCACTACTCCAGGCGCCTATGTTTTGCGCGAGTCTTCTCGAATCTCACGTCGCCTATCTTCAACAGCCGCATTGTAGAACTTTCTCGCAGGAGCTTCTTCATCCATACGAACATGACCAAACCAGCGGATCAGCTAGATGTAAATTCGCTTAACCATGTCAATGTCATCGTTGAGCTCATGGAATTCGTCGTTCCATCGAATGCGCTAGTCGTTGCCAACGATGTCGTAGCGAACTTTCTGCTCAAACATGAGCCAAGAGAATTTTCAGCACACTGCGTCATCACCTATGCTTCAGCGCCATAAAACTAAACGGGTAGGATGCATCTTTTATAGAGTGTGAGTTTCGTTTGGTGGGCTTATGATCGCCATTAACAAGGGAATGACCAGGATGATACCTGTCTCGACCTTAACCAAGTTTACGCACAACCTTCACGTGGTGCTCCCTGGATAGCTGCTCTCATCGCCACTCGGTGTTAGAGTAGTGAGCTAATGTGCGCAGCGACTATTTCAGTGGGCTCTGAATGGGTTGTGCTAAGCCGTCGAATAGAATAGCTCGCAAAGTAAACGAACCCCCTGCAAATGTGTAAAAGACTCTGTTTTGCAATTATGCACCTGGAATAGATGGACCCTTTATTGCGATGGTGCCTCTACCCAACTGGCGGATGGTCCAGGGATGTGCAAAGCAGATATAAACGTCATTCAGGAGATGTGAAGGATTCGACAGGGCTGCCGTTAGGTAGCTTATACCGCCATATAATACAGCTGCCATGGAAGAGTGGTCTTTGCCTACTGGGGCCAAAGTATATATTGGTATTTGGCTGAAAAGTCAAAAATATCCGTGATAACATTTGGATCTTACCGTTGTATTTAAAAACTCACTTTCTAAAAAAGTTACATTTCTAAAACTGCTTAAAACGCTCCAAAAATAAAACTAAATTTTTGCAGATATTCCGCCAACAGAGTTGCCAGATATTTCTACTAACCAGCACAAACCATGCAACTCGTTTATTGCCAACTTCTAACGCTATTAGCCCTCATTAGCACGTCTTCTTTTTGACGCATCGTAAATTAACATCACAAAATAAGCTCACTTATAAACGTAGTCTACGTTTACGTTTATGTCTGTGTGCGCACGTGTGTGTGTGTGTTACGGTGTTGCTGTCGTTGTTGTTACTAATGACAACGATGCGGCGCGCATCAACGACGACACCAAAAAGTCATTGACTCATTGAGTTTTGTGGCAACAAACGTTAGAGCAGCAAAACGACTCCGTCTCCGTGCGCCCTCTACAAAACGCCCATGACGAACCCCGTTTCAAGGCTCAAGCAGCGTGTCGCTTGTTTGTTTGTTGGTTACCCGCCTCACTGGCTGCCACTGACTCTGGAAAGGACTCGAAAGGCCCAACTGGTGGGGTTCACCAACAGGCAGCAGCTGCCAGTTTTGGCGTTCGGCTCTCTGGATACATGCCAGTTGGATACATGCGTGTGTGCGTGTCTACACGTAGCCAACATCAACGACAGCCCGACAGTCCGTTATGGCTGGCATTGTAGCAACAACAACAACAACAGCAACAACACCTTGGCGGGAGCTTGCTCTTTGTTGCTCGCTCTCTGTCGCTTGCCACACGCTGCTCCGCCTTCTGGTGTCATCATTAGACATTGTCAGCTTGTGTGCATTGTGACAGAAACAGCAACATTGCCTTGGCACTTTTAGGCCTGTTTAGGATCAGTAAAGATGGCTAAGAGTAACGGTACTAAGCAGAGCGACAAAAATGCCGTTCAGATACAGTTCAACTTCCGAATGACAAAAACTGACCTGTAGCAATTAATTTTTTAGGCATATGAGAGCATTTATGAAATATTCATGGATAGGAAGTTAAGCGAACATATAGCATCAAGAAAGAGTTCGAACTCTGAAATGTAAATGGACGTGATAGAAGAAAGGAAAAGGAGGAAACTCAAAGAAACTTCAATTTGAAAGCTACGAACCAAATAGATCTCGACGGTTAGAGTGATAAACGGACTCATATCATTTTTTCAAACCTCAAAACAGATATGCCATTGAAAGCGAGACTCAAAAACAGAATTGCCTCAAGATTGCGGTTTCCGAACATTTTGTAAGCAAGTTTTGTGGATTTTTTTTGCTTTTAAAGGAAAATTGTTATGTATGAGTGAAATTGTCTATGTTTATTTCGAATTTGAAAATTCGATGTAATATTTGTTTGCCAGAAAAGAAGAGCAACCCAATACAAGCATTTATGGTTTTGCTTTCGCTCTACCTGCTAAGAAATAAACGTGCGTTTATCATGCTTTCTTGTAGACGCTGCTAACATCAAACATTACCGTAAGACCAACCGAGCGTCACACCGTCCAAGTCACACCAAACGATCGTGACGGATTTTTAATCGGTTTAAATCCAAAGGTGCGCCATTAGACTTTTATGCATATCTTACCCATACGTTTGACTCACATCGGAGTCCGTCTTCAGGGAACAAAAAACAAATTTGATTTCTTGTATTTAATCAGAAGTAAAGAACTCTCGGACATTCATGAATTTTGAAAAATGTACCGAAAAAGTCATCTAGGCGTACTAAGAAGCATGCAGGTGAGTCTGTAAGATCTCTTGGTGGCATAAAGTAAAATCAGTTCTTACGGCATCCATTATTCCGTAGTTTTACGCTACGGATACATTTTAATACAAATAAACAACTGTCAGATTAAGAAAAGCTGTACGCGTAGTTTTTGAAATACATACTACTAATACACGGCTTGGGGGCTGTTGTCAACCCAATTCTATAAATCTACATAACAATTATTATTGTTAGATATTAAAAACAATAACAGCAAAAATGTGTATAATTCTAACAATGCGTTGGCAGCTGGTAAACTATGTTGCAACAACTGGACAGAGATCTAGGCACGGCCATTTGCTTTGGACTTATCTCAGTGGCGTGTTGCAGTTGCAAGTTGCCCAAGTTGGTGTTGCTGTTGTTGTTGGCATTTATGCGCCTGTTTCGTTCTATGTAGGTCAACATTTGCACACTGACTGACGTCAACATGGCCGTTTCCGTTTCCCGTGTTTGTGTCGCACAACAACAAGTGCAACAAAGGCGGCATTGTTGTTGTTGATGTTGTTGCTGTTGTGGACTTGTCATAGTCATTATTATTGTTGTTATTGCTGCTGCTGTTGCTGCCTTTGCATAACACATAGCTGACCAGCCTGCCAGCCACCCAATAACGCACACACACGTATTACACTTGGCGAAAAAGTTGGCTACAAAACAGCAACAGCAATTGCTAATAGCTCCCTTGCTAAAGAGTTACAGTGCTTTCGGGCTTTTGGACTTCGATTTGATTAGTGTTGGGTGTGATGGCTCAGCGAAGTAGGTTGACTCATCCCCAGCAATCGGGTAGTTTTGCCCATTGGTTTTTGGACTTAGTTCAATAACTTCTAGGCTTCTATATTTTATGCACATCTGTTTTTTATTTGAGGAGTCAGAGTTCGTTCGAGTTTACAAAAGTTAATATTATTAACAAACATTTAGGAGGTAAGACCAATTTGTATGCAGCCACGAGAATATGTTATTATGCGCACATGGTATTACGCGAGCTTGTTTTTATGCTTTAGTGTGTTGTGTGAGTGAGAAGATTGCAGGTCTGTTTTTGAGTGCTGTGTTAGCAGTGAGAGCGAAAGGAAGAACATATGTGCTTATGTTAGGTTGATAAACGCGCACGCTAGATGGCGCCATATTAATCCAAATTGCAGAGAAGTTATAGCTGAATGTTTTACACCTGTCTGGAGCCTTGTGACGGCACAAGCACTTTACTTCTGCATGTACCGCCACGAGACTCTATTTGTATGATTTCTAAATACCAAAAAAAGCCAAAAAATATCGGTGAGAACGGTAATGCAGGGAACGATTTTTGACAAAACTTAAATTTGAGTAACTTGTTATGATAATCGCGCAAAGTACTACCTGCGAGAAAATGTTCAACAAAAATGGCGAAAAATTGGAAGAAAAGGAATATTTTTCTTAAATTTTTATCATATAAAGTAGAAACATACAAAACCTATGCATTATTCCTTTCAGAAATCAAAAAAATATTTTTAAATCCATTGTTTTTACTCCCTGAACCCTTACGAACAGCTGCTGTTTTATCAAAAGAGAACGCTCTCTTGTTTGATTAACGTTGAAATGAGAGCATAAAATCTAACTAAACTTGTTTTTTGTGTGTTTGTTTCAGTGTCAGCAAACACACACACACACACAGACATACATTTGCACCTCAAACAAATGCATGGGTCCAATTGCAATTGCAGCTGCTGCCTCTGTCGCTGTCGCTGTTGAGCAGCGCTGCGGCGTCGCTGCCGCCGTATATGAATAATTGTACCATATATGCTGCGCTGCACGTACTATATAGTACACAGATATATGTGAAATATTCTTTTTTTCTTCTTCTTATACTACGTAATATTGATTTTCATTTTTACGCGTTTTAAACTCGCTCACAATTCGCCTAGGCGAAATGTTTTTGTCATTGACATGGCCAACAAGCATTTTGTAGCATACTTTTTTGGGCGTTGTCCGCGCGCATTGCACTTAATTGGTGTACACACACACACACACACACACACACACACGCACACACACACACACACACACTCGCACACACTTACACAAATGCGTTTTTTTCATCTAGCAATTTAAAGTGTGCACGCTTCGAGCCCCTTTAACTTTTCACATGACCGACTCATATACCAAAAAAAAACCGCCGTTTCACGCTGTACTTGAAAAATGCACTTGGCACTTTTGCTGCGATTTTTTATTCGGGTAACTTTTGTAAATGAATGTGGCAACTCTGCGCTCTTTGACTGCTTGCAATCGTCAACATAATTGCAGCCTTGAGGTTTTTTACTGCAATTTTTTCTGATTGTTTATTGATTTTTATGCTAAATGCATTTCAACGAATTCTGTTAATGACTTTGCCAAGTTGTTGTTACTTCATTAATGTTAACCATTAAAAAACATACACTCCCTAGCTTTTCGAAATGTTTTGAGTGGAATGTTACAAATTCTCAAGTGTACTCGAGCTGAGCAATCTACTTGGGCATATGAGCTGAAAAGATTTCAATATACTGATAGCCAAAAAAACTCTTCAGCCCAGACAATTGCATTGAGATGGATAACAAAAGAAGCGGGAGTGCTATATTCTCAAGTACAAGACTTTAGCATACTCTGCAAACAATTTTCTTAAAAGTCGAAAAGGTCCTTCTTTGCTACATATTTTCTTAAGCACAAAATTAGAAAACACTTGAAAATTGAAAATTGACCCAAATTCAATCGAATTTTTGAGCGAATTGATAGAATTTGACCTAAAATATAGCTATTGATTATACGTGAGCTGAAATACAAAAGCATCTACGCAAAGATTTGGAATATAACTTCAATTATTGATGTGAAACAAATATTGGCGTGACTTGACTCGTAGCCTTTTCATGAAAATCTGGTATTACGCTCGAGAGCGAGAAGATTGCACGTTTGTTTTTGTGTGCTGTGTTCGCAATGAGTTCGAAAAGAAGAGCCTTCATGCTTATGTGAGGTTGGCGATGTTGTTTTCTCACAGCTCAAGTCTTCTTCTTATTTAGGGTATAAGGAACTTTCAAAATTAGAGTCCGCTTAGCCAATTTCGCATCACAACCGTAACAATGAACAATGATGTCAGCAAAGATAAAATATAGAATCACACTTTCCAATAGATGCTACTTTGGTCTCAGTATGCAAATGAGTAATATAGACCACTCTCACCAGACGAAACTAACAGTATATTAGACGATCCTTGTCGTTTTGCTTTATGGCGCTGAAGCATGGGTTCGCTTGGAGTGTTCTACTCGTTGGCAAAGACTTTCGATGAAACGACAAACTTTATGAGCTCTACGACGACATTGACATAGTCAAGTGAGATCCAGCGGCTCCGCTGGCTATGGAAGGAAGTCGATAAAGGGGCAGGCCATGTCTTCGTTGGAAGTACCAATTAGAGAGCACACTAACTAAATTTGCTATCACCAATTGGAGAAGGCGCGCGTAAAGCATAGCAACCTGGAGCAGTGTCGTAACCCTGTAACAGCTTGTTATGGCTATGAAGAAAAAGCCAACTTCGCCCAAAATACTTCGGAAACGCTGTATAATAAAAATGCGGTTATAAATCATTGGCTAAGAATCAAGAGACTTTGTAGATATCGAAAGCATAGACGTGGAGACTAACAACAAGTTCGATACGCTGCTGCTTTTATACTCAATTTACCTTTTCCAAATTGGTTTATGACGTTGTATGTAAAATTACACATAGAATTCCCGAAGTGCAAACGTCAAAACTTAAGATTATTGGTGAAATATCGAAAGATATGACAATAACAACGCGGCATGAAGTTTTAAATGCAATTCTTTACGGATTTCGCCAGTTTAAAGTGTCATTGAATTCAAAACTTCCTTTGTTACGAATGCACTCTTCCTTTGCTGAACATTCTTCTTGCTAAAGTTTTAAGTGATGCAGATCCACATTTGAGATAAGAAGTGATTTCGGAAATTTTTTGGAAAGCCGGAAGCCAATAGAACTCTGTTCTGCATGAATGCCATCGAAGAAGTTTGCCCTGCGTCACATACAAGACTTGGCTACTGAAATGTAATATCGGAGGTAGATAACAACTACGACGGAAATGCAGCAATCGTTCGAATATAAGAATATTTTTTATATAAATATGTTCGTTTTCGGTTCGAACATTTAAAACTTTGACCCATTGACCCAATTGATGAACCAAGAAGCTCTTTGCCTACTACTGCAGTAGAGCAGCGGCACCAGTTAATGCAGCACTCTCCTGTAGTCACGTTGCAGCATTGACACAAGCGTAGCACCAACCGAGTCACACCAATCGAATCACACCACACAAGCGAGACGGCTTACACATTTTTTTTTAGCAAACGCTCTATGTCCGTGAGTTACAGTTCAACGAATTAGGACACAAAACTTCCTGATTTTAAGAAACATAATTGAAAGATCGTGTAGCAATTGCAGCTTCGACTTATCCGACTTATGGACAATGTATCTCGAATATGACTGCGCTATTGCACTACACTTGACAAACACAATATACTCTATAATCCATTTTATGCATACGGTGAGTATAAAACAAGTTTCAAGGAATCGCCTCCAACCCGTTGTCCCGCTGCTTTACAATTTATGTGTATGACAAGAAAACATGCAACGAACACATACAACACGCAGTCAACAAACATACAAAAGAAATCACATACATCATTACAATATTTATTTGCGCGCACTCTTGGCCCCTAGGCCGTAGGGCATGGATGCTATTGAGAAGAGCCAGCTGGAGAGGATGGGTAACAAAAAAACAAAAGAAGCTGCAAGATGTATGCAAAGGGATGCAAAGTAGAGGGGGCACGGATGCAGGAAGCACAAGAATCGCATTTGCATGTAACACGTGAGCTTACAAAGGCGGCATGACATTGTTTGGGGCGCGTCATCAACATGCAACATACACACAAATGCACACCAACACATACGGACATACAAAGAGGAATCATCATTGGGTTTGGCACACAAATTAAAGTGAGAGTGCAAATGCGTGGCAAGGGTTGCTGTTTGACTTGTCCACACACACACACACACACACACACACACACACACACACACACACACACACACACACACACACACACACACACACACACACACACACACACACACACACACACACACACACACACACACACCCACACATGGGGACACACACACACATTGATGGAGTGGCAGCAAATACAAGGCAGTCTTCATGAACAGCCAGCAACTGGGTATAGTCAACGACATCAGGAGCAGAATCCTATTAAGCAGAAGGATGAGCACGGCGCTGGGTTTCAGACCGACACTGAGGTTCGGGCTGATGGTGATGTCTATGATGACTATGACATGACATACGCCTCAGCGCACAAACAAATTATGCAAAATGCATTTACAGCTGTAGAAATCAGCGATATGAACAACAAGAGCAACAACTTTATATAGAAGAGACTCTTAGTGCTTCACTCAGTGCAGACACAAGGCGCAACAATGTGTTGCAAAACTCTTTAATGTGCCACATTGCGCCAACTATAAAAGTTCAATCAAATACAATATATAACACATAGTCATAAAAAATAAATTACATTGAAATCGCTTTTTGTATATCAAACGGAAATGGCAAATAGCAAACAATTTGCCAACTATTTGTTGAGCATATAAAGTTCCCGAGCATCGAAAGCATCCAAGGCATCGAAAAGTTTCGCAAGTTTCGGCAAACTCGGCAATGGGCAGTGGACCAAAGGCGCTTTAAAAACTACACACAAATTGAACTACAAGCACTCTAAAGACTATAGAAGAACACTTGTTTTTCGTAGGGATTTGAGCATAGTTTGGCTTAAAACAAAAAAAAAGGAGGAAATTTAAAGGGAATCGAAGAGAAAGCCAAAAATATGCGTACTCTTCCAGTGGAAAACTATTTTTATGGCTCTGCTGCCCCTTCAAACGTAAGAAAAGTGATTGAAAATTCAGTTTTAAATGCATAAAAATATAAAAAGTGTACGAATTATTGACTTTTGCTTTACTTTAGCTACCTCCGAAGTCAGTACAAAGGCGCTTAGTACATAAAACTGTATATAGATGATTTGAGTTCTGTCCGACTATCCCTTGCGTCCGACTCAAGCTGGGATTCCACAGGGAAGTGTTTTGGGGCCCACGTTTGACACATCTCCAGCGTCACAGGCGCAAAACAGCAAGGAAAGTTCCGGCTTACTGCCATTTGCTGACTACTTGGTGAAAAGTGTGCAGCGCGTGCACCCCCAAAACAGTCTGCCTTAATATAGCAGTCGTATATGACCACAAACTGTACTCTGAAACATCAACACTAAATGGGTCTTGTGGTTCCACCAAATCGAAAAAGTGGTTCATGAATATCCTTGCTAAGATTAACTAGAGGATGAAAAACTCTTTTTGAAATTGCACAAAATTCACTTTCTTATCAATAAGTATGACTGCGTAAAAAATTATCCAATGATTCAGCATAGTCTTCAACGATTTTAAATATTTCGCTTAGAAAAACGTACTTCGAAAATAGAATAGATATCAGAACGTCTGTCGTATAGGCAAGACTTAAGACATTCGGATTGCTCCTTTATTCTAGTTAGCGTTCTTAGCTCGTGCATTTGTATGCTGGTAATAATTAATCTAAAGCAAGAATACCACCTCAGCATGTCAAAGCTTGTCGTATGAGGCGACTAACAATGACACTGGGTTCTTTCGAGACCCCAGGCCTTAAAAAGGTTGTGCGTAGAGTTTGGGACCCACCACGTAAAACCACAAAGTATGTACATCAGGCCGTAAGTCGATAACGGGTTGTTCGTGCCAGTTAAGAAGACGAAGAGACATTCATGGGTGGACAGATATCTCTTTTAACCAAATTCCAAGCCCAGTAGAAAATTATGGGTAAGCCATATACAATTTTTAACAAAAAAGTTATTTGAAATCCAACAAAAAAGTATCGTATAACTTGGGAAATAGTAAGACGCCAAAAAGGGTGTGTATGAATATTCTTGTAGTTGCGATTAGCAACTTCTCTGCTGCCGATACCTGATATAAAATCATAAGCATACGCACTATATTTGGACATTCACATTTTACCAAAAAACAGCTAGAGAAGTGCTTCTGTGAACAGCTGTTTGTCATTTACAACAAAGTTTTCACTAAAAGGCCAAAACGAGTGCTTAGTATACATTTCAGCTTTCTTATGCGGCCTTTAATATACATTATTGTATTCGGTCATAATAGCCGTACAAAAAACGCAAAATAATCATAATCACACTCTAAGTACCATTTTCAATTACTGAACCGGCTCTAGTTCCGCTCTGTGGCACTCCCGAAGAATGTCGCTTTTATACTATGAACCACATAAAAAACTAATCAACTTATTTATGAACAGTTATGAACAAAGCGAACGTGCTGAATTGCGTTTTACTGCCCAGCTAAGTAAAATACAGAGAAAAAAACTACATACATATACATAAAGCAAAGCTTACTCCGGAGCATCTAAGTTAAGATACTCTGAAAGCAAATAATTTAATCGACGTTTTTCTACATACTACGATCACTAAGACTTTGAAAAACTTTTGTGTAGATTTAAGAACCTCTAGCTCTACATTAGAGCTTTCGATAGAGTTTGGCATGACGGATTACTACATAAAGTTAAACAATCTCCACATTCTGTTCGCGTCCATCTTAAAATCGTATTTGGAAGTGCAGAGGCAGCGAAGTGTTTTGGGATCTTGAAGCGTGGCATTCCCTTAAAATTGAGTTTTTATAATTATTTCATTACTTTGAATGGCAAGGCTAAAAATCAGGGTTTTATTTTAGACTAACGGTTTACTTTTGCTCAACATATTGCCACTGTTCGAGCCAGGATGAAAAAGTTAGGATGCCTCCTAAACAGCAATTCTCAACCTAATATTGATCTTAAATTTCTAATTTAGTTTTAGATATAAGCGACTGCCTGGATATGTGGTATGCCGATTTGAGAAATGGCTTCCAAAAGCAAGTAATTGGAAAATTTCAGAACATTGATTTTCTGTGCGAAACGGATCATCGAAGAAAGTTGCCCCATGCAGTTTTTACCATTGTTTAAAAGTTTAGGAAACTAGATGATTCATTTGAGAAACAAGTGAAATCAAAATTTCAGCTACATTCCAGTTTCTGTTCAAATCTTCCTAAAGTTGTGCGTTTTGCCTTAGAACTATATTGCAATACAGTAGCCTTCTCGATTTATCTAACGGCCGTTACAATGTTGGAACATTAGTTTAATTTCAAATTCAGGATTACAGTCAACAACCCTAAAACTGAAAAACCAGTTAAGAGCGAAAATGTACAACTATATTCACTTAAGAGTTATGAGCAGCAAAGGAAGAACTCTAGAATTACTGATATTTGATTTAAAAGGTATCCGTACCTCTTCAACACAGTTAATAAGCTCTCTGCAAGTGTATTCCCACAGAAAAGAAAGTATTTTTTAGAACTTTTGCGGCAAGCAGATAATAAACTAATATACACCAATATTATAACAACTTTTGGGGGGAAAACACGAAGTAAATAAGCTCAGCCAAGTGTGGAAAATTGTGTCGGCCAAAAGTAAGAGCAAAAGAAAAGAACGAAGCGAATGTTCGGCAGTTTATAATTTGTGTTAACTGAAATTACATTTTATATGACCGAAAATGTGTGTTGTCATATTTGGTGCTGCCCTGAAATTGCTTCCAAAAAGTTGGTAATATCGGTAAGGGGGGGATGTTACTTTATGGGGGGATGTTACTTTAGCGGAGGGAGGGTGCCACATATGTGTGTGTGCGTGTGCCTGCGACCTGCAACAATGACAAAGCACTGAACAATAATGCGGCACTCGAACTGTCTGCTTACCCCCTCATGCTCCCCTCACACACGTCCATTGTCATCAGCCGGGTCTTAGCCTCACCCCAAAACTCTTGACCATAATTTACGCCACTTAAATTACATTTCGAAATGTGGCCAAGTGGCAAGTCGTGCGACATCCAACGCACATGTGCGCCATGCCATAAATGTGTTGCCGTTGTCCACTTTTTCATCATGGCATCCATTTTCCGATGCCTTGTGGCATACCAAAGTGCTGCTTGACATTGACTGGGGGCAACCCAAGTGACTTTTTTTATGGCTGCCTTTTTTTCCTTCCTCTTCTTCTTCATTGTACTAACCAACAGAGACCACAAATGGCTTTTATGTGTTAGAGGTCCAACATTTTATGATTTTATTAAAATAAGTTTTCCGGCTGTTCAATGGACATATCGATGGATGGAGCTACCTGCCATGTTTATAGGTCGAAAAGCGTTGAAAATGAGCAACATTAATTAGAAGTAATTAGTCACAGCTCTTGTCGTAGCGTAGAAGTCAAGCAGTTAGCCACAATTTCGGCCTTGTAACGCCCACGTCTTGCCACTTCCATCGATTCTCGTTGGCGCCTTGATTTATGGCCCACAATTTGCTTGCCACACACATACACCAAATAAAAAGTCTTGTTTAGAGATGGCAACGTGTCGGCCAATGTAAGCTCACGTTTTGGTGAACTATTTTGTCACTTTCCGAAATTCAGCACACTTATTTCGGGAATATTTTAATCTCTTTTCCATATGTGAGGCCATAATAGCTTGGTCCAAGATAATGCCTAATATGGGCAACTATTATAGAAGTCTCCTTCTTTGTCGTATGTTAGGAGCATTTTAAATTGTCATGTCTCCATATTTTAGAATGTCTTTTCTCCATGTTTTCATAATATCATATAATCAAATCTTCATATCATCTTTATATCTTCACATCTTCTCATGTTCACATCTTCACAGTTTCACAAATCATATCTTCAGAGTTTCACATATTCATATCGTCATATCCTCATATCTTCATATCTTCATATCTCCATATTTTCATATCTTCATATCTTCATATCTTCATATCTTCATATCTTCATATCTTCCTATCTTCATATCTTCATATCTTCATATCTTCATATCTTCATATCTTCATATTTTCATATCTTCATATCTTCATATCTTCATATCTCCATATTTTCATATCTTCATGTCTTCATATCTTCGAATCTCCGAATCATCTTATCTTCGTATCGAAGAAAGCAATTGTTTATTTAGTGCCAAAACAAAACTATGCTCTTAATTATACTAAATTTTATTTAAATTCATCTAGCTCATCATTAAATATACATTTGTCGGGACTACCAAGATCCGAGCTTCATATATGTATCGTATATCATTCATGAGTCGAAAAATGTATTTTCCGAACAACATTTCTCTAAGTTTGAAGAAGTATTTCGTCATCGTAAAACTTTTTCACGTCACTCGTGGAATTTTAGTTCTGTTTACGTCACATCTCTAGTATAGCGCACTTTTGAAGAGGCTGAGTCCGAAATTACTTTAAGTCATCCACATACATACACGTGCACACACTAACACACACACTTTCTAAATGGAAACCGACAGCTCATGCGTGTGTTAAATGATTTGGAATTGATTAGAAGCGCACGGAGAAAATACGGAGAAAATGAAAAAAGCAAAGAAAAAAACTGCAAATAAAATAAATAAAATATTACGAACGGAACTCAACGCAACGCATGAAAATTTTATGCTCGACGCTGGAAAACTTTATTGAAAGTTTGCAGCCGCAAAAGGCGCTTTAAAAAGGGCTGCATATAAAAACAACAAGTCTAGGGTCGATGTACCCGGATCCCTGACTGCCTGACTGTTTGAGATAATAAGCTTCCTCCAGAACAACACCCACAACTACAAGAACAACAACAACAGCAGATAAGCCGAGGGCATGGTGTTGAAAAGTTGTCTTGACTTTGGCATTTCGAGTATTTTTCTTCTTCTTTTTTCATGGTTAGTCTGTCAAATAAACTTCAAAAATGTTAGCGCCTTGTCGCCTCGCATTTTACTTGGTAACCTTGAAGGAAATTGATATGAATATACTCAGATTTAATACGAATGCATTAAGTAGCTAATATGTAAACAAAACAAATGTGTTGTTATTATAATAAAATATACATGCGTACATATAAGTATGAGCATGTGTGTGTTTATAGCTGGTGACGAATTGATGGATGTGAGTCGCAATGAAACAAAAGTGGGGTGTTTCATAAGTTAGGCAGGTCTTCAGGGCTAGAGAGAGAGAGAAAGCTTAAGTGTGCATTTTAATAAGAAACTTATTCCCATCAATAATTCTAGAATCGGTATCTATTCGGTTTTTTATTGTCTTGGTAGCCTTCGACCAAGAGGTCTTGAGCCAACAACAGAAAAAACGGCTGGCAAACAGATTTTTATTTGATCTTTTGCTTGGATTCAAGTTTGACTGAAGGCTCGAAAGCAGCTCTGAGCAAGGTTCTTATGTCACTTAATCTCAGGTGGCTTAGCAGAAATCATCATTTGCACCAAGTTAGAATTAACGAACTGCAGTCAATAGCTTAATTGTTCATGGAAATGGTCAGAATTGTTTTCTTTATTAGGCTGACATAAATTCAAAAACCAAATTCGATTCATACATTAAAATTTCGTAATTTCGTTGCAGTTTATAGTAGGGGGATTCTTCAAATTGATACATTATTTCCTATGTCTTTTGAAGACACATACGATCCTGTTAAATTTCGCAATCAATGCGTGCAGTTTTGCGGTTTCATTCAAACCCATTCTCTTTGGAAAAGAGCTGAGATATTAACATGATTCTACAAACTTCATCTGAAAGATGCGCATCTTTTGGTAAAATGTGTTGTTTCTAACTCCTATCGTCTTCGAGATCTAGCAGTTCACACGGACATGAATTAATCGATTTCTCAGCCAATGCTAAACTTATGGTCTGCCATGCCTTCTTCTCCCTATAACATGCATTGCATACCCTCTTATGTTATATGTTCAGGAAAAAAGCATAAATACAGTTAAATCCAAATAAAAAATAAAAGTACAATCGGGTTTTATACATTTTTTCTGTTACGGTTGCCATTTGTAAACGATTAATATGTGCACTTGGTTACGGTTTCCATTAAATGCGTTGAAGAATTATTTTTCACCAAAGGGTGCTTATAATTCCCAAATGATTTAAGTTTTATGTGCCTTAATCAATTTCAGGCTTCAAACTTATTTTTTTTTACTATTGGTTTTGTTGAATAACGTTGTTACTTTTAACTTTATTTTAATAGTAATACTATCTTTAGAAAGGAAAAGCTAAAGTTCCAATGAACAAGCTCAACATCTTGAGACGTAATTTTTTGGGGATTTGATCGAAAAGATGAGCAGTTTTTTCTAGTTTACTAGAAATCAGTGGAATGTGGGTAGGCCAACTGAGCGAGCAGAGGGGTGAAGCCCCCTAGTTTTGTATATAAAACTTATTCTTAAACATTCAGTTTTAATTTTTCTACCATAATTTACAGTATTTTACATACACAAAACGGAAAAACTAAGAACAGGAACTGATAGTGGAACAGCAAGGATAATGGAAGGGGAAACGGAAAGAAGAGGTGGAGCCCACTATTAGTTTTATAAAGCACATATTTTATATCAAATGAAAAATGCCTATAGTATTTTGTCGCCTTCGGAGGCAATCCCAATCGACAAAACTTGAGTCAAAACGAGTTTTAGGGAGCGACGATTTGAATTATGTAATCTGTAAGAGGGGATAAATTCGGTAAAAGTGTTTGATAACTTTGAGAGAGGCATAAAACAATGCATGTCAACGGCGATATATCTCTAGCCTAGGTCACTTAAGCATTATTTGGTCCAAATTGACATTTCCATTTAAAAGTTTAGTATTTGTTAGCATGAATTTTTGTTGTACGGTCACACTGTTTTGTTGTTTATATTGACTTGAAATTGGGAAATTTCAATATTCGATATTCGACGAGGGTTATCAAGGCTGGAAAAGTTATCAAGAGGTCTGCGTTTTCCTACAACAGATGAGGCTGTTTGAAAGGTACTACTTTGACAGTGGCAAATTGTGCTTAAAGAACTGGATCAATCGCATCCAATAAAATGGAAATGTATTCGAATACGTTAGCATCGGTATTCTTGGTAGGATGTTCGCATTATCGATATGATTATCGATTCGATATACCGAAACTCATCATCGACTGTCCAAAAAAAAAAAAATCTTATACAAATTGTTTTGCCACGTTTTTCAATAAAAAAAAATTACTCAAAAGTTAATAAAATTTTCATTTTTTACATTTTCCAATAAACTTAATAAACATTCCTCGCATAGTTTTGAAAATTCGCGTACTTCTTTTTTTATTGTTATTTTCAAGTCATTTGTGTCTATCACATCATTTGTCGCTTTTGGGTCGTAGTCGATTTGTTGTTGTAGTCGCTGTTGTTGTTGTTGTGCATAGTTGTTTTAGCCATTATTGTCATTTGTTAACACGATGTTTTCATTGAAGTTTGTTATTTTAGCTGTTGTTGTGGTTATTGTTGTTTGTATGTTATTATTGCTGTTGTTCGTTTGTTTTTGTTGTTATTGTTGCTGTTTCTGATGAAAATATATTCAATTTATTATCTGTCTATGTATATAGACACTTATTTTTTGTTGACATAATGATACGCATGATACTTTGGCCCTAATGTCATGGAAAATGCTGTGTTATATGCTTTCCCTCACTCTTTGTCTCTATCGCTGTATCATTCCCTGTTGACAGGCATTCATTCGCACACACACACACACACACACACACACACACACACACGTACAGCCTGCATATGTGTGGGTGTGTAATGAATCTATTATTAAATTGTGTTGCTTATGGCAACAACAACGAAAACAACAACTGCAACATCAAACAAATTTGATGCAGACAATCGGTACGGTACCCGACGGTGGGATACCCTGTACCCATTTTTTCCAAATGTCATGCAAATTTTTGTATCGATGCGTTGAAGGGTATGGGCGTAAGAAAGGTAACAGTACTATGAGGGTAGGGGGGATGGTGCGGAAAAAGGTCAAAATTGTTTGGTTTATAAGCCTAAAAAACCACATTTGGTTAACATAAATGTTAACTTTAACGTTTTTGTAAAAAGTGAAATTCGGTTACAGTTCATAGGAGAGGGGGCCTAAAATTGGCACATCATTAGCTATATCTTCTAAAGTTCTTAACCAATATGAATCATTTTTACACTACACATGCACAGTAATAGTGTGCATAACTGTGCCAAGTTTCAATTGGATAGCTTTTATGGTGTCGTCAATAACTGTCACGGGGGAAGGAGATGAGATATCGACATAATTCGACACACTTGCACTGAATAGGTATAATGCGCATGTTTTGGTAAACAATTTTTAGATCTAGCTCTTATAGGCTCCGAGAATGGTGCGACAACACGGACAGACAGACATGTCTACATCGACTTGACTATTGCTCCTGACCATTTTTGCCCACATATGGTCTGCCACGCCTCCTTCTGCCTGTTACATACATTGCACAAATCTAAAATAACCTTTAACACTTTGTGTACAGGGTATAAACAACAAGCAGCCCGCACATTTTGCTGCTGCTGCTTCATCAAGTATCAATCAAACCCAGACTTGGCTGTCGCCTTCATCGTTGTCTTCATCAGCGCAGCTACCCATAAAAAAGGAGCTCACACACTTACACACACACATTAATGCACATCAACACACACACAAACACACACACATACAAACACTGGCTGCTCTGAAATTTATGAAGGTTCTTAATGCCAAAGGCCATGAATGTTGTCGCTTCGTGTGTGCCAAAAAGAAAAAAATATATAGAAAACATAAGAAAAAATTGAGGAAAAACATAAAAAAAAATCTTTACAAACCATAGCATAATGTTGGCATCTATTACATTTTCTTTTTTTTTTTGGCAGGCATTGATGCTGTTTTCTTTGGTGCTCTTTTTCTTATCATATGACTTGTATTAAATAAATATTTCAATTTTCTAGCCATTTTCATTGTGGTTGGTGTTTTTCCCATCAACATTGATCATAAATAACTGCTCTGTCATTAACATTATGTTTAACGTTTTCAAACTGCTTTTGAAACTAATCGATTGGAAGCCAAATCTTAAGATTATACTGCTCGTTAAAGTAGAGTTTGAACATAGCCAATAAGCAATCTGTTGTTTATAAAGGTATGTCACACCTAACTAAACGTTCCTGAATATATATTTTTAATAGCCAATGTTGCAAAACTCACATATTTTTGCATATGTGTTGATGCCCATATAACATATGATCTGCCACGCCTTCTTCTGCCTTTTACATACATTGCACAATTCTATGATACCCTTTTACACTTTGTGTACAGTGTTTAAAAGCCTATTCTATTGAAGTTTCCGAGAACGTCACTTTTTCGGAACACCCCACATCCTCCATCGTCACAAGCAGTCACTATTCGAAATACTTGTAAAAATTCCCCACCCCGCGTACTAGCAAATAAAGCTGTTGATTACATCACTACATATGCGTAAAGCATATGACAAGCGACTTAATCACAACGTAGAACAGAAAATTTGAAGAAACAAAGGAGAAGAACCTATCCACCTCTTAGAAGCATGTGGGTCTCTGAAAACGAATTCCATTTCTAGATTATATTTTTTTCAAATTCTATTTTATAAATGCGCTCACACACCGGTACCCACTGGGGTCAGCGGTCCAAAGAAACTCTTTCTATATATTTCCAACTCTATATCCAGATACGATCAGATTAGATTTGTGATGGGTGCGATTCATAGCACTCAGGCAGCCTTGCCAATTGCGCCATAGAGCACGTTGAGAGAGAGAAAGGACAGTAAAATGAGTGAAGGATTGTTATATCCTCATGGAAATTAATCGTAAAACAACAGTTTTTTGGGGCTAATTAGAAAGCTTGACGTAATGGTTTTAAATGAACTTCGGTTGTGGTTTTAAGCAAAAACGTTATCCGTTCACATTGCTCGAGCTAATCCTGGATGTCCTGAATGTATACATACTCAGAAGAGCTCTAAATTGCTATGAGGACAAAGAAACAGTTGACCACCTATTCTGCTCATGTCCAGCTCTCTGTAGACAGAGGCTTAAGTGTTAAGGCATTCCAGTCCTGAGTAGCACTTTAGAACTGTCTCTTATAAGACTCCGATGGCAAATTGTATCTCAAGGAGTATTTTTCTTATCATATTCTAGCACAAGTGGACTTAAGGCCTAAGTATGTCAAGCAACTAGCCTGGCAGACGGTTTAAGCCAAACGAAAAGCCAAACATTTTTGATGTTATGTGAAAAAACTGACTTTAGGGTGGGAAATGGACTGCGGACTCGGTTTTAAAATCATATATTTTCTTTTGTTTGTGCTGCGAATCCAGGATATGGAGCCTGAGCCTATAGAAGGAACATAAATAGATATTTTGGGACTTACAGCCTTTGTTTGTAGAGCTTATGTTGCATATTCATAAAACTAATGAGTATCAAGGAGAGAGAAGAAGAAGAAATTCCTTTCAATTTTTGAAAATAGACTTCACCAATTTGCTTGTTTTGACAATTCAGCTAAGTTCAAAGCAGTCTTAAGCTGGGCTTTGTTGCAATGCAAAACCGTGCTCATGGGTACACACCCTCAAGACAAACACCATGAAGTAATACCCACAAGAATCACCTCGATTTTAACACAACATAAAGTGATGCTCTTGCCAAAAATAACCTTTCGCTCATTAGCAAAGCCTTTTGTTAGATTCTGCCAAGTAAAATTGAAATGCATGCAACACACACACACACACACACATATATATATATATATATACACACACACCTACACATATTAAGGCAAATAAACTGATATTATAATAATAATAATAAAGACTGGCAGAGTCATGGTTAGTTGCCCAACTTTGACTTCATTATGCCTGGCGCGTTGTCGCCGCAAAATTGTGCAACGTTTCCGCTGCCGCTTTTGGCTTACTTCCGGTCTCTCTCTTGGTTGACATCTTTCTTGTGCTTCTCTTTTCGTTCCTTCTTTTTTGCTGTCATTTCGTTTTATTTTGCACATTTTATTATGACTGCCATTTTAACTCAGTCTCTGTCGCTGTCTCTCTCGCACGAACTCGCTGTCTCTTTCGCTGGTTACTGTCTCTGGGCAAAGCGGCAGCTCATACATTTTTTATGATTATGTCTGCTTATCAGCATGTGGCAAATAGTCCTTTGCGCCGCGCACGATTGCGATTACGTGGCCCATGGAGCACATACATGGGGACAGAAAGAGAGAGACAGATAGAGAGAGGGAGAGAGACCAGAGGACATCATGCGGCGCCTCCAAGCGAGCGTTGAAATGCGCATTTAGCAGCAGCAGCATCCAATGCCAACAACCAACGGCCAACAATAACCCAACTCCAGCTCCTGCTCCTGTTCCCGCTCTTGTCACAGTCACTGCTCCTACTCTTCCATATGGACTGTTTCACAGTCTGCTGATTGTTTGAATGATGGCCAATGTTGATGTTGGCATTGAATTGTCATAAGTATTTTAGTTGGCTGGCATAACCAACTACTTCGCACTCACTGACTCACTCACTGCCTCGCACGTGTGAGTATCGGAGCGGTTCCAAGAATCACTAACACTCTTTATTTTAAATAAATTGGAAAACGTGATTTATACTACTTTTCTTTTACAGATTTTTTTCAAGTAACCTATGCGTTCCCTCTTTTACACTACATGTCTACAGAGTATAAAAGTAGGAGTACTTACATAGCATTCTGAGTTTCTTGGGTGGTTAACATTATTACAAATAATTGTGATATATCGAAATATTGGTATTAAGGTATGCCTTAAGTCTAAGTTCAAATCGCAGTTTCCAATATGAGTTCCTTTCGCATCCAAATATCTGGACGATCATATATTAAGTTATATACCACCAAAAGCACGATGACTAGCATCTTTGAAGTCCGTGCGCAATACACTGCTTATTCTCTTAAGGGCCCTCTTTGAGATCGTGGTTCCGAAAGTTTTTACCGATTACCATTTTTTAGCCCTTTTAGCTCCTTGCCAGGATGAACAGTATTTGGCATTCCCAAGCATAGAAATGCAGCTATTGAAGGAAGACGGGTAGGTCATGACTTGTTATGGCCAGTTAAGAAGTACCTTATTAGTTTGTTAAATATGCTTTTCTCTACACTAACCCGCATGAAAGTCATTGGATGGTGTTTTGATTTATAAGGCCTAATACGGGTGGCATGATTCGAGTGGTCTGATTTGGGTTCTGTGACTCAGGTGCCGTATTAGGAGCATCTATAGGAGAGAACAGAGCTGCGCAAAGATTGCACCGCGCGCTTGTGCTTGTGTATTATGCTAGCATTACACCAGCTTACTGCCATCATTTGTGCCAGCTGCTTAAGTCCTGATCTACTGCAGTAGTGCTCGAGGAACTTGTTCTTTTAGCACTTGCAATAATCACGTAAAGTTGCTCCTTAGCGTCAGGGTTTTGCTACCAGATCAATGTAGGGCACTGGTAAGCTGTTTGCAAAACGAGAGGTCGTAGGATTTGTTTCCCTGCTGTGCACTTTTTGATATAATATATTTAAAAAAAATTAATATTAATTGTTTTTTAAAACCTCGTATCGCTCACTTTCAAATCGTGCAAGCATGATTATGAAGAGTTGTTGTTTCGCGTGGTGGCGTTATTATGCTCGATAGGTGGAGCTAGCATATGCGCACGCAAAATGGCGCTAGTTCACGGCTGAATGATTAGTTTAAGTTCAAGTGACAGAGGAGAAAAGCAACCAATAAATAAATAACATCAAAGTGCACGCTGCAGTAAATACCATAAATATTGCTGTTTCACATGTGCCAGATGTTCTAAGACGGAAAAGCTTTTATATAAACCAATCTTATTATTAGCTATTTTTGTGTTTTCTTGTGACGTCATACCATTAAATACCATTTACCACTTTCAAGGGCTTATTTTGCTTACTTTATTCTGGTACTCTGCACTATAGCACTTTTGAAAGCAAATATAGTTTTTTAATTTTTCGGAAAAATGTTGCAAAATGTTTTTACAGAAAGTACTCTGCAGTATGAAAGGTGGTTGTAATACTAACACTCTATGCACTCGATAGGGAGGTCTTTGGTAAAGCAGCATTGAGTAAGAAAGTTGGCGGTGCGCACGAATTTAGTAAACACCTAGTTAGTAGTTCTATAGGTACTGCATTGGTAATGCTGCATCTTTCTAAAGATAGTTCTTTTTTACTATTTGCTATCCTCAAAATGTATATTATTTCCACTAATAACTCCGAGCTTAATCGCGAGGAAAAGCGTAGAGCATTTTTAATGAACTTATAGTATTAGTTTAACTGTGTGGTGAGCGGATTAAAGAATACCACGTCAGGTCAATGCTTGTCGTATGATGCGACTAACAATGATACTGGGTTATACCAGTAGAGCCACCCCAGGGCTTAAAAGGGTTGTGTGTAGGGTTTGGGACCCACCACGTAAGACCACAATTCCAATGGAAGAGTGTATTTATATCAGGCCGTAACCCGACAATGGGTTATGGCCAGTTAAGACAAATATATTATAAGTTTTTTTCACAACATAGAATCCTTAAAGCCAAAGTGCTCTTCGCTTTTTACCAGGGATTCAAAACGAAGCTTATATCGGATACGGTTACAGTTACGGTAGTATCGGTACTTCTGATCCGATTTATTTCGGAAAAACCGAAAAAGTATCGGTATATACATATCGGTTTCAATTTAGTTAAAAAGTTATTTTGGTTTCGTTACGGTTTTAAAATTCAATCGCTTGTTGTGTATAACGGTTACGGTTACGATTACGACTTGAATCGCTGCTTTTTACAAATTTGTGAAGCCTTAAATGACCTGAAATTGGCATAACGGTTTGTGGAACACGCACGCAAAAAACGCCGTATAAATGTTTGTATTATCGCAGAATATTAAAATCAGCCTGAAAGTATGCACTAAAAGCCCGGCAGCTATTGTCTGTAAAGTTGCAAAAATACCGCTGCGTCATGCGCATTTGTTGTTGTGGTTGTTGCAGCTGTTGTTATAGTTGTTGGTTTGTTTTATTGTTGTTCTTGTTGTTGTTGTTGTTGTTGTTGCAGTTGGCATTGACAATGTTAGTGCTGGCAGTCAGACCGCAAAAACAATATGCAGGCGCCAGCAGCAGTAGCAGCCTATACAACAAACAACAAAAATAGACTCGAAAAAAGCAAATTCCCACAAACACTCACACTCAAACACTCACACTCACATTCAAACACTCAAACACTCACACAATTGCATGCAAGCCGAGCAAAAGCAATGTAAACAGGCAACAAGCAAATAACAAAAAGCACACGGCAAAAAAATGCTCGAGCATCAACCATCAGTAAGCAGAAAGTAGAAAGCAGCGAAGCAACAACAACAACAACAAGCAACTGCAATGACTGTGGCAGCGGCAAAGATTTTAATTTTAATTTAATTTTAATTAAAACTTATGGCAATGTCTGCGAGTGAGTAAAACACACGGCCAAACGAGTTGATAAAAGCAAAAGCGCGCAAACACACCAACACACACACACACACAAAGTACAGTCTCACACACACACAAACACAAAGTACAGTCTCACACACACACTACAGCCCAGCGGACCAAACGCTCATATATGATATCGCATACGAGTGAATTGGGAGACTTAACCCGACAAAACGCTCGTTTTTAGATGCGAAAAAGATACGAATAAGATTCATATGTCGTTCAGTTTGTGGCAGCAAATGTTATTGTCTACGTGTGTCGCAAGAAATATTGTTAACTTGCATTTGGCGATATCTCTTTTGACTCGTTAGAAATATCAGAAAAGTGTCCCAAAAGATATCGCAACAGGCTCGCAAACCCTATTTCTTGCAATACGTTTTTGAATACAAATAGTATTTTTTACGAGCCGGTAGCAATATGTGCTTGCATTTTACGAACATTTTGCGCGACTCTCGCTTAAGTATTGTATGACGGTCCGCTGGTCGCATTTTTATCGCAAAACACTCGTTTCAAAGCTTGTATGCGAGTATAACACTGTAACACTCGTTTTTCACTCGTTTGCGAGCTCATTTGCGAACATTTTGCGAGAGTTTCGCTAAAGGCACGTATCTTGGTCCGCTGGGAGTTTCTCTCACACACACACACACACAGCTCGACGTGCATGGACATGCTAACGCCCTAGCCTTAAACGAGGTAATTAAAAAAGCGTAAGCACCTTCATACCTCCAGTACAACTTGCAACTTCTACAGCGAACACTACGTACCGACTACGACTACGACTACCCTTACTTTGTATTTGTGTGTGTTGCATGCGTCTGTGTGTGTGTGTGTGTGTGTGTGTGTGTGTGTGGGTTTTGTATGTGTAATTTCCATTTTATTTTATCCGCGCTTTTTGTTTGCTGCACTTTTTTGTTATATTCTTCAGGTAGAGCATACAATAGTATTAATGGATTGTTGAGAAATTTTGAGTGGGAACCAACGTAGAATCCATAAAATACTCTAGTATTTAAATCAAAATTAAAAGTTCTGGAAAAGCAATTAAATTAACTGTAAAACAGTCTATTTATGGCGATTTTGTCTTAAAATGCAGAAAAGCTTGAGGCTATTTTATAAAGATTATTGGGTTATATGCAAATTTTTAGCAGGTATCATTTGAATTTTCATCAGTTTTCGCAACTGCATTCTAATATGAAGCAAGTCGCGTAGGGAGAAGGCAACTTACGGGCGTTAATACGGATTCTCTTGATACTCACTCGCTTTGTGTAACAGTGACAGTTTAATGCATTCAAATTATCTATATTATTAGAGCCATATCTTTTACTGATAAAAGTCGTTCAGAACATTCCTGTAGTTTTAGGGTTCTATCGGTGGCATAAACAATAGGTTGGTATTTTATGGAAGGGATGAACCCTACGGCTCTAGCAATGCATTTTCTGTGCCGGGACGCTGTGTGGAGGGCATCCGTCGACGCCACGCACCTTTGGCAGGCCAGAAACAAACCATAAGGGAACTTCTTTTTGGAAGAGCTTAGGAAACCTTCTTTTTGGCAGACCATAAGGAACCTACTTTTCGATAGACCACTAGTAACCACTTTGACGTTTGTGTGAACTGTAAAAAGTATTCAACAAGTTTACCTAAAAGGGTCACCTTTATTTTAGTACGACGACCGTTAACGACATCGTGAGCGTTATAGTTTACGTTTCGATTCCCTGCTTCACACCTTATCACTGTCATTCGCAGTGTATGTTTGCAACAGATGCAGCGTATTCTACAGTCGTCATAAGCCAAGTTAAGAGATTTCACTACTTTTTATTTAACTCTACCAATGCTGCTCTTCTCCGAGCTGGCTGCTGCTGCTGCTGCTTCTTCCTCCTCGGATACTAGTACTGCTATTTACCTTTGTTGTTTTGTTATTTTATTTTGTTTTGTTTATTTTGTTGCACGCTTTAAGCCCGGACTCTGTAATCTGATATTACGTTTACGACGTGTGCACGGCGATAGTATAAACATTTCTGATATTTAATAGAAACCCAGTATTTAAGCTTCGCGAGCATTACAAAAAATGAAAATAAAAAATGCGGAAAATGCTGAAATTCATTTTCCATGTAGTAAAACTGTCAGCTGTGGTTGTGTATGCTATTTATTAGTTTTTTCTGACTTTTATAAAGCTGCTTTCAGCAATTGCAAAACTCTTGTTGGATTTTTTTTTACACTTTTTTATAGAAGAAGAGTACTCTTTATCGTCCAAGTCAGAAATCATGAAATCGCCAACAAACAAAAAAATTCACTTTATTTTTTGATTAAATGTGAATAATTTGCTGATCTTTGGCAATAATAATGACTTAAACGGAAAAAAAATTACTTATTTTCGTCGAATTTATTTTAAAATACATTATCGGTCACTATAACAAGAAATCCTTGTTCTTGAACAATAATCCGATAGTTGTTGTTCTCTGAAAAGTTGGGAGCTGCAGAATCGGGTAAAAACGCAGTCTAAAACAATTTCCCAATAACAAAGAACAATTTTTAAAATTTGTGTGATACCAATCTTTCGGTTCCACTTTACCAAGACTCATCAACCTAAACTAAATGGTTCCGTTCTTTCCTTTAGCGACAGTGAAACATTCCTGGGGATTGTATTATATATTCAAGAACGTAAGTTAAGAAATGCTCAGCCTTTGTTCGAGCCACTACAGGACACTGCCTAGTTAGTATCCATATTGACTGCCATGTTGCAAACGTGACCAATAAATGCATCAGAGCATTAAGCACGTTTACAAGAATATCAGTATGTCATGGGGAACATCGCCCTAAATAATAAGATGGCTATACCTTACCGATGCTCAGCTACGGAGCAATTGGCTGGGCAACAAGAGTGAACGTGGCTTCAATATAGAATGACCTTAATACAGCAAGAGAACATGGCCCACATCGGCATTGGAGTTGATTCTAATGTATTCAACATCACTCCATGTAGTCGTCATTGAGATTCATATGAAAGCAACCTTACTGGCAGGGGCCACCTAATCAGTGCCCGTGACTCTGACGAACTGGGAAAGACAATTTCGTTGCTCCTACTGAGTACCATTTTAAATGGAGTTCCACTACTACAAACAGCAACAAATGATCCCGGACAACCTTAGAGAAGATGGACTAGGTTTCGCTGGACCGCAGACTCATTTGGCTGAATCTCTGGGCATTCATACTAGCGACTTTCAGATCAATATGCAGACATAAACCTAAAGAGGAATTACCAGAATACCAATTGCAGGAATCAGGAAGCTGGACCTTCTAAGACTACGAAGCACGCTCTCTCCCTGGCCACACCAACATTTCCGGGAGTGAACTTGCGCTCAGGCTGACAAGAGAAGGTTCTGCGAGCCCAACGATAGTGCCAAAGCATTTTTGCGGCATTGGCAGACACACCGTTAAGCAACTTCTAAGAGAAGAGGGAGGACTT
Organism: Chymomyza caudatula; assembly: GCA_035041775.1. NCBI lineage: Eukaryota > Metazoa > Arthropoda > Insecta > Diptera > Drosophilidae > Chymomyza > Chymomyza caudatula. Next base: position 1,382,117 of record JAWNKW010000137.1, on the reverse strand, counting down.
AGACGAACCACGAACTGGATAAGTACTCAAGGCCTCTAAAGGCCAAAGAGTTTCTTGTCTCCTATAACCTAAATAGCTTCAAGAAACTATCACAGCTATGAGCTGAAGGCTGAAGGGACCCTTGAGCAAGCTGGGCATAACCAGCTCCGAGCTGCTTGTGATGCCTTGGCAATAAGAAGGATAACAGGATTTCGATGACCGAGTCGGTCCGGTTGTAACCAATTCAGATAATTATTTTTATATCAGGGAAAGGACTGATAAGCTCACTAGGCGCACAAGATATCTGCTTATATCCCTGAAACTCGAAGAAACAGCTAATCACATTTTCGGCTCATGTCCGCCACTCTGATAAAGGCGACTCAAGTACCTGAGGGGGTACATCCTGAACAGCTTATCAGAGATGTCGAAAATTCGCCCGAACCGTGCAGCGGACTTTATATCAGCATCTGATTTGTCCTCCCTTTAGATGTGTCTCACCCAAACTAACCTAACCTAACCTACATATACTTATATGCGGATATCCTATAACCGAAGTCATAGAAATAAACATTTTCAAATTAGCAAGCCCATTAAATAGTTAACAGATTTATTCATTTCCTCTCTGATCCCTATAAAGGAAATGTATCTCAACCCCAATACCTTTCAAACAGTCACAAATCCATCCAAACTTTTATAAATGTTCTTACACTCCATTGTTGCTTAATTGTCTTGACCCGACTAAATGAATGGAATACAAGAGCTGCACTTGCGGCCCTTCTAATGCTCCGTATTCAATATCCGCGTCGATTAAGTTTCAATGCATTCCCAACTACCCAGCTAACTGCATCTACCCTTAGTTGCAGCTCAAAGCCCCGTGTAGCCTGCCTCTCCCACAAGCCGCGTAACCACATGCTAAAGTCATCCGAATAAGCAGAGAAATTTGAAAAAGAACCAGAACGAGCTTTTCATTGCATTCGCATTTGCCTTTTTGCACTCGGCCTATTTAGGGCTTACTTTTGTTTATGCATTTTACACATTATATACTTTACTACCGTTAAGCAGCCGCGTCCGCCCACCTTCCGTGTTCAAAGAGCCGCCTTTAGTATTTAACTACTCAAGTTGCAGCGAGCGGCCCTGGCCCGGCTCCAACCCAGCTCCGGTCGAACTCCGGCAACTGTGGAACTGAAAATGAAGCCAAAAGCTGTTCAAGTTGGTTGCTTGATTAACCATTCATTGCAGTTTTGTAGTGCCTCAATGACTGGGCTCCACTCCCGTACTACATCTCCGGCTGGCTGACTGCCTGTCGGCCTGACTGACTTGGCTTTACATTTATTTCATTTGCTTGACGCTCAGTTCTCTGCCTTAATGCGCCTCGCTGCATGCCTTTGTATGCCGCACCATTGGTGGCAGAGGGGCAGTGAAGCTGGGGCAAGTAATTTACGCTCAAGTAGCAAGTCGGCAGGACTCCATGAGCTTAACTTCGCTCAGAGCTCGACCAAGTAGCAATTCGTGCAGAAATTATGTTTAATTTTAGTTTCAAAGAGCTACAAACAATCGTTCAAAGTACTAAATAATATATGAAACTTTTGTTTGTTGCGGTTTACTGTTCATAAAAAATAAAAACCAGCAAGATAAGTTCGAAAACAGCTGTTTAACAAACTTCTGTCTTTTGCCACTTTTTATTAAAAATTTCTGAAGAAACCTCGCAATGTTGCAGTTAATGATGACTGTTCACTATTCCGATTTTGGCTACAATACCATTGGACGGACGTTTTTCTAGAAGAGTTGGCAGTTTTACAAAAGCAGCGAAGTTGGCAATCCCTTCTTTGAGTGCATCACAAATTCAGCGAGATTGGCATCGCTATCTGCCTGCTGCCTTGCTGGGCTGTCTATCCATGACATTATTCTCTCTTCTAGCTTAAAACATAAACACAAACATAGAATAAATATTAATTATTAACGTTTAATTAAAGATTTGATATATTTACTTATTGGGTTAAAAGAAACCCTGAGCAGTAGTTGCTCGACCTTGACAAAACCTTTAAAATAAGTGAATGTCACAACAACTATTTCAAAAATTAACGATTTTCGGGGAAAAATGATATTCAACTTTACATGAGACCTTGGTAAAATAGAAATCTTAGATATAGAAAACCCTATTTTATTCTGAATAGTTTTCGGAATAGAACCGGGCAACGAACCAAACCTATTGAAATTGATATGAAAATAATAATCATCGTTATAGATTCAATGCAAACTGGATTTCGAGTAAAGAAGCATTTGGTTCGAATATTGAAATGTATACCAATTGTGTCGGCGGACAGAATGAGATAAGGTGGATAGCAGCGAGAGAGAAATTTCTGTGTTGCTTGTGGTATAAATTCATATGTGTTTCGCTAAACTAAGTTATTACTTAATTTTGCTTTGGCAGGGAAAATGTTGTACTTCAATGTCGAATTTTCCGAAAAATGAGTTAAATTACAGCCATATGGATTCAAACTTAGAATTAGAAGGTGAATCTTAGCTAAACTTATGTCCACCTTTGCCTGAAATGAATCTACTACACAAAGTTACAAGTTTTGAAGATCTATAAAAACCTCATCTCTCCTATTCGAACCAATACCATTCGTTCTAGAACACTTAACTATAGTCTGAAATGAATTAAAAAAATTCTAGGATTCTGTGTTGTCGATTTCTTCATCTTTAAATGTTCATTAGCCCCGTGTTACCCGCAGTACCGAAAGCCACAATACAAAATTACTGTTTCTTTGATTAAACAGTAAAGGAAGCCATGTTCAAGATTGCATAACTTGTTCATACCGTTTCAAGGCAAGTTCCAGTTCGAAGCTGTAGAAAAACAACTTTCAATGGCGACTCTAAAACCAAACAACTTCTCTTGCTTTCTGGAATTTTAAACATGGCTTTTAGTAGGATGCAACGATGCAAATGGCGCTAAAGCTGTTAACACGCTCTCGGCATATTCTATACACTGAAATTTTTTTCCAGCTGATAAACAATTTAATTAACATTTAATTTGCACAAAACTTTGACGGCAATTTTTACATTCTATTGCATGCCATACATATGTTAAAAAGGCTTAGAGCCAAGATACAAAAACAGCAACAAAACATGTTGGCCAGTGTCGTCAGCCCAGAGAGCCAACAAAAAGTTGGCAACAATGAAGTTTTTGCTGGTGACAACGAGAACTACAACGACTGCATATGCATAATAACATTACAGCTTACTTGTAAGCGGAGAGAGAGACAGAGAGAGAGAGAGAGAGAGGGACAACGGTGCAAAGTGAGTGTGAAGTAGTGTGTGTGTGCGTGTGTGTGTGCGTGTGTGTGTGTGTGTGTGTGTGTGTGTGTGTGTGTGTGTGCGTGTGTGTGTGCCAGAGAGCGTGCGGGGCAAGTGCGGCAAGAGCGTAAGCAACCAGTTGGGCATACAGTGAGTGCTCTGGTGTGATTTCTTGCACTTGTCGCTAGATGACGCTTATGTATGCAGCACAGCAAGCGGCAATCCGTGCCAGGCAAAAGTCGGTTGAAGCAGCTTCCCGCTGCTGCTCCTTTAGCCAGACGCTTCAGTGAATCCTTGCACGTAGCGGAAGCAATGATCTGGCAAATTTTAGTTTTACTTGTACTATAGCTGCAAAAAGTTTTCGCTTGCTTCACACTAAATAGCGTTAGTTTTCAAGTTGTTGCCGTTGATGAGGGCATGCTGCATGCTCCTCGTGCACCCTGGATGTTGCCAGCTACCAACATTGCTAGGTTGGCAGTTCCCTTCTGGTGCTGCTGTTGACGTGCTTAGGTGTTGGGTTATGATTGCGCTTCTGGCAGCTGCAAAAACTGCAAGTAAGTTGCTTAAATTGCAGCAAATTTGAAAACTTACACTGAGCACTCAACACTGCACATTCAGGGGCAAGTGCGGTCAAGGGAGCTCAACTCTGCTTTTGAATAGCTTAACACTATTTGCTGGGAAATTCATAGATAATTTACAGGTAGCAACAGCTGCCAGTATAGTCGAAAGAGTTGCTTGTAAAAAAACGCAGCCAGTGTTGCCCCATAAGTCTTAAAAGCTTCAAACATTTTTAATGAAAACATGTGCTTCTTTCCCTGCTATTGTTTTGCTCGTTGCCTTAGTCCAAAAAGTCGAGTTTTTCAACAGCAACACATTTCTCAATTCTTGCTTGAATGATTGCCTTTTTTCTCTTTAATTTAAACAATTTATAAATCACTAGGGGGCTCCACACCTACACACCTATATTCAGATACATTTGGTATTACTGATTTCATATACGGCAATCGTTTTGATTTCCTACACCATATTCGTAATAGCATTATTTCAAAAACAAATTCAAGGTATCGGCTGCGAAGTGATCAAGTAGCTTACTCAACAACTTCAATCGATATGAACTGACAATGAACACAACAAGCGAAATCTGTTGAGAAATGGCTAAGTTTTTAGGGACTATCGAAAATATTCCATGCTCGAAATAATAATTTGAATGCAGCAAAAGCCAAAAATATAGCGAACGAAAAACTTTTGCATATAATCGAGTACTGCGCCATGGTGTTCTAGTCTAAACATTTCATAGACAGTGTGACCCTGTAAAATGGCAAAAAGCGGCGCAAACCAATGCTTTAATTTCTTGCGGTGTAACCAAACTAAGTTGCATAGTCCCTATCACGCACTAGGACGCACGCCCCCTGCCAGCCACGCCCACTGCAATTGCACTGCAGCAACTTATACTTACACTTCATGTGCGCGTTTGTGTGTGTGTGTGTGTGTGTAATTTTACAAGATTTTATATTCATAGCATAATCCTTAGCTATAAAATAGAAAAGTTTTCGTGTACACGGTTGCCGTGGTCCTGGTCCCACTGCTACTTGCCTATATAACCCTAAAAAGCACCCACTCCCCTCACCCTGGATCTTTAGCAGCATTTGCACGCAGGATGCAATTTTCAATTTGTTGGTAATTTTATTTTATATTCCACAATCTAAGTCAAGCCAAGTTTACCGAAAAACGTTTTACCGTGCAAATGATTTTCACTTTGCGCCACAGAAGTAAAGAAAGCTAGATGATAGTGGGGAAAAGCAGTGCGGGGCAGTAAAGAGTGAGAAAAGTTGTAACTGTAAGCAATGAACGAGCGAGTGACAGTGGCAGGAGCAGAAAGTCAGCCACATCATGGCCAGATAGTAGACAGTAAGGACAAAGTTTTCCATGGTGTTCGCTTTATTGTCATTTTACATTTTGGCCCCATTGCTGACACTCAGTGGACAGGAAAATGAGATAGTAAGCTAGAGCGGCACAGATAGAGAGTGTAGACGATAAAACCAGTGCTATTGCATGCAAGTAAATTTCATTCATAAAACGCACATCATGCGCAAACACATACACCTAGCTAGCCAGCGTTGATGACTTTTTAAGGAGCAAGTTTCATTGAGTGAGCGAGAGGGAACGAGAGGGAGCGAGAGAGCAACAGTGACAACAACAAATAACAACACAATTACCGTGCGCAATGCTGACAATGTTGAATTTTGTTAAATGGCAAAAAATTTTAACACATGGCGACAACAACAGCAACCAGAATGAGCATGAAACCGTTGCCATTCTCTCTGTCGTGCCACAAGCGCCATTGCTGGTATGCCAATCACACACAAACGCACACACACAGATACTGCTCTTTTACATATGTGCATTCCTTGTCTTGCCCGCTTTTGCACTCCCTGCTCCCTCTCTGCATAACCCATTTGTCGCAATTTATTTGGTACCTTTGCTCTGACTGCCTCGTCGTCGCCATTTTCATTTCGCACTGACTGCGTTGCCTGCCTTTTTGACTTTAACCCACCGTCCGACACCCGCGGCATTTCACCACCCGCATCCGTCAACGTCAGCTACGTCAACTACGTAGACGTCGACGTCAACGCCGGCGCCGTAGTCGCCTTTGCTGCTTCGTAGGTTATTTAATCTGTTGTAAGATTTGAGTTTCATGCGGAAATATTTAATTTGGATTTTAAATGCGTGCCACTGCGTAATATGAGACGACGACCCAGAGCCTTGCCACTTGCCACACACTCCAACACACACGCACACACACACCGAGTGTTACCCACACAACTACATATTTACACAGTGTGCTGTTTAAATGAGACAAATGTGCTGCATGAAATGCTCAAAGTTTTTATTTTATGAGCTTTGTGGTACCAAGAACTTCAGGTGTCACCTCCGCACTTTATGCGTTAAAGTTTAGCAGTTAAATTTACTACAGCTGATAGCTCAGATTTGTTGTTTTTACTTTTTGTTATGAATAACGACTACGAGAGCTTTAACTAAGTTTAATTTTAAAATCAAGAGCAGTCCCGTTTTCCAATCCAAGAAGGGAATTTGACTTATTCGTTATACGAACGACTTTATATGTTGAATCAGATAAGTCGCAGACTCCATTTTACATAAATGCGAGGTTCTTTATTTTTGCGTTGCTAGCGAAATCTCCTTGCTAGAGGGTTTGCGTGATTTCGAAGCTGCAGCATGTACCGAGCGGCCTGTCTTTCATAACATCTTCAACTATACGTACTGGGATGGTTTCCGTTTAGGAGCCTAATAATTCTATTATTGAATGTGAATCTGAAGATATGTTTGACGAAGATTAAGCGCCTGTCCAAGTAGAAAGAAGTACCTATAGCTGCTTTGATGCTCCAGTAGTTGGTCCTGCAAAAAGAGTGCGTAGATCACATTGGCGCACTTGCTTGCCTATGCAGATACTGCTATAGAACTTCCGTTGCTTCGTAGACACTATCGTTTGTTGCCAGGATGACCGTTGCGTCAGCATTAGAGGCGATGAGCAGGTCCTGTGGTCCAGAGAAGTTGAGGTGGCAACAAAGGCTCCATTTTGCATAGAAGAAAATTATGCCAAACTCTGTCGAAGAATTGTTTATGCTTAAGTATGCCGCCACAACGTACTCCTGTACTCCTTTGCCTCGAAGCACTCAAGGATAAGATTCGCTATCCTAGGCAATTGCTTTGGTATTTCATAGGACTTGTGAGACCCAAATTAAAAAGGGCGCATTTTTTCCTTAATGCTTTTTATGGACAACAAGCGAGTCGGCAGCAGCGTTCAAAGAGCCTGGCCATCAGTTCATCAGGGTGAATGGTTTTTTCGAGTTTTATAAATCGTACAAAGCCTCGCTTCCTTTCATGTGGTTGGGACATAAACCATAAACCATCTTGAACTCAAGAACCAGGACTTTGTCTTGAGTTTCTGTTGTCTACACCGTCTTCTTGGAGAGCCTTTCCGGGTTTTGGGCCTTTGATATGTCCCACGACTTCCTTAGGATGGGAACAACAGAAAGACATAAGTGATCTGGAACATTGTCTCATTGGTCATTATGTCATTAAGGACCATACACTACATAACCCCATCTACTGCGAACTTAATTCTTGCTTTGAAGCTTTACCAAAAATCGTTTTGCATCAAGTTATGCATCAAAGCATGCCTCTAATGACAACTCATCAGGGTACAAACCTATATTCGACATACTACTTTTCAGCTACATTAAGCAATGAAGCCTAAGCAGCTTAAATACTTCACCAGGTAATTCCCTGCCCTATAAGTTCTTTGTCTTTAGTTATGCCTACAAAGTGTATACACTATTGGCATTTAATTTTATATGTAATCATGCAATTAATATAGCAATCACACACATAGAGCTCACATAACAATGTTAATATGCCAAACACTTGATGTAAGACTGATTGACGGTGGCGTATACGCAATATGGACAAGAACAAAGATTTACAGTCAGATTGAGCATCAAAGTTTGACTTATGAGCAGCACACACGTTGCTATAGGTATCAGAGTTGCTTTGGTGCAACAACAACAACAGAAATAACAAAGCAACAAACACAAAAACAACAATTGCAACAGCAAGAACAACAACAGCATCGACAACTACAAGAGATTTCAGGCAATGCTTACATTAGATTACATTGTCATTGAGTAATTAATATGTCCCTGTCAATAAAAATGCCAGCAGGCATAGACAATGCTGCCTGTCAGCCAGCAACAACAACAACAACAACAAGAAAAACTACAACGACAAATCAAAGTTCACCGATGTGTGCGTGTTTGTGCGTGTTGGTGCATGTTTGTGCGTGTAGAAAACCTTTTGTTTGTCTTGCTTAATTAATCTCGTCAGTTAGTCATTTGGCTAGTGTAATTTCAAATTGTTGTTATTGTCATTAGAGTTGTTTTTGTTGTTGTTCTGCCATTTCAGGTGTCTATTACAAGCCAAGCCCCAGGGTACACTATACTATAATTTTATCTAAACATTTGTGCAAAATGTCGTGCTACAAAACAAAAATAAAAAGCATTCACAATAATATGCAAAACAGGAAATTGTTTTGCTAACAAATGGCCATAAAAACTCATTATCAAAACATATTACGTATACGCTGATGACAACAGCTCTTGGCAATTAGTGCACCAAAAATTAACAAAACTTCAATTAGCTTACAGCTATCAGCTGGAAATTGCTATAGTTTTGTGGCAAATAGCAACAAATAACAGTAAAGGAGTTGAAAGTGTCCTGCCAACTTTGGCCAAAAACCAATTAAAAATCTAAACAAAACACGTTTTAAAAGTGTAGATAGTTTTAGCGATATGGCAAGCTTAGGAAGCGGAAAAGAGGAGAGCTGCAGAAAGGGAGCGAGAGAGAGAGACCAAACCGGCGACAGGATATTAGCTGACGGCAAAAAGGCAAATTGACTTTTGAGCTGAAACCATTGGCAATAGTTGGCCATTGTATAAGCCCATTTGTTAAAGTTTTTGATAAGGCATAAAGATTCAGCCTAAAAGCAGGCTACAATATTTTCAATGCTCAAAGTTCAGTCAAAGTTGTGGCGTATAAAGAATGATGCAATTCAAATCCAAATCCAGATCTGAACTTGAATTGACCTGGCCAATAGCCAGAGCTAGGGTTTGTGGGGTCAAGCACCCGTAAACTCTGAGACACGTGAAACACTTACTTGCTAAGTTTCTATTGTTTTTACCAACAATAAGGGTTATACCTATCTGGCCTTGAGCTGATCTGCGTAGCGAAGCCTCCTACAAACACTAACGGGATTTTGCGTAGTGCTTGGGACTCACAGCGGGAAACCGCACTTCTAATCGAAGATGATTAGAGAGCCTCGCATAAGATAACCCCGAAACGTCAATGCAGCTGTTGAAGAAAAGCAATGGAGGAGCAGGCCGTTTTTCCATTGAAAGAACTACCTGTTTCACCGATTCAAGAAGGCATGCGGAAGTAAGGTACCTGGTGAAGCCTCATCAGAAGTAGTACTGTATACCATTTGGCCGATTATGATTATGGTAGTGAAGCGACTTTCCCTTGGCACGATAAGATCTTTACGGGTCGCTATATTTTGTGCTACACTTTGTCACCAAGTAACACATCTGATTTTAATGTATTTTTACATCCTTTTAAAATTATTTTAAGGTAGATTTTTTCTTAATTTGTTTGTAACAACAAGAAAACGTAAACTTAGGTAAATTTCCCCCGTGTGGTGAGCGGTTTAAAGAATACCACCTCAACAGGCCAAAGCTTGTCTTTTGAGGCGACTAACAATGGCACTGGGTTCTTTCGAGACCAGTAGAGCCATCCCATGCCCTAAAAGTGTTGTCCAACCCCAATTCCAATGAAAGAAATACATCAGGCCATAACCCTCTAATTTAACATCTTATAGCTCTTGAAATGAGGATGAGGACGATTAATAGGAAAGGAAGAGAAAGAAAAAGAAGAAAAAGAGGAAGGGAAACGTGAAGGGGAATATGCTCTACCTGGGAGGGGGCACGGGGGTTGACGATCATAGCGAGCAGGCGGTAGAGCCCCCTATTATAATACAATATCAAAAACTCGAAGAAAAACTTAATCAACTAATACAAAAGTTATTATTTTCTAATACAAATATGCCACATTCATTATCACTTAAATTTAAAAACCCGTTTTATTGTTTTTCATAAGTTTTTCAATGCCCTTCCAATTATAGAATAAAGAAAAAACATGATATTTCTAAAATTATCCTTAGTTTGTTAGCAACTATATTACTAATATAAAATAATGATATTTAATGAAATTAAATTAAATTGAAAAAAAGAGCAAAGAATTTTATTTATATAATGTTCACATATTTTCAAAGATTTATGTGATATATTTGTAATAATACCTTGATTTCATCAATAAATCTTACATTCAGAATATTCATTTAGGATCAAAGGTCACGTAACTATTACAGTCACTTTTCATTGCAAAATTGCTTAGCTTAGCTGTATAAAATGGTTCAAAGAAAAAACCTTTTAACGAATTCCGAATAATCTCTTAACTATCACCACGCTCAGTTCTCCCACTCATTCTATCCCTCGCTCTCTAATTGGCAACCGCAAACTGTAGCAAACTTTATTGGAACTTTCTGCACTTGTTGCTTGCTGTAAAACTTTAGCTCTTTAGTGCGCCTTAAAAATATGTTTTAAATAAATTACGAAATGCAACAGCAGCAACTACAGCAACAACAATTGCAACTACACTGCAACTGGAAGAACGACGATGACGATGATAACTTGACTGACGCTGACAACCGCAAAGCGAAATGTTGCGGCAACTTGGAAAACTTATGTCCTGATCCCAAAGGAAACTTCAATGCAGAGAGTTGTGCATCTAATAAATGCCAACTAAGCCAAAGCTGCGTCTTTAGTCCTTGCAGCGCTTAAGTTGGCAACTTTTATAGAAAAGTTGGCCCATAGTATTGGCCAGAGCTAAGCGAATGTTGGAAAAGTTTTTGCATTGTAAACAAATCCCAATACACAATTCAATGCGCTTCAACACGCTCTAATGTGTGCTCGACTTTTTTGTTGTAACAGTTATTGTTGCGTTTACAGTTGTTGTTGTTGCGCAAGCGAAAGTTGCCAAGGCAAAAGCAAGATAAACAAAATAGACATTCAAACAAACGGACTTACGAACAGGGAGACTTAGGCACAGCTGGACGGTTGGACGGTTGGACGCACAGTCAAGCAGTTGCTTGGTTAGTTGGCTTAAACCAGGACACAAGACAATGAGCCACGACTAGTTCACCATTCAAGTAGCCCAAAGGTTCCGCTCCGCTCCACTCCGCTCCATTAGATACAGTTCTGTTTGGATTCAGTCTATTCTCTCAGCTCTGCTCTCCATTCGGGCGTTGTATATAAGCTGCATATTATTGTATTACTTTTTGTTTTCAATTCCTGCCAAGTTCCCCAAAGAACTTATGTGTGGGAAGCTGCTGCTTTTAGCATAATGCGCTGCCTGACCAGCACGCAGTTGGGTAGCTTTAATATACTCTAAGAGAGGGCATATTAGATTTCCCATGCTTGGCAGACACTAGAATGAATCACTTTTAACCGAAAACACAAAACAATATAAGCAGAATTTGTGACAGAAACATCTTTGAAATCATGTAAGATTGAACAAGAAACTATTTGCCCAGACGAATTCAATTGAAACTTTGAGCATAACTGACTAGAGATTACTTGCACAACTCTGGGTATGCCCCAAATTTCATTTGGGCACTTGGTAAACTTCCGTAACATTCTTTAAAACTTCTTTCTGTGTTACATTTCCCTATCTTTCAGTAGAATACCATTCTTGTCTTTTTGCGCCCTCCTGGTAATACTTTTATCAATGATTGCACAACCTAATTCTTAATATTATATTTATTTTCAGCAATAAACCTGATTATTTGCATACTGTGTTAGTTTTCTATATAAAGTCCCTTAATTAAGTTCACATATGACGGAAATCATTGTCCAATAAGACGGTCCTGTTTCATGGTACAGTTCTTCATTAACTTCAACTCCGAAAAATGATTTTCTTTAAAAGATACTGCTGATAGCTGATATAGTCAATATTTGATTTAAAAATTGTTAATTTTATGACAAGTTTAAATAATGTAATCGCGTCCAGTGCTCCAAACATATGTTTGAAAAACGTACCTCTATTTCAATTCAGAAAATAGCTCACATTCAATTGAGGATTCAATTTATGGAAAGCTCTATTCTGCATTATTTTAGGAAGGATATCACAGCATACTTCTAACTGTTTTGCTGCTACTTACATAATTTGGTGAAGAAGAAACGAAATCGAAACATCCAAAAAATTTCCTGGATTTTATGAACATAGAATCTTTGCACGTCAGCGCCATATACACGATTCGTAGAATTGTATTCACTCCAGAATTTGTTTTCTACGTTGGTTTTCCATGTTTGTTTTTATGGAGAGTCTTTTTTGTACAGTCGAGGAATCGCTGGTTTCCTGTTATCTTTTTAGAAAGCTTTCTAGTTTTCTTTGATTTCATTTGCTATTAAGGTCGTAAGTGAAAACCTAATGTCTCGATACCTTTGGAGACAAATTTTAAACAGCTAAATTTCTGCTATACCAATCTTAAATTTTGGTGTCTGCTTTTATAGGCAGGCGAGATGCATCGGGAATCTAATAACTTGCACGCCTTCATTGCATGATTTTCTCTCTACCGCTTTGTTTATCTCTATATATAAATACTAAATCCTTTTCAATAACGCAACTTTTTTAGGTGAAACCTATACCATTCCATACAAAGGATAAAATGATTGCGGCATGCAGAATATACGGTTCACGGGAATTCGTCGCGTTTAGTAAGGTAAAAATGGATTTGAAGTAAAAAAAGTACAGTATACGTTCGAAAAAAACAACAACAAAATATATTGTATACCCAATAGTTGTTTTTTCCTTTTCTCCTTTTCGTTATCAGCTGTTATGAGAGCGTGTATTAAGTAGTCGAATGTCGGTGAGAAGGCGAATACTAGTAAGATATATTGGGACCGAGCAAGGTTTCCGCTAACAGTCGAATGTTGCTACCTCAAATATGGCCACATGAAATGGCCACATTCTACAAGCATGGAAACCAAGGTAACCGCCCCGCGTACCCTAACCCACAGAACGACACTGCAATGTTAAGTCCGGGAATACGTTATTTGCTTAAGTTTAGGTTTTCGTAACAACTTGCTTGGTTTTGCATTATATCAAATATTTTATATTTGCTTTTCAAGTAAATATTGTCAAAATTGCATTGCTACATAGAAGCTACGACATAGAAGAGATTCATTCCATAAAGTAGCGCCATCTGGCGTGCTTATATGGAAAGCAAATAACAACCAATCATGCTTTTTTTTCGCTCTCTCAACCTTAGCATAAACAAGCGTAACACCATGCCAGCGTAATAACTTTATTTCTTGATGACATACTAGTCGCTTTTACTCCCAGTGAGTGTATCTAAATCACTTCTTCTTTTTTTTTGCATAAGCCTCAGCCTCTTTCTGACAGTGCAGCAAAGTCCTGTCTGCTAACTGAGACTCTTTTTGTGTTTAAGTGTGTGTGTGTTTGTATGAGTGTGTGCGCTGTTTGTACTTCAATCTGTCAGTTTATCTTGGCCAATGCCTTGTCCAAACCTTGTGGCCAGACTGCCCAGCCTGTTGTCAATTTGCTATTGGCATTTTGTTTGCAAAATATATCAAAAAAGTTTTGTCATTCATTCACTATCTCTCACTCACACTCAGTCTCATTCATTCTCTCTCTCTCTATGCCCCACTCGCACTCTTTTAAGCTTTGTATGTCTTTTATGTACTTTTGGGCTTTTGTGTGCAGCTGCGCGTCATTGTCAACATCATCATCCCGTTCCACATCATCATTATCGTCATCGTCTTCATCATGGTGTCTCTCTTATAATAATATGCTTATCAACTGTCACACGATTTGCAAGTTCATTGCACTCCAAACGAATATAAAACCAAATTAAATGACAGACGCAGTGCGACAATTCCATACACCATAATTCTATATGTGTATATATGTAAGTATACACACATACACACACATACAGTTACACGCGCCGAGTCAAAAATTGTAAAATTTTTGTTGTTTTGTACAAATAAATCTAATTTTCCATAACAATAAATAAAAATGAAATTAATTTCCGTTTTTGTGTACACATAAAACAGCCGCCATTTTGAGTTTATCCATTTTGTAGTTGTGAGTTGTGTGTGTGGGTGTATGGCCTGTAGGTGTAGCTCCATGTGTCTGTGTGTGTGTGTGTTTGTGTGTGTGTTTGTGTGTGTGTGTGCCCAGCGGAAATGAGAAACGCTCCAAACAATGAAATACGATTTAATTGCATGTAATTGACAGACAATTTGAAAGCATCTAAAACAAAAAAACCACAAAAACGGAAGCTATTCGATTTTATTTCCAATGAAAGAGCACAAATTAAAAGGCTGAGCTGACAAAAGATCAACAACATTGTGCAACATTTTAAGAAATAACAAAAAAAACGCTACATTTATGGTAGTTTTTATGGGTAGAATTAATAGTATAAAAGGCTAGTTTATTGCGATGAGAACAGTAATTGAATGGCTAACGTAGGAAGGATTCAATGGAAGACACGATTTACAGAGAAAACAGTTTTTAACCAATTTAAAGATTTCTAATTGGTACAACAAAAAATGCTGAAATTTAAAAAAAAAAACCCCATTAGCGTAATACGAGACTTTTGTGGTGGCATACAAGTCTTTCTTAACCCAATACGTTGATGATGACGATGATGATGATAATGATAATAAGGATGATGATGAAGTATATGAGGTTGATGATGATGACAATGACGATGAGGATATGTAACAATATCGATGCGGTGATAAGTATGACTCATGTGGATCCTAACGCCGTGCACTGTTTCTTAGAGACCTTTTACCGTACAGATCTCTGTCTTTGGGATGCCCTTACAGTGTATGACATCGAAGTTAACATCGTGATTAAAGGTGGCAAGCTGTCAACTGCATGTTAAAAGTCAAAAAATTACCATAAAAAGTGGGCAGCCCCATTCGTCTAACTTCTCCACAATAATAAGGTGGCTGTTAATATGATCTCACAAACCTTTTTTTAAGTCTTAAGTAACGGAAATATTCTTTAACTGTAGGGTAAAACACAGCGGCTGGACTCTCAGATTGATGTTGAAAACTATACTTTGATCGTCTACATTGGTACCACCGCACAGTGGATCCAACTGACTTCTTTTTCGGCAAAAATCATTAGTTTTGAGAGAGTAAACATATTTTCAAAATTTAAAATGCATGTCTCTGTTACATCATTAAGCTAATTACAATATGCTGAAAACAATGGGAGCTTCAAAAAACGGTAGTAAAGTTCGATATAATATGCTGCAAATGTCTTATCCTTGCATATCATGGCGAAATTCCATGTTCTAAAATGTGCTTATTATTCAATAAATTGTCATCGTCAAAAGTTTTTCCATCTCGCGGTAGTGTGTACGATAACTTTAAAATAGACTCAAACCATCTTATCAACAGATTTGCAAAATTATAAGGATTTATTCAGCAATAAGCACATTTTATATGTGCAAGGAGAGGATACTGGGCCAAATTCGGCGTACACGGTGGTTGCTCGATGACATTGAATGAGTTTTTTGGTCTTATAATCGTTCACAATAACAGCTCGGTGCGATAGTGCGTTTTCGTCATGCAAAATCCATGAGTTGTTAGCCCACAATTGCGGCCTTTTACGACGGATTTTTCACGTAAACGCCTCAAAACGTTCAAGTTATTGTCTTTATTGACCGTCGGGCCAAAACACAAAATTTGATACAAATTCTTTGTTCGATATTTTTCCCCATTGTAAAAATCGCAAAACATTACTGAGGTAGACTGATTGCAACAGCTGCTGTAACCACACTAGTTGATAGATCTAGCTAATTTTTGAAATATTAATTAAGGATAGTCCTGTCAACTTAAAAAACCAAAACTGCTGGAAAGTATTCAGCGCGGGCAGTTTAAATTACCATTTCCGGAAACTTTTTGGTTACCATCAGGCTGTAGCACGGCAACTTGTTGTTATGGCCAGTTAAGAAGAAGTGATTAGCCTTTTGTGCCAAAACCATTGCACTCCCCTTTGCGCTACTGTAAACTTTGTTATAAGATATTGCATGTTCTGTATTGCAGTATTATAACTGATCGGGACGGAACTTGGAGAGATACGGTCTATATTTTAATCATCTCAAGCGTTAGCTTTTATCAAAAACTGTTTGTCCCAATGCTAACTAATGTATTATATTATATATATCTTAGTAAATAGTTGCGTAGATATACTCCAAAAGTACTACATTTTTGGTAGCTATTCATTAATTAAGTGTTAACTGTTACCTCATTGATAAGATATATGAAATTGGAAAGTTCCAAATATTTACCACGTCAATCAGACCTTATCGCATGTGACACATAGTTTTATAATGACTGTTGATAAGAACTGACTAATCTTAATTGGTGTCCAAACTAGTTTAGTAATCGTCCAAAACGTAAACAAAAACATAATCGCCTATTATAATCTAATTAGGTTGGTCCGTTACGAATTTCACGCAAACTTGTTTTCCAAGTTTATGAAGAAACATCCAGCGACATCGCTGCCGCGAGGCCTTTATATCAACTCCTTACCCGATAAAGGTATGTTATAACCAGTCAAAAAGAAGAAGTCGATCATTGGTTACACTCTTTACAAATCTACTGTCCAGTTTTAGTTATGCACAGTTTATGCTCAATGCGCATTTTGAAAAATTTCGAAAACCGGAATAGACTCATTATTGCAACATAACATGCTTGCTATCAACGCAATTAAATATTTCGTTATATGACTTCAATTTCCTTCAAAAACTTCAAGACGCGCGAAAGAGTGTAGATAGCACGATTCAACAGTGAGTGATATAACCTTCATAGAGTAGGACCCCCTTTGAACCCCTTTAGATGACAATACCAAAAATAAAGTGCTAAATTTAAAGAAAGCAAGATAGTTGGCAAGAAAGGGGTAATTAGCTTGCACTAACAGAACCCAGAGCTCATTAGATTTTAAGCATTGACGCAGTATGGTCACGTTGCCCTCGCGCCATTTCGGTATACTTTTTACACTTATACTTTTAAAACTATTCTTGCTGCTCTCGCTGTACTGGTGCAGCTATGATCATGGCTTGAGCTCGCGAGCTTTGCGAGATCATGACCTGCCGGTTAATGACGTGCTGCTCATTGACCGACGAGCGCGTAAGTGATTACTTTAAACAACTCACTCTCTCTCCCTCTTTGACGTTTAATCTTCAAAATGCTCAGCGCCATCTATGGAAGAGCGTCTGGCATGGATGCGCCAGGAGCTGCCCTCGTTTCCGCTGGATGAACTGCGCGGACTCAGCGCAGCGCAACATAAGCTGGAATGTGCTATATCTTCTGGATATAGAGTTCCACAACGACTATTGGCAGGTGGCCAGAGCGAACAGACTCAACTACTACATCTTTGGTGCCTACTACGACAAGCGGCCGACAGTGCCACAAGCACCACTCGTGCGTCTGCTGGCAATGGTCAATGAGAGTGGCTCAAGCGAGACGCTCTATAACAAGACCTATTGTCAACTTTGGTTCAAGTCTCAAGAGCAGGCGCTTGTTGTGCCCGTGCATGAACATAAGGTTATTTGGAATTGGACGAAGCCGCCACATATATACTATCCCACGCTGATCTCTTGTGCGCTGCCCGAAGGCCAGCTGAAGCACGAGGTGCCTCTAATGGTCTCACTGGTTGAGGAACGTTGTGCCAGGGCCAGCAATCTGCTGCGTGTAGTCTATGAACCGCCTGCGGAGCCGACAGCTCATAGAACCTCACCGCGCTTTGCTGTCTGTTTGAAGGGCTTGAATTTTCCCTACAACGACATGTCCTCGCGTCTCATCGAGTGGCTGGAGATGATGCGCCTGCTTGGTGCCGAAAAGGTCACCTTCTACAATAACAACATGCATGCCAATATGACACGTGTACTGCGGCATTACATGGCCAGTAGTCCCAGCTTTGTGGAGCTACGTCCGCTCTCTATGGGCCGTGGGGAGCCACATGCTCCGCCACATTTCCAAACCTATGCGCTGCACGCCGATTACCTAAACCGCATGCTTAACGAGATGATACCCTATAACGATTGCTTCTACCGGAATCTCTATCAGTTTGACTATGTGGGCGTCTTTGACATTGATGAGATCATCATGCCGCTAGGTAATATCACCAACTGGGCGCAACTAGTGAAGGTTTCGCGTGAAGCGCCGGACTATAAAAATGTCACCTCAGCCAAGTGCTCCAACTGGGTAAGCTACTGTTTTCGTAATGTCTACTATCCGCGTTATCCCGAGCGACCCCGGCATTTTCCACACTTGCCCGCATATTTCTACATGCTGCAGCATGTGGAACGGGTGGCGGAGCACTGTGATCGCAACTTAGCTACCAAGTGCCTGCACTCCACGCGTTATGCCGTGGGTTTGCACAATCACTTTGCCCTACATTGGACGGATAAGGAGTGCTGTGCGGCCAAGTCGGTGCCCATTGAGTTCGGACAGCTGCAACACTATCGCGAGCCGGACAACGAAACGCGACTCTTAAATCCCATCGTGGATGATAATATATGGCGCTACCAGCCGCAGCTGCAGCAGCGCACCATGGAGAAGTACGAGCTGCTAGGCTTTATTCCAGATCCCGTGCAGCTGGCGGCAGAACGAAAGCGAAGGCGTGAAGAGGATGAGCTGGCGCTGCAGCTGGCAGCGAATGGATAATACACTTAAAATAAAACTTTGGTAATTAGTTATCTAAGGCAGTGTGAATACTTGAGGATAAGTTATCACTTTAATAATAGAAATTTGAAATAGTGACATAAGGGATAAATATAAATGAATCCACAAAGTAATCTGCGCTGTAATTTTCTTCAGCCATAACACTTTGTACAGTTATCTTTATATACTATAGTTAAATGTATTCTTTTACTCATTCTAGCTTGAATTTAGTTTTATATAAATTATAAATTTTTCTTATGAGAAATCTTAAATATCTTACTACATTAGCTTAAGATCGGATAATATCTAATTATAGTGCGATAATACCATAGTTTATTAAATGTTTACCCTATTTTTATGAAATTTAAAATTAAAGGCCTTGAATTCATGGTAAGTTATCGTAACGTTTTTCTCTTTAGATATTTCGACTTTCGATCTTTTTCCATCTTTATTTCGTCTTTAGCTATAGTGTTTGACACATTATCGTTTAACATGGATTCGGAAAAGACGCAGTGAGTACACAGAGATATATTATTATATATTATATATTCTAATTCAGCATGTCCGTGTATGAAAACAGTGTAATATCAGAAAATAAAACTCAAATCAAGTTGTTTTGTTCACCAACGATTTTTTATTTAAGTTAGTGCAAGATAGTTTTAGTACCACTTTTCGATAATTTTTAAGTTCTACTCATTTGAAGATTTGACGAAATTGTACTTAAAAATTGTCGTTCTCATTAAGTCAATTTTACAAGAATATTTTTTTTTCAGGAGTATACTCAATTTAAATATATAAATTGGCTAACAAACTGTTTGATGAAAAGCGATCATACCAAATACTTAGCCAAATGTGTATAAGTAGCTTGAAATGATAGGATTGACATATACTATATGTGTATATATTCTGCTGCTTAACTGGCCATAACAGCCTATAACCGGAGGAGTACTTTCTGCTAAAACACTATTTAGCTACCCAGCGTTATAGAGGAAAACAGTAAGGAGCGTTTTACGGAAAGTTAGTTTCGTCTTGCGAGACTGGTCTCTACTACTACATACTTTCACATTACTGTTTATTACTACGGTAACCGCTGAATTTTAATTTGCTTGACTATGTGAATGTCGTCATAAAGTTCGTGGTTCCATCGGGTGCGGTAGTCGTTGCCAACGCGCAGAGGACCAAAGATTTTACGGAGTACTTTCCGCTCAACCACTGCGTCACCACCCATGCTTCAGCGCCATAATGTAAAATGGGAATGATTAGCGTCTTATAAAGTGTTAGTTTCGTCTGGAGGGAGTGGTCTCCACTACTCATTTAGCTACTGAGACCAATGTAACATCTATTGGCAAGCGTGATTCTTCGCTTGATCTCTATTCTCATATCGTTTTTCATCGTGACGACGGTACCAAGGACGAAGAAAACCTTTGCAATATCAAAAGTATAGTTTACAACATAAATCTGAGAGTCTAATCGCGGCGTCTCTCTTCTCGAACAAAAGTGACAATCTCCGGTAACTACTCGCTTAGTACAACCAATCCTATCGATATCATCTGCGTAGGCAAGCAACTGGACACTTTTATAGTTTGAAATTATGCCGTTCTCATGTACTCTCTAATACAAAGTTGAAGAGGTCGCACGATAGTGCATCGCATCGTCTGAATTCTCACTCTGTATCAAAGGCTCAGAGAGGTTGTTTCCTACCTTGACGAGTAGTTGCTTTCGAACTCAGACAATTCGGCATATACGCGACTATCTAATGGGCTTTCAAATGCTGTTTTGTAATCGACAAGGAGACGAGCGGTGTAAAGACGCGCAAAATTTGAACACGCCATAAAAATTGGCGGAAAGGGTCTTAGTTCAAGGCTAACCTCATAAAACTCTTCAAAATCGCATAAATTTAACTAAAAAATTGTCTTCGGTTTATTTTTTTTTTATATACTTCTTTAAAGTATATATGCAAAGGGTTTCACTTAAGTTTCTTTTCTTTTGTATTCGTTTTCTGTTCTCTTTGTAGCATCTAACAAAAATCAGCTGTCATGAGATCTTCCCATCTACCCACATATCATTGTTTCATCACTTTTCTTCTACGCTGTAGTATCCAACATTTTCGGAAGACGTAGCAAAATGTGAATCGAGAAAGTGTAATTACAAATTCAGTAACTCCAATATTTTCGGAAAACTGAGCGAAATGTATATCGAGGAAGTGTAATTCAAAGTTCATTCATTCAACTCAAAATCGAGTTTATGGCTGAAACAACACCCATTGGACCATTTATGATGACGGATTTATAAGTCTCGTTTCCAGATTTTATGTCGAATCGAATATTAATATACACACATAGAAACGAAGGCAAAACAAATGGATGATACGTTACTTATAATGAGGTTAAGATAAAAGCGCGAAAGAGAAAGCGACACTGTTGGAAAAATCATCGTAGTGTACACGTCAGTCTTATGCTCTTTGTGTATAAGAAACGCTCACAAAATAACAAAGCATGATTAAAAAGTAACACTCATTTGTTCTCATTTCTGCAGATTCAAATTTGCTCAAACAGATTCGTTTCTTTCGGTATAACAAGACTTTTATGCCTAGAGTCTGTTTAAACAAATGCGTAGATCAGGAAAGGAGAAATCCGAAGGTCTCTGTTATCGAATGCAGTTGCGATAGGCTTCAGTTAATCTATTCATACATTCCTACTACTCATAATTCATTGAAATTCTGTCTAATTCTGCTTTAAGTAATTCATTTCTTTTATTAAATTAATTTTAAAATGTCGAAAATTTAAAAACAAAATCGGTCAATTGCCTTTTTAGTCACTAACGAAAACAAAACTCATATGAAACTTTTTGAAACTTTTAATAACGCAAAACCGAGCATACAAACGCAGCTCATCTTTTATAAACACACACACACACACATACATTTGCATGCGAATTTGTATAAAACTAGATATATGGATGGCAGCTTCAAATTTTGAGTTATATGCATATCAAATAAAAAACCCAATTCGATAAAAATCAAATAAAAAACCAATTAAAGAGCAAAAAAAAGTAAATAAATGTGTGTACATACAGTACATAACGTGCTTTATATACTTGCTATATGACATACATATATAACATGTGTGTGTGTGTGTGTGTGTGTGTGTGTGTGTGTGTGTGTTTTTTTTTTTTACGTAAGTAACCATGGAGAACGCCATGGAGGGATGAAAATCTTCAAAAGATACTGATGGTCCGTACCACCAGCATGCACGATTCATGTCGTAATCCAACGACAATGCCTACGTACTAAAGACACCCCTTTACACCACCACTCCCCGCGGGAGGACCGCTAAGTATTACTTCGCAGGGGAGGGTTGCCTATTATAGGCACACACATATCAGCTCTCTTTTGCATCTCTCAGATCCTTCTGGATGCCTAGATGAGCTGTTACTTCCGTCCTTTTTCCTTCTCAATTAAGACTCCCTTATCCGTTCCTCTTCACGACGTTCTCTCTCGCAACGTCGCAAATCGCCTTGTATGTGGATAATCACCTGGCTGATCCTTAGCCAGTTATCCTCACTTTTCAACATGTACCCGGTTAGCTCCTCCGGGGGAGGAAGTATGCCCGCTAAATTCCTGTATCTTGGGCAGTGATACATGACATGCTCCGCATTCTCATTACAGCTGTGGCAGCTCGGGCATAGGGGGGTTCGCTCGCGCTTGAACCTGAACAAATATTCCCTATACCCGCCGTGATTTGTCATGAACTGGGTCAGGTGGTAGTTCATACGTCCTGCCCCTCTCTTTATCCACTCCGTTAGATTCGGGATAAGCCTGTGTGTGTGTGTGTGTGTGTGTGTGTGTGTGTGTGTGTGTGTGTGTGTGTGTGTGTGTGTGTGTGTGTGCATTTGGTATTACATTTTAAATGAATTTCTTCTGCTGCAATTATTTGTACAAAACGCAAATGCAAATAGTAAATGAAATAAATCAATTTTATTTAGTAGCAAATAAAAAAATAAAAGAACTCTTCAAATAATAAATAAGCAAACATGCTATATATATGTATGTATGTACATTATATAAAGATATAATATATGACGTATAGGCTGGACCAAAGTTGGACCGAAATTTTTTTTCGAAATTTGTATTCCTTTTATGTTTTAAGAATAGAGGACGAGAGCATATATATTTCATCCAAATGGTTTTTCAAAATATTCAACACGAAAATCGACACACCTTTGCATATGCTTGAACCAATTTCCGAAACGCTTTTGCCACTCCGAATTCGATACCTCCAAAATATGTTGTTTGAATACATCCAGCGCTTCTTTAATTAATTTTTATCTCTTGATGTGGGGAAAGACAAAAAATTATAGAGTTCGAAAGCGAAATTCGACATTTTGGGTTCAAAAAATGCGTTTAGTGTGAGCCGAGGTGTGAGAGCTCGTTGTGTCGTGATGAATGATGATCCGTTTTTGGCATCCTCATTCCTTTCTCTTACTATCTAATGATGCATTATCGTCAAAAAGGACCAGGCCGTAATCATCTCCGACAAAGACCACAGTTAACTCAAAATTTATGAAATCCAATTTAGATACTTCTTTCTATATTGATACTTTCTTCTAGCTTTCGTCTGTCAAGAGTGACAAGAACCTTTTTGTATACTTTTTTTATATTCATTTTGTATTAAATACTAGATAAGTACATTTTTAATAATAATTTGACAATCCGACGTTCTTCAGGTAACCCTAAAGGTGTTTTAAGAAACATAGTTTCTCAATGTGTGCTTCATAAAAGTATAATAGAAAGGGTATGGAATTCCTTGTACTCGTACTTTGGCGAAATTAGTCATCTGATTTGGATCAGCTGTGTAAGATTTTCGATAACGATGCTTTAGAACAAAAAACAGTATCATGAGAAGTAAACAATATCATAATCTAACTTTTCTAGCAGTAAAGTAAATTATTTCATCTTTTCTGTTAAAACCTAAGCTATTATAGTTTCGAAGACAGTTTAAAACGTGACAATAACTGTTCCATGGCTTAGTTGTCAGAATGCAAGATGTGGTTGTTTAAACGCAGGATGGGTTTTCATTACCTAATTTGGACCGTCAAAGATAATAGCCTTAACAGTTTACTTCCAACTTTGGGTCTAAGAGTTAAAGTTGTAGATGAAAGCAAATTTAAAGTCTGTTGTTTGATTGTGTGAAGCTGTGCACTTCCATCCCGCTTGCCATCTATTTTATTCACTCTACTGTACATCGCCTCTATTTTTCCGGTCCAACTTCTTCGAATTTAGCATGTTTCCATGGTGTCGAAAGTGACCATCCTAAACGATACAACAGGAAATAAAAATCAAAGTGAAACACTTGTTTTTTTTTCTTTTACTTTGACCAATACCAATAATAAAGTTATTATTGTGTGAGCGGGTTAGAGAATACCACCTCAGCAGGTCAAAGCTTGTCGTATGAGGCGACTAACAATGACACTGGGTTCTTTCGAGACCAGTAGAGCCACCCCAGGCCTTAAAAGGGTTGTGCGTAGGGTTTGGGACCCACCACGTAAAACCACAATTCAAATGAAAGAATGTATTTACATCAGGCCGTAACCCGATAACGGGCTGTTATGGCCAGTTAAGAAGAAGAAGAATAATAAAGTTGATAGCAATACTGGTTCCAAGAAGAAAGAAAAAAAAATGTATACGAACTTGACCAAAAAGGGAAAAATGTATCGCAATCAGTTTAATGTGACTAATCTGAAAATGTTTTTTACACTTCTCCCACTGAAAGTTTCACGACAATTACTAGCCGTAAATAACGACTTTTGCAAGGCATAGTAATCGATTGTTAGCATTGTTGCTTTTGTTTTCAAGGAACTTTTGGGGAGCCATTGTCGTGCATCAAGTGGGAGAAGGATATTAGAAGAAAATCACTTAACATTAGATTTTCATTCATAAACATATTTTCTTTAACAAATGTTAATATGGCTCGAACATGACATATTTTCTACTATAGGTCACTTTGGCAATCATATAAATGGTAATAAAAGAAAATAAATTAAATATAAAATAAAAATAAAATTTAAAGAAAATAGGAGAACATTTTTTTATAAAATATGAGATTTGCACTGAAATGTCAACCGAAACAGAAGTTAAAAACGAATCATTTACCATGATAAGCCAATGAATGAAAAAGTGTGAAAAAAAACGTAAAATAAAAAATTTGCGATTGCGAACGTAACCAATTTTTTTTTTTTTTTTTTAATTTTATGCAAGAATCTTTATTTGAAAAAAAACGTTGACATGCTGCTGTTATCAATTACAAAATGTGAAAAATTATGTTTTCGATCTCTAACGTGACATTGGAACAAGCACTTAATGCAAGGAACTCTATTTGTAGAAAAATGTTGGCACACTTGCTGCTGTTTTCAATATAATTATAGAAAAATGCCACACATGCTGCTGCTATCAATAGTGAGATGTGAAAAAATTAGGCTTTTGATTGCGAACGTGACATTGGAACATGAAGTTTAGGCACTCTTTATTCAGCTTAGATAATAAGATACAAGTTTTCAAATTTTATTTCCTTTTTATCGCTTAAATTTCGGATAACATATATTTTGGTCCAACCTAATGTACAAGCATATACGTATAAGATAATTCATATATATGTATATGTTATATGCACAGCTGCCACGCCACAAATTGAAAAATTTTAGCCCCAACTACCACGCCCACTTAAAGCCTTTTGTGGGTCAATAAATATGTCAACGCCAGATATTTCAGCGTTTTTATATTTTAAATGTGGCATATACAAAAAAATTTACTATATAATTATATATATACAAATTTAAATGCTTTTTTTAATGTCGGACATATTTAAAAATTTATAATCATAGTCATTTTAATGCATTTTATATATTTTTATAGTTTATAGTATGTCCGTTTATCTTTCAACATTAATTTCTGTTTTAATTGCTGCGGCCACATACACATAGATAAGCCCACACACAAGGACTTACACACACAGACAGCTGAAATTACCCACATTTAAAAAGAAAACTAAAATTTTATGAACTTTTGCAACCCCAACAGTAAAACGCTTTGACTTTGCCTTTTAATTATGCTGTCAACTCTGGGCATATAGCCACCATATCAGACTGCCGCCGCCAGGGGAGTCACCCCTATCCGAAAAAAAAAGAAAAAGAAAATTACGGCTCATGAACTGCGCTCGGCAGCATTGTTTAAACTTTCAAGTTGGCGACAATAAACGTTGAAACTTTTAGTTTTATTGCAAAAGTTTCGACGAGATTTCTGTGGCAACACACAAATGCCAACAATAAAAAAATACAAACAAAAAAATAAGTACAAACAATAATAACCGCACAACTTTTTGGGCCATAACCGCATAACAACGGCCAAATTGCAATATAACTCGGAGTAGAGCTTAGAAATTTGTTGGTCAAAAGATTGAAGTTAAAACAATTGGTCCGGAATCCAGGGAATCTGCTAACAGCTAATCAAGCGGCACTCTTTGCATTTGTGCAATGCAAAGCGTCTCTAATCAGCCGTGCCAAAGTATGTCCTGACATGCCAGGACACATGTCCGTCTCCTAGCATAACTCCCACGGAATGTCAATGCAAAGCCAAGTCAGGCCAAGTCACGCCGCGTCAAGTTGGGTGAAAAAGGAAGCCCTCTAACAAGCCTCAGCTCCGAGTCAAGCTGTGCAAACCTGCACGTACCTGCACTTGATCTATGCGGATATTAAGATATTGAATTACCTTCTGCTTGCCGACTCGAGCCAACAGTCTGTCTGGGTCCAAGAACACACACAGACACACACTTACGGAGGGACACACGGATACACACACACATACAGATAGACTGCCGCATGCCAAGGCGCGTGCACGCACAACTCCGAAATGCCAAAAACAACAAAGTGGAAGAAAGGTGAATTCGGACTTAACGATGTCTTAATACTCTTTACATGCTGAAAGAGCGCGCAGCGAAAGTTTGCCTTGAAATAAATTGGCACTTTTAAAGCTTCTTTAACATTAACAGAAATCTCCTTCAAATGAATCTCAATCCAACAGCATTACATAACTCCATTAAGTGATTTTCAACAAAAAGGCATTTCTTCAGTAATTGCGAATTTATTTAGGAAACTTATTTGAGAGCTTTGGAAATGTGATTTTCGAGGCAAACCCATTCAGAGATTTCTAGATTCGAAGGCCAATTCTGTGATGTGGCAGAAAACTCAAGACGCTTTTACCCAAGTTACACTCGATAGTTCTTGAAAAGTTTGTTAGTTAATAGCTTTCGCAATACATTTTCAATGCTCTAAAACATAATTTTAGCACTTTGACGAGTTACTTTTCACTTAAAATTTAGTTCAAACAGATATCTTGTTTGGTTGAAATTAAATTGAAAGAGATTTCTGGTATATCACTATGGGACTTAATATTATATCACAACCAAAAAATTACATAAACAAAGTAGTATTCAAAATAGTACCCAAAATCTACGACTAGTTTCGCTGCAGTAAGTCTATTGAGGCTTTTGAATAGCATTCCTCTTTAGGTATTTTTAGATATGCTGCGAAGAATTCAACATCTTTGATAAGAGCTATTTCTCAGTTGTGCATTGCTCGAGCGATTTCAGAACTTAATTACAGGCTGGTTCGTCTTCTAATCAAAAATTTGGTTGTAACAGATTTCTGAGCATTTTCTTTTATATTTCGCATTTCACACATATTTTTACCAAACAAGCTAAGTCTGCAGCAAGTAATCAAATTAAATAAAATTTTTGTTCGGGTTTTGATTCGAAATTTAGATTCGGTGATGGGTTCTGTTTTGGTTCTAGTTTCAGAATTAATTTTCTTTTCAGACGTTAAAATAATCCTCTACTGGCGCTCCAAGAAAATATCAAGCAGCAATTAATTATTTTCAAGGAGACTAGCTTCAGGTTTTCCTATTTCGCTGAACAAGAGTTCCTCACATAACCTGTACAATGTTTAGGTTCTATATGGTCATTTCAGTTCCAAGAATATAGGTTCATGGCTACCGCTGCTTAACAAATGTCAAATGTCGGTTCTGCTCTCGGTTCTAGTATTGAGAGTTCATAGGTTAATTTCGGACAACGGTTCTGGTACTGTTTCCGGTTTGATTCTTTGGGAACATAAAAAATACACAATCTTCTTTAATGCAAAATTTGCTTTTATAGGTCTGATTTGTATAAAATAAGTATGCGAGAGCTCATTAATATGCAGAATTCATATATTGGAAAACATTTCAAGTTACATTTCCGTAATGTGAGCGCCTCTACTACTCACGTCTGCAGCTCTTCAACTGATAAGAAAATGCCATCCTTCTTCTTAACTGGCTATAACAAAGCGTTATTTAGTGTGATCTCTACCGGGTCCTTCCA
Organism: Chymomyza caudatula; assembly: GCA_035041775.1. Lineage (NCBI taxonomy): Eukaryota > Metazoa > Arthropoda > Insecta > Diptera > Drosophilidae > Chymomyza > Chymomyza caudatula. The sequence goes on along the minus strand of JAWNKW010000137.1, from coordinate 1,354,036 downwards.
ACGGAGGCATAGCCTTACCCGTCGTCACCTACCATCATCGTAAAGTTAACCTCCAAAAGAGTATCAAGAAAAACGCTCAAGAAACGTTTTGGATTCTGGCTGCACGATAAATCTATGAGCCAATTGAACGTTAATGCTTAAATAATACAGTGGCCAAATATGCGCCAAATTATGCTTAAAATTCCAGGCATAAGCCAAGCCCACATACAACTACAACAACAAAAAGCCAGAAAAAATGAAATAAAGCAGGAAAAGCCACAGTCTGATCTGACTTCAATGGATTAGGCTGTCAAAATCCATTAAATATTCAGCATGCGTGGCAACTCAGCTCTGTAGAGAGATCCTGTGAGTGAGTCAGGGTTGCTTCTGTCCCTTCTTGTTGCTGTTGTTGCTAAAGTGTTGGCCCAAACATTAAAGCCACAGGAAAAAGTTACTTCTAATTAACAGTATGTAGCCGCAAAGTATGCAACAGGAGGAAAAACGTCAGCTGTTTCCTCTATATTTTATTGCTTTAAGTGGAAAGGAAATTAACGGTTTTTGGCTTGTTGTAATTTAATTAAAATACAACAACTCCACACAAATGTTGTTTATGGCGCAAAATATTTCTAATTGCAGTCGAGTTATGACTCATGTACAATGGATGCTTCTAGGTAGGTATTAAAGTAGGCAGGGAGGAAAACAGTTGAACTTTCGAATAAGTTGAGTTTGAGAGAAAGCAAGGTGCTTACGTAGAGCGTGCAATTGAAATTGGTCTTTACTCCTGTAACTCTGTTCTTGAGAAACTCGTAAATATAAATTATATTTGTGACTAGACGGTATAGTAATTGGACGGAATGTACGAGGGTTGTTTGATAAGTCAATGAATGCATCAACTACAATCCAAATAGAGTACATAGTGTCAAATTTACAGTAAACTCTTGTATCTCCCATTGAATGCAGACAACCTCGTGATTTTCGATAAAAATGAAAAGAACTAAATTTCGTAATCAATTCAGAGGAGCGTTTGGCGATGTCCAACACAAATCGAACGGAACGGAATCTAAGCAACAGTCAAGGCAGTGGATTCCTCGGTTTGGTCATGAAGACTAGGTGGTTCTTTCTGCCAACAAGATCAAGCCTACAGTTTTTTTGTCATTCACTCAATCTCATTCACATCAGTTCAAGCTAACTAACTAATGGAAAAACGATGAATAGCGAATATTATTCATTGTTTAGAAGCAAAACGAACAGCATTTGGCGTAGAAAATAGTCTTCCTCCATGATAGCAACGCTTGGCTGCACTAGATCAGTCATCAAGCTAAGTATATATCCCTTCGAACTATTAGGCTTGATATTGCAGTTAAGAATGAGAACATTTTTACACACTTAAGTTGACGATAACACAATGCAAACCCACAAATAACCAGAACAAGAAGTCTTCAACAAACTTCTACTCGGATGTGGTACTATGGGTTGAAGCACCCGGTGGTAGCGCAACTCCACTCCCAGCCAGAACTCTAATCGCTTTTGGGTTCTAAGCCGCAGCCATTATGAAAATTTCCAAAGAAACTTTCGTTCTTGAAATATATATGATTTTGTACAATTTTGCTCATACAACAAAAACACAAATTGCAGTCCAGATTTAAATATGCATATGTACAGGAAGACGCAACCGTACTAAATGCTTCAGCCAGACGCTTGACTTTTGGAAGATTACGTCATTCTCCTGCTCGTTTCGTTTTCCTCTCGCTTTTATGCTCGCGTTTTTTACGTCTCCAATGTCACCTCGTCATCTTCCCGCATAGATCGCGTAACAGTCGACTGCAGGGTCCTTCTATAAGCGGCGTTCTTCAAAGCAGTGGCTTCGCAACACTCTTGATCGTATCATTGGTTCCTTGGCAGTGGGCGTTTGAAACCAGGGATGTTTTTCATGGTAGTACGCAAGGAGCGGGATATATGCTTCCAAAGTCCCTCAGCGCTATCAGGTGCTTAGGATGGCTGAGTAAGCTGCTCAGAGTGTTGAGTGGAGAAGGCTTCGGCAGTCAGTTGTGATGGTCAGCTTTGTAATATACAGCTTCCACTTTGCTTAGCGAACCTTGGCAGCAACAAGGTAGTAGAGAAAACTGATGTTGACCTCACAGAACGTACAAACATCCAGCACAATGGATTGCTATATTGCTTTTAGATTGATGAAGGCTGCATCTTGTGACTATCGGGATGCTGAAATCCGGCGAGCAGTCACCGGAGCCTTTTTAGCAATTGAAAGAGAATCTGCCAGGCTGGGTCTGTATATAAATGAGAGCAAGACGAAGTATATCTTTATTACGTGTAGAGACTCGGTTGGACTCTCAGATTAATATTGAAAACTATACTTTTGAGGTTGCCAAGGATTTCATCGTCCTTGGCACCATCTTAACAATGAGAATCATTTTTTCCAGTACATGTTACTTTGGTCTCAGTAGGCAAATAAGTAGTAGAGACCACTTTCGTCAGACTCATCCTTCCCTTTTTGCTTTTTGGCGCCAATGTGATGCCAAAATCTAAAGAAAAGTGCCTTGGAGTGTTTGAGCGGAAAGCATTCCGTAAGTTGCCGTTGGCAATGACTACCCCTTTCGCTGGAATGACAAACTCTATGAGCTCTACGAAGATTGACATAGCAAATTAACATCCAGTGGCTCCTCTGGCTGGGTCATGTTGTGCGTATGGATGAAGAAGCTACTGCGAGAAAAGTCTTCAACGCGACTGTTGAAAGAAGGCGACGAAGGGGCAGGCCACGTTTCGCGCGCGCAAAGCAAAGGAGCCTGGAGGAGTGCTCTACATCAGACCGTAACGCGGTTACGGGTTGTCATGGCCAGTTAGGAAGAAGATGAATCCTGGTGCTACAGCGTTAAAGTATTTCCTCTTGTTAAAGTATTTCCTCTTGATGCGTATTGTTGCCAGCCTTTCCTTTACTGATGTGAGCCTGGAGACACGGTTCCATTGTCTCTGGCCAACAACAAAATCGCACCCAAATTAGCGCTTCTCCACATGTCACCTGTAGTAGATGTCGCAGTTATGCATCATATAGCAGCCTCTCCACCTCATCGCATTTCCTGAATCGCGGCTATGTCAGCCTTAAACAGCTTAAGGGTATCCTCATAAAAAATGGCTACCCTTAAATTATTGTTCCTTAAACACAGTTTAGGGTCAACAACTTTCAAGGTTACCTTATCCGAGGCGTTTCTTATATCTTCAAATCCTACGCACAAACCTTTCAAAGTCTGATTTTTGTTAGTATGGAAGTCCAGATTTGTATGCTATATGAAGCTCATAAGATTTTTTTTAAGAAGTATGTAGTATATAATGTGGTTGTCCGCCTTGGTGTGTGGTAAGCGGGTTAGAGAATGCCACCTCAGCAGGTCAACGATTGTCGTATGAGGCGACTTATAATGACACTGGTTTCGTTCGAGACCAGTAGAGCCGCCCCAGGCCTTAAAAAGGTCGTAGGGTTTGGGACCTACCATGTAAAACCCCAATTCCAACTTAATAACTGCAATTTACAAGCACGTTTTCTTGCCCTAGTTTAGACTACACTCTCAATCTCAATCCCTTTTACTCTTCCTACCTATCTCTCTCTCGCTCTCTCTCTTTCTCTCTCTCTCTCTCTCTCTGCTGCCAACAAATCAGTTTCAATTCGATTTAACAGCCAGTACTTAATAATTTGCAACAAAACAAGTTTATATGGCTAACATAAGTGCTTTGGTCATATATTTTTACGAGCTCAACTTGATTGCGGCATTTAAGTTTTTACAGTTAATTGCAGAGATTGTAAGTTTCTTAGGGGCCTTCGGCACTGGGTGGGGGGTTCCCACCGCTTCACAACAATGTCGCTTGCACTTGTTGATGTTTTTTTATAGCCAATGCAGACGGCAAATGCAATTTGTTGCAGCAGTGTGTACACACTTATGTGCATCGCATACTATTTCAGTGCATACTTCGAGGCGCAAGAGTTTATTAAGCCGCCATTACATAAATTTGTTATTTCAATTAAGTTTAGCCTTGCCACAACTGAGGTTTCCTGCCAACGTCGTGCCCCGAGATTTGCGCATTTACATAAACCTCGAAGCTGCAAATGTAAATGCCATAAGTGTGGGCACGTCAGTGCAACAAAATGGTGCAAGCCCGAGAGGCAGCAGCAGCAGTTGTAAGTAGTAAGCTCAAGTCACTTGTTGCTGCCCCAAAAAGTCTTGCATACGTTTAGGCGCTTTGTTGTTGTTGTTGTTGTTGCACAGAGACGACCCTTTTTGCAACTTTTCGACATGAAATTCACTTAGACTGTCGTTGCTGCCATGTTGCTCGTGCTTGTCTTGGCATTTGTAGCACACACACACACACACACACACACACACACACACACACACACACACACACACACAGACAGTTGATGCTACACACGTACATGTGCTTATATTTATATATATATATATATATATATATTGGTTTACAGCTAGTCGCATTTGTTGCTTGTCTCCTGTCGCAGTGCAGACTGTCAGATATGCAGCGTCTTTCATGCAAATACAATTTGGCTGCTTGTTAGCTACACTGGCAAATCCTTCGAAAACAATAAGATGGAGACTTTGCCATGTCACTGCGACCATTTGAAATGAGCTTAGGCAGCGGTTGCCACTGTGGTTCCCTGTCACTTTTCAGCTCCTTCTCACTCTAAGTAGCGCCATCTTTTTCTAGATGTTGCTTAGTATATTGTTCAGCTCTTTTGGCTGTCAGCTCTTGTAACCCGCTGGGATCTAATAAGCGTTTTATGTATTCAATTTTAAACATTTGTGCGTTGCAGTAACGGATATTTCTTTAAAATAAGTCAATTTGATATTTTATATATAAGCAACTTTGTGAAATCGCTAAATCGCACACAATAAGCTTTAATGAAATGCCCTTGGATGTAGGTTAAACTTATAGTCGCTCAGTACGTGTCAAATTCGCAAATTATTGCGTTCAACCATTTTTTTGTTTCAGGCGTCTTGTTTGTTTGAATTATAGCTTTTTATAATTAAGTGGAACTCTTTCCAGAGACCTGAAACATTCACTGTCAAGGAACAAATCAGTTTCCCCCTAAGCCGATAAAATGACTGATTGAAGGAGCACAAAAACCAATTGGTTAGGCCCCTAGCCCTCAGCTCTTCTTATACGATGGCTAAGAAGACGTCGTTTCGGTCTCCTGGTGCTCAGCCCATAACTCCAATGCAGCTACATTGCGAAATCTTTTTGAGGAAATGTTTTTGTATGGACTAACATATTCCCGTCAATTACTGAATATATTGTTAACCCCAAATTGCAACAAAACACTAAACATATATCTCCTTAGAAGAATATGTTCTCAATATTTGAACTAACATAAAAAAATCCAAATCATGCAAAATAAAAGCTTTCAAGAATGTCGGACTCTTTCATCCATCAATATTTCGGCATCTCCATAGCAGCATTTATGGAATGCTAATAATATATAAGGTATTAGTCCATTATTCTCCAACTGCTCTTCTTCAACTGTTTAGTCGTATCCATATTTTCGTCTTCCACTTTCACTTCCCTCTCCACTTCTTGTTCACTTTCCATTCTACTTCCCTGTCCACTTTTCGTTTCACTTCTCCGTCCACTTCTTATGCATGTACTCCCTTCGTCTTCCTCTTCACCTTTGTTTTACTCTTCCTATTCGTCGTCTTCCTGTTCACGTTCTTTTTCTTTGTTTTCGGATACTTCATCCAATGGGCCAAAATCAAGGCATAGAACATCTTTGTAAGCGATTGGGGAAAAAGCAGAATGATGCAACGCGACAATACATCTTTTGTTACTTTCAACACGCAATTGTGTCATATTAGGACGTATCCGGTCATTTGATTCTGCAAGATTCTCAGGTGTTTGCCTTAAGCTAAGTTGTCGAAATCTCCTTGACGAATGGTATGGCCGAGAAGAACACAACAATAAAATGTCCAAGAAAATCAGACGCTCCATTATCGTGTAATGCGATGATGTGATGTGAAAATTTGTTTGACTTTCTTTCATATTCATATACTATATATGGATTTTACTCATTTTCTCTTCTTTCCTGAAACATTGTAAAAGATGAAATTAAAATGCGCTACATTTTCTCAAATGTTCGTATTACAAAAAGCAATCCATGAAAAATAAGATCAAAATAATTACAAATTCCACAAATTAATTTAAGAACTGTTTGCTTGTGTTTGTGTGCATCTGACATACTTATAATTGGCACATGTATGTGTGTGTTGACTGTGCTGAAATCGATGCTTAAGATGATGAGGTTGCTGCTGCTGCTGCTGCTGCTGCTGCTGCTGCTGCTGCTGCTGCTGCTGCTGCTGCTGCTGCTGCTGACGTTGACGTTGAAGTGTTGTAGCATCAAGCATTTGCTTTGTTTAAAAACTGACCTCGTCAATGAAAATGGTCGCCTGGCAGGCATTTTGATTAAAGCCCAAGGATTGGAGAACAGAAGAAGCAGGAGCAAAGGTTGCTGGCAATATGGGGCAGCTTATAGACGGCACCGCAACGTGTGCAGATTTTGACACACATTTGTAAATTGCTGCATGTTAAGTGCGTGAGAAAGAGAGGCGGGTCAGAGTGAGTGGGAGAAAAAGGGGCCAGTGCGGTTGCTGAAGTGAGAAATGGCAAAGCAAAAGCAGTAACCACTTTGTAAGTGTCAAAAACATAGAGCAGCAACGAAAATTGGATTGTAGCCGCAACAATAAAAACAACAACAACAAGAGCATAACAAGAGCTACAACAAAGTGGTCCAAGCAGCGACGGAAGAGGGCTCCAAAGCGGAAACGGAAGCGCCAACGCAGTTGCAGTTGTAATGTTCTGTGGGTACAAGTGAGTGAGTGAGTGAGTGTGTGTGTGTGTGTGTTTTGTGTGTATGCCCGCGTTATGACCAATGCGACCGAGCAAGCACACGGCAACAACAACAACAACGACGAAATGCAAAATTGCTCTGCCTATGGTTGTTGTTGTTGTTGCTACGCTGGCTATTATGTTGGCTAATACAATACTACTACATACAAATAAGCAAACTCTCACGCACATTGATTTGGTGTGTTAGTGTAGTGTAGAGCGTCTCTGTGTATGTGTGTGTTGTGTGTTTGTGGGAGAGTGAGCATGCAGGCCAAGAGCGAGTCAAAAGCACTCATTCGCAATGTGGTCGGTCATTCATACGCCGCGTGGTCCACTCTGTTGATGCTGCATTGAAATTGCTATGCAGGGCGTTGGCTTTGGTTCTGACCGTATAGCCATTTTCGGTGCATTGCTTCGATTTATATTACCCTTTCAAATGCATTCCTGTGCATGTGTGTGTGTGTCTATGTGCGTTTGTGTTTGAACATTGCCTATAAAGGCAGCTATTGATTTGATTGCATGCACGACCCCAATAATAAATCTTCAAAATTTATACATTATGCTGCATATTTGCTAAACAAATAACTGCATAATTGCTGGCACTGTTTTGGTTATTATCCCTATTAAAGGAAGCTCATTTATTAAAATATATTGAGTTTCAATAGGTCTTTAGTACATCGCAACCTATTCAATAAATTAGAGCATTAGAGTTAGTTCTCATAGTCCATAGTTTGGAAACTAGTGCATGGAATGCTATATTATATAATTTCAAATGTTTGGCTTAAGGCTCATGAGGTATGATCGTGTACTGCACCTTGCTCGTCCAATTGATACTCATTCCGTGCGAATCGCCGATGATATCTCCTTGATGATTGTGGCAAAAGATGGCAATGACCGATTTGCGCGGTGACTCGCTTCAGTGGTACTGAAGCAAGCTTCGCCTAACATAGTGACAGTCTTGGACAGCAGCAACAAGAAGGTTGTGTCCACGCACTTTCAGGCCGGAGGTGCTGCAGCTCATTCTAAATGGGCCATAAAGTACCTCGGCTTGATGCTGGACGCTAGAGTCTCTTTTTGGTCAGGACGTTTACACGATCATGACAAGTCATGCTGAACACGAAAAGCCTTATGGTTGTGACGATGCCATTCATTTCACACGCTGCACCAGTGTGGAGATTGGTGAGTGCTCTGGCAAACCATTCCTACAGCCGTAGTTATGGCAGCAACCCAAGTCTGCTGTGCTTTATCCATCATCTGCGACGATGCCATTACCAAGCTGACAGCCGAGTTAGATGCCCTACATAGTCCGTCATGGAACGTTGATCTTATTAGCTAGTACATCTGAGGTTAGACAGCAAATACAATGGTCGATGGACCGAATGGACCTAATCCAAGACACTATGAAGCGCTTCTAAAGCGGCGATATGGAGAAGTAAGCTTTGACATGATGCAGCTATTGCGTGGCCACGAATGGCTCAGGAGCTATCTCCGGCTCTTTGGCCATTATTCTAGCGCCAAATGCTCGTGATACGAGAAGCCGATGAGGAAGGCTAGTGTTATAATATTGATGCTGTGCTAATCGCGTCGGGAAACATTAGGAGTTCTGGAGGCTAGAGCGAAATATAATAGGGGAGAAACCGATAAAAAATCAGGGTCACTGGTCCTGTAAAGTAATACCTTGCGGCCGTATCATTGAGCGTAGCAGTGTTTTTTTTCCATTATTCTTCCTTTGCCTAAATTTAGTTTTTAGGCGAAAAAGGGGGATTGTTTTCATTTTTAGCAGCGTCCAGTGAAGAGCGAAAAGAAGAGCATATATGCATATGCTAGGTTGTTGCTGTTTTCATATTGGATAGAGCTCAAAGCTAATTGCTTTGCATGTGCCGGGTGGCCCATCATTCCCGACACTATTATCCCATATTTTCGAAAAATGGCAATTAGAATGGGCCATTAACAAAAGTCAATACTTTTTTGCAAAAAAAAAATAATTTAAGTGAAGCGAAGTGATTGAAACACTTGCAAATGCTTTGTCATTCATATTTTTTTTTTATATTTTTACACTTTCCGTAATCAATTCATATTTCCTGAATATATCTTGCAAGCATTTGCGACACAGTTTCTTGAACCTAAAAGCATTGTATCTTTTCGCCTTTTTGGACTCTAGAGTCTAAAGTTTAATGTGCAATTGGCTAGAGCTCCTAAGTTCGCTGCTTATTTGTGTATGTGTGTGTGAGGGAGCGCCTGCATATGTGTATGATATATAAAAATATATTTTATGGCCAATATAAATGTCTTCAACGTAGCAGCCGGCCACGCACTTGGGGGAACAATAACTTAAGCGCTGCTAGAACTGGCTTTTCGCTTTTCCCTCTTTTGTTGTTCTTGGAGCTAAAGTTGGAGTTGGCTTTGGCATTACTTTAGTGGCGCTCAACGTAACGGAAGTATAAAGCGCAAATGCCACAGCTAAGACTCCCTAGACGCGTCATGCTAGAGCCAACCAGTCAACCAGTAAAGCAGCCAAGCAGCAAAACCAGCTCCAGTTCAGGCTCCAACTTGCTCACTACAAAAAGCAAATGCTTTAACTTTTACAACAACAACAACAGCAGTATTAAGTATTCAGTGACAGATACGAATTTTCAATGCTCTACTTTTTTGGAAACAAACAAAAAATTGTGTTTTTTAAAACCAGAGGTAAGAAGAGAAGAGGTAAAAACTAATACAGCTTGTATTCAGAAACTCATCGAAATGTTTCAGAAAAGTATTATCTAAGCCAAAATTTGTAAGAAAGCGAGATCTTGATGACTTAGATGAAGTTTCCATAGCTCATCTCACAAATATGGGGAATCTGCAGCAAAGAGCCAAAAACCTTCCAAAAGAATTGGATACTTGAAATCGTAGTCGGACTTGGCAGCATGGAAGAAGTACTACTTGTTGAGTTATTTTGTTATGCAAAAGCACATTCTTCAATCGAACTTTTTCCTTTCGTTTAACAGAGTTCCATAGTTCTTCTAGAACATACTTTTTCATGTGGTTTTGCTTCGTGAATCTTTCGCGTTTCCCTTCTCATTGTGCCTTCCGAAAGAAGCGTGCTGGAAACACTCCGCAAGTAAATGCAAGCAAAGAATGCCGACCAGCACTGTCACTTCATTATAAAATGGCGTAATTCAAGTCAGCATATTGTATATACATACATGTGTGGCAAGCTTATGAGAAACGCTCTAAATACACCGAGTGTAAGAGTATTCATAAAGATGATGAAGGCAGCAAAGCGTTGGTATTCAAGCCCCTAAAGTGTAGACTGTGTGTTTGTGTGAAAGGAAAAGCAAAAACAGAAGCCAAGTCAAGTCACACACAGTCATTTCAGCTTTATTATTACGCTCAGAAATTATTATTAAAAAAAAAAAAAAATAGAAGCGGCAGAAGAAAATAACAGAATGGAAGGAAAAACTGTAACTGTAAGCATAAAACAGCAATAGGCAAAAGCGGCTTGGCAACCCTAGTTAGATGCCGCAATGGCAGCGTCAACCCTATTCTCATTTTTGTAAGCGGGTGAAATGTTTTCGAGCGAAAAACGCTTATAATTGCGCTGCATATAAGCACTGCTGATGAGTTGCGGGAAGGGCAGGCTATGTGCCATTAGTAGTTGGTTCGAGGGGTGAGACTGCCCTAGGTGCGGGGTAGTGGCTATAGTTAGTGTCGTTGATGCGCTGGATTTGCTCTGTAATTGCTGTGTTTGTGTGTGTAATGTGTGTTACTGTGTGTGTGTGAGTGTTTAAGTTTCCGTTTTTCAAATTTAAACAAACGCTTGGCAACATTTCTTAGCATACTTTCAGGCAAATTGAAAGTGCTGCAAAAATAAAACAATTGCCAACTGTGGCGCTGCGTTTTACAACACTCTACTTTACTTTATCATACTTTTTACTGCGACAGGCCACAAAGGATTTTCACACTTGCTATCTATATGAGTGAGTATGTGTGTGTATGTGTGTGTGTGTGTGTGTGTGTGTGTGTGTGTGTGTGTGTGTGCCACTATGTGTGGCTGTGTGTATGTCAACAAGCTATGGCACTCAACTTGAATTGGTGCTACCCACATATTCTCGCCTGGTCGCTTCTAGCATTTGTCCCCAGCATCTAACTGTGGCCAGCATTACCCACAGTGGGCGAGGAGGCAGAGAATGTGAGATAAAAAGGCAGCTTTATATGATGGACAGTTTTGCACTGCCACACACACACCCACACAAACACCCACACACACACACCCACACACACACCCACACACACACATTCCGCACACAAACATGCAGACCACGTGTGTGTGTGTGTGTGGCTGGGTCACAAGTTATCAACAATTTTTGCTACAGCTTATGTAACATTACCGAAAACCCCAAAGTGTAAACAGCTTAAAACGGAAGTGCCAAAGAAATTTTGAATAATTTGTGAGATATTTTTGTGAAATTCGTTTGCGAGAGTGTTAAGAAGTGTTAATTAAAATTAAACAAACTTTAAAATTTAAAAGAGCTGTAATGTATTCAATGATAGCTATGAGGTCAAGCATAGCAATAACTTGATTCAAAGTTAGTTCATGGAAATGAGCTAAACTAATAGGTTTTCACATTTATACATACTATACATATTTCCGAATTCGAAAAAAGGGTGAGAAGAGATCAAAAAGAAGAAAGCGAAGAGAAAATAGTATAAAAGCTCGCGACTGAGTGCATGCCTTCAAAGGAACTGAAAACTTTGGAAGTGAAGGTAGTATAGGAATTTCAACACGCATAACGTAGGTCAGATACATCCAATACAAGGGATAACTCGATCCTTCTGCCTCATCCCAGGAATGAAATCGTACTTCAGCGGATTAGTGCGCCAAGATCTTAATCCGATTAAAAATTTGTTGGTTTAAAGTGATACCAAAATCAACAGTGAACTTTGAAGCAGAATGCAGCAAAACTTCTATCCAATTGCAGTTCTTTACTTTGTAATGTGACGCTACTTTTTAGGAACATCTCTATCACCAAAATCACAATTCGTCACATTTCAACGACAATTGTCCTTTGCCTCACCTGTCTAAACGCATGCTATTTACCCGCCAACAACCATTACCTTGTTAACTATACCTTGCCACAAATGATGGTATACTTATTATTTAGAAATTTTTAAGGCAGTTAATGTTTCTACGCAAGAGTTAGAGACGGTGAGTCATAGATTAAAATTGCATTCCTATCGGATTTTTTAGGATAATGGGTTGGTAGATGATTCAAACAACAAACTTATAAGCAGGTTCTATATAAACCCAACTTATGGAACTAAACGCAACTAAACGCACTCCTTATGGTTAGGTTTGGTTAAAACGGCTACCGGATTTCTACCCGGCACACTTGGGCCGAGAGTCGTTCCTTTGTGATACCTACCGTTAGATCAATTTAGCCTTTCACCCGCTGGGGGTACATGCTTTAAGGCAGGATCATTTAGATGCTGGTATGAAATCCGCTATCCGTTTGCCGCCAATCACCCAGGTACTTATATCGTTATATCTTCCAAGGGTATGACAAGTGGATGCCTATCGATATCGAATTTGATAATATTGAGGTTATGGATTTGATAGCTGCTTGGCTATCACTATAGATGTGTACGTTGCCTGAAATGCTATTTGATATTTGCCTCTGAGGCATGACAGTGCCTTTTTTATGGCTAAGACTTTCGCCTGGCACACGCTGCAGTGCTCTGGGTGACTAATGGCCCTTTTTATATTGAGCTGTTCTGAAAAGAGACCGCCTCCAGCTCGGTTTTTCAGCCGTGCGAGAAGAGGATGGTGGCGAACGTTTATATACAACCTGAGCAATGTGCATAATCAATTTACATAGAGTTTTGGTAATATCCAACATATTAGGAAGAAATATGCATAAAATAAACTTATAAAATAAGTAGTAGGAATTTAATAGACAAAAACAAGTAGCACTTCATTTCGCAAACCCCATTTTGATTCATTCCTTTTAGCAAAATTATTCATTAGGATCAAAAGTTTTATACTAAAAGAAAAAACTTTGCTCATAAAATCTTTAAAAATCCTAAATTAATTAAAGTTTTATTAAGTGCACACGATATGCACGACTTCATCGAATACTCCTAAAGGCCTTATTTTCTTTCAATTATAAAAATTTTAAACTGCAATTCAAGCTCACAAAATTCATGACCACAAACTGAGCCTTGAACGAACTCTCTCTCGCTCTCTCTCTCTCTCTCTCTCTCTCTATCTCTGTTAATGATGCTCTGCTTGGGTTAAAAGCTAGCTATTTTGTGCGGTATTTTTAACTTTATGACCAAGAACAAGCAACTAGTTATTCTATATTTTTAATTATTTCCCTCTCTTTTGTTTTTCTTTGGGGAAATTTTTTTCTGTTTTTTTCCTCCAAATGCTTGGAGCGTGGCTCTCTCTCTCTCTCTCTCTCTCTCTCTCTGTCTCTGAAGTAGGAAAATGGCGAAAAGAAAAACATTTTACAAGCGGGCACCGCAAAAACTAATAACACTTTGCCCGCTCGAAACTTAAGCACAAGACTTGAGGTCGACCCGAACCGACTCTCCGGTCCACTTCGCCCACTTGGCACGCTAAATTCCGTCTTTTTATGTTGTTGAACCCCTTCACAATTTTTCTTTATTTTTGCGAGTAGTTTATATTTTCGGCAAAATTCACATTTTGGTCGTTTTCTTGGTTTTGTTAGCGCAAAAGTTTTATATAAAAATTTTCAGTTAGTTGCTTTGGCCAAGACAAAAGATGCGAGCATAAATTCGCATAATAACTTCTCTGCACTGCTTAAAGCCCATTTTGAGCTAAGTCAAAAAGTTTCGTGTAGATTGAATAAGCCAAAGTTTCTGAACAAGCCAAAACAAATGATTACCTTGGCCAAAGAATTCGTATTAAACTCAAGCTGTTTTTTGTGAGTTATGGCCAGAATCAGGATATGAATGAGTGGCTTATAAGCTTAGCGCCAAATATGAATCAAGCAACAAACAAAGGACTAAATAAACACACAATTATTTTTAGCTTTTGTGCATTCAAGTGATTTTTTCATTGTTCAAAATGAGACTTATGCAATAATAATAACAAGCTTATTGCATTGTTTCATTCATTGATTCATATTGACTTTGAATATGTGTTTGCTTTAACTTTTTAGTAGTTTTAATATAAGGAAAGGAACGCTCAACACTGTTTTAAAATCACATTTCGATTATGATTTTAGGATGTAACACTATTCTATTATTTCGCTTAATCCGTTTCGGAATCTGAAGCAGAAATGTTTGTATTTCAGAATTAGAGCTTAAAGGCGATTTTTATTATATATTAAGAGTTAAGAGCATATATTGGGTTAAGAGCGACATGTATGCCGTCACGAAAATCTGTCAATACACTCGGATCGCGTTAGACAAAAATCAATCAATGCATGTTTATGGAAGTTTATTCTTGTTTTTTTTGCGTGTTGGCACTACCATAAACGATCGTTAGATGGCGCCAGCTGAATGCAAGATGGCTTTTGCAAAAACGTGCATTGATATTTATTTTTGATACGCAAAGTTACTGCAGGCTACACAACCTTTGCTTAATCCACCAATGCAAACAAAACATAAGTAAATTATCTTGTGGACTAGCGATACCAATCTCTCAAGGGCGTTCCTTAGTTTTTGTGACATCGCATCATCATGATACCAAAACTGGTTAATGCTTACTACCAGAACCTTTCAACGGAGACAGTTCAACCCCGTTGTTCCCTTGCTTTAAATGCGGTATTAAAAACCATTCTACCAGGAGCTCCTTCTTCCATAGGCACAACATGGCCGAGCTTTTCTACAGACGCTCGCATAACCAATCCATCATTATTCATATCACACAAAACAATGGTTAGGGGTAGGATGTTTGCTTTATATGGAGAGAGTGGTATCTACTACTTATTTGCTTACTAACACCTAAGTAACACTGCATATTAGCAAGAGCAATCCTCCGCTTGATCCATCGTTTTTTGTTATGGCGAACGTGACACGCTAGACGGAACTTTGGACCACGTCAAAATTGAGTTTGTAACAGCAATCTCAGAGTGTGAGCCGCGTCTCTCTACTTGAAGAAGCGAAGTACTTTTTCTTGCTTCCATTTACCATTAAAGCCACCTAATTAGATTCACCCCGCTTAAATCTCGCTTAGTACAACTAATGATGTTGTCCACCCAATTAGTTGGAGTAGTTATGCCAGATTAAGGCACTCGACAACTTGTTCATCGAACGATATATATTTATATATAATATATATATAAGTATGTACAATCAGTGGATCGATTAGGAAGAACACACATTTCACTTCAATATCAATTTCAAGAGTGATTTTAATTAGCCTGTAAATCCATCTTAGAGCTATTAACAGTGTATAACGTTGTAATATAAGAAAATAACAGCGAGCATGAGATACACATGTATGTGTGCATATGCAGCGCTTATTAAGAGTTAATTGAGTACAAAATGCAGCTTATGTTGAGGGAAAAGGTAAAAGATCATACAGATGTCATTATCATCTGTGTAGGCAACTAATAGGTCACATTTATTTAAATGGTTCTCGATGCCCTTCGGCCTTTTTAAAAAAAACTGTTCATCAGCAGGGCTACAGTAGAAGGTTTCGAATTGTATGAAGCCTCACACGGTATCCAAAGGTTCCTTTCCTAGCTTGGCGGAAGCTATGTGCACTGCGCAAAATCATTCTGCAAAGTCGCACGAGCTGTGCGATCTCAGACAATGCGGCATTACAATTGACAAATGGATAGTGGATGTCTATTTTCTATCTGTGGATCGTTGTCAGGATTTAGCGTAGTGTTCTATGCTGGCAGTTCTGAAGCCGCACTGATATGGTTTAATTACCGCTTTTATGAATGTGCCGGGATTGGCTTGGATCAATTGGGTAAAGTTGCAACTTGACTACTTAACCACAGGAGTTTATAAAAGAATGTATGGCCCAACCGAGTACTTAGCAATACCTTTTGAAAGCGCAACGATCGCGTTTTTAACCAAATCTTAAGTGTTAAGGAAAGTAAAGTGTTCCAATATAATCTTTGTTTTGAATTCCTGCCCAACTTCAAATGAAATGTGTTCTTGTACAATAACCAAATATAAATAAAGTGCAATTCTTTTGTAAATCAAGAACGATTATAACATGGAAATAGAAAACATATTAAAAAGTGCTAAAATTTTCGCATATACCAAATAGACTACTTATGTATATATGTCAACAATTAATAATGTATAATGGATTAAAATCTTGCAGCAAATATATAAAAGAGAACCAATTAAAGATAGTAAACAAAAATAAATTGATTGTTTATTATTTTACTATATCACTTTTACAGTATTTTCATCAAATGTTTGCCGAACGCTTAAGAAAAGTCAAAAATTGTGCTCTACGCGTAGTTTTCCTATAATATTTATTTATTTGTTGCATTGGCGCCTTGGCTGCCTGGCATTTTCATTTCCTGTACAATGCACTCATGTGTGTGTGTGTGTGTGTGTGTGTGTGTGTGTGTGTGTGTGTGTGTGTGTGTGTGTGTGTGTGTGTGTGTGTGTGTTTGCGTATTTGATTGCTGCTGATTGTGACATTACACTTGACATTTATACATAGCAGCAGTAGAAGCAGCGACAAGGCGGCAAACTGCAGCTTCCAAAATGCCGACTCTCTCTCTCTCTCTCTCTGTCTCTCTCTTTGGCGCTCTCTTGTTCATGCAATGCTTGGCCGCCATTTTGCGGCAAAGAGCGCATGCTCACCATGCCAAGAGCCAACCGCCAACTATTACGTGCTCTTAAATTATTTTACTTTGCCAATGAATCAGGAGAGTGGAAAGAGAGGAAAGAGAGGCAGCAGAGAGGCGGCTGCTGCGGTCGGCTTCACTTTTAGCGCGGGCGCCGCAAACCAAAACGTACCGCAACAACATTTGCATACAAATTTGCCTCTGTGTTAGTGTATGTATGAGTCGGTGTGTGTCTGTGTGTTTTGCCATATTATGCCGCAATGTGCGTGCTTTGTTGTTGTTGGTGCTGCTAAGTGGCACATTTTTATGAGTCTCGACGGGTTTTTGGTCCGAGTTGATAATTTTTGCTGCTGCTGCCTTTCATACACTTGCCGCAAGCATATTGAAATGAGTATGAAATTTGTAACGATTATACGGATAAAGCTTCAAAAGCCGAGTCGATTAACTCATGTTCGACTGTCGGTTTCACCGCGCAGCTGTCATTGAGCTATAGACCTACCTCAATGAAATTTACAGTGGCTGCCCTGAAGTAATTCTTGCCCACTGCTACTTATAATGAATATTGAACATTATCGTTGAACGGATTTATGTAGTACTTATAGATGTCGACAAACATTAACACTTTTAGAAAATATCGTATCTTGACCAAATCCCTATCCAAATGCATCAGCCAACTCGTATTTTATGCAAAAAATTCTTTAAATACAAAAGGAGTATAAGATCCTACGATGTCACAAGGTGCTGACTTTCGACCTTAGTGTGTCGAAAAAATAGCTCGAGAGGAAAGTAACCCGTATCAACTTATCAATTATGAACTCAACAGTCACGAATCTTAAGTGTTGGTAAGATGTACATTTTAGGTGATTGCAGAAATTAGAACGTAAGTTAACAATTGGTACGCATTTTGTTGTTTTTTCTTGATGTAGTAAATAATTCCAACCCTTTAAATGAGTCAACAACCAAAAATTAAATTCACTGACTCTTGCATTCTTAAGTATTTTGTATTTCCGTGTAAATCAGTGTAACTTCTTCAATTTCTATCCGATACGCCAAATATGGCTTATTTTGAAAACTAAACAAGTGATTCAAGAAAAGTCTTATTCAAAAATGTTTGACCTGTTGACCTGCAGCCAACGTGCTTAGGTAAAGACAATAATTTTGACATTTTTTGCCAAAATTTCCGGCACGAACACCTATTGAGTATCTGTGGCCAAAAACACACTAGTCAAAGCGAAAAATGGTCTCAATCTGGAGATTGTAGTGGCATTCATTATCTTCAAATACAGAAAAGAATATCGTTGACACTTCATTTACCAATAGAGATGTAACGGTTTGAGTTGAACCTTCTCAAAAATATCGATATTCGCGATATTCTCTAAACTTGAGGATGAACAAAAAAACTGAGTGAGCTCGATATTAAGGGAAGCCAGCTTAAACATGATCACCCGTCAGAGTTCTTGAATATAAACCATCGCAAGCTAGTATAACCTTCAGCTCTTTAGGCAAACAATCTTTCGTTACTTATCTATACCGGAAAAAGTATGGCTTAGCCAAAAGCCTTGAATTGACTTCAAACTTGTTGCCTAGTGTAATTAATAAACATTAACTAGCTTAGAGACGGTGCGTCTCAAGCAAAATAAAGGCAGGGAATGTAAATCTTAAGATCTGAATTTTGGGTGCATGTTTTTTGCCTTAGCCTCAGTCACTTAAAATAAGATTGCCTTAATTCATTAGGTATGTTAGTATGAATGTACATAGATTTATCGATAAATGCTCGATTAAGTATTCAGCCAGCAATCTCCGGACGACACTTCCCTCGATCAAAAGACATTTCAAAGAAGTTTCTGCAACATCGATAGACGATTTGTCGGTTTAAATATAGTGTTGGAACACTGGCAGATTGCTGTTTGGTTGAAATTCGGTTGAAAGAGATTTCTTAACTAAGCAGTTAAACCAATTTCTAGCTACAAAAACTAATGCATAGTAAATATCGCCCGAGTAAGTGTAAGTGTATGTTAATATCGGTGTAATTGCTGCTACAGCATTCTCAGTGTTTTTGTTGCTGCACGCACTCGCTCGTTTGTTAACTGCTTATATCTTTTATATATGTATATACTGATATTTATAGCTTATATACATATATACGCGGAACGTATACATTTAATCAATTTAATGCAAAAATGTCCCCGGTGATCCGTTTGATGCTGCATTCGCTGAAAGATGATTATTTATCACGTTTCAGTTACGCTTTATTCAATTATGCAAAATTGTGTTGCATACAGCAAAGCGCAATTTTAATTTGCTGATTTATTTGACACAGAGTCCTCTGTGGCAAACTGTGACCTGATTATAATGTTGTTTAATTGCTTTTGGACAACACCCCCCCTCTCTCTCTATATATATCTCTATATCTTTACCGCTTTGGGTACACTGCACTTCTCATGCTCAATCAGCAAAAGCAAAGGCATTAATAAAAAATCATTAATAAGCATAAGTATTCCTTGGATAATTTCGGAAAAATAAAAACTGTTTCGTTGTTGACACATATATCAGCTTATGCTGCACACACACATACACACACACACACACACACACATTTATATGCCACAAACAAACATTAAGTAAGAGAAACGTGTTCATTTGCAAATGTATTTGTACATGTGCAGAATGTAAGTCTGTGTGGATGTTTGAGTATTGGTTAAGTGGCAGTCAGTTTGATGAGCACTGCTCTACAAAGTTGCTCAATGTGGCCCCCTTAAAACCAATGCATATATATATATATATATATATGTGTGTGTGTGTGTGTTAGCCACTGCCAACTGCCGTTGTTGTTAATATTAAAGCACATCACCGACACCAAGAAGTCATTGACTCGTTGAGTTATGCTTACAACAAGCGCAGCTTCCACACTCAACCACACACACACATTCACACACACACACACACATAAACAACACACACAGATACGAAATACACGGACGCTAACGCAACCGAGCCTAAAATTATACTAACGTTTTGCAAAAGTGGTTTCTCTATGTATGTGTGTGTGTCTGTATGCATTGCCGCATAGCGGTTAAATGCCTTTGCGGATACACTGCAAAATGCAGTGAGTAGAAATTAAGTACACTGAAATTATGTTTTGTGTTAGTTTGAGGTAAGTATGAAAACTTTTGAAAAATTGCATGTCATATTTGTTTTTTGTCCACATCATTAACCACATCTTCACCATCATCGACTTCGCAATCATCATCTTCATTTGAAATTTCATCTTCAATAATGATCATCATCATCACCATCATCAACATCATCAACATCATCAGCATCATCAACATCATCAACATCATCAACATCATCAACATCATCAACATCATCAACATCATCAACATCATCAACATCATCAACATCATCAACATCATAAACATCATCAACATCATCAACATCATCAACATCATCAACATCATCAACATCATAAACATCATCAACATCATCAACATCATCAAATTCATCAACATCATCAACATCATCAACATCATCAACATCATCAACATCATCAACATCATCAACATCATCACCATCATCAACATCATCAACATCATCAACATCATCAACATCATCAACATCATCAACATCATCAACATCATCAACATCATCAACATCGTCAACATCATCAACATCATCATCATCATTATCATCATCACCATCATCATCATCATCATCTTCTTCATCATATTTAGCATGTACTTCAACATAATCTTTATACCCCGTACCCAAAAGTGTAAAAGGGTATAATAGTAGATTTGTGCAATGTATGTAAGAAGCTGCAGGAGGCGTGGCAGACCATATGTTCCATGGGCAAAGACGATCAGAAACAAGAGCCGAGTCAATATATCCATATCCGTCTTTCCGTCTGTCCCTCACTCCGTGTTGGTGTCTGCTTTCAAACACTATAAAAGTTAGAGCAAAACAATTTTGTTAAAATATGCGCATTTTTCCGGAAAAGAGCAAGTTTATCGATTCATGTCCATATCTCATCACCTTCCCCCGCGAGGATTTTTGATTTTTTGTGTGTGGATGTAGAATATAGGGCACTTAATGGCTTATTGTGCCTCTATATAGTTGTAGACACGATCAGTAGCTTCTTATCCTGGCACACCACTATTTGGGCAACTGCTACTAAGGTGGCACCAGGAGGAGTAGTTTATGTCTGTGGAACTTAGGGTCACAAAACGCCTTATATAAATGTATGTGTAAATGCAAAAAAGCATATACAAAATATCCGCGTGTGTGGTTATTTTTAAATTTTCCTCAATTTTCTTAATTTTGGATGTATTCTTGCCTCTTTCTGAATTTTCATCATGTGTTAATTTGTTATGTGGGACTGTAGAACTAGTAAACATTCTGTGGGTTCTAGTTGACGCATCCTTGTGTATATTAACTGTTAATTCATAAGCAAGCCCACAACTAACTTCTTGCATTAATCAACCGCATTCATCCAACTTATCTAATTTTCACAAGTGTAGCACAAACATTAAATGATCTTCATTGCTTCGAGAAAATTACGAAATTTTGCCTGCTAACTAGTAGAGTCAGCCCAGTCTGTCAGTCAGTTAGTCATTCAGTCCCTAAGTTCGTCCGTAAGTCTGGAAGAGCTGCTCGCAGTTCTTGTTATAGTAACTTTATACACCACGCACGTTGCTTAATGCGTCATTTTGCGACAAGTGTTGCTGAAATGTCAGCGTCGTTGTCGACATAGTCGTCATCATCATCAACACAGACACACAGACACACACACACATATGCATAAGGGAGTTTCAGAGTGTCGGCATTCACTCAAGCTAAAGCGATACACATACCCATACACACACACACACACACACACACACACACACACACACACACACATACGCACAGACATTTTAGTTAAAAGGAAGCTGTAGCGGCAAAGCAAAACTGTTAAGTGTGCGCCATGTTACATTTGCCGCACGAAATTAGGCAGTAATCAAAATGAACACATACACTGACACAAAATCGCTTGTATAGTGTTTATGGGGCTAGTTTTTTGCAATTTCGAAATCACGTTTTTCTTGGAGCGGAAGTAAAATCGTTGGATTGAATTCATGAACCAAGTTTTTGTAATATTTTGCGATTTGGCAGCATTGCTTTGAAATCATGCATCAAAAGTTTATTTTTTTTAGACCAAGTGGGGTGAAGCACCTGTTTACTTCGCTGGCATATGCCTAGCGGCTTCTTTGGTCTCTTTATAATAATTTGTTTCTCTAATTCCTTTTAAGCTAGCTGTTTTCCCATACGTTTTCAGTCAGTTACTTGCAGCATAAAATATAGCAGAGGAAAACTAAAGGAAAATGTTAACTTATTGTTTGCTTTCGGTATTTATTTTTAGTCAGGGGTGTGCAAAGGTGTTATGCGAAAGTTTTTGGCAAATGGTTCGTATCGAAGTTTTCATGATAAATGTGCAACTCACTTAAAAACATTGACAAATTGATTTCGGTGTCAAATTGGATGACACCCCATGGATTGCTGCAATATATATATTGCATAATCGAAATTTCCTACATCACCCTAAATGTATGCAATAAAAAGCAGTATCCCTTATAAGATAATATATAATGAGGTGTCTCATCCGAACTCTATGAGCTCTGTGCGAATGGATGAAGAAGCCACTTCGATAAAGATCTCCAATTCGTCTGTCGAAGGGAGTCAACGAATGGGCATACCATCTATCCATTGGAAGTACCAAGCTAAAAGTAATTTTTGGCACATCACTAAATTACTGTCTTTTGGACCGCTGCACCTTATCGTATACTCTTAAAGTTCATGGTTCATTAAAAACTTATAAATGTTGTCACTCAAAAAAGATAGCTGAGATTATCCAGAAAGATGTTTGCACAATATTCGCGATTTTGGTTAAAATTCCTAAGATTAGAGCATTTTTGTGACTAAAAGACACGCTTTTCTAAAATACAGTATCTGCCTCCAATGGTTAAACAGAGAACAGATCCGACAAGAGACGACTTTTGCAGCAAAGTACTTTTATAGAGCTCAGCATAGCAAAGCAACATACACATTGCCATAAAACACGCGAATTGGATAATTTCTCGATACTCTTACGCATAAACTACATATTAGACACTCTCATAGAGACCCATCCAACCATACATATGCAGACATTGTGCGGCCGTGTTGCTTTCAAAAAGTGTTGGCACCCCAAAAACCCGTTTCAAAAGGTTGCGTTGTGAAATTTGAAACTGTTTTCGCAGCCAAAACGAATGTGAGCCGAGTTGAGTAGTAGAGTGTAGAGAGCAGTGTAGAGTGCGAGTGCCGAGCGTCGAGTCCTTTGGGGACACACTAACCTGTTGACCTTAATATTTTCTAATCTTGCTGCGTGCTTTCACATGTCGGCAATAAAGCTGCTCGCCTGTCTATAACACTGCCTCTCGCTCTCTCACTTTGGCTATCTCATTTTGGCCTGTTTGCTGCATGCGTAGTGTAATTTTAGATAAGCTTGGCAAAAGTTTTATGCCAGCTCTCAATGCGTCTTTCATTCTTTTGACTTACCCACTTAGTATTAGTATTTGTGGGGCACAAGGCCCCAGGGCAAGCAAATGCTCCATTTTGTTTGTTGTCACACATACACACACACACACACACACACACACACACACACACGCACACACACAGCGTTGACTTTTTGGCATTTGTCAGTTTGTAGCTGTAATATAGGTAGTTATAGGTCGCCGCGGGCCAAAACTTTTATTAGTTTAGCAAGGATATATGAAAATACAGCGGCAATGCCTTAATTGAGAAATATGCTATTAAAGCAATTAATTTATTTGTGCGTGTATAATTTAAATTGCATTGCTCAAAGGACGAGTACCAATAAACAATAAACAAAAAACATGCGAATTGCAATTGTATTGAGGAGGACACACTTGAAAATCAATCGATAAGCGGCCAACGCCCAATAAAAATGTCGAATGCAAACAGCAACAACAACAACTGCAGCAGCAACAAATTGTTGAGAGCACGGCACACACACACACACTCACACTCACACACACACACACACATACGCATATATACATACATACCTACAATCATACATATATACTTGCATATAACAAATAAATGCACGCACACACACAAACTTTAAATAAATTGGAACAGGCGTAAATGCAAAATACACAAGATTCGCACGGGACAAACACACACACAAACACATTCATGTAGTGCACAATAAATAAAATTCAACACTGCAAACGCACTGCAAAAATGCCAACAACAACAATCGATAACAGAAAAATGAAAAGCATAAATAAAATAAAACACTCACTCATGATATTTGCGACCAAACATGAGAAACAAACAAAAAATAACAACAACAATAAAAACAGGGCTGGCTGATGCACTTTCGGACAGTGTGCCCAAAGTTTGCAGTTTAGAAGGGGGGAAGCCAGAGGTAAACATAGGCATTAGTTTCAAGATGAATAGACAGCAATATAAAACAAAGATTTATTGGTGTAAAGAGCGTACTCATCTTAGAAGGAAGAGTATCAGCTGGGTGGGTCTTATGATATTACCCTGCAAATTACGCAGGGTTGGATTTAACAGAAAAAAGGCCCTTTTGAAGAGCCCTGCAAAAGTTATTCTAGCAACTCATAACCTATTCAGTAATATAGCACAATTGATGGGTCAAAAAAAACATCGGCACCCTTTTGTAGATCTAGAGAATCTAGTGAATTATTCTAAGTGTTGCGTAGTTATGAAGTCATAACATTAATGTTGAAAAGTTTAGCTTTTATGGTTAATATGCTTTCAAGATTAAGCGTCATCATAATACCTCGTGGAACACACAACGCACTCTGAAGAGAAAGCTTCTTCTTCTTGCTATCCATTTAGTCCGGTTCTAAGAATGAGTTTAATTATTCGTTTCGGTTTCATCTTGTGGTTGATTTAACAAATTCTCAGACAGAAAAAATCACAACATATTGCTTAGGCATTCCCACACTGGACATCAAGAGAGAAAACCAACTGTGTGGAAGTATTTCTGATTTAATACAAGCTACACCTGCGAACTGCCGGAGAGCACCTATCTCTTGAGGGCCAAAATGAGGAACCATGAGGATCTGAACAGCAAACGTCCGCACCCTAGTGTCAATCCTGGCAGCACTTGAACTTGCTTAGTTCTTTGACACGGTATGTCATGGCATTCTAACAAAAGAAGAATTATTCACTCCCGCTGGCTTCAAATGTACATACATGATAGAAAAGCAACCCTTTGGTAAGTTTCATTCGACCACATCAACGTACAGAATGCAAGTATGGAGTTTCACATTATAAATTAGTCATTCCTATGCCCTTCAATTATTACACATCCAAGTCAACACTTCCACCTCAGGGGCCTAAACTAGTGTCCTATGCCGATGACTGCTCGGTAGTTAAAGAAGTTACTTTAATTTCTATGCCGCCATTTACACCACCTGACAAAAGAGGTCTCAGTTGATCTGAATATCATCTCTGAGAGGCATCGCACATATTCTTGCACACCATCCTGGAAGGAGGGGGGAGAGTTAAACGAGTCTGTGGTAACATAGCATCCTCAAAGCTTTAACCGGTACTTCCTGAGGACAAGGACATGGATATGATATTCAAGACATTGCACATTGGGCCCAATCGCCAATGTTTTGGAATAATAATGATATTAAAGAGCCAAAATTTGGTATATATATTTGCACAGAGTTTTGGTAGATTCCAGCCACGCCTACCATTAACGCCCATATTGCATGGCGTATACGTATCTTAATTTTGAAGTATATGGCTATTGCATTGCATTGTCCATGACCATTCTAGTCAAAGCAGCCCGACTTCTCGAGGCACGTTGTTGCCAATGTCTAACACCTTTTCTATATTTCTTGTCTATCTTTATTTTTTATACTTTTAATTCCTGGAGGAACGTCTCCAACAATAATTATGTATACTAGCATAAAATTTGATAAATTTTGTGTCTTTTGTTTCGTTTTGACTGAATTGACAGAAATCACATACTTACTTCTATATTTTCCCGGAAATGCTACTTATGACAGCCATATCAATCCGTTACCGGGTTACGGCCTAATGTAGGGCACTTCTCCAGGCGGCTTATACCATCATCCATTGGTAGCGGGTGTTTTAAGCGATGGATACCAAAGCCTATGCTGCGCACATTGTCTCACAGTGCTAACACCAAGTGGTGATAATAGTAGCAAACCAGGAGCATTACGTGGTGGTTGTGCGTCAACTTGGTAAAGGTAGAGACAGGGATGTATTCCGCTCTCACTGTTACCACAGCACACAAAAACAAACGTGCGTGCGACTTTCTCGCTCTCCTGTAGACGCTGTTAGCTCAGCACACACAAGCGTAACACCATTCGAGCTTAACGTTTCAAGCCTAAGACGAGCCAATAGATGTTTCACATTAAAAATGAACAGTTTTCTAACTCTTTGCGCAAACCGTTCTTCGCGGTTCTATTTACTGAAGTCCCGAAAGAAGTGTGTAGAACTGCCATACCTTACTAGAACGTATCATAAATTGGTATACATAAGAGCACAAGTACTTATAGGTATACATACTTCCTTTTTTATATCTAACTTGATAAATAAAACAAATCCCTTACAAATAAAAGGAAAACAATTGCTATTGAGTCATTTCAGTCGATTTATGTGCTCAATGCTGTTCAGATAAGCTGACAAAGAATGCAGCCCTGGCAGCCCATATATAAATAAATATTGTGCAATTTTTATTTCTTCGTTTACGAGTTTTGTATTTGTTACCTTTTTTTACACTTTGCATGTGTGCCATTTAAGCACATATAGCGGTACATATGCTGCATGTGTGTGTTTGTGGGAATAATGAAAGCGGACAGTGGGCCACACGACGTATACGCAATGCATGTGGACACACATTTAAACGCAAAAGAAGTCCGAGTAGACAGCACATGTGGCTGTGCCTATAACAGTGTGCATGCATGTGTGTGCGTAAGTGCGTGTGTGTGTGTGTGTGTGTGTGTGTGTGGGGCAGAAAAGCGGATTTCATGTGCACACTGGCCAAATGCAAATGGAAATGGGCCTGGGTTCTGGGTCTGGGTCTGCTGTGGCCGCCATGCAAGTTGCAAGCATAAAAACGTTGCACGGGAATGACCCACTATGGAGCAGCTGAGCACACACGCATATAGGTATACATACGCACGCACTCTATGTGCCAGTACATAAATGCGCCTATAAATATGCCACACACACATGCCACACATATATGTGGTGTGTGTGTATATGTATGTGCCTATGTAAGTTCTTTGGTTTTGTAGTGAAAGGCGAGGCACAGGTGCTTGATGAACTGGCCAGACCTGTTTCCGTTACTGCATAAGCCCCAAAGCGTGAAGGCGTAAGGAGTTGCCAATTGGGGCTACTCCATTTTGTTTTGGCTCCTGCTGTACAATCAAACACAAAACGAGCGCTAAAACGTAAATGCCGGCTAGCAGAGGCAACAACAACAACAACACCAACAACAAGGGAAAGAGCGTCGAAAATGAAAGCGTTACTATAACTTTTGTTGAGCCAAATTGAAACACAACAGCTAACGGCTTTTTCCGTTACAAAATGGCGAACAGCATAATAAGCGCAGCTGCAATGGCCATTGCCATATTTCGGGGCGTAGTATGCAGTTAATCTGCCGCATGCCGTATTCAGGTCATCATTATTGATTCGTCCGGCCAGGCTCATGTGCGTACAGAGACATGAATTTGCGTAAACTACGCACACGCACACATATAGAGACACATGCGTAAATACATACATGGACAATTTGCCATTATGTAGTTGCATATGCAAATACCAGGGACACACACACACACACATCCAGCATGTACTTTATATGGCTGTGTGTGTGTGTGTGTGTGGGTCATTATATATTTTGAGGCCTAGTTTGTGTGCATGTGTATGTGTGTGTGTGTGTGTGTGTGTGTGTTGTATGCATCATTTGCACATTGTTGCCGCCCAACATTTTGAATGCTATTAACTTTGGTCTGTGCGGTTGCCAGTCCATTTGCCTTGCGCTCTCTTTGGCACTCTCTCTCCTACAGACTACCCATCTCTTCGGTACACTCTCTAGTTTTTGTTGTGTAATACTAACCAAGGGGCTTAGGCCAGTACGCACTAATCAGCAGCCATTATGTAAAGTTAGTCAAGTGGCATGTAAAGCCATACACACGGCGTATACGCAATCTATATGCCAAAACTTAATTTAAGTTGTTTAAATTGCTAGCTAGCTTGCTCTTTCTAACTCTGTCTCTGCCACCTGCCCACTTATTTAACAAGTTACCCACAAGTCAACGTTGAATGTAATTTAAAAAAATTAAAACGATATCCATTTGCTCAGCAATTTTCAGGCTACATCTTGACAGACGTATTTTAACACCCCAACAAACTCGCGTTGTGCGTTGCCAATTTGCTCAGCAACATGGCGGCGGAGGAGCGTGCGGATGCCGCACAAACTCGTTTAGTTTTCATTTTCCATTGGTTTGCTCGGGGAAAATTCTTTTGCTGCCGCTGTCGAGGCATAACCTCATACAATTTCTTCTACATTTATTAGAATTTTTTTGCTTGAGACTTTTTAACGTGCAGCGCCAGGCAGAATTCAAAGATTGCTCGCAGGCAGCTCTATATATAAACGTGGTGTAATCGTGTCTGTCCAAGGTGCAGAGAGCACGCCAGACCCTGTGCCGTGTGCCTTGGAGTTGGCGAGTCATAAAAATGGAAGGAAAAAGAAGCAAAAGAAGTAAACGCCGTGCCAACAAGTCGCTGATTTTGTTGAAGTTTGCTGCCTGCTTATTTGCTTTCCTGCCGCCGTTGTTGTGGAATAATTTTATTTTTACACTTTTGATGCCCTAACAGAGGGCAGCCCAGCTTCATCTTGAAGTTTGCACTAAATTTGTAAATCTTTGAGTAATCAGTACTAACAAGAAGCTTCAAAACTTTGAACCTTTATGGGAGTTTGCATACAGTGTTCTTAAAAAGTAATTATTTTGAGTGTATTTCTTAAAGAATTGCTCTAATCGTCTAAGCAATTGTCTCGGTTGAAGAAAGAAGCTTGCAAATTATTTTGTATCAAGAAACCCCATTATTTTTAGCGATTTACAATGTTTAAGCTGCGTTACTTCAAGTGAACTCAAGCCGCAAAATCTTGTCAAAAGTGAGTATACTTCACATATATTCAGAAATATAACTTCAAAACTCAAATCGGCAGATGTAAAATAAATGTTCTGCAGATATCGCCTCTTTTATTCCCTCCCTGTTCGCTGCGCTCTCGAATCCCCTTGCCCTTCGCCAAGAGAGTAAAGTGAAACAACAGGCACCTTATCGCTTCGCTCAGTTCCTCTTAAGCTAGATCGCAGATCTTCTTTCAAAGTTCAAAGATGAACAATTGGAGATATTTCGCTTTGAAGACCCCTCTAAAACTGCCCGAATCGTTTGAAACTAACTTTCGACAGTTGGAAAACGCTTCAAAGCCATAGGAATGATACAAAAGCAAAGAACGGGGGTACCACAATAGATGGCTCCATCTCGCTAAGTCAACTGTGAGCAGCACCTCCAAGAGCATGCCACGATGTGATTTTCGCATTGAAAAGTGGCGTTCATCGTTCAAGCAGAAAATGATGAAAACATCTTGCTTTTCATAATAAAGGACAAGCTTGGCGTAATATATTTTAAATTAGTCCAGTAAATCCCATATTGCGAAAGTCGTGAAAAACTCAATTGAAAACAATCGTAAAAAACTCAAATGGAAAGTTCTCTCCCATTCGTCATATTCACCAGACATTGCTTAATCTCATTGCCACTTGTTCCGGTTCATGCTTCAGTCAAAGCAGCACTTCGAATCGTTCATCTAAAGATTGAGAATTCTTTTGACGTGGTATCCGTGCTTTCACGAAAGATGGGCAAAAGTAGTGAAGTAAAAAACGGTGAGCAATACTTGCAGTAATTTGATCAAACAAATAGCTTGGTTTACTTGAGCGCACAGTGAATAAGAATGTTTGATGTCTTACATAGAGAAGGTAAAATTCAAGGACAAATATTAAGTTATGACCAATTTTGTTTGTAAAAATGTAGATTTTACTTTTAAATATTTAAATATATATAATATAGTAGCTGCTAAACTATCGAGAATGGCGACATTCGATAGTTTCAGCAAAAAGTTTCGATACTAGTACTATCGGTTTTTTATCCTTCCTGGCTTCCTAATACGCTTCTTCTGGAAGTTGCACGACAATTGTTAGCTGATAGCAACAAATTTTGTTTGGCTTAGTAATCGACTGTAAGCATTGTTGTTTTTATTTGCAAGGCATGATTGGTTAGCATTTGTCCAATGGGAGAAGAGTATAACCTGAGCCGCTTAGGGTGTGCTTAACCTATCGATAGTGAAAGAAAAAAACATCGAAAGTGAGACATAAAAGAAAGAAATCGATGTATCGATAGCACTATCGATACTGATGCAGCTCTAACTAAGGGTATATTCCATTTTCGAATTCCATGCAACTAGAGAACATTGAAAGAAGAGCATCAAAATGTTGAAGCACGAAACTTTGTCTTGCTCTCGTCGTCTTCCTTGACTTCTGCTTATTTTGCTTGTTGTTTAGTTAATGTTGTTTTTGTTGTGTTGTTCTTGTTGTTGTTGCGTCGCCTGCTTATGTATTTGCTTGCTGGGCTTCATGCTTCATTTCGGTCTGCTGCAAGTCAATTCGCTGGCGGTGCCTTCATTAGAGGTGTTGATAAGCCGTCTTTTTTCATCTTTCCCGGAGAATCGCTACTTAAATTATGCAGACACACACACCCACACACACACCCACACACACACCCACACACACACACACACATTTGTGCCATTTCGCATTAGCGGTGATTATCACCAACGTTTCTAATACATACATATTATGTTGACTTGTTGTGTAGTGCTGTCATGTAACGCACAATTGCCTGAGGCGGCAGCTAACCGTAAACAAACAACAACAACAGCAACAGCAACAACAACAATGAGTACCAAATGCAAAACAACAGTAAAATATATGCAAAACACAACAGCAACAACGCCAAGCGACAAGGACAACAACATGAAAAGCTGTCATGTGCCGTCTGTGGCATTGTTTCCTTCCAACTTCCATACAACAAAAGCGACAACAACAAAAAATGAGAAAACAACAAACAAACAAAAAAAAGAGTACCAACAACAATAGAACACAATAGAACGAACGCATTTCGACTGCATCTGCATGCACTTGAAATTCAAGTCAAGAGCACAACGCTTGCCCGCAAAAGTATGCAAAACATTCATTCGTTTTGGGGCCAATGTTCGCCTCTCTCTGGCTTTTGTGCTCTACACAAAAGGCACACACACACACACACACACGCACACACACACGCACACACACACATTCATACACAGGTCTATGTGTGTGTGTGTGTGTGTGAGAGAGCGCAGCAAAACAAAAACAAATTTCTTGTAAATAGTTTTATTTGCAAATGTAATTATGTATATGCATGTTTATTGATTTAGGCCAAGTCACTTATACACACACACACACACACAGATACACATATACATGCACATGTGTATACAAAATCACACATATGTATTAGTATGTCTTAAGCATATAGGCAAATTAGAACAAAGCTGTTTGTGCACTTCATAGCAATAACTTTAAAGCCATTTTACTATAAGAAGAAATATTGAAGAGTTTTTTATTTCCAAAGAAACATCATATGGGTTATCGATATAGCTTAGCGACTAGATTAGATATGTGCTTGGTGCGATGGCTCATCAGAGAGAGTTGAAACCAGCCCTAGCACTCAGACAGCCTTGCCCATTGTGCCATGCCCGACAGAGGAAGTTAGGAGAGAGAAAGACAGTTGAAATAAGAAAAAGGGTGTGACTCTCCTAGGAAGTCGTGAAGACTATGTAAGGGGAGAGTTAACATCTCGCATCTCGTAAAATGCGCATCCATGTTCTTGCAAAGTCCGAACAGTGACACAGAAAGTGCTCCGTGGAGTCGGCTTCCTGAAGACAGACTGCGCAGATTGGGTCGTCAACGAGGCCCTTATTGGCCAGGTCTTGGCCAAATGTATTGTGACCCGTGATTAAGCCAAACAAGGCTCTCAGATCTTTCCTCTTCTGACGAAGAAGATATCTGGAGGCTTTTGGATTTTTTTTTTGGGTTCTTTCACGAAGTATTTCGTTACGGAACTCGGTATAGACTGACTTTTTTATGACTTGAAATCTTGTTAAGTCTGGTCTTACAATCGCTGACCATGATCGACGTTGTGCGAGGATTCTCCAGGGACTTAAGTGCAGCCTGACTGTCACTACAGATCCCTACAGTTACCCCACTCAATTTTCATTCCTGGATCTAAATCGCGGCATTCAGAATTGCGTAGATTTCTGTTTTGAAAACCGACGTCAATTTACCTGTCGCGCTGAAGTAGCTTGTGTTTTGATCAAGGTACCATGAGTATTTCCCCTTAGTAAAGGTCCTGGTTTGCTCCAGGATTCTCTTGGCGGAAACACCACTTCGTATCGACGGCCAAACTTCACATTTGGTTCAATACTATCAGCAGGCATCGAGAAAAGTGAGCTTACTGGCTATTAGTGTGTGACCAAATCACAGTTCGTTCGATATGGCTTAATATTAATCTTTGCTGATAAAATCAATCATAAAAATTTGTCTAGAAATTCATTAAAACTGAGCACATGTGTTTGAGCTCCGCCTTAAAGCAAATAATGATTAATGTTATATGTATTTGGGGAATTCTAAGAATGCTTTTAGGTCGGTTTTTTGCAAGTTGAACGTTTTCCCAGCTGATCCATTCAATTTGGTAACTTTTCATTGTACGGCTAATATTTAATAAGACAGTAAAAAGTTAAACAACAAAAATTTATAGCACAGGGAAAATAAAATAAAATATAACTGACAAAACTGTGCCGCGCTGAAGATTAAATATCCCATTTTAATTAATATATGTTATTTTTTATTTTTTTTTAACTATTGTCATTAAGTTTCTTTTATGGAATTTGTAGAAGTAGCTATTAAACACTGACTTTACCAAACTTTGTCATATACATTTGCCAGTATTATATTTTGTTCATATGCTTAACATTTGGACCATTCAAAAGTTGATCTTTAGATGTTAATATAAAATAAAGTACATTTTCTTTAGGAGCTACATATGATAGTGGTCCGATGTCTTTGATTTCGTTTATAACTTTTTCCTGTGGAAATTTGAATTAAGAGATACAAACATATATAAAAACAGAACAGACAAAGAGGAAGAACTTCATAAATCAACTGTGCAGTAGATTTCGCTGCTTCGTAGCTATAGCATACCTAGGAATTTTGTTGATGGATGCCACTATAACACGAAATTACCTCGTCATAATTTTTTTATGAGGCTGATAAAATTCCAATCTCTAAAGTTTGGAATGAAAGCATGTGGTCATTATGCAGCCGAAAAGAATAGAAAGACGATGTGACTGCTATCGTTACTTTCCAAATTCAGCATCATTTCAAAAACCTTTTGATAATATATTATCGATGGATTCGTATAAGGGTATTCGTCAATGAAACCAATTTTATAACATATGGCCATTATGGCTGGTTGCTACAATGGTTGAAAACATACTTAAAAATAAAAACCCAACAGGTACGTTATCTTTATCAATAAAAGTCATCTCTATAATACCACAAGGTTATAACGACACTTGCCTTGCAAAGCACGGACGGTCGTTCCAGTTGTATACATTTTCCATATTTTGCAAATCAATTAGAATCTAATTTTAAGCAAATAAAAATCATAGAAATCAGACCACGTTAGATAACAGAGCTAAGATTGTCGGAAAGGGCCAGCGAACTGAGAGCTGTGGCTAGTACTATAAGTGCCGACCGGTTATTGCATACAAGTTTATTTGATCATCGATCACCGTTCACACGGTAAGTATGGTGCTCAAAAAGTACAAAGTAGTAGTAGTACGTTCTAATCCTAGTAGTAGTTGTGGTTGTAATTTGCCTAACCATCTCTTGCATGGTATTAGCTTTGGTTCCTTCTCTCGCATCATCGGGTGCTCTTCTTAATCTTCTTCCACATGATCTTGTCCGTTAGAGCGCATCAAGACAAAGTGCTCATCCTCCTGATATTGCCCTTGAACCTTTGGGTCACATCAACATCGGGTGCTCTTCCTGATCTTGTTGCACACGATCTTGGTTCTTGCCCATTGAGTCACCTCAAGACCATGTGCTCATCCTCCTGATCTTGCTTTTGACCCTTTAGGTCGCATAAAAATCGGGTGCTCCTAATAATCTATTTCCTTATGATCTCTCCCTTGCGTCTCATCTACACCATGTGCTCATACGCTTGATCGCCCGTTAGGTCGCATTAAGATCGGTTTCTCATCCTAATCTTCCTGCACATGATCTAGGTTTCAAGAGCATGTGCTCATCCTATTATTCTTCAGGCGCTCTAAAACTTCTCTGCCTGCGCACATATTTCATTCAAACAGTATAAATAGCACCGTTTAAGCCAACAAAGGCCCTACCTTGGCAATCTTGCAGTAGTCCTAATTGGTAATCGCTAACATTGTCTTTATATTTACGAACATCATAAGTGCAGCAGTGCCTCCAGACCATCAAAAATCATGATGTATGCTGGTTATGTAAAAAATTTAATTCTGCTTAACAGATGAGTACGGTTGTTCAAGAAATCCAGATATTTTTTTATTGTTGTAGCTGCATCTCTCAATCTGAAAGGTGACATAGGCAATATGCTGAGTTTTTTGCGAAGAGCTCTTCCTCCCTCACAGCACAGGCTTAATAATTCCCCTCTTAGTAGGGCGGATTTCTTTATATACCTGGTAATCACGCTTGATTTAATACTCTCATTTAATGAGTTGGTCTATAAAGGAAAATGTCTTCTTGGATACACTTAACGTTGGTCGAAATAGTTTATAAATCCCTGTATCATTAAAAGGCTTTTCGTGCCTCTTGTTTGCAACCCTTAATATGTCTTTTGCTCAGACTAGATTGCTTCGATTCAAACACAATTTTTACTTTTTGCGTTAAGCAGCTTAAACTCTCAGCAACGTTTTGTGAGATTCTTCTGATGCTTATTGACTTTCCGTCACAAAAGGAATAATTTGGAAAGAAATGAAGAATGGAAGGATGTCTTTGGGGACTTTATTCTTTTCCAAACTGATTGCAAGTGATTTTCACACGCCATTTGGGGCGGATCAACTTCAATATCACGATTCTTCAAACCAATTTGTGCGTTGCACTGTAGCCGAAATTATCGAGTTACTGAACCAGTTTCTTTGCCAAGATTTTAATACTGCCTCACAGCTGACAAATTTGTTATTATTTTGTTACACTTCTTATTGTTTGTTCTTTACAAAACTTTATTTCTTGTACAATAGTTTCTTATATCTCGTTTTCTTTACACAAACTTTATTGTTCATTAATCAATAGTTAATTAAGAGAAAATAATAAAATCATAGCAAAACTAATAAATCTCGTTTGGGTATAAAAAGTTCCTTTAACGAACATTAAATAACAAATTTAAGGTGGTATTTTAAATCGAAATGTTTGCTTTTTAAAATTTGTTTGTAAAATATTTTACTTTCATATTCGCTATACGCTTAAAACGTATTTGCATGCAAAGTTATATTTGCCATCATGACTCATCAATCAGCTCGCAAAACGTTTTTCATGTACGCATAGAACTTATATCCAAACGTTTACACAACGCTGCATCGCACAGTGGATCCAACTGATTTATTTTTCGGCAAAAATCATAACTTTATAGAAAAGAGAATACCTTAAGCTTCTGCGATACACTGCGATAAATAAGCTGTGTATAGAGGGAGCTTCAAAAAACGGTAGTAAAGTTCGATATTAATACTGCGAATGTCTTATCTTTGCATGTCATGAATAAATTCCATGCTTTAAATTGTCCTTTTTTTGCAATAAATCGTCCTCGTCGAAAGTTGGTTTATGTGGCGAAAGTGTGTACGCTAGGATCAAAATAGACAACACACATCTTGCCAACAGATTTTCAAAATTTGTACGTTTTTTTAAGCAATAAGCACATTTCATAGGGTCAAGGCTACGACGTTTGGTGTACATAATATAGAACTTTACTACCATTTTTTGAAGCTCCCTCTCTTTACAGCATATTTTTCGCATTATATCGCAGAAGCTTAAGGTATTTATCTGTTACATGCATTTTAAATTTTGAAAATATCTTTGCTCCCTCAAAAGTTATGATTTTTGCCGAAAAATAAGTCAGTTGGATCCACTGTGCATCGTTTGCCAAACGTTTGCAGTGAGCTATAAAAGCAGCGAAAACACAAACATTGTTATCAGTAACCAGTCAGCGCTGAACAGCGCAACAGCAGCAAAAGCACAGTGTAAAAGTAAGTTTCATTAACAAGTTTCAACTGTTATCAGTTAATAAAATGTCATACAACAGTGAACTAATTACGGCGGACTTGGCCAAGCTTATAAGCCAGGCAAATGAGGCGCAGAAAATGCTGAAAGATGTCTTAAGGCAATTGCAACAACAAGAAGAACCCGCTGAGTTGTGTCAGTCTCAAAAGCGCAGCTCACGGCAAGGTCATAGAAGTCATAGAGGCCGTAGAGAGCGCCATAATAACCATAACGCCAGTTCTAGTGGCAGCAGCGAAGAAAGCGCCGACAATGAACCAATGACCTTTGTTCGCAAGAGTTCACTTGCTGCACGAGAGCGAGCGACACGATGTCATCAGCGTTCATCAGATATAAAGCGCGATCGCTCACACTCTCGTGGACGCTCTCGTGGGCATTCACGCGGTCGCTCGCATGGTCGTTCGCGTTCACGCTCTCATACGAATGCCAGACGCAGCCAATTGGCTTTCGCTGTAAGCGTTTAGTGAGAGTAAGAGAGAGGTAGTTATGAGAATAAGAATCAATTGAGCTTTAAAGCTTACTTTTGCTTTTTCACAAACACTAAGTTAAGCTTTCGGCTTCGATCAGTGTAAGAGCTCGCGCACACATGAACCTGAAAACTGAACATATTGCTGAATTTGACAAGGAGCTTTTCGTGCTGAAAAAGCAAACATACACACACCAAAAGCTCTGCTGAACTTTAAGTAAAGCTTTCAGCTCAGATTTGTATCTGCTTGTACTTTTAGGCTGCTGAAGTGCTGATATTTATTGCCAGGTTTTGAAAAATCATGGAATGCGAAACATTGTAAAGTGAAATCTTTAATCCGCTTTTGTGGAACAAAAAGAATGAAAATTATTTAAATAGAATAGTTACTGACAAAATATGGAATGCAATAGCACAAAAAGTACTACTACAAGTAAGTTTTCGTATTCAGCAAAGCTTTCAGTTCAGCAATAAGTTCGGTTTTCAGCTTCATGAGTGCGCGAGACCTAAGTCAAGCTTTCGGCTTCGGTCATTGGAAAAGTATTAAAATAATTAAACTAATGTATTTATTAAGAAATAAAAATGTTATAAACTTCAAAATATATTGTAATAAGTTGCGTTTTTCTTTCATTTTATACAAAGTTTAGGTTCCCGAGGTCAGTTTTTAATTACGCCTTAGAACTTCGTTAAGTCCTCATAATTCCACGTAATATGTTTGTTTACTACTTTTAAAGCTAAGCATATTTAATATTCCATTTTACAAAAAGAGCAAGAATAAGAATAATACAAAATAATTATTTCGTCGCTGCCATTTTATTTGAATGCCATCAAAAACGCTTTTTACGGTCAAATGTCTTACGGCTGCTTTTGCTGTCACAATCAACAGCAGAAATCCCTCTTAAAATTCCAACGCTGTGCAAAAATCAACTATTCGCCCCAAAAGTAAACTAAGCCAGTCAGAGCCAAGGCAACCGAGGAATCCAAGGGAACTCAAGAAACCGGGACAGCTAACACGCACGGGGCGGCAAATGCAAAGAATTCACGTGCAAGTCAAAGTCAGGACACATAGAATGAAGGAAATCTTGCCAGCTTCGACTTTAGCCGGAGCTTCAGCTCCATACACAAACAGCATAAGAATGAAGCGCGTCCAGAGAATACGCGTCAAGTTATACATTCATGCACACACACACAAATATATATATAAATATATATGTATAGATGTGTGTATATATATGTATGTGTGTGCTCTTCTTTTTGGCTATGAAATCCCTGGAAAGTTGATGCCAGCTTTGGTTCACA
Organism: Chymomyza caudatula; assembly: GCA_035041775.1. Classification (NCBI taxonomy): domain Eukaryota; kingdom Metazoa; phylum Arthropoda; class Insecta; order Diptera; family Drosophilidae; genus Chymomyza; species Chymomyza caudatula. Next base: position 1,316,093 of record JAWNKW010000137.1, on the reverse strand, counting down.
GAGCAGTTGAAATGCTTTAAATGATGCACTTGGCCAATCTTTGTGATACGCTTTACTTGCAGCAATTGCTGCATATCAAATAATCAAGCATTTCGCTCAGTGTATTAAGCCACACACACACACATAAGCATTTTCTCTGCCGCATGCCAAGCAAAAAAGGAAAAAGACATAAGAAAAGCACCAAAGAATGAAAAGAAAAGTATGGCAAAAAACGCATGAAGGCTGACTACGGAAAGCTGAGCTTCAGATACCCTTGCAGAAGAGTGTCCCGCGTTGTTTATTAAAAATTTTTGAGAACATCAAATCATTCTTGAAATTGTTTACTCTTCGAATAGCAGCGGATTTTTTTTTTTTAAATAAACCAGTTATTTAGTGGTGTGCCAGAAATCCCAAAACGGTTTTGGGTACATTTTCATTTGAATTCCCCCTTAAAAACCCGTCGGCCGAATTCATTCTTGTTAGATTTTCCACGCCCTTCAATATATTTCTGACACAGTGACGCACGGCTGAAAATCGGTAATACCGATAATTTGCAATTGGGTTAAAATTTGGTTGAAAGAGATTTCTGGCACAATCCTTTTGGCCCTAATACTGCGAGAAGCTGCGAGACTATTTGGTGCGTGCAGTCGTAAAAGAATCTAAACTTGGTTTTGGAACTATTCGTTCCTATCTAGAAAATTTTTTATAGCTCTACACTTTTGTGCCGTATTTGATCACAATAGGTCCACGCGCTTTTCGTGATCTCTTAAAGTCGGTCTATTTCAAGCTTATTGGTGTGCTTCAATCACGGCATGTACGTGGCATACGAGTTGGTTTTACCATTAAATTTGTTAGATTAGGTATTTCACATTAAAATTGGTATCCTGTAAAGAAAATACAGCTCTGAACTAGGTCGATCTTACTAAACTTTTCATTAACCTATTGAATCAGATCTTCGATTCTCGTTCTTTTAGTTCGATTACGGGGAAATAGTTGAACCTTACACCATACAAGCGTGATGGCATACGTGTAGTAAGGATGATCACGATTACAACCAATGACACTAGAATATTTGACACTATTTCGGATAGGACGGGTCTTCCAAAGCCTTAAACTTTTTTTTTATGAACAGCCCACGAATTCCGGAAATTCCGAATTTTTAAGAAGTTGGAAAAATTCTGCAATTTTTGATATATGAAAAAATTCTCAAGAGCTGATACACGACAGTTATCGAGAACGAAATTACAGTTTTTGATTATAAATCATTGAAATTGAAGAAATAATGGTATTATTAATCTGTAATGTATGTAAATGTATCTTTATAATTGTATTACTTACACTCTTGATTGGTAAATAGTAAACTCTGTAAACAAAAAAAGATAAAACTTTGTATGAAAAATGACAGAAAACTTGACTACATGACAAAGTATCGAAATTTAACAAAACAATTCTTAGAATAAAACATCATAAAAGTCGATTATTTTTGGCAACATGAAAAAGTATTGAAATTAAACGAAATAAAACTGACAAAACAGCAAAAAGTTCGATTTTTTCGACTTATAAGAAAAAGCATCGAAATTAAATTCAATAATACTCAATATTTTTCGACTTTTACCGATATTGAAACCATTATTGCTTATTCTAGGTTAACCAAAAGTAATTAGGTCGGTCAAAACTGGATGCGTGTTTGTATCGATACCTATGAACTGCAAGCTGCTCTTGTTCACACGTAACTAACACATTCTTATACAAACCCCTTGTTGTTGTATACTTCACTTCTTTTTCTACTATGCATTTCAAACAAGTGATCAAATTCAATATGCACCTTGTAAGTGCATGAAAAAAGAATCGTGTGGAATTTAGAGACAAGCGTACGACGGCCACGTCCTGTGTGTTCAAGTAGCTTCAAGTTTGGAATTCATTGTTAGTTATGCGATTTCATTGCTTGTTTTCTTTGCGAATTTCTTATACTCTCACACACACACACACACACATACCTAGGAGCAGAGCCAGTGAAAACCAAACTAAACGTTTTTCATTGGATTTCGGCATGCCAGGCATCACTGGAATCACGACACCAGCCAGCCAACAACAACAACAGCAACAATAAAATCAACAGCAACAAAAACAAGGAGTAAGCCAGTTGCCGTTAGTGCTATTATCAAAGCCCCTGCCCCGCCCACTTTACCGCATTGCATTGCACGGCAGAGCAAGTCAAAGTCAAAGTGTTCGACATTATTTGAAATTCATGAGTGCTGTTCAATGTGTATGTGTGTGTGTGTGTGTGTGTGTGTGTGTGTGTGTGTGTGGGAGCGTGCGTGTGTTTGTGTTGTTGTAACTGTAAGCTTTTGTCCATGTATGTGTGATGTAAGCGTTCAAGTTTTCCCTGCAAATAACTTCAAGCAACGGCAGCTGATAATGGCTTATTACCAGACTTTCACCCGTAACTTTACGTGCCCCGGGTCCTTCGGATACCCTACAATCCACTCCACTGGCAATTGTAATTGAACACGCACGCTAATTAAGACACCAATAGTTTTTGTTGCCTTTTTGTCTTTTCAGCTTTTCCCTTTGAGTTTTCCGTCGCCTTACAACATTCTATATTATTTTGCTTTATATTGCGAATTGAGGGAAACGCAATCCAATTTCGTTTTGTATTTTGTATTTGAATGTAACGTGATTATTACGCTAATTAACTGCTTGACTTTATGCTAATTGTGTGGCGCCAACGTAGCATAACATTCTATGCTAGCAACATTTTAATTAGGCAACTATTTGAGGCGGCAAACGCCCTTGGAGCATAGCAAAAATATTACGCATACGCCGCATAAACACAATGTAATAAGATCTAACAGAGAAACCAGGCTGTAAATAATATGATAAAGATTGTTTGCAAGTTATTATTAATTACACGCCAGAACTTGGATACCAATTAGCTGCAAATAGTAATCATTGTGAGTTTTTTTTCTTCTAAATTTCAGTATTCTGAGTAAAAGCTTCTGAATTTGGTTCGGTATATCAGGAATCAGATTTTCACTTTGGCACCTAAAATTAAAGTGTTTCTAAGATGTGCCCAAATAAATAAAAAGTTTTTTTGATAAAAACATTATGGCAAGAAGACGACAAACCTGATTGGGTGTCCGAAATTGTGTACAGCTGTGTATAGTGTAATTTGAGTTGAACAGTAACCAGATATCGGGATGTATTTGGGTAAGCTGCCTAACGTCTTTTATGTTATTTTTAATGACGAATATTGTAATTTTGATGTAAACATGATGTTTTTGAGGGATGGTCAGATATTCCCTATAGGATTTAATTTGGTGGTAATGCCTGGCCAAAGGAGAAGGAAAACTTTTTGGTACAAAATACAAGTTTTTTTTTACTGGTTTTTGATTTATCTGTTCCAGTTTTCTATATCTATCGAACTCACTATATTAGCTTGACCACGAGCGGGGACTTTAAGTGGGATACTTAACTTGCCCAAAATGATTCTTTTCGTCTGACTGTCACTCATTTGGTAATAGTCAGGGCGATTTCTGCCTTAAATTTAGGCAAGTTGATACATTGGCTTTGCTGCTCTTAGTTTAGTCCAATTTTAGCTAATGGGCGCAAATGATTTTTCCCTGGACTCTACACCGAGATACTAGATATGAATCCCGCTGAATGTTCTTTATGGAGCAAAAGCATAGATGATGAAGCACTCTGATGAGAATGAGCGGAAAGTACTCCGTAAGAACTTCTTACAACTAACGCATCAGATGGATGGAGTTCTACGATGACATTGACATAGTCCTGCGAAGTAGCATTCAGCGACTCCGTTGGCTTGGTCATGTTGTGCGTATGGATGAAGAAGCTCCTGCGGGTTAGTTCTTCAATGCGGTTGTTCAAGAAAGCCAACGAAAAGGCTGGCCGTAACTTAGTTGGAAAGACCACATAAAGATCGCAATAACTACCTTTGGCCGCACAGATTGGAGAAGAAGGAGTGTACCCGGTAACGGGCTGTTATGGCCAGTTAAGAAGAAGAGGTGTACTCTGTAAAAACTATAGAGCAAAGTTACCTTTACAACTTACTTCATAGATATAAGTGCATTTAATGAAGCAAAGTGTGTAGAAGTTCAAATAACCAGAAGCATGCAGTTTAAATTCAAGAAATCATGTTAAAACCTAATCACAACTTTAAATTATTTTTCCAGAAACTACAACTATTTAAACACCTCTAGTTCTGGCTGACCACATAGCCGCCGTCTCTTGAGAGGGTTGGGTTTCCAGAGGGTCCTCTAATGTAAAGTAATGCTTTATTACTGGCATTCGCATGTCACTCAGCATCAAGCGGAAACAGTTAGCAGCCATCATGCGCCACTAACTGTATGCATTTGTGTGTGTGTGTGTGTGTGTGTGTGTGTGTGTGTGTGTGTGTGTGTGTGTGTGTTGGTGTGTGTGTGTGTGCTGCATTCTTTAAATGTATGTGTAATTACTGTAGGTCCGTGTTTGTGTCATGGCTGTGGCGCCGCCAACTTGTTTGCATACAAATTAAACTCGTCATTTATAAGCGCGCACTCTGTCGCTCCCTTTTTACAAGTTGTTACACGCTTTCTCTCTCTCTCTCGTTCTCTCTCGCTCACTCTTAGTTCCACTCTCTCTATCTCTCTGTTTGCGCGTCCCACTCAATAGCGCGCTTCGTTGCACACTGTAGATTAATTTATCATCTCGCTTTACAAGCATTCTATGAGTGTAATGAACTTTTAACAAGCGGCCGCTCTCCACCAACTGCATCTCAACACGCCCCACCAGATCCTGGCGACTCCTCCGAACCCGCTCCCCCAACCCGTTGGACGCTTCGTTCTCCTACGAGTTTAGCATTGGCCGCTGCGTAGTTTTTGCGCATCCAATTAGTTTTTTGTAGTGTTTGTGTCATGGCGCGATAAATACCTTTTTTTTTATTTAAGTTTTATGCATACTCTATGCAAATTTAAGCACTTTAAAATCTATTGGAATCGTACAATAGGTCAGCCCACAATTGCACAATCTGCGAATGTCAAATTGAATAAAGCCAGCTCTCAGAGATTTATTAAAACGATTGATTTTTTAATTAAAAGTAAAAAACTCATTTCAATCAGTTTTTAAGTGCTTTTTATAAATGACAATAAAATAGCTTAAGGCTGTAAAAACTTCAAATTAGAAGTGTTAATAACTTTACAACAGGACTGGAAAACAAGCTTGAATGCGAAATTTGAAAATTCCAAATTAAAATAACTCTAAATTAGTCTGTTTGCTTACACTTCGCGCTATAAGCCGAATTTGGAGAACAGCTATTGTCTTCTCTTCTCAATACTGAAAAAATGGCTCGCACGGAAGAAATTTTACTCGAACGAAGAAATAGAATAATAAACAGACAAGTATTTCGATATGGATATCTGATAGTTCGGAAGATCATGTGAATAGTAGAAAACTATTTTTATTCGAGTTGCCGAACTGGTTCTTTTATAACGAACTAGAAGTTAAAGTGGGCCTGGGTTCCGGTAGAACATGATGAAGCTCCCTGATCCCTATCTATCCCTATAATCTTGGCTATTATCGCTTTCCTGCTCCTCTGCACATCCCCGATTGCTACTCTTGCCTTTTACTCTTCTTTTTCACCTTCTACCATGTACGTCTTCCTCTTCGTCCTTCCCTGCGTCTTCCTTTTCGTCAGCCTCCTTTGTTGTCGGGCAAAGTCACTGTCATCGATTTTAGAATCGTAATAGAATGCCTCAAATTCCAGGTTCATCGATGCACACGTCGGCGTTATCGGTCATGTCATCGCTGGCAGCTCATAGATCGCTGAACACATTTCAGCATACAAGACGCCCTAGCAACTAGCCTGCATGCCTTTGCGGCGCTGAGTGTGACGTTTGGCAGCTCTGAGTGTGCCCCCTGTACGCAATTGTGAGATTTCTGGATGGACTTGGAGTGCAGCGGCAGAATGGCGTATGAGATGGCGACCCGAAGGAGGACGAGGTGGCTTACTCGACTGGGGATAGCGCCACAAGAGGTGCATGGGTAATCGGTCTCGACCATTTTTGCAAAAACTGACTGGAAACTCCAAATCGGTACAACGGATTGAGCAAGGCTGCATATTGAGGGGGACCCCATGGGCGTATCATTGTGGCTGTGTTAGGCAACAGTTTCGGCTGATGTTCTTCGAGTGCCTATAGTTGGCGCATTGTACTAGACTCGTTGTGATATGTGTACAGTTAGGTGGTACATTAACGCAGCGTGATTTTCATCCAACCCATGGAAAATGTCACGTTAAATAAAGTCGGGTGTAGGTCCGATATTATCGAGTACAAGACTACATATACTTCTGCTCATTATGTGTTGATAAGCGATCGTATAGTTGAATATGCTTTACTAACTGGTGAGATATGAGAACATAATAGAGCTAGTTTCATAGAAAACTTTTCGATATATGAACGTACGCGCATATGGGTCATTGATATTCATGCACATGAATTATTGTAGTATTGTAGTATTGACCCGGTTCTAAAACACAAGCGTCCAGATCTTCACTAAAAACATGCACATGTACATGCAACATGCGACACGCTCTCAAACACACATACATCGAAATGTCTATATTTCGAAATTAGCTCCAGGCATTAGAAGGATTTGCTCCAGTTGTCGAAACCCATGCTTTAAGGAAATATCCTCCAGACACTATAAATTTTACTCTGGATATATCGAAAATTTTATCCAGACATTATCAGTTATCGAAGCCGCCAAAACACGCTACTCACGCAGAGTTGCTTTTTAGGAAAAATAAGTTAAACAAATGTATTTGAACAAATATTCCTGAAAGTTTTCTCTCCTGCTATATTTTGGCCGTCACCTCATTAATCGTAGAAGTTCTTTAACTCAATTATTTACGAATTACTATTTGGAATCATTTTTAGTCATAAAAGTGAACGAAACTGCTGCTCTTCTTTCTCTTACTTAACTTGTAGCAAAGAGCATTTCGCTTTCGTTGTGATAACTTTTATAACTTAATGATGTTTTCTTTGATTAACATAAGCTAATATTTTGTAACTGCTGTTGGAACGTGCATATACTTCCATATCTATGAGTTGTTTGTATGTATTGAATATCTCTGTGTGTGTGTGTTTGCGCACGTTTTTTATGCATTGGTAGAAAATATTTTAATATTCAAAGCAAATATTTGGCAGCGTTGTAACAGCTTCTGCTCATTAAACTTTAAAAAACATAATTAAAGTTTTGCAATGCCAAACGTCCCTCAGGTGATGAGGATTTGGTTCGGAATTTGAACAACACACACACACACACATACACACACACTTGCGCACAAAATGGCGCCTCAGGTTGACTAATGTGCGCAGCTTTCACGCGCCAAAAGGTAATTAAAATGCTAATAAACACTCGTTAAGTACATAATAACCCAACAAGGCAGTCCAAATAGCATATATATATATATATGTGTGTACTCAGAAGGTTCCAACTAAAGCTACTTATCTGCAAATTTACACCGAACAGTATGAAAATTAGCCAAAACCAGAAGCGGCAGTAGGACTACTGCCAACAACAACAACAATAACAACAACTACTACGACACGTAGCACTGGGGCAAATTTGCAAAATTTATGTCTCAAATATTCGCAGACACACATAGTGTTGTAGGAGGAGAGCGGCAAAGGGAGCAGTGTGCTAAAGGTCGAGCTGCATACCAAGTGCTCTCTACACGCAGCCAGGTCTCCTTTTTTGGGGTCTTGACTGCATTGACTTGCGCACACTATTCGGGTCGAGTCCGGGTCTGGCTTACTATTATTACGAGTTAGGTGACTCACATACTTGCTTTGACTTGCTACGGCTTGTTGCTTATTATGCGGCCAACGTTGCCTCTAAAATATGAATTACAAGTGAGATTTAAATAAATTAACTCACGCACACTGAAAAACCAACAACAACAACAATAACAACAGCAGCATCAACAACCGTAACGTACACTTGGGTAAAACTGAAACCTTGTCCCGGCCGTAGTCAAAGTAGTTCACGACTTGGGCTTCAGTTCAGACGCTTCAGACCATTTGCACTAGGCTAGTAGGAAAGAGGGTCTGTTTGTGTGTGTGGATGGGTGGACGTGTGCATGATATATGGACGTTGTGGTTTCATAGTTTATGAATATTTGGTAAGGCTTGTAAATGGAGCAGACTGAGGTAATAAGTTGCTGGCAAATGCAATAAAATGCCTTTTTCAGAATTACCGATAATTGGTTTATCGAATAAGCAGCTTCCTTTGCATCTAAATATCTGCCTTAAAATCAAAATCTTTAAATACAAACGCCATGCCATCCAAATTTTTTGGGACATTTGGACGAAATCACGAATCGTATTTTTTTTTTTGTCCAAAACTGATATCTTAAAAAAAATTATCCCACATACTTTTTGTGAGTTCTGTTTTAAGCAACTCTACATATTTGTGCCGAATTTGGTCAAAATCGGTGCACTACCTCATGCTGACTGATATGGTACCGTCACAGCATACAAGGTTTACCGTCGCAAAAGGCGAAAAAAGGGCTCAAGCCCGTAATGAAAGATAGAAAGCCTTATTATTTTTTTTTTTACAACAGTATAGTATGCATAAACGAAGACTTATGCAAAAATTTAGCTTACTATCTTTCATTCCGAGGTTAATCCTTTATTTGACCGAACAAAAAATCAGTTTGGATTTGCGACATTGACAAATGTTGCCTATTTATTAACTTCCGGTAAATTTGAAGTCGATTTCGATTTTCTAGCATGAAATAGCTATTTCAAATTATTACATATCTCACGCTATTCGAAGTCACCAAATCGCATATTACTCGAGAATCTTTATTACGATTGCAATTCAAATTAAAGGGTTTAAAACATCAGTTCATCAATGTTCCCTAGAGACTTTTGCTCTAACTTGACTCGATTGTGGACTATATGGATCCATAGGAGCCATCTATATTTTCGGATGTGATTATTCCAAGCATCCACTTTTTTTGCCTTTTATTGTTGCTTACACCAATCTTATCAGTAGAACCAATATATCGTTTTCTTAGATAAGCCTTGTGGTGGGTGCGATGTATCGGTAGAGAAGGCTGACCCATCCCTAGTACTCAGGCAGTCTTGCCTATTGTGCCACGCCCGATAGAGGCTGTTAAGAGAGAAAAATGACAGTTGAAGTGAAAGAAAGAGTATGAAAACAAAGGAGGCTTTCATGGATGTTCCCTATTGAAACAATCTTCCCGACTCCCGTAGAAAGTCGAGAAGACTACGAAAGGGGATAGTAAACACCTCGCTTATGTTGAGTGTATTACTTCCATAATATTCGCATTCTTTACCTTGCAAAGGTCGGACAGTGACACAGAAAGTTTTTCGACGAGTCTTAAAGAAAAGCCGCGCAAGTCGCCGATTGGATTGGGTTCTTTCACAGAGTGTTTTGTTACGCGGCTGAATATCCAGCGTTCTTTACAGATTTGGTCTATAGGGACCGCTATCTATCCAACCAATTCTGCCGCGCTGACAGGAATGTTTGGCTCAGGACCTATTAGCTGTGACGCCGAGTCTTTGTTGCCAGCTCATTGCGCTGGATACCTCTGTATCGAGGAACACAGTATAGACTCACTTTGTTTTGACGTGAAATCATTTTTAGTCTGGTATTAGACGATCGATGTTGTGTGAGGATTCTCCAGATATCTAAGCGCAGTCTGACTATCACTACAGATCTCTACGATTACCCCATGCACCTTTTTTTCTTGAATCCAGCTCGCGTCATACTGAATTGCGTAGATTTGCGTTTGAAACCCGACGGCAAACTACCAGGCGTGCATGAATAGCTTGAGTTTCCAACAAGATCCCAACCAGCACCAGGACTCTCTTGGAGGAAACACCATATAGAATATTCTGTAGTTTATCCAACGTTCCACAAACAATTGTTTCATATCTTGGATGGAAGTTCAATTACCTCGACCTTACCCTTCCAGAAAGAAAAGGTCGTTCATTTTGAAACGACCGAATCGATTCTAATGCAAGACTCGTTTTGCAACTGTTTATCGATAATATTAGGTAGATCTCCCATAAGCACTGACACCATAATAACTCAACTATCAATGAGCAAAGCAGAGAATCTCTGTTGATTGCACAGCAAACAATTCTAATTTAATCTAGTTTGAAGCTATATTCGATAAGTGCCTCTCGTTTGTTTGCATAAGAGTGAGTATATATATTCGCAGCACTCAGCAATTGCCCCACAACAGCAGAAACAACCTGCATGTATTATATATCGTAAGTATGTATGGTGGCATGCCACAGCAAACACTTCATGCCATAAATATGCAACCCAAAAATTTAATTAAATTTGTTGTCAAGTATTTTAGCCAAGCCTTCCTTAGATACAAACCATTGGCCTTACCTAATTCAACCCAAAAGCTGGCTATTTAATACTTGGTCAAATAGGTTAGAAAGTAGGAGCAGGAGCAAGTGAAGCCTTAGGTCAGGGCTAGTAAGGACCCTTTTTGCACATTATAAATAATGATACCATAAAAACCTAATAAACTCAACTCAAGGGCGAACTTTGACTGAAGCTGTCAATGCATAACAGGGCCACAAGTGTCGAGTATTGAATGTGCCTCGGGGTGTACTGTACTCTATGTGCAACATGAAATATGTAATATGCCGTGTTATAAACAAGGTTAGTCAAATGTCCAAAATGGAAGCTGGCAATTGCATTCATTATTCAAAACTATTGTTGCACATTAAATATGTAAAGGTTGCACAGAGTGTGGCAGCGCACCCTTCACACAGTTGACAACCCTGTCAAACTTGCAACTTTGTTGATTTTTGTTGTTGTTGTTGAAAATGAGCAAGAAATTGCGCTGCTGTTTGACTACAAAATTTGCATAAACTTTTCTTCCCCTTGTTTTTTTTTGTTTTCCATAAGAAAAATAGCAAGGAAAAAAAAGTTAAACTTATGTAAAGCAAAAACACATAAAAAACGACAAAATGACGTCGACGAAAAACTTTAACGCTAAGTTTACATACTCTTTCAGTGTTATCTCGTTAATCGTGTAAGATATCTTTCAATTTAGAAAAATTCAACAAAATATCACAAGCAAACGTTTCGTACAAGCAATTTAGAGAAAACACTAAATTTGTAGAAGACTTGGAGTTTTAGAGATTCGGCATGGTCAACTTTCACAAATAGATTAGTTTTTGGAAGGTTTCCAAACAAATTGCAGCGTACATCGTGTTTCTATAACCGGCTGAGTGTAACATTCTGCTTCACGCCAAGGTATCACACTCTGCTAGTGCTTGCAGCGAAGATTCTTCCTCAAGGTTTTACAAAGCCTATAGACATTAGTGTTGGTAAACAGGTCAATCAAGTCTACAGTGGGCAGTTGGTATACTAACCGAGTGCTTGGAGGCGAGGTATTGGTTGCACAGTTCCAGTCTGTGATTTATCTCATTTTCTCCACTTCTCTTAAGAGATGTCTTGCCTGTCGAAGGCTTTGCAGCACCGTTTCCTAGGAAGGTTACTCAAATTACTCAAAAACTCGTCTGTGTAACAAACTATGGTATGCGTTTTCATATTTTGCATCTACTCAAGGGTTTTCCATGCTCATTTCCTGTTTAGTCTAATGCTGAATCCCGTAAGAAAGTGCAACTTTGACAAAGACTTTCTTAATTTAGAAGACAGCATCTTGGCCTTTTTTCCGGTGTTTAATTATGTGTGTCCTATTTTTGCACGACTCTTTTCTCCGCTTCATTTTGTTCCCCCTTTCTGTGTTAGTTTCTTGAACATTCTCAAAACATAAAAAATCGAACAAAAAATTAAGTAAAATCGATTTTGCCCGTTTCCCACTGCGTCAGAAAGAATCTGACTTACATTTCTTTATTTGGGCGGAGAGTTCGGACATCGGATATTTTTGAATTTTATGCATTAACAAACTACAATTTCTTTACCCTTTCCATAGCTAGCCTCAGATATCAATACCACGAAGTTTTCATGGGTCCGATAAACTGTAAATGTGAATTTCCTGAGCCATATCTCAGTTTTCTTGTACAAAACAGGTCATCCTAGAAAAGGCAGTACAGCATAAGAATTTCAAATTCTTTATATAGAATCAAGCACATTCCTAGCATAGGAAAGTCGCTAACTGACAAACATCTTGATGGAACTAAAATACTAATACCCCACGGGAAGGGTACAACTATTTTCCAAGTGTTGGCACATAAACAAGCGAGCATCGTCAGCGTAACAAATGCCAACAGGTTAGCAAAGTTGCCGGTTTGTCGCTGACTTGGTCCTTCCTCCCCATCTGAAGGAATGACTTACAATAAAGCCGCTAAAAACTGTCTGCCAGCAAGAGTCAGCGTGTAGGCCAGAACCATAGAGAGTGAGAAAATGGGGGCCGAGGCGGCAACGAGAGTGTTAGCAACGCCAACGCAGTGGCAACAAAACGAATTTGCATAAATAACAAAAACATATTTAACCCCCACATGCCCCCTGGAGCTGCATGTGTCTAACTCTTGGTGCCAAAAGGGCAGCAGTTAAGCATGCGAAGGATAAAGGCAGGACGAAGGAGCAGATCTGCATAGGCCAACACAAGCTGCTGAGCTTCTTTTGCAGGGCGGCTGCTAGGCCATTACCTTTAGCCGTGTTTTTTTCTCGTCTGTCGACTGTGCATAATTTAGCACACGCATTGGGCTAAGAAAGGTGGCTGCTATGCGAGCATATTTATACACCGAGAGAAAAAGAGTTGGCCAATTTAGCTGTTGATACAAAATTTTAAGCATTTTTGAAAGCCAATACTTCGGAAATGTGATGCCTTACCATAGAATCGCGCTAATAAGCTTAGCTCCGTTAGTCCATTAGATAAAAAAAAGGTTATTTGTCCATTTACAAAGCTAATTAACATCCAGCTGATACGCTGGCTTGGCCATGTGAGCGTATGGATGAAGAAGCTACTGAGAGAAAGGTCTTCATTGCGGTTGTTGAAGGAAGGCGAATAAGGGGCATTCCATATCTCCAATTTGGTATTACCGATTGGTGAATGCGCACGAAAAGCAGAGGCACCGGGAGGCTTGCTCTACATCAATCCAGAGAAGTAGAGAAGAAGGGGAGTTGCTATGACCAGTTGCGAAGAAGAAGTAAATGCACTTATCATCTCCGTAAGTGGTATTATAAATCCATATGATGAGAGTGCACTACACCCTGATTATCATATTCCAGATTTTGTTTTCGATTCCAATTGTTCGAAATGACTGTATGAACTATATTGTGAAATCGACCCAACGCAATCGGAACCGAAATTGGGAACACGCAGGAATGGTAATACTACGAGGTGTATCCAAAAATTACTGTAGGCAACAAAGAAAACTCTTGGCTAAAACATACCTTTGTCGATCGATTTGAGGTGGCGATCGTAAGTAAGGTTCTCGAATGATAAAATACCGCGATTATTTGAAAACTGTACTACAAATCCAAAATGATTGCCAGATTCGAAATCAACGACCTCAAATTTACCGGAAAAGGCATATCTCAGCCAAAGGCTTTTGATTGAGATCAAATTTGTTGCCTAGTGTTACCAGTGCCTTTTTTGTGTCCGTTGAGTTTTGTGCTTCAAATTACTGACGAGTTTTGGCTTTACGATTAAAATCCCGTAATGCTCCATGGCAAATCTCAAGGTTATACAATTGAGCGTGCCCCTACACCTTTTAGCTGTTCCGAAGGTGAAATACTCAACTTAAAAAGCATCGAAACGAAACCAGACACAAATACGATGCATGCACTGAATGCCATTGCACAAATACCAAATAAAGCTACGGGCGAAATTGCCCTCCTTTTTGTGTATTCAGCATCTGTTGATTGCCTTTGATAAACTATTTCTCCCTAATTTGTACCACTATCATAGCACTCTAAACTCAGCTCCGGTAGGAAAGAACCTCTCCGAACATTTTGAAACCGAGTGAGGCTTCTGACAAGTAGATTTACTCTTCTGCGACCTCTTCAACTTTGTGATGCAGAGTGTGCAAAAGGCCAAAGTACATCGGAATGAGATAATATCGAACTCTTCAGTTCAGTTGCCTGCCTACGCATATGATTTCGATATCATTGGAAAGAAAACCTGCCAGGGTGGGTCTGGTTGTAAATAAGAGCAATACAAAGTATAAGTTCCTTTAAAGTAGAGAGTCGCAACGTTAGGCTCTCAGATTGATGTTGAAAACTATACTTTTGATATTATCAAGCATTTCGTCTATCTTGCAATCATATAATTCCAAAAAGTCTTTACAAAAAGTCAATTGCTTAGATTAAGAGTCTATGAAGTTAAATCTTATCCAAAGAAGGTTACAAGCATTAATTTTATATGTGCCATTAGATTCTGCAAATTACTTATGCACACTTATTTTGCTGAGTGTATGCACGCCATAAAACGAGTAAAATGGCGGACTTTCTTAATAGAAGCGATACAAGAATTGTTGCGGCAACTTCTTTTTTAGAATTTGTTTTGAATATTATTTGGCAAATATGCAAAAGAAAATTATTTTGCAAAAACGCAGCGCAAAATATTATGAATATATTCAAAGCGGAAAAAAATAAACGTTGGTCAGCAAGAAATGCAAAATAACTTTAGTAAAGTAAAGGAATTTTTTTGTTCCGCGGGATGTTACGTTTTTTTAGTGGGGATATGAACAGTTGGAAGTGTTTAACTTTGTTTTCTTACATATTTAAATTGAATTTCCCAATATAAATTCATTGCATGTTCGTAAGCCCTGTCTACACAAATTCGAAAAAGGCTGCAATAGAGAAGAGCATTTATTCAGAAAATGCACAAATCAAATTGGAAACTAGATTTATTGCATTCAAATCTATATTCAATACAAACAGTGCTTTATTATTTCCATAAAGGCTTAAGCAAACTTTAACTAACTCAAGCGCTTAAATACATACAATGCACATCCTCTCTCTCACTCTCTCTCTCTATAGCTCTCTCTCTCTCTCTCGCTCTCTTCACTGTCTCGTTGTCCAAAGCATTCAAATAACAAGCCAAACCCAATGATAATGTCGCTGCGGCAAGAACTATAAAAAACCGCAATGGCAACGATAGAACGATAGAAAAGCGTTGCCAGACGCACCAAGAGGAAGCAATAATTTAATTCAGCATTGAAAATGCAAACAAATTTTGCTGAGCGTGCAACACTGCCACAGTAAAAACTTCAACCGCAGCCAATGCGACTGCAACAACAACAAGAACAACAACAGCTATAAGCGCAAAGGAAAAACAACGGCAGTCACAGGATATGCCAGAAGGAGTTGTGGCAAAGTGAATGAGTGTTTATTTTATAGCTGCAATGGCTGAAGTTTTTCCCTTTTTCCCCCTCGATGCCTTTCATTTTTTGCAGCAAAACCACCAAACGTTTTGCTCTTGGCTTTGGCTGTTATTATTGAAGAATTATTATGAGGGGGCGGGTTTCGGGCGATTTCAGGGCACTGTGGCAGCCGGTGCAGTGACGTAGAGAGTATTGACTAACGGCGGGGTATATAATTGTATTTACCATTAATTTATGACTTTGTCAGCTGTGCTTCCAATGTCAAGAGCAGAACTACTACGACCATTAGCTTCCAACTGATTTTTCGCCCTGCTTTCACCTTTTCGAAGCACGATTTCTTTACAATTTTTGGTGACAGTCGACAATCGACATTTTTGATGAATACTTCTATTAAATGAGGAATTTAATGGAGCTGTTCATAAACATCGTCACCACTGAAGGGCAGGTTGAGTATTCGTCAAATTGTGATAATTTCTGACTATGTGGGAGTGAGTTGTTTCGAAAAATGACATCTTAATTAGATTAGTCAAAAACTGCAATTTTAAATAGGATGTCACAGTGGGTCATCAGTTTGTGACGATTTGTGACTATGGGGCAGGGGGAGAGCAAGATTTATCTGATTATTTACAAACCAATGTCAATAGTTTCAGAAATGTTTCTTTCAAAGCTTTGTTGTCGCGAAAAAGTATTGTTCTTTGCTAGAATGCTCTTGAGCCATTTGTAAAATCTTGCCCAAATTCGTGATTTCGTTGCCCAGTAAATTACATAGATTTGTTCTACAAGAATTGGCAGATTTTAAAAATTTACTTCTAAAGCTATTTCGATGCATATTTGTTAAAAACATAAAACTGTCTCTAACTAAAACAAGTTGACGCACAACCTCCACGTAGTGCCCCTGAGTTAGCTGCTCTAATCACCACCAGGTGAGCTTATGTGCAAAGCGAAGTCTCCCAATGAAAGATGTTATAAAGCGCCTGGAAGAAGAAGAATCCCGATCGATCGATCCCCTAAATCTCATCACTATGTACGCCACTGGCTAGGGGCATGTAGCATGATGTATAAGCCACATTGAAAACTTCTGTTGCCAGTTGGCGATGTCGCGGCTAGCAACTAATAGCGCACAAAAACTATTGTTCCTGTTGTTGCTGCTGCTGCTGTTGTTTTTGTATTTAGATTCATATATTTGTGCATAAAAAGCAAGTGTAAAACTTTTGCATATTCATGGCGCTTTAAATGTCAACGCCAACATTGGCAACCCTGTTCCCTCGCCGGAGTCTGAAGTGCAGCAGCAATAGCAAATGCAGCAAATAAGTGGGAGCGAGATGCAGCCATGAAAAATAGCGTGCAAAAAAAGTAATAACATCAGCCATAAAAGTAGCTGCATCAGTGGCAGCTGCTAGTTCAGGAGCACGACTGACGGACAGACGGACAGAGGGACGCACAGACAGACAAAGAGACCCAGGGACGGACTGAGAGACACAGATAGACAGTTAGAGCGGTGCACATATTGTCTGCGAAAAACTTTGTCAACAACAACAAGAACAACAACTACAACAAAGTGTTGAAGTCTGTGTGGTTAATATAAAACAAAACCACAGAGAAAAGTCAAGCAAAAGTTGAGATACACTTGTGAGCCGACTGATTATAATAGATACATTATATAGATGATATAGTGGATTACGGATTGACACAGAAATTGGTTTGTAATACCATAAAAGTAAAAAAAGTTCAAAGCATAGTCGGTTCTACATGTTAGTTTTGGTTACAAGCTTACATTTTTTGTTTCATCTGTCAGAATTGGAATGCCGTGATGAAAAAGCTTTTAATTGCAAGAATCATTCCTTAAATAGAAACGTTTCCAAAGAGCTGAAAGGGTTTTTGACAGGCTACAAGTTGTCGATTGGCAACAAACAGCAGCATCCAGGCTCAACTGGAGAGGCGATGGGTAATCTCTCGGGTTACTTTCTCCCAGAGTCAGTATTTCGCATAGAAAGCACGATTTTGACACTCTATATTGTTTCTTCATATTGCTCAATGTTTCACGAAAACGATCTTTTCTCATGATTTCGATGGATTTGTACTTTTTCTACGGATCAAAATTCTTCGAGCTTCGAAAGCAAATGCCACTCAAACGAATTGAAGAATAGTCGTTTCTCAAATCCATATAGAAATATTGATAGAATATTTCTTTGTAACTGGCCATAACACACGTGATTACTATTCTTTGCGTGTGCCTTCACCAATTGGTGATACCAAAGGTAGTTAGTGAGCCCTACCTGGTCCTTACAACGGAGACTTGGTCTGCCCATTCGTCGCCTCCCTACCGCAACCGCATTGAAGTAAATTTCTCGCAGTAGCTTCGTCACCCATACGCATGGCTACATGACCAGCCAGTGGAGCCACTGAATGTTTATTTGCTTGCTCATAGAGTTCGTCGTTATTTCGAATGCGGTAGTTATTGCCAACGCGTAAAGGACCATAGATCTTACGGAGTACTTTCCTCAAAACTCTCCAAGCGCGTTTTCTTCAGACTGCATCATCATCTAAGCTTCAGGGCCATAAAACGCGAAAAGTTTTAGTTTCGTCTGACGGGAATGGTCTGTCTTACCCATTTGCCTAGTGAGACCAAATTAACACCCATTAGCAAGAGTGAATCGATCTTACATACAGTTTGGATTCAACTACCGATACTTTTTTTTCTGTAAGACTTTTTATGCAAATTTGTAAATTACTTACTATTTTTAACCGATGTTGTTAAATCGCAAACTGCAAAAGCTTATTGGATGGAGTTTTCCAAAGTATTGCGATTAAATAATTAAAAAAGTAAATCCTGACCAGATCACCTATGTTTACCAAAGGTAAACAACGATGCATCCAATGATGATTCCGATATCTTG
The DNA here is from genome assembly GCA_035041775.1 of Chymomyza caudatula. Taxonomy (NCBI): domain Eukaryota; kingdom Metazoa; phylum Arthropoda; class Insecta; order Diptera; family Drosophilidae; genus Chymomyza; species Chymomyza caudatula. Next base: position 1,297,867 of record JAWNKW010000137.1, on the reverse strand, counting down.
TATTTAAAAATTTTACTTTTGGGAATGAATCAATGTGGGAATGAAGCCTTCATATCGTCCTATACCTTTAATGGGCTGTTCTCAAAGGCGCTTAAGCAAGGGCTCTTGGGAAATATTTATCTATGGCATAAATACTTGTGCTAGGCTGTTATGATGATCACAAAATTAACTTCTTGTGTCAATGTAGGATTACAACCCCGGATCCCACAATTGTCGCTTTCGTTACACCCTTCAGTGTCTGAAACAAGCATAGATTTTGTAAAACAAAGAATAAGACTTACTTTGGCAATATCTTGAAATAAATCATACTTCACAAATAACAAAATAAATAGGTCGGCGTAAGAGATGGTGAAATGTTCGATGGTTTTTAAAACATCGATGTTTTGTCGATCCATCGTATGCGCGAAAACATCGATCCATTATTGATCCAGTTCAGTTCAAAGTTGCTTTTAACTGTTATTCCAAATGAGTGACTCTTGCTATCAGTCTACGTTTTATTTAAAGTTACTTTAAAGCTAAACTTAGGAGCCCCCCAAAAGAGTATGCAAAGAACACAAAACCGCAACTCAATGAAGCGTCAGTAAAAACAATGTGGTTATTGCTTGAATTTATATGCATGTGTGCTGTGTGGCATGAACTTCGGGTGCTGCCAACTCATAGGGTTGTCAGCAGCACATTAAAAAGCCATAAAAACGGGGCGGCAAAATCAAAGCAACTTGTCGCATTTGCCGCTGCAATTTGTGCAAATTTATTGCCACAAGGCAATGCAACAGTTAGGAGCCTGTGGCCTTTGAACTTTGCCTTTACCGTTGCCTTACTTTGCTGGCGGCTTTGTTGTACTCATTGTTGATGTTGTTGCTGGCGTACATTTACATTTGTGGTGCCTAACGGTGGTCGTACCTGAGCGGCAGCTCTAAAATTTATCACGACACTAATGAGCATGAAATGGGACAAGGTTTATTAAATTTCTTTACAGTGGGTCGAGCACACACCTTCTCTGCCGCTCGCTATCTCTGTCACACACTCATTGGCCGCTTCTAACGTGCAGGCGCATATTGCAACATTACGTTGCTGCAACAAGTTTTTTTTACATTTTCTTAGGGCATTCATCAGCAGCCAGAGCAAAGAGCAACGAAAGGACACCGAAATGTTGCTCCTGGCGCCAGGCAAACGCGTCTTTCACGCTCAAACACTTACACACTGTTACATACACTCACTCACTTACACTCACTCACTTACACACACTCACTCACACTCACTCACACACACTCACTCACACACACAGTGTAAGAGACAGTGTCATACAAAAACAGCTGCTGTTACCAAAATGAAAAATGTCCGCAAGTGCGAAAATGAATCTGCCCCATGTTGCAATTTATTATGCCAACATAATAAATATTATATACAGTTTGTGTGCTGGCGCTTCCTGCCAGTAGCTCACTTTATATTAAGGTTAGGGTTTTGGGCTAAGTTGCGCCCAACTTGGGGCCACATTCATGTTCTGCGTGTATGTGTATGTGTGTGTGTGTGTGTGTAGCTTGGCCAGCAAGCTGACTGGCCAATAGTCGTGTGTTAGCCAGTTGTGTTTGGTCTGTGACAGTTTGAAAAATGTTGGCAGCGAGAACTATTTGAGCTTGTAGCTGCCAGAGAATGTTAGCGTAGCGAGTGAGGAATCTCTCTTTTTTTTGCGTCTAATTGTATAACAAGTAAAATAAAGTTTTGGCTAAAACTTGTACAAATTGCTTAGCAAAATATGGCCAAAACATTGTGGGATTTGAAGTCATGCAAGTTTCAACCAAACGTTGAGGTATAACCAATGTTGATTGTTCATAAAGTAGAGACTTGCCAGAAAACTTACAAGAAGTAGTACATTTTGCTTATTACGAGATGTTTTCTTTTGGCAGTATTTAAAACTTAATAGCTTTAGATTATTAACAGCTTTTTCGTAGTTTCAGAACAACCCAACCAAATGTAAACCCAGAGAACTCAGCAAATAAGGTAGCAGTTCGGTTAGGATTTGATTTCATAAACTTGTTTTGAAGAAACCCGAAATATAAATCCATATTTTATTGTAGTTAGCAATTTTTGTTTTAAAAAAAACGGGTATAGTTTTGAAAAAATCTATTAAAAAGCACAATATTCGTTTGTTAACTATTTAAACTTTCTATAAAGCTATTTAAAGTATTTTGATTCTTTCCGAACAACCCAATCAAATAAAAACTCAGTGAACTTAGCAATTTACACAGCAGTTCAGTTGGGATTTTTTTCTAATGAACTTATTTTGAAGGAATCTGCAATAAATGACATAATTTGAGTGCACTTTATGTTCTTTAGCGGTCTTTTTATACATAAGCGATATAATTTTAAGGAAAATTCATGGATATAGTCTTTAAAGATACTCATTTGTTAACCTTTTAAACTTTATAATATAAGTGTATTTTTTTTCTTGCTTTTAGAACAATCCAAACGAATAATAACCAAGCGAACTCAGCCGATGATGTAGCAATTTGGCTAGAAATTGTTCATAAACTTCTTTTGAAGGAAACCGAAATACATGAGTGCACTTTCAAAGGATTGTTTTTTTTTTTTTTTTTTTAAAGTTAGTAATCATTAAAACCGTTAAAAGTTACTTTCGATACCCCAGCAATTCAACGACGATTTGATTTTTATATACTTCTCTTGAAGGAAACTGAAATATTTCATGTGATTCAAGTGCACAATATAGAATACAAACTCTTTACGACTAAATTAAGAAACTAAGTAAACTTTTACTTATTTCTAGCATTTATGTAACATTTTGTTAGACTCAACAACCCAACCAAAAAATAACTATCCGAACTCAGCAAATATTGTATCAATTGCAAAAGATTTTTTGCTTAGAGTTTCTTACTAAAAACAGACTTCATCATAGCATAAACAAGCACATAAAATTTAACAGCTACAAAAAGTAAAAAAACTAGCTATAATATAAAAAAAAAAAATGGCAATGCTGCTAATCATTCATTAGTTATTGCTAAAAGCTCGACAGTTTTAAATTCATCACAAAAATTGTCCAAATAAATTTGGAATTGTTGATCTTTCCACTTATTTATGTGGTTGACACAAAGTGCACACTCTTTTTGCTGTTCATCTAATGCATCAAACTATTTCCCCAACGTCCAACCACATTGATGAGTAGGGTTTACCGAAAAACACCAGGAAGCCCTTACCCCTTTTCCCGTTCTATGGATACATCTCCCATGTGTTTATAAAATTGGTACGCACGCATAAATCATTCAAATTGTCAACACGAATTTATTTGCGTTGCGTTTCATGTAAGTTGCTTACTTTGGCCCAAAGCGGAAATGAATGTAAGAAGTGAAAGCGGGAGAGACGACAACCGCAACCGGGAGAGAGTAAAACCGCAAGCGGGAGAGAGGAGGCTAACTGCTTGCAGTTTGGGTGTCCTCGTTGTGCTTTTGTCAGTCATGACAAGTTGTTGTGCACTGTGCAAAATCAGATGGTCGAAATGGAATTGTATTTTGCACTTTGGACATTTAAGGACGGATTTGTTTTGAAAATTCTAAGGATTAAATAAGTAAAACGATTTACACGGAAATCAGCGATACGGTTGGTTTGAGCTTCCTCTGTTTGCCCCAGGCACAGAAAAACTCCATTGTTTTACTAGTATACAATTTTTAGATCACCAAGAAGACGTAGGTCACTTTCTCTAGACGCTTTTACACATGGTTATGCTCCTCTTCCATCACTGTTGAGTGCGCGATCGGAATAGGAGCACAGGAATTATTATTGTATTAGTTTAATGTTAATTTTCGGTGAATCGATGAAAAGTTTCTAGTCTTCACAAATACACTTTCATCTATAAAACATATTCCGTCAGTGCAATATACCGAAGAAGTCGCTACGATACATACGTTTATACCCTGTACACAAAGTGTAAAAGGCTATTATAGTTTTTGAAGTATTTTCGAAACGGATTAAATCATTCAAATAAATTTTGGAACAACCCGCTCCTTCATCATCACAAAAATTATTATATATATTATTACACAAAGTGTAAAAGGCTATTATAGTTTTTGAAGTATTTTCGAAACTCTTCATCTCCATTGCGCTAACATACGGCTTTTGTGTTTGACTTTAAGAAGTTTTTATTTTATATATTGAAGTAGAACATTCCGCACCACCTTTCGCCAATCCTTGATGTCGAATGCTTGAGAACCTTTGTTCTCTTAACTGGCCATAACAATCCGTAACTGGATTACGGCCAGATGTAGAGACGACATGGTGTGTATCTTCGTCGCCATCTCTCAACAGCCGCATTGAAGACCTTTCTCAAAGTAACTTCTTCATCCATACGACTTGTCCAAGCAAGTTGCCCCGCTGGATGCTTATTAGATTGACTATGTCAATGTCGTCGTAGAGCTAATAGAATTTGTTGTTCCATCTAATGCGGTAACTTAGAAAGTTAAAGATCTTACAAAGTACTTTCCGCTCAAACCCCAAAAGCATTTTCATGGCATCAGCCAGTTTCAGCGCCATAAATCAAAAGGGGAAGAATGACCGTCAATAGAGTGTTTGCTTCGTCTGGCGAGGGTCGTCTCTAATACTCGTTTGCCTACCGAGACCAAAGTAGCATCTATTGCCAAGAGAGATACTCCGCTTGATCTCCATGCTGAAAACGTTCTTCATTGTGACGTTGGTGGACCAAGTTAGACAACATCCTTGACAACATCAATAGCATAGTTTTCAACATCAATCTGAGAACTCCAACGCTGACTCTCTCCACTCGAAGAGAACATTTACTTTGTCTTGCTCTCATTTACAACCAGACCCACCCTGGTAGAATATCTTTCAATAGCGATAAAGACTCCGGTAACTGCTCGTTTAGTATGACCAATGATATCGATATCGATTGAAGAGGTTGCAGGAACGAGCGTCGCCCGCTCGTTATCAAAAGACTCAGTGTTCTTTCCTACCTTGACGGAGCTGCGTTTGTTGCTCAACGTCATTCCTCAAAGTGTCAACAACTTTGCACGGATTCCAAACTCCGACAATGCAGCATATACGCGATCCCTCAAATGCTGCTTTAGAGTCGATAAAGAGATGGCTGGTGGCGATTTTGTATCCGTGGATCAATTCAAATTGTGACTTTTTGTGATGATGGAGGTTGTTCCGAAAACGTGACGTCGATATCAAAATATTAATGAAATCTGAAAAAACATTTATATTTTCATGTTATGTGTACTTTTCTTTCGAATTCAAACATATCCATCAAAGATCTTGCATCAATAATGTATGTAGGCATGCTCACAGTTGTTTTTTTGGTTGCACGGTTTGCGACGTCACATTAGGGTAAGATGGGTTGCTTTAAGGTGACTATTTATGATCGCATGATCTTTTCAATGCACTTTCGTTTCGAAATTGTATGTATTTAAATTTATATGTAGCGAAATTTTAATAAGTTGTACTAAAATCGATGCGAATAGAAAACTTTTAATATTGTGTGAACATTTTGGAATCGTGCTATAGAGTTAAAAAATTACCGTAAATTGATTATACTTAGATATCCGCTGTCGGTGACATATGAAAATTAGCGGAAAACTTACACATTTTCGATTTCGATTGTTTAACTTTTGATAACGAGTAAATGCGAAAACTGAAAAATTGTAATCTTTTGAAAAAGGAAATCTTATAATGAGACACTTTTTTGTTTGCTTCAGGTAATTCCATTTGCAAACAACTTTTGGCTTTTTTCGAATTCATGACTTGAATACTTTTTGTTGCAGTGTACCCAGTATGTGGGTGTGTTTAAGTAACAGTTTGCGTGTGTCGCCTTTGTGGTCTGAGCCGTTTGCCCGGCTTGTTTGTTGTTTGTTGTTATTTAAGCAAATTTATTTGTCTACAGTTGCTGCCAGAGCCGTCTTCTTGGTCGACGCTGTTCTTGTTGTTGTTGTTGTTTGCTTTTCATTTCCGGCCACGTCGACAAATCACAGCAGCAACAACTACAGCAACTATAACACAAAAGGATATTATCTGCAGCAAAACAGTTTCCTCTCTGACGCACACACACACACACACACACACACACACACACACACACACACACACACACACACACATACATTTTGTATATTTATTTGGCTAAATAATTTGCAAAACATTTCATTTTCATTTCAAAGCCATTGTGTTTTGCTGCTTAATGGGCTTATAAGTGGCCCGGTAGCTGGCAGCACTTCAAAGCTGCCATTTAATCTCTGGCTGCAAATCTGGCCCAGTCGGATTCCCATTGCCCGTTACCCAGGTCACGCATGGGTCTAGAAACCTTTTTTTTTCTTCTTTTTTGTTTAAGCGGATTTTTTATTTTCACTCCTCTACTCTTTTTTGCTTATACCCTGTAGCCAAGAGTCAAGAGCATAATAGATATTTGCAGTGTAAGTAACAGGCGGTAGAAGGCGTGGCACTCCTTATGTTGTTTGTAAAAAAATGAACAGCGGCGCCACTGGTATTGATCTAAGCAGATTCGATTGTCCGTCCTTCCATCTATACGTTCAAAAGGAACTCTAGATTTCGGAGAGAAAATTTACCAAAATTTGACTAGATTTTACCTAGATGTCGAATTGTGCTAATATTTACGTTTTTCCAACAAAGGGACATCGGGTAGGGTTATAGATCTTACGCCTACAATAGAAGCTATAACTAAATATAAAAGTTAAGGCCACCAAATTCGACTGGAAGTCCCATGGCCCACATAATCCCAATCCTCTCCCCAACACCCCTTTATGTATGGACTTCAAACAAAGAACTCTTACGACACTTCTTACTGATCCGATTGGGAAATCTATGCCAAATTTTATGCCCACAACATACACTTTGACATAGTGTTAGGTGCTTAAGTTATACATGTATTATGCTTTTTTTGCGAGAAGTCGAATATACTTCCATAGCCTATTCTACAAGCCGGACCACTTCTAATAGCTTCGGAATTACCTTAAGTTGTCAAACAACTGTCCTTAAATCGAATTCTAAATCTGAGCTTAACTTAATATTTTGCTTCTTTTTTTTGTAAAGAAAGGGCATCCCACTGTCGGACATCACTTCGACTCCAAATGATTTTTTTGATTATGCTGTGGCTGCCAAAAATAGCAAAGCGCACAAAAGCAAGTCAGGCAAATTGTGGACTAAACCATTTAGATTTTCATTTCCGAGCAGCTAACAACAAAAAGCAAAAAAAAAGGTTCACCCACTCACCTTTTTTTCCATACATTCTTACTTTTTTTTGTTGTTTGTTGTTGATACGAGTTCAATTTTTTTGTGCTCACGTGTGCAAATAGAAAATTGAAACTAATTTTCATCTTTATACTCTACACACTCTATGACTTGCTAATTGATTGAGCAAATTAAAGTTGTAGACACTCAAAATTTCCGCTTATCATCTAGAGTAAGAACTTTAGTTGATGTCTTACTTGAAGTACGCTTTTAATTCAGTCAGTTAGCAAACTCGAGCCAGTTATGGCGCTACACTTGTACCCAATGCAGTTAATCATATTTGTGGCTCTTTTGGCCTTGGGGCAAAGCAATCACAATCTGACGGCTTTTCTGCAGCACCGCCAGAAACGCTGGCTAATCTATTCGAATAGCGGTTCGCTCAAGTTCAGCGTGGGACCTTCCATGCCCGTGACGCTGGCCGATCCGGTCACTTGGCGTTCGCTGGTCTGCTCCTATACGCTGCAGGGTTTTCAATTTAGCATGCCCACCGAGCCCACCTGGCCCTGGGACAAATGGGAGAGCATCTTTGAGCGTTCGCTGCGGCAACAGCAGCGGAATATTGAGCGACACACTGCGTCCGGCGCCTTGCTCTATGCGGACGATACGCGGCTCTTTACGTACAGCGCCTTGGAGCAGTATATAAGCAGAAGTGCGGGCAATGTCGCGGGTTTGGGTCGTCAGTGTCTCTTGCGCTCTATCTGCGAGAATGCCCAAGTGCATCATCATGTGGGCATATTCTCGGAAATACTGAACGTAGTGCTGACGTATGTTGCTGCCGCTCGCTTTCTAAAGTTTCAACTGCTTTTAACTGTTCTTTTTCTCTTTTGCCACTGACAGACCGGGCCAGGCGGACGTGGATATGGCTTATCATGATGCATATAAGGCGGGCAAGGCGGGTGCTAATTGCTTGCAACTGTATACCAAGTGTCCACGCGGCAGCAACATATTGGATGAGTATTTGATTGTTGAAACCGATTGATTAATTGATTAAAGTTTGGTTTTGACTGATGAGTTCTGCATTAGACAGCAAATAAACTGAGCTAAAGAGCATGCATAATGCCAATGTGTTGTCTTATGGGTTGTGGCTGTTGTTGCAGAAGTTGCGTTGAATTTGGTGCATACACACACACACACACACACATATTCACCTGTGCAACGACACACCTTGTGCACAAGTTCAAGCACCGCAAAATTGTGCACTTTGTCAAGCTAACTCGCTTCTATGCATTTCCTTCAGGTTTAACGCTCTTGCTTACTTGCTCTTGCTCTCTCTCTCTCTCTCTCTCTCTGTCTCTTTCACTGGCTGAGCTCTTCTTGCAGCAGCTTGACGTTGTTTGTTCGCGTTGTTATAATCGCATTTGAATTAGCTGTGCATACAAAGCAAAGGTACGCAGACCACAAGTACAGGGTGTTTCGAGTGAGCCTGATAAAACTAGAACTTTCTTGTACGTTTCGGTGCACGAGCTTGGGCTTATGTGTGTGCTTAGGTGCATAAGTCGGTTCGCGCAGACCTTCATCAAGTGGACCTAATGTTCACTCATGAGTTTAGTTATGTTAAGCTAACGAAATTTGTATCCAGAAAGTGGTATTGTTTGAATTCTTCTATCAATTGGAGAACTTGCTCCCATCGGCTGTTGATGACACAGTTCTTATAGTTAGATTTTTAACTATGCTTCTAAGTCTCTCTCTGCCGCATTCCTTAAAATCTTGTTATGGTATGTCATCGAACAACGGTCCTGAAATAGGATTTTAAAGCAACTTTTAGTCTTGAAAAAAATCCTTGTCATATATAATGTAGTGGATGATCGAAAGTTTTTGATTCAGGGTTGCTTTTAACGATCCTTCTTTACTCCGAACGTACATTTAAATTTAGGTATTCTTTTCATTTAAGTATATTTTTCAAAACGAGTGATACCTGTTCCTAGAGGGCTCTTCAATGAAAGATAACCCACCCCTAGCACTCAGGCAGCCTTGCCCATCGTCCCATAGCCGATAAAGAAAGTTACCAGTCTAAGAGATGAGTTGAAAAGAATTGGAAAATAGAGTAGGCTCAGGTGGCATTCAGAATCTTTCCGACTCCCGTATGCTATGAGGTGAAATCATGTTGTTAAGTTAAGTGTTACATTCACTGACGATTAACGTTGTGGGGGAGTTCTCCAAGGCCCTAAGTTCAGCCTGACTTTCACTACAGATGCGTACAGTTGTCCTACACAGCATACTCTCATAGAGCCAACTAATTCCTAATCTTTGAGGGTCACAATTTTCAGTATAGATTTCCAACGCTCTTAAAGGTATTAAATGCACATTGCCGAATTACTTTTGGTTAATAGATATATTTATCATAACGTCAATATAATGGAGGTGAAAGTCGGTTGAAAGAGATTTCTTGCTTATATTAAATCTTCTGTGTACATTTTTCACAATTTATGCTACAGATTGAATGATGGCAATGAAAGACAAAGCTGCTCTGCAAACCTGTAATCAAATCGAACAATAAGTCAATGAAAGTCGGTATCAGTTGGAACACTAACCGTCATATAATTGGCCAGAGAAGCCTCATAGATGCCCGCCTTCATAAGTGTCTCGCGTTGAGAGCGCATCATTATCAGACCCAAACTGCGACGCTGTTTCGGAGATGCCCTGTACCAGTCCGACAATTGTATAGCCTTATCGACATTAAGGCCCTGCAATAAACATTACTATATTATATGAGTATATCACAAGATTTAATGTTTTCTGCCAAATACCTCAACTTTGATCATCTCTCCACCGTAGCAATAAATAAACAATTGAATCATGACCGAAACCAAGAACGATACGTAAGAGATCTGAGACATGACCGAGTTTAAGTTCTATAGAAGTTATAAAGAATAGAGTTGTCAAAAAAAACTTTTGAATTGAGTTTTGTGTAACCGTCTGACCGTTGTTATTTGATAGAGAATCACTCCGAGATCCAGAGATGTAACCGAAAACTGACCAAACACTATGGGCCAGTACATCAGACGCAATTGATTGGTCATCTCCAATAGAAACACATGTTTTCGCACTATATCAATGAGTTGTTTATCGTCTTTCTGTTCCGATTCCAGGTAGTTTAGCATCCTTATATCATGTTGGAGCTCCTGAAAGTGCGCGCGTAGATTGAAAGCTAAGCTAATAAAGATACCATCGATTGCAGAGGCGTATACCACAACGGAGCACATGGAGAACATGATAAAAACGTAAGCCAGCACATAGCCCGGACTGGAACGGTAGTCAAAGAAATGAAATCTGCAGAAAAAGTTTGTCTAAAGTTATTTAGTTGTAAAAATGCAGCACTGCATACTTCATGGGTTCGGGCAGCACAAGCATGTACTCTGAATGCCTTATAAAGGATGTCAGAAGATCAATTATGGGGCTTAACAAAATGTAGGCTGCAGTGCTTGCACAGGAATAATAATAGGCGCGTCCCAACCAATTGGCCCACTTGTTTGCCTTTTCCAAGTAGTGATCTGTATGGTTGTCCATCTCTGTAAGATTTGGTCAAACAATAAATTTGATAGCTAATTGAGTTTCTTTAAGACAATTTGCCATACTCTTTTGATACATTTCACTGAAGATTTCTATCATGTTCCCTATATCTTTGCGATGATACAGATATGTTAATGTTTTCTGTAGAGTTAGCGAAGTGGTAAAAAATATGCTCAAACAGGCGGTGAGTGCCTTCACGTCGTCGGTATTATCCAAGGCGAAGGAGAGTAGTGGATACGGCGTTACTAGTATAATAACCAGAAATATATTTCTAAACTTAAACTTTGCTTCACCAATCCCATGTTTGGGCACAATGTTATGACCCAAAAACCACAGCAGGCTTGCTTGCAATTTACAAAGTTTCAACATGTTAGGAATTTTCACCACCCGAAAAAAGTAAAACTTGTCACGTTCACAGCTTGTGCAGCAATAATAGAAATTTTTAAATTTTCAACATTTTTTCGACGAATTTAGTTAATTACTAACTAATTGAGGCAAATGCTTGTAAATGCTAATTAGTCTTACTGGTAATTAGTTTAATAATCCTTTACTACGTTTTCAGTGAATTATCATGAAACAGCGCACTTAGCTAAGAACATCCTTACGTAACTGTTTATAAGTAAGACGCCATAGATGTAAATAGGTCACTATCACTTAAAATGCTACCCTTTGGGCTTCTGAACATTTTGTTGGGTTCTAATCATTTCATAAGATTGGTATAAGTCAATTCATGTGGCGAATCTCCAGTGAATTTGCTTAACGTAAGCTTTGAGAGGAATGATACCTCTAAAAAGGTTCGTCTTGCCTTGAGTGTCGGAAAATATAGTAACATTAAACGACTCTCATATGATGGAAGGTTAATACGTTGCGGCCAATTTAGACTTGTTAGCGCAAAGAAAAGGAACTGTTTTTGAACTGATTCGATTTTATCAGAACATTGAGAGTTACTAACAGGTGACCCATATTCTAATTTCGGGCAAGCAAATGATATGAATAACCTTTTACCGACATAAGGATTCAAGAACTCTTGGACCACCTCTAATATCAGGGATAGGACTGACAGGATAACTATTAGCTCAGTAGACAAGAGATCTCAAAGGTCGTGGTGCTATATTCCTCAATAACATTATTATTATTAAAATGAGAGATAAAAGGATATTCTTTATATATAAAAACGAATAGCGACAATTCAGTGTGGTACTGATTACTTCGCAATAACGCAATGTTTTCAGGTGAAACCTATACCATTTGAAATACAAAATGCTTGCGGTTTGCAGAATATAAGTTTCACCTGAATACGTTGCGTTTTAGTCAGGTAAAAATTTATTGGAAGTAAAAAATGTACTGTATACGTTAGAAAAAAATCAACAACAAAATGTATTGTACACACAAATGTTGTTATTTCTTGTTTTCTTTTTCCCTCTTCCTAATCAGCTGTGAATCATTTGGTTACAAAGAGGAGATAGAAAAATTGGAAAACAAAATTTTATGAAGTCAAATACTAGTAATGGTAATGAGTGATAATTCTTCGCGAAAAACTCATCAATTTTCCTTTATCGCAGTTCAGGATGAAATGATTAGCTGCACACCATTCAAAGAAGCTATTAAGATCGCACTGAAGATTACTCCACCCGCTGATGTCTGATATACAAGAATAAACGAACGTAGTACGAGCACGATTTGACCGAGGTGACTACACTGGGCAACTCCAGAAATTACATTGTTCGGTCCTATTGGCCGAAAAACCCAGAATATACGTGTTCATTGATCTTGATTGTATCACTTGGTCAGTAATTATACAACACGTTAGTCAGCGACATCATCTGTCGCGCATTGTATGTGGATCAGAATATGGAATATACGTTTCCACTCACTACGGAATATGTATTCATCTATTTTGTAAAGAGTATATTGAGAGGTACTGCCTTAGCTTCAGAGCAATGTTTCAGTACGGCAGATAAATCGTATTTGATTGCACGCTTATGTGGCAGACTATGTAAGGGATGTTATTCGATTGTCCCTGCCTACGTAGGTCATCAGATGATTGCTGCCTGGTACATGGAAACAGTTCGAACTAGAACCGATGGCACTAAAAAATGGAATAAGATTCCCGTTTTCTATAATAATCCAAATATTACTGTTGATATTCCTCAACATCAATGTACAGGAAGATACAATTTTGCTAACGATGTTAAAGATGTTCCGTTCAAAGGACAAACTGCGCTTTATCCTGACAAATAAATGCATATCAATTCATTAGAACAAATAAGTTTAAAAGTACGTACGTGTTCATTGAAAAAGTTGTTCAGTTGCTAGAGGTTTCCTCATTTACTCCGCCGCAAACCCATCTTAGAGCTGTTAGTGTATTGGTTGCTCCTGTAATCATTTTCATCCTCAATGAGTCCTCCTGACTTTTGAAGAAGTAGAAGAATGTCCTCCACTTAATGTGGACATTTCCGGAACAACACATAAATCCTCGTTACAATTCGACCAAGTACTCAGCCTGCTCCAACCTCTGCTTCGATTGCTCCTTCCACTCTTTCGGTTCTTGTCAGCGCACGGTTGACATATGTTTGGTCGCTACTTTTCGGGTGTTTTAAACATTTATCGATAACGAAAGAGCGTTCAAAGTGCGTACTTTTGGTTAGTTGCCACAGCTGACTTTTGTATACAATTTGCACAACAGTGCTGTAAAGTGAACAAGAAAGACCAGAGCTGCCACTCATTTCTATCTATGTATGTACAATTCTTTCATGCCCAGTTTCAGTATAACTGTGCTTAAAGCACTTGCTATAAAGTTGCACAGTTCCAAAGGAGAGCCTAACCATAACTTAGAATAGCTACTTAATACGTTTGGACAAGTAAGATAAAACTCATCATCAGAAGTGTGCCAGAAATTTCTAGACGGTTTGGCCTAAAGTTGTGTTTGAATTCTGATAAAACAATCCTTCGTTCAGAAGGAATCGGCTTTAAATATTTTCTGGCTTAACTACAAATTGCTATTGGGTTCAAATTTGGTGGGAAACAATTTCTGGCTCACCCCAAATTGAATTACAGTTATGCTTAAAAAAGGGGTTGCATAACAGAAATTTAAAACATAGTGAAAAGAGTTGACAAACGATGAACGATAACTGAATGTGAAATAACGGTAACACTCACTTTTATATGCGATTGCATTAAAACTGTAAGACTTGCATGCAACAACACTTCGCAACAAAACAATTTTTTTTTATGTGGAGATCATATATTTTTTTAACCTCCAATTTCTTATATCTTATATGGTGGCTGGAAATTGCCAGAGCTACAGTTTTACTAACAACTCTTTAAATTGGCAGTCACATTTTTATTGCAACTCAATATCACAAAGTATTTCACAAATTTTAAATATTTCGTTTTATTTTTCTTATTTCTTTTGGTAATTGGTTTAAAAATCACATAATTTACAGAAATACTTGCTTTCCGGAACGGTCCATTGATGCATTTTAACTTTATACATTAATCTTATTTTCTCTACTCACACTTTTGGCTAGTCTGCGCCTAACCCTATGCGGCCTTGAACGCGCGCAATCAATGCGTCTCGCACACTGATCGAAGGCAGCCAAGCGCTGCTTGCGAAATGCAGCCATTTTAAGTGCATTTCGTGCGAGTGTGAGCGAGACAAACACACACTTAGCTAGAACATTTATTGGAATGTGACTTGCAAAACATGGCTGAACCATTATGTTAGTAAGCTTCGCATCAAGTTTCTTAAGGCTTTTGTACTTTGAATAGAATATGCATCAGTTATTTATGGTTTTTGACATCTTTTCTTTTCTAAAGCAGAAAATTAAAACTATTTACCGAAAAACAAAATATGTTTCGTTGAAATGAAATGCAGCTAAAATGAATTGTTTTTCCTTTGACTTCTACTACTGGATATGAACTTTTTTTAATGAAATGATGCATCTTTGAAATCGTGGTACAGAATACGCCGGATTCTACAAGGCGGTGCAATAAAAACATAAAATTTGTAAACCAGTGTAACTTTTATATTGGCTCAACATAGAATGAACACTTTTCTCCGAAATTAACGTAACAATGTGCATTCTCATGCTTATATTTATACTCTAGCAATGTTTATATTAAATATGCCATGATTTTTATAGCTCCCAGAAGTAGGAGTGGCTGACGAAACTACACCGTTGTTTTCACGTCTTATCATTTTATTATATTATGCTAATAAAACTTAGCAGCTTTTTTTTATATTTGGAGTAAATTTAAAGTTCTTTATGGCATTGATTGCCGAAATTTACTGGGAAAGAGACGAAAGGCTTTAAGACGTCGATAAACACAACTGCTAGGGTATGCAGCATTCGGCGTTAGCGAAGCGAAGTTAGCTAACGATTTTTTATTGTACACTTTTAATTACCAATTAGTTGAAGGAAATCGTATTACATACTTATTAGTTATATTGGTAATTGGAGTATTAATCCCAGTAATTTGTAAGCACTCATTATGTGGCAAAACAAATATTATTGCTAAGTAGTTATTAAAGTAGGTAATAAAAGGGTTCATTATTGTTAAATTTTGTTATGTGTTGATTTTAATATGAGTTTCTATTGTTGATTGGTACCCACAGTAGAGTTGTTAGTTTGTTAGTTTTCCAATTACTGCGTAATTGCATGTTTAGTAGTATGAAAAGCCATTGCCATCCGATCTTACCAATAGAACAGAATAGAAGTACGTATTTAAGTAATTTTCTATTTTTTTACAGCTGCAAGGAAGAGAAAAGTCGTTAGGAAAAAAGTCAGTTACAACAAGTACAAGTCCCCATATACACTAAATCGACCATACGGTGAAATGGAAACGGAAGTATTTACTTTTATGTCTCTCTTCATAAGTTCGATATGAATGTAGCCATTTTTCTATTGGGAAGTTCCAATTGAGAAATTATCCTATTGGGTTACAATGGGGGAAAAATATATGTATGCCTATAAATTCAGTATTCTTGGGGCAATGTTGTTTAATTTCAAAACATAGATCGAAAATCCGATCATCAGTGACAATTTTCAAATCAATATGTGGCAGGGTGCGGCAGGAAGGGTAGGTTCTTTGAAAAAAGGTGATCACAGTTTTAATGATTAGGCTCACACGAATCTCCACACCAAATTTTGTAACTCTAGCTCACATAAATCCATATCTACATGTATTAGAACAGTTTACAGGCAAAGAGGGGTGAAATCATCACATTTTCGACTATAACTTTTGATGTACTTATCCGATTTTGAGCATTTCTATAAGGTAGATGCAGGACGCAAATTTCTGTCGAGTTTTAAGTTGATAGAAGTCTTCTGGCGGAAACGGTGGCAGATATCAACCCAATTCAATAAACTTTATCTTACATGAAATTACAAGATCTACCGACTCATGCAGACAGACGGGCAGACGGACATGGTCCAATCGCTACCCGAGTCAATGTTGAGAAGTTTCGCGCATGGAACTTATGTTCTGTCACGCCTTCTTTTGCCTGTTACACACAAATCTATTATATAATATAATGACAACGGTAAGTTACACGCACGGAAGAATTTCGAGAAAGAACTGGATATGTTCGCAAAAAGTTTCAAATTTTACGTCCATTTTGTGGAATTTGTGTTGAATTGCGTGTAAAGCATTTTTCAGAGAGTTTTCTTTCTTTCACAGACTGTTTCTGTTAATATGAACAGATATTTTACTTTACTAACAGTCTATTAGACAAACATATTAACTTTTACATCTTTTTATCTAATCATCTTGGTAATTACTCGAAAGTATGTAAATGTATGATTTATAAAGAGTAGTAGACTGTTCAGCAAATGCGAGCCTGGTTTCTTTTTAAAAGATGATGATTTCTTACTTTAATATAGCTTAATGAATAGCACAATCTGATTTTACTCTGAATTTCTATAAAGATGAAGAAAGTGTCAAGCAACCAGAAGAGACTTACCTTTCCAAAAAGACAATTAGACAAACATGTTCAATTTTACAACTTTTTATCTAATCATCTTGGTAATTACTTGAAAGTATGTTAATGTATTACTTATGCAGAGTATACAGCAGATGCGAGCAAGTGTTCTTTTTCAAAGACGATGGTTTCTGACCTTAAAATAGCTTTTAAGTTCTTTAAAAGAACACTATCTGTGGCTTAGTGCTAAAAAGTGAAAACAAATCCACGGAAATCTCATAATTTAGAACTTTATGGCGCTCTTTCTGCCACACCCTGTATTTAAATGTGGTCTCCTTTGACTGCCGGCAGTTAGGAGTTTCAGTGGGTTGGCAATTCAAGCCTAATGTGTCACTTAAGACGCATTTATTGTCTTTTAGTTGTTTTCACAGCTACTCAGACCCAGACGCAGCGCCGCTCACTCAAGCGCAACGGTATGTCGTTCTTGTTGTTGTTGCTGCATTTTCATTTAATTGATGCCGCCATTGTTGAAAAAATGGCGGCCGCCATTAATGAAATGTTGTACGCTTTAAATGCAAGTGAAAATCTTAATCTGGCAACACATTAAAATCAAACCGCAGAAATCACTTTACGTTAGTGTGTGGCAAAGTTTTTACTGAGTTTTTTACTATTTTCCGCTTTTATGGCCAACAACGAAAACTTAATGAATTATGTGCGTGTGTATGTGTGTGCCTTTAGGTATGCAATGCAAATTACACATTAAAATATTATTTCATACAATGTATTTGCCATAACAATTCACTGGGATTTAAGTGCAGCTCAGCCAGCTTAGCCGCAAATTTAATCAAATTGTCAGAAATCCACAGCAAAACCATCCAATATGCTGCGGCCACGTGGACAAACCGCATAATGTGTGAGGCAATCAATGCCAGCTAAGCCTGCCGCATGAGCCTCATGGTAATCTGCATCCAGCTTGGTCTTGCCGGGTCTTTGAAATATAAAGAAACCTATAAGTTATGGTTTAGCTTTAAATATGCTTAAAACTCACGTTAACAGCACATGCAGCAGCTCCGCCATGATGCCCACATGATGATGCACTTGCGCATTCTCACAAATGGCTCTTAGCAGACACTGACGTCCCAAGGATACCTCAGTAACACTATGCACCCGCCGCGTGCTGTCCATATAATGCTCCAACGCTGAGTAGGCTAATAATCTGGTGTCATCCTCGTAAGTTTCATCCAATTTGCTTATTTGCTGTTTGAGCGAACGTTCAAAGATTTGCTCCCATTTATCCCAGGCATACAGCGGCTCCGAGGGCAAAGTATAGATGCCAAAATGCAGCGTATAGAAGTAAAGCAAACCGCGCCAGGAAGGGCCCTTGTCACCCAAATCTACGGGCATGACAGGTCCTATCACTAGACGTACATTGCCGCCATTTTGGTAGATAAGCTGATGACGCTTTTGACGTTTATGCAGAAAATCGGTTAGATTCTGTTCCGGCGTAATGATATCGTACGCAGCTTGTAGTAATGGCAAAAGACCGCACAGCAGCAGCGAAAACGTTATGGAATACATTACAGATATAGATGTGGAGAACGTTGTGCTCACTGCCAAAAACTTTTCAAGAATAAGTATCAGCCACAATCAAACACTGATTAAGCCGTTGAACAAGAAGTGTGTTTCAATATTTACTTTTGCTGTTAACAAGTTAAATGGGTTATAGAATAATAAAGTGCAACAACTGGTTAAGTGCGGTGCTTGTAAGTGATTCATTTAACAATCAAATGTGATAATCAACTCATTTCATTATGAGTACACTTTTTTTGCTTGCTTTTCTACTGATACAAATTGTTATAAGAGAAAGGGGAAAAAAGTTTTACCATTTAAATTACGCGCTCGCCGAATAAGCAAGCACAGCAGAGCTTATTTTTCAACACTGCAAAACGCAAGCTTTAAGCTTAGTCTGCTTACAAAGTTCAAATACTGATAAAAGAGCAAAAATTTCTATCGATATACAAACATTTAGATTATTAACGCTGAAAGATTCAATTATTTGTAGCATCAATCTTAATTCCGTGTGGGTCGAAAAAAGACGTTGAAATCCGACATTTCTCAGTTAGTTTCCGAAGTACGGTATAATTGTAAGCAATGATATGTATATTTAGAGCAGATTATTGGTTTCATGCATGAAGTTGCTGCAGGTCTAGCATACGATTATGTTGTGGAAGTTGACCACTATTTGATTTCGTATATGTTGTGTAGATGGAAACGGTGTTTCGCCTTAAAGTTTTCAGTTGCTTAGATGGTTCCTCCACTCTATGACCAGGAAGTCTTTATCTTATTCTTGGATGTTAGCGGTCAAAGCACGGGACATACGAGGCAAATGTTACGCCGTTACTTTCCGATGAGGCAATATTTGGTATATGTATATACATAAGTTCTGCTTTCAATCGTATTTGTCATGGAGTTTTTGAACCCTTTACTGTGTCTCTCATTCGTTCGCTCTACATGTGAGTGCAGTTTTTGGTTTCGTTGTTGTCTTGCTTGACATTTGACTTATACACAGGATGGAATGACCTGCTGCTATTTAGGATAACTGTATATGTGTGCATGTTATCACAATGAACGGTAGTTCGTGCTGTGACGAAAGCAAGCGACTCTGACTTTGTGTTGTAGCTCACTAGCTATAAATTACAGGTAGTTTTGAACTTTTGACTAGAGCGTCTGATCCGGTCGAGCCGTATACCGTTTTAAAAGTATTAAAATGTAGATTAACCATTAATAGATGGTTTTTTTGATTAAGCTATTGGTTTGGAAGATATTGTGGTTTAAATGAAAATGTTCCTTAGTCCTAGCGGTGTGCCGGGCTGATATAGAGCTCCGATAAAAGCAGATATGGCATACAAATCCAACAAGACTGAAATAAAGTTAATCGAATGTACTCGCCAAAAGTTATAGCCTTTCAAAAACTTTGCTAAAATCTATAATGCAATAAAAAGAATTTGTCTGAAGTCTGAAGTTTTCTTCTCTTTCCCCTCAGTTTGACGAAATGAAATGACAGTACTTTTTCTCTCGTCACATAAATGATATCATGTATGTATATTATGATTTGCATACAAGTACCTACGATTTCGGTACATGTTTTTTAAAATCGAAGATGTTTTGATGATATTATACATCATTTTTTTTAGGAAAGATATTTAGCACAGCATTTTGTGTAAGGTATGTTTGCTAGAAAATTTTAAGGGGCGACAATTTTTGGATTTCCGACAAAAGTGCTTTGCATGCCGCCGTTCGTGGACCATCAAGTAGTGACTGTACTATTCAATGGTGCGGAATGAAATAGTTCGGATGTTGTACAGCTAGCAAATTCAAAGATTATCTTACATTAATGAGCTGTTACCGGCCAGCCATCACAAGACCTTGTGTTTTAAAGTCGAAAGTCGGAAAAGCGCGAGTTCACTTTCCGGTTTGTTTGGCTTGGGAATCATTATCACTTTTGCACATTTCCATTGAATTGGCTAATGGTCCAGTCTAAGCATAGAATTGTACCCAAAGGTCAAAGTAAAAAAATTCATTTTTGAGGAATATTTCTTATAGATAGACCATCAATCTTGTCGAAGCCTGATGATTTTTGATCATTCCACCTCGCTTTCTATCTGAGAATCGCTTGGATCGTTTGGCTGAAATACAGTGAAAAGGACCTGAATCACTGTTCGAACTGCTACGGTTCTTTTAATACTTTTAATGTTTAATATATTTGCAAGAATGAGAATCTAAATTTCTAAGGTATCCAGCCAGCGATTCATTTCTCATCTCCAATAACTTTCTCTTAGTCTTCTGTCAGAAGATTTCTTTATTCCGTTTTCTGTACTCTAAGAGATGGGTTTTGAGAAACAACTGCAATATTTGTTGCTTTTGTTCGCTTTGCGTTTATTTTATTTATTTATTTTTATACTATGTACAATAAATTAAGCAAATTCGTTCGAAGATTTTGTATATCTGTGCAAGATTTGCTACCAAAATATCATGCGTCCCGCATTTGGCGCTGTGGCCTTGGCCAAAATAATGCCCGATAGTTCATCGTCTTCCAGATCATTGCTGCGGCATTTGGTAAGAAGTTAGAGTTAGGTAATTAAACAAAAAATAATATAATAATTTTAAGCTTATGCTATTTTACATAGAAAGCCCTTTACATATATACATTTATTTTCTTGCAATTGTTATTCGGATATTTTGACTGTTTTTTTTTTTCTTTTTCTAACAATAAATAACAATGAATGTTTGACGCTTGTGCTGAGAGACAGCTGGGAGTGTGTGTCACCGTTAGATGGGTTGTGGTATGATCGAATGATTTATCGAATTCAAATCGGGGCTGGCACAATAATGACAACAAGTAGTACAAGTACGAGTACAAATTGCGGTAGCCAATTCGGTTTTATGGTCTACAAATAGAATTCAAGAAGAGAAGAAAAAGAAAAAAAAAAGTATATATGCAAGATAACAATAATTATAAAAAGAAAATTAAAAAATAAATTGGCAACAAACATTAATTAAACAAAAAACACAAAACAAAAGGTTAAAAACAAGACAAAACATAAAATGAACATGCGAATGATGGATGTAAGGGGCAGGGAAAAGGAGAAGCAAGGAAACTGTATATTGAGCAATAATACACATTTATATTTTTTTTATTAAGTAATTTACTTTTTATTTTTAATTTTGTATTTTTAATTTTAGGCACTAGTTCCATTTAGGCGCTATTTAAATATAATAAATTACGTTTATATGTTTAATATTGCAAAAACTCATTCAAAAGAAATAGGCCTTAAAAAAAAATGTCATATTTTACAACAATTTGTTTTTTATATTTTAAATATCACTTATTTATTTATATTTTCGTTTCAAGCCACTTAATTTTTTGGAACAAAGAAATTTTGTTTGCTTGCGGACGGTTACTAGAACATTGCATACAAAAAATTTACATTTTTTTTTATGTTTAACACAATTAAAATTAATTATAAATATATTTTTAGCATATATTATATAATTTTAGGTTTGTATTTTTGTTTCTTTTTATAAGTAATGTGCGTGTGTGTGTGTATGTATGCAGTCGTTAATAATATTTTATAAATTAGTTATTTATCAAATAGAATTTTGCAATTTAAATTCGTTGTTTTTTTTTTTTTTTTAAATTTAGTTTTTAATAATTGCAACTAATCACAAGGCAAATAGTTTGTTTGTTTTTTGGTCTTACGAAAAGGGCGCGTCAGAGTTGTTCAAATTTTGGGCCAAAGGAACTAAGCTTAACGAGTAGAAACAACGAGTTACCAAGAGAGATAGGAGGCGAGCGAAAGAGAGGCAAGTACCAGCACCAGAAGGTAGTTCCAAGAATGAGTTATTACATAAATGCAAGTGTGTGTGTGTGTGTGTGTGTGTGTGGATACTTGTATGTGGGTAGTGGCAAGTGATGAGATTCGTTTTAAAATGGCACGGCATAAATGTAACGAGTAACTAACAGCGAGTAACAACAGGCACTTAGTGAGCTCGAGGCACTTTTGGGTAAATGCAAGTCTAAAACTAGTTAAATGAGAGTACTGTGTTGGACAACGATTGAAAGTAACGAGTAGCAATTAACATGAAGCAATAGTTTGTTTTTTGGTTTGTCGCACTTAACGAGCAACGAGTGAAAGTAACGAGTAGCGAATAGTAGTATGAAGCGATAGTTTTTTTTTTTGGTATTTCGTTGTTTTGTGCTTACTTTTTCATCAGCGAACGCACTTTTTTCATCGTGCGATTAAAGATCGTCTTATTGTTGGCGCTATTGTTCGATCCCAGCGAGGAATTGGACGTCTTACTGCTATTCACACTGTTGCCACGATGCACATGCGCCGAGGCACGCTGCTGACTCGCCGCCGTTGCTGCCACCGCCTGCGATTTCACGGACACCGAGTCCTCGCGTTCGCTCTCCGTGGAGCTAACACCCTCCGGACTCTGGCGATTACCCACGCGCGTGCCTGTCGTACGGTCTGGTGTCTTCCTGCGCGGCGGCTGTGGCGTTATGGGCATAGCCAGATTTTGCATGCTCTGCGTTTCGTCCGTCGGCTCAGACGGCACCACTAGCGCCGCCAGCGTTTGTTTGGACAAAATGTGATCCAGACTGCGTGACTTGCGATGCTGCTGCACATTGGGCGGCGCCAGACTCTGCGCTGGCTTTTCGCGTCGCTCCACATGGCAACACTCATTGCTGTCTAGCACGTCGGGCTGCAGCGTGCTCGTTGAACTGGCATTGGTCAGCGCCGTGCTACCCGCTGTAACCAGCGCTGCCGCAGCAGCTATGCGTTGATCCGTCGTGCTGAGACTGTCCTGACTGGCGCTGGCCTGATCCAACAAACCGTCCACACTTTGCGATCTATAGCCATTGGCCACGCTGGCGCTTTGTGTTATGCCCGCCGCGGATTTGCGGCGTGGTTGTGGTGGCAGATACGCCAGCGGCGTCATATTCTGCATGGAGGCTGACGCTGCTGCAGATTTGTGCAGCAAAGCAGCCTGCTGTGTGCGGTAGGGGGTAAAAATGCTGGGACGCTTGCCAGCGCTGCCGCCACGTCCATAGATGCCGACGCCACTCAGCTGACTGTTGCTGCCACCGTGCGCGCTGCCTAAGACGCGCTGACGCGCCGGAGAGGGGGACTGCCGGTACCTATTTGCCTGATGATTAGCTGCTCGTGAATTTTGTTTCGAGTTGCAATTAAAATTAAATTGATTATTATTAAGTAGGTTGTAAGTATGTATGTTTAGGTGGTAGAGTATATGTGTGTGAGTGTGACAGCAAAGAGAGCTGCTGTCTGCTAATGAGAGCATGAATACGTATGAGAGTATAAAAGAGCAGGAGAGAGATAGAGAGAGTGTGTGTATGTTTAGGAAACTTGCGCTGCTCCGCTTTGACTGTTACTTTAGCTTGACTGGAGCACGGAGCAGCAGCAGCTACCATCTTGAGGGGGGATTGGGAGGTGGTCTTAACAAATATTCGAAGTTTAATCATTAAGAGCTCTTATAGTGGGGCCTAGTCCACACTGGAGGAACTCGAGCTAGAGTTTGTATTTGTAGTTGTAGGAGTAGTACTCGTTGGCCCACCTTGTCCACTGCCATTTGTTGCCATCAGGCCATCCACCACGCTGCCAGCTGCACCACCGCCAGCACCACCGCCGCCATTCTGCTGATAATCGGAGTCGTTGCTGTGCATTCTTTGGTATGACACCGCGCCGGGCGTTCCAGGCGCCAGGGCCGTAATGCGATCGATATTCTTTTCACCGCGTAAAAATCTGCGCCATCAGAAGAATATGGGGGAATGTACGTAAAGGAGTAGTCACAGATTAGCCAGTTTGCCAACCACAATAAGGTTTTAGAGTTTTTTTTGCTTAGACGCGCCGCTTTATATACCTTTCGAGCTTATCGATGCACGCGTCCTGATAGTCATGTATCCAGCTGACACCATTAAAATGCGCCACACTGCGCATATCCTCGGGCAAACGCTCCACTTCCGGCCAATTGAATTGCTGATCCATGATGGGTATGATATTACAATTAGAGTTGAGTGCGGCAACAATTTCCTGCAAGGATCACAACACCAAATTAACATTTTTATTTTTTTTTGGCAAAAAGTGAGCTGCACTTACTCGATGCACCCAATCTTTGCATTCCTCATCATTGATGCAACGATGCAGCGCATCGGGCGTTAATACTAAGACAAAGTTCTTTGCCTGACGAATACTGTTCAAGAGACCGTTATCAAACTTGCCCGCCTCCAAACGCTCCACATCAATGAACACGGAAAAGCCGCGCAGCTGTAGGTGGACCTGTAGTTTACGAAAAAGGATTAAGTTCTACTTTTAACAACAACCGATAAGAGGTTCTACGCACCTTCAGCAAGCTGGCCAGCTGAGAGCCATTGGAACGCCTGTAGCTGACAAACACATCCAGCGTCTTGGCCATGTTCTCCTCGGACGAGCTGGGCAACGAATTCTCCAAGTTCTTAACCGCATTGAGTATGCGCAGTCTATGTATGGAGTTCTTGATGCCACAATCCGTCATCAGCATATCTTCATTGACATGAGGCAAGGCGCCTTTGTCAATGCCAGCATTGAGCATGGCATAGGTGTAGGTGCAATAGTCGGGACCCAACTCGGCCAGAAAATGATGCATCTTGGCCGTATCTTTTGAGGAGTAGTCAGCCATGCGTTTGAGATTTTGCAGCTCACGCTCGAAGCGCTTTAGCAATATGCCATTGGATATGCCGATGTCATCGCGTAGATTCTCCTGTGTCAGCTTGAGCAGCAGATCACCATCCACCTGTGACTGGGAAAACTGTTCTATGTAATCGCTAAAGTTGATTTGTTTGACCCACTCCAGCACATCCTCGACAGACCAAAGCGGCACCTGCTGTGACAATTTGTGTGGCACTTGCTCGCCTATGAGACGCAGCGCCTGTGCGGCAAACTTGGATGCAATGGCATTGGGACAGCTGGCCACAGTTTTGAGCGCCTCAATAGCGCCAATATCACGAAATATTTCTGTGTTGCCCTGTTCCCGCTTGATGCCCGCCTCCATGCAAAAATGAAAGGCCGCCAAGTTGCGCGCCTCCTCACGATTCGAACTTAAGACGGGAACCAGACGCTTGAGCCACTGCTTGCTCTGGCCATGCACATGCGCCAGATTCGAACGGCCAAACTTCGAGGGATCGTGGGAGGTGACAAATGGCTCGACCAAATCCAGGCAACCGGACTTCAACACCTCAGCTTCGATTTCCTTATTGGCCACTAGCACAGCTATTGCTAGGCAGGCGTAGTACTTAATGTTGTCGTCGTTGTGAAAGGCCAGCGGGAATAGCCACATGGGTACCTTGCGCACAATCATGGTCTCCTGATTCTCGGCACCGCCATACAAGGACAGATTAGCCAAGGCGCTGGCACAATGACGCAGCGTCTCCACATCGCTGGTGCGACACTCGAACAGCACAGCGTCCAAACCACCCAACTTGATAACGTCCGAGCACGTGCCCTCAGAATGCTTGAAGAGATGTTCGAGTATGCCGGTACCCACACGTGAATGCTCCATATTCGATTTCTTTGTGCAGACGCAGGCCACATTGACTACCTTGTCCAGGCCATAGTCCACGACATGTGCGCGATTTTCATTGGTCAAGCACTGTTCCAGCAGCTGTGCCGAGGAGAACTGCAGGCCCAAATCAGCGTGCACACAGTTCTTCATGAGCAGGTCCAAGCCGCCGCTTTGACGCAACGAATTGCACAAAGAATAGCCTAGTTCATGTCCATGTGTGGGCACTTCCCAGGCGCGACGTATGACCTCATTAATCTTGTCCAGGTAGAGCGACTTGTCGTTGCCCGCGCTGGCTCCGTCGTCACCCTGCAGTGAATGCACCCAGTTGGTAAGCACATTTGAATACTTGTTGATGGCTTGTTCGATTTCATGTGGTCCACTGCCGGCTGTCAGGGATTTGAGATCGTCTAGCTTGAGATCTTTCAGCTTGACGAGCTGGCCATTTGTGGCAGACATTTGCGAGGAGGACGAGATCATGCTGCTGCCTGTGCTGGAGACACCTTTGTGCGTCATCGAGTAGTTGGCCTGTGTAGCCGAGGACATATGCTTCTCCTGGCTAATAATACCATTGGAAGTCATCGTTTGGGATTGCTGGGATTGTGAGATGGCTTTTTTGTCGGCGGAGAAGGTGTCGCTCTGTACTTTAATACTGCTGGCAGCAACATTGTTGCTGGCCTGTTGGGTTATGTCGCCGGTGCGCAATGATAGCGCTTCCTAGAATGCAATGAACGTGTATAAGAAGTTAGTGACCGGACTTAAAAAACAATAACAAAAGTTTAGGTTATACAAAAAACATGCTGCAAGTCTGCGTAATGAACAATTATGGCCTTATACAATACTATTGAAAACTGTTATACAACTTCATTTTTAAACGGTATGAAGAAAACTGTTATACGATCGTATATGTTTGGCTTGGCTCATTTTCAATGTGTAAAAAATCATGCTGCACTATAACAGTTGATTCGACTGTTATAAACTGTTATACATACTGTTATACAAATTGTTTTTGTAATCTATATTGAAAGTATGATTTGTAGAGCTGTTATACTGTTATACAAAACTGTAATACGCTAACATATACCTTGCTTCGTTCAACTTCTATGGGTATTTCACGCACATGTTTCAGTGGCATTAACGCGGGACTATTATTGTTGTTGTGATTTGTGGCTGCTGTGTGGTTGTTGTTGTTGTTGTTGTTGTTTGGTGGTGCTTGTATATTCGGTGTTGTGGATGGTGGCGGTGGTGGAGACAGTGGACAGTTTCTAGATGGCTGTAAGGGCGGATTAGAACTTTTACGTACTCTGGTATGTGACGATGACGAGGAGGAGGATGCCGTGGAGGATGCAGACGAAGCTGAGCAAGCGGAGGCAGATGAAGCACCCGATGTACTAGACATGCGGGACATGCTGGATTTGTTCTGAGTTTTGGCAGCGGCACCTACAGCGGCACTGGCAGACGTAAATGGTGTACCGCCCACCACTTGCACAGGCTGTGGGGGCGGCGACAGCGGCGAGCTTTGCGACAGGCGGCTAATCGGTGTGCTCACAGGTGGCGGTGACATGGGCATCTCAACAATGGGACTAGGCGAACGATTGGGCACAAAATCCGACTGGCCGCTCGAGCGAAAGATGCCCTTGTGCACCGGCCAAGGCGCCTGATTGGACATATCGAATCCGAACCGTTCGAAACTATTTCAATGTCAAATGTGGCAGCAACTGAGCAGGCGGAAGACGACGTCGACGGCGATGACTCGGCGTGTTGCAGAATTCGACGTTTTGTTTCAAAATACAAGTATAACACGGCGTGAATGTGAAAAGTTTTCTGGGTTATACTATACAAAGTTTATTTATTTTGTTTCGAATAAAAATAGCGCACAAATTAGCTGCGCCGACGTTGACGCTTACGTTGACGTCGTTGTGTATTCACAGTTAGGTCGTGTATGTGGACCGTGTGTAAGTGTGCGTGCATGTGTTTTGTCGATGACACTGACCGACAAATTGAGCTTGTAATAATTTTTACTGTTTGCGCTTTAATTGTTTAAGTTTTCTTCTTTTTTTTTAGCTGTAAAGTGCATGAGGTTAAATACAATTAAGAGGACTTGACGAAACTTGACGAAACATATTGCACATAGAAGCATGCACTTTTGTTGATTAAGAACTTAACGAACAAAGATAACGTGAAAAGAGATATTGTTAAATAGGTCAGAATTGTGAAATCTTTAAAAATTTATAATGAACACAATCTCACATAACGGTGCAAACGATAGCTCATTTTGGTCTCGAAACGATTCTAAAAACGTGCTACACTTTCGTTAAGTTTATTATTTTCTATAGCGTTCGTTCTTTGTTTTGGCTGTTCTAGAATGTGTGTCTAGTCGGACTTATAACTTTACTTTACATTTTCGTTAAGTTTTTCAGTTTTGCACACTTTTTTTTGAATTCTTAGAATGCTCGTTTCTTGCTTTTGTGTTCTAAAAGCTTGGTCAAGTAATATTGCATAAGATTGAACACTAGAACGTTTCACTTTTAAGACTTTAATGCGGAAACTGTTATACTGTTTTAGAACCCTTTCAATAAAAAATGTATTTTTAGCATTTCGAATCTCGTTACTTTGTTTTGGTTCAAGTTTTGGTGTTGATATCTTTTCGCGGAAACTCTTATATTTTCACTGATATGTTGCTATAAGTCCTGCAGTTTTTGTGTGTGAAGTGATGTTCTTGTAATTTTTAACAAAATTTGTTTAGTTAGAGAAGTACGACGTATGACTGCAATACTTTAGTGCGGCAACTGTTATATTGTTCAAACTGTTATACTGCCTTAAAATCGCTTTTTTCACATTGCGAACGCATTCTTCAAATTTTGCCAAGTACAAATATACACTGTTATCGTAAATATATGATCATATATTTTTTTCGAAATTTCGAAAATTGTTGCTTTGCTTGCTGACAAGTTTTACAGTTGAGATGTTGTATCCTTCCACTGTTATATTTTAACTCATTTGCTGTTATAAATCCATTTTTAGCTTTAATTCAATTCCAATTTGAATACTTTTGGTCGTAGAATTTAAGTGCGAAAACTGTTAAATTTCACTTTTAATCTGTTAGAACTTTGAAACGAAAACTGTTATAATTTCAAACTTTTATCAACTTTAAGCTCGCAATTCTTCCGTGTTTACTTATAGAATTACTCTCCCTTTTGTCATTAGTCTCCTCAAGTACTTAATCACACTGTTATCACGCATATTTCACCATATGATTTCGTCAAGCTTCTATTTTCGAAATTTCGAAACTTGTTGCTTTTGCTTTCCGACAAGTGTTATGTATTTTTAATGACAAGTATTTGCGAAAAAGTAACGAAGCGTCGTGTTCGACTAGAAGGTCAGTTTCGTTCTAGGCAATATCTTCTGGTATGGTGCGATATTTTGGCACTTAATTTTATTCTTTTCTTTTTTCGTTGTTGTTGTTATTTGTATGCACAGCTGTTCAATTGTTGTAATTAGTAAGTCGTTTACATATATAGCGCAAATAGACAATGTCTATATCTCGACCCAAAACATATATACAATGTTTCGTATATACGTATATTATATAGGTATATATATGATTTTTCGCCTTTAGCGTAACGTTCGCGGCGCTCGTTTGTCTGATACTGAGGGGCCTCAGCGCTATTCAGCGCCAATTTATTTAGAAGTGAAAAAAACCATTTTATTCGAAAACGAAACAAACTTTGACTGTGGTCAGAGCTAAATTCGCGGCACACATTTTCAGAGCGTAAAATTAAATCATGAAACAAATACAAAACGAATCTACATAAATCAAAAAAAGAAACAATATATATGCTCATGGAGCGTATTCTCGGAACTACTTTACTTTTGTGGAACTGCGTGCTGTGCCCTGAGATTTGTTTAAGAAGTTCGTGCAAGCCCTAAATTTTCATGTGTAAAACGAATACGAATTTATCAACATTTGTGGAAAGCGCTTAACTTTGTTACTATTAAAGAACAATAGTATACACATAATATAGAATAAAACGTGTCTGATTTTGGAAGCTTGCCAATTTAAATGTATTAATGAAATTGTATGGCAGAAATGGCTCAATTTTATATTGAAGAGCTTCTAAGGCCTAGTAACTTGTTAACCAGACGAAACATAGGAAAAAGTAGTATTCTAGTTGACAACAAGATATTGATGCTAATTATAAAGAAAATAAAGCTGTCACTGCCTATTCAGTGGACATGAGTTTACGTTTTTTAATGTGACACATCTATTGGCGCGCCTTGAGGGTAAGACCGATACGTATGCCGTCACGAAAAGTTGATATTACGCTGAGATGGTGTTACGCTCAGGTGGTGTGACGATGACGAAGGAAATTAATTCCTTCAACTTACTCAGATAACTCGTGCTTGTTGTTTTTCCATGGTTTTTGTCTACGCTTTATCTAGACAATCTGGCAGCTTCGTCCTTTTTGTTAAGAATCTCTCCATAATTCAATCTCCCATTGTCTTTGGTTTTCTACCTTTATTCTACAAGTTAGTGCTGTTTACCCATTTAGGTTACTTTGTTGGTTGAAGAAGCTGTTATCTTGTCATTCTTCTCAATTCTACTGTCCTACCTAGGGAGATACCCTCCACAGTTTTTCTATAGGATATGCCACAATAGGCGAAGTTATTTGAGCGCAAGGGTTGGTTCAACACTCCCTAATATCTTACCCACCCAGAATCTACTCTAATCTGGAATATATAATTGCTTTCTATACTTCTAGCTTATTCCTAAGCAAATTTTAATGAGGACTTCATTAGATGGATGCACAAGACTAAGGTTTGAAAGTAATATCGCTCGTAAGTTGTCTCGCCTGCAACCCTATACGAGTTACTTCATATTAGAATGCATTCTCATATCGAGCGAGATATTGTGATATAAGTGTTGTAAAGTGCGATTCAGTGTTGTAATGTACCTCAAAGTTTAGTGCTTCAAGTGGGATGAAACACAACATACCGGCAACAAATAATTCGTTGGCTCCTTTTTTGCTTCGCCTCTCTTGTTTTTTGCCAGATACTTGATACAAATTCACTAAGTTCAGCACAGTTTGCATTTCAACCTTTGCAGTCCTTTAACTTTTGACCTTTGGCATACATATAATAACGCAATAATGCTTAACGATTTCATCAGCTGCCATACCAATAATACCATAAACTTAGCCAGTTTCACTTACAACATTCAATTAACGGATCATAAAATCATGTATGCTAATTCTAACAATACCAAATATTATACTGCTATAAATTTTATTAAACTTCTGCCAGACGATTAGATTAGAACTCATCGAACTAACGCATTCAAATGTTGTTAGGGGCAACCCATCAAATATTTATTAATGATTTTGTTAATACCTGAAACTTTTTGAACATGGAACGTTTGCAGTTCGTCCTGGCCATATTCTGCGCCTGACATGCCAATTGCTTGCCTCCATGGATCAGGCACTTGGTTAGAAACATTTCACATAACTAACAGCCGCCAAATGCTGGCGCTAGTTTTTTGGCCTTTTCGCATATATGAAAATCGATTTTCAAAGTGGCGCCACTTTTCTCACTTTCACTCCTCAATGGGGCACAGTAGCGGTCTTTGGAGCCATTAAAACGTAACTCTCATATGCCTTATGCGCGCTTAACATGCAGCTCAAGCACCCGACGGACGAACTTCAACTGAAAGGAGTGGCCCATGGCTGCCCCAACTAACGCAACTAACTGTGCTTGACTTTGAATATATTTGCTAGGGGATATGCTTTGGGTTTTTTTTATCATTTGGGGGTGCGTCATTTGCAGAGCTTTTAAAGCTTTTTCATTGTTTTGGCCCTATTTTTGTTCTTTCACATCAGTGATAATATTTATTAACCTAGGTTCATTGACTACTTGCAGCATGTTATTGACTTTGTCTATGGCTAGGGTTGTCACCCACCTGTATGATAGCTGCATTCTCTTCGGTCTTAACACCATCCACTTCCATGCGATTTCGCATTGCTGACGCAGCCTTAGCCTCTTTGTAATCAATGTCACCAGCCTGAAGACGCTTCATTTCCGCTGAGTTACTAGTTGCCTGTTCCGAACTGTAGCCATCAGTGACCACTTTGGTTTTGGACTCGGATTTCGTGCGTTTCTCTTCGAATTTAATTGTATCGATGGTTTTATTCGAGCCACTCAAAGCACTGCTGTTGCTCAACTGTGAGGCAGCGGGATGGGTTAGGTCTAGGCAGCTGTTGAAATGATTGTGTGTGTCGTCATCGTCATCGGGAAAGGTGACATGACCGCTATTCTCATCATCATCCACCAGATTCTCAAAGGAAGCACGCATTCTGCAAGGAAAATCAAAATGATTTAATGGATTTTAGCGTGGTTGACTTAAACTATATCCGTAATCAGAGAGTTCTGCTCAGTTTTCTTTGGTTTTAAAAACTATTTTTGTTGCTTTTCAAATCAATATTTGAAAGCAACAAGTCGCTTGGTTTGGTTTCTTACCGACTTGTGCCAACTCAATGACTATATATGTATATATAGCGCAAGGTCATAAATTAACATTAGGCCCCAATAAGTCAAAGTCAGTTATCAGGCTAGCGCAACGCGTACAAGTAAGTGGGCCTAAAGTTCAATCATGAGATTTGTTACATTACAAATAAAGTCATTGTGACAAATCGTATTTGGAATCAGAATTTTGAACGCGTAGTATTCCTACCAATGGTGTTAAATTATGAACACAGGCGTCCTGAAGCGAAGCTGATTCTTTTGAACAACATACAGGCCTGTTCTGGCTTTCTATTCTAATTGCATTGTAAAATGGACATGAAATCGGGAATTACCGGACTTTTCGGGGGTGTATCCAAAAGTAAAGGGCTTAGTGCAAAGAAATTCTTATATAACATTAGGATAAAAAGATCTGTCCTTCATGTTTATCGGAGACTACAGGTGCGAGAAGCATAAATTTATTTGTCTCTAATAGAATTTGGCGACTTACCCCCAAATTTTTACAAACTTTCAGCTCGGCACAGAACTTTCTTTCGGCCAATGCCATATCAGTTAAAATCTGCGCGTGTTATATGCAAGAATGTTAAAATTTAAGCCCCGAATAAAGTAAATAACAAAAAAAATTTCTGTTTTTTAAACCCCAAATCGTTTACCTAACCATTGTGCATCCAAGCAAGCGAAAGAGGATAAAGGTACAGCTTCACAGTCTGTTCTTTGATATCAACAACAATAAGTATGCACTCACTTTTTCTTCAGCTTCGATATATCGAGACCCTTGAGATCATCTATCGAGGGATGCGCAGAGTGTGTGAGTGTTGTACCTGGTGACAGTTTGGAACCCGTCGTGGTCATTGTGTTGGTTATTGCTGCTGTTGGTGCTCCCGCTCCCGTTGTTGTACCGCGTCCAACTGCCAAATCACTAATTTCGGACATGGACTTTTTAATATCGGTGAGATCGCGCTTAACAGCGGCCGCTTTCATTTCGGATGACGTGGATGACAAGGAAGACGCCTGAGTTGTGGAAGAGGAGGACGATGAGGAGGAAGTAATGTGATGCAAACGTTGCGACTTCTTTTCGACTCGCGTCGTTGTACTGCTGCTGCTACTGCTGCTGTTGACAACCTGCAAAAGAAGAATAAAAAATAAGATAAAAACAAACAATAAAAATAACATTTATAACTATAAAAATATTTGGCATGCCATCTAGTTCTATATTTGGCACAGACTCAACCACAAAGTATGCCAGAAATGCGTTACACTTAGCGAGATAATGAAATATTAAGAAGAATTGCCTATGTCGAGCTAATCGAAAGCTAAATGCTCTTTTGGATGTATAGATTTAAGTATACACACGTCGCTTCAAGAGACACACCTAGAAAGTGCTCTGTGTTGCTTTCTCCGCTGATAATAGTCAGATTTATCAAGCTGTGAACCACTTTGGCTGAGTGAAAGTTCACTGTTTAAGAGGATAGCCATACTGACTCCTTGGTGAACTTTTCGCAGCTGTTGCGGTTGGGATCGCATAGTCAAGATCTGGAACTCTGCCAACTGTAGGTAGAAAACCATTCAACGCGGCCTCAATGACTAGCCAAATCTTGCTCGATAGTTGCTCTAAGTTGTGGGACCTTAATGACGGCAAGAACCTGTACACTTTCGAGTATAATATCGTTGTGTCTGTTGTTCTAGCACAACTGTTACTGGCGGAAGGTTTCCTGCAGCCCATTCATCATGGGCTGGGATATGGCATGCCCACATTTAAGATCGATCTGCCATCGTACCTGTCTCTGGCTTGGCCCACCGAGAATCAGACTTTGTTTGCCAGCAAAACTAATCACCTCCGGCAAGTGCCTGTCTCAGCCCATTAATCTGATGCTGTACTTGTGTATATCTTCAAGTATACTGGAGATCAAGGTAATCTGTCTAAAAAGCAACAAATGAAAGCTACTTCTACATCAATTCGCTGTCTCTTTCCTTTTTGACATTGGTTTTCAAACGACAGAGATTTGTTGTTTCAGTAATTTCAAGAGCTCAAGCCAGAAGCTCGAACGCCCAATCTTGCAACAGAGTCTCTTACCCTTTTGCTCTCAATCGCAGTCATTCCCTACTATTCCCATGCAAATGTCGGTATATCAAAAACTATCGCAATACTTCTATACATTGGGCTCCATGTTTCATAATAATTCATGAATACTTAACAACTTGTGTTTTTCTCTAAATCATGATATGTTGCCATATCGTTAATATCGCTTCAAGAGGGTAACACTGTCACATATTAAAGAATAGCGAAAGTGAAAGACAGTTTCATGGTCAACTGAAATCTCTTCGTAGCTAATCATATTACTGTTAATAAACTCTCCTCGAAAGTGTATCTAAAATTTCAATTAGCAGACAAAGTTAGACAGCTTGAATTGTTTTGCTCGCCCAAAATTAAATAAATATAATTAAAATTTTTATTCTTGCCTTTTCCATTTCATTTTCGTTTGAATGTGACAGGGCGTCGCTGTCTGCAATGCCCTATCTCTGAGCACATTTATGGTTAGCGCTTAACACTGCCTTTTATAAGTATACGGCTATATCATATAAGCCATTTGTTTGTGTCTTTGACTTGTGGCTATATATTGAGTCAGACACTAACAAGTTGTTTCTTTGCGGCTTTTTGGGGCTGATAGATTGTTGCTGTTGTTGGTGTTTGATAAAAATAAAAACTGATAGCTAATATTAAGTTTATGGGTATGACTTTTTCTTGAAACTTCTTTCAATGCAAAACACTAATTGTATATTCAAGTACTCATAAAAGCTAAACATTTGACAAATCTCTTAGCATTATGAATCAATTCTAATTTTGGCCTGGTTTTTATAATGCAATACCAAAACGTCGAAGATGTTGCCAAAATCCAACGAACGGTGAGCATTATGTGGGCGGTTTTTGTGTCACTTCTTAATTTGTATATAGTGTATGTACACAAATATAAAAAAAGCTGCCCATTTTGGTTGAACAGCTCTTTATTCAAGAAATATTGCGCATACAACATGTATACACTATAAACTAGCTGTATGTTGGGTTTGTGCCTGACGACTTTCGCTACCTGTTTCAACTATATGAGCTGTATTGTTAAATCGAATAATCGAAATCGGAATCGGAATCTGAATTGAGTAGAAGCATCATTATGTGTAGAAGCAACACTTGAAATATTGCGCATACGTCGTGTAGGGCACTATGTTAAGTTTATGCAAAACAATTATGTTCATGAAGTCATCTTTGAGTATAGAATAGCAGAGCTGTAAACCAATTAATACTTGTATTTCCGTGTTTAAGCCAAGAACGAATTGGTTCTAGAACTAGAATGGGTTCTAGTTTTTGTTGGTCGACCTTAAGCACATTGTTACAAACAAATTGAAATGTTGAATAAAAGTTCACAATTTAGAATTCAAATAAACATAAAAAGAAAGTACAATGAGACAAGAAGAAGAGGACTACAAGGTTTTTTGATAAACTTTCGAGCCTAAATTTTAGGTCCGCTTCAATCGAATTGTAAACAATTGAAAACAAGCATTTACATAGATTCAAACCCTCAAGTCGCACTCTTCTACAAATTTCTTATGTTCAAAGCGCCCCAAATTTGGAAAAACACTTCTAAAGTGAGTGCATAACTGAGCCATTTTTAACCCATAACGCCGAATCCTTTTATTACAAATTTAACATAAAAACGCAGAGTTGTTGATGAAAAGACGATTTTTGCAGAAATTAATTGAATTCGAGAAACAAGCTACACAAGAGTCTTATGCGATTTGCGGCCGTGTTCCAAATCGCCTTTAATAGAGCTCATCACAGTAAGTTGACCTTTCCCTAAATCACCTTAAAATTGCCTAAAAGCTTTGGGAATAGTTTGGAAAAACCCAAAAACTGTGGACCGACCGATTTAAGACATAAATCCAACTAATTGAATTTAAAGTGGAAAAACCGGTAAAGACCGACCCAAATATGACTCAAACCTAGCCATAGAGTATATAAATCGAACCGAACTTATGGAACAAACAGACGAATTTGTTTTGACGAATTTGGTAAAATCAATCTTGCAAGAAATTTCACAATTTTTCAGCACTTTTTCAAGGCGCATTCAAATCGTTTGTAAACTGAAGGAGAGAATTCTAAAGTCATCACTTCTTTTATGTGGAATTCTATTACAATCTGTTCAAACTTATCGGCATGTCACACAATTTTTTACAAAATACAATTTTATAATTTTTTTTTTAGTACATTTTTCTAAGAGCGCGCCCTGGCACTTGGTATGTCCAAGTATAGATTAGATATCAATTTTCCAGCACTGCGTCATTTACTTATGTTTGTTAATATTAAATGGTTTTATGCTACATTTTATACAGTTATACATTTGAATATTCACTTTGTAATACTAACCTAGCAGGTTTTTAGCTACAAATTGCGAATGTGTAAGCGTTTTAGTATAGATATTACGTATACGCCCGGTTATTGCTTTACATATGCTTGGTTTCTGCTTATCGCCACATAAATAATTTTATTTTATGCACTGTTTTTAATGATTTTAATGCATTTAATTATATGCTAATTTTTTAGTGTTTTTATTTATTTAAATAAATTCACAATGCCGCGTTTTAATTCACACGCTGCCAAAACGCAACTAAACTTTTATGCATATAAAAATCTATTTTGCAAAAAAATTCCAAACGCTTTTTGCTCTTCGTTATTATTATTATTATGTACTTCTTTTTTTTTTTATTCGTTGTCGTTTCTATGCTCGTTGTGTTTTAGTAGTTGTAGTAGAAATACTGATAACACAAAAGTTCGTTTAATGGTTCGTTAATTAGCGGCAGAGTTTTAAATACACCAAAAAAAAATATACAAGAATAACTTTGCGCTTTTTCGTTTTCGTTTTAAAGTCGTTGAATTTATTATATTTATAATTATTAAATATATTTTTTTATTACGAACTCGACGACACGCGGCAAAAAACAAATCAAAAATTGCACGCACAAAATAAATTTATAATAAATATAAATAATTTTTATGATTTTTATTTTTTATTTTTGCACAATTCCAACTATTGTTGTTGTTTTTTTTTTAATTCTTGTCGTTTTATTGCCTTGCGCGACGTTCGCTTCGCTCGTTTCGTTAACTAAAATAAAGTGAGCAAAGCATTTAGAAATGGCTCAGCACAACAACAGGGCAGAGCTTTTGAAGCTGTCGCTGCCGGCGTCGGCGTCGCTGCTGGCGTCACGTCTGTCGTTGTCGTTGTGCTTAGACTTTAAGTGATCGTCAATAGGCGCTGACATAAGTGTGAGCAATGCGCACGGTGGCGGATTTAGTATGTGTGGAGGGCCAAGGCCCGGCGTGCAATTAAACCCTTTACGATTCGTTCAATTATACATTACTAGCTGAACCATCTCTCTCTACCTCTACCTCTACCTCTACCTCAATTTAAATCAATGCTTTACCTAGTCAAATTTAATGATTGCCTACTACATAAGTAGAAACACATTCAGTAAGTTTTATATGGAAAATCGTTTTTGTCTTTGGCGTCATCTATTGGAATTCGTCCTTAGATAAGAACACTCTCCAACATAATGGGAAGCTATCCTCAAAATGTGCCAAGTAGTTTTTGAGAAAAAGAGTCGCAAAGAATTGGCAGTCATTGTTTTTGTATATATAGATGTGGGAGGAATAGAACTCATTAGACGCTTAGTTAACTACATTTCACTCTCACATTACCGACTGACCTACTGTTCGTGGAGTCGGACTTACAAAAGCGTAAGAGCAACAGACAGGCCGCAATACATACATACTATTTCTGTACAACTACAATTATTACGTCATCGATTTGACAATCACACATTTCTTCACAAAACATATTCAATAATCTTTATTATGAAAAATAAGACTAAGGCATACCATACAGAACGATTATACATTGATTTTCCGACATAATCAGGGTTCAGCCAGAAATGTCTTACAACCAAATTTGAACCAAATTCCTGTTTGTCGGTATGCCAGATATCAATTTGAACAGATTTTCAGCCAAAAAGCCATTTGTCCATGTAAATATCTTGCAGAGCGTGGGAAATCTTACTAGAAGGCATTTGGACGAAGTATTGTTGAAAGGAATTTAAATAAAAATTTAGGCAAAACCGTCTGAAAATTTCTTCTTTTTTTTCGGTTTCTATTCGCTCATGTTTTTCTAGGACCACATGAATGAATTGTGAGCTTGTGTATGTGCGTCTGCAACAACCCTGAGGCGTGCCTAGCCTCATGAGCACACTTATTTCTCTACTTTACACAACAACAAAGAAGAAACTTTTTCGCCTTCCCGTTATTTCTTTTCGGTTTCTTACGAACACATACTTTGTGTACCAAAGTGACCAAATAGTTTCTGTTAAGCTGTGTCTACAAGACCGGGCAAGCGCTGTGAGAAAAAGTGTTCTTGTTAGAGCGAAACCGAGTTGACATAATTTTTTTCGGGTTTTCAGTGAGCAAAGCGCGTTGAAGATATGTTTTATTTTTTTTTTTCTATAGAAATAATAATATAAGTTAAATTTATAGCTATGGAGTCGTATTCTATTATAGATTAAAGTTATTCAAAAGCACTGGTAAAAATATGCGCCTTTGTCACCGAACCGAATTCAGGCAGGCTCAAAACTGTTCACACAACGGATACTATTGCTGTTGTGAAGCAAAGTGAGAAAGATGATCCGAAGCAATCAACAAGGTTGCTTGAATTGGGCATTTCCAAGACCAGTTTATTGCAGCTTATGCGCAAGGATTTGAATTTACACGCATACAAGATCGAATTAACAACAGAGTTGAAGCTAATTGACCTTTCTCAATCTCTTTTGAACTCTACAAAAGTTTGTAATGAATGTACGTCGTTATGCGATGAATGGATTTGCTACTAGTATTGCTTTTTTCGAGAATACTATTCTTTAAGAGAGTTAATTTTCTTTACAAAGCCTGAAACTGGATTTCTCACAATATTTCCAAAATTACATTATTTTGTGGGGGGCTTCTCGAATGTAGCGCCCCATCGGCCCATGCTTTAATCCGGCCCTGAGTATACTTGTACGCAAAGAGAGCGCATTGAGTGTGCTGTGCGCTAAGCGCTGTAGTTCTAGGAAATCATAATGTAAATAAGCTGCGACAGCAACAACAACAACACCGACGATAACATATACTTAAAGTATCTTTGTATCTTTTGCGCGCTTTTGAGATTCTTATTATTTATGCTGCCGGTTCAATTCAAATTTTTTTCGAATCTCATAAATTCTTTATTGATTTCGGATATTTTTGCGCGTTTGAGCTTAAAAGCAGCATCACGTTTTATGACTTGCGGCGTTTTGCGACTTATTCCGCTCATTAACCGGATAGACTGTGTTTGCGATTCGAAATCGTTACTTGTCTCGTTTCCATTTTTTGTGTTTACTTTTGTGATTAGCGCGGTATTTTTTGTTTTATTATATGCGCTTATTCCCAGAGATAACGTGCAGGGTTAGGCCTATGCTTTATGGATGCCTATCTATATACATAGTAAACTATATTGTTTTTTTTATTATCATGTGCATGTCACTATTGCTAGTATTATTAAGTAAGTGATTATAATGGGCTGCTAATTTATGCATAAAAACTTATCTAGTTTTATACCTACCAAAACTATTCGTTAGTAGTTATATGCAGCACTCCCAAAGTAATTCCTGTACAAAGTCTTGGGAACTAGATGGATTTTTTTAAAATGGTAAGAATTAGCTATGCTGTGGACAGTACCACAACTTACTACTCAGTTCGATCACCAAAAGGAAGACGCCTTTTGTTCACAAATCTTCGAAACAGTCAAGTTGCTAATCACTTAATGAGCATTAATATGAAAAATTTGATTTCCGAGAATTCTCTTAATTTATTTTCATTTTAAAAATATTTTTGTTTTAAACATTTTCGTCAAGCACCTAAACAGTTTTTATACTTTATCTTATATATTGACAGCCAGCTTGCTGTTAACTAAAAATTTCTAGCTAAAAGCAAATCATATCAATGCATATACATACATACAAACTTATTGTAAATGAAATATTTCTTTAGAATTTCACTTGTCACACTCATGACTTTTGGTATAGTAAGAAACGATTCACAGAATTCGCCAATTTACATGAATTTTATGTTCGAACTAAAATAGCTGTATTGCATATCGAAATAAATCTAAATCACAGATACGCGAAGGCTTAGTTAAGAAAGAGGACTCATATCCTAGCAAATTGCTTGATATTTAGCATCACAAAGAATTTTCTTTATTTGGTCTAAAAATTATATGCAACTCACTTTTAGCTATATAAAGTAGTTTGTTAAGAAGTAATCATGGTTGTTACGCCTTTCGATTACGATTTTGATTGATCGATTTAACAACACAGTTCTAGTCTTTTGTGTCCGAAACATACCGGATTGAATTAAATAACCCTTACTTGGAGACTTCGCCCCTTGAACGCTACGCTTGCCAACACCCACAACATCTCCTCTCATCTCATCTCCTTTCAACTTATTTCATCTCCTTTCATCTGATGGGAGGACCATCTGATCTCATCTGATCTCCTTTCATCTCATGTCATCTCATCTCATTTCATTTAATCTCATCTTCTCGTCTCTTCTTTTTTATTTTATATTCTTTACTTCTCCTCTCTTCTCTTCCCTTCTCCGCTCCTTTCATGTCACTCAACTCATTTAATCAAATAACGCGTCAGTCCTCACTCTCCCTAACTCCTCCCTCTCCCTTACTCCGCACTCTCCCTTAATCCTCACTCTCCTTAATTCCTCACTTTCCCTCAGTGCTCATTCTTCCTGACTACACACTCTCTTTTTCCTATCCCCGGACACGCTTCCTTCCGCCTTCGGAACGCCTCTTTCTCTCGCCCTCCATTGTACTTTTCGTGCAGGTTTTTAGCGGGTAATTAATAGCAATTAGGAAAACCTTTCTTTTTTGGCACTTCTATGTACCTCAAAATACCTGCTTATCGTTCAGTATATAACAAATCAAAAACGTGTAAAATGAAGTTTCACTCCGATTTTCGAACACCACACTCCAATGTCAATTCCTACTCCAAGATTCCCGAAACTCGCCAAGTCTCGAATTTTTCGAAAATCTGTATATCATTAAATATTCTACTACGAATACTCTCTTGATTTATAGCACATTGCAAGTTAAAGAAGAAACTAATTCCTAGATCGCTGTATAATAATATTTCCCATAGTGTCAAAGCGTAAAAAGGTCTTACGACCCGAGATAAGTCTATAGATTCAATAGAAATTGTCAGCTTTGCCAACAACTTCGCTTGAAACCATCATTCAAGCATCCAAACACAAATACAAACACACACACACGTACACACTGACACACACAATTACACAAAGAGAGCACGGGCCAAAAGATTCTATAGACGGCGCGTCGATCTCAGCGTCTCGTCATAAGCAAATGACAAAGTGTGCCTCTGCCGCTACTTTTGCCGGCACGTGAGTCATCTACTTAAAACAGACACAGAGTGCGAGCGGCAGAGAAAGTTTGAGAGAGTGAGAGATGTGTAGTTCTTAAACCAATTTGGTTTATTGATAATTATTATTTTGAAAATTTGGAAATCGAATGTGTCACACATTACAAAATACATTATTTTTAATGTCGTCTTTTTCTGGTTCTATAAAATATGGCTAAATGTTTTATCACTTTTCGTTTTAGTTTCCCACATCATAAATTTGACATTGTAATTAATAATAAATTAAAAGAATTTGAAAAAAAACTGACCAAGGCAAAGTTTGAGTGACCATCAGCTCTATTTTCAAAGCAAATGATTTAATAAAAACCAAAGTATTTGTCAACTCACAACATTTTAGAGATAAAAAACAAATAAGTGTGGGACGTCATGAAACTTACTATTATCTATTTTTACACTGCCGGAAATAATCTATATTATACAGAGCTGTTGGACTGAGTAACTGACAAGTCAAATAAGCTAGAAGTGAAGTTCGTATCCGTGTGCATTCACTCGGAAGAGATTTTGTGTAACAACAAACTTATAAAAGATAAGCTTTGAAACTAGTTTGAAGTATATAACTGCTCTATGGCAATACGCATCAAATAGGGATCTTAATGAAGTTCAGAAGCGAATTAAGGGGAAAAACAGATTTAAAGCTAAAATGGAACTTGATGAAGAGAATCTATGATGTTATACTTTAGGTTAAGATAAGAATCATCAATCATCATAATTAAAACAGACTTTTCGTGAAACATGGTCAAAACGATGTACTGGTCTTATATCATGCCAATCCTTACCGCTGCATTTTATCATGGTGAGAAAA
Organism: Chymomyza caudatula; assembly: GCA_035041775.1. Classification (NCBI taxonomy): domain Eukaryota; kingdom Metazoa; phylum Arthropoda; class Insecta; order Diptera; family Drosophilidae; genus Chymomyza; species Chymomyza caudatula. The sequence goes on along the minus strand of JAWNKW010000137.1, from coordinate 1,255,175 downwards.
CGGCGGCAATATCGGTTAAGCTTACATCGGTGTGAGGGGTAGCTAGTAATGCCCCAATTATGCTAAAGGAGCTATAACTGGCATACCATCAATAACCATCCTCTGATTGTCGATACTACATCTTTTTTCTCCGCCGGGCCCACAATCGAGAATTTGACACTGAGAGTACCAACGACATAAAGAAATACCCTAATTTCACTGTGAAATCCATCCGAAGCTAAACATCGATACCTCATTCTGGTACACTGAAGTATCCAACTTTGAATTTGGTAATGCATTGTAAAATTGATTTTCTGGAACTCGGTTTCAAAAGTCAAAATTGCCCGTAACATTCCAAGCAAAGACATGTGCGTCTAAGATATGTGCCTGCGGATCTAAATACTTTCAAATAGCCTACAGCCTGAATGCAAGTTGACGTCCTACTGCAGTGGGTGAAATTTCCTGCTCTAATCCTTGCAGGTATGCCACCTTTGCACCTGCTGGCAACCAACTCATGGTGCTACGAAACGCTACCGTATCGGCTAGTGACGACTATGGCAAGAGATGAGGCAGACACTCTTCAGTCTTTTTTTGTCTGATCAGGATTTTCTGTTAAACGGGACGAGCTAAGCCCAGGCGTTGGCAGGGCATTCAGTCATTGACTTGAAGGCTATCCTAGTTAGTTCGTAACACAACTTGCTTGTGTTGTAAGCAGCATAGATGATGATGATCTCACAGTTTAGTGTGTGAGCGGTAGCGCAAGTCTTATACTCCTCGGATATCTAAAATTCAACATTCTAAACACCTTAAGGCGCTTTTCACACGAAGCGGTATTTTCAAGTGAGAAAGTGAAGAAATCTCAAAAAATCTTGCAAGATATAAGCATGCATTCTAATATGAAGCAAGTCGCACAGGATGGCAGGTGATACAAGTTACGGGCGATATTACCAAGCCTACAATCGGTGCGAGTTACAAATAACACGGTTTTGCTTGAAAATCTCGCTTCGTCTAAGAGGCACCTAACTGCTGGGAGGGTTTTTAACGTCTGATGTCCTAACCATTAATCGGCTTTGATTTATACTTTAAAGCCTTTACGGCATCAGCAACCGCAGGATGGGTCTGATGATATCAGCATATCGATCAAACAAAGGATCAGTTTGGTATTGCGTTGGTATTGGGTTGTTAAGGCCGTTAAGAAAAATATGCAGTCTTTCGGATCCTTAAATAAAGTACAATAAAAACTTTAAGAAACTATGTTAGAAACTAAGGTAAAAATGTAGACCAGGGGTCGGTAGCAGAAACGTTAGCAGCATTTAAATTACTGAATTAGTATTTCTTGGTCAACGGTGAAAAGTTGTCTATGAGTTGAGCACATTAAGCCAACGAGTTCTAAAGCAGACATCTTCAGAAAGACAACACACGGCTAAAGCGCTCACTTATTGTCTTGAGCTAAAAGTAGTATAATAAGTTGCTACAACTCGGTCAGTTATTGTGACAGTTTTTGGCCGTTCCGATACGTTGCTTGGTTTTTGAGATATTGCGACTTTCCGGTTTAACCCTTTGTCCGGCTTACCCCCAGTCTCCCCTATAAGTGTAGTGAGCGACATGAACCTTCTTCATTGTTGCCTATTGTCGCTTACAAGTAGTGAGTTGAACTTCGGCTAACGACACGGTCGTGTTTGTATGAGGAAACGACCAAAGTTTGGCCTGTGCGGCTTTGCTCTCCCGGCTCTCTAGCTAACATGAGCATGTGTTCGAACATATTCTTAGTTGCCATTGGAAACTTCTCTGCTGTCGTTCCCTGATCTAGACACTATGCCGAAAGAGCATGACAAGCGTTTCCTCAAACCAGAAAAGGATCTGTCTATGTGGCTAACTAGATTTTAGAAATGGGCATCCGTACCATGGCCGGTCATCACTCTGAACATATGACGTTTAAAGAGCTGAAAGTGGTTTTGCTCACACCCACAGGCCAGCACAAACGATTTATCTTGTTTTAGTGTTTTTTTGTAAGACAACATCTCAAAATACTAATACTTAAAAATACTTATTTCCATCGAACCTTCTAGTACATTTTCCAATTCCATAAAAGAATTAAAAATTTAAATTGCCTATGTGAACTCCCCTGATAAATTTATTATATAGAATTGTGAATTTACCTAAGAATACTCTATAGAACTTGATGCCGTGCCAAAATAAAAATCAGTCGACACGTGTTGCTGATTCGCTATATATAAATTTATACAAATAAACATCTAATCGAATCATATAAACAATTCAATTGGCTTTATTTAACCCTCAAACTTACACTCACGCACACACACACATATACAGAGAACACTCATAGACATTGGCATAGAGACAACAGCCGCTAAGACGCCGACTATTTGTTGTTGTTTCTATTGCTATATCTATCACGGTTTTTTAATCTAATCAATCGAATATATGTATGTATATAAGGGTTTCTGAATAAATTGAGCTTTCTATTGATATTAACCAACTTCGGGGGTATTGGGCTTTAAGTAATTGTTTAAAAATAGTCGCATTATGCGGCTAAGCTAAAAAACTGATAAAATTTGTTAGTTCCGAAAAGTCAAATGTGTTCTACTCTAGTTTTGCTAGAAGGCTGACCAATTGTGCTTATCAGCTGTTATCTAGGTTTCGATTTGTTTTCGTTAGTAAATTATGTGCTAATTGGCAGGTTTTGTACTTATACGAGTGTTTTTTATGATTCCTCGCTTTCAAATAACACAGTTGAGCATAAATAGCTATAGTTTCAGATGCCGTAGCATACTTTCAGGCTTACCTGCTGTGATGTGGATGTGGACTGATGATGTGAGGTTTCCTTAAGACTACTACTAGAACTGGCATTAAGATGGCGACCCAGACTGTTGCCGGTGCTGGCGCACAGTGGGCCGCTTGTTCCATTTAGTGGCGCAGTTGAGGGCATGGTTGTAACAGCTGTTGTTGCAGCTGGTTGTACTGCTGTACCTGTCACTCCATTCTTTTTGTGGAAATTTTCGATTAGCGTTGTGGCTGGACTCAGCACACTGCTTGGCGAACTATCCGAAAAGTCAGTCATCTGAAAGCACACAAACATACACAGTGAGAAATGCAAATATGTTAAAAAACATAGTACAAAAAAAAAAAAAATTTTACGCTTATCAGCGCGAAATGTGATTTTTATAACTCTGCGAGTCGTTTGTTGATTCATAATATAATGTATAGCATGAGCAGTTTAAACTTAGACCATATATGGGCATGAAAATCCAAAGTTTCAAACTCATTTACGTCATTTTCCTGCCCTTGCAAAATGTAGTTTATCTTTTTTACAAGGTTTACATGCACTCACTGAAGAAAGATAGTAGTCATTTGATTAGAAAATTAATCTGGAGTAATCCCTAAGAATGCACTAAATACACTTAAGAGTTTTATTTAACAAGCCACACAAATGATTTAGTGTTTTCAGCTCAAAATCAAGGATCTATAGAGAGAATTGTAACGAATTCATTTTTTCGATCAATATCACAAGTGAAAGGTCAATATTAAAGCGGATATTATATGAATAATGGACGGTACCATAAAATCCAACAATAAGTGGAAATATGTATTAGATAATTTCACCGAACCTTAGTCCTTAAACGTAACCAAAATACCATTCCGTTCGATACACAAGTTTTTACATACAGCACGCATAGTATCAAAGTTATTAGATATATAAAATGTATCAACATCGATACCGGACCGATCTCAATGACTATAAGAGCTAGGACCACCAAGTTGTACATCGCAACTTTCGGTGATTAATTTACTGTTTATTCAATTCAACTATATTGAAAGTTTCATAAGGTCCCCGAAATTGTTACATAGTCTTTCAGGAACCCATAACACTAGGTATATATAATCTGAATACATCATCCAATTCTTTCCCATGTTTTCGTGAAAACACGATTCGACTCATCGCCGAATCCTTGAAAACGCAAACTGTAAGACCGATCGGCATTAACCATAATTCAAACTTAAAGTAGTCATATATGTACTTTAACCTTTTCTCAAAAGAATTTCAAAACCTCAAAATCTCATACATTTTCTTTATAAACCATGTCGGTTACCCCTTTTTTCATGGACCTTTTATCTAGCAATACCCATATGTGAAATAACGCTGAGCTATATCAGTCACCCTAGTTTAAATGCATAGCAAAAAAAAACCCAAGTGTTTCGCATTCCTTTTCATATAAATAACACCATGTACGCATATGGTATGTATATTATGAGAATTGGCACACATAATTGTACCCAGTACCCAGTATTTATATCTCATATAAACAAACAATTAAACAGCATTTAATGTCACTTCAAATGATTGGCACAACAAAATGTTCAATAAAAATCTCGTGTGGGCATTACGTGATTTGCATTTTCGGTTGCACCTTTTTCAAAAAAGCTTAATTATACGAGAACAATTATATTTAAATAAAAAATACAAAAAAAAAACAACAAAAGAATACATTATAGTTGTCACTTGGTAAGATTTATGCGTGGCATATAAACAAAATTCGCAATTAAATGGCATATTTTATACATTTTAAACGAGCAAGTTGCAAGTGACTGTCAAACTGTAAGCTTAACATGCCAAAATGAGCTTTGGGATTTCCCCCAAACTGCGCGCTGTGGCTGCAAAACTGTGCTCTATGGCGCCTGGCTGCCTATACACATAGTCAATTTAGTGGAGGCTTAAGAAAATATACACCACTACTGAGATAAGCCATAAAGAGGTTGGAACCACACAATGCTACATATGTATGTACCTTCAAAGTTATATATGTTCGAAAAAGAAAAATCAAAATAAACGCCCCTGCTATGCTCTCAAACTGTTCGTCTGAAGTTTTGCAAGTTAAATTATTGCGCGCAATTCGCTTGATTTATGTTCGTTTCTATAATAAGTAAAATATGGTAATTTTGTTTTAGTTTTATTAAGTTTTTGTACATAGTAGACAGACAATATTTTCAAATTTGCATAAAAGCGTTGATTTATCTTAGAACACAAAAGGCAACTTTTGCTAGAAAATACTATTTTCGTTGTTCTGTTCTATTTTTATAGCGCCTTTTATTATAATTAATTTTATTATGATTGATACTTGTGGTTGAGCGTAGGTTGTGTCTACTTGCCCCCATGATTGGTCATTTGTAGTATAGCACTTCAACATTCAGAGGTGTGCCAGAATTCTCTAGACCTCATACGAAATCTTTTGAAAGATGCTGCGTTACCCGGCATACTAACACAATCGTTATTATTGAACTTGAACTTAGTTTGCGGACGATTTCTGGCACAACCCTGAGCTGCTGTTGTGAGTGGGCAGTTGCCAGCACCTCTTCAGTTTCAAAATCAATATTCACAATTTCGCAACTAGCTGCAATGTAATTTATGCAAATCATAATATTAATGCAACACCGACTTACACGCACACTTTAAATTGTTATTGTTTGTTGAATACATTAAAATTTAATAGCGGCATTTTAAGCGCACAAAACATAAACAAGCCGCGCGACACTATGCATATTGCTTTACTGCTCGCTCTAGCAGCTTTTTCCAGCAAAGAACAAAAGCTCAAAGCTTTAACACGATTCAAAATGTAACCACAACAGCGCGCTGCTTTACAACACTTTTATCCGCAACATTTTGCAGCACTGTTTGGCCAGCGAACAGCTGTTCGCATTTTTTCGTGGTTGTTTTGTGGTGAATGTGAAAAAAGAACGTAGCCATGGCAGTAAAATCATTTTTCTACATTTAATGACTGCATATCAAGTGTACAAAACGTGCAAAAAAGCAGCGCAAACAACTCAATTAACTCTTAATAAGTGTTCATAATTAAAGAATGCACAAGCAGCGTGTAGAAATTCAGGCGCAGCACTTGCTGCTGCTTTTGCTGCTGGCGTCAGCAGCATACGCCAAGTCTGACGACGTCATAGGCGTTACAACGCAAAATGCGCCGTTGGGTGCTGCTGCCAAGCCGGGCGGTGAGGGCAGAAAAGCTAATGGCATTGCTCCGGCTGCTGGCATGTGTGCGGGCATGTTGCGACATGTCTTTGAGAATGCCACACCACGTGACGAGCAGCAGGCGGGCGTGTTTGAAGAGTACAAGCCGGAACAGCAGAGCTCAGATGTGCTGGATGAGGAGTCGTACTTGTGGAACTGTTTAGAAGCTTGCTGTGAAAAGTCACAGAATCAGACAAATACCTGCAATGTTGTGCTGGTCTTTAAGCGCAAGTGCTATCATATACGCTGTCTTAGCAATGAAGCTTGTTTGCCCAAGGAGCGTGTGCGCGACAATGAAAAGGTGCAAATGGTGTTGGTCAATCCCGTGGGTGAAACCGCCAGCTGGGCTAAGCTGCTTAAGGCATCTCACACACACAATGAGGAAATACTACCTTACGATGAGCTAGCGGGACAGGGCGCACTCAATTTTTGGAAGCAGCCCAGGCGGCTAAGCTATTTACAACGGGTTAGTTTGTAGAGGTAAAAAGAAAAAGAGTGAGCTTTTAAATCTTAAATCTTTTCCATTAGGACAATCCCGCCGCTTATGATGATGACGATTTTCCAATCGCCGAGAAGCGCATGAAGCAGCTGCTGCTCCAACCCGACGAAGGCGACGTGCTGAACAGCGATGATCTCAGCTATTTTGGCGGCGCCGAGATGCAAACAAATCCCAAATTCATGACCTGTAATCTGGATAATCCCTGCCCGCCACAGGAAGAATGCGTGCCACTGCAATCTAGCTCGGTGACAGGCATTTGCAATTGTATGCACGGCTTTGTGCGCAATAAACAGCAAAAATGTGTTATGTTGCCAGTGCCCTATAGTGCCTACTTGACCAATGAGGAGACCACGCCCGAGGAGCGCAGTGACAGCGCTGCAGGAGATACTGCAGCCACGCCACAAGTGGCCAACAGCAAAGCAGAGACAACCAACAAAGCCATCGTAGTGTCTGTCATGTCCAAGGAGGTTCGCTTGCCAGAGCAAGAAGTCACTTTGGCGGCCTTTACTGTGCCTGATGAGCAAACAAGCAACACTAAATACAAGTATTTATGGACTTTAATATCGCAACCCAAAGGGCCTATGAATGGCACCATATCGGATCAAAGTAAATCAAAAGTGAAGCTGTCCAATCTATCCGAGGGTCTCTACACCTTCAAAGTGACAGTAACTGGCGTTAACGGCACCTTTGGTGAAGCCGCAGCCAATGTAACTGTACTACCCGAGAAGCGCATTAATCAAGCGCCGCAGGTCATTATATCGCCACGTGAGACAATCATACGCCAGCCAACAACAAATGCTATACTGGATGGCAGCACTAGCACCGACGACGATAAGATTATTAACTGGCATTGGGAGGTTATATCAGGACCGATTGGCTATCAGCCAAAACTGCCCGAGGTCAACACGCTGCAGCTTACAGACCTCAACTCACCGGGCAATTACACCTTCAAGCTGACTGTAACCGATTCCAATAATGTAACCAACTCTACAACGGCCACCATAGCAGTGCTCAAGGAAACAGACTATGCGCCTGTAGCTAATGCTGGCGATGCGGTTATACTCTATTTGCCCAACAATAATGTCACTTTGAATGGCACTGCCAGCTCGGATGATCATGAGATTGTGGCCTGGGAGTGGACTAAGGATGCCAGCGATGAAGCTAAGGCAGTGGATATGCAAAGTACACGCACACCTTATGTGCAGCTGTCAAATTTGGAGGAGGGCATGTACACTTTTGTGCTGAAAGTGACCGATGGCAGTGGACAATCCAGCACGGCCAAGGTACATGTGTTTGTCAAACCACCCACCAATTCGCCGCCCGTGGCTGTTGCTGGCGCCAATGTGGTAAGTATAGCAAGCTAATTTGCCGAAATCTGCTTCTCATACCTTTATACATACAATCTACTTTACCCATAGACCACTAGTCTGCCTGTTAATTGGGTGCTGCTGAATGGATCGGAATCCAAGGATGACATTGGCATTAGGAGCTACCAGTGGAAACAGCTGAGCGGCCCAAATAATGCCGTCATACTCAAGTCAAATGCCTCGGTAAATAGCTAATCTAATATCCTGTCTAAGCTTAATCTCATTAGTGTCTTACAGACAGCAAATGCCACCTCGCTGACACTGGGTCTCTATCAATTTGAGCTGACTGTCGCGGACGAAAACAACAATACGGCCACTGATACGACTTGGGTCAAAATTGTGCAGGGTAACTTCTGTAATCTCTTGGAGAATCAATGGAAATCAACTAACATCTCATTTTAATCTCAACCAGAACGCAATGCTGCGCCCATAGCCAATGGCGGAGGGGATCATAGCATTACCTTGCCTGCCACAGCTCTTTATTTGAACGGTTCACAATCGTCCGATGATTTGGCTGTGGTTAAATATGTATGGACACGCGAAGATAATAGTCTGGCAGCTGGAGTCATTGTTGGCGACACGGACAAGCAGCCTGTTATGATTGTAAGTGAATTGGAGAATTAGTTACAGGAAGTTTTTCCTAACATTAACTGTATTGCAGTTGACCAACCTAGTTCATGGTCGATATGTGTTCAAGTTGACTGTCAGCGATGAACAGGGTCTAACTAGCTCAGATACGGTTAGTGTTAACGTGCATCCTGATCCTATGCTAATGCATTTAGTGCAAATGACGCTACCCATGGGCATAACTGTCATATCGCAAAACGAACTGGATTCCATAGTACAGAAGCTACAGCTGCTGCTGGGCGATGATAATAAAATACATATACGCGAATTGAAATACGATTTACACACAGACGCAGCCGTATTGGTGTTCTATGTGGCAGAGACAGATGCCAGTGGTCAGGCCAAGCCTGTGGACGGACTATATGTAGAACGTTTGCTGAGGGCTAAGCTTGAACGAGATGCCTCCATATTGGGCGCTTTATTTGTGGATATACGAACTACCGTGTGCCAAAATAAATGCTCAGGACATGGCAGTTGTAATCCTACCACACGTGCCTGTAATTGCGAGGCCTTCTGGATGCCCTCCGCCGACTACTTCTTTGGCTCCAATGAGGCCAATTGCGGTAAGTGCAAAACTTTTTAGTTGTGAATTTGTTCTAATCGTTATTACTGCCTATAGACTGGTCTATACTCTATGTGTTTGTGGGTGTTATTGCTGGCTGCCTGCTGCTCTCGGGCATCTTTTGGGGCATTGCCTGCGCCTGTCGCCAGTCCAAGAAGCCACGTATGCGTCAAAAAGTGCAAAAGTATGCTTTAATAGGCGCACAAGACGAGGAGACTGGCAGTTGTAAGTTAAATAATAATGTATTTTTTTCGGTAAGCTATTTCTATTATGTTTGTTTTACTGCAGATTCCCGTAACACTTCTCTCACCGAATCAGAGACCGACTCTGATGTGCTCTTCGAGACACGCACAAAGCCCAATGGCATTGGCAAGCACAAAGGCCACAATTCACATGGCGGAGGCGGCGGCACTTCAGGTCATAATGGCCATAAATATGCAGTAGCAAACAAACTGGGTCGCAAAATCAAAGCGTAGACAATTAAAATGTGTTACAACAATATAGTGTGTGTGTGATATATATTACTATCTGTATTTATACTTGTATCTTTTGTACTTGCCGCGCCGCTACAAGCGCTTTCAATTATATGTTCCTTTTTTATATACGAGTATATAGTACTTGTACTTATAAACAAAAGCGAGAAAACTGTGCGTTTTAAGTTAATTACATGCTTAAGTTAGATTATTTGTTTAATTTATAGTATTATTTACACTGCTGCTGCTGTGCAACGCAACATTTATTGTCAATTTAAATATATTTATATATATATATATGATTTTGTGTGTATATAGCGATAGTGTTTCACAATCAATGTAATAAATTACATACATAACTAACTAACTAAATAAGCTTGTTTTTTTATAAATGGCAATTATAAATCTTTTATGACTAAATGTGTTTTAGGAAAATATTTTAGCGCTTTCTCGCATTAGAAAAAACACTGAAAATTTTGACAATTTCATTGCATTAAATTTAAGTTTGAAGGCTCTAGTTCAGATTTTTTCGTTGTAAAAGTAAACACATAAAAAGTAAAAAATTTTATAAAAGAGGGTGAATAACATCCAGTCGAGGTTTGCAACGCCGAAGAAACAGATTTATATTTGAAGACAAATGCCACATAGAACTTTGGCTGGTAGACGATACCGTACTTCTCTTAAATACTGTGAAGCAGAGGTTTCTTGGCGCAAACGCCACATGCGACGTAAGCCTTAAAACCGTTGTTTATATATGTACATATTTGTTGGAAAGTTAAGGAGCCTCTCAAAACGTCAGCAATTATAAATATTACTGGCAGATCGGGCAAGGAGGCGTGGCTGACACCAATTATGTTTGAAGATTTGTTAAAACCCCATTTCAGTTGTTACGGGCTGGTGTATCTGATAAAGTCCTGCATATGTCAAAAAATGGCGGAAGCCCTAATTCAACAAATGGCTCAAGGTAACGCCTTAACATACGTTTATGAAAAAACAAGCCAAAAACAAATTTAACGTCAGCGATTATTAATTCATAAAATGCGATAAGCAATTTCAATTAAGTTACGATTTGTTAAAAAGAATATCATTTTAAATTGATCATATACCGATAATTCTGGACGCACATATGGTATTAAATGAAGGTGAAAATTATAATCCAAAGAGTATCGATTCTATACTTAAATACTGATGCCCTCACATGTAAAGCGAAAAAATTAGCGACACAGTACTGAGCGTAAAAGCCGAATGGCACCCGAGCAAGACTCTTTTTTAGGCCGCATCGAAAAATAACTGCTGGCAAATGTAACGATCGACGTTTCCAATCTATTAGAATCGATACTCTTTGATTATAATCGTTGATAAATTATAATAAATTGTGATAAATTAATCAGCGTTGTGTTAATCAGCAGTGTTCAGGTACTGCAAAAGCTGCAAGAACAAAACAATGAGTTAGGTTTTAATCTATCAGCATTGTGTCAAGTAGCTGGTCCTGGGTTCAGTTTTGGAAGATAAATTAAATTTGGCGCTCAAGTACATGTTACAAATTAATCAGCCTATTGTCAAGCTGCAAAAACTAAGCTGGACTTTGATTCAAAATTAAAGAGCAAGAAGCTCGAGCTCGACGCTCAAATGAAAGTGAAATATTAATCAGCCTTGTGTCAAGCTGCAGCGGATTGCCAAGAAGGAAAAGAGCACGCATAATTGTAAGAAATTAATCAGCTTTATGTCAAAGCTGCCTAAGTGTGAAGAGAAGTAGGAGAGCGAGCTGTAGCGGCAATTCTTGCAGGCTTGCAACAGTGTAAAACTATTCAACTTGTGTCAGTATGCATAGATGAAGGATGGAAATTTAAAACAAATAACAAAATGGCGGCGTACTATGAAAAATCATTAAAAATTATGATTCAAAATGATAAATACAAATACAGTCAAACCTGCAAAGTTGGCCGCCATCATAAGTTGGACACTTTTCAGCGAAACCAAAAAATATTAGAACAAAAATTCAAATTTTCGAATTTTGTCAATGCAATTAAACCGGGAAAAGTTGGCCACCTTAAAACCACAGCAATACGAAGGCTCCATTTCCGAATCATAAAAATAATCCAAATCAATGGCAAAATTTGAAACTGAACGAAGTTGGTTGCAGTAAGCTCGTTGCTTATAGAATTTTGAATGAAATCCATCTAGATGGAACAATTCATTTGTTGAAAATCAAAAGAAAGAAAATCAAAAGCTTATAAATAAGCAAATTTAAAAGATTATCTTAAGTTACATTAGAATTTAAGTGCAATTTGGTATTTAAAAGAATGTACAGTACTCTTGAAACAAACTTCGACTGCTTTGCAACTATGAATTTAAACTTTAAATTATGTATGTACATGGCAATGGGTTTTCCTATGCATAATGATCAACGAGTGTGTTCGATGTCACAAGTGCATTTTTTGCTCAATATAAAATGTAATTAATACGTGACAAAGTGTCATAAATAGGCTTGATATCATCAATTTCATATCAATATGAATGAAGAGCGCTTTGTAAATGTGCAATTTTGCTATAGCTTTAAAACTGCGCTGCTTTGATGATGAACTTTGCCATAGGGGCAGGCTTATAAGGAAATATTTGTAATGTGCTAATAAACGTCTATGAAAGTATATGCTATTAAAGTTTTTAATATTAGCTATCTGGTCATTTAGTTGCAGCAGTGCAATTAAGGCCGGATTTGCAGCCGTAGGCGCATTTTGTAAATAGTGTTTTAAAAGTGAATAAATCTTATTATTGTCAATCACAACAAATGACGTTTCAATTGAGCCAACACCCACAGCTGACAGCTGTTTGTTGTAAAGTTCGACGCTTCAAATCCATGCAGCGTATTATGAAGTGCGAATATGGAAAATAACTTGGATTTTAACACGTTTACTAACAAATTGTGGAAGCAATAGAAAATAATTCAATAACGATAATAATGTGCTCATAAAATTGCACTAAAGGAATGTGTTTACTTCAATTTATTGCGTTTAAAGCAGTTGCTGTAGGTATTTGAAATATTGGCATCAGACATCGTTGTGGCTACGGGTTTTTTGGCTTTTGGTGAACTTTGGCTTAATTAAAGCTTATAAGTAATAGTTTCTTCTTCTTAGCTGGCCATAACAATCCGTTATCGGGTTACGGCCCGATGTAATACATTCTTTCATAGGAATTGTGGTTTTACGTGGTGGGTCCCAAACCCTACGCACAACCCTTTTAAGGCCTGGGCTCTACTGGTTTCGAAAGAACCCAGTGTCATTGTTAGTCGCCTCATATGACAAGCTTTGGCCTGCTGAGGTGGTATTCTCTAACCCGCTCACCACACGGGGTATATAGTATATATATAGGAATAGTTTGTAATGTATAAATAAAAATAAATAGTCCATAAAAGTAAATTATGCTATTAAAGTTATAATATTAGGTTTGTGTGTGTGTGGTTAATGCAGGTATTGTGGCTGTAGGCGCAGTTTTATTATTTGAAAATAAATGATACCGACATTCGATTTAATTTAATTACATGTGCATATTAAATTGCAGCAAAGCAGCTGAAAGCACTTTTAAATTATACTATTTCAAAAACACTGTAATTGCCGATTAAGTAAGCTCGATTAAGAAAACAAAATGATATAATAATGCGATGCGGACGGTATTCAGGCCCACTTTTTATGATAAGAAAATAAATTAATATATTCGAATTTAACATGCTGCACAATCTCATTAGGCAAGTTTATCGAGTTTTTATCAAAATATTTATCTAAAAAATGTGCTTGGGAGTTTCCCAGACAATTTAAATTATGCCAACGATCATTTTTAGAATTCCCAACACGTTGCAGCATGCAGCGACTGCACAGTGCATGCTAAACAGTTTGCGCACAGTTTGACAAGCAGCTGGCAGAGTGACATTTACATGACTTGCTTTTGACTTATCGGTATCTTTAAGTATTTACTTTGTTTTAATTTGATTTTTTTTATTCCAATGAACACTTTAAATAGCGCAAATATTGATGCATGCAAATCAGTTTAAGTTTAAGTGTTGTTTTCAGCAAAATGTGAAATCTTTTGCTTGGAAGTGAGTTAAGTTGAGCTCACGCCCCCACATTAGCTGCTGCACAGTTGGTCGGGCCTTATACAGCCGGCTCAGTTCCTGGTAGCAAAGAAATCTCTGGAAATGCCGCAATTTTTTGGTGAAACTTTAAAAACACAGCTTTAAAGCCGCTTTTTGTGAATCACTTAAATTGTCTGGCTGTTTTTGGGTTTCTGGCAATTTGCTGTCTGAGCAGAGCTTAAGTATTTTTGGTTTTTGGTTTGACTGCTTTGCTTTTTTTATTGATTTTAGCCGGATTTATGCCACCCAGTGGCACTCATTTGCGACTGTTGCCACAAGGTGCGGCCTTTAGCTGCTTTTCCTTTTACCATTTTCACTTTTAGTGTAGTTTTTTAGCACGCGATATGCTCATAGCGCTGGCGCCTTGTGGACGCCGTTTTAGCTTGTCCTTTTGGCCAGGCTAATTAAACTAGCCAAGGCAGAATTTTTTTTTCATTTTTTATTTACATAAAATTCATTTAACAGTTTTGCATGCGAAACTAATGAAAAGGTGCTTGAACTCTGTGCAAACCACGCCTGCTACATAAACACGTGACCCGACTTGGAGTTCAGTCTTTCACTTAAGTTTTCTTGGTATTTTTATAACTTTTATGAGCATTTAATTGTTTGTTTTGACTGCCTCAACAGCCCCGTCACCCCCTACCAATTAACATACTACCATAACTTGTTTCAATAATAAAAATTCTTGGCGCATTCTTGAGCTAAGCATTAAGTTCCAGGAAAAGCATTAAAAATATATGCACAAATAATGGTATTAAAAAATTAAGCGCTAGTATTAATTTGCTACCAGTTTTAGTAATACTTTTCTTTTATGGCCTTTTTCAACAAATTAGCTGAGTTATAAATCTCACAAATCTGCGCTGTCGCTTAGAGCTATGGGAATTTGCATACATCAATTTTAAGATGTCTTTATATAGTTTTCAAAAATTAACAAAATTTTTTATCATTTTAAGTAATTCGTTGTTGTTTTTTGAAAGCAATTCAGCCAAAGCGCTTACAAATACCAAATACCAATAAAGCTAAAACCATTTCAAGGTTATTGTTTCAATTTGTCTGTTGGCCTTTCATTAAAAAGTTATAAAATTATCAATTAACATAAAAACGTGTGTTTGCTGGTGAAACAGACACACACATACTACAACCATATGTAGTTCTCACAGATTTTGCCAATGAAGTATTCTAATTTTATGAAGAAGTTTGCCAAAAGCCATAAAGTATCTGCAGATAGATCTACAGCGATGGAATTACCATTTTAGTCATTCCTTTTATGTTTAGTCTTTGAATTGAACTAATATTTATAATCTAAGATCTTAATGCATATAAGACACTTTTACGGCTAAATCAAGTTTGGTTTAAACAGTTTTATGTTTACCATTTATGTTAGTTTTAATGAACCACTTTCCAGAATCAAGAATACCCCACAGGCTTTTAAACAAACTGGATTTTCTTTAATACTACATAACAAAAATAAGAGATTTATTCTCATTCTAGTTGAAGAGCAATTGGTTGGATCTTTTAGCGGTTTTATCTATTCTAACTACTTTTGGATATTAGAATCTTGAGACAACAGGGTTTTCGATATGAATAGAATAGCTACAGAGTCGAGGAAATTACTTCGATACCGAAAGAGTTGCACTATTGCAGTATTTAATCTTTCTAGTAAGAGCGTCTCGTATGCCATTATGCTTATTTGGTGTGACACTCTGATGGTGTGACGCTCGCATGGCTCTTCTCTATTAATGAGATTGAGTTGCAGCTTTTAAATGAACTAGACTTGGGTCAAAGCTTTCACCTATTTCGATACGACGATAAAGTTGAACTTCTTAATTCAAAGTTTTGTTCGATTGAACTAGATCAAAGCTGCATTTTTTCAATATTTTCACACCCAATGAGCATGAAAGCAATAGAGTGGAATCCTTAGTCGTTATAGCGAGTCGATATACTGAAAAGCGATCATTCCCAAGATAGTGCATACATTTGCGTCATTTTTTTTTGCTCTTTTTCAATTTTGCCTACGTGAGAGTCGGTCTGTCAGCCACAAAAGCAGCCTTACGGGTACACTTGTCTTAGGAATGGTCGCTTTTCAGCAAAAATTTTGAATATTTTAACGGTCCAGGATTTCAGTCCATTACTTTTATGCTCTTCTTCTTTCACACCATTGATGAAAAGTTTGGCTAAAACAGCTTGTATTGTTACACAACAATGCACTTGAAATTATAATAAAAGGTCGTGTAATGAAATAAGGTTTTAAGAAAAATCAAAAATTTTTGTTACTAATTAAACACCTTTTCAACAACCAACAGTTTTGATATTTCACATTTCGCATTTGAAAGCATTGTATATTTCTAGTGATGTACGATGCGCAGTTTGGAACCCGTAAAATTTATGGGCTCAAGTTCATACAAAATATGATGAAATTGTGCACTATAAGTTTTCAAGTTTTCATTCAAAGCCTTGTATTAAAGAAAGAAAGTGTTTAGTTTGGTTCAAAAGTAGGTGGTATGTTTTTGATTTTAAGAGAACCAAATTTCTTATACCATACATGGAATTGCTCGAAATTATGTAAAAGTGCGATGAAAACAAAAAGTCTCTCTATTATATAACAAATTTTTTCCGTACATCACTTACTTTACCCATCTGCTATTCATTCCTGGGAAGTTAGCAAAAGAATGTGTAAAAATTCGCAACAATTATTATTATTAATAGCAGACGGAAATTTCTAGAGTTTTTCTTTAGGTTTAAGCTCCACAGCTAATTGTTGTTTAAAAAATATCAAACATTAAAAACTGTGAAGTTTTGAATTCTTGGACCTTGAGCCGAGCAAACAACTAAATAACAAGAAGATCAGGTCGCAAACTCCTCTCAGAACTCTAAAATTGTTGTACTCTTTTACCTGTACTCATACGTGGTACATAAGCGCTGTAGTAGTAGAGGAAGAAATAAATGAGTGGGTTGTAAACAACTAAATCTCACAGAGAGAAAAAAAAAATACGTCGAAAAGAACAAATGTGTAAAGCATATGACAAGCGGCGGGAAATGACTGAATCACCCCGTCGAATATAAAATTTATTTATTGAAAAAGACGGAAGAAGATTCTATTTCTACCTCTTAGGAGCACAGGGGCTAGTGAGCGAATCGAGCAGGGGGCAGAGCTCCCTAGTAATTTAGAAATCGCCTCTGTACATTCAACGGAAGGATTTAAGCGTGCGAGAACCGGTTCGAATGGAATTCTGAACTAAGGTTTTCTTTCTAACGAAGTTTCTCTCAAACAATTTGGAAAAATTCTTATTTTTTGTATTAAATTTTTTTTTTTCTTAAATTTGCAAAATTTGTTTTTCTATAAAATTTTTTAACTAAGAATTGTACCCGAAATGGTAAGAGTTATATGGCTCAATGAGCTTGCTCATATTGGCTTAAGGATCAGTAGCGTACTAATGAAGACATGTTTTGAAGAAGGACGAAGTTTTCCAGAGATTTCAATTGAAAATTAAGGCAAAACACTGTAGAGATTTCTAACACACATCCCATGTAGACACAAAAAGTCGGTAGCTGTAATTTTTATCGTAAGAAATCTCATGATTGAACACTAGGCCCCCTTAACGGCTTTGAGCCTTAAATGTGAAAAAGTTGCTTTAAATCAGAGCCTATCTCGAAGTGCACAAAAAGGAGTATTTCCAGTTTAAAAGTATTTTCATATTCAAACTTGATTTGCAGCCATTATTGGAAGTGTAATGAAACTAACTTTCAGGGCATGTTATTATGTATGTACAGTGCTGCTTTCGATTGGGGCTGCAACTTCTGCAGAGGTTCTCATAGGAAGTGCTGAACCCCAAAGCGTGGGCGTCAGCTCGTTATCGCTCTTAACAAAATTAGTTTTATGTCAAACCGTTTTGCGATCTCGGTCAAAGATTTGGGACAATGATTGACTTGCTTCAAGTGGCTTGACATAGCGTGAGATGCCTTAATTGAAGCGCGACTTTCGGAGTAATCGGATTAAATGTCTGCGACACAAAGTTTTAAAACTATGTTCAGGGTATTCAAATTTTATCATATTTGATGCCTTTTTCTATAACATGTCACATACATGTAGTAAATACTATAAATATATGGTAAAGGTTTGGCCTAGTGTCAGTTCGAGCATTTTAGCACATACGACAAAAACAACAAAAATTCGCACATAAGAGAACGCTTGAGTGATTTTTAATGTATTCGTGACAATAATTGCAGATAGATAAAATACTTTTTTGTTTCATTTGCATTTTATTATTGTTTAATTAGTTTTATTGTCGTACTTTTTGGGGCGTTGAATGCGTTGACGCCAAACAAATCGGTATATATATCCAGGTTTGTATCACATTTATTGTATTAGGCGGCAATTGCAAATGAAATAAGATTATCAAAAGAGCTCGATTCGCGTGGGTCTAGTACAAGAAGCAACTTTGTAACTCAATTTTAAAACTACTGTCATATTCAATAATTACATTTGCGCTTGAAGTGAACAACAGATTCAATTTCAGTTTCAATATCAACTCTGTCAAGTTCAGCGTTTTTTAATGCATTATGACATGCCACTTGCTGGCATTTCCGGTACGTCAAAAGGGCCTCGAGATGCAATATCTCAGACAGCACAGTTACTTCCAACAGTTTCACATATAGTATGTATGCAAATGTTGCATGTAGTATACAAAGCGGCAAAAATTGCTTATGCGCCGTGTAGTGCGTCCCAAAGTACAAGTTCAAGGTCATGGGCGTATATTGTAAGCCTTCTATTGTTTAGAAAATTCAACAAAATTCGGTATTTGTGATACACAGCTGTTGTTTTTCCTCTATGCTTCTATGCTGTACATACATATATGTATTCGTTTTTGTCACTTTGGCATTGCCAATTAGACGCTAAGATGCAACGAGCTGTGGCATCTTTACCGTACTTTTAGTTTTGTGGCTAAAATGTTTCTCATTATTTTAAAATTAATTTAATGCATACGAAATTTGACATATCATTTGGGCTGCCAATTTTCGAGCGTAGCAAATTACAATTTCTATGTGAAGATACGCCCAAAAGTGCAGCTTTTTAGCTGAAGGTTACAGTATTTGCAACAGTTTTAACAAAAAGTAGAGAATATTTGTTTCGGTTGCAGTGAAAAATTGAACAGAATTGTTGGTTATATCCTGTTTATTGCGTAAAAATTCCATATTAATATCTTGCATACTCTCCGCGTGAGAAGGGAATATGTTATTCTTTTTTCTACTAGTTGAAAGAAAATACAAACTTTCAATGGGTTTTCTGCGAAATCGCATTTTTTGAGTTATGACAATCTTCTAGTAAATGAGCGATATGTATCTCACAAATCGCCTTAAAGAAGTAAGTTTTTACTTTTGATTTTATGATGCGACTTTAATACTGAATAGGTGAACAGTAGCCATAATTTAAAAAAGTTTTCAAACTATACTAATTTTTTGCTTATACTTGTTTCATACAAAAAGTAACGTATAATTTGCGCAAATTAACAATGAAAACAGAAATCATCATTGCTTTGTATACACCACAGTCATCAGTCAATTATTCAAACTTTATAGAAATGGAATGAAAAGACATTACAAGAAAAAGGTTGAACTTTAAAAGTTTTATTTAGCTATGATACATGGCTTAAAATAAAAAGAAGCTTACATTAAGCTAATCTTAGATGCCTTCGCGAAAAGGTTGCATATTAGCTCCCCTTAATGATAATTGGACAACTTTACTCAGATGTGTCTCACTATGCACATTTTTAGCGTAGCAAATCTCATGATTGAACATTAGGCCCTTTTAATGGTTATTCACAAACTAATCTAAGCTTTCTAATCTATTCTAGTCTAATTTTTAGCTTAACAAATGTAATTGAATATTAGGACCCCATAATTTAACTTGGGTAACTTGATTAGGAGGTCGTAAAGCTCAATATATAGACAAAACATTTTGTAGCGTAACAAAGCTCAGCATTGAACATTAGGCCCGTTAATGATCTTTAAATTACTTCATGAACAGGATATACTGTTCAATATGTAGACAAAACAAATTTAACGTTTGAACATTAGGCCCATTTCATGGTTGTTAGCTAACTTAATTATAACATCTTTAACAGGACCATGTTTAACCATGAGATTTGTTTTAATAGTCTTTGGGAATCACTTTTCTTAGCCTCTCTCCACACACTAAATCAAGTGTAACCAATAATTCTAGTTTCAACAAAAAGAAGAATTTGTTTGCCAAAGTTGGTCAAGAAGCAAACTGCTATACAGTTGCCGCAAAAAGCAAGATACCTTTACTTATGCTGGCTCTGCTCTTATCTACCCCTGAACTACCCCTTTTGTATTTCAGGCATGCTCAACCCTTAAGATATTATTACGCAGTGTTTCTTTGCTTGCCAAATCATGCGGTCAGCTTGAAGCGCATTAAACCATATACTTATGCCATGTGTAATCACAATTCTTAAGATATCATGCGCAATTTGTGTTCAGGGCGTGTTTAACTGTAGTTAACTTAGTTCCCATTTTACTTCATTTTGTAGTGTTGAGCTCTTAGACTCACTGCTGTCTTTGAAATTGAAAAGGTTGTTTGATAAGCCGGCCCACACATGCCACAAGTGCCAAGCAGCCAAAGATAAGCCATAAATAAACATAACAACATATTTAATAATGGCAACTGGCAAGAAGTTCCCCGCATATATGGCAAAATGTTTAAGTAACTTTTTATGAGTTTGTACGAGTATTTCACAAAACCGGTTAAAAGTTTAGTTTTGCATTTATTGTATGTATATTTCACATTCTTTAGATATTGTCGTTGTTTGGCTGTAGGCCAATGTGTGCGTGTGTTCGTAGCTTTACAAAGGGTAAAAGTGCCAAAAAATGTATAAAATTTAAATTGGCAGTGCAATCACAGCATAAACAAGGCGGCAATAGAGCATGAAACGCACAAAAACACAAAAAGTATCTATAAGATACATTTTATAATAGCTGTATCTCTGGCACACATGTGCCAGCATTTCCTATAACGCCGCATACATATTTTCCTAATCAGAGAGACAACAACGCGATCAATCGAATGACGCTCGAGCAGCAACAACAACGGGAACAACAACAACAATTTGAACTATAAACAACACAAGCTGTTTTTATGCCTTTTCATTTTTGTATAGTTTGCTATTAGTAGTAAAAAGTTCTAGAAGGTCAGCCTGGATAGCATGAACTGACTTATATTTTTACCTTTTCGAACTATTTTTTTGCCTCTAACTCTGTCGCATTTTTGCACTTTAACTGCGTTTGTATGTGTTCAAAACACTTTTCAATTTATCAACAAAACAACGTTGTTTTTTTTTAACGACAATATCGCACGTTTTGCGCTAGCTCTCACTCTTTCTATCACACACGCGCCAATTTTTTAGCTGTTCTTACGCGCGGAAGCGGCAAACACAAACTGAAGAATGAAAAAAGCGCCGCAAAGCGCGCCACTTGGAAAACTTGTTTGTGTTTTGCCAAAAACAACAACAACAACAACAACAGCAGCGACAACAACAACAGCAGCGGCAAACGAGAGCAAAACTGCCAACTAAAACAAAAACACTTTTAGTACATTTTTTAGTGCGGCGCTTTTGAACACTGCCGCAAAGCTTTTCAACTTGTTGCGCTCTCTCACGTTGCGCTCTCTTTGTTATGAAAGTGTCTTGTTTTTGTTTTGGCTGTTTTTTTCCCGTGGCGCCTCTTAAATGCACTGCCAAATGCATTCAAAGTTTTGTTTGTTGTTTATACCCTGTACACAAGTTGAAAAGGGTATTATAGATTTGTGCAGACAGAAGAAGGCGTGGCAGACCATAAGTTCCACGGGTCTCCGAGACTATAAGATCTAGAGACACAAAATTTTACCAAAAGATGCGCGTAATCTAATGTAAGATGAAGTTTGTCGAATCAAGTCGATATCTTGCCCCCTTCCCCCGTGACAGATTTGCGCGGTTTACAACCGCTCCATTGACTCTATCAACTCGAAACATCTCAGAGATGTGCGTCGTGTTAATGTGCATCTATGTTTCAAAAATGATCGAGATCGGATAAATACATCAAAAGTTATAGTCAAAAATTTGCTAATAAAAACGGATACTTCCGTTACCATTTTACCGTATTTCGTGTTTATAAAGAAAAAGGATACAGGGTATTGCACTGTCGGGAACCGTCCCGACTGTCCGCATCAAACTTTTTTTTTATGCCCTCGAAGGCAGACAGTAAGAGATATTTATAGCTAGAAGAACTCTGTCCTATACGCTTTAGGCAATAGGTAGATAAGCAGAGTACAGCTGCAGCTAGATATAGATTAGGGATAACTGTTAGTTTTGGCGGGATTTTGTGGCGCTGGTAGCGGCGTCGCCCATATAGGGCGCGTTTCCCAGTCGGTGGCCCGTTGAGTTTTGTAAAGCGAACCCACTGAAAGATAAACGTTATGCCACCTATAAAATTCTAGTTATAAAACGAGCTTGGGGTTTCAAGTGTCCTCATAATTGCGCTGGTAGTAACCAGAGCTATAAAGCAATCAGGCAATTGGCTTATTGATGGAGATCTTGCGGCTTTGTGATCTAATCGCCAAGCTAAGGCGGTTCTGTGTGTACACTAGTGTAATGGTTAAATTTGGTGTGTGAGCCTACGATCTTGGCTAATAGGTATAGAAACTAAAATCCAAACGCAACATGAAACAAACTTTTTTCAATTTTGGATTCAATTACTTGAAAGACTGCTGTCATTTGAGTTATAATGCATCTCGAGCGGAGATAACGTTCCGCAACTACGCAGCTCGCGAAATCTCAAATTTGCTTCAAAAACGGTTGCCGAATTTGCAATCAGCGACCCTAAATTTAACAGAAACGATATGCTCTAGCCAATGACCTTAAATTGAGCCCAAACAAGTTTTCGGCGGTGTGGATTTTTGGATATTTTTTTTTTTACCCACAGACTTGCATCGTTATAAAAGATGGATAAATGGTTACAGTGTATCTCACAGTCAGTTACCTCCCCGCTTTTCTGTCTCATATTGGTATTTTTTTTGGACAGCTTTGATCTGACTGACGTTTCGTTTAAAGTGCTCTTTTAATTAAAACAGTTGCATCTGAGAGATAGCAATATGATGTTGTTTAGCCGTCATGCCGGTTTTTTTCTTTCAGTGTTTGTAGTTGCAGTTAGCCTCTGGCCAACATTTTATCTTAATTGATTTCATTCATAAATTACGACAAGCGTTTAATACAGTGCAGGTCTCTGGGTTTTTATGCGAAAGTGAATGT
The DNA here is from genome assembly GCA_035041775.1 of Chymomyza caudatula. NCBI lineage: Eukaryota > Metazoa > Arthropoda > Insecta > Diptera > Drosophilidae > Chymomyza > Chymomyza caudatula. Next base: position 1,232,206 of record JAWNKW010000137.1, on the reverse strand, counting down.
ATGGCGCTTATAAGCAGTAATCAGTCATTGCAATTATGCAGCAGTTTACAATGTAGTAACTTTGCTATGAAGTTTGCCATGAACAGCCAGATAAACTTTGGCATTGTAATACAGTATTATCGCTGTCACCCAAGATGCCTTAAAAGGCAACTTAAAGCTGGGGTCTGCGAGTCTCTCTGCTATTAAAACCTTTTTCTGTGGGCTTAACCTTTTTTTCGTATCTAAGAAGACACTAAGGAAACGCCTCACTGTACACAACATGCAAAGGCAACAATTTCAACAAACACCTCAAGCCATGTCTGCCAAGTCCGCACTTCTCCCCTCTTAATGAAGAAGATGGAGTGCGTACTCGAAATATCGGGATATGGAACCCACGTCCGCAAACAACCCTTACAAGGTACGCTGGGGGCAAGAGACTCGCAACAAACGTCAGTGCAGATTGTCTAAAAGACAGGAAGGGTAGAAACCCCTTTTTCGTATTTGGAAAAACCGATAAAATTTAATTCCTTGATTTCTAACACAAATTTTCGACAAAACTGTAAAACTACTTTATATCTACTTTAAGCACTTGTTTCCGAAGTTATTTAGTATGCTCTTAATGCCTCACAGGAATGCACATTCTATTTTGCATTGTGCAATGCGTCGCCCTATTAAAGGCGTTTCTCCCCAACAATTTCGGAAGTTCCACACAAACTAAAACAGAAACAACAAAAAGAACGCTATACAAAGGCGTTTTCATTGACGTCAACGACGCCAAAGCACGTTCTGGAAATCAAATTATATAGTTTAATATAGACAAAGGCGAAATGTGTGCGTCTATCTGTGTGTCAGTGAGTATGTGTGTGTTTATATGCTCAGCAAAAAGAAAACATCAACGATCAGTCAGAGCCACTTTTGAAAATAGGCAAAAGAAAATGAGCAAACCGATCGCAAGATCATATAGAAAATTTATGTACAAATACAGTAAATGCTCTTAATGAAGGTTTCCAGTAGTTGGAATATCTCAAAAATTATGCCATGTGTAATGTGCTTTCAGCTTTAATTTGCCTTTTATTTTTATGATATCTTGTTTGCATAGAATTAGAACGAAGTCTATTTGGAGTAAGCAAAACGTGGGCATAATTGATTTTTTTGTAGTAAAGCTTTGACGTCAAATCTTAACCGGTCCTATAAAAACACAAAACGCTTTCTCTAATCTTAATCTGGGACCACACCGAACATGGCCCAGTGACGTCCAAAATGTCGCGTTAATATTAGGATATACAACCCAGAAGGCATAAGGCATTTAGGCGCTTCTTAACGAAGCGAGATTTTCATGCGAGGCCGTGTGATTTGTATCTCGCACCGTTTGTAGGCACGGTAGTATCGCCCGTTACTTATATCGGCTGCAACCTATGCGACTCGCTTCATATAATTAAAAAACACAAAATATTTTGTGGGTGTTTTTTTCACTTTCTCATTTGAAAAACTCGCTTTGTGTAACAAGCTCCTTGAGGTGTACTTTAAAATAAGTTATTTGAGTCTTATTTGAAATTTTTGAATGAATATTCTGAAAAATCGTAAAATGCGGTTTGGTTCTACTGTAGTACTCGGATATATACAGTAAATAAATGTCTATATATATACACACAGGGCACTTAAACGTTGGCGCACTTAGCTGTCACTTGGGCGAGGTCAAAAGTGCAATTCGGCATATGGCAAAAATATATTTCTGCAGTCTAAAATGGGGTAAAACTTGGAGTTTGCATTTAAAATTAACTGCTAAGGTACAGACACGCACAGAAAACACATAAATTCTCTTGACGTATTTTGCGTTGGTTTCTTTTTGGTACATAAATAAAAAATAAAAAAAACACATATAAAATTAATTACCCTAAACAAAAACGATTTAAAGATTTATGCCTATTTGAGGCAGCACTTTTGTTATTGTTTTCTTTTTTCAATGCAATCAATATAGAAATATATTCAACTGTTAGCGAAACATATGCAAATTAAAGCCAACAAAATGCGCACAAAATCTCAAAACGTGTTCGAATACAAAACCAAATCATCTACTGTATTTTTTTATTTTGTTTATACAAATGTGTATTAATTTTCGGCGTGCGCCAATGTTTTGTGTATAAAAAAAAATTCGCATGTTGTATAATTAAAATGTCGATTTTTTATGAAGAACAGTTTGGCATGCATACAGTTTGACAGTTTATAGCGTATAAAACACAACAAGCTACAGTTTTAAACCAATCAATAATTAAAATGGTAATGCTCTACGAAGGTGCTTAAGGTGCAAAAGTTTGACAAGCATTGCACGTGCGAGAGAAATGCTTTGAATTATATTCTTGCAGCTTTGAATGACTTGCTTTCATGCATCTTGCGCTTAATTGACAGTTTTAGGCGCACTGCAGCAGCAAGAGAGAGTGGCAGAAAACAAACGCCTCAAGCCACAGTTGTACATGCACTGCTGCGTTTAGTGACGCACGCGCTAGCTTCTGTCTGAGTGCATTCCTGTGCAGCGTAAATCTATTTCGCGCTCATTATACTACAGTTTCAAGAGCACTGCGCTCACACATTAAGCCACAGTTGTGCAAGCACTACTTCGTATTGTTACGTGCGCTTAAGCTATTGTTCGTGTGCGCTGCTTTGCAGCATTGATTGTCTCTTCGGCGCAATACACTTACACTTTTGTTAGCGCTGCTCTTCTTCTTCTTCTTAACTGGCTATAACAACCCGTGTTATCGGGTTACGGCCTGATGTAAATACATTCTTTCATTGGAATTGTGGTGGGTTCCAAACCCTACGAACAACCCTTTTAAGGCCTACTGGTCTCGAAAGAACCTAGTGTCATTGTTAGCCGCCTCATACGACAAGCTTTTGACCTGCTGAGGTGGTATTCTCTAACCCGCTCACCAAAGGCATTGAATGCTATGCTGTACACAGTTTGACACTTACTGCTCGCGCCCATTAATCGCCACTTTAATGCATCGCTTCTGCTGCTTTGGTTCAAAAAGGTCAACGCGACAAACAATTAAACATAATCATAAAGAGAATGTCTCTATGCTCTATGTGTTTGTGTGCAGTCTGGCTTTCACACACATTCACAGTGGCCTTTGGTATGTGTCTGCTCATTTTAATACCCATCGGCGCCGCGGGGTTAATGTACGCAGCTATTAATGTTAACCCTTTTTTATGTGTATGTCTTAGCCTGTTTTGCCGTTTTTCTTATACTACTTTTCGTTTGTTGCTATGATTTTTATATTTTAATTTACAGCTGTTTTTTATACACAAACTCACACATAATACAATTATTGAAGTGTGCTAATTGATTTTTGTGTTGTTTGAGCACTTGTAGGGGTAATGTAGTTTGAAAGAAATGGATGAGGTATATGTGTCTATACAAAACTGCTTTATAATTGAATACATATATATGTAGATGCAACTTGTGTTGGAACCAGGAAATGATACTTTAGTCATGGTTACACAATGCAAATATCAGGAATATCAATGAAGACTTAGCATAGTTTAGGTTATGTTAAAACGGCTGCCAAGTCATATGTCTACCATCAGTTAGGGGTTATTATAACTCCAGCAAACATCGATGTATAGGACTAAGCCAGTGTCTAGTAATGACCACAGTGCCAGAGCGAATTGGACTTTGTGCTGATATTGTACATAGCAAGTGGATAACAGGTCTTCAATTAGCCCTAATGCATTCCTTAAAGCCTTTGCTGGTAATGTTAGATAATTCGCCAGGATGTGGTGGTTATTATTAAAAGACAAAGTAAATGTTTTCTTCAAGTAGAAAGGCTCTTAGACTCGCAAATTCGAGTCATCAAAATTTTGATGTTGTCTAGGATTTCGTCGAGTACCTTGGTACTCAAGTCACAGCTATATCAGCTTACAGATCAAGCGAAGGATCAGTATGTTGAGCAGGCCAATTTGCCACTCAACGCTACCATTTTGCTTTGGTACGCTAAACAATGCTTGAAGGCGCAGTCAGCTGCACTTGGAGTGCGGGAGAGTAAAGAGTTTTGTATGATCATTGGTCCAATACAGATATTGCAGGAAGACAGGGATGGATTATACAGTGCCTCTCTTGGAAGTACCAGCTAGAAGGCGTAGGAACGCTCTACATCAGACCAAAGCCCGGTAACTGGTTGATATGGCTAGTCAGGAAAGATGCAATCTTTGGGATCCCTAAATAGGATAGCAATATTCAGAAGCTGTGCATTAAGAGAAATATCTAAGCCAAAAGTATTTGCATGTCACCAGAGAAAAGTTGTCAATGTAGTGAGAACACTCGCATGCATGTGTCACGAACGTTTTCTCTGTTGCTATTGGAAACTGTCATTGGTCAGAATTTAAGTTGCTGCAATAGTATTTGAAAGTCAGCGCTGACTGCAGCGAAATTTGACAATGTGTATACGAACATTCTCGCAGCTGCAACTGGCAACTGGCAACTTCTCTGTTCACTTTGCCGACCATGGATCTATAAACTTGAGCAACAGAGCACGCTAAGAGTTTGAGAACAGAAAAGGGAATGATTTCGGAAACTGGTTCGAAAAGTGGCAATTGTCCAAATGCTGATGATGTAAATGCATATGATGTTGCTTAAAAGTTCATAAGTTAAACCCTTCAAAATGATGATATCAAAACCTTATGTTCTTTCAAAACTTATTTTGCGTCAAATACATAGTTGTGTTTCTAATCAGACACTATTTTCGATGAAAAACGCCTCCACCAAACACAGATAGCCCTTGATTGTTGTTGACCCCTGTTCCGTTTATGACATGCACTTTTCGAAATTCCGATTGACAGAGAAGTTCAGCTTACTAGTTATACTTGAAACAATTTATGACCGCGTATAACTCGATAACGGCTAATCTGATTTGAGCGTTTTTTGTTTTGGTTAATTACATCTCTGCTCACGAAATCTTTTTACGCCGACGAAGACCGTCGAGTTTGGCGAGCGAGCATCAAATATTAAACAGAAACTATTTAATTAAGCATTTTTATTAAAACCAATCGTTGCATCTCAAGATAAGCTATGAATGCAAAAAACAAGTGAGATTTCTGAAAACAATCGTATTAAGGAAATCAAAAGAAACTTTTAAACCTTAAAAACGCAATAATCCCTTTTAATATGGTGTATAATTTTAAGCTTTCCTTATAAGTTTATATTTTAAGTATATAAGACACTGCTTTAACTCTCAAGCATTCCCAAATAACAGAATCACTATCGTAGCTTAGTTACTAGGTATTAAGGGTTCGCTAAACAAGATCTCAATTCATGTCGGAGGGAGAGAACGCTCGTGCTTTCTTAGCTCTCATGCTCTCTTTGTAATTGTAGTTAAAAGGTAATCACAAGCCATAATACCAATCGACTCTTAGAGCATCCAAGCTTTGTTACCTTGCAATTCGATTTTCCTACAACAACAACTATTATGCATTATGAATGTCTGTTTTTCACTTTACCTGATAGTGTGAACGTGGAAAAATCAGTCGGGATCTCAGACCCGGGGCATGTGTGGTGCTTGTTGCATTTGTAGGCTGTTGCTGCGCCAACAGCGGGCTTCTGGTTGAGGTAACAACCATATTTATGATTTACAACACTTTTTATGACACTGTCACAGTGACGTAAGTTTACAATTCGTAGAATTTATTGGATTTTTTTCTGATAATATGTATTTGTTTGCGCTTTTACTTTGTTTGTTTTACCAAATTTTCAGACATTTTCTCATTTTTGGCCAAATTTAAAGAGCACTTTGTTGTTGTTATTATTTGTGTACTGTGGACTGCGTTTGCGTTCTTTTAAACAAAATTAAAATGGCATTAATCATTAAAGTTAAGTAGCGTATGAAAAGAGTGTATATATTTCTATAAAAGCCAAAATTAAGTGCAATTTTGTTTAAATATTTGGTATTCCGAGAAGTTCGGCAACAACAACGTACTCAAAAGTATACACGTTATACCATATACATGTGGCCATATATAAAAACTGTTGTTATAAACAATTATGTAGCATCTGGTTGGGGTTTTTCAGCGTTCACCAAAAGAAAGAAAGCAGCGATTGTAAAGGCTTGACAATGGATGAACGTTCCAGAGAGACCACAATAAGCCGCGTTAATAAAGCCCCTTACAGAAATGTACGAAATGCCAGAGAACTGGTTTGTCTTTTTGGCTGTTGTTATGCATGTATCTGTAGCTACAAGATACAATATTTAGAGTGCTGTAGATAGCTATAGATACAGATACTTATGTGCATTGCCTTGACAGTGTCGGCTCAACTGGGCCGTTTTACAAGTTCAAAGCCCACGTTACTACGTAACGTAAGTGCAACCCACGTGTTGTTGTTGTTACTGTTGTTGTGGCCACTTCCGTTTGCACTTAACAACTTAAAGGCAACAACGGGTTAATGAATTTCCGTTTGGCCAATAGATTGCTAATGGGCGTTAACCGTTGTTTTCAGTGTGTATCTTTTTGGCTTAGTTTGAATGCAAAACGCGTTTATTGACTGCGTTTTGTGTTTTAGTTGTACATTTTAGGACGCCTGGGCGTATGATTGATTTGCTGTGCTTGAGCTCGTTTATGTCTCCAAGCTGCAGCCTACACAAAGACACTGAGACACCGAGACACATTCACACATTTACACATTTACACACTGACACACACTTGTTGCCGAGTTTTCCAAGCTCGTTTGCGGTTTTTTTTCATATAGTATAATGTCATATGTAACTGTTTGCCTTTTGTGTAATCAACGAACTGGTTTTCATTTTGATGACAAACTTTTCGGGTTTTGGTTGTACATTTTATTAATATGTATGGTTTTTATTTGAAAACATAAAAGTTTTTGATGATTATTATTTAATTTATGACTGTTCCAGTTCCTTTGCCTCTAATTTTGAGATTTGTATATATATATATAAATGTTAAGAGTCTGGTGTGTGTATTTGTTCAAATTAAAACAGAAGTGTTTATAATTAAAAGATCCACGCGAACAGAGTAGATATAACCGTGTTTGTCTGATGCTTTTAAACAAGTTCTTGAAGAAAAATGCTCTGCATTTATTAGGACTGAGGTTTTAATAGAATTATGCCAAAAGTCTCTAAGCAGTTTCACTTTCAATTTGATTAGACAACTCTTGGTGAGTGCGTCTTTCAAAAGATTTCACAAGAGATTTCCAAAAATCTTAAAGTTATTCTTTGCGCAGAATAGATTTTTGGTTGAAACTCATACGAAAGAGGTACCTGGCACAGAGTCAGTTTGGCAGAAAAACGTTTGAAAGAGATTACTGCCATACCAATTAAATTTTTGAGAGGTATATTGGGCAACAGAGCAATTCCGATTACTAGAAAAGCTAGCTAGCATACAAAGTTCAGCTTGATAAGCTATTGTTATCGCAACAAAATGAAAACGATACAATATCGATTGAAAAGATGGCTTACATAAACAGATTCGATTCGATTTGATTACAAAGGACAAATTCTTGATGATAAGCCATTATTAGCGAGTCACACATAAAACGATCCAATTTCAATTACATAGAAAGTTCTACCCATTAAACCATTGTTATCGAATCGAAATGAAAAGATACAATTCCAATTGGCAGGCGTGCTTACATAGAACGTTCCAGTCGATAGACCGTTCTAATCGAAACGAAGTGAAAACAATCCAATTTCGATTGCGGCGAGTTCTTACACAGAGTGTTCTAGCCAATAAGCATTTGGCTTATTGAAACAAAATAAGAACTAAACAACCTTTTGAGATATTGGTATTAGATCGTTGTTATTACTTTTGAAATCGAATCGAAATGTAGAACAGGCTCGTAGCTTTTGTACGTATTCATGGAGGAGATAACGAGCAAAAATTTCTTTAGCGATAAATTTAATAACAATGGAAAACACAACGACTAACTGATGGCATAAAAGTCTCTTTAGTTTGAGTATTCAGCATTATTAAAGCAGAGTTCTTAAGAAAAAGTTTAAGCCGCTATGAAAATGAAAAGATTCTACCTAGATTCGACCTTACTTATTTCATTTACTTTGGAAACCGATTCGAAATGCAGAGCAGACCCCAATGTTTTGTATTCATAGAGATAACGAGCAAAAACTGCTTGAGTGTTAGTTATAATACATATACACTAAAGAATGGCTCCTATACGAAGTAAAGCAGCTAACAGACAACTTCATATGAAGAAAATACAATTTTTCCACGAATTGACTTTTTCTAAAAAGTATTTTTCTTTAGTTTAAGCGTTCAGTCTTATATATATTAGCACACATTATACAGATACAAGCTCTGCAGCACGTCACAAATATTACGAAAAATTCTATATATTTTATTTTTATGTTTTGTGAACAATTTGTTGTTGTCAAGTTTTATTTTGGTACACGCACACGCTTGTATATCGCCTTCGAGAACTCAACCAACCATTCACTTTTTGAACATTTTTTATCAGCACTTTCTTTTATTTATATATTTTTAACAATATCTCATTTAAGTAACTCGAAAATATCTGATCAAAACGCGTTTAAATCGAATGTTTGTTTCTTCTTTTCCGCCGTTGTCTTCGATAGCTGAACTTAATCGCTGCGTGTTCGACACAAGACTGAATGTCTTGGAATTGCTCGACGCACTCGACTTGGAATTGAGACGCAACTAGGCTGTGAGAGAGCGAGAGAGCGTGTATGGTTGTGTACGTGTGATAGAGCGCCATCTAGCGAGAGCGGGCGCTCTCTTGCAGTTTGTTTTGTTTTTATTTGTTTTTTGCTTGCAATTATTTTTGTAGGGGAATTTTTATTTTTTTTTAATATTTTTTTTTTTACATGCAATTATTGCTTTTAGTTTTCTTTGGACGCAGTTGAAATTTGTATGTATGTATCCACAAAAGTTGTTTAATTTTAGCGTGGAATGTTTTTTTTTGGATTTTGGGCAGGACCAAGGCGCGAAATGTATCTTTATCTTTTAGCGCTTTGGTAGCTCAATGACTCAAGGCAAACTTTGTAAGTCGTTTGCGGCTTTAAGAACACAATAATAAGCTATAAATATCTTTCTTTTTTGCACTGCTTTTATTAAGTTTGTGCCTTAGGCAAATAAACAAACAAAGAACACAAAAAATAGTTCTTGTTGACTTTAACCTTTCAATGATTGAAACGAAATCGACACGTGTTTTTTGCGCTGTTTTCTTAGCTTTTTGTACTTTTTTTAATTACTTTATTTTTGTTTACATTATCATTCAATGCGCAGAAATCTTTAATGTTTCCAGGAAACCGCAAGTATGCCAAAACATAAAAAAAAGCCACGCCAAATATTCAAAATAAAACTCAAAAACATATGCGAGTTGTTTCCCGAAATTTTCGGTTTCTGCACATTACAAGAACTGCCTTGAACTGCACGCCTTAGCGCCAGCAAGTTGCAAGTTGTGTCTTAATCTTTCGGTTTGTATCTTTCAGATACTACATTGCAAAGTTGTTGAACCCAACGCATTATGGCTAAGTCGAAGGTCAGCTTGAAATTCGCTATGGCTGAGTTAGATGGCATATCAAATGCGTTTTGCTTTGCTTGTTTTGATTAATATTTATGATTTTTTTTTTTTTGCCTTTAATTGATCTGTAGGAAGTAAGTTATTTGTCATTAATAAGATACAATAAACAGTAAATAAAGGCAATTTTTATGCAATGTGCTGATGAAGCTAAAATCGCTTGAAATGGAAGAAGTAGTCATGAAAGATCTTTGAAACTAGCAGACTTTGCAGAACTTGATAACAGTCGTTCTTAGAGGGTGAAAAAGGCTATCTCAATATATATACACATATTGGTCATGCATTACGGACTTGTTCTTTCTATAAGATACTATCGTTATGAAATCGAGAGATTTTGAAAATGGCAAATTCTGCACAAAGCAAGACTTTGTGAATAGCTATCATTCTATAAGCTAGAGGTACTTACATAGCTCTGTACCTAAGGAGGAAAAGGTGAGTTTATCTAGCAAAAATTACGATCAGACAATGAGATGTCCAAGCAAATTTTTGCATGAATGACGTTACTAATCTGTGCCAATTTACTTATATAAAACTGTACTCAATTCTGTAGTCAATTATTCAAATATTAGACCAAACTTTTGGATCAAAAGGAACATGTTCAGATTGGTTGGCAGGCAATTTACTTCTATTAACCTGTACCCAATTCTGTATTCGATTTGTCGATAAAGGAGTAGCTATTGTTGCAAGCTGATTAGCCTCGTCAAGGCTTTTTTGAACTTTTTTTCATTCAAACTAACAACTCGCCCGAAGAAATGTTTCGCTCACGTTTCTATATACTGTAATCATGCTAAAATTAGGGAATAAATGTAATTTTTTTAGTCAAAAAGAGAAACAAATTTAGAAAATTTGTGAACCCCTCATATATTGACCCACTGGTTGACCAAAAAATTTGAAACCGTGAGCGGTCAATTTAGACAGGTTTGACTGTATATGCGAGAATGATTGGCTGATCAATAGAACCTTTTGAAAAACTTCAATAGTTGTGTCGATATAACCATATGCGTCTATTCGTATGAAGACTAGGATATCTTATCTTATTTATCGAATTATCGAAACTCTGATCAACTTAGGGGAATTTCGATCTCTACAACCACACTAAAGAAAGGGAAAAAAGGGGTAGCTTTGCATAGTTATTATATATATATATATATATATATATATAGTAATATAATATAGTTATTCACACAGTAATTTCTCATATATGGAGTACAGCTCATGGATCGGCTAAAAGCTTCGAGTAAGATTATTTAGTTTATTATTATTTTTTGTTATTTATCAAGTCGTCCGAACTAAACTTAATCAAAGCTTGTCCAAAGAATCTGTATGCCTCACAGCTACTCTCCATAAAGCTAATTACATGAAAAAATGCTTAATGAAGCGGCGCCTTGTATTATAGTATGTACTTAGTATACATCGTGCCTTCATGCCAAATTATGGCTTAGTCTCCCGTCGCATGGAAATTCCCAAGTGCTTAAATGACCCACTTACAAGCACATGAGTATAAACAAATATAATAATAAATCAAAAACTCATATTAAGCACGCTTCGAATACTTATTGCTTATAGATACAAGAGAACGTTTCAGAGTCAGGAAACTCCAGCTGAGGGAAAAGCGCTTACAACGCATGCCATAAAAATCAATTACGCATGAAAATTCGAACAACAACAGATTACAAGAAGAAGAGCGCAAGCGCAACTTTCAATAAAAAATTGATATAGCCCTCGGCTGAATGCAGTCACGCCATGAAATATTCCATGTGAGTTATGGATCCGAGGAGGCGCTCAAGTTATGAGCTAGAGCGCAGCCAGGTTCCAGAAACCTCCTCACATCTGGCAGTGACTACGTGCAAGCTTTGCCGTAACTTCAGTTGTATCTGTTAGATACAATGAAAGCTTATGACTCAGCGTGCAAACCTTTTGTCGTTGCTCTTGTAGCTTGATCGCTGCTGCAGAATTTGTTGTGATTCGCGACTTGATACCGGGCACCGGCAAAAGCAGCTCCCACATCCGTGATACGTTGTGAGTCATCGCACGCGTTTTAGGCGAAAGTCATTCAGACATAGAGATACAAGATACACACTGTATGTAGCTATAAGATACAAGTACAGCAAGTTCGCGCAACTTATGCGCAAATCAAGTCCATAATTGAAGACACACTTTGGGCAATTCTTGGTATTTCAGCGTGAGTCACTTAATCAGTTAGTCCGGCTTTGAGCCAGTTTCCAAACTGACAATTTAAGGCAATCCACGCGCCATTTATGTATGCTAAATTGTTATTTTAAATTGGTTTTGACTAAAGATACATTCGGTAGCAAGTGTATCTGGCTGACACATTTGTGACTAATTTCTGCAGGCTGACCTTATTTCGTAAGATATTTTAAGAGGTATTATATAGAAAAGCTAATGATGATGTATGGGCATGTTGAAAGCAAAACATCAAGGAAAATGTATAAAAATATATCTAGTATGTGTTTTTAAAATTCTTGCTCAGTTCCCCAATTGCATAATTATCAAATTGTTTGAGTTTATTTATAATCTTTCAAAATCATATAATTTCGTTAATGACTACAAATTAATTATTAAGATAATTATGTATTTCTTGGCGAAACACACACAACTTGTAGATTTAGGTGCAATTAATTTATTGATTGGATTAAGACGTAGGTGAAGGCGGTTGACGGTCTACTGCTTCCCCGTTTCAATGGGACAAATGGTCAGACGAGACACCACAGATGCCAGAGATGAAATCAGCATTGCATTTAGGGCTAATTACAGACAGCTCTGAAATACTGTCCAGATTTTGACTGCCTGGATGCTTGAGCCTTTGTCTACAGCGAGCTGAACATGAGCAGAAGTGGTGCTTAGTCAATGGGACGAATGGTCAGACGAGGCACCTTAGATGCAGAGATGAAATCTGAATTGTGTTTGGGACTAATTACAGACAGCTCTGAGATGCTATTCAGACTGTAGCTTCCTAGATGCTTGAGCCTTCGTCTACAGGGAGCTGAACATGAACAAAAGTGGTTCTTGACTATTTCATCCGTTTCTCAATGTCAAGTTTGCCCAATTGTACGACAGTTTATCACATTTTACTGTTCTTGATACTATTTGATTGAATATATGATCGAAAAACTTCTTGTTGTAGGTCTTCCAAGTAGTCATAGTTATACTTGCGCCTTCTCTCTCAAAGTAAACGGCAGCGGTAGCGCAGTATCTGGCAAGTTAACTTCAATGCCCCTTGACCCAAGACACAAATAAATAGTGAACTGTTCATGTGATTCTCGGTAGTTTCTTGCTCTTATCGAATTGAATGATATTGAGCTGATGGATTTGATAGCTGCTTGGCTAACACTATAAGCTTATATATGTTTGTCAAGTGCTTATATTAAGGATCTCCGCTTAGAACACAATGCAAGAACCTAGTGGTTCTAAGTAGAGCCCTGGCAGGAACCATTTTTCACCACATGAAATTAGATTGATACAGAATGTACTGAAAAACTCCGCCGTTATACAGTGAATACCGATTTCGGTGGACACAAGCATATTTCGTTAAAAGTGAGGAGTGACCAAAGCTGGATTTTGTTCACCATTTTGTGTCTCTCAAGAGTATCGCTGATAATAAAGCAATTTCTCTTCTGCGCGATTCGGGGTTTAAAAAAAGCATGAAAAGCGTGGTACGCTGCACAGTTCAAATAATTTCAGTATTAAAAATTCAGTGTGTTACCGATTTCTTTGCACGCAACGTTTTTAGGTAAAACCTATATCATTCGAAAGATAAAATTAATCCGGTTTGATTGACGGCTCACTTGGATACGTTGCGTTTTAGTAAGTTAAAAATTGGTTTAAGGTATTATTCACTGCAGGGATGTGTTTCCTGTGGTTGAACCCAAGTCCAGAAACCAGTTTAAAGTACAGAAGCTAGCCAAAACTGGAGTGAAACTCGAGCAGCTAACAAGTTTGATTTACGTGAGGATCTTTAAGCTTGAATCAGGGATCGTTTAGGCCATTCTCAGATGAATCGCACTAAGAAGCGTCAGTCAGGCAAAAAGAAAACCACTTCACACTCATAATCCCTATTTCATGTATTTACATGACGTATTTCAAGGCTCGATAAAGCATTCTAAACCAACTGAACTCAGTTTCTTTTTCAAGGCATTTCGTACAAAACTAACGCATCAAAACTGCCGCAAACATAAATCTTGAACTTTTTACGCCCTTTTGCTGGGTCTTCACTTAGTACTTCCGCATTACACGCTAGCCCGGATTTTAATGGTTTCCATAAATCTGCGTATCAAAACAGCTGTCAAGCTACGAAAAAGCCGCCTAACAAACAGCATTGCCAGACTTGCACGTAATTCATGCTCTCGAAACAGCTGATTATGCTGCATGTAAATGACATAACCTGAATGACCTTAACCAAAACAATGAAACTTCACAGTAAACTGTGTACAAAAATTGTCTATGGCCATGAGCATGAACAACGTCACATTTGAAATAATTAAGGCTCAAATTCGTATATAAAAACAACAACATGATTATTGTTTTAGCATTAAAATGAGCAACCAAACAACAACAATAACAAAAACTCGAAACGCGTTTAAAATGACATAATTGTTATTGTTCTATTAGACACTTGTTGTTGTTGTTGTTGTGGTTGTTATTGGAGCAATACCTCTATATAAAAACCAAAACAAATGTTATTAACTACTTGGAATTGAAAGCAACCAAATCGAAGAAACTGCGCCGATGATGACTAGGAAGTAAATCGTAAGTTGAGCCAGCGAAATGAATTTGTTTTGGTTACGCTTGGAATTGCTACGAACATGCCGTCACACTTACCTTGACACTGGGCAGTTGGGCGTTAAACTTCATGTTGTTGTTGCTGTTGTTGGGGCGGGACTCTGTTACTAGTTGTTCGTATGTTTGCTCAATTGTTGAAATATTTGTGGGATTTGTGGGGCTTGTTTCTGTTGTTGTGGGCTTTTTATCTTTCGAAACGCAATTTGTTAAAGATAAACGACGCGCGCTGCCAAAACGGAAAGCGCTAAAACCGCCGTGTAAACTAACACTTGATTTTTTTCTCGTATTTGATTTATTATTATGATTTTTAATGCTATTAACGCTATTTTGTTGCTGCTGTTCCGACTCTTTGTCGCTAATATGCAATGTTGTTGTTTTTTTACACCACAAACCGCTCAAACGATTGCCCATGCTACCAGCTTTTATGTAGTTTTAACCGTTTTTACGTTTATAGCTCAATATTTTGTGCATTATCACATATGTAAATTTGTCTAAACAAATTTACTACTTTTATTGTTTTGTATTATTACTGTTAACACTCGGAGACAGCCAGACAGTCAGACGAGGGCTATAAATTGAACGAACCGGCGCGCATCTCAATTCAGCAAATACTGAAAATGGAATTCTTTCGAAAACCAGAAAATGCCATACAAAAGTACGAAATACAAAAAAAAAAAACACAGTTGTCAGTTTATAAGTGGCTTTTGCATGTGTGTGTGTGTGTGTGTGTTTATTATTTGTACAATTGCGGTGTGCTTTTTATAATGCCCAAAAACTTAGCGTCATCCAACAGCCTGTACACATTTTTTTTTTTTTTTTTTGTTTACAATCGTACACGATATTATAGTTGGTTTCCTTTCCTACTAATCGATTTTTTTTTCGTTTTTTTGCGGTTTGTTGCCGCCTCTTGACTCTCTGTTAACTGCAAAGCACAAACTAAGCTAACCAACTCAGTAGAGTAGTACAGAACCAAAAGTCATTTCTCAAAAAGCGCTGCGAATAGTGTGTGTGTTTATATGGAAGAAGAAGAGGGTAACAAAAACCAAAAAAAAAAAAACAGCAATACAAACATGCGGCAAATTAATATGCTCGGGACTTGCTGCTACAACAAGTATCATACGTATAATCTCAAACGGCGACACGACAACTCACGTACTTTTCTGTTCTGTTCTGATGTGAAGAGCTGCCGAGCATATCGTATGGTACAGTATGCGCATTTCATAGGGTATTTCGATTTCTGCATGGCCTACAAATCAAATTAATGCAAATTTCCAAAGAAACATATTTTAGCGCTCTAAGGTTTTCATTAGCATTACAAAAGTTCCAAGAAATTTGAACAAAGTCGTTTTGAATAGCTGGGTGAAAGAAAGGTGCTTTAGTTGTAGCACAAAGAAGAGCTGTTTCCTAAAGATGTTTGTTTAAGTAATTTTCTAAAAGTAAACAAAATAAGTGAAGAAAAAGCACTCAGAAAGAATTGACAGAAACGCTTTGCTGAGCGGAAGAGCAAATTCTACTGTTTGTGCGAACTCGTTCTCAAAAAATGTGCCCGCCAAATGTGAAACAGGCAGGTGTAAGTTCATTCCAACTTTGCATAACGAGGCGCCAAAACAAGAACAACAACTTTGGACAAGCATGCATGCTCTTCTTTTCGCACTCACTGCTAACAAAGTATACACAAACAAGCATGCAACCTTTTTGCTCTTATTTGGAAGCTGCTAACACAGCACACATCCAAACGTAAGACTACCCAAGCGTAACACCACCCAAGCGTAACACCACAGCAGCGTAACACCGTCCGAGTGTGATAACAGATTTTCGTGGCGGCATACCATAAGACCGATCTTCAAGGCATTTTCGGCTAGCAATTGTCGTGCTAATTCCAGTAGAGAAGTGTGATGTGAATCATTCAAATTGATAATTATTGAAAGAATTTATATTTAGAAAAACTTTTTTTAAAAACCTCAACCCATATTAATATCAGATCAGCTTTTTATTATTCCACGCATTTGTGCCAAGTTTGATCACAATCGGTGCACTATTTCTCTATACCACCTGTATAAAATGTGTATCAACTGTCGTCATGCACACTCATTATCACTTTCAGAGAAATCACGAAGAACGGAGCTGATCAATGCGTTACTTCTTATAGTTCGACCATTTGCTGCCATATTGTGGCGGCATCTAGCGTGCATCGATCGGTTATTGATTTGCATACGAATAGGTTTTGACCACCAATACTCAACTTCTCATTGAGCTGTTGAGCTATGTATATCTTCCATTTTCGTTCGTTTAGCTTCAATTGTCAAATCCAAATCCTTGAAAGTGTTTAGGATTCTCATTAATTAGGTTAAGGCTGGTTTACGAAAGTTTTGAAAGGCTTTCTTTCATAATAATCATAATCTTTTCAGAACTGATTGACTCGTTCTAAAAAATGAAGAAAATCTTCAAATCAATTATCGTATTTGCTTTTAAATTTGCTCTAAAACCACTTGAATAGATTTCATATTTGATGCAACACATTGTTCATAAACAACACATGTTTATGTTTCAAATGTAGTATTTCTGCTTTCAAAACTCCTCGAATAGCGGCCATATGCCTTGTTTTATTCGACCAGAAATGCTACTTTCTACAAGAGCCCATCCATTCTTTTAATAATATAGCACCTTGCAAATGTATCTTATCATGTTTGGTTGTAGACCATTCGGCGGGGTATTTCAGGTTGATTCATGTTTTGCCCAGCTGCTTTTTTGCACTTGCCTGCTAATCAGCCCATAAGTCATAGTGCCAAGGTTTGTTTCCACAGCTTGTAGCGCTCAACTGTCAGATACAGTATCTTCGTAATCGCAAATTTCATTGCAAGCTCACGTAGGGCATTCGATGCATGAACTAAACCTAATCCTAGCGTAAAGTCCCAGCTGCGCACGAGCCACGTTAATACTCGTTAAAATCACAACTCAAGTCTTGGCCAATACCGATTATTCATATAGTTTGTATATAGCCATAACGTGGCTATAACTATATATGTATGTATATGGGCTCAGAACATTGTTGCCGGCTTATTGCTGTCATTTCTACCGTTGCTACCTAAACGCCTCTCTCGCACGCTCCCTTGCCCCGCAGTGCTACCTCTTTTCACCTTTCGATACGTGCTAAATGTTATTTATTAATTAAGTTGACGTTATTTCTACTACTTCTAGCTATTTACGCAGCGTCAATGGTTCTGGAGAGGTCTCTTTCAGGTGGTTTGGGCAAATATGGTCGAGCCGGTTTTATGCATTGGCTTTTGTTAGTGTGTTTTGTAGGAGTGTGTGTGTGTTTGTAGCTGTGTGAAAGTCGCAGGGAGTGTCGACGTTGTCGGGTTTTGGATCAGGTGTGAGTTATATAGCCGTAGTTGAATATGGAACGCTTTGATGACTGTTTGTATATGCAAAGCTTTGCGATTTGCTTTGGGTCAATACTAAAGCTATAAACAAATGGAGAAAGGTGTGCACAGCAGGCGCAAGAGCATGAGTTATTAGGAGAGTGTGCGTAAACAGCTGGACTTTATTTTTGTACAAAACAAAGTCACGAACTTTCGCGTGCCGCCGTATAAATAAACTTTAACTATTTGGTCGAGGATTCGGTTGAGGGGTTTTGGCCGATATCTGATTTTCGCACTTTGTTTTGGGGGTAGCTTTTATGAGCAGCGCGCTGTAGGTGAGGAAACTACAAAACGAGTAAAACACCGTTTTCGAATTCGTTTTTCGCAATGCTATGTTCACACTACTAGTTACTAAGTAGCATTTGACGCGGAATGTTAGTACTCCTAAGAGTAACAAACTAACATGGACTCATCTATAAGAGATGATGTTTGGTACACGGACGGTTCTTTCACAAATTTTGATAGGACTTAAAGTCGCGCCAGCGTCTTCCAAACTATACCTTCTTGAAAGACGAAATAAAGTCTCACTCCGATGAGCCTGTGGTCACACCAGCATTTCCGTTAATGAACTTTAAAACCAGCAGGGAATGGTGCTGCAGAGTCATTCTGTGACTTTGGAAGTCACACTGTTAAGCAACTACAAAGAGAAGAGGGAACATTGAGACTAACCACAGACTGGCCAAATAGCTCCTCGGCTCTTATATTTTAAATAGGTTTAGGAAAACATTGCAAATGCGCAAGAACTCTGTTAGAATTAGACTGAAAGAACACTTCCGTGATCTGGGCATCACTAGCTGCAATAGCGGTGAACTTAGCAATACCTATTAGCCCGGTTAGAACCATGCCAGATTATAAGGCTTATTTCAGAGATAGGTTTGCAAGTGAAACAGTAAGCTCAGTAGGGGGCACACTGTATCCCAAGCGTCACGGTACTATTCTACCCAATTGCATTGTTCTTCTTCTTAGTAGAATCTTCAAATGGGCTCCAAAATCTACCATATAGTCGAACTTTTAATATAGAAGCTCTCTTCTTAGTTTTTTTCGTACATTTTTTCTGTATTTCCCTACCGTTTTTACCAAATTTTCTAAAGAATTTCCCTTAAATATTATGTAACTAATTACATCTTTATAAATGTGGACCTTCCATTAAAAGCAACAGATAGAGAGCACACTAGCTACCTTTGGTACTTGTCGTCTAGCCCGGTAAAGAGTTGTTATGGCCGATTAAGAATATGACGAAATGTGGACTGATTCTTATTTTTGGTAATTTGATTTTAAATCGCATATTTTTTCTGATTTCCTTTTCGCTTTTTACAAATTTCTTCAACAATTTCGGAATCCTTTATTTTAATGAAATATGTTGCTTGTTTTTGGATAAAATTATTGTGCTCAACTTCAAGTGAGTTCAATCTGTAAAATCTATTGCAAGGAGAGTATCGAAATTTACCGAAAAGCGAAATTTAATCAGCAAAATCTTCGCTAAGGTGAAAAAGATTTACCAGTTTTAAGTTATTTCATGGAATTCTGCAGTCTAGAAATAATCGGTCTGGGCTAATTCCGATATATAATGCATATGATACTCTTCCGAAATCTCCATTCTTCGGACAGTAAAAGTTTGTTTGATCTCAACAAATTTCCTTAAGAGCTCAAAGAGCATTGCTTTTACTTAACAACTTAAAACAGTGAAAACGCACCTAGATTCTGTCTCCATATAAAATTGAAATGCTTTGTACTTACATTGCCGTAACTTCTTATTGATGAAGGACTGAGACTGAAGAGTCGGCCCAATTGATGATGCGTTGGCGAGCTATTGCTATTGGCTGGAGAAATGGCCATGTCCGAAAATATTGGTGAGTGATCTGAAAAGTGAGCAGCATTAGAATCTCTTTGATAGCGTCCATTTCGATATTCACATGCACATGCAAATGCTTTCATTGAGTTAGCGTTTAATGTGTGACTGTGAATATCGTTATGGGGGGGATGATAACAGTACAAACCATTGATCTCCAATGCAGGCGACATGTCCTTGGCAAAGGCAAATAGATCATTATTATTGCGTATGTCCGAGGAGTTGAGCGTTAGATTTGGCTTGCGTACGCCCAAAAAATTGGAAGAATTGACTGCGCTGCCGCTGCTGCCAGCACTGCTGCCGTTATAAATCGAGGGCGTGCTGTTGTTTATGGGCGTGACATTGGGCAGCTTGTGTGATTCCAAGGGAGAAGCAGATTTGGGTATATAACTGTTGGCGGCATTATGTGGTGCTGCATGGCGCTTTATAATAGGCGCTGGTGGCAGCTGTGATGGCGAGTGACGATAAATGCTCGATAACGATTGTTGTGTGTGCTGCGGCTGCTGTTGTTGTAAAGCTCCGTATGTATCGCTTTGTTGCTTGGGTATGGCCAAGCGCAAAGTTTGCCTGGCGGCTAGCCTACGTGCAGGCGCAAATTTATTTGCCGCTGCTGGCGTTGACGTCGACGGCGACGTCGCTGCTTCCATGTGTGTGCGACTTGTATTGGTGTGCGTGTTGTTATTGCCGCTGCCGTGCGGCGACTCGGCAGCCAATTTGCCACTGTGGTGAGCTTGCGCTGCCGTATTGACGAGCTGTGGTGAGTTCATTTTGTTTACAAGAGAGCGCAGCAGCGCGAGAGCGAGCACAAGATCGCGCGTCGGCGTGGCGTATACGTAATGTTTTTATAGTACGACTTTGCTTTTTGTTTTTATCAATGAATTGTTTCTGTCGGTTGTCTTTTTGTTCACGTGTTGCTGTTGCTGTTGTTTTTGTGTTTGTTGTTGTTGCTGTTAATGGGCTTTCATTCAGCGGCGCGAGACATCAATTGCATAATTATATAAACAAAAGCAGCTTACAAAATATTTAAAACATTTTGTGCTGTCATGGGTATTTTTTTTTTGACTGATTTTTATTTTTTACACTAATTTAAACATTACAAATGCCGACGGCGTGGATTTGTGTTTTCAAGCGAAATGTTTGTAATTTAATGAATTGCATTTGCACACCTTCAATGCAACGACGGCGACAACAACACAACAAATGCAACAATAATGTCGGGACTTGAACGTGCCTCTTGATAAAGTTTGACCCACTTTGCTTTAAGCTTAAAAAAAATGCAGTCAACGCCAACAACTTTTGTATTTTATTTCATTCCACGCGTAATTTATTATTAATATTTATGTTTGACTCGGCTAATCTGTTATATATATATATATATATACATATACTTTTGAATGCTCTTTATTGTTTCTGAACTTGAGCATTACGTGTTCAACGACTTCAATGCTTGAAAACGATACCAAGTACAACCGATTGTGGCTGCTTACTTATCGTGAGCTGCGTGGGAGTTGCCATAATTGGCCAAATGCCATTTAGTGTTGTGTTTAATCTGTAATAAAGCATTAAAAAAGGTAAAAAAAAAAACTATTTTAGAACAAATGCTATACGAAATAATACTACTTCAATGAATCTTACGTTTAGTGCGTGGGTCTTGTAGAGGAGTTCACTTGGCTAATTGCCTCGAGAATGTATATGTGCAGTTTTATTGTTCGCCAGAATCGACTGGTAATATATTAAGTTGTTTTTCGGATTTTGGCCATAAAAAATGATTATACAAAGATGCGTTGGTAGTTTTTTAGACAATGAATAGAAATTCGTGAGTTTGAGTAATCGTTTAAGGTTTAGTCATAGTTTTTCTATGTTTATTGACTAGAATTTTAAGAATTTGTTACTTTCCACATGTGGGTGCTAGTATATTCAATACTATACTTATACTTATGGATAAGGGAACAAAATATGATCTTCATTTCACTGATGAACCTTAGATAAAACACAAGCCCTTTAAGTTATTCGAATGTTTTTGTTTTTAATGGTGAATTACGATGCTTGACAACTATATTGTTGGAATATGCATTTGATTGACAATGAAATGTAAATGAAATATATTTCAATATATTTCAATCAGGCATAGTAAGACGCCAATGAGAGATTTGATTTGATCGTAAAAGGGATCTATCTCCATTTGTTCAAAGGATTACTAAAGCACCTTAAATCATAGGATAGCAAGAGGTTGCAGAGCATGCATAGTAGCAACATCCGAGGAGATTAACGCGATTGGTCCTTATATTATACTACGATGCTTGAGAGCTATTTTGATGGAATATGAATTAAATCAACTTCTCTGTACACAAAACTATAAGCAGATAGTGATTAAAACCAATTAGAGAAAGATTCTTTTTTTAAAAATATATTTCAATATACGCCAATATACTAAGACGATCGTAAAAGGGATCCAGCTCTATTTGTTCAAAGGATTACTGAAGCAACTTGAATCGTAGGTATCAAGAGCATCACGTTCCGTTGCATAGTTGCAACGTTCAAGGAACCAAATCCGATTTGTCCTTGTTCCTTACTGATTGTTGGATTAATGTTGGGGTTTCTACCAAGTGGTACTACTATTGACAAGATTTCTGCAAAATCGGCTAAAAAGCAAAACACAAAGCTGTTCAAAACCGATCGAAGTCTAAACGTATTATAATACAGTTAAGATATCTATTTTTATAAACAGCAAGAGGTGCAGTCCGCTAGTACAGTATATTACAGACGAATTTAAAATATAAAAAAAAACTTTGCTATATTCTTCCACGGGAACTGTTACCTGAGTCCCAATTCCTCGCAGGCTGCCCAGAAATGTATTTCTAGGTTGCTGCGTATTTACAACAATTTGAGCTCTTTCAGACCATTACATTCAATTCATTCATTCAAAATTTCAACCTTGAGAAAATCGATCAGGTTCAATTATCAGTTACAATTACTTATTTTAAAATGCCATAAATTTCGTAACATATTTATTTGTAATCAAACACCAAGAACATTGCTGACCCAAATATCGAACTTTAGTTACACGTAACGCAATTTCAATTAATCGATTTGCTCGCATTACAACCTTAACATCGATTCATCATCGATGATTGAAAGTGTCATGTTAAATTGTCAACTGCCACAAAGTGGCAACTTTGGCATGACATTTGACTAGGGTTGGCGGCATATACTGAAAGATACAAACCGAATGTTCAACAATGAGTTGCAATTTAACGTAATATGCAAAGTAGAATGCACTATGTATAACATCTGTCAGATTCATTTCTTTTGAAGTGCAGCCTTTGTCTGATTTGCAAAGCAAATATTTTACTTGGCACTTAAACGATTTTCGTTGTTGAAAAGCAGCCGACCTCAGATTGCCACAACTTTGCCTTAAATAGTTAAATTTCTGGCATTTTTGCACACGGATTTACAATAAATTGCAATTATGCAAATGAACATGAAAAGTGAACTTAGCGAACCGGTGCGCTTAAATCTTCAAAAACGCAAAATACTGACATTAAATGCAATTACGAAAACAAATCGTTAAGACATTAATCACATATATTTAGCCATTATAGCAATATATTAATTGCATTTAGGCGTGTCTACACGGCCTAAAGCAATGACAAATGGCCAGGTTGGCAGCTTCGATATTGACTGTTAATGTCAAGTTCAGGTCAGGGAAGGCCTTGAAAACTATCTTACAATAAATTAACTAACTTTAAACATGATTTGAAATGCAAGAAAAATTTCTGGAGATACAGCGAGTAAGTGCTAAATCGTTTGTTGCACTTGGTGGGAAAACTACAAATGGCACAATTTGCATACAAAATAGCAAACACTTTGCTTATTGGAACTCACAACTTTCCTTGCGAAAAGTAAAAAACATGCCATCTTTTGCTTACTTTGTGAAAGTTATCGATCGGAAACATTGCAGGAGGGATCTTGAAACTCCTTGCTGCGAAAGAATATCATATCATCAATATGATTTAGCACTTCAAACGATAGCAGCGTGATGTTTAGGCGGAGGGCCTCCCTTTCTACTCGTTGCTAACTTGTTCTCAATGGGAAATCCAGTAGAAGCAAACATTTTCGGTGTTCTTCATCGCCATCTAATGTCGAGTTGCAACACAATATTCAACAATCAAGCTGAATTCGTACTATATATCTGCCAACTTATGAGATTATATTTTAAAGCAAACATAGCTAGCTATTATTTTTGTTTCTATCTAAATTGTAAAAGTGTTTTAATATTATGGCGCATTATGAGAGAGCACATATTTTGTTTGGCTAAGCTGAAATCCTTTCTGGAGTTGAATGAGGAAGATCAGAGGCACTGCTACGAAAGCTACACCAACGAGAATCTGGAAGAAAAGAACATCGAAAACAAGTACATTAAACGCATTGTCCAAATCAAAAATCGTCCCAGTTTACGTAGTAGCGAAAATGATTGTTTCATCTGCTTTGATTTGTGCTCTTTAAATACCCGATTCTGTTCACTTATCTTTGGTTTGTGCGGAATTTCGCAATACTTTTATTATGTGTTGTATATGAATGTAATGGACACAAACAAGATGCTACATCGCCCACAGTTTCTTTGCGATATTCTGGCAAATATTTTGATTTTTGAGATACCGAAGTTGCAAAACTATAACATAAGATTTGTACTTTGCCGACGGAATGAGGTTAACGACACGGCACTCGGTTTACTGGCCAGTTCACCGAAAACGGATCATTTATTTTCCCGTTTCCTGTTTGTACGCGAAATAAGTGAATTACGAGAGAGACAATTTCACAATGCATATACGCAAATGGCTTGGGCCGAAATAATGCATCGAGATATTCACGAAAGAAATGAGGAGCAAATATTTGAAAAATATTTGGATGATGATATTACCGGATATAACCCTGCGCGTCGGCATTTTGTAGAAGGTTTTCGAGAAGTGGCTCAGACAATGCTGGTCGATAGACCTGTAGTAAATCTTAGATATTGCACTATGGTGCAATCCGATGACTTTTTTAATATTTTAAAAGCACATGTAAGGTATTTTAAGGAGGATCGCTTAGATCGTGCATTTCTTTTTGATCTTTTGCGTGCGTTAATTATAATTTTTGATGTCTGAGCAATAAATTTGCAGTGCTAATAAAACCATCGACACTCCATACATAGTTATTAAATTTAGTGTGAGTTTAGTTAAATGCAAGTTGATATGACATGATATGAAATATTCTTAGCATTGAGACTTATGTTTTCACAGGAAATTCGAAGACCTCACACCAAGTCGAGAAGACTTTGTACGGTCGATGTTTACTGCAAGCTTGAGAACAGATAATGCAATAAGAATATGGGTACCAATGCACGCATCTGTATTGTAAAGTGATCTTCCCTATTGTACTGCAATTGTAGGTATGCCCCATTGTATCTCCACCGACAATCTAGCATCTTTCATAAAGCTTGTTTCTTATAAATCTTGCTTAGCTTTCTAAGAAGTCTTGAAAGGCCTTTAGAAGGGCACTTCAGATCAACACAACTGCAGTCGAAAGAGGCGAAAGCGTTTTCATAACAAGTGCAAATTAAAGCATTGAAGACTAGCTGCTAAAAGCACGTCATGGGTTAAATTTTGAGCACTTTCTACCAATCATATCATATTGCTTGCACTTGCTCACCGATCACTACTCGCTCGAAAACTTATTTTTCTGCCAATTTCACGGAAGTCCTACTCTAAGTGTTCGGTTTTATCAATAATGCTTTTAAATGTATACCAAATAGATCTATAGATGAAACTATGTGTTTTGCAACTGACAGTGAACTTGGAAAACAACATAGCCTAGCATAATAGGGAGGCTGAAAGGCCAAACAGTTCCACGACTTTATTAGGTTCAAGAACCTTCGTTTAATAAGAAGACGTCCTAGGTACTACTGATCACATACATGTGGGTCAAAATATGAGAAAAAAACCGATATTTTTTTTAACTCTTAGCTTTGCAAGATTTTGATAGAAGAGATTGCCAATTTCCACCATGTACATTTTTGTTTGCGCAAACGTACGGTTCAGAATATATATGGAGTAATGATAACTTTAGCAGCTATTAGCAGCAGATTTTGAAATAAGAGGTTGTTTTAAACCTGCTTGGTCCGGGGGCCTCGTGCCCATCTCGAGGTGGAGCATATTCCACTTCCTGTTCACCTTCCTTTTTTTCTTCTTCCTTTTACCTTTCCTCTACCTCTATCTCCATCTCCATCACTGTCTATCTCTGTGTCTATCGCTGTCTCTACCTCTATCTACCTTTGCCTGACTCTGTGAACATTTTCGGGAAAAAAAAGTGTAGGCTTTTTGTCCACCAAAATGAAGCTTCATTTGTAACAACATCGCTTATTCCAAAAAAAAAAAGCAACTAAAACAAATGTAACTTGAAAATTTGGTTTGTCATGAAATTTTTACAGTTTTAATTTGGAGGTTGGTACAGTCTAAAATAATATGGGTTTTAGGTTTGTGAAAACTGTTATGTGTCGGAGTGTGAACGACGTGATACTTTCAGTATTTTTTATTTTCATTCATAACACGTGTAATTCTTGACCGATTTTCATGAGTAAACATGAATAAGAAAATATGCGGAAAATGTCGGCCAAAGCTCGAAAAATTTGTCTTATTTTTGAAAAATTTCAGTTTAGATTGAAATCTGTCGAACTCTACACAGATTTATAAAACACAAATGATAAAAATTGGCGGAGTAATAAATAGATTTATGTGTACAGCCAAAGAAACCCGGTATTTTTCAATAAAAAGAAATTGGAGTGTTCTCCAGAAACCTTGAGTTC
The DNA here is from genome assembly GCA_035041775.1 of Chymomyza caudatula. Taxonomy (NCBI): domain Eukaryota; kingdom Metazoa; phylum Arthropoda; class Insecta; order Diptera; family Drosophilidae; genus Chymomyza; species Chymomyza caudatula. Next base: position 1,205,756 of record JAWNKW010000137.1, on the reverse strand, counting down.
TACTCGAACAGCTCTAAAACCTACACAATGTTATTTGTCGGCTGTATTTTCACTGTCGCATATTGTTATCAAAAAGCCATTTTAAGAGTGTTATAAGCACCTTTGCCCACTGTGCAACGTTGTTAGTGCCGCATTTCCACACACTGAATTAACTGCTTAGCCTTCTGAACAAGTAAATCGAATCGGTTATTTAGAAGATTTGTATGAAAAAGAGTATTTAAGATGTCTTTTGAAAAATTGTTTTATTTTTAGAGATTTATTTCTTTGAATTAAGTAATTGAACAATATTCTTTAAAACACTTATACTTTTATTTCGTGGTATAGTTTTTTGGGTACTCTATGTTCTTGCTGCTGTTGCTTAAGTGAGAACTTTGGCACACTTGTGGCATGTGTCAGGATGGCCGAGTGGTCTAAGGCGCTGCGTTCAGGTCGCAGTCTACTCTGTAGGCGTGGGTTCGAATCCCACTTCTGACAAGCTTGAATTTTTTTTTAAATTTTATTTTTATATTATATATATATTTATAATTTAAGATTTGCGTTATTTTAGAATAAAATTATGTTTTACGTTTAACGTTCACGTGTTGCTTCGCTTGTTGAGTTACAATTTACACCAGATAATCTTATCTTGAGTTTGTTTGTTTCTGACTTTATTTGTTTACTTCATATCTATATCATAAATTTCAAAATCAAAGCACAGCGCCTTAATTGGCCTTAAAAATGCATTAAACTTGTTACAAAGTGTTTTACCAAGGTCTTAACAAAACTTTGGTAACTCTATAAAAGTTATATATCAGGTACGTATTTTGGCAATTTATATTATGCCTAACGAGTTTTGGCTTTGTCAGTTAAAATTAACTGATCATTTATAATTTCCGACAACTTTTTAATCTAAATGCAGCTCACATTTATCGTACGTTGACAGTTGCTTTTGATAAGAAAAAGAAGAAGAAAGCAAATCAGCCGGCAACAAGATAAAAATGAACATACAAAAAAAACCCCCCTGCGACACATTATTTTTGTTTATATCCGAATTTTCCCTTAGCTCGGCATAAAAAATATAACCGAGTATTATAACCCGCCACTTAAATTTGGCATTGAGCCAGTGCCCCGGTTCCCAATTGGAATGCCGTAGACAAACTGTGTCAGCAATTTGTTTATAAACAATGACAACGAAAATTGCAACTTTATTTACTTTGCTTTGATTAATAAAATTGTGTCAGTTTTATGTTTCCAGTTTCTTTGCTTTGAGATTGTTTTTCAAAGCAGCTGCAACTTTTCGCGCTAGTTTGTGTTAGCTTCGAAAAGGGTATATTAACTTTTCTGACAAAGTTTTCGGAAAAATAAACACCAAGAATGACAAGTCAGTTGAATGACCTTGTGCCGCAGATGCAAGCCGCTAGCAAGGCGTGTCAAATGGGGGGAAACGTGGTAGGAAGCAAGTTGTACTTAAGTGGAACGATATTTGCGTCAGTTGCCTGCAGGCTGTTCCACAGTGCGCACTAGTTCGAAGTAGAGCAAAACTATCGATAGTGGCGCCATTCGATATTTTCCTTAGTTTCACGAAAAAAAATCGATACTATCCATAGTACCCCGTGTATAGAATACCACCTCAGCAGGTCAAAGTTTTGCGTATGAGGCGACTAACAATGGCACTGGGTTCTTTCGAGACCAGTAGAGCCACCCCGTAGGGTTTGGGACCCACCACGTAAAACGACAATTCCAATGAAAGAATGTATTTACATCAGGCCGTAACCCGATAACACGGGTTGTTATGGCCAGTTAAGAAGAAGACTATCCACAGTAGTAACGGTTTAACCTAACCACGCTTAGCGCGTGTGGCAGAAAAACTGAAGCTGCCTGATGTGACTTTAAAGTTTAAACTATCGCTAGTGAAAAAACAAACATCTTCAGTGAGCTACAAAGCAAAAAATTTGATACCTTGATAGTACTATCAATAGTTTTGCAGCTCTAGTTAAAAACCTTGTTGGAGATCATGAAAGATGCTACTATTCCCATTTTGAGAAAAAACGATAGTGGGAACAGGCTATAATAGACTGAAATCCTTGGCCGTTACATTGATTCAACCTGTTGCAAAGCGAACATTCCCAAGACCGTGCATACATGTGCATTTTTATTGTTCTTTCTCTTTCCCAATTTTGCCTACAAGTGAGTCGGTTTGGCAGATACAGCTACACAAGCAGCCTCACATGTAAACTGTCTTGAAAATGGTCGCTTTTCAGTAAAAATTTTGAATTTTTTAACGGTCTAGGGGAGGATAAAGATCCAATGTAAATGATGAATGAAACGTTAAAGGTGAGTGAGTTAGAATGCTGTAGTATAACTAAAAGTACTTTGGAAGTTACCGAAGTTTCTCGGTTAAGGTAGTTGGTCCCTTAGGTGTTTTTCGATGAAGAATGAGGAAGCTCGCTCGATTCTTTTAGATAAATTGATTACGTGTAATCAAACATGGGCTTTCAACTTTTAAGCTCGAGTTCAAAAGACGAAATACTGAGTGGCAGCTTTCCCGTGCCCAGAAAAGACCAGAACCAGCAAGTGCTTTCGACAAGAGAGGCGCTATTAAAGTTAAATATGATGAATACTTGTTTGTCAGTGGCAAAGTATAGAAACATCCGTCGCAATATGATTTCTTAATAAGTTATCTTAATCGAATACCTTCCCTTTGAGCTCTCAAACGAAATTTTTGACAGCTTTGCGCACGTTGGGAGTAAGACCAACTTCATCGTCATGAAAATCGCTGGTGTTGCATCCACAGAATAGTCTGAAACTTGCTTCTTTTTATGTGCTATGTTAGCAGTGAGAGCGAAAAGAAGAGCATACATGCTTGTCAGGTTGTTGTTGATGGCGCTACATTATGCCAAATTGAAGAGAACTTACAGCTGAATGTTTCACAACTGTTTTTCCGTTTCCTGACCCGAAGTTTATAAGGCTTGCTTTGGTTTGGTATTTCTACTTTGTATGTAGAGTCCAGAGACGGCCTCTACAATATAAAGTTTGGTTTTTTGTCTACTCTGTATGTAGAATAACTTCAGTTTAAAAGTTTTTCCATGCAAATGCCGGTATAGAAAATACTACCACGCTACTTGTACACATTTTCATCGATTTCTAACAAAATCCTAGCTTGCCACTTTAAATGCATTTAGCAGCGCTCTTGCACCTATCCAATACAGTTCCATATCTATAATCTTCTAGCGAAATATGAGTTTTCCAAATAAGCTGTATTTCGTAAGAATTGTTATACAAATATAGAGATATCTCTTCATTAAGGGCTTCCTAGAAAATGCATTATACCTAATTTATAAAAATATTGCAGTTCCGTGAACTAATTTTAATATAACGAAGTTCACTGTTGTGGATATGATTTGTCAGAAGTGTATGCAGAAATACGTGCAAAATGGCAAGCTTGTATTTTGTATCTACAAGATATTTATATGCAGTATTTTATGAACTTTTAATAGCTTTGATATTCATGCATTTGACATTTGATAGTTATTTGATATGAGCTCTTCGATATATTCACTAAATTAACATTTGATGCGTTTTTAATGAATAAAAATTGCGTGGCAATAATTTGAAATTTGTTTTTTCTGCAATTGTTGCTTGACTTGAATTCGACCTATTTCTATGATTATAAATGTATATAGTATTCAAAAATAGCTATATACTATATATATATAGTATATGCACGTACTATCAAGTGCTCTGCAAGTCGATGCTCTCTTTGTCTGTCGCTTAATTTTTGTTGATAATAAAAGCAAATGAATCGTAACTTGTTTATGTGGTAATATTTTTAATGGTTTTTTTTTCTACACTAATTTTTGCTAAATATTTGTAGAATGCCAAAACATTTCATTCATTTACACGCGAGTTGCTAAGATAAATAAATAGCAGATTCCCTGCAAAATTCAGCATGCGAAATTTACGTCGTAAATTGTTACGAGATGTGTACTTTGTAGATACGCAAATTATGAGTACACACAATGCTACGCTATTCTTAAGATACAAAAGTATCTATTGTCTAACTATTGGCTTATAAAGCAACAAAATTGCAAGCTACTAAATGTAGCATAAAAACCAGACATAGCATGCTCAATTTTCTTTGAAATATGAAAGAAATATGTGAAAATATTGGCAGTGAAAAACTCATTAAAATATTTTCAAATCAACCAGAACAAAAAGCACAAATTCAAAACAATCAGACAAAGTTATTTATGCATAAAAAAACAGTAAATAATAAATAATATGAAAGCCAGCAACAACAAAGGCCGCCGCTCAGTATGAGCTCTACTGGGTGTGGGGGCTGGACAATCGGCCTCTAAGTAGTTCCCAAGCGATAGAGTTAACGCCCCGCTTTGGGTTCTAAAAACAAAAACCACAAAGAATGCGACGGCATATTGACCTCTTTTCTTTTGTTTTTTATTTTTTATTTATTTTTTAAATACTTGTGGACAGGCTCTAAGAAGCTTTATATTTAGATCCGTCAAAACGTAAAATTTGTATCTATCTATATATAAACATAAAATTTATTTGCGGCTTTGCACAAAGCTGATCGAATCACTTTAATTTGCCATAATTATGCCATAAAATTGTTCTTAAACGATTGTTTCCAAATCGCTCGAGGCTACTAAGAGCTAGTAGTTACAATCAAAAACTAATGTAATCATTTTTTAATTTGCATATAGTCAGTAATATTACAGCCAGGGCTGTATTAAACAATGCGCTGACGGCGCCACTGCTGGGGCGCACACGTGCCAATCGTAACACAATAATTTTAGCTTGAAAACTTTGTAAGGATCATCAAGTTGGAGACCTTGTCAAAATGAGACTGCTTTGTACATCGTCAACACGATATTCTCAAGAGTAGCAAATCTCTGTAAAGTCTGAAGATTAGAGGGGATGAGCATTGCTGTTAATTGTTCAAGGGCGTACATTATTTTGTAAAGTCTTAAAATGATGCGTTCAAGAAATACCATTTGGCACCGCCCCACAGAGAAGCCAACTGACTTATTTTTCAGCAAAAATCATAACTTTGGAGGGAGTAAAGATATTTTTAAAACTTAAAATGCATGTAACAGAGAATTCCTTAAGCTTCTGCAATATACTGCGACAAATGTTGTGTGAAAAGAGAAAGCTTTAAAAAGCGGTAGTAAAGTTCTATATTATATACTGCAAATGGCTTATCCTTGCATTTTCATGTCATTGAGAAATTCCATGTTCTAAATTGTGCTTATTTTGCATGCCTAATTTGCTTGGAACCTAAACTCGCAAAACATTTTATAGTCCATCAAACGAACTCATTGAACCAAGACTTCGCGTATGTTCCTGAGAAAAAATGTGTTTATAACGCTTTATCAAAGAAAACAAGTGGCATTCTACGCGAACATCATTTTGGTTTAGCATCTATCGTTGAAAGTTACGAATTCCATAGAAACTCTAAACTCAAATTGATTCGAAATCAACTGCGTACAAATTAATCATATAATTCTAAGTTGACAAAGAAATATTTTTCGCCAACTCAATTTCAAAGATTGACACATTAGGGGATCCATCTTTGTTGTTGCCAGTTAGGAAGTTAGGGAAGAGGCTATGGAAAGAGGCCACCGATTCAATACACCAACTAACTAAAGGCGATTTTGGATTAAAATGTCGAAAATCCAGAATTATTTTAACATATCAGCATTAAATAGTTTTATCAAACTAGCTTTATGGACTAATATGTGATAGTCAAATCAGTGGAAATATATGTATGTAAACTGATAAGTGCAGCAATTTTATTTAATTTAACTTCACGATAGTTCCTTCAACACTGCACTTATCCTTTGGGCCATCACACTGACACAATCCGGCACTGATTTCTGCTGCCTACGCCCTATGAAACAAATTACCGAGTATTATGACTTAATTTCCAAGCTTGCGTATTTCCGCAGTCGGCGCTTCTAAATTTGCAGCAAAATGCAATTAAAAATTAATAAAACTAAAACAATTTGCAGGTACAATAAAAAACGTGCTTTAATTTCAGCTACAAATAATTTAATTAACATTGAAACGAATGAACACACGTTGCCTCCCGTCCGCACAACCATCACATAGCAGCCAGCTACATATACTATAAAGCTGCTATTTATAGCACGAAGCACATGAGCAACAGCTGGCTGCTTGCACACAAAACGCGCTTTGGCACAGCAAGCAGCAACAGTCAGGATGGCCGAGTGGTCTAAGGCGCTGCGTTCAGGTCGCAGTCTACTCTGTAGGCGTGGGTTCGAATCCCACTTCTGACAAGGCATTAATTTTTTATTTTTTGTTTTTTATTTTTATTTTTTTCAATTAAATTTATTCAGTTTTTTTTACACTTATACGCAATTAAATGTGCAAAATATACGAATTTCGGCAAATTGTCTGAATAAAGGCCATGCGCAAAACTTCAAACAAAACAAATTCCGTAAGGAAAACATATCGTCATTGCGTGTATAAATTGTTATTTGTTAAAAACAAGACCCAGCATATGTTTAACGCTTTTCCGGCATTGTTTTTTTTTATGGTTGTTTTTGTTGTTGTTTTGATTCCAGCTGCGGCGTAGTGGCTGTAGTGTGGGTGTCATATGCGTTGGTTTACTTGATAGAAACCAGCAGCTTTGTTATTTTAACCAAAAAGAAAAAACCAAATTGTTTTATTTTTTAACTCACATGATGCTGCCAAATTAAGCAGAGTCTCATAGTGGCCATTTTGTAGAATTACTTCTTTTAAATATAGCCTTTGTAGAGAGCGTATTTATTCTATGGAACTCGAAAGTATGAACATTTTGGTCCTAGCCAATAATTTTAGTAAATTTGCGATGTTTCGGAATATGAATATTTCATACGCCTTGTTCCGGATTCCCCATTAAATATAATAATAATAAAAAAATTTGCATTAATAAGTTTGATATTTATAAATATAACCAAAACAACTAGTAATGGCTAATGTAAATATATAAGTTTATGGTTTTCTTCTTCTTAACTGGCCATAACAACCCGTTTCGGGCTACGGCCTGATGTAAAACATTCTTACATTGGAATTGTGGTTTTACATGGTGGGTCCCAAACTCTACGCCTTTTAAGGCATGGGGGGTGCCTCTACTGGTCTCGAAAAGATTCCAGTACCATTGTTAGTCGGCTCATACGACAAGCTTTGACCTGCTGAGGTGCAATTCCCCGCTCACCACACGGGTTAGTTTATGGCTTTATCAAAAGATAAAAAATTGGTTGTTTTAGTATATATTTAGGACATTTGCTTCTCCATTGGCTTCACAACATACAAATACATGGCAGGCAGATAAATGGATAGACTTTCGCTATTTATGCAAGCCTGAGAGACAACGTCGCAGTGGCGCCCGAGCATGGCTCGACGACAAGATTAAAAGAAAAGCATGATCTGCAGACGCTTTGGGCAAGAAAGGCACATGAGGAAAAACGTTCAAAAGCCGAGAGTACTGTTCCGACGACAATGAACACGAAATGTAGTGTGCTCTGGCATGAATTGCCGGACACGTATACTGGGACAGAGCAGCCGTATTAGCAGAGCTGGTACCTGGAGTTACGTCAATGAGCAATTTACGAAACCACACGAAATCTAAGTCAAAACCTTGAAACGGTCACACATATCGCGATGAAATACGTGCTACCAAAAGCAACTGACGACATGCTACTAAGAAGTTACTTCTCAGCTAAATCCGAGCAATATTGAGCATGGGAGGCAAAATACTACAAGTGTAGCTAGTAACCCAAACTCTTTCATCAATCAAAGTTCGTTAAGTCTGAATTTTTCGTATCAGGAGAAGTATAAGGCTCTGTTCAAACTTGTAGCCTGATTCCATACCTTTCCTACCTTAAAATTTATAGTAAAAGGCTCAGAAAATGGACGGATTCGGCAATTACTAGACATTTCAAGGCTTTTTATTGGAAAACTATTTTTCAAAATTTATATGCACACGTTTAATATACAAATATTGATTGGCAAACACTTCCCTGTACATTTCCCTAAAGAACCCTTTTTTAGTCATCCACAGTTTGAACTAAGTTTAGATCGATATACAAGGCTTGCAAAAATAACTAAGCGCGTCTGTAAGCTCCTCTGCTTCTAAGCGAAATGGTCTCTCAAGGAACTTGTAGGCACTCAACAAAATATAAGGAACACTTTTCGATATGCTGATTTTGTGATCTTCTTATTTACGTTTTCTTTGTATTTGAGAACTGGTTAGTTTATATCATATTAAGATGTCGCAAAGAATATGGCAAACTCGCTTTAGAATTCTACGAAATATTAGGTCAACCAATCAAAATAAAGAGTTTGTTAACAAAGCTCTAGAAGACTTCAACCAAGTTTTGCCTCGTTGTTAGATTTCGCATGCTGTCAAAGGCATTTCTGGCCGATTGCTTGAAATTCAAGTACCGAATACTTGTTTTGGGCTAAAAATGTTTTCAAAATGAGACTCCTCTTAAAGAGCATTTGAACTTCGTAGTCTCATTTCTTGGTCCTATTTGCCTTTATGTATTTCTTTTAAAATTTTTTAAGCTTAATTTTATGAACCACAAGAAATTACACTGTTTATTTGTATATGTGTGTGGGTAACTCTCACAATTTGAAAAACAAACGCTTCCAAAGTGATAAACATTTCGTGCGAAATATTTATGTTTGTTGGCCATTTTTATGGACTTTTATGTTGATTTTTATGGGACGTGCATTTTAAACAAAGCGATGTGAACAAATAAATTAAGTTTTAGGAGCTGATTAGCTGAAGATTGTGCGCTAATATCGAGATAATTTTCTATGTAAATGCAACTTACTTGTTTCACTGTACACATGAATATTTATTTTGCATATATAGATTCAAGTGCATTCACTCGGTTCCTCGAAATCTTTGTTGATAAGCAACGGAAGCTGTAGACTTGTAGACTGCTTGAAATTCCTTCAAGTCAATCAACCCAATCATTCGGAGAGTTGACTTTTGTATGTGACCAGTTGGCCGGCCATATGCGTTTTTTTTTAAACTTTACTTTTTATTTGTATTCCTTTATTTTTAGACATACGCACATGCAACACTGCTTGCCAAAAACAAAATCAAATAACAGAAGTTTAACAGAAACAGACTTTTCCTGCAAGATTTCGTAATTGCATGGAAAATTTTCATTTAATTTTGGAAATGCCACACACAAAAATTCACGCACGTTTATTTTGAATTAGTTACACTTTTAATTTTAAAGCCGATTCATATTTTAATTTAATTTTTATGTAAAATATTTTATGCATCGCTCGTAAAAAAAAGCCGAAGGCTGTCGAACAAAAAATGCGCTGTAACTTTCCGTTAAAACAAACCGACGCGTTGCGCTTTAAACTGTTTACTGCGACGCGTTGCAGACGCAAAGCCCAAAGCAAGGCAAAGCAGCACAAACAAGTGAGAGGCCAGCAAGCAGCGGAGCGAGCGAGTGAGTGAGCGAGCAGAAGAACACTGGCCAACAAAGCTTTTTATACACGAAGTGACATTATTTATCTGCTTCTGATTTGATTTTGTTTTTTTTTCTGTTTATAAATATCAACTTAACCAACTGTAAAATGTTAGAGAAGTGTGAGAGACGCTGCAGTCAGTGCGAGCACGATGTGGAAATACCTCAAAATCGGAAATAAATGCAGAGGAGCTGTTATCGACTGCAAAACAGAGATTGCATGCCCAAAAGTGCCCGAGCAAACCGTTAATGAGGGACGAGTTACCACTGACAATAGCTGAGAATCAGGCTATGAACTTTTCCTTAACTTTACGCTCTACCCTGTTAACTCACAGCAAATACACTCTCGACATTCGATATTTTCGATCGTTTCAGGAAAACGATTCGATACTATCGGTTCGAAAAGATTGGTATTATTTTCCTTCGTACCTACGTAACCTTAGTCGCTTAAGGCTGGTTGTGACAAAGTAAAGGAACTGAAACAGATACTGAATTTCTGTCTGTTTCTATTTGTTGAGGGTGTGCAACAAAGAACAGAAACAGAATGTAATGTAGACAAGTCAACTTTAACTTTTTCGCCATTTTTCAGTTTATTTTTTAATTTTCCACATTTTTATTAACGTTTTTTTAAATTTTTTTCACCAAAAACCACATGAGTGCAGTGAAATAATAACAAGAAAGATGGCGCTAATAAAAGTTTACATTGAATACAAACAGAAACAAATCAAAAGCACAAAGATGTTTTGGTTCCTGCTATTTGTCACAACCAGCTCCTAGTATAAGAATACAAGGTAAGCTTACTCTGCCGACGTCCCTCGCAATGATAACTTATGGGCACAGATTTCAATCTGATTGCTGAGCAGCTGTTAAAGCGTGACAACACACTGCGAGCATGAAGTTGCGGCCACCCACCAACAACACCATCGTCATGATCACTCCCCAGAGAAGGGATGCCGGAACGACGTTGCGTCCCGTTCCTATACTCTGCGAGTACTGCAGCGTAGGGATCTGCATCTGGAATACAGTGTCGCACGCTGGCGATTATAGAGAAAGAGGCTGTAAATTGAGCATTATTATGGCAGAAGAGTTAATCTCGCCCGTATTGAAACTGTATCGAAAGTAACAAAGCTTACGAAGCGAAGAAAATAAACCAATGTTTTAGGAGGGAGTCTTGCCGCAAGATGATCATTGTCTGCTTACTAAACTTTTTATCTTACATTTATTGACAGGAGCACAACTTCTAATGCATACACACAGCGCTAATGTAATTTAATTACCATATCATTGTTGCCTTAACGATAAATATAGTTATTAATACAAATGAACGTCCATATTTGCTGTGGATAAAGCTTTGGGGGCTCGAGAACCATAGAAAGCGCATGGCACAGCCATTGCACAGATGAAGAAGCACAGCTAATCGCTCCGAAATCAATTTTAACTTTCATAAATTTTTGAGTTATCCTGTCGCATACTCGCCGAGTTGGAATGGCTTAGGGTAAGCATGACATATGAGGTTGTAGCAAATACCTTATACTTCAATTTCTTTCTTGTCATTATCTCTGCATGTCAATAGCCGGCAATGCTAACTCGGTCTATGTGTGCTTAATCAATATGAGATTGTCAATCAATTTCTGTAAAACACGCTTCTTTACTTTCGAAAGTGTCACTATAATAGCAGCAGCTATGAGATTAACATTATCAAAACAATCGAAAGCTTCATTATCTGTAGTGCCATTTCGCAGCTCTACTTTGTAGCCCAGTGTAACTGAGCAAGCAAAACAATATTGCGTTTGTTTAAACAAACTCACAGACACACACTATCAAGCATATTTGTTTGTATTGGTGTATGACCATAAAGTTTTGTTTTTTATTTGTTGTCATTTTATTTGCCTTGGCTTCTTCACTTTGCGCAAAGCGCTTGCAGCGACACACACACACACACACACACACACACACACACACACACACTCACACGTATTCACTGTGTGTATAGAAGCTTTAGTGGAACGCCTACAAAGCGTGGGCAGGTCACACACACACACACACACACACACACAACACACACACACACACAACACACACACACAACACACACACACACACACTCAACAACAACAACTGCTTGGATCACTTTACAAAGCTTTTTCAGCTGCACGTGCAACAAAAATACAGTTTTAAAAAAAAAAAGTCATAAATCGAAAATTTGACGACGATTTGTTTTCGGTTTTTGCTAAAAAAAAAAATGGTTTTAGATTATAGTTTACTTGACGCTTTCTTTGTGCTCTGGCAAATTCATAATATTACGTATACGCCTACAGTCATAAATTATGTTAAACAAAAATAAGAAGGAAAATAGAATACTACCGAAACCTGTTAATTAGCTACATACGAATTTCAAATTTGTCCATAATGTCTCGACATTGCGTTGAAACAAATGCAAATATTGATTAATGATCTTTGCAAAAAAAAAAAATCGAAGCTTCTTCATTTTGTGGAGATTTCAAGCGCCATTTTTTATCGCTTCTCGTTTTTGTACTTACCGACTTTGAACTTGAAAGAGAACGTTGACTTTGTAGTTCTAAAACTTTTTCATTAAAAAATTGACTGTTTTCAGACTGAGAACAGCTGTAAATTAAAGTGGGCTGGTACCAAGTCATTTAGGATCGTAAATGGCAAACCATAAATGGTTTTGAAATGTCTTTGTCTACTTTTACTTTTCTTTCTTTAGCTTTTATTTGGTTATTCATTCAATAAAGTTGATCGTTGGGTCTTTTGTTGATATAGCCATGAGACTTATGAGCGTGGACTTTTATTTCGTGAAGTAGATTTTGTAATTCACGCGGCTTTGTTCACAGAGTTTTGGTTATTTTGTATCAGCAATGGGTTTCTTTCTTAGATTCAAGGCATTTTTGAATGTAAATCTCTTATTGGCGCAAATTTTAGGTCTCCGATCGCGAAATCTGCTGTTTTTTTTTCGCTTTTCAAAAACCCATTTTTATCGCAATTTCAGCCTAATCATCTTTCTCATGGTTGAAAACCAGTTTCGAACTAGAATTTCCCTTCCTCTTATGTACTTTGCACCGGAACTATACATTTCCGATGGTTGAAGGCGATCATCGGCAAAAGGCAATTTAGCCTTCCACCAACGGAATCTTTAGACTCGATGCACCGTAGGATAAATTTATACCCGCAACTACCAGAATATGGAAATAGCTATACTATCAGTCAGTCAGGCCGCCATAAGAGCGGTTGCACTAGATGAACTCCAAAATGGTTTGAGAAACCCGAGTCATGTTGGAACTTCAAGGAAGACTGTCGCTCCGATGGGTCCCTGGCCACAAACATTCCTGGTAATGATACACCCTGATATGGCCGGAACCTTTTTGTGGGATTGGTAAACATACCATTAAACAGTTATTTAGTTAGAAAAGGAAAGAGAACGAAAAACGAACTTCGCCTCGGCTAGGTTCAAACAAAAATGTCCCAACTAAGAAAGTATACCGTAATAACATAAATATTAATTCTTAATTTGATTGCTTGATTTTTGTTATCTTAGTCGTGTTTCTTCATCACTAATATACTAATCGGCAGCCTTGTGGCCTACTCTCAAAGCAGCATTACTTTTAGGGGGGGAAAAGATAACTTTACCCCCGCGAAAAACTCGAAGTTTTCGGCCTTTTGTCATGAGTCTGGAAAAGATTAAAAATAAGGCAATAAAATGCTTGGAAAACCTATTTGGCAAACCGACCGAACTCGAAAACGTCGAGTTTACTTGGTGCAGAATCGAGTACGTGTTTCCCGTTTTCTGATTGCGAAAAACCATAAATAAGTAGATTTAACCATATACATATACATAATTTAAGTTTTATCATTTATAAAAAGGAGCGTTTGCCAGCTTTTCATTTTTTTTTTAAACTATTATTCACCAAATTTATTATATTTTTTTCTTTTCAAAACTTCTTTGCTACGAAATATAGCAGTTGACCCACTTGGCTCCCCATTGTTTTTATTGTCATGTTAATTTTTCTAACTGCACCCACAACATAAAATTAATAAAAAAAAAAATTCAAAAAAAACTGCACAGCATTGCATTTATTATTGCAGTTTTTTCAACTTTTTTTATATATTGTATCAAACTGACAGTAGCATAAATTTTGATTGATGACTGGAATTGACATTTGGCCAATTCGCTAATTTTATTTCGACAGTTTCTATTGTTAGTGTTTTGACTGTTGGTTTATGCATTTATTAAACAAGGCGCATATCGAGTCTTTCGGTTTTGTAGGTCATCACTCAGAACCAACAAACAACAGAACAAACAAGCATCATTAATCATAATGAATTTAAACAGACTCTACTTGAACTCAACTCAATTGCTGTTCATTCAAAGTACTCGTAAAAAACTCATCTAAACAACTTGAGCTTAGAATTCGTTCGATATCAAAAGTCAACTCATATGATTGCTGTCCGTCTGTCTGTCTTTTATGCTATTAACAAGTAAATTAATTAAAATATTTAAACTATAACAAGTTTAAAAAGTAACAGAAAAAAGCTGTTAAAAATTGTAAATTTTAATTAAATTTACTTTTGACAGTTTCGTGGTTGTCTGTCGCTGTGATTAACATATACAAATGACTATCAGAGTCCGATTCGAACCGATGTTCGAATGCATTAAACAGCATATCGTTAATCGGTTACTAAGCAAGTCACAGTTTATATGCCCTTACACACGTTTTAAGATAATTCCGGCGAATCTAATATAGCTCACAAAGCAGCTGGGTTATTTACTTCTCCAACCTGTTTCTAGCACTTCCTTAATGGGTACTTAAGAAATCTGGAAAGCTACTGTCGGAACTTATATGTTTAACTCTATTTTAAAAAGCAATAAACTGTTTTAATAAAAAGTTTACTACTAAGAGCTTCTTATAACTTTATAAGGTACTAGCTGAACCCCCACGCTCCGCTGCGCATTCATTGTTCCCGTTCCCATTCTGCTTCCCCTTCCCGTTCCTCTTCCTTCTCTTTCTCTCTATCTTTATTTCTTCCTCTACTAAGTCCGGCTTCAGATATTGGTACCAATAACTGCCTATTCTCATCTACTTTTAGAGGAAACAAAAATAGTAGGCTTTGAGATTTTTTGTAGTTTTAAGCTTTTTCATAATGGTTAATTATGCATATTTCAACCTATACAATTCCTGGACGTTCAACGAAGATGTTGAAAACAAATTTATCGATTTAAACTTGTTATCGTACCCGAAATATAAGCCGAAGTTAATTTTAGCCGTATCCGACAAACCATTATGTCGGTATGATATATAACAGAAATATAGGAAAATTTCAGTTCAAGATCAGTTTTACTTTCAAATTCCGATTTGGTTTGTTGAAAAAGTGTCTACTACACCGGAGACCCTGGCGAAATAAATGAACCTAAGATACGATTTTTGTTTTGTCAAGTAGAGCTGCAAAACTATCGCTATTCGATATTATCTATAGTTTCAGGAAAGAAAATGCTATACTCTTATTAATACTATACTATACTACCTTCCTAACCAACAACCAACGATAGTATCGATAGTTTTGCAGCTGTACTGTCGAGTCGTCCTCTTCAAGAAGGTAAAGTAATTGGGGCCCATATGTATTGGGACCCGTAATTGCCCGACTAGTGCTCCACCTTCTTCGCTAGAAGAGGAGAGACCTACGAGACTGGTTGGTCAGGGGTTAATCAGGGGTAGCAACGCATATGGCCAGCACCAGGCCATGGGTCTCATTGACGATCCAACTTGTGCGACCTTTCTTGCAGAAGCCGACTACACGGAATACTTTCTTTCGCATTTTGAGAAGTGAATCAAGCAACATGAGCAAGTACACTCGGAGAAAAAATCAAGAAATCTGTGCTTAAACCAAGCACAAGCGGTGACGATAGTACGGTGAGTATCGTTTTACTGAAATCGAGCACGGAATTCTTATTTTAAGAATTTATTTTTAAGACCGAAAATTCTTATTTTAAGTTTGATTTAAACTTTATTGAGCACAATTCAGACTTACTTTAAGAATTTATAGACGATAGTACGTTGAGATGCGTTGTACTTAAATCAAGCACAGAGTTCTTATTTCAAATATTTTTTTAAAAGTACGAAAATTTATTTTTGAATCGAATTAAAGCACGATTCGGACTTACTTTAAGAGTTTTTAAACTTAATTTTAGTCTATTAGATACTTACTTTTAGCTTATAAATTCTCAAAATAAGAACGGAATAGTCTCAATATCAAGTATCATTGGCTCTTGATATAAGAACTGCCGAATTTGGATTGACAATTATATGTGTTTGTTTCAAGACCTATAAAATGTTGAATCAATCTCATTTCATTCTTACAATAAGATCGATTCGGTCTTACTTTAAGTTCCAATGATTCTTGAAACAAGAGCTGCTAAATCTGAAAAAACAGAACGAATTCTCATTTTCATTTTCACAATTTATTATTACAAAATATATTTAATACTTACATAAGATTTTCCATTGCTTGTAAGGGGGGACTTATAAACTCGCTTATGTATTTTAAACTAATATTATCAGTTAAGTAACCTATTTCGGGTATGGCTCAATACCTCTCTGATGAGCCATCGCATCCACCACAAAACTAATCTAGTCTCACAGGAAAGATATCTGGAAACCTTTGAATAATCTTATTTTCAATATGTTTAGATACGTAACATCGAGTGCAGTATGTCAAGTGTTGCTTACAGGTTGTGTTTCTTTGGACTCACTGACCTTGATTGACGTAGTGCGGGGTTTCTCTGGGGCCCTAAACGCAGCCTGACTGTTAATAAAGCTTGCTCTCTCGCAAAGATTGACATATATGGAAACCGTCAGCTGACTGTCTGCCGCGTGAATAGCCTGTAATTTCATTAAGATACCGACCCTTACCAGCCCCATTCTTCTTTTTGCAACCGATTTGGGTATTCCCTCTTAGTATAAGTTTTGGATCACTCATCATAAACCCTACGTTGTACTTGCGACCGAACATTACATTTGGCAGGCCCTTTCATATGTAATTTCTTCTTCTTCGACTTCGACAACATCCAGGCGATACTTTGACTGGAACATGATAACCGTCCTTACGATGCATCGCAAGTGCCAATGTGAATATGGTAGGTCTGCTCATGTACAACAAGGAAAATGGTTTAAAAAGTTCAATACACCTTCCAAATCACGTTTAATGTTTTAAAACTGTTTTTTACGTCAAACTTTTTTCATATTTCTCTTACAGTCTAACGTTATTAGTGGAATATATTTGTAGTAGTAGTTCGCTAAGAACGGTACCTTGATATTTTGTGATTCTTCTTTCATCAAAATCCATTGAATAAAAGAATTATAATTTTGCACTTTCTAGACACTCTTAGCGGTTTTCATAATAACATCCATTCAAATTCATATATTCCATTGTGCTATACAAACTCTTTGCCAAAGTTGATCAAGTTTATTGCCATGTTCTGGAGTATGTATTTTTTTGTATACTCTGTACAGAAAGTGTAAAAGGGTATTACAGATTTGTGCTATGTATGTAACAGGCAGAAGAAGGCGTGGCAGACTATATGTTCTATGGGCAAAAATGGTCAGGAGCAATAGTCGAGTCGATATAGCCAAATCCGTCCGTCTGTCCGTGTTGTAACGTGTTTCTCAAAGACTATAAGAGTTAGAGCAAAAAAGCATTTTCCCGGAAAAGTGCAAGTTTATCGATTCATGTCGATATGTCACCCCCTTCCCCCGTGGCACTTTTGCGGTTTACAATCGCTCCGTTCAATCTATTATTTCGAAACTCTACAGAGGTGTGCGTCGTGTTTATGTGCATCTATGTTTTCAATGGAACCCCTCCCCATTCCCCACTAATCGATTTACCTTAATTGCTACCACACCCCCCAATATATTGATTTGAAAATTGTCACCGACATAAATATATGTATTTTTGATCTGTGTTACAAAGTTTGCGAGGTTCGCATAAAGATCGAAAGCTTCAAACAAAAAATCTCAATAATAAATCTGCCTTAAGACATTTAAGGTTATATCTAAGAAGTAATTTGCTTATAAAAAAGATCACCTCCCAATATATTGATTTGAAAATTGTCAAAGACATTAATATATGTATTTTTAATCTGTGTTACAAAGTTTGCAAGGTTCGCATAAAGATCGAAAGCTTCAAATAAAAAACGTCAATAATAAATCTGCCTTAAGACATTTAAGGTTATATCTAAAAAGTAATTTGCTAATAAATAAGAGCAAGAAAAATAATAATAGTAATATATACTCAATTGCGTGCTTTCTTATTGAATTCCTGCTTTAACCAGTTGTGAATTCTAAGCACCATTTTAGGGAAATGATAGCCTAGTATATATAACTGCTGGACAAACTTATTATAACGTACATATATCAATATACAATAGTAATCATTAGTAATCAGTGTTTTTTTTTGAAAATTTTCCAAGTTTAGATATCTGTTGATATCGAACTTGTTCCCATGATTACGATTATTTTAATCTTCGTCTTGAATAAAGATCATGTTACCCTCAATAAATTTTTCTTAATATCCAGAGCTCATACTTCTCCGTTACTATTTCGAGAGCAGAATAAAACTTGACAGGCCATGGTGAACCCTGGTTATTCCCGAGTATTCCACAATCGGGCACCGTTCCGACTGTCTGCATCAAATTTTTATACCCTGTACACAAAGTGTAAAAGGGAATTGATTTGAGCAATGTATGTAACAATCAGAAGGAGGCGTGGCACACCATAAGTTCCAAGGTCAAAAAGTCTTATTATTGACTTGGGTAGCGATTGGACCATGTCCGTCCGTTTGTCCTTATCAGGGAATAGATCTCCGAGATCATAAGTGCTAGAGACATAAAATTGTACCAAAAGATGCGCGTAATCTAATGTAAGATGAAGTTTATCGAATCAAGTCGATATCTTACCCCCTTCCCCCGTGACAGATTTGTGCGGTTTACAACCGCTCCATTGAGTCTATCAACTCGAAACTCCTCAGAGATGTACGTTGTGTTAATGTGCATCTATGTTCAAAAAATGATCGAGAACGGATAAATACATCAAAAGTTATAGTCAAAAATAGGCTAATTTCGCCCCCCTCGCCAATAAACTGTGCCAAAATTTCACTACATGCAGATATGGATACATGTGATCTAGAGTTACAAAATTTGGTGTGGCGACTCGTGTGAGTCGTTAAAACTGCATCCACCTTTTTTCAATGGAACCCCTCCCCATTTCATACTAATCGATTTACCTTAATTACTACCACACCCCCCAATATATTGATTTGAAAATTGTCACAGACATAAATATATGTATTTTTGATCTGTGTTACAAGGTTTGCGAGGTTCGCATAAAGATCGAAAGCTTCAAACAAAAAACCTCAATAATAAATCTGCCTTAAGACATTTAAGGTTATATCTAAGAAGTAATTTGCTTATAAAAAAGATCACCTCCCAATATATTGATTTGAAAATTGTCACAGACATTAATATATGTATTTTTGATCTGTGTTACAAAGTTTGCAAGGTTCGCATAAAGATCGAAAGCTTCAAACAAAAAACGTCAATAATAAATCTGCCTTAAGACATTTATGGTTATATCTAAAAAGTAATTTGCTAATAAATAAGAGCAAGAAAAATAATAATAGTAATATATACTCAATTGCGTGCTTTCTTATTGAATTCCTGCTTTAACCAGTTGTGAATTCTAAGCACCATTTTAGGGAAATGATAGCCTAGTATATATAACTGCTGGACAAACTTATTATAACGTACATATATCAATATACAATAGTAATCATTAGTAATCAGTGCTTTTTTTTGAAAATTTTCCAAGTTTAGATATCTGTTGATATCGAACTTGTTCCCATGATTACGATTATTTTAATCTTCGTCTTTTGAATAAAGATCATGTTACCCTCAATAAATTTTTCTTAATATCCAGAGTTCATACTTCTCCGTTACTATTTCGAGAGCAGAATAAAACTTGACAGGCCATGGTGAACCCTGGTTATTCCCGAGTATTCCACAATCGGGCACCGTTCCGACTGTCTGCATCAAATTTTTATACCCTGTACACAAAGTGTAAAAGGGAATTGATTTGAGCAATGTATGTAACAATCAGAAGGAGGCGTGGCACACCATAAGTTCCAAGGTCAAAAAGTCTTATCATTGACTTGGGTAGCGATTGGACCATGTCCGTCCGTTTGTCCTTATCAGGGAATAGATCTCCGAGATCATAAGTGCTAGAGACATAAAATTGTACGAAAAGATGCGCGTAATCTAATGTAAGATGAAGTTTATCGAATAAAGTCGATATCTTACCCCCTTCCCCCGTGACAGATTTGTGCGGTTTACAACCGCTCCATTGAGTCTATCAACTCGAAACTCCTCAGAGATGTACGTTGTGTTAATGTGCATCTATGTTCAAAAAATGATCGAGAACGGATAATTACATCAAAAGTTATAGTCAAAAATAGGCTAATTTCGCCCCCCTCGCCAATAAACTGTGCCAAAATTTCACTACATGCAGATATGGATACATGTGATCTAGAGTTACAAAATTTGGTGTGGAGACTCGTGTGAGTCGTTAAAACTGCATCCACCTTTTTTCAATGGAACCCCTCCCCATTCCCCACTAATCGATTTACCTTAATTGCTACCACACCCCCCAATATATTGATTTGAAAATTGTCACAGACATAAATATATGTATTTTTGATCTGTGTTACAAAGTTTGCGAGGTTCGCATAAAGATCGAAAGCTTCAAACAAAAAACCTCAATAATAAATCTGCCTTAAGACATTTAAGGTTATATCTAAGAAGTAATTTGCTTATAAAAAAGATCACCTCCCAATATATTGATTTGAAAATTGTCACAGACATTAATATATGTATTTTTGATCTGTGTTACAAAGTTTGCAAGGTTCGCATAAAGATCGAAAGCTTCAAACAAAAAACGTCAATAATAAATCTGCCTTAAGACATTTATGGTTATATCTAAAAAGTAATTTGCTAATAAATAAGAGCAAGAAAAATAATAATAGTAATATATACTCAATTGCGTGCTTTCTTATTGAATTCCTGCTTTAACCAGTTGTGAATTCTAAGCACCATTTTAGGGAAATGATAGCCTAGTATATATAACTGCTGGACAAACTTATTATAACGTACATATATCAATATACAATAGTAATCATTAGTAATCAGTGTTTTTTTTTGAAAATTTTCCAAGTTTAGATATCTGTTGATATCGAACTTGTTCCCATGATTACGATTATTTTAATCTTCGTCTTTTGAATAAAGATCATGTTACCCTCAATAAATTTTTCTTAATATCCAGAGTTCATACTTCTCCGTTACTATTTCGAGAGCAGAATAAAACTTGACAGGCCATGGTGAACCCTGGTTATTCCCGAGTATTCCACAATCGGGCACCGTTCCGACTGTCTGCATCAAATTTTTATACCCTGTACACAAAGTGTAAAAGGGAATTGATTTGAGCAATGTATGTAACAATCAGAAGGAGGCGTGGCACACCAAAAGTTCCAAGGTCAAAAAGTCTTATCATTGACTTGGGTAGCGATTGGACCATATCCGTCCGTTTGTCCGTATGAGGGAATAGATCTCCGAGACCATAAGTGCTAGAGTCATAAAATTGTACCAAAAGATGCGCGTGATCTAATGTAAGATGAAGTTTGTCGAATCAAGTCGATATCTTACCCCCTTCCCCCGTGACAGATTTGTGCGGTATACAACCGCTCCATTGAGTCTATCAACTCGAAACTCCTCAGAGATGTACGTTGTGTAAATGTGCAATGTTCCAAAAATGATCGAGAACGGATAAATACATCAAAAGTTATAGTCAAAAATATGCTAATAAACTGTGCCATAATTCCACTACATGCAGATATGGATACATGTGATCTAGAGTTACAAAATTTGGTGTGGAGACTCGTGTGTAATCGTTAAAACTACATCCACCTTTTTTCAATGGAAAATTACCCACCAATCGATTTACCTTAATTACTGCCACACCCCCCAATATATTTGAAAATTTTCACAGACATTAATATAGGTATTTTTGATCTGTGTTACAAAATTCAACGACATTGGCCCAAGAATACCGGAGTTATGGGTATAAAATTAATTTTTTCCACCATAATAGCCAACTTCCCAATAGGAAAGTTTGTCAATTGCAACTTTCCTATAGGAAAATGTTTACAGGAATATCGATCTTATGAAAAAAGATATAAAAGTGGATACTTCCGTCCCCATTTTACCGTATTTAGTGTTTATAAAGAAAAATGGGTACAGGGTATTCCACTGTCGGGCACCCTTTTTTTAATATATGACCCCAGGCTTCGAGTCAATCTAGAGCATAAACGGAGCAACTAATTGAAATGCATTGAAAGTGCGTGCCGCAGCAGCAGCAGCAACAACAACACCAAAAAACAGCAACAACAATTGCATCGACAGTTGGCCGGCTGCAACAGCGTGTGAAATGTCAACTTGGCTACTTGACTATTTGGCCAATTGGCTGTTGATCATTGGCCAGTTTTGGCCACTTGGCAGCTTTGACATTTGCAGCAGGCGCATTGCATACTCTTTTATTGTATAACTTAATCATTTTGCATAAAATGCGTATATTATGCGGCAAAAAGAACAACTAACAAACTGAGTTTTAGAGTTCAATGTAGTGCTGTCCGGTAGGTGTGTCCGGTTCATATCTTGGGGCGCATTAGAATACGTAACAGTTAAAGTTTTAGCGACTTGTCATTTGTTGCATAAATAAATATTAATTTAAATAAAAAGTGACAGTTGCAAATATGTTGAAAAGTAAAAACTACATACAATTTGATCTATGGGTTTGACCTGATTTTTAGCTGTTAAATTTGATTATATTTTTTTTATTTCACTTGTGATTATTATTATTATTATGTATGCAGTTTACATGTTTTTCGTGTCCAAGTTAATTGTACAAATTTTGTTGTTGTAGTTGTTGTCGCTTACACACCTTTTCCATACGATTGTTCAGTAGTAATTTGTCTTTAGCTCCGGGCGCCATATGCAATTTTTCACTTGCACTGTTGTTGTTTTTGTTGTTGTTCGCGTAGGCAGTTCCAAGTTCAAAGTATCAAGTGTTCTGTCGAACACTTGAACAGTGACGTAGGCGTGTCTAGTGAGGAGGGATTCGATCAATCGTTTGGATCAAGTAGAGACTCTTGTCGAGTGAGTATTTTGTCAGCTGCTGGTCAACAGTCAGGATGGCCGAGTGGTCTAAGGCGCTGCGTTCAGGTCGCAGTCTACTCTGTAGGCGTGGGTTCGAATCCCACTTCTGACAAGCTTCTTTTTTCAAAATTTATTTTTATTTTTTTACTTCATTCAATAAGTAGAAGGTTTGAAAAATAATTTTAAAAATATATGTTAATTAAAAATTTTCATTAAAAACAAAAAACTGCGTATTTAGTGAAAATTTTGCAATGTTTAATAATTTCTATACTCACAAAATTTTTATAATTTGAAATTTAATAGCAGAGTATTTTTATATTAGTTAAATTCTTAAGCACACAAAACATTTGGAAAGAATTGTAATAGATACGCATGAAACATATGTGTGATATAAAAAATAATAAGAAACTTAATACAAGTTTAAACAATAGCAAATGTCTGTTACTAGTTAAGATCCATTAGGCAAATTTTACCTTCAGCAAAAGTGTACAATTTGGGCTTTTCCTACCAAATTATTCCCTTCTTCTTCTTAACTGGCCTGCCCCTTCAACCTTCCTTCAACAGCCGCATTGCTGACACGCACCGCTAGATCTGACGCAGTACTTTCGCTGAAACACTTCAAGGGTTCTGCCACAAAGCAGAACGGGAATGATAAGTGTGTTCTTCTTAACTGGCCATAACATCCCGTTACCGGGTTACGGCCTGATATAAAGCTCTTCTCCAGGCGTATCTGCTTTTCGCCCGCCTTTTCCAATCGGTGATACCAAAGGTAGCTAGTGTACGCTCTACCGGATTCGTCCAACGGAGACAGGGTCTGCCCCTTCGTCGCCTCCCTTCCACAACCGCATTGAACAATTTTCTCGCAGGAGCTTCTGCATCCATACGCACAACATGACCTAGCCAGCTTAGCCGCTGGATTTTAAATCGTTTGACTATGTCAATGTCGTCGTAGAGTTCGTCGTTCCATTGAATGCGATAGTCGTTGTCATCGCCTAAGGGGCCAAAGATCTTATGCAGTACTTTCCGTTGCGACATCACCGATGCTTCAGCGCCATAAAGCAAAACGGGAAGGATGAGCGAGTGTTAATCTCGTCTGGCACGAGTGGTCTCTACTACTCATTTGACGACTGAGACCAAAGTAACATCTATTGGCAAGAGTTATTCTTTGCTTTGAAACGGATATTTGTTCGCTTCTTACTAAACTTCTCCCCCGCAGCAGCTCTAGAGCGAGCCTTTTGAACTACTACCAAAAAATCACAATTTGATGAACCTCTTCCCCCCTAAGGTACTAAATTTTCGTGGACACAACCGCAACAAAATGGAAAATAATAACCTAAAACGGAGCGAGCGTCGTCAGACGCATTCTTATTATCCCTCTACAGGAAGCTCACCTTTAGTAGTTACTTTCGTAAGCAAGATCCGCATGCTTCACTCTCGGCTGAGCCGCAAATGCTGGCGACTTGTATATCAAAAAGTGATAGCTCTTACCTGTAGTTACGGCATTCAGATATGGGGACACGAGGAAGGTCAAGTCAAAAAGAACTCAAGATCCTCCAGAATAAAGCCTTTCACTCTATCGCTGTATTTGAGTGGTAACTTCGTTATAAAAGCTTGGAAAAGACTTGCGTGAAAAAGTTTTCTTGGTGGGACACCTTTTATTCGGTCGTAACCATGTAAGAGGTTGTGAGTTCTCTTAGAAGAAGAGTTTTTAAGTTGTAGCCAAATTTTTTAGACTATGGTCATTCCTGTGAAACTGAACCCGATTTCTTTCCCTTTCGATCGATCAAAAATGCACCTATATCTGCACGAACTATACGTTTATAGTTGATTTGAAGCGTTCCCAGTCATAAAACAAATTACGATTAAATCCATTTGCGCTTACGCTTAATTGTCAATATTCTAATCATATAATCGTTATTAGGTCTAATAAACAGCCTACAATGTTGCACGAGATAATAGACCACACGCAATTGGATGATTATGTGAATGATGCCCAGACATTTGTTAATTATCGCAGTCTGGCATCACTGACACATACACTCGCACACGCACTTGAGTCATTCAATCAAATGCTGACTTGCGGATTTCAATTGCAGTGAGTTACAAATGCAAATACTCAAATCAGCCCACATTTTTCTTTACTACTCAGTATCCTATTTTTTCAATTGTTTTTGAGAATCTGCTCTATGATAAGCTCGTGTCAAGAGTGATAAAAAATATTATTTACAATAATAAAAAAATATAGTACGTACAGCCGTTTCTAGACGTAGTTATGCTGCGGCCATAAAATGCCTTTAACTACCAATTTAGCATCAGACTTACAAAATGCATAAAAAATTCTCATTTTTTTAGCATTTTGATGGCTTAGTTAAATAATTGACAAGCCACAAAGTATTTTTGCTCGGCTAAAACTTAAATAGACAATTAAAAGTGACGTCTTCTATGTAATTAGAATGTTTGAAAATTATGACTGATGCGACATGTAACGCCTTATCTTGAATTTTATTTTAATATTTTTTTTTTTAGTGTGTTCATATTTGATGAGCAGCTATTGAAATTTATGGCATTTGATTGGCTTTTAATAGAAAATTATTATTGCATGCAGCAAATTATTATTAATGGATAAATTATAAGTAAATAAATATCTTAAACGCATGGTAAAGCACCTGTAAAAAGCTTTTAGCTATGTCAATTAAATTTTTAATTAATTTTGTGTATATGTTATGTAATTGTTGATAAGAATAAAGCTTGCTTTCAAATTTAGCACATATTTGCGTCAAAATGGCAGAGTATTAATGAAATTGCAGCACATAATATTACCATAGGCTTTTCACACTGAGGTTGCGCGGCCATTGCAAGCCGAATGCCGTAAATTCACATTGCAATCGATTGCAAAGTCGTACAAGAACACAAGCGAATAGCCAGTTACGAACATCAACGAGGATGGTTATGTTCACGCATGTTTGTTTTGCATGCATGTGTGTCTATTGCCGCAATAGCCGCATTTTTAGCTGCAAGATTGGATTCTTTCTCAAAAGAAATGTAGTTATGTTCGCTGTACAAGCGATACTATCGGATAGTCAGGCCGCCATAAGGGCGGTTGCAGGAACCAGAATAAACTCCAAGCTGGTGCGGGAAACCCGACTGAAGCTGGACCTTCTGGGACAATGTAACTCACTATCACTCAGATGGGCACACCAATATCCCTGGGAATGATCTTGCGGACAAGCTAGCGAGGCATGGAGCTGCGAACCCACTGATAGGACCAGAATTTTTCTGTGGCATTGGCAGACACACCATCAAGCAACTTCTGAGGGAAGAGCAAAGAATAAGATGAGCCACGAACTGGATAAACACTCCAGGTTTGAGACTGGCCAAACAGTTACTTGAGTCTTACAACCAGATTAGGTTCAAGAAGCTATCGTAGAGGAGAAGAACTCTACCAGAATTCTTACAGGTCTGCTTTCTGGACATTGTAGACTTAAAGGTCACCTGAGCAAGCTGGGCATCACTGGCTCTGCCAACTGCAGGTTCTGTGAACTTAAGGAGGAATCCTCCCAGCACATTCTAGCCGATTGTGATGACCTGGCAAGACGAAGGCTGACGCTCCTGGGCGGATACAGGATCTCGCTGGTCGATATTACCTGGTTGGAGTCATCCCATATAATTCAGTTTATAACAGTGCTAGGACTGACAGAGGAGCTGTAGGGTCAGTAGGTGGCACAATAGAGCTCACAGGTCGCGGTGCGGTAATCCCCAATAACATTAATATTATGTTCGCTGTACACATAGAAAGTGCTCATTGATTTCAAATCTTATTTTACTGCTCCAAAAATGTTTGACCCCAAATTAAATACACACTAGTGGTGTAAAATATACATCGATGCATCGAAAACATCGATGGTTGGCCTGGCATTTTCCTATGTTCTCCGATGTTAAAACAATCGAACATATCACCATCTCGTACGCCAACCTACTATTATTCAAGATCATGCCAAAGTAAGTAAAATATTCCCAGTTTTGCAAATAGTGTTTGTAGAATTGAGTATCATTACAAAGGCCAAACTCTCAGCGAAATAGACTGCTGTAGGTACAGGGTACGGTTATGATAACTTTTATGTTGACATAATTTAGTCGTAGATCTATTGGTCTGTATTATATAATATCTAGAAATCTTCTTAAGTTAAGATAGATAATTCATATAATATAACGAAGTTTCTCCTATAATAATAATCAATATATGTAAATATAAAACATCGGAAAACCATCGATGCATCGATGTTTTTAGTCCGTTCCATCGGCCTACATCGATGTCCAATATCTATGGACTCTGCGATGGTAAACATCGATGTTTTGGTCTGGACTTACATCACTAATACACACTATGTTCAAAGTAAACTAAGAACAGCTACTGCTTGATATCGGTTCGCGCAACCGAAACCATATAAATGGCATAAAACAAGTTGCAGCATGCACTTTTATATATGATACAGTTGGTAGAAAACATTAAATGCCATAAAAAGGCATAAAAGCTCTTTGGAATGGGCGCCACTTAAATTGTTTTTGATTTTTTAGCTCTCTGACTTGCTTATAAAAATCCTAATTAAGCAAAGCACAGACGTTGTTCCAACAACTAAGTGCATACATATAAAAATGTGAGCTTTTTGTGACAGCTTTTAAACAAAAGAGATCTCTCTGCAGCAGCTTTTTTAATTTAGACCATGAACCCTGAACCCCGACCACCCTCAATTCTGTTCAAGCACAAACCAAAAACCACAAAAAGCATTGCGTCCAAAAGTGTTACGCACACACACACACGCTCACAAACCAAGCTTAAAGCTCGCGCAGAGCTTTGCAAGAGAAACCCAAAGGCAGCTTTCAATACCTTTTCCTACGCGCACTTAAATTGACTAAACTTGTGGGCAGTCATCGAGATAACGTTAGCGCAGTAAGGGCGACTTCGCTGTCACAGCGCGCAAGCAGCCAGTAAATAATAATAAGCATAACAAATTTAAACAAAAGTAAAACTGAATTGCCGCTATAAACGCCAGAAAAAAAACTAGTCAAAAGCTCTTTGAGAATTCCACAAGCGTCGAATGTGGAGTGTTGATAATCGTGGCAGAATAAAAGCACAAGCAATCCAGCCAACATCGTGTTCCCCCAATATACAGGTTATTCAACCCAGACACAAGCGCAGCTTTGCAGCAGCAGCATAAGATCGGGTAAGAATTACTTAGTTAAACTTAAGTTAGTTGTTAACTTAAGTAGTAACTTAGCGGGTTTTATAGTTTATGCGTAAGTTGCACTTTGCAATTTGCAACAACAGGAGTCAGATTTCAGCGTATTTTTTTGTTCTAGAAAAGCTTTTTTTGTTATTGCATTGGACACTAAGACGCGCTATCTCACTCGCGCTCATGCACAGAGTTGTCGGCAAAAGCTCGTTGCTTGCAGTTGCTGAGCGAGCTTTTAATATTTTTTTGGTTTAATGGGCATCACGCTTTGGCATGTAAATAAATAGCACAAAAGAGTCTCGCATATCACATGTTGTAAGCAGTGCTTTAAATTTCAATCATTTTATTGCAGTATTTTCGTACTAATTGCAACAAAATGAGCAATCTTAAAATAAGCAACGCCATGTCACTCAATCCACAAGCAACTGATAACAACAAAGATCAGCCATTTACCAGGACCTGCGTGTTGGGCTGTCAGGCTAACAAGTCCGAATTATGCCGTTTTCCAGTACATGATGAAAAACGGTAAGTACTATTATCGATTTTTGGTGATCTGCATCAAACCAGTTTATTGGTGGCAAGCTTTTGGAGTAACTTGTTGCGCATCACCTAAAAACCAAATAAGTAAACAATTCTTAATGTCATTTGACTGCACACAAACATAAACAATCGAGTCAAATGCAGACAAAGACACACACACATATATCGTATTCACACACACACACACACACACCTGCAAAACATATGTTGCTTCCCTGACTTCCCGAAGTTGTTGCCGCCTGTCCCAAAGCTTTGACTTCTTCTTCTTCTTCGCCGCAAGTCAAAAGGTTATTGAACTTTTTGATTTTCGCCCGCATTAACTGCATAGAAAAATTTCAATGCCACGGCAAAATAAATAAAGTTCATTGCATTTGTGTTGCAATTATGTTTATGTAGGCGTCGCAGTTGGCGACTGTTGCTGCCTCGTTGCAACATAAGAAGCTGCGTCGTGCTGCTCTCACAGTGTTTATTTTTAGCTCTCTCACAAATGCTCACTCTCTCTCCTCTCTCTCTCTCTCTCTCAGCATGCGTGCGCGCTCTATTGGCCGTGAAGTTGCTTTTTCTTTTTGTGCTAAAATAAAAGTTCTTTTGCTGTTATGTGGCGTCTGGACTGTCGTGGAGTTTAGAGTGGACCTTAAAAGCAAAATTTGTTTATTTGCGGACAAATTATTCATTTGTTTTACGACAACTGCAAGAAAAAATTTCTTTCACTTTTTACAGAAATGTTAAAGTTAACATTTATGTCAACCAAACAATTTTGACCTTTTTCCGCACCATCACCCGTAGTACAGTTACCGTTATTACGCCCATACCCTTCAACCCATCGATACAAAAATATGCATGAAATTTACAGGTTATCCCACTGTCGGGCACCGTCCCGACTGCCTGCATCAAATTTTATAATTTAAACATATTTTAATCAGGTTTTTTAAAAAGTTAGTTTTACAATTCTGTGGTCACAAGGCATAAAAGCACAATTGTGTAAATATCATTTTACAGGCACCAATTTCTATACTAAACATATTTAATATTTTAACATACTTAACCACTGTGTCCGAAAGTCGTAAAATTCTGAAAGTACATAGAATTTAGATAAAGAAATTTAATATACGATAATATGCCGATAATTCGACTTAATTAGAGTTGTGTTGCTTTTCCTTGGATGGCTTAAACTCAATTTTATTATTGTTATAATTCAAGATGCAG
Organism: Chymomyza caudatula; assembly: GCA_035041775.1. Lineage (NCBI taxonomy): Eukaryota > Metazoa > Arthropoda > Insecta > Diptera > Drosophilidae > Chymomyza > Chymomyza caudatula. Next base: position 1,176,009 of record JAWNKW010000137.1, on the reverse strand, counting down.
TTTCACTTAACTATTGTGTTTATTCAGTTTATTATAACTTCTAGATTTACTTTCTGATTTAGTTGAAACATGCCAATATTTTGTTCTTAATAGATAAATAGATAGAAATAAATAAAATTGCCAAAATATTTTAGTAGCCGTTCAACGTGATAAGGTAAAATAAGATTTTTATCTGCCCGGACAGCCGAAAGCCGGCTGTGTACGAAAAACTTTAATAGAAAAACGGTCTAAGAAATGTAATAGTAATGCTGCTTTATTAAGTTAAATCCGATATTCCGAAAAATTATAAAAATAATAAATGCGTCACCCAAATGTTTAGTTTTGATTTTCGTGCTTAGGGCAATTTAGCACATTCTAAAAAACATTGTGCGGGTTTCATGTGATAAAGAAACCTCTAGTGTGTTTTATTTCTGTTGTGTTTACAAATAAAAATATAAGATTATAATATCCTTTTTAGTAAGTCAATTTTAAATTTATTGAGTAACTTTGCACACATTTGTAGGCCCATTTATTAATAATCCTAATGATAATCAAGAATGAAAAAAAGTAGACATATTTTAGCAGGAGCGGTAATAAGTCAAATATTTAATCGATTAAGAATCTCAAGAATTTTAATGCCAAAAAATTTTGTCTGTTTGAAATTTCAATTTTTTAAATAGGTTGACAAAAAACTTGTTATTGTGAGTTTATTAAAATTTAAACAGTGCACACAGCTTTTGCGCAGCTAATGACTTCTAGGGCTTCTCACAAAAACATGACCACAAATATATTTTTTCAGTACATAAAGCACCTTCGCTTGAATAGACATTTTGTCTCTACCTTTAAAATAAAAACGAACAACTTATTGAGTGGAGTGCCAAATATCACTTACAACCTAATTTCAAACCAAAAACTGTCACAAGATGTAAAATAAATATTATTTAAAGATTGCGAAATTGTACTAGGAAACGTAAAGTAGCAATATTTATGTTATTGGAAAATAAAAACACTGTACGATTAGAGCAGAGCGATTAAATAATTTATTCTGACGTATCTTAATCGTTTGATAAGCGTAGTCTCTGTAGCTACATATTTCGTATACCTATACAAGATTGGTACTAAGGCATAAAGCTGACTAATAGTCATAAACATCTTTTGGGTTCAGTCTAATTGTTGTATTTAAATGTGTATTAAGTGCATATTTACATGGCGGGAAGTTAAAGCTGCCATTGCCATTTACAACAACAACAACAACTGACACAACTGACACAACAACAACAAAGAGCGACATTTCGTTGAGAGAGCATAAAAGCTCTTTATTTTGCGACAGCCAGAACTTTTTTGTAGCTTGTTACTTTTGTGTGTGTGTGTGTGTGTGTGTGTGTGTGAGAGAACGAGAGAGCGCGTTGCGGCGACGGCGGCGGCAATGGGATCTAATTTTAAAGCTGCAGGAAAGCGTCAGGGTGCATGAGGAAAAAGCGAAAAAGAAAGACCCAGCAAAGAACCAAAACTTCGTTGCACTTTCAGTAAACAAAGAACTCTTGTGCTGATCGCAACGTTGAGCTAGGTCTGCTCTCTCTCTATTGGTAATGGGTGTGATTGTTGGCTTTAATGAGCTAGTTTGACAAGCAGTTAAAGAGTTAGTTTCTATATATAACTGCATACATATGTATGCATATGAAGTGCTTAGCAGACATTTCTTTCAATCACACACGAGCATTTAGAAAGCTTTTCACGACTTACACTTACACCAAAGCTGAGCTTTCTGAAACATACTAACAAGCTAATACACCTTTTGCAGCTGCAACGATTGGTTGCGACGCTTCGGAGTGAGTGACCAACTGGTGCAAGAACTTGGACTGCAAAAACTACGCATCTGCTTCAGGCATTTCAGCCAACACAAGGAAATGGCCAAGACGCGCATCAAAATGACGCCAATGCGTGCTGTCAAGGTCACAGCCAGCGCTGCCGCCACTGCAACATCAGCGTCGCTGCCCAGCAGCGCGATAGCTAATATAATTGAAAAAGTCGAAAGCACCAACACAGAACTGATCGAAGTGAGTAACTCTCAATTAAAAATTTTCAAATTTATTAATTTTAAATTTATTAACTAAAAAACAGAGTTCCAGCAGCGACAAAAAACAGAAAATGCTCAAAAAGTTGTCACTACAACCGCAACGTTCACACTCCATATCCTCGTCAGCTTCCAGTGATGTACAATCCATTTACTCCGACTATGAGTCTCATTTGCCGGTGAGCACCGTGCTGCGTCCAACAGATGGAAAGTCGGAAAATGGCCTAAACCAGAATCCCAACAAAAAACGCAAGCTCTACCTAATAACCGAAAAGAAAAGCGAGTCCAATGGCAAGCAGGACCCAGAACAGCCACAGAAACGCAAAATGTTTGTCGTGGTAGAGGAGGGGCAAGATGGTACGGCCAACAAAAAGCTTGTATTTGTGGCCGACAAGCCACAGGCGGATCTAACAAAGAATTTGGAGAAGTTTCTGCCAGAGATCCTAAACTGCATGCAGGACAAGCAAGGCAAACAGCAGGTGCCTCTAAACGTTGCAACACCCAGCCAAGTTCCCGTTGAGGCCGGCGCAGGCGCCACAGATGTCAAGCCGCACATAACATTACCACCCAAAAAGAATCCTACGAATTTTCTCAAGACCAAGTCTACAGCTGCAGAGCCTGCGATGCCCAAGCCAATGCCGCTGCCCAAAGCCGGCGGTGCCATTGAACCAGCTCAGAAAAAACATGAAAAACAAAAAGAGAGAGAAACTAACATTAATCTATCACCTGATTTTCGTTTTCTCATGAAGATATTGCCCAAGTTGGAGCAGCTGCCCGAACCGCACAAACAGGATGTCAAGCGTTCTATACAAATCTTTGTGGAGAAGAGTTACAGCATCTACGGCAAGAAGGAGTGAAGGAGTTGAAGTGGTGGAGTCACCCTTTAAGCATTTTAAAGTATTTTAATTAAGTTTTGTGAAAAAGTTCCCCTGAGAAAGGCATTTTAAATTCTTTGTTTGAGACTGATGCAGAACCAATCTATTTATGTACTATTTTATAAGCATTGCTTAGCTAGCCTAATAGGTTTAAGCAAAAATTTTTGATATTACCCGAATAACTCAACTGACTGGGTCAATAATTTTGGTAGCCATAAAACTTAATCTTAAGGCAAAATTGATTTTAAAAATATATATTTATGTATATTGAATAAATGCATGGATGCATTTTAATGCATGTCATTTGTGTAGTTTACTTGTCACAAAAATTGGTCTGGCAGTATTGGAAATCTATTCTGGAAGCCCCAACAGCCGAGTTGATAAAGCCATGTGGTCACTGGCATAGTTTTATTCCAATTTTGATTCAACTGTTTACAACATAGGTTGAAAATTATTGAATACTTGTATCCAATTTTAAAGTTCTCTGCCGAAATGTTGCGAATAGAGATTTATAGGGAACCTTTCAAGTTTGTAACTTGTGGGCGTAAATCGATAGATTATATTTGGGGAAATTAGATAGGAACAGGCACTGTGCACAAACGGTGTGTGCCGATTATTTTGGTACATACGGGACTGTTTGATAAGTCAATGACTTTTTGAATTTGTACATTTTAAATGCTATTTGTTAGTAGTGTCACATTTGGAGCAAGCTGTGTTTTCAGTTTATGAACCTCGTGAGTTTTGACTAAAATGGGAAGGAGTGAAATTCAAGTTTTCATAATATTTGTATTAAAAAAAACCATCACCCGGGTACTCTGCACCATAAATTGCAATGGCCAAGAATTGGCTTACAGAATTCCAAAGGTGGCTCTGTACGTTTAGGTCGCTCAAAAGAGGCCGCCCGAAAATAACGTCTATAAAATCCATGGCATGATATTGGATGAACGTGGCTAATGCTGTAGTTTTCTCAAATGAGTAACATAACATGAATATTTGGACATTAAATAGATATACACGTGATGGGAACCACGACTGCTCACGCTTTGTTATCCCTTCAGAGGACTGGTTCACGATGTTCACGCGAAATCCGATTGAGTTTCTCGTAACCGTGAACGAAACGTGGAAACAGAACAACACTCTTGGAGAAAGTTTACCAACGAAGTTGGTTCTATTTTCGTTTTCCAAACCTGAAGTAATGGCTAGGCGTTAAGATATTTGAGTCGTATAATAAGGTCATAACTGATCATCATTCTATTCGTTATTCAAATTGCCAAACACCACCAACAAGAAATGCACTTTTATAATGTTTAAGGCCAGCGGGCAATAAATTGTTCGCTCACTGGTACAGTTGGGCTTCCAAGGATTTATTGGAAAAACAACGGTTAAGTTAACTATATGAACCCCATTCTAGCGGTTCGTTATGGAAGGGGTTTGAAGAGCTGTTTAGACCGGCCGTCAAATGTAAAGCGACACCAAGCCAGCATACGCCGAACTTTCTGCTTTTAAATTGTCCGTCACAGCACCGGCTACAAAGAGATTGCTTTATGGTTTGATGAGATACAAAGGTCAGCTGGATTTTAGCTACGAATAGTTTTTTGCATTTAGGCCTCAATTCATTTGGAGCTAAATCTTAAGAAAGAATGCCTTCTTAAATGCCTTTTTTAAAAACCTTGTGGAAACCTAAAAAAACATCAAAAGCCTGAAATATGTTAAGAAATAAAACGCTTATTTGACGAAAAAAAATTAGTTTAAACAACGATAGACCACTAAAAAGTCGAAAAGCTTCCAGAAACCTTTAAATTGATTGGCGCCATCTAGCGTGCTGTAGTCGCATTTGACAAGCAGTGCAAATGTTCTTGTTCAAATGTAAGATGAAGCAGTGCCAACGACAATAATGGCGAATGTAGCAAAGAAGTTTTTTGAAACGTCGAAATCCCATTTCAAAGAAAATACTCATTTTTCTTGTTTTTGTATCTTTTGTTTTTGCATTGTAATTCCAAAGAACTTTATTTAGTTTGAAAGCATTTTTACTGTTTTTTTCGTGTTCTTACTTTTTTGTTTTTTTTTTTTCGTTTTAGTTTTTACGTTATAATAATATAAGTAAGTCTAATGCTTATGTTTTGTTAGTAATACAAGGGTTAGTACATATTTATTTATTATTATATTGTTGTTCTTTTAGTATATTGTTAATTAATGTATTTGGTTTTTGTTTCTCGAAAAAATGCTTATTCATTTTAATATACAAGTTTTTGATGCGGCAAGCCGCAGGACCGACCGACCAGTGACTATACGAAAAAGTATTGTTTACTAGTTAGTTGTTATGTTTATAGGTATATCATATATAATATAATTACATATATACAGTTTAAACAATGCAAAGTTGTTCACTTTCAATTGAAGGGATGAAATAAAACGATGGGTAGACGGAACCAGGGAACCAGTGAACCAGGGAACCACAAATAGGCTCATTGAGTGCCTTACAATGACTTCAAGTGCTGCACATTTAGTATATAAGTATGTATATAACTACTATAAGTATATTATATATATATTTTTTTACAACATTTAGCATATGGTTAATTTTCGCTTTTCATATAAGCCGTTTACCTGAACTCTAGCTTTGAAGTTTTGCTTGCTTTTGGTTTCTTTCAGTGTATATTTCTTTTTATGTTACTGTTAACTACATTCATTTTGTTCGCTACATTTAGTTTTTAATATTTTATTTATGTGTGTTATTGGCATGTTATGCATGTATTTATTTTTTTTTTTAAATTTTTATTTTTACAAGTTGGTTTTTTTTTTGTTTTTGTATAAGAAAAATACACACCGGCTTTTACATTTGACTCAATCAATGAGAAGCAATCACAAAGTTTCTATATAATTTACGACAGTTATTGTTAAACTTGAGTATATATGCCGCTATATATATCATAATATAATATATTATAAGGTTTTTGTATGTACACAAATCCAGCAACTACAGTGAAACTTGGCCAAGCAACTATTTAAGCGCCAATTGTTGAAATATTTTACTCCTTATGACGTCATGCATTCTCAGGATAACTTTTAAACTTTACTTTTTTTGCTTTTATTACAAATCTATTTCCATATATGTTTTAGGGATTATTAAAAAATCTGTGTCACAATTTCTACAAACAGCCTTTTGTTAAACATGTTAAACGTCTCTACAATGTTTTTTTTTATATTAATTTTTTATGCTTTAAGTGTTTTTTTATTATTATATATGTATGTGTATATTTAAAAAAAAAATTATGAAATTGTTTTTGTGCCACTACAAAGTTAATTTTTTATACACATAATTAGTTACATATATGCGTTTTTTTAAATTTATTTTTTATATATTTATGGTTTTTGTTAGCATTATGTGTTTTTTTTTACATGTTTTTATTCATAACCTGAGCGCAATTTTTTTCTGTCAAGAAAATGTTTTAATTACCTTTTTTTTTTAAACATTTATTAGGGTGACTCTAAGAGAGTTGCAAAGTTCTTAAGGCAGCACAAGCATTGGGTGTATTCAGGCAAAAGAACTTGCTTCTTTTCTTTTTATCGATTTATCGCTCATTTGCTTGAAGCACACAGAATACTGTGCTGCTATGGATCGATAATTCGATAACAAGTCCGGCCCATAACCTACCTTTTTTTTTAATTTTTTGCATATTAGTTACATGCATTACGTCACAATTTGCTCTAGTTAGCTTATATTATGCCGCTGTGCCCATATAATGCATTATTTCCTGTACTCATGCAGAATTATCAGATTTTGGGTTTAGCTTTATGAAAATATTGTCAATTATAAATACCCATTTACATTAGTTATTTTTTGGAATATTTTAGTAGGGTCTTTTAACAGCTTGTAAACTTGCAGCGAGTAAAAAAAGCAGCCAGTAAATATTTGTGTTCATAATATGCATTTTTAGAGTAGCCTTTTCGCGAATTTTTGATTTGAAGCTTATAACTCTACAAAGAGCAGGGATAAACTTTCTAAGCATGTCATTTAAATTCAGTTAAAAACAAAATATAAGCCACGAATTTTGTTTGTATCTGATGAAAGCAGCGCATTCTACCATTAGCTTTGTAATTTCATTCAAGATATACTTAAAAAGGTACGCTCTTTACATGTTCGCCTTTGTTTTTTCAGTTTCGTTGCGAACTTCAGTCTTTGACGGCTTTTCCACCTCTCGCCCATTCAGTGTCAAAAAAAATTACTTGAGATTGTGAAATGAGAGTACCTGTTTAAGTATACATTGAGCTTGTCTACGACTGCTTACAATCTTTCCTTCTCTAATGTCAGTTTTGAGTGCAATGCACATGAAAAATATCGATACTTTTTCTTACAATAACGGAAACACAAAGCGGCGATGACACGTGCACGAATACAGTTATTTCGATTGGAAAACAGAATCACTTCTATAAGTGAAGTTAAGCTAATAAGCAAAGATTGTAAACACATTTTCATATTATTTACACTACTTAATATTAGTTCATATGCAAGAACTCTGATGGGTGCTTAGACTACCTTCACTCAATATTGTTCCGTAATCAGTTTTTTCCGGCCAATCTCAGGTTTTTAGAATTTCGCGAATATCGGAGAAGCTTCCACTCAAAACACAATATATCTATTTTCAAATGAATTATCAATGTTTTTTTTCTTTCTATTAGAATATAATGAATGTCACTTCAATCACTTCAAATTTCTGGGCAACAGATCTCATTAGGCGCTCGTGCCTGAAGTTTGTGCAAAAAATGGCTAAATTTATGTCTTTACCTAAGCACTTTGATAGTAGTACCATTTGCGAAGAAAATCGGATTACCGAAAAAGCCTGTCCCTTTGTGGCATTGGAAACACACACTATTAAGAGAAGGAGAGAGATCCAGACCAGCAGCAGCTTGAAAGCAGGTCTCAGACAGACCAAGCAACCAAAACTGATATAGGCTAAAAGAAAGCCCCCTAGGTACAAATAACGTGTTGTGAATTCGAGAGAGAACTCTAGCAGCACGCAGTGTACTAGCGACTGGATGCGACTTTTTGGCGGTCACAAAATCTCGGCGCTAGATATAAGCTTGCTATAAGCATCTCAGATAACGAATAAGCTATAAGTTTAGTACACTCAACTCAAGGGTAATATAATCATAAAATGTCCTATTGAGATATTACAAAACTACTCTACTCGAAATGTAATGGGCTTTGTGGCCTGGTTGACTGAAAGTCGCACACAGCGCTATATAAAAGTAAGCTGGTGTGTAAGCGCAGTTTCACATTGCTGTAATCGATGACCACTTCAAATGACCATTTGTACCGCTTACTGTCTTTAAAAAGAAAGGCTGTTTGTGGCCGTGCTGACTGAGCACGCACCTTTATACAAAAGTAAGCTGGTATGTAAGCGCAGTTTATCATTGCTGAAATGCCCGCTTCAAAGTGAGTGACACTTCAGCGCTGTAAGCGTCAATGTAATGCGCATTGGCTTACTTATGTATCGTTTACTGTTTTTGAAAAGTAAGGCTGTTTGTGGCCGGAATGACTGTGAGTCGCGGAGATGCAAAGCCTAATTTCCCGTTGTTGGCACGAGTTTTAAGAGCGCTCGCATGCAGCTTGCTAGGCTTTAAAATATCCCTCGCTCTTAGAGAATATGACTGTTATATTTAATCGTGTGTAGAATCAAACTCCCGTGTGGTGAGCGAGTTAGAGAATTCCACCTCAGAAGGTCAAAGCTTGTCGTATGAGCCGACTAACAATTACACTGGGTTCTTTTGAGACCAGTAGAGCCAGCCCAGGCTTTAAAAGGGTTGTGCGTGTTGTTTGGGACCCACCATGTAAAACCCCAATTCCAATGAAAAAAAAAACATCAGGCCGTAACCCGGTAACGGGTTGTTATGGCCATTTAAGAAGAAGAATCAAACAAAAATGGCGCATCTTGTTGTCAAGTATGAAACTGAAAATTAAAATTGAAAAAAAACAGTATAAACATGAGGTATGGAAAATGTTTTGGAACAGAAAATAAAGCACATCGCTCAAGAGTGCGATTTTTTATATAATACATAATAGTTATATCATGCTTTATGCTATTCTCTTATAAAGTCTTCAAGTTAGAAGCATGCGTTGCATTTTTCTATTAGTTGGGAGTAAATTCAAAACTTTGAATTCGTTTTTTGCAAAATCGCGTTTTTCGAGCGTCAACTCATAAACTGTAACTCGCTTCGAAGCAACTCTAAAGATCAATATTATAAGCTCAGTTATTTGTTGCTTTCTTTCAGCTGCAAGTTTGTAAGCTCCTAAAAGACAGAAAAAACAAAAAATATCCAAAAATTGGCTTGCTCTAACATACAATTATAAATGTATATTTAAATATCGTTTTTAAGTGGTTCTTGAAAAATGCATATACATAAATATATAGCTATAAATTCTAATTGCAAATGCATTGGGTTTGTTTTGTGGTTTATTAGACGGCAAGTTGAAACATTTCTCCTGTCTATAAGTTCCGAACAAAGGCATAAACATAAATCAAGAAATTAAAAGAAAATCAAAGTTTTTGTTTTGTTTTTTTTTGTACAAACAGCTTAGATATATTTTATTTTGCAGCCATTATGAAATTATGATCAATACCATTAAACATAAACTTTTATATTTAGACGTAGGTATTTATAATATATAATTATTTTATATATATATGCTGCATATGCAAGTATATCTGCTATATAAGAAATTAGCTCTTTAGATAAAATACTAAATCAGTTTTTATTCATTTTTCATACTTTGCTTAGTCACAATTACAAGCTTATAGTAAGTATTTTTTGTTTTTAAACTAAATCAAAACTAGCGACATTTGCGTCAAATTAAATTAGTTATTAGACAAATATATATATATATATATAGATGTGTACATATATTCGTTATTTATTTAATTACATTTAGCTTGTTACTTCATTTAATTTCGTTTGTGAAGTTTGTGCAAATTATTTTACATGTTACATATAATAATAATAATATTATAGTTGTTGCTAATGTTGCACATATGTATAACTAATAGCGTTAAATTTATGTTTATTTATATATGTAATGACAGTGGTGGGGCTTTAATGTTGTTTTTTTTATTATATACATAGTGCTTAAAACGAACGAAAAATTTGTTTTATAAATGATGTTTTAAATTAAGTTTTTTATTACAATATAGTCATGATATAATAGTATGTTGTGTTTTTTGCTTAAAACTAATGTGTATGATTTGTATGTGTTTTAAAATTTAAAAGAGAATTTTACATTTATGCATATGTTATATATTAAAAGTTTTCAAGTGTTTAGCGAAAAATCAGTGACGAATTTGTATATTTATATATATGTATGTATGTTTATAGTACAACTATTCCCGAATAGACCATTTATGCTTGTTATATAATGTTAAATGTTAAAATCAAAGAAAATCGCATGAAAACAATGCGGCAAGTGCATAAAAGAAAAGCCTTTGCAGCGTAAACAGTTGACAGTTTTCTTGCGAATGACAGCAGTCACAAGCAACACTCATTCATTGCGCAACACTCATTCATTGAACTGCCTGCTGAATACCCCTAACATATTTCCCATGCACTTGGCATATGCTGCTTGTGTTTAGTTTTTCATTACATTTTGTTTTGTTTTTTTTTGCTATGAGATCTCCGTGAAAGTTTGAATTCATGTTTGTTATTTTGTTTTTTCTCTATAAGCGTACGCTAAATTACTTTATTTATATATATATAGTAATATATATATATATATTAAAATTGTTTAAAACTAGGCAGGACATAGTTTTATGAAAGTTTATAGTTTTTGAGTGAGTGTGTATGTGTGTGTGTGTGTTTGTGTGTGTGTGATGCCATTTGGTGCTGCTTAGTACGCCAAAGTTTTGTCCTTTTCGAGACCTGCTTTCGATATTTATCTTGTTTGTTGTTGTTTTTTGACTAAGACTAAGACACAATTTCAATTTCAATAGAGGTACAAATATGTTTGCTACTTCAACATTTAAGACAATACATTCAAAGTTACACCAATACACAATTTACTTTAAGTTTATCGTTATGTTTGTTTTATTTTTAAGTGCCAATTCATTTATCGTTTGTTTTCGATACACATTTGAAAATAGTTCATTTCGAATATTGCAATATCAGCCAATGTCAGCCATTTTGTTTACTTAACTTCTTTATTTCATATATATATATATATTTTTTAAGGAAATGAGAAAACTCAGTCTTAAAATTATTAGCTAAATTTGTGGTTGTTTTTTTGTTTCTATATATTCCATGAACAACTCGTTAAGTGTCCTAAATTTAAAGTTATATATTTCTATATATACAATGTGCATAAACAGCTTGTTTCAGTTTTATACCCTGTGAATACTAGTATATTTTATATATATATATACGTTGTAGCAAATAAAATGTATATATATATGCATGCAAATGTCTGGGCAAAGAGCCTGAATAATCGATAACTTTGCGGGTTTGAAGACATTTTAAAAAGCTACAATTCGAGTTTCAAAACAACTCATAGAAACATGATAAAAGCGCATTTAAACGGATATGAAACACTAGAGATGACAATTCGGAGACTTCAAGAGCTTGAAAACTTTAAGAATGAAAAGCTACAATTATAGATATAACAATAACAAATGATAAAAACTGAAAGATCTGTGAAAATATGTTCACGGTTCACTTACAAAATTTTGCTATGAATTTGGTAAAAACAAAGAATTTAAAGAAAACACGTTTTCCGTAAAAAAGCTCTAAAGCTTCTAGCAATATGGCGCCTAAAATTCGGAAACTAGAATAGCTTTAGAACATATTAAAAAGCTAGAAAAGCTGCAATTATTTTTGGGATAAACCGAACCGGTTGAAATGCGTATAGATTTGATTCTATGTATTTATAGAAAATGATAGAGAAACAGGTTAACTCGGAAACTTCAAGAGATTTAAGCCGAAAACATGTTAATAAATTTGATTTCATAGAACTTAGGCAACGTTTTAACTAAGGCTGCAAACCGAACCGGTTAAAATGCGTATAATCGAATCTTTGTTTTTATATAAAATGAAAGACAACTGAACCGATTCAAATGCGTATAAAGAAATGAAACAGAAACATGCTAATTGGAAAACTTCAAGATCTTTAAGACGAAAACATGTTACAAAATTTGATGTCATCGAGCTTATACAGCGTTTTAACTTTGGCTGCAAATTCTTTTTAAGCCGTAACGGTTCAAATGCGGATATACATATGTTGTTTATAGAAAATGGAAGAAAAAAAATATGTTAGCTCGAAAACTTCAGGAGTAATAAAAGCTACCACTCAAGATGTAACAACATCAAATCATAATTTGCGCGTAAGTCGCTTCGAACTGCGTAACTTCTTCTAAATCAAGTTAAGAAGCAGTTCACATTTTAGTGTGCCTGAAATCTGTAGACGGTTTTATCTTAATTTTTATTTGAAATGTCTAAAAAAGATTCATTGTTTAATGGCAAAACAATGTATAAATTTTGTGCTTAAATCCATTTATAAGCGATAACTTGCTTATGGGAGGACCTTTCTACTGTAAGATTTTTCTAAACATTTGAAACTGAAAGATTTGCGTGTTCATTGTTTAATAAGTTTCTTAATAAACTTTCAACGCTCTCAAAGGTGTTTCTGGCAAAACGATGTATTAATTTTGTTCTAAAATCCAGTTATAAGCGATAACTTAGACACTGACGTTTTGCTTATGGGTTGAAATGTGGTTGAAAGAGATTTCTGGCAAGCCGCTGAATTACATTTTGGACCTAAGGAGCACCTTTCTACTGTAAGATTTTTCTAAACATATGAAATCGGAACTGTCGGAACTAGTTACAAAGCAGATAACAAAACTTTGGATATAAATTTAGTGACGAAACAATGAGCTTTTGAAGAAAGCTTAAAGGCTTTTGCCACATTCGGCTTGAAGTTCTTTAAGGACGCTTTTTCTCCCTCATTCCACAAATTGTCTAGTAACAGTTTGCACCCAAATCAAGTCGAGCCACAGAGCACGGAGTATCTAAAAGTCAAGAATTCTTAGCTGTAAGGCTTGAATAGTGTGTTTTTTTTGTTTCTTGCTAGTTAAAACGCTAATTAAACTATATTACATGGTATGTAAGTTTAGGCAAATAAAAGTAGCATAAAAACTAGTTGAAGTGAAAAGACGCGCAAAACAGAGTTGACACACACACACACACCCACAGAAGAAACTTGTACAGTTTTGTAAGTTGCTTGTGAACTCAGACACGCCCCTTTTTTGTATATATGTATATACATATGTATATAGAAGTGTGCATGTGTGTGTGTGTGCGCCAAGGTGAGCGCCCTAACACATTCACTGGGGGGCAGTGTGTCGTCCACATATTGGTTTTTTTTTGTGTCCATATGTTATGTGCAACTTATATATTTAAAACTTAGTTTTAAAAAAATCTTAAAATATTTTTATAAGCTATTATAAAAGCAAAGGCTGAGAAAGTTCTAAGAAATGAGCTAATTAATTGTATATAATAAAATGAAGTTCATTGCTTTAGCTGCAATTATCATATAATTATTACTTAATTTTGTTTTATAATTGGCGCATTTGAAACTAATTTATAAAAAAATTGTCATAACTAAGCGTAAAATTATAAAAAAATGTTATGTTTAATAATCAGTCCACAGTTAAATTGTTGCTGCATTGGAACCATAATGCAAAAAACGTGAATTTTTTAACTAATTTTAAGTTTTTATGCATTTTTTTTGAGTTTTTTTTTTTGAAGCCAATTGCATTTTGTTGTTTACATACACATATACAGTTAATACATATACACAATACATATAGCATATAGTTTAATATATAAAGTTGGCATATATATATACTTTTTTTTTTTAATATATATAAAGAATTACATATATATATATATATATGCCTTATGCATAGAAACCAGTTTCAAAATTGAAGCGCAAAATTTTTAAAACAAAAATCTACATATAGTTTATAGTTTTTGTTGTTGTTGCTACTTTTAGACAAATAATATATATATGCTTAGTGTTTTTATTTTTTGTTAAATATACCAAAAAGTTTGACATGGTTTTTTGTTTTGTTTTCTAGTTTAAAAGTTTTTAACGCTCGCTTTGAGGTAAATTTGGCAAACAAATTTCGTGTATTGTGAATTTTAATATTATAATTAAGTGTTTGTTTTATGTTTAATAGTTAGTTTGCATTTGGTAGGCATAAATACAACAACGCACAAACTATGTGTGTGTATGCTAATTTTAGTTTATTTTTTTTTTACACTTTTATGTCACTTATTTATTTTTTATATTTTGCCAATTCTTTGTCAATATTTATTTAAGCACTTTAAATAACATTTAATTTTTGTCAAATTACAGCTACGCTTACAAACTTTATGCGTAGTTTTAGTATTTTTTTTTTAGTAATTTTTTTTTTGCATTCGCCTTATTTAATTTTATAGTTTGTTGCGCCTTTTTTTTACTACTTCTGGTTTTTTTTTTTACTTTACTTGTTTTTTAGACTAGTTTCAGTTGAGTTACGTTACTTTTTGTGTGTGTTTGTTGTTATGTTTTGTTGCATTGTTCAGACTAGGCTAAAGCAGGCGTTTTAAAATAGCCCAGAAATCGACAATTTGTGTTCATTCTTTAAGACCTAGTCTGAGCAGCGCCTATGTTTTCTATTTCGTCTACTAGTTACATTGTTGTTGTTGTTGTTTTTATAATATTCGGTGGTGGAATGCTTTTAACTTTTCAAACAGGCTAAATTCTGTTGCTCTTTATTCGAGCGTTTTCAAGTTTTCTCGTACTATATTGTTTTAGTTGGCTTTTGAAACGCGCTTAAAATTTAATCGTTGTTTCTTGAGTTACTTGCTCTCTGCTTCTTCTTCTTGCACTTAAACTAAAAATTGTTGTGGTTGTTCTTGTTCTTGTTGCTGCTCACAAGGTTGTCGTCGTCCTTTAGTTGTTCTCTTAGTTTTCTATAGTTGGTTGAGTTTTGGTTGATTCACTTGAAGATCGCTCTCTCTTTTTCTTAAATAAGTACATTTTCATTTATGTACATTTTCCATATGTTTTTTGTAGTCGAATTTTTTGTGTGTTTGTTTGCTTTTTATGTTTTAGGCAGCAATTGCCTCATTTTGCCGTCATTCCCATTGATGCGGCGAGGGTGGCAACTCTGAGGGATGTGCCACTGTGGAGCTGTGAATAAAATACACAAAAAAAGTAAAACATAAATTTTCGTTTACATCGTTTTAAGCTTTAAAATATTGTTAGTTTAAGTACACTTACATACAACAACATGCATTTTTTAAACTAAATAAACAATTTTTTTTTAAATTAAAGCACTTTACACAAAAGCCGGGCGCCCACAACATTTATTTTTTATTAGTAAATCAATAGTTTTTAAATGCCTTAAATTTGTATACAAATTAGTAATCTTGGGAAACAAAAAAAAAGGTTTAAAAAAAATAAATAACACAAAAACTACAAAAAAGTTGAAGCAGAGTTTTAACTAACTAAAAATTGTACAAAAAGAAAATATATGCAACTAAAAATTTAAATTAAAAAAAAATCCATTTGGGTTGTTTTTAAGCGCTCAATAACTACTTTTTGCTATTGTCACTGCTGCTCAGCTGCACTGGATTGGTTTTAAAAATTTTGGTTTAAAAACAAAATAATTTTCATAATTTTTGTTTTAAATGTGCTTTTTTATTTTATTTAAAGCTTAGACGCCCTTTAATTTGGCAAAAAGACAATTACGTAAGCGTTTTGAAAGTGTATAATGTTTGTGCGACGTAATCTTTTTCTTATTTAGCTTACATGTCCTTGTCCCTATCACAAAAAAAAAAAATATTACTATACATTTTTAGAGCTGCAACTTATTTTAAATGGTATAATTTTCAAATTCGAATTCAAAATTTTTTTTGTTTTTTTCTTGCTACCAAAAGAAACCGCTTTACACTAGGCAACAAATTTGAGCTCAATTCCAGATCCTTGGCTAAAAAATAATTTTTCATTAAATTTTCGTGCACCGATTTCGAATTCGGAAAACGATTTTTGAGATAAACTGTCACTCAAATTAACGGTAATTAAGTAGTTAACTATTTAAATGTACCTTACTTTCCGTTTCGATTAATTGATAAAATAAACGATTTATTCTAAATTAATCGAAAGAAAAATTTGACTGACAAAGTAAGTCAATATTACAAGCTATGCAAACATTTTTGAAAAGACAATGAAGAGGAGGTGAAATGACGATTACGTCACAAAACGTAAAAGAAAGGCAATGGCTGAACACAACCTTCAGACGTATGCAAATAGTATTATTGTCGAGGTTGCGGTTCTCGAGCTGAAACGTCATGTAGCTGACGTTTAGGAAGACGTGAACTTCGGTAACTTCAAGCCATATCTATAATCTTTCACCAAAAATATTGATTCTTAAGCGGAATTGAACTTTGGTAATAGTTTTTTTCAATGCAAACGGATTTAAATACTTTAGATTTTTGAAATTCGAATTTTCATACAGCAATAACTTCAAAACTGAGCTAGAAACAGTAGAAAACAGTTTACAACTTCGAAATCAGCGACTTCAAATTTATCGAAAAAGTTTTCATTTTTTGTTGTTTGGTGACATGTCCGTCAAGCTGGCAGAACAAAGTCAGCAGAACAAAAGTTGACTATAATTTATATATATATAATAAGTTGGCGCTAATTACAAGCTAATTTAGTGGCTTCATAAGAAATTTAATGCTGCTCTATTTAAAAAAAAAACTATTATAATTATAAATCCTTTTAGTAGTGTTTTTGCCGCCATGTATGCCAAAGAAACACGAATTTCAATAAATTAGATTGTCATTAGCTCTTAATTATTATCATACAAAAGATTTTGATTAGCTTCCTTTTTAAATATTGTCCTGCTAACTTGACGTCAAGCCAGTAGAACATGGGTTTTTTTGTTTTAAAAGAGGAGCATAAAATTTTTGTTCTGCCGATTTTGCACTGTTAGCTTGACGGACATCTAAGTGACCCCTAATTTACCGGAAAAGGTATACAAATATCAAAAATTCAATAATATTGCTTCCGATTCTGCTAAAAATTTATGTTGAAATGTTCGCAATAAATCAATTTATAGAATCTAAAAGGAATATGTGCCTAACTTTTTGCCATTTTTGATTTGTTTACTTTGAATTTAAAAAAAAAATATAAATTTTCTAATTTCGAAGAAAAATTTGGCCAACTAACACCGACTGAGAAGCACTAAGCCGTTATTTAACTACCTTTCACTGGAATTAGTTTATACCGAGAAACATAAGATTTGCTGACATCGCAATTCTAGAAATCTCGAATTTTTGGCAATAGCCATTATTCGAAAACGGTGTTTGAAAATTCAAAACGATATCAGGTTTCGAAAACAGCCGATTTTTTTGTTGCATAGTGTTTTAAGGCTATAATTCTTAATGTATTATTTAAATATTTTGAATTTTGTGTTTTTTTAAATACAACAATTTAGAGTCTACCTTTTGGCTGTAATTTCGAAAGCTAAAATTGATTTATAAATCTTCGCTTATATTTTTATAGGCTTTGTAAATAATATATTTTTAAGTTTTTTCTTGTGAACTTTAGGAATGTTTATGGTTAAAAAAAAACTTGATTTTTTTGTGCAGCTTTAAATATATATAAATAAATATATTCAATGTGAGAATGTGTGTGTATGGTGTGTGCATAGTTTGTACATATGTAAATGTATATAATGTGAAAGTAAGTGATGCTATGCTGTACACAATATTAAAAATTAAATATAAAAAATGGATAAAAACACAAAATATTATATGAGCAGTTAAAAATATGCATGAGCAATGAAAAAACATTTTTTTTTAAAGCCAATTTGTCATTTTTTTAGTGAGTTTTTTTTTGTTTTAGTAACAATTAGAGCCAATTTGTTGTAAAAAAAAAACATTCAGTTGAATGCAGTTACACAAGTTGTTTTTTTTTAACATTTATGTACACAAATATATGGTTTAATATGTATATAAGCAAATTACCCATTTAAAATTAAACAGAAAAAAAAAACGAAATAGAGTACAACTTAAAAACAGAGAGTTTATACACACTTTGCATTAGAGATATTAAATTAAGAGTTAGGAAAATATAAAATAAATTATATTTATTTAAAATATTTAGTCGCTTTAGTTTATCAACAGACCTAAAAGTAAAGAGAGAGTTGGGAGCACGCCAATTCTTGGCCGTTGCCGCTCGATTCTTGGTACTTTGCTGGCAGTTTTTGTGACTTCTCGGGTTGCTTTCGCTTAAGGCCTGAGGCTGTTGAATCTGGCAAACTCTAGAGAGTCTGAGAGTTAAATGTTTCGGTAACAACGGTATCGGTAACGGTTTCTGTAACCGTTTGCGTTTTTCGAAGTAGACGAGGACGACGCGACGCGCGGCCGGAGCAGCAGTGCAAGTTGTGGTAGTAGTAGTAGTGGTAGTAGTAGTAGATATTCTCATTCTCATTGGCTTAACAACGCAAATATAATTAAATTTAATAGAATTTTTAAGATTAATATTATGTTTTTAAAAAAAATTAACAAAGAAATCAAGTGATACGAAAATCAAAAAAGACAAAAAACAATAACATATAAAAGAGATAGAAAGAGTGTGTAAAAAGTTAGAGATAGATAGATAGAGAGTAGGAGAGCGCGCGCAGCTAAGGCAAACAGACAACGGGACTGACTGGAAGCATTGGAAAGATCTTCTTTTTTTTTTTTTTTTCAAAAATACAATAATAGTACATACAAATTTTCATATAAAAACGAAAAGCGTGACAAATTTTTTAAAGAAAAACAAATTAGGTACACGTCTTCTATGGGAATTTTGGGTTTAAACTCTTCTTTGTTGGGAACAACACAGGTAAGGTTCAAGTTATGACGCAACATGCACAGTATACAAAACTCACCTGGCAAAGCTCTTGAATGCCGCACTCTGTGGATTGATGCAAAGCGGTACTCGACCCGTTTGCAGCTGCTCGGCAATAAACTTGTGCATTTCCTCTGCGAAAAACAACGAAATTAACTTGCAGGCAACAAACCGATTTTCGTAGTTTTTCATACTCACCTTTGACCTGCTGCACCGAGGTCAGCTTACGTTCCCACAAATCATCGAATGGCTGACCTGCCGAGGGCTCAAAATCAGCCGTATACTGACGCATGCCAGCCGAGGTAGTGAAACAGCATTTGCACATGCATGAATGATATCGAAGGCGTCCCTCATCGAGGTACGGATGGGCCAGTGCATCGGTCACCGAAATACGCTTGTCCTGTGTGTGCAAGAGATTCGATTAAAAAATGTTCAGGCTGCAAAACGAGATTGAGTTACGCTTAACGTATGGAAACTAATGAAAACGCTGGCATACGGTTTATGCACCTATTGCTGGGAAACTTGGTTGGTAAGATTTAAAACTACCAGAAAAATAGCATCATTTTTGAAAGAGAGAGATATCAAAACGCAAATTAAGCAGAGGAATGAATCTTACAGGTTCTAACATCTACTGACTGAATGAATCAAAGGGACAGGATTCAGTTGGAAGAAACGCTGCGACCAAAGTTGATCTTTGTTTGGTCATGACTGGAGCAAAAGAAGAACTAGTTTCTCCCTAGCCAAGCTTTTGATTTCACTCATAAGAATAATTGACCATCATTTTTAAACATCAATGTCAACCATAAGCTATACAAATAATTTCGAGGACTAGAGTGTTATAGATTTAGGTATGTAGGGCGGAAGATCCCCAACCAGAATCGCTTATCCTGAAACGGCTATGGCTCAAAATTCCCGTTTTGAGTGAGTTCGAATTCCACTTAGACACTGGCAGAGTGCCCTAAATTCGCAAAGCATCCTTTCAATTAAGTATGTACTCGTGACTCTTAATAGTTTCATTTGCTAATTATTAGACTAACGCCAAGAATTCGAATTCCCATGCTCAACCACAACATCACCCAAACCTACCGGATCGAAGACCAGCATCTGGCACAACAAATGTACCGCCTCGTGTGTGGCATGCGAGCTGAGCGTATAGAGCACCGAAAACGATGGCGGCTTGGGTGCACGACGTAGCATGTGTGTGCGTGCGCCCTCGCAGGCATGCCGCATATCCTCCATGGTGGGCGTGCCCAGCAGCTCGGTGATCAGCTCTAATTGTTGCACCGGATTCTGTGCCTGAAACAATATGCGACGTCCCAAGAGCTCACCAAATATGCAGCCCACTGACCAGACATCCACCGCTGAGGAGTAATGACGTGCACCCATTAGAATCTCGGGTGCACGATAGTACTGTGTGACCACCTCTTGTGTCATGTGTTTGGCCTGATCGGGTTCCTCTACACGGGCTAGACCAAAATCGCATATTTTGAGCACGCAATTGGAGTTGACCAGCAGATTACCCGGCTTGATGTCGCGATGGAGTATACGCGCCGAGTGCAAATACTTAAGACCGCGCAGTATTTGATAGAGAAAGACCTTGATGTGATCGGCGGATAGATGTTGCGGCGACACAATAATCTTGTGGAGATCCGATTGCAGCAGTTCAGTTATCACATAGCTAAGAGAGTAAGTTTAAAGTAAAGTTGCAAGCGGGTAATAGAATAAGCCAAAAATACACATACATTTCCTGAAAAAAGTCCAAATGTGGCGGCTGTAGTATATCCAAGGCCGAAAGCACCTGCAATTATGTAATAGAAAATAAATGAGTTAAAAGGTAGTCATTAAGGGATATGCTATAGTCTAACTCTAAATTCATAAATTTATAAACAATTTAACAACTATTTGGCCATAAATTATGCATACAAATAAAGTTGCAAGCAACGCGCCATTTAGTTGCATGTTAACTGTCGCTGCAAGCCAGTTAAGGCCAACAAAGGAACTGCAACAACTACAACGATGACCACTGATGATGTTTAGCTGCAGATACAAAACACGCCACTGTGTTTTCAACACCGTGCAACAACTTGAGGGAGGCGCAACAAAACCCACAACAAAATGCACTCCGGCGATGACTACATGAAAAAAAAGCGCGTCTCTTTGCACTTTGATGGACAGTAAGGCGATTGCCACAACAACAGCAATAACCAGAAAAAAAAAAAGAGTATCAACAACAGACATGCGGCCAAAACCGAGACAAGCGCTGATTTATTTAGCTTGCGGTCAAAATGATGAGGGAACTCTCTTCTGTTTCGGTCAGTCGTCAAGGAAGCGTCGGGGCTGTGCCCGCAATCACATCAAAAATCTAACAGCAACAGCAACAACGGTGCACAAAGTTGAACGGCAAATGAATGAGGGCCAGAGATTCGAGTGACGGAGGGAGGGACGCACGGACGGAAAGACAGACGGATGACCAGACATGGTACTTCACATACATGCATTCAGAGCTTGCCCTGCATTGAACAAAGTTAGCTACAGTGAACACTACTTAAACGGAATTTTAGCCCAACAACATTCTGTTGATGTGCCAGAAATATGCTGAAGAAGCGGTTGATGCATTCAGAATACATTCATTCGGAATGGCAAATTATTATTATTATTAAAAAACGTTTTCGATAAAATATCTTTGCTCTTTGTCCTCTCTTTCCCCGAAGCATAAGACTTCAAGACTTGTACATAATGTGACGTCACTAATGCTACTGTTCAATTGCAGTTTTGACTCTGTTACAGTGCCGACAGTTTTTCGGAACACACCCTGTCTCCAACGCCAAAAATTGTCTATACGAATACTTCGTTTTTGCTTCAAAAGCCATCTTAACTGATTTGCGAATTGGCTAAGACATTTGTTATGACAATTTTTGGGGCAACACTAAGAAGTTCTCAAATATTTCTTTTTGTTCGCATCGAAATTTGCTGAAGAGTAGAAATAGATAATGTCGGGCACCGTCTATAGTTGCAATCGAAGTACTATACATACATATGTATCGTAGTTTCAGAGTTTAAGTGGATGCATAATCGTATTGTGACCACAAAGGCAAAGTCAACAATTTAGACAAGATGCAACTTATCTCACTTCTCAGTTTGTCTTCATGGATACGAACTTGTCGTGGTGCCAAAGGGTTTACGTTCTGCATGGTTTTTGTTCCACATAAGCGATCTTCACTGTATCACTTTTTTTTTGTATTTTTTTGAAAACGTTAACAGCTTGACTCATTGTCAGCGTATCTGTCAAAAGACTTAACAGTGCTTACCAAAATGAAACAACCTTTTTGAAATACAATCGAATTTAAAGAACATCGAAATGATTTTTCAATAAATTCACAGCCTGAAAGACAATGAAAATTACTTTTTACACAAATTATTTAGTACTCAATGCGGTCAAGAAACCGCAAAAGCATTTCGGTTTTGTTACCACAAAAAAAAACAACAACAATGAAAATGTTGCCAGCAACAATGTTGCCAAGCCGCAAGTCGCAGTGCATTTTGGCTACCTGGCTGCCACCGACTGGCGGCTAAGTCAAGTCGGATTGCCTGTATGTCTGTCTGTCCGTCCGTGTGTCTGTCCCCCTTGAAGGCAGCCGCAAAAAGCAGCTCAACAATTTTGCGCACTTTAAGCACAGAAAAAAACCAGAAGCAACAACAACAATAAAAAGTGCCGCCAAGTTGCTAAGCCATTGTCGACATCTTAAGTGGCAAAGTTTGCTGCATAGCAACAACAACAACAACAGCAAAAATTTGATGCAGACAGTCCGGAGGACGGTGCCCGACAGTAGAATATCCTGTACCCTTTTTCTTTATAAACACTAAATACGGTAAAATGGGAAAGGAAGTATCCACTTTTATATCTCCTTTCATAAGATCGATATGCCTGTAAACCTTCTCCTATTGGGAAGCTCCAATTGACAAGTTTTCCTATTGGGATAGTTTTATACTTTTATGCCCATAACTCCAGTATTCTTGGGTCAATGTAGTTGAATTTTGTAACGTAGATTAAAAATACATTTATAAATGTCTGTGGCAATTTTCAAATCAATACATTGGGGGGCGTGGCAGTAATTAAGGTAAATCGATTGGGGGGAGGGGGGTTCCATTAAAAAAAAAGTGGATGCAGTTTTAACGATTAGGGTCACAGGAGTCTCCACACCAAATTTTATAACTCTAGCTCACATGTATTCATATCTACATGTAGTGGAATTTTGAAGCCGTTGATGGGCGAGGGGGGTGAAATTAGCATATTTTTGACTATAACTTGTGATGTATTTATCCGATCATTTTTGGAACATAGATGCACATTAACACGGCGCACATCTCTAAGGAGTGTCGAGTTGACAGACTCAATGGAGCGGTTTTAAACCGCGAAAATCTGTCACGGGGGAAGGGGGTAAGATGTAGACTTGATTCGACAAAGTTCATCTTACATTAGATTACGCGCATCTTTTGGTAAAATTTTGTATCTCTAGCTCTTATGGTCTAGGAAATCTATCCCCTCATACGGTCATGGTCCAATCGCTACCTGAGTCAATGATAAGACTTTTTGCCCATGGAACATATAGTCTGCCACGCCTCCTTCTGCCTGTTACATACATTGCACAAATCTACAATACCCTTTTACACTTTGTGTACAGGGTATAAAAACACTCACATAGTTTGTGCATATAAATCTTTGTGTGTGTGTGTGTGTGTGTGTGTGTGTGTGTGTGTGTGTGTGTGTGTGTGTGTGTGTGTGTGTGTCTTGCAGCTGTTCCTTGGGGTTGAAGTTGAAGCTTTTGTTTTTGCTTAGGTTCTGATGCTTGTAATATTTCAATGACGTTTTCTTTGCCGTAATTTACCGACTGCATTTGTTGCGCTTGCGGTTTTATTGAAGCTTTCTTACAAAAAAAAAAATTAAAGCCTCCAAACAGAAGGTAACAAGAAGAGAAACGAGTTAACGAGCAAATTTGGCGTCATGCTGAAGCCGTAATACTCTTAGCGTTCGGTGGAAGTATTTTGCCGGGGAAGTCCCTTTCAGTGGGTAACATTTGCTAGCAAGTAATATTCCAATCTAATCTTATCGAAATAAGATTATGGAATGCAGTGCGAATTTAAGCTACTTGCATACTTAAAATAAGAAACAAATATAAGATCGAGAATAAAAATCGTATATTAAGACTAGAGGACACCGCCCCCTGT
This sequence comes from Chymomyza caudatula, assembly GCA_035041775.1. Classification (NCBI taxonomy): domain Eukaryota; kingdom Metazoa; phylum Arthropoda; class Insecta; order Diptera; family Drosophilidae; genus Chymomyza; species Chymomyza caudatula. Next base: position 1,151,924 of record JAWNKW010000137.1, on the reverse strand, counting down.
TCGCATAGCTTACCAACCCATGTGCGTAAGAGGTAGGCCAATCCCTTCTCTTTCGCCTTTTTCAATAAACAAATTGTTTCTTCGACGCCGTGATTAAGTTTTTTACTCGTAATTTAGGGACGGTCCACAGATTAGGTCTTCATTGATGTGGGAGGAGGGAGGGGTCACCTATTTGATAATGTTTGATTACGTGTGGAAAGGATAAGTAAGTGTCATGATGATGTCATCATTTGAACACAAATTTGTTAATACATATTCGCAAATCGATCATGAGTTTACAGTGATTGTTGATGTTAAGGATTGGATGGAAATACCATTCGAAAACACCAAAGAACTAAAGTCAAACGTTTGAAATGAAAGTTGAAAATAGTTAAATTTTGATGATGACGCTTGATGACGAAATTTGTCGAAAATGTGATGACGTAATATGTGAAAAGAAAATTATTCTGGACTGTAGTAAATCTGCTTCTAACGAACTTTCTGATCTTTCTGATTTGAGTACAAAGCGGACTTTTTTACTTTAAATGTTGATCTTGTGATATGGATCATTTGCAACCAACTTTTGCTTAGGATTTCATTAACGGATCTGAAATATTAGTAACACAAACTTCTTTCGCTGCGTAAAGAACACTTAATCAGTTTTTTTGAGCAGTACTGCAATTCTTCACAGATTGTTGCTAGATTCAGAACTCTTGTCTAGTCGTATTTGCGGAAGCGGGCAAATTACGACAATTCGGTCTACTGAGACAAATGTTTGCCTCCATTAGAGCTGTCACACTGTAAGATGCATGTGATGTATATTGCTTCTTATTTTGACGATGCTCAAGGCCCCAGCCACATTGTCTCCAAGAGATAAAGAGAATGTATGCCAAATATATGGCGCTACGGACATACATTTGATTCTTACTCGTAAAAAGAATGCAGTCTTTGAGGAGAACAAAATAAGAGAGACACAAAGAGAGAGGAAGAGAGATAGATATAAAGAGGGAGAGAGACAGTTAGAGAGTGGGAGAGAGACAAATGGAGAGATGGAGAGAGACAGAGAGGTGTGGCAGGAATCTCTAGACCGTTTTGCCCTAAATTTCATTTGAAATTGTCTGAAAAAGCTGAGGATCAAAAGCTGTTATGATAGAATTGGAATGTCCTTATACATGCATCTGTTTTGTTGATGGTATACAATTTAATTAATATGCGGGTTGAAGGGGATAACAAATTGGGATTTCTGGTGGGTTGAAATTCAGTCGAAAGAGAATATGTGCATATGCACTAGTTCCAATGAATCATCATGAATGAACACAACCTTTCTCATTGAGGTTCGCAACAAAACTGAAAAATCTGCTAGCGAAAAGAACGAGATTAGGCTGTTAAATATACCTTTCTCATAGCCTTTGAAGGTTGCATACGGATTGTAATCCATGTTATCCTTCACATGAACATGAACCTAAAGCCAGTTGAAGTGGTTTACAGTATTCGTAAAAGTAGCAAACAGACTTAATCAGTGGTGAACCAGAAATCTCTTCCAACAAATTTCCAGCTAAACAGCTAGAGTGTGCCAGATATAATTTCCATATGTCAGAATTATCCTAGAGCGGGCACAAATCTATGATGGAATCTGATTTTTAAAGAGATTTCAAAAGAAACCGTCTTAGACTTAGTCTGTCTCTTGTAGCGATTAACAGGCTTGGCAGTGTAACCATTTCAATGCTATGATCAAATCACGTCAAAAAGCGTCTTACCGATACGCAACATACTCCCGGTTATATGCCATATACCCTTCAGTAAGTAAAGAGCATAGACCAAGTTTGTTTATTGCGCGCATGCGCCTCAATTTCGACTCAAGTGCGTTTCACTTTGCTCTCAAGCTAATTAACAATTCGCTTTGCTGAAATCACCAGAAAAATAATAAAATTTTAAATAAAAAACTTAAAACTTATGCAGACATTATAAAGACTTGGCGCTTTATAAAGTCCTCTCGTCTGAGTTTGTGGCCTTGAAGTAAGACCCAAAAAAACAAAGTTTGACTGCCGAAGTGTAACTGAGCGTGTAAAAACTACACGCAGTTACTAAGCATATGTATCTATATGTAATCTAAATGTATATAGATACATATATGAAACCTAAATGTATATTTAATAGAAAAATGCATGTTCAAAGCTCAGCGTCTTTGTCGTTGTTGTCTTTAAATTTAACCACAAGCAACTTTGTTGAAGCGTAACTAAAACTTCAAACTAACTTGTACTAAAAAAAAACAACAAACTTGGACAGTTCTTTTTGTGATAACCACAAAACGCTCGCTTTTGTTACATTGGCTGACTAGCTGGTAAGATGTTTGCAACAAACACAACCTCATTAACAACATAATGAGCATTATGCCTTCATAATAACGATGATAATGCTGTGTGGTCGCCTTTTTTAGCCACTTTGCTTTCAAGCGAATTTAGACAGGTCTCAAACAAAAGCAAAAGTGTCTGTCCAACTGCCAGAGTGACGAACACTCATTCGCCGGTCAACTTCATTTTCATTCTTGTAATAATTCTACGAGCTCCAATTCTAGTTAAAAAATATTTCTGATGTTGGGAACCAGCTGTTGTTGAGTAGGTTGACAATGATTGTTTTGTTGTTATATGCATTGTTTTCCAACTAATTTAAGATATCTTATATAAAAGAATGTTGTGGGCAGGTGAGCATTTGAGCTGCTAGATACTCTGCAAAAAGCTGTGGGTCGTTTGTGGGTATTTGTTTGCAAGCCATCTGATCAGATTTCGCCTCGATTTCGACCACATTCTATAGGTATAGTTTTTGGGTTAATTGATTTTAGATATTACTAGAGGGCTCCGCGCCCTGTTCGGTGAAGATCATATTATTTTCCCCGTGAACTTTCGCCTTTTCGTCCCCGTTTCTTTTCTTCATCCTCTTCGCCTTCTACTTCCCTTTCCATGTCCTCCTAATCCTCCTTCACCTTTTCCTTCCCATACCGTCAAACCATCGGCCACACACAATTTTGGATTAATTTCGAGTATATATATATAAAAGTTTCTTCAGTGGATTTATAGTTGGAAAGATATATTTACATAATAGTTTGATAATTGCTGATAGTTATCGTTATAAACCACAAAAAACCAAGGATGAAATGGCCACGGAATACCAATTCATGCTGAACTTTAGTATCATTGTAAGTAACAAACGGGTAAGGACAATGGAATAACCTCCAATCTGATCAGGGAAACCCGAGCCTGGATCTTATAGGAAGAACTGGCACTTTAGTGGGTATACGACCACTGCAACATTCCTGGAAATGAACATGCTGATGAACTAGCGTGAAAAGGTTCCGCTAATTCCCTGATGGTACCAGAGCAATTTTGTGGCATTGAAAGACACACGGTTAAGCAACTACTAAGAGAGCAGCAAATATTGAGGAGAAGCGCAGATTGGACGGGTAAATCAAAACTCAGACAGGCTAAACAGCTCCTTCTCTCCCTCAAATCTAATAGGCTCAAGAAAATTTTGAAACTGAGCAAGAACAACCTTAGTATTTTAAATGACTTACTGGACACTGCAGACTGAAGAGACACTTAAGTATGTTGGGCATTACTAGCCCCCATCAAGAAGACATAAACTGGGAATGTGCACTACTCCCCATTAATACTATTATTGTTAGCAATAAAGTGTCATAAATTCTATTGCGAAATACGATATGCTCATCCCTTGCTCCAGTCATCCCATGATATTCGGTAAGGAAACGTCAAAAAGCGTCTTTAAAACCTAGTTTGATTGGTAAGCTTGTCACGTCTTTGATTAGGTGAAATATTAAGTAGCTGTTTTTTCAATTTTGATTAGTTTTTTTATGGAATTACTTATTATCTTGGCGATTGTAAATCTGTAAGCCTGAAATAACAACGTTTGTGTATACAATGCATTTTGTTGTTGTTTTTTTACTTCACATCAATTTTAACTTAACTAAAACGCAACATATACAGGTGAAACTTATATTCTGCAAACCGCAAGCGTTTTATCTTTCGAATGGTATAGGTTTCATTTAAAAAAGTTGCGTTATTGAGAAGCAATCGGTACCACACTGAATTTTTGCTTAGCAAAAGCAGATTTATACAAATGTGTAATTTTTGAAATTATAGCAGAGGAAAATATTATATTATTTTGAGGCATATAAGAAAAGATTACTGATTAATAAGAAAAGTTACTGACTTAAGATATTAACGAATCAGATTTAGAGCTACATAGAAATTCAAGTATAGCAGAGCAAAAATCTATTTTAATTTTGTGGAACAAGTGAATGCTACTTCGGAAGAGAGAGAGAGAGAGGTGGTGGGTTTGTCGGCTACTGTTGCGAGAGACAGAGACTTTGATATTGATAGTACCAATGAAATAGCCTAAAGACATACTAGGAGGTAACTCCAACACATACAACTATAAAGATGGATAGAAGGCGAGAAGCAGTGATCAAGAGAAGAAGGTGAATACTATCCATCAAAACTATGCTCACTCCATAAGCTTGCAAAAATTTAAGTGACTCTTTTTTTTGAAACTACATTATTAAAGTAAAGTAAGCAAAAAGCATGTTTGTTGTCAGCAAATGTTTGTTATCATTGCGCTAACAACATTTTGTCAGCTGCTCGAAATTGAATTATAATGGTAAAAGATTGTAGAGCAAACATTGAATGAGTTTTCCATGGAAAATGGCTATGTGTGGGAAAACGGCTAAGCAGCTGCTGAGCGAGGCAAAAAGTTTTAACTAGGATTTGTCACCTGAGCGTTTTGTTGCGCGCTGCTTAAATGCAATTTCAGTGAGACAGACAGTAAGACAGACGGAGACACATTTGCACATGGCTGGCATTCATGCATATTATTTTCTTCAGTTTTCCTCAACGACATGCAAATAAAATCCATCAAGAAAATGAAATTGACATTTCAATTGCAATTTCCAGCGCGCCAAACATTTTCCAAGCCAAAAGCAAATAATAACAAAATTTGCATGCAATTGATGCCAGCGCATTCAAACTCAATCATTTACAAAGAAAGAGAGAGATGAATAGTGAGACAGACAGGTATAGATGGAGGGAGAGAAAGAGAGAGAGAGAGGGAGATAGAGATAGAGACTCTGAAATTCTAAAGTATCTGCGTTATATTAAGAGCAGGCAAGCAAATCAAAGTAAAGGCTTCTAAAATGCCTTTTCAAATGTATGCCACGTACGATGCACTTCATTTTTTGTAACCCTTTTTTTGCTGCTGCTTCTTCTTTCTATCAATTCAAAGATGCAACAACAACAACAACAACAACAACAACAATGGCATATAAAAACGTTTGCATCCAAATGTATTGCAATATTTCATTGAATTGAATTGAGGCAAAGCAGCGAACATTAATCATACGACACGTTGTCACACTTTGCATAGCATTTGGGTTTATTTCTAAGCAAGTGGTCTTTATACCCTGTACACAAAGTGTAAAAGGGTATTTTAGATTTGTGCAACGTATGTTCCAAGGGCAAAAATGGTCAGGAGCAATAGTCGAGTGGATATAGACATGTCCGTCTGTCTGTCCGTGTTGTCGCACCGTTCTCGGAGACTTTAAGAGCTAGAGAAAAAACTTTTTTAACCAAAAGATGCCCATTATACCTATTCAGTGCAATTTTGTCGAATTATGTCGATATCTCACCCCTTCCCAGGTGACAGATTTGCGCGGTTTACAACCGCTCCGTTCAATCTATCATTTCGAAACTCGACAGAAGTGTGCGTCGTATTTATGTGCATCTATGTTGCAAAAATGATCGAAATCGGGCAAGTACATCAATAGTTATAGTCAAAAATATGCTAATGTCACCCCCCCCCCCCCTCGCCAATAAACTGCTTCAAAATTCCACTACATGTAGATAGTGGGATACATGTGAGCTAGAGTTACAAAATTTGGTGTGGAGACTTGTGTGACCCTAATCGTTAAAACTGCATCGACCTTTTTTCAATGGAACCCCACTATGGAACATTTTTGATCTATGTTACAAAATTCAACGACATTGGCCTAAAAATACTGGAGTTATGGGTATAAAAGTAATTTGGCACCATAATAGCCAACTTTCCAATAGGAAAACTTGCCAATTGGAAAATGTTTACAAGCATATCGATCTTATGAAAATAGATATGAAAGTGGATACTTCCATTATTTAGTGTTTATAAAGAAAAAGGGTACAGGGTATTCCAGGGTAGTCGGGCACCGTGCCGACTGTCTGAATCAAATTTTTTTATATATCAGTACTTTGTTGCATATCGATCAAGGCCTTAACAACAACAAGAGGAAGCACGACAGTAACAAAATGTTTAAACCAACAAATTTTTGCATTTGTTTATTGTTGATTGTTATTTGCATATGTTAAAGTTTGTCAAAGTTTGTTGTTGTTTGTTATTGTTGCTGCAGTTTCTCACACGCGCATTTAAGCAGCTCTCGAATGTCAACACCTACGATAGACCAAAAAAACAAAAGATACACCTATAACTCTATATAAGGACAACCCACACGGCATTATCTAATGTTGCTTAACGAATCAAACAGATTGAAGATTACTATAAAGCAAAGCACAAACCTATAACTTCAACCATGATGACATTTGCAGCAGCCCACGCTTCATAAATAGCTTAAGTTGTTTGAATTAAAGCCAAGAAATAGCTAAAATAAGAACAGGGTATGTTTTCAGTAACCTTGACTACAAGATACACTGCAATATGTCAAGGAGCTAAAATCAGCGACGGTTCAACGGAAATGCGTTGGCGTTGCGATGTGGGTGGCCGCCTCTCTACTTTGCTTCTCTTCGCAGCATTCCAAGAGCTGCACTTGATGTTATTTCAGGCATTTGCCATCTTAATAAGGGGAAAAAGGAATTCGTTATTCTTAATTCTATAAGCCAAGAGACATTCTGAATACTGCAACGCCGCTCTCTTAATGGGTAACACAGGCTCATTTCAATAATCCTTGTAGTGAGAAAAGAGCCCGTGGTGTTCCTTCATCTTTTCAAGCCAAATTCTGCTGCACGGATGACTCAAAAGTAGACAACTGCGCTGGTGATGGTAGCTTCTATTCAAAGCAGCTTAACTCAAGCAGAACCTTTTGGAACTTCAAATCGAAGAAGCCCTAAAGTGCCTTAAAAATGCTAACATTAAATCGAGCAATTAGAATGTTTACAGCGACAGCGACTTAGTGTTATATTTTAAAATTCGATAATTGTTAGTAACTGCCGCATACTTCTAAACGAGATCTTAAAGATTTCGCCCGTGTGGTGAGCGGTTTAGAGAATACCACCTCAGCAGGTCAAAGCTTGTCGTATGAGACGACTAACAAAGACACTGGGTTCTTTCGGGACCAGTAGGCCTTAAAAGGGTTGCGCGTAGGGACCCACCACGTAAAACCACAAAATTCCAATGAAAGAATGTATTTACATCAGGCCGTAACCCGATAACGGGTTGTTATGGCCAGTTAAGAAGAAGAAGATCTTAAAGAAATCTGTTATTACGCTCAGCTGGTGTTACGCTTATGTATGCTGTGTTCGCAGCGTCCAGATCAAGTGTAATATCTTCAAATTCGAAATCTTATCTGCTACAATCTGCCGCACATCTCTAAACGAGTTGTCTCAGCAGTTCGTTATTAGCCGTATATAGATGCCATATCACCGAGCCATTATAGGCAACTGCATGGCCGATGAGCTTGCCCGACAAGGTAATAGTACTGCGCCGCTGCCCCTTTGATCATGCACCGTAGTGCATGGAGTTCAGCAAGTCGTGCCAATGACCACTTGTAAGATACACAAGCGGGAATCTGTTAAGCACAAAATCAATATATGTAAATTGGGCAAACGTGTGACAAACTTGGCCAAAAATAAACATAAAATGAACTGTATGCTTAAGTCAACTAAGGGATGCACAGCAGGTCACTGTCTGATAGTCACCCCCCATGCAGTCAGGCTTTCTGTTCCAATTAATGGTTTCTTAAGTAACTGTAAGAACGGGATAGCAGAAGTATGAGTTACTTTGGCTGCCACTTCTTAATAGTATTTGGGTAAGAGAAAGAGGAGAACCCTGTGGTATACGACTTATGCTTGCTCGCTTCTTTAACAAAACATTTTGAAAGCTACTAAGTTGCAGACGCATTGAGAATTGTATCTCTACGTCTGGGTGAATCACTCCTCCTTTGTCCAGAAGACTTTCTGGATCGTATGGTATGTCCTAACCTTAGTTTCTGGGGGTTGTGATAAGCTGTATATGTGGGATAGAAGTAGTAGAAGTAGAAGAATTTTTTTCTTGAATTTTGTCGATTTCTGATATTTTGGGACCTTATCTATAGTTATTAACATCCCAATTGAAAAGCTCGATGGGAAAACTATCGAACATTTGTCAGCTCAATTCTAACACTAACGACAATGGAAAGCAAAAAAATTAATAAATTTTGTCTAAAGCATAACTTTTCTGGTAGGTTTGCCATTTTCCAACCGACAAATCTGTGTCGAAATATTCGTTAAGGCTTAAAACAAAACTAAGGCTGTTCATGTGACGTAGATGTGCTGCACATAGTATAATAATAACAAGGTAAGATTGATCTGTCGACTTAATTGCCAAAAAGCAACATACTGAACGATTGCGCCAATCGCAGAAAGACTGAACATTTGGCAAGCATAAAGAGCGCCAGTGGCAGATCAATCTTACCTTGTTATTATTATACTATGGTGCTGATTGAGGCAAAAGTTGTTTGCCGTTCTTTTTGTTTTATGAGAACGAGATGAGTGCATAAACATAGAAACATGATAAACTATCAAAGAGTTTAATAACAAGAAAGGATTTTTCACACAAAAAAACGCTTTACCGTTGAAAATGATGGAAACATTAGAAGAGCTAATAACACACATATATGTTATATTAAATGAGCGACCTTAACTATATATATAAGATTTTATGCAAATTGTTTTTAATTTAGGGTTTTCTTCTACTTTTATTAGCGAAAATTCTTTAAAACAAAACAATTTGCAATTTATCTTTTAGTGCACTTAAAAATAAAAATCCCATTAATTGCAGTTTTATGTCTGCCATGAAATCATGTACGAGACTCAATACAAATCTTCTCTTGAAGATCGATTTCTAGCTTTGGGCTACAACGACAAACAGTTACGTTTGCTTTATTTTTATGTTTTAAGCCATTATTGCATCGATGCAGTTAAAAGTTTATGTGCTTGAACCGCTATAAACCCATGAAGACGCGTCGTCTATTGAAACTTTTGCCCTAATTTATAAGTCGCTCAACTCCAATATGCTCCATCTTCAAGCCATTGCCTAGCCTTGATTTTTGAGCATTTGTTTACTATAACATACTAAACCAATTTAGTAGGTGGTTCTATTTAGCCTCGGGCTAAACAAGTTTAACCTTTTTACAGTTTTATGGTCCAATATCTTATGCTCAATTGGTCTGACATTTACATTAGCTGACGGCCATAAAAATGTCAAATGTGCCAAATATGGTCCAGAAAAAAAACAAAAAAAAACAATAACGTTCTACAATCAACAATAAAAAATGGCCAACTGCTGCTTTGCACGTGTGCACATAGCTTAAAAAAATAAAAATAAATAAATAAACATACATATAAATAAATATGTTACAACAAAGTGCAGCGAAAATTTAAATTAAATAAAAAATATATTCTTAAAATGTCAGCTCTTTGGTTAAGAGTTGATTTATTTTTTATTTTTATGAGTCAATATTTATTATACGCTTGGCCTTTGTGGTTAGCCGCTTGCTGTAAATAAAGTTTTTTTTATTTTTTTTATTACTGTTAACATATTTGCATGCAACAAAATGTTGCACGTATTTAAACTAGTTTTGTTTTTCTTTTGTTATTTCCTTTATCGTCGGTTGTCTGTCCGTTTTCCTTTCTGTCTCTTTTATGTGCATAAAATTTGTTTGTCATAAATTTTGCATGCCGCCCAAATTTACGTTGACCGTGGGCCAAGTGGGCGCTGCGTCGTGGGCGTGGCACTGCCTTTGCATTCGAACAGAGTTAAGCATATTAAAATGTGGCAAATGTAGAGGAATTAATTAAAGCGGTTGTTTCAAGCTTGTCACTTTTTTGACATAAATGTTATTTTAATTTTTTCAATATTTTATGCATGAATTAAGGCTACTGAATATATTACACGGATTTTGCTGTTTTCTGGAATTTAATATTATCAGAACTGTTCGCGTTCAGTTTTTATAACGAATTTAAATGCAAATATTATATATATCTTAGTATACAAATGATTTGTCTTTAGTTTTCTTAGGTTGGTTAAACATAATCAAGCAAAGTTCTTTGGCGGGAACAGAACATAATCACTAACATAATAAATATAATGTTTCTCTAAAGTCTAAGCTGATGCACAACCGTAATGATTCATAAAGTTCTCTTAACTTATGTATAATAAATTAGGTACAGTTATCGTTGAGCGACCCTTCTTAAAATTTTGTGAGAGTCTGAAACAGGTGTGCTCACTCGAAGTAGGTGTCTCTTAAAATAGTTACCAATTTAGTCTACGTCGGAAAGATGTGGTGAGTGAACTTCGGTGCGCGCATTGTCCACGCATTTTTTGTTGTTGTTACACAGGCATACACACATGTCAAATCAGCTTTTTTTTATACAAAGCTGAGCATTTGAGCTTTCGCTTACACAAATTTTGGTAACTGAAGGAAAATAGTGAGCACACCTTGGTTTTATTTCATCATGGTTTGATATAGCGAAAGAGAGAGGCGCAAGTTAATCTCATTGCTGAAAAAAGAACGCACACATACGGTTGTCAACATGAAGAAAGACGTCAGCATTGTCTTCTCCTTTGGTCTGAGTAGGCATACTAGTAGAAGAGACCGACTACCCTATGAGCTCTACGACAACATTGACATAGTCAACCGAATTAATATCCAGTGGCTCCGTCTTCTAGATGCAATTACATTAAGCCAAGTTGAGGAGATAACATACTTCGGATTTTTATGATATGCAATAGGCATATAATACATTCTAGCCTAAGTAGCCCAGAAATCTTCGATATTTCAGTCTACTTTTATTCCAATTCAGAAAAGAAATATCAACTTAACAAAACAATCAAAGATATAATTCTCTTGCATCCTGCAAAAAAACAAACAAGGTTATCATTTTGAAAGCTGTATACTATTTTCGCCAATAAGTTTAAAAAAATCACAATTAATATAATTTGTTAATGATATAAACTTTGGTGTTTTATCTGACCGAGATAGTCCTTGTAAAACTTGTAGCATCCTCTGAAAGAATGTGTCCTTGTCCTTACATTCTGGTTCCCACAGTCCCAAAACTCGTTTTCAGGGGTACCTCATATCCTATATAGAAACAGGGTTACTAAATTTCTCGAAAGGGTTATACATATAAAACTTTTGATTTTCACATGAAGAAACTGATAATTGAGAAGGACTGTTGAATCTTGAGTTGGTAATTGGTAATCTATATATAAATGCGCTAAGCGAAAATTCACTGTGGTACCGATCACTTCACAATAAGCAATCTTTTCAGGTGAAACCCATACCAGTCAAAAGATAAAATGCTTGCGGTGTATACTTTGCGTTTTAGTCAGCTAAAAGCTGATTTGAAGTAAAAAAAAAAAAACTACGTGTAATGTCGACGACAAGGCGAAGACTAGTAAGTTATAATGCCATTACGTTAAGACTTTAAGATAATATAAGAGAAAGACAATGGGAGATTCTTCTTAATGTCGTTAAACTCGTTATACAGGTGTCAAGACCTTTAGAGACTTAAGCACCTAAATGTAGATTCTGGGCAGACTGTTCATTAAGATCTTGGATTGCAAAATAGGGATAGCGAATTTAATTGTTAAAAATTTTGAAAACGATACAAAAGAAGACATAGTTTGGAACATTGTAGGAGGAATATCTATACTGTTAATATACAGCGATCTGAAAGAAAAGTGTGAAAAGCACTCAAAGGTAATTTAGGGGAAGAAATGATTTGAGTACAAGGTAAAAGTAACGGTTGAGCTTCACTGCTAAAAAGACAGTTTAAAAAATGCTGCAACAAAGTTTGAAGGTAATTATGATGTATTTTTTTAATCATGACCGTTCAGTCATTGCGACCATCGGAATTGAAATCGAAATACGCAACAAAGCTGAAAATTTCAAGTGGCTCTTAAGACGAAAATTTATTTTTTAATTTCACGCATAAAGTGTGCTTATCCTTGCCTTTAATGTCATTGTATATTTTTCCTTAAAAAAAAAAAAACACACACATCAGGCATGTAATAAACATTAAATTAATGACAAATGATGGCACAAACAAGTTTAAAAAGGACTCACATTAAGCTCAAGTCAAAAGTAAATAAAAATAAGTATATAATATAATGCTTCCCTGAGCTGTATGAGCCGTAAATATGAAAACTACATACACTACAATCTATAAAAATGAATGATAAAATGCAAGTGCTGGCCGTGCAATGCGGCGTATACGTAATATGCGTAGAGCGCATAAAGCATTGCCAATATGTATGCGAGTTATGCTTGCCAAGCAAACAGCAAACAATTTTTATTTTATTTTTTAAATCCAATTGTGTTTTTTAATTAAATTTTATTACATGAAACTGAACGCAAAAGCATTTTGGCATTTTAATAATAGCCTTAAAAAAATAACAGAATTCAAAGCTGTGTGGAAGTTGAGAGTACTTACGTTTTCATGCTTGAAAAAGCAAAGCATTTTCAGCTCGCGAAAAACGCGCTTTGATGAGACCAACGATTGGAACACATTGGGTAGCTTTTTTAGTGCAACGCGGCGTCCATCTCGAGGATCTGTCACAGCCCTGTAAAAGATTAAAAGAAAGAAATATGAAATATGACATTATTTACTTGTGGGCTCTACTTTTAACCCTTAAAGTAGGCTATAAAATGTTAAAAGTTGACAAACAACACTTGAAGGAGGTAAGCCAAGAGAGCCAAGAGAGCGAGAGCGAGGTAGAGCGACAGTCAAGTGTCGCATTATAAGCCAAAGTGCTTTGTCAAGAGAAGGCACTAAAAATTCTTCTATTGTGTCTGTGTGTGTGTGTGTGTGTGTGTGTGTGTGTGTGCGTGTCGTCAAAACAAAAGACGAGACACGAAACAAACGGCAAATGGCGTTTAGCAAACGGCAAATGGCGTTTAGCAAACGGCAAATAGCAAATGTCGAAGCGGTTCAATGAACTTGGTCGAGACAAAAAGGCGACGCGACATTGAAAGGAGCAAAGGTTTTTGCGCCCTTTGTTCTATGGGCCACTCCAAATGAGAGGCCTACAAATGGCCAGAGACACAAACATAAATATGCAGATAAATAGAACTAAGCTGCTTCTGTGTATGGGGCTACACTTGCATAATATGATAACAATCTCTTGAAAGTTCAAACATTGTTAAGAAGATAGGGGCGAGAAGGTAAAACAACACAAGGTATGATAAATAAGCCACACCCTTATACATTTTTAAAGTGACACTTATGTACACATGTTTTATATACTTGAATACCTGAATACCTGTCTTAATATGCAGTAGAGTTTTCACAATAAAAAGATTACACTAGCAATTTCTATGCTCAATCTCTACACTTAAACCTATTCCTACACATTCAGGCCTGTTCCGCTTGTTGACTCGTTTTGAAAAGTAAATTCGAAGCTATTCCGAGGTCGTTGTCCAAGTGAGTTCAAATCGATTTCGTATCGAAATGGCCTCACAATTTGATCATCAACCCTTATTGCTGGCAGGCAACATTGAACTTTTCGAAGATTACTTCGAAGAACATGCTTTAATTTCGAAGTCAATCGTTTCGCTTGTCCACGCAATTGTACAAAGAATCTTTCGCTGACAAACAAAATACTCTTCATTTCATTCGGAGAACTAAAAGGCATTAATTACGAACTACTTTTGCTCGGAATCGAAATGCAGAACAGCAAACCATTTCGATTTTGAACCCTTCGTCGGGAATGGAAAACAAAAAAAGGCCTTATTATTTTTGTTTTCGTTTAATTTTAAAAACATTCTACTTATTTAAATGGTATTTTTATTTCAAATTCATCAACTTAGATTCGGATTTGTCGAAATAAAGACACAGTTCACACTACTTACACTACACTAGAATAAACTGCAGTGTAAATTCGAGAAACTGAAATCGGAACGGAACGCAGGCAAGCTTAATTTACAAATATTCAAAATTTAGAGTGTAAATCATAAGAGCCTCATAGACTCATTCCCATGCTTTAGAATGAAGTGTAGTATACGAAACAAAGTTTACGGAGTTTAGTCCGAAAATCAGACAGATTTATCGACCATATCGGTACGTCTTAAATGTAGAGTCCTTCTGTACCAACACAATCTTCTACTGAAAGATACTAATACTCCAGTATCTCGGCCTCATGCATTTTCGAAATGGCTTAAATTTACCATAAAATACCCCAAAAACTGCCAAAGACCAATTGGTGACGTTATACTTCTTGAGAAAGTTCACAAGGCAGAATACATCATGCAAATGAAAGATCATAAGAGAGAAGAAGGTAGACTGGTCACAGTAAAACGCTAATCCGAGATGACGGAATTGCAAAGCATAGCGTTTTGGGATGAAGACCCATAATACATGGAAATTGGGGTACTAACGAACCAGAAACCTAATAGTTTTTCACAAAATGATCATTAGATAGAATAAGAAGTACTGTTATTCAAGCAGATAAAACACCTGCTGGTGAGCATGCAAGACGTTTTAATGTATCTGAGCTTCTTCATTTCCATATCCCATTTTGTTTTGGAAAGGACAGGATGGTATTATTTTAGTATTAGACTCAAATAAAAAGGTTATATGGAAAAGAGAATTCAAGCAGGGAAGGAAAAGGGAACGGGAAGAAGAGTATGGTATATGATGGCCACGGTGATTGGCTAGCGAAGCGCGCAGTGTGCGGAGCCCCCTGTTATTATATACAAATGCCTGTATTTCAATAAGGTGGAGCCCTTTTGAAACCATAAATGTGTCAAGACACCTGACCTCGTAAAACACGTATATTTATTTCTCGATTCCGCCGAGCTGAAAAACCTTCAGGGAATCGTGGAACACACTTTGGAACACGCTGATTTAAGTGATTTGAAACAAAGTGTGGTGAGTGGGTTAGAGAATACTACCTCAGCAGGTCAAAGCTTTTCGTATGATGCGACTAACAATGGGTTCTTTCGAGAAGGGTTGTGCGTAGGGTTTGGGACCCACCACGTAAAACCAAAATTCCAATGAAAGAAAGTATTTACATCAGGCCGTAACCCGATAACGGGTTGTTATGGCCTGTTAAGAAGAAGAAACAAAGTTTAGAACTGCCAAAATCGAAGCCTGAGCAATATTACCAAAAGATTGCAGCACTTGCCTTTCGTTTGAATGCCTCGTCTACTTTCATGTCCAACATATATCACGCTGTGTATAATAATGAGTTTAACCTCTCCAAAGGTCCTAATAACAATGAAGCATTAGATTTTTATGATGTCATTGGACAGTCTGATGTTTCTTTTGGTTGTCAGAGAGAGAAACACGGCGACTTCTTAGACGCCATTGCCATTGTCGCGCATTGCAGACGCATGTTTTTGTTCTCATGTTTCTCTCACTTACGCTGCCTCTCTCTCTCTCTTTGTCTGGACATTCATCTATTGCAGTAAAAACCAAAAAAATACTTTCTGACATGTTTTTCTGCACAATATTACGCAGTAGACAAACATTCATACGGCGTTTTCTTCTTCTTCTTCTGAATTCTACTCTTAGTGCATCTCTCTTACACACTCACATCTCGCTTCTCTTTCTACTCTCGTTACGCATTTTGGCTAGTTGAAAAGTTTGTTGCAGTAAATCTTGGCCAACTTACTGCGTAGACAGTGAAGCATTGAAATTATGGCAAATTGGCGGGGCACATGGATTGCCATGACTCAGCATGTTTTTATATCATTTTCTTGTTGTTGATGTTGTTGTTGTGGACATAGCATACATTGGGGCGTTGCTATTTTAGTGGATAGCATAGTGGGCAGCCATTTGCATGTCTAATGTGTCTAAGTTGTCTGGATGAACTCGACTCCGAGGCTAAGTGACAGAGCAATAATCGAGTTTGGGGCAGCGAAACCTTAATTAAAGTTCCAGCAGTGATTTGCTGAAATGCTACAGCGAATACGAGAGTTTACGCTAAATGCACAGTTTTACGTGTTTCTCATAAGCAATTGCTTAAATACACAGTAAATTAAATCTTAAAGCTAAATTTATGCCCAAGAAACATAAGTAGTTGAAATACAATTTTGACAAGTCACTTTGAGTGCTCATTAAAATTAATGAGTTCACAGTTATAAAAGATATTTGTCAAGTGCTGGAAACGGTATTCAATTCTGGGAAATACTTGTACATAATTTTAGTTGCAATGCGTGATTTATGAGCAGTTGATGAAATCGACATTATGTGGAAACTGAAGTGTATTCAAAGAAATACTTAAATAGAGTTGGGGGCTTGACATGCAGATTAATGAGCTATTTAGGTGAGGGCGTAGATTAATTCCTAGCAAACTGCACTGAAGCAGTTGTTATGGAGAAGAACTTAAAATAGATCAAATTTGGAGAAGCAAAGTTGAATACAGAGATTTGTCACCTCGTAACATAAAATTAGGACAAATCTCTCTATTATATAAAAATGTTTGTCTGCGCAATCATTTATTTTGCCCTTCTGCTATCCTCCTCGATCTTCATATATGGTACCTAAGCGCTGTACTAGTGAAGGGGTAAAGTCAATAAATGAATCGTCCAAAACTAAGGCTCGCAGGGGAAGAAAAAATCGACTTCGAAAAGAACAAGTGCGTAAAGCATATGAAAAGAAGCGACTGTGAACCTTTTAGTATAACTGCAAAAGTATCAATATATCGAATTTTCTCCTTTGTGTCTCACTGTAACAGGACAACATGGACAACCTTAACCTAGTACGGGACTACCCGAATGGCAAATAGCAATACTATCAGATAGTTAGGCCACATTACATTTGGTCACAGTTATTGGAATAAACTATAAGCTGGTTCGGGGAACCCGATTTAATAAGAGCATGTAGATCTTGTCTTAAGAAAGACAAAAGGGCAAGATCTGTTATGAAAGACAGCAAGAGAGATCGCGGTAGATAGGGTGGGTAAAAGGAGACTCCATGACGATGGTATTACAAATTGGATTATGAATAGGAACCTGAGAAAACGGAAATTAAGGAACAGACGAAACCCAATGGAAAGAGCATAAATTCGAAGCCGTTACGGTAAGCCCAACAAAATTAGATCCGATCCAGAAGCAGCTATAACTTTTATGGGTTCAAGACAATCTCACAAATGTACGAATTTAGATATTTTGTGGAAATAAGGCCGCTATGTAAAAGAAGAGGCGTAGTGGCATCAATAGATGCCAAGGTTCTACACATCTGCAATTTTCCATTTCGAGCACATAGTACGCTATCTATTCGTTGTCTGCAAACTTCGTCTGTTTATTTTAGTGTGTAGTCCTTATAAAAACTCATAATTTTAATTACAATTTTACTGAGCGTGAAGCTCATAGACTCAGACCTTTACCTGTTCGTATACCAAAAGCAAAACCACTAAAATTCTCTCCAATTTGTTCAGTTTTGAAGTTTAAAACATTTTGCCACCTTATCTAATTGCTTGATCTATACCATTAATCTAGAAAATCCTAGCTTCCAAATCCCTGACAGGCGTTAAGTTTACAAATCTCAGGCAACTTTTAGCCGGCTAAATAATCATTAAAAGCTGTCGACGGGCGAAATATTTTAAAGAAAAACGAATGAATGCAAGTAATGCGCCATAAAACCACTTAAACCTTGATGTCAAAGTCAAATCCAAAAGAAAATCGAACACGCTTTTCCGGCACGCACGCACACAGTAGCAGCTAAACACACACACGCACACACACACACACACACACTTACAGACAGATAGCAAGTACATTAATATTTTCTGGTCATCTATCAAATCGAGAAAATCAAATGCTTGTTTTTTTTACCATGGTCGTCGTTCTGTCTGGATCTCGAATTTCAAACTTGAACGTTTGCTAAGGGCCAATATTATGCTACAACTTTGTCTGTTTTTCATTTGAAATTGGGTTAAACAAATTTTACAGTCAGTATAAAGAAAAATTGTGAGAAAATCGTAGAGAAGATGGAATAAGATAAGAAGTTATATGAAGGCTATGGTTTGTGTAAAGAAGTTTTTATACTCTTTATGTGAATGTACAAGGCAATTTGTTTACAGTCTCGCAACTGAAAAGAGCCAACTACTCTGAGCATTGATACCGTATTATTATTCCACTATGAGCAGAAGAATGTTAAAAAAAAGACTTAAGAGCCTTGAATAGCAAATGATGAGTTCTAGAGATCTTGATAAGGAGGAGTAAGAGGTAGTCGTAAAAGGTAGGGGAAAAAAAGAATAGGAAGTGGAAAAGGCAAATATGATGAACCCTCCCGTGGTAAGGAGTTTGGCGAACCGGGGGCGGAGCCCCTTAGTTAGTTATAAAATAACAGTTATATGGTTTCTGTGCAGAATTTTGTAAAGCAAGAGATGAGAAGCTTAGTCTACACAATGTTTCTGTCTGACGAATATAGGCTAACGAACACCGTTTCTAATTGCTAATAATATAGATATAGTTATATGAATTCTGACCATATTTCCAAATAGCAAGAGCATACTCTGAAGATTAGCCCAATAAAATTTCATTTGTCAACAATTATTTGTTTTGTAACTAGATTTCTGAAGAGCAAACAAGTTTCAAACAATTTTCCAAAAAAATTGTTATGATATTGGCTTTATTATTCAAAAACTCTGTAACACTTTTCACGAAAAATATGTAGTTACGAATATGTCCCTGCCATAAGCCTAGCAACGAAAATGGCTTTTCGTGGTGACATACTTTTAAGAGATCTGTCTATATATAGTACGAAGTAACAGACTTTACCGCAGCGCCAAGGGTGCGCATAGATGGTTTAGCAGCAGGAACCTATTTTTTAGCAGTACCCCATAATAAATGGTGTACTCGTCTTCATGAGAACGCTATTCCCGATGAAAGTATTCACGGGAAGCACAGCTAGGACACCCAAAAATGTCAGCGCGTTACACTAAACGAGTCTCTGTCTCAGCAGAGCTAGAAACTGGCGCCTTAATAGTTCTAAGTGAATCCAGCACTGTAGAGTTTGAAATTCTTAGATTCAATTCAACTACTGGTGAATTCGCCCTGCTACGCTTCGGAGAATCACTCAAAAGCTTAAAGCTGGCACAAATAGTTGCTAGCGATGGAAACATCAAGAGCTCAAAGTTAAGTGAATTTAATTCACAAACTGCTGTCGACATTAAGAAAGGGAAAAGGATTGCATATTGCAGATAGTACACTAACCCAGATGGGATTTTTAAGTGCGATTTCTGGAAATGAAAATATGGAAAATCAAGCAAAAGAAATTTACATCGATTAGCGTTAAATAAATGATTGTTTAAGTATGTTTAAATAGAACAGCTGTTTAAACTACTAAAAGTGAAAAACTACAAACTAAAAATCTCAAACCCATTGAAAAACTTGTAATATCCAAACAAAGAGTATTGAAAAACAACGCATGAAAAATAATTTCATTGATGATGATGATGATGATGCGTAGAATGCCAACGCTTTGGCTGCCCTTGATGATGGATGACAAATGCAAGCACGTTCCTGCAGATAAACGCACATACATGCACACACTTTTGTGTGTGTCCCCTCAAGTCCGTCCGCTTTTCATCTTTTAACTGCTCTGCGGTAGACATGTTCTACTGCTACATAGTTTTTCTTGTTTCTTCCCTTTTTGTTCGTTTTTCCTTGGTTTTCTTATATTCTTCTTCTTTTTTTTTTTGAATGGCAGTTAATGGAAATCCATTTATCATGTGCGTGTCTCTATGAAGAAGACTCAGAGCGAGAGACATTGAGAGTCTGCTGCCGGCACTCAACAGTCGCCACCACATTGCAGTCTTGGAACAGATTTAACAGATTGAAAATTGGAATTGTAGAGTCGTAGTCGCCGCATTTAGGGCCCTTGCCATAACTAAATGATAATTACCGGTAACAAAAGGCCCTACACTTTGGCACTGACGGATCAACTATAGAAAATCTTAAATGATCAATGATGATGAGTCGTTACCTTAATTTGTAATGCTCTCAAATTGTATGTGAGTGATGTGAAAACTATAGCAAATTGTATTACATAGTTTTTGATTGATTCAAGGGAAATAATTTTAAATTACGCTTCAGCTCCCTTTGTTCATTTGATTTTCCCTTCTTAAGTTGCCACAAAACTCAATTCAATTTGTGACGTTTACATTTACCGTCCTGCCAATTCCATTTTATGTAGTTTCCAATACTGAATTCTCCTTTTTTAGTACTCTATTTTGTGCAGTCTGCTATTAGGCGTTCAGGTGTTGCAATTCGTGCTCAAGTGTTAAAGCAGATGGTGAATGGCAAATGGCAAATGGCGACAGCGCAAAATCAAATCAGACATTAATGTCCGCTCGGAACGTGGTAAGCAACAAAAAAAGGTGAAAAGCTGGAAATGGAAAAAGTAAAATAAGAGCACAAAATTCAAAACTTCAAAATTGCCAGTGAAAAAGTTTTGCCAAATGCATTTGCAAACACTTTTGATACACTTGAAAAGGGTGGATTAACTTTTGAAAGCGTTACGATAGCTTATATGCGTCTCAGGCTGTCGAATCTCAGAGGATGTTTTCTTTCAAAGAAGCGGTATATTTGCCGCTTTTCATTAGTCTTGCGAAATATTGTAACTGTATTTTGGTCAGTTAAAATACTTGTGACGAAACGTTGCTACTTGTATGCAAATCATAAAATATATGACGAGAAAAGTACGATTAAGAAAGATACAACAATATTTTTTGTCATTTCAGATTTTACCAAAACTTTTTAAAAGTACAAAACTTATGAACTGTATATACGATTTACTTAATTTCAGTTTTGTTGGGATTGCATTCACGCCTAGATTGTGTATCTGCGTGTCCATCTATAGTACCCCTATATCTTAAAAGCCAATAGACAAATCAAAAAACCGTATATTAATCTACGCTTTAATACCTTCATAACGGTCAACAGTAAAAAGTTCATAACTTTTTGTAATTATAAAGTAGCTAGTGAGCTGCAGCATTGCGTAATTGCGCGTTTATCGTCACGCGACAATGTTATCGCACTGAGTGATATCTGTCATACAAACTGTATGTTAAAAATCGATATTTATGTGCTAAGTATCCGGTTGAACACAGAAATATTGAAATTATGACCGAATAAGCCAAATATGCCGTCATTTTGTACAGATCGGTTTACTGTATCCTAGTGTATCTTTTAAGCCAAAAATGATGAAATATAGATAATCAGTGGTTTTCCAACTGTGTTGTTTGCAAATAGCATTCAAGTAGCTGTTCTAGCAAAACATGTGTTTTTCTCGCTCAGTGGCTGTAGTTTCTAGCAACTGCAGTTCAACGCTTGGCCGCCTTCAATGTGTGTGAGAAGCATTGATTGAGCGCGGTCAAGGCCGAATGATGCGAGTTGCAGGCAAACCACACGTGTAAGTAAAATTTTAAAAATTGTTCAATTTATGAAGAAAATAAAGATTTTAGCTAACCGTGTCACAATTGAAAGACCGTGTTGTATTGGAAGAAACGCTTGACATAAGTGAACTGCACGGCCACGACGACTTCAACAGAAGTTATTATATTTAAAAATCGAATAAATTTCCCTTTTTGTTTACAAAATAACAGTATATAAAAAATTCATTTGTCTTTAAAGTGCAATATAACGAAAAATCTTCAAACAAGGTTATCACCTTAAAGTAACAGATTGTGTATTCAATCTTATTATTAAATGAAATAAAAAAAAATATGAAAATAGACTCCGTAACTCTTAAATTGAAAAGTAACATACATAATTAGACCACAGTGTAAGCAAAAAGTACGCTCAAATATCTTAAAATCCTCGCGTGATGGGCCTATTCTGATGCCGGTTCTATGCATGCTTCAAAGTACCTCAGAAATTACCCTTAGCTTGCCCACAACTGAACCATGGTATATTTTGTTCACGAATTAAGAATAAATGCAAATATTAATACTCCCAAGTTTATTATTATTATTATTATTAATAATTATTATTATTATTTTTCAAACAACTGGACCGGAGACATACAATTTTTATGTATACCGTTTCCCTACACAGCGTAACTACAATTCGGTAGCCCAAATTTAGACGACTGACTGTTGCATTTAAAATACTATACAAACCATAACACAAGAGTTTGCAAAAGATATTTTTAGATAGATTTAAACCCAAGCTAACGCACCTAAAAGTATGCCACAAAACTACTTGGAATACATTTTTTTTGATAAAGTTCTAACCGCAGGACATTTTACTAAAGACTTTCAGCCCTCACAGACTCAGTTTCTGTAACTGTAAAAACGTAGCTGCTTTCAACATCTAAGCGATTCCAAGAAAGACCCGCCTTGCCTGGGGTCAATTTCGTCTGCTCTTGCTACTCTTTTGACTTATGGATTTTCATAAATATTATTTTCAAATCACTTGAAATTATGCACAATTTGATTGCTTTGCTGGCCAAGTGTCTGCTGTAAATTTGTGGCACATGCCCCAAACTTGATTCCATTTCGCTTATCGTCAGCATCAGCGTCTTCATCTTCATCTTCATCATCATCATCATGTTTGTAATCCTCATCATCCATTGCATTGCTTTTGCTGCCGCCTACTTAATTTCATTTGATTTCTTCTGACACTTTGCACATGGTTTTGAATAACTCATCACCTTGTGCAATCATCAACCGGCCGAACTCTTTGCCACTCCCTGCCACTGCCACTGCCCCTCCCTCACAACCAGTGTCGCTTAGCCAACCCAGTATTCATGGCCTGGGGCTTTAACTTCCTGCCACCCGTTGTTGCCACAACTCGTGCCCAAACTCTCTTGACTGCTTTTGCTGCCACGTTCATTGAACTTTGTCATCGTCGTCTTCTTCCGCTTCTTGTGTACTTTATTTTTATTAAAAATTTTGCAGCAAATCAAATTTTTATGCACCTAGTACTATGGGTGTGGCACATAAATTGAATTTACATTTAACAGCATGTTGCGTTTTTTTTTTTGTGTCGTGCAACTTGCAACAAATTGCTACAAAAATTAAACAAAATGCTTAAATGCGCTCAATTACTAATTGTCGTTTAGCTATAAACAATGCATATATATATTTTATGTTATTGTCCGCTACCAAAAGGAAATCCCATCAGCCAATGAGAGACAGAGCATACATGTCACATAGCGAGATATAGTAAGTGCAAGAGAGAGAGTGTGCAACATTTGTTCGACGCATTCGCGTGCAAATTAGTAATTTGTATTGTGTTGCTGTTTGATGTTTGAGTTTTGATTGTTTCTGTCTGTGTCTGTTTTGGGTTGATGCTGCCCTTTCCAACACTGTCACTGTTGCTCTGTGGCTGACAATTGTTGTTGTTGTTCAGCCTGCATCAACAGCAATTCCAATGACTTTGGTACAGGCGACAAAAATGTCATGATCTTAGCAATAATTATTTACGTATTCTTTATGTTTTGCTTTCTATACAAAAAAGTGTGCGAAATAACTGACTTAATCAATATATTAAATGAATAACACTCTAAATTCAACTTTAACCGATCTAGTTATACGGAAATGTGTTATATTTATTTGAATATTTAAGTCCCTCCACCCAAACGCGCTACACTCGCCAAATCCTAAGCCTTAGATAAGGTCGGTCACATTCATATTTGTCTTCCTCTTACTCATAGCATTTGGCTAGACCAACCCTCTTGCCCAACAGATGGTATTCAACACAACTACCCCAATATTTCTTTAAGATGGAGCATAAATATACAGTATCAAAGGTAAATCTGGAATATCTCGGGATGGCGCTTCGACGTCACAATCAAGTTAAGCTTTAGGCCGTTGGGACCGCTGAATTGAATAGTTTGACTAAAAAAAGGGATGTGTCTACGGATCGAAAGAGTCAGAGTAAGTCATAGGTCGTGATGACATAAAAATTGGGATGTCATGCCACGTCAGTTTTTTCGGAAAAGAGCTAAAGATTACCGCTGAAGGTTATATTGATGACAGCTGCGAATCCCTTCACGTCAAAAATAGCCGCTAAAAAACAGAATACGTATTCCAACCAGACTCCGCACCCGCTCACAAATCCAAAAAGACTCAAGCTTGGCTTTACAGCAAGGGTCGGCAAAATGGCCAGAGAAGTTGCCACTGGCAACGAGTACATGCAAGCAACACATTTACAACTTTTCTTTGCTGACTCAAAAATACTATTACAGCAACATACAATCTGAACAATGACAGTTACCAATAGCAACTGAGGAAACGTTTGTGAACACATGCATGCGAATGTTCTCAACACATTGACAACTTTTCACTGCTGACACACAAATCTACCATTTTAGAGGCAATGAGCAACTTGAACAAGAGGTAAGTAAAACGCTCATGTCGTCGGTTCCGGTCCAGGCTCGAAGAGGTAAATCAAGCTCAAGCAGGTAACATTGAAAAATACTAATTACTCCTATATTGACTTTTATCCAAAAAGTCATTTCTAAAAGTTGTTAGTTTTATTATGGAATCATTTTTTCAACGGCCATATAGAAGGCTGCACCACAAGAAATGAGTGTTAAATAATTAACCCAATAGGTTATATTAAACCCTGTTTATGCTAAATCAGGGATCAGCAACTGACGAGGGGCGTTCCTGCTTTGTCAGCAAAACCCTTCCGTCTAATAATATTAATAAAGCAAAACAGCGTCCTTCACTAATAACTCATATCTTCTGGAGTTGGTTGTTCAAGAAAGTTCCTAAAAGCATACTAGAATGAAAATATTCAATGATATCAAACTCAAGTGTCCCAGTGGTCTAAGTTCCAATTTCAGTACGAAATAAATTCTCTATAAAGTATGTTTACAAACCATTTTCTGACCCTAAGAAGCCTGATTCTTTCTACACCAACTCTATTCCAATTAGTGACATTTTGTCGCCTGTGCGCAATGTCAGCGTACTATTAAACCAAACTACACAAATTTGGCATGTTCCATGCATTTCAACTGGTATAATTATGACAAGATATGTATGTATATATAGGTAGTATACATATAAACCCCGCGATGATTATAAGGGCAATATACCGACCGTTGTATTTCGATGTACATGCATAATTATATTGTATCTATGCGTGTGTCTGTGTGTGTTTCTGTGCTTTGGGAGTGTTCGTGTTATACAATAAGTAACGTTAATTGCAAGTTTTCGTTGCCACAGCTCAGTTAATTGACTAATAACTTTGGAGGCGCTCATAGGGGACCAACTGGTGAGATATACACACATTCAGCAAGAGCGCAATGAGCATAGATACAATTCAAAATTAATTGAATTTTTCGCTCTTTTTGGGGTTATAAATGAGCGTCAGCGATATGATCAACTGATAAATGAGTGTTGTAAAGATATTCGAAACACAATTTAAGAGTTGCCTATATGATATACGATTTAGCCGCTGGCATAAATTCAATCAGAAGCCAGAAACGCCTAGAAGTATGCTGGGCTAGGCGAAGTCTGCTTCAATTTATGTGCTTAATCAATTTTACAAATGGCCCCCAGGTAGGCGTGGCATTTATGAGTTTATGTGTATGTATCTGTGTACCAAGCTGGCGACGGCAAGCAATGGCGAAATAAATTTATGCAATTTAGAATTTTCCATAACATACTCACTCACATGCATGCATGTGTGTGTATGGGTGCGACGAACTGTAAACGAGCGAGTGTGTGTGTGTGAGTGTGAGTGTGTGTGAGTGAGTGTGTGTGTGAGTGTGTTTGTCTGTCTGCCTGTGTGTGTGTGCATGGGCTTGGCATCCATTTTGCCAGTGTTTGAGTATCGCCGTCGAAAGCCATTGACTTTAGAGGCGCTGCCTGGGCTAGAGGCTAGAAGCAGCGTCAAAATCAATTAAAACCATTTTGATTGCATACTTGTAGGCGTGTTTGAAAATATGCCAACGCGTCAGCCCTGATTATGCAGCTGAATGAGGCGACTAAACTTATTTGTCATGGCGCCTAAAACCGTTGGTCAAATGTGCAAAGAAAACAAAAAAACATTTGGTAGAAATTTCGTGACAAACGTGAAGTTGGTGGCGGTTTCAGTTTTAGGTAATATATCCTTATTCTTAGACAAGAAGGTAGCAAGGAAAGCGCACACTTGCAGAGTAGTTTCAAGTCAAGTTTTGTTATTGTTGTAGCCGGGTTTTCAAAACGTAGATAAGTATGGCAAAATAAAGAAAAGCAGGAAGTTAGACAAAGATTACTTATCGCACATATCGCTGTGTTGAGTGAGAGTCCTGAGTTTAAGTAAGGAGAATGCTGTGTTTCCGAACGGAGCATAAGCACATGGCAACCTGTTGCGAAACTGCAGACAGCTTGGAGGTTCCACCAACGCGTGTCGTCAAAAGCAGGAGACCAAAGTGGTGCAGCATAGTTGAAACGTCGAATAATTGATTTGCAGGTAGCGACGTCTTCTTTACTGGCCATAACAACCCGTGTTATCAGGTTACGGCCTGATGTAAATACATTCATTCATTGGAATTATGGTTTTACGTAGTGGGTCCCAAAACCTAAGCACAACCCTTTCAAGACCTGGGGTAGCTATACTGGTCTCGAAAGAACACAGTGTCATTGTTAATCGCCTCATACGACAAGCTTTGACCTGCTGAGGTGGTATTCTCTTACTCTCGCTCACATGTACTACCACCTAAGGCTTTGAGAACTTCGTGCTTTGCCAACTTCATGTCTACAATGAACTCGTTTTAGAAAACTCATCGATTGCTTAGCAAAGGAGGTTGTCGAAGGAAACACCCGTAATATATTCGGCAAGAAAAACCTATGTACAGGTCGCTAGAGACCGCTTTGGTCCATGTGCTGAATAAAGTTGCGTTTTATTTCAGACAGAAGGTACTGGTTGTTGCGCTCTTCAATAACCGCTGTGTAACGTTGAGAGGCTAGTTTAAGCCTCTGTGGTACTGGAAACTTTGATATTGTTGTTATTGTGCATCTCAGCTCCTTTTGTATGCGTTGATAACTGTTCCAAGTAAACACCGCCGCCAGCCCTGTTATAAGCTATGTAAGTCATCCATGGATAAGTAGCTAGCGTCGATGAGTCTTTAGAGACCAGTATACTATACTTTTCAAGAAAACCCCACCAGTATACTATAATCACATTTTGAAATGAGAACATGTTTCATTGTGATGCAAGAGTGACCAACGCTGTATTTAGTCCAGCAGTTCCAAGTAAACGCTGTTCCAAGTAAGCCGACAAGCTGCGTCGGTGATTCCTGAGAAACCAAGATACTATTCTTTCTTGGAAAACCACACTAGTACACATTAATCGTACTGGGGTACGAAAGCATACTTCACTTAGATGAAAGAGTGGCCAAAGCTGTATTTAATCCAGCAGTTTGAGTCTCGTAAATGTACCGCTGATAGCAGTTTCCTACCCTGTAATCTTTAGGGGTGAAATGACTTATATTAGCACTAGGCGTGGTACAAAGTGCACCTGAAATGCACGGCTTAGCAGCTCGCAGTGTTTTGCAAAGTTGTTTTAGGATAATTTGGGTTTGTTAGGCTGGCTAACATACGAAAAAGTAGTGTTTCCTAACGGTTCCAGTTTACTGGGGCCACAGCCCCATGACCACAGAATCATTGGAAGAACAAGCAATCGAATTTTGTATCTATTTCAGAAAAGTACAAAAACGCAGCGTTAGAAAACTACAAAACTTGCTTCATTTATAGAAAGTGCACTTTTAAGTCTGAGACGCATACCGTAAATGTTCTGCTTTGAAGCGTGAAAATTTATCTACAGTTCGTCCAAGATCTTAACAGTTCTTTCTGAGAGCAGTATGATCATATTTTTTGGCTAGTTTTGCTTTTAGAATGCAAAAACAGCAAATTGCCGCCTAAATTTTCCGTAACTTTTTCAAACTATGTGTAATTTAAGTTATGAGTGCATATGAATGCCTTAGCAAATATCATTGAATGCAGACGACCTTAAGGTAGCACTGCAGCCTTGGCGACCCAACAAACTAATTAACATTGCTCATTAAAGTAGCGGCACTTTCCAAGTATTTATTTCGCAGCGCGCACTGAAGTATGCTACGAAAACCGCTACTTAGCTCTATAATAGACCAAACACACACACACACACAGACACTTAAGTCTTGGCCATAACGAGCAGGAGCACAGCCACATTTATGTGTGTGTGTGTGTGTAAAGCGCTTTAAGGCTTAAAGCTTGCGCCATGTTTCACATTCATTTTGGCGCCTAAAAATAGGCTAGAAGCGAACAAGAGAACCGCTACTTTAAGCTGAAATGAAAAATGACAAAACAGCGCCAAATTGCAAAGGCATTACATGAAATATTAAAAAGAAAAACGCGGCTGGCATTCTTGCTTTGTCATCGTTTTGGACAGAAAGGGAGGGCCAAGAGGAGCAGTGGTGGCAGTAATGGCTAAGGAGTGGCAAAAGGGGCGCGTTTGTGGTGGCCAAAACCAAAGCCATTGAATGGGAACTTGGTTGCCTTGACTGGCTGCTCACTTTACTGCCATTCATTATACTCTTCTCTTTGCGAAAGGTTGTAGTTGTAGTACAGCTTTGTTATGAGGTTGGTAACGTGAGTGGAAAAGTGTGCTTTTTACCCAAACATTGGCAATGAATCCCTTAGACAGTCTTCGTTCGTTCGTTGTTGTAAAGGAGTCATATCTCGCCGATACTTCAAAGTGCGACAGGGAGTGAGAAAAAAATGTATATATAGACGATGTAGGTACATCAGAGAAACATTTTAGTCGATTGGAGACCTCTTAAAAGGCCAACATCCTGTATTATGCCGACGATATCTGTTTCGTGGCAATTAATTACAATGGGATAAACAAGATGTGTCAATCACTGCAAGTGAATGAAGAGATGGCTGTTTTCAGGACCTAATGACCAAAATAATGCATACCGACCGCTCAGCATAGCAGTGTATTATTCTGAGATAGACGCTCATTGAGGAGGTCCAACAGTTTGACTAACTACTGGATCTGAAAAAAATTTGCTGTTGCCCTATGACTCATTATGATTTCGGGTTCCTGTTATAAAAGGCCATGAAGAGACAGATGAGCTGGCAACAGGCTTGGAGTCATACCTAATAGTGCTTGAGCCCATCATACTTGTCAGCGCGGCAGAATTCATTGGTTGGACAGCGTCCACACAAACAAATACTGTAAGGAATTATTTGCGTAGCAAATCACTTTGTAAAAGAGCTCAATCACAAGGCATCTAGATAGCTTCTTCATCAGTAGAGGAAAGATCTGCGGGCGCTGGTTTAAGAAATCACGGATCACAATACATTTGGACAACACCTGTCTAATATGGGCCACATTAATGGCCAACTTGACGAAACACTTTCTATGTCAATGCGCATTTTGGGAAGTAATGCACTCTACATATGTGAGGTGTCTACCCTTTCGCAGTCTTCACGAATCCCTAGGGAAGTCGGGAAGAATGTGTTAATGGGTAGACTCCTTTCTATAGAAACCTACTCTGTTTTCATTTCAACTGTCCTTGCATTCTCTTCAACCATCAGGCACAATAGTCAAGGCTTTCTGAGTGCGATGTATGAGCTCAACGTCCTTTGTTGAGGCATCTTATCTAATGTTTCCACGGAGTTCAAGAAGTCATACAGATTTCAAGCAAACTATGTGCCTAATTCTATTGCAGAATGCCTCAAATCTTGCTACGATATCTCCATCTATAGAGCTACTTCTTGTCTATGTAAAAACTTTCTTAACATAAAAGCATATTCTTGGTTTTTTGACATGTTTAACATTTTCTTTTGTAACTTTATGCTGCTTGAAGAGTGTCTAAATTTTCGTTTTTTCTCAAATTAAATTATTATCTCGCTGGCCATTTTAATGATGTGTTTTTGTTAGTCGTTTTATGTCCCAGCAGCGACAACATTTCGTATTTTTTTTTTTTTTTAATTGTTTAAGAAAATTGACATAAATTTATGCATAATTTAAGGCAACTTCGTCCAAAGTTGCCGCCGAAATGGCTGACAGCTGCGTAGAACAAAATAAATTTGGTCATAATAAATGAGGCGATTTGATAGCTCCGAGCTGTGCCAACTAATTACCATGCAGCATACAAAAACGCACAAAAGTAGACTATGCAAAAATGTGTGTTAAATATTTAGCTACTTAGCCCGGAAAAAGCCAGCTGTAAAGCTTTGTTATTGTTGTTCTTCTTGAAGATTTGCGTAATCCAAAGAAGGCTTACCTGTAACGAGAGCGAGAGAGAGAAAAAAAGGAGTTTAGTGGTATGTTTCTATATTAAGAAGACAAAAAATAAAGCAGCAAATCTTATAAGCGTATGCGACCAAAATACTATATTGCCAAGCGTTGGCGCACGTGCCCCTCAAAGGTCAAGGCAAGGTCAGGTTTTTGATGTATCCTGTTGGCTTTTCTTGTTGGTTTTATTGTAGCGAGATTATTTTTGTTTCACTTTGAAATGAAATTTTTGTGAAAAAAAGTTTTGCATAAACAAATTTTATGCGTAATTATTTTTGGGCGCCACAGACGATGACATCGGCGCCAATTCCGGTGCCATTGACGCCCCAGCATTTAATTAAAATGGCGTTGCCGTCAACACCGTTAAACGAATTATGTAAAATGTGTTTTTGGAAAATTTTCTACGAATTATACGTGGGATCGCATATAACTTGATTGATTATGACGCCGCCGGTGTGGCACTGACGCAAATCTGTGCAGCACTGTGAGTGTCTCAGTGTGTGTCTAAAGCCTAAAAGTATGCAAAAGTTTTCCACTGCTTTATGTAATGGAAAATTACCAAACCGCTAGTCTAAATTGCACAAGCTTCATCAAACAGCTGACGTGGTTAGAACAACGACGGAGTGAGCGAGTGAGACAGCTTGACAGAGTTGCCACCATGCATTTGACACATATGTATGTACAAGAAAAAAACACTGTCAACTTTTTTTGCAGGCTCAGTAGCATTACGAAATAAATCATGTTGCCCTTGAAAATGACTGCCTTTGTCCCTGGCCGTGGCTGCATGTGGGCGTGCTTACTCAGAAATCATTTCATTGTTGTTCTTGGCCAAAACAATACCGAGCAGCAGGGCCAAAAATAGAGCCGGTCAAGTTATTAAGGGACAAAGAGCAAAAACGCCTACAATCATGCTGCGTTTTTCTTGTTGTCGTCTCTCTGTTTTTGGCCTCTAGTGACAAACAAACGCACTTAAGACCGTCATCAACATTTCCTCTCATTGTCTGCTTGTCTGCGATCCCTCGCACAAGCTCTCCTTCTCGCGTATAATTTGTATATAACAGGGTGTCGACTTTTGGTAAAATTCTAAATTCAACTCTTATATAGATCGAACTTGACGTTTGGGTTAGAGAGGGATACAGATATGAACCTAGAGAAGAATTACGCAAATAGGAAAATAGCAATATTATCCCTTTGTTGAGCGATAAATGATAAGCTGCTGATTTGAGAAACCTGAAACATGACCATTTAGGTTGACAAAATTAACTTTCTATTGGATGAGTTGTTGGACACACTGTTACACTATCTGTGTAACAAGAATTATCTACAAAATAAGTAGAAATGGAGTAATTGACACTGGAAAGACACACAAGCGACTCTTAAGAAAATAAATGAGAGCAAGGAGTGGAGTTCTCATGAACCCCTTGATTTCTATAACTTAAATAGGTAAAAGAACTCTTCTAAAGAAATTTCTCTGAATATTGCAGACCGAAAGGTGACTTAAGAACGTTACCAGTTCTGTGTGAGACTAGCGGTTAGAACAAAATCAGACAATTAGTTTTATGGGAGCATTAGGCAGTTGATAGGAATAGCGGGAGAGCTGCTAGATAAAACGAATACAAAGGTTTTCTTTTCGACTATGTAATGCAGTCCGCAAATGTTTTGGCCAATGGCAGTTTTCTCAGGAGAAGGGGTCGATATATCAACATGACTTGGAAAACTTTATCTATTGACAGATAATGCGCGTCTTTTGTGTTTTGTGTTACAACATGGATGAATAGACGGTTATGACAATATTGACTCGACTATTGCTCATGGCCTTGTTTGCCCATGAAACCTGTAAAGTACATTGCACGAATCTAATTTAAAGGATAGTAAAGAAATGAGAGATGAGACAAATGAGAAATGTGAGATGAGAGATGGAAGATAAAAGATGAGAGATGAAAGTTGAAAGATGAAAGTTGAAAAAGGAAAGATGACAGATGCGAACTGGCAGATGTGATTAGAGTGAGGGAGAGGAAGTGTGGGAAAGAGAGTGGATATTAAAAAAGGAATACCCAACATATATGTATATGTATAACAAATGATACTTATAAAAATCTGCATTAGCATTCTTCACAAGATCTTTTCGGACTAAAGCTAAATCTCATAAGTCTCGGTAAACGACGTTCCATGCCACAAAAGAAACCACACTGTTTGGTTTCCTGAAACACCCTGTGAATTCATTTTGCATGCTCAAGCGATTTGTCCCTTGTGTGTGTGTGTTGCTTAATTTAGCCTGACCAACGGTTAGTTGTACGATTCCAGATTTCTGTTTATTTGAACAACTCAATTACCCTGCAGCTTACATTTTATTAGACTTGAAGGTCAAAAAAGGATTATTACCTTGCTGCTGGTTAGCTGGCTGGCTGACTGAATGACTGACAGACCGGATGTTGTCTTTTTGGTCTTCAGACGGTTTTGGTTTGTTGGTTTTTGCTTCTTAGCTTTTGTTTCCGTTTTCTGTTGCTTAATATTAATTATGCGCTTAGTTATATAATTATTGCTTAAAGGTCAACAATGTTTGTTGTTGTAATTGTTGTCTAACCTTTTTAAGATAACCGCAGCGCAAAAAATGCTGCTTCTTTATGGCAAAACAGATTACATGGCCAAAATTCAAAGAAAAAGCCAGCAGCCATTCAGGCTTTATAATAGAATAGTAGCGCATCATCAGCTTTACTTTGGCGCTCCTTATCCGAACTTTGCCTTTAATTCATTGCCTTTTCATGCTTAGTCGTTTTAGGCTATTTATATTTTACACCTGGCTAAGCTTTTTGGCAATTTACCTGAGCTGCTGCTACTTGGCGCACACGGCGTATGCGTGCTGAAAATGCCAGTTATTTGCTGATTTCTGCTCTTAGCCAAAGTTCAAGGTGTCTTTTCTAAACACACGCACACACATAGATACACACATACAGATACACGAAGCGCAAAAAGTTTTCGCCCAAAAGGCGGTTGTGGCTGCTGTTGCAATTTATTTACCGTGCTGCTCGCTGCCTCATTAAAAATGCGTAAAAATGTATATATAATAATAAAAGGAAAAGCATGAACCAGAAAAAAGCAAAAATAAAATAAAAGTAGAGACACAGAAATTCTTGTGGCGTCTGAAAACAAATTTGTTAAAATTAAACCAAGTGCAAGAGGTGAGAGCAAAGACCGGGCCCGAGCACTTGACGCATTTTGTTGGCCGTAAGCAAAAGGGCACCTTGTTCTATACAAGCTACACACACACACACACCTACACACCTACACACCTGCACACACATACACACTGCCAATCTAATGAAATAAAGTACATGTGGCAACGTGTGGCATAAAAATATATATTATAATAACAGAGAAAATTGGTATCTTAACTTGAGTGGCGTCGAATTCAGCATACACTGCATAAAGTGTTGTCAGATGAAAGGTTTTTCGTAACAAACTAAGAATTACGTTTGCTTTTCCATCATCTGCCTTAATTTCGTCATCTTGTTATATCTATCCTTAAAAGCGTTTAACAAAAAGTCAGTTTTAACAATCAAACGCCATGAATTTTAGTTCGTTAAAATGCAAGCGAACTCATCATCTGCGCTCAGCTGCTCATCTCTAGGCTTTTGCATATATTTCATCATCATCTTGGGCGTGTCTGCATTTCTTATGTGTGCGTCAATGCCTACTCGAAACGTTGAGTGGCTACTTAAAGAAGGATATCTATTGAACATAACTAGATAGTTTCTTTTTCATCTTATTCTTATATTTCATCATCTTCTTATAGTTCAAACAGTAACACAAAAAACGCCAAGAAAACGAAATCAATGTTAACCAATTAATCAAAAACCAAAAATACTTCCTAATAATCAATCAAACACATTCTTTATGCCCAGCTAATTCATCAACTGCTAATATTTCAAACAAATTTCTTCAGTTAGCTGCTTATATTTTATCATCTGCTTGCATTTCATCATCATCTTAAAAGCTTTTGCTTTTCTTGTGCTCACCCAAGTGTACCCGAAGCGCAGCCTAAAATTACATAATGTAATCTCTATAGAGTCTCCGTTTTGAGACGAACTGCTTATATTTTTCATCTTTGAATATTCAAGCAACTCTTTCGAAACGAGAGCTTTCTCATAATCGTTTAATATTTAAATAAATCTTCATTGCTTATCATTGTCATCTTATATTGCAAGCAAATTTGCTTAGTCAGATGATCACCTTAAAAAACTTCTATGTTTTATCATCATCTTCTGATATCTCAAACAAATTTGCAGTCACATGATCATCTTGGAAATTTATATTTTATCAGCAAATTCTGATATCTCCAACAAATTTGCTGTCAGATGTTTATCTTACAAATCTTATATATTCTTTATCATCATCTTCTGATATCTGAAACAAATTTGGACAGTCAGTTGAACATCTTAAAAATCTTCTATATTTTCTCATCATCTTCTGATATCTCAATCGAATTGGCTCACTCAGATTATCATATTGTACGCAAATTTCATCATCATTTGATATCGCAAGCAAATTTGCTTAGTCACATGATCATCTTAAAAGTCTTTTTATATTTCATCATCATCTTCTGATATTTCAAAAAAATATACTAATTCAGATCATCGTAAACAACTTATGTGAACATACTTCTGATATCTCAAACAAATTTGATATCACTTAAACAATGTTTTTTTTTAGCTTTAACCTCAATACAGCGTTTTGTTTCTTTTTTCCAAACCTACACTTTTTCTCAATCGACAACCACTTAACAACTAATTTTTTAAAAGAATATCTTTATTTTATTCAATCATCTTCTTATATTTCATGAATATCTTCTGTTTTCAACAAAATGCCATCATCTTTAAAGTTCGATAAGCCTTGAAAAACTTAAACTGGATTTTGTTCGTAATACTACGCCCACTTTTTGCTACTAAAGAAATCTAAGACAGAATCCAATTTTAACAGAAAAGTAATAAGTTTTTGAGAGAGCATTAAAAGTAACACATTTTTCATATAGTATGTTGCAAAACAAAGAACAAACACGAATAAGTGTGTGAGTGAGTGAGTGTGTGAGTGAGTGAGTGAGTGAATGAATGAGTGCATGTGTTTGTGTGTGTGCTGTAATGTATTAGTGTGCGTGTCAGCTCAAGGCCATGCTTGACGCAAAGCCAAGACAGAGAAGAAACTGAAGCAAAACAAAACTGTAGTCGACTTTTGAGCGCCAACTGTGGTAACACTGGAAAGCTGTGTCTGTATATGTGTAGATGTGTGTGTGTGTAGATGTGTGTGTGTGAGTGTGTGTGTGTGTGTGTGTGTGTGTGTGTGTGTGTGTGTGTGTGTGTGTGTGTTGGCGTATCTGTGTATTGTGTCTGCCATAAATATGACAAGCTGTCATTGTTTTTCGGGGGAGTTTCTATTAGTTGCTCGGCTGCTTACCTAGCTCCAAGCTACTTTATGACTTAATTTCTCAGGCAGCCAAACAAGTTACTTATACGCCAAGTTGTACTAATAAGTTAATATGCAAGCTTGCTTTGCTTGGCACTTATTTTATACATTTTTTTTTTCTTGGTGTCAGCTTAGCGTCTGGCAGTAGCTGACAAATTGAAAATAAAATGGGATTTAAGCACAAGTGGGAAACTCGTGCTCTTGTTGCCCGAAATGCCATATTTATGCCACAAATTGTGTTGGCCAAAAGGAAAAACGCGTGCTAATGTGTGTGTGTGTCTGTGTGTGTGTGTGTCTGTGTGTGTGTGTGTGTGTGTCTGTGTGTGTGTTTGCGTGTAAGTTTGGCCCGGGGCCGCAGCACAAACAATGGCGCATGCAACTAGAATGTTGGTTGGATCATGGCCTGGGCTGGCCAGAGGAAACTTGGCCAGAACTCAACAGAGCTGCTGTTAATGGCTATAAAGATTTTGGCCGGCAGCTGACAGCTCAAGGTTGCCTTTTATGTTGCCTCTGCTTACGCACTCGTGCGCTCTCTTTCGCTCTAGCTCTATCTCTCTCTTGGGCTGGCTCGCTCAATAAATTTCAATGAGTTTGGCGCATTACAATGGGCGTGCCCTGATTTGAATGAAGTTCCTTATATACTATACTATATAACGTTATAATAAACTGTTATAACGCTCCGTAGAACTGTAACTACTTATGACAATGCCGCTCTTAGCCAGAACAAAGCAGCTGTTGATGTTGCCAATGTTTCTGCCTCTTAGACAAATTTCAAGATAAGACATGCCTAGCATACTATGTATCTGTATACACTCAATAAAACTATGAGATACACAAGTTTGAGATACATTGTGCTGACAGCAACCCTTTTTTCTCTATCTCTCTCTTAATTATGCAATAAATTGTGCTGTCGCTGTGAATAAGACTTATATAAATATATATATTTATATTAAATTTATGACAGCCTTAAGCAGAAAAGCGGTAAATAAATTCGTTTTAATTTTTGAACATAATGCAATTAAATCAGGCGTTAATTGACATTTTGCCCATAATTGGAAAAATCTTAGCTTAAAAGTGACAGTGTGAAATTTTCGTAAATTATATTATAGATTGCAAATCCTTTTAAAATGTATCATTTATTCATTAGCATAAATTTTCATGAAAATGTTGCTTGCATAAATGAAATGCTTTGCGAAAGAGTTGCTTTTTTTCTTTTTACAAAAAGTGAGTCATTAAAATGGCTTTGGATGCCCATATGGCACACCTGTGCAAGTCCATAGCATGATAAATCACATACTCAATGCCTTTTGCATAAAAATACAGCTTTAGCCAACTTTTCTGACATACAGCATCTGGCATGACGAACATTTTTTAAAGTGAAATAACTCCATCTTCTTCTTGAAGGGATTACGGCCTGATATAGCACTTCCTTTCAAGCGACTGTACTTCATTTGTCTGCGAGTGTTGGACAACAACCTTTACTGAGGGTGATCGATTTTATCGCTTAGTCCTGTTTAGCGACCAGGGGAAGCCTGTTTTATCTGAACAACTGAACTTTTCGTAATTCGCTTGCTGACGGGTTCCCTGCGAGGTCTGATAGTGTACACCATCTTTACTACGTATCAAACCAGAAATATCTTGACCTAGTTGAAAAATGAGCTAGAAGATAAAACAGTAAACTTTATGGTGCTGAAATTTGAGTAATGATGCAATCTGATGCAGATGCCTTTGACGTGTTTGATCGGAAAGTACTACGTACGATCTTTGGTCCTTTACGTGTTACCGAAGACTAGAGCATTCGCTGAAACTACGAACTCTACGACGATATTGATATAGTCAAACGAATCCAGCGCATCCGCCCGAATGGTTATATTGTGCATATGGATGAAGAAGCTACCGCTTCGATGCGGTTGTTAAAGGAAGGCGACGAAGGGGTAGGCCATGACTCTAACTATCGATAGTATCGAATCTTTTTATCTATCGACCGGAAAACACCCGCGCGAAATAGAGAAGCCTGGAGGAGTGCTCTACACCAGGCAGTTGTTACCGGGAAACGGGTTGTTATGGTCAGTCGAGCAGAAGAATTTTGCCAAATGTTACACGTACCCTACATTAGTCGGATATTCTGGTGTTCTACTCAATACCCACACTTCACTCTGCATAGAGATCGCAAAATTTTATTGAATCA
Organism: Chymomyza caudatula; assembly: GCA_035041775.1. Classification (NCBI taxonomy): domain Eukaryota; kingdom Metazoa; phylum Arthropoda; class Insecta; order Diptera; family Drosophilidae; genus Chymomyza; species Chymomyza caudatula. Next base: position 1,113,813 of record JAWNKW010000137.1, on the reverse strand, counting down.
CGGAGTTTCTCAGTCAGCATAGCAGTTGGAGCTCGAAGACTAAGAAAACTTTATTTTTTCAAGTTGCATTGCCGCCAGTATCGTATATTTGGGAGTTTTCAAACTATTACGTCACAAAATCTCTTATATGTCAAAAAGCAAGCAGTCTTTTTCTACTTCAAAGTCACGGTATTAGGTATTAAAATGTGAGAAAATGGAATAGCAAATCAAGACTGGGAATTCAAAGTTTCCATCACCATTTAAAATCTGACCGTGATGCCAACCAGTTTTTCAATTCCGTGTAGAGAAACTTGCAAGCATTTCAAGAAGTAGTTGCGACAATCAAGCTCCTGTATTACCTGTAAAATGCGATTTCTTCTGAGTACAGTAAACCAATGGAATACTATAAGTTAATGAGTATTATAAGTATTTTATTACAAAATCGGAACGATAATATCGATATTTTGGCAAAAAAAAAAAATATAATAAACCATCTACTAGCACGCCTTTTTTTGCTGTAAACTATAAAAATTTCTCTCATAAATGTCATTAGAAATGCACATCTCAGGTAATTAATATTTTCAGACCCCATGATATAACAATAGAAAACGATACTTTTCCGCAGCACTTAGTCTAAAACAATGGAAATTCCATTAGTTTCCATTCCCATTTGTTTTTAACAACATAATAAAATTGCAAAACCAACTTTGCAAATTAATGATTTTGTAAAGAATTTCAATATTTCAAATAATATGTACATATGTTATGTACATGTAAGGCAGTTTTGTGTAAATACTTTTAGCACGCGCCATTTAAATAAGGCTAAAAAAAAATATATATAACCCATAAATGGCAAATTAAACTAAAATTATTGTAATAATGGCAGTAATAATTTTGTAACCTATTTGCATTTTATTTATGCGATATACAAATTTTTTAAATTGAAAACTGCACGCAAAAACCTTTAACGTTAAGTAAAAAAAAAAAGGTTCTTAAATAATTAATTGAAAGAAAAAAATCACAAACACATTCAAAATATGTTTTAAAGCGAGACTTTTATTACACACAAAATATACATCAAGTGATTTATCAACGTCATTTTGTAGTTTTCGCATTAGGGACGATTTTTAACATTTTGGACATGCGAATTATTTTTTTATAGCTTCATTTTCTTTTTTCCATTTTGCATTTAACACGTACATAAAAAAATATGCGGGGTTGTGGAGCTGACATGATAAAAATATCAAATGTCACTCGGTCGACGCTTTTAATGGTAATCACGTAGCACATCATAATAATGAAGTAAGTTTTTAACACACAAGAATATGCACTACTTAGTGCGTGCTACTCATATACTCTATAATGGATTTGGTTATTAAGTTAAAGAGAGTGTGTACATTTACTGTCAGAACAGTTGTTACCCTTTTCACTGTTTTATTTTAGCGCATTTCATTTTAAGCGAATTTCTCCGTCACCTTTACAAGGTTTTTTTTTTTGTGTATTTCACTCAGCAAAGTTTGACGGATTTTCCTTACGCTTTTAAAAATGTTCTTAAAAAGTTTTCTTTTAGTGAACTTTATAATCCATTTTTGACTGAATATCCCATTTTCCATAAGGATTGTTTAATGAATCATCAACAACAAATATTGACTGAATTTCCCTTTCGCGTTTAAAAAATATCCTGAACATTATAAGCGCATGTGAAAAAGCGAATTTTCACCGAACTTCCCTTTTGCCTTTACAAATGATTTTTTTTTTTTGAATTTCAATCAGCTAATTTTGAGTGAACTTCCCTTCCGCTTTAACGAACTTAATTCAGGAAAGTTTTTTGCTAATTTAAAACATTAAACTTTGCCTGAATTTCCCTTTTCCTTTTATAAATATCCCGAACGAATTTCCAACAAATTTTGACTGAAATTTCCTTTCGCTTTGATAAATGTCCTTAACATTATAAGCGCATTTGAAACAGCGAGTTTTTACCGAATTTCCCTTTTGCCTTTACAAATAATTATTTTGTGAATTTTCTCTCGCTCTTACAAATTTCCTTAAGGATTTCCCTTTAATAGCAATTCGTATGAAGTTTTCAAAAAAATTATGCTTTAACGCATTTAAATCTTTAGAAATAGTAAAAATTTCCATTTCTTTTTTGTCATATATTTTTGCAGACATCTTTTTCAGCTCAATTGCAATTTGTCTGTATGCCAGATATCATTTCAAGACGAGTTACTTTCAAAAAGCGATTTGTCAATGTGCCAGAATTGTTTAGTAAGCATCTGGCCGACGAATTTCAATGAACAAAAACTGGCAAAACTGTCTAGAGATTTCCAGCACAACCCCGAGTAAGATCGTATTGCATGCGAATTTCATTGTACAAACGTTTTCGAATTGAATTCATGAGCTCTCAACGTCAAGTCAATTTATTCCACGAAATTCTGCTGAAAGTTCGTAAAGAGAAACAGGCAAGGGAAATATATTCGTTCATTCAAATTACTCCAAAGCTGAAAGATGGAACAGTTGTCTATATGATAGAATATTTATATTATTTGAAAACTTAAAAATTCTATTAGAATTTCGTTGAAGACGAAATCGATTTGCTTCTTTTGAGTTTTTAAATGTTATATTTCATATTTCAATGAAATCCAAAGCAGTTTGCATCGAACTTTGAAGAACGATTGTTTGTTATCATCGATTTATCTAAGCTTCTACGAAGTATTAGAAGATAAACCCAAAGCATTTCTTTCTTTTGACCTGTCCAAAAAGTTGGTTTTTTTTTTTTATAGATTTTAAGTAGTTTCTAAAGCATTGAATAGAATGCTAAATGAAAAAGTTTGTTGTTTTTCACACACAGACTTCCGTTGTGTTAAAGACATGTATCTAGATCAGGGGTCGGCAGAGACAGTTGCCAATGCCAAGTGAGAAAACAATATTGTTATAACTTAAGTGCTGATAACGTCTCTGCATCAGCTGCCGGACCCTGATTTAGAAAATAGATTTTTTGGTGTTACTTTGGCAATCGATATATAAATATGCTAAGCAAAATTTCAGAGTGGTACCCATAACTTCGTAATAAAGCAAAGTTGTCTGGTGAAACTCTATACCATTCGAAAGATAAAATGTTCGTGGTTTGCAGAATGTAAGTTTCTTGGATCCGTTGCGTTTTAGTCAGGTAAAAGTGTATTTTAAGTTAAAAATGTACTCTGTATACGTTAGAAAAACAAACAACAACAAAGTACAAACGTGGTAATTTCGTGTTTTCTTTTCTCCTCTGAGATTGTTATAAGCGTTAGAAACTACATTAAGCCTATAAACTTTTATATATGTGTTAATGTTACAAAATGCTCTAACAAACCATGCAATTGTTGTATAATTTCTATATAGGGTATACACAACTGGCGCTACACCGAGAGTTTGAGTTATTTAAAATATGCATAAACATTTGTCTGCTGTTTTCTTTGACAATACAACGTTTCTCTCTGCGTTGTCGTTGTTGTTGTTGGTGTTGGAAAATATGGAAATGCATGTGATTATCATATCATTTCATTTTGTAATTTGATTGACGCTTAGCCATACAACAACAACAACAGCAACAACAACAGCAACAACAAGAGCAAAAGTAACAGCAAACCAAATATAAATACATAATAATAATATTATAAAATCTTTGCGGCATTTTACGCTTAATGTCATAATCGGCTTGAAGGGCAAAAAAGAAAATGTTTTATTTTTGATAATATTTATGTAATTTACATTTCTGTGACAATTTTCCTAACATTTGCATGAGACGTCACAACGACACACACTTTCTCTCTCTCTCTCAACGCGTCAATCTTGACTACTATGAAAAGTTATATGTGTTTAAGAGCGAAATAAGAGAACAAATTGTCGTGTCACATAAATTAGCAGAAATATGTGAAATGAAGATTTTGATGTTGTCAGAAAGAAACCATCAACAAAAAAAAAGTGTACATATTTACAGTTAAATATAGCTTTAACTAAACAGGAAGCACATAAATCTCATGAATGATATAATTGCAGACTTAAGAGTGATATAGATGCTAGAGTATATATAGTATGTAGTTATGTGCTATAGTTTGTAGTTTTTGCTAATAATACTTTCTACTTAAGTTGTGTTAAGAGAGTTGAACTAAATTTGGGGCTTAGGTTATAGTGTGTTTACACGCTGATGGCAAGAGCGTTGCATGCAAAAGTATCTATGTTGACAGTGTTGCATAAACAGGAACAGGTCTTTCAGACGCTGATATGAAGATCGGGTGCATCTGGTTCTTGGTAGGACAGGGTGAAGCTCCCTGATCCCTGTTTATACCTTTACTAATTTGACGCACTACCTTTACAAGGTGCCCCCTGTTTAGCAGCTCTATTTACCACTAGGGGTTAGGGCTAATATGTGCAGCGAAGTCTGCCCACGACTTTAATAGGTTTGTGCGTAGGGTTTGAGCCACATCGCGTAAAACCCCTATCTCAATGGAAGATGGTATGAGCTGCCTGGACAAGTTCTCTACATTAGGCCGTAGCCCGCTAACGAGTTGCTATGGCCAGTCAAGAAGTAAAAGAAGATATGAAGTTCGCTATTCCTACGGCCTAATTTTGAACAGCTCTCATAAGCTTTTCATGAAGTATGCACCCAAGTACTTGAGTCGTCTTTTGCAGAAGGCCAACAACGGCTGAGCGTCTCTTCCTGCTTCAAGAGCAGAGCACAGCTATTAGTTTGTTATTTATCTCTGGCCAACTTTATCGAGTAGTGCAAGAGTTTAGCACATTCAGCCTTTTTGATTGACTTTATGTTTGAATAATTGATGAATTTGTAGTTTGCAGGTCATCATATGAGATGCTTGAGATGCTTACTTCGCTCATAACGTGTAAGAAGAAGGTGAATGAAGGCGACACAGGAACTAGTAATTCACAGAATCTGATTCCCTTTTTAGAAATCGCTTAGGTGTCATTATGACGTAACACTTTATTTGAGAAACTGTAAGTTAAACCAACGTGTTCACTAGTAGTTTTAGTTACAGTAAAGACGAAAAGTCATATGGGCATTTCCATGGCTATGCACGTGACAGTCGTACCTCTTCAATATTCAGAAGAAGAAAAACAAAGAAAAACAAACAATTTGTTTACCTTCTTTTGATTTTTGGATAGAAATTTGCAAGCATAGTATTTAGAGTAAAAGCTTTGAGCCGCCAACAGTATGATATGAAAGATATTAGCAAGCAATGAGTTATACGTGACGTGACAGAAAATAGAAGTGGCTTTCTTTTGCATCTATAAAAACTTAAAAGTATAACTATATTTAGTGTAAAAGGTTTGAGCTTTGGACAGTATGGTATAGAAACAATTAGCAACCAATTAGTTATTGATGACGTGACAGAGAATAGAAGTAGTCTCTAGATAGTTTACGGATTCAAAATCAGCGACCCAAAATTGAGCGGAAAAGGTATGTTTTAGCCATAGGACTTTAATTGAGGCCAAATTTGTTGCATAGAGTTATTTGTAGACTAAAGAAATATATTATAACAGTTTTCTATTGTTCACACCCTACAATACCAACTGAACACCAAATGACGTGCTTAATTTCCAAAAATAGACACGCAAACTACCAAAGTTTCCTGAACAACTCACAAAAGCTTTCGTATCCTTTGGAAAATACACTTATTTGCACACAATATTGGTTGTAAAAGAACTAGGCCAAGAAATTGAAAGCGGGTCATGTACTTGGCTAACGCTTGACCCATAACTGTAATCAAAACGGAAATAGCCGCGCAATGCGTTTCCGTTATAGCTAAATATAGTATGTGAGACTTACGGTTTTTATTAACCCTCAAGTGACCTGCTTATTAAATATGCGCTGACATAAGGCATAATACACTCAAAGTATATATATATATATACATATAGAAAGACTATATAAAAGTAATAATTGTTGTAGGAAAAAGTAAAAGTTGACAAGTGTGACGTAGTTGTGTGCATGTAAGTGAATGAAATTAGCACAACAATAAAAGTTGGGAGCACACGCGAGACCAATTAGTGTTTCGGGTAGCAGTATGTAGGTGTTATATACCTAGGTGGATTGTAAGTTCCTCCCTCGGGGGCGTGGCAGCTATGACATGCGCATTGTGGCAGGCTCAATGCATAAATTGACAGTAGGAAATGAACTAAAAAGATGTTGATAATGAACACAATGGGCAAAAATCAAATGTCATAAAGGCACACAGCACAATGGGCACAACACACATTGTTGTTGGCCTGTTCAAAATGTGTCAAACGCAACTTGGCCAACAACGGGCAATATAGACCAGGCCAACCACAACTACAACTACAACAACAACTTGAAAAATGTGTGAAAAAATGTGGCGGCGCTTGGACGACTATAGCAATTTATTTTTATACTCTTGTGTCTCCGTATTTTAGTTTATATTTTTCTACGTTTTAGGAGCCCAACAATTGTGCACATTTTTTTACGTATTTTCCGCGCCAAATCTGTGCGAAATATTTTCACAGCATTTTCCATTTTTGGGAGCAGTTTGGCATTTTTGCAGCATTGCAGTTTTACAGTCAGGTGTTGCTGCTCAATTTACACCCGTATTAATTGGCTTTAGGGTTTAGGAGACTTGTTGTGCAGCGCGGGGGCTTTGAGTCTGTTGCTTGTCAGTTGATTTGCCTACTGGTATTGTGGCCGGTGGCCAACTGTGCGTATGAGTAACTATTTTTTGGTGCGACAGTAGCCACAAATCTACAAAAATGTCAGCGACAATGAGTGACATTTGTATTGATTAGTAATGTGATTAATCATGTCTCTGCATGTGTGTAAATGTTTTGTGTGTCAGTGGTTCATTATTTAATGGCATTACGCATACGCCATGTGTGTCTAAGCCACAAAAACAATGTAACGCAGCTTGACGCTTACATAAAGCGATTTGTGATTTATATAAGCAACTCATTAGCGTAGATTTCAAGCTAAAATTGTTGCATAAGTTGTTCCGCAACCTTGTTGCATTCTTCGGCATACATGCGGGTACTTCATTGTTGCATGAAAACCCATCGTTATCGTTAGTCATAAAAGCTATTACTAGCAAAGTCACTATAGGTACTCGACAGTACTAGCTAATTATAGCTTTTATAATCGATTAAAAATTGTGTTTTGGAGTGCTTGTAGAATTGAAATCAGTGAACTAAAATGAAGCACTCTCACCTATAGAAAGTAAAGCTGAAGAGAAAGAGAACACATTATGCATTCTTAAAGAGCCTACGCCATATTTTGACTCTTCTAAACTCTTGTTTTTTGTCATTTGGAATCAAATTTTTAAAGTTATGATTAGACGACTGTTACGCGAACCGAGATTTTCAAGCGAGGCACCTTATCTCGCACGGTAATATCGCACGTATGTTTCTCGCTTTGTAACCCTATGCGACTTGCTTCATATAAGAATGCATTCTAATATAGAGCGAGATTTTGTGAGAGATTTTTTCAATGAAGTTCTCGTTTCGTGTAGGCGCTATTTCAGGGTAAGACCTACGATCAGATGGTGTTAGCCTCGGGTGGTGCTATGCTTAAATGGTGTTACGCTTGTATCTAAGTACAAAACTTCGCTGATAAAGTTACACATTTTTGCGCTGGTACGCCAGCCTTGAGCTTTGCCGTATATTCGTTATAAAATAAAAAGAACTCGCGTTTTGGAGTCGCAAATAGAGTCTATGTTCTAAAATTGAAAACATGAGTAGGTACCTTACACGTATGAACAACGGAACATAAAATTTAAGTATACAGAATTTTTAATGTTTGCTTTGTGACTATTTTTCACAAAACCACCACTACTTTTGAGGATTGAGGAATGCATGATGGAATGCTGGTATGGGAATTGGCCAAATAGTTGTTAGTTCAAGCAACCATCGCTATACCATTGAAAACTGTTTACAAAGTCTAACAAACTACTCAATGAACTATCGGAGGAGTGCGATACCTATCATCGATGGGTGAACTGACCGGCACACTCGAAAGATTGATACTCATTACATGATTATGTTCAATAAAATTAGGTCAGAATCAAGCATCAATGTTACTAGACAGCGAGTGGGATGTATGTCCAGTATCACACCCAGATATCCCAACCATTCCAAAATTGAGCAATTTACAGTGTATGAAAAATACAAGTTTTAGGTCTTGGGATATGGTATCGTTATATTTAGCGATAAGATGATTCAGGCGATTACTACAAAACGAGATTTGGGATGACCTTTTTAGAAAGTAAACCGTGGCCGAGAATCCCTAATGGTTTGGGATGCACTGTGTGCTAAATAGTGTCACCCCAAATACACAGTATGAGTTTTCCCGGGACGAACCTCTGCACAGGCATATTATGAGTTGTTAGATTGTGTGAATTTTTCTTGATTTTTAAATGTTTGATGTCCAAAAACTAAATTTTAAATGTACGCTGAAATAACTGGTTTACTTACTACTTTTAGTCGAAAACTGACTTTGGGTTTTCATTTCGTTAGCAAGCGACTTCAAAACGCCAAAAACTAACTAACTAACTTTTGCTTCTCAATTTCAATACCCAAACATTAAGGTCCAAGTTTTCAATTACTAAACTTTTGCTTTGCTGAAAATTAAAAATTTTGTGCCCTTTTTAACTCAAATTCGCTGCGAAATTACTTTTTTTTTATGCTCAAAGCAAACACAATAGAGAATTATTACTTAAGGGATTTAAAATAAGCAAAGTAAATTTCAATAAAATCAATTTTATGAAAAATTGTATGTTGCCTGAAACAAATAACAACTTTTTGCTTAAAAAATGTAAAAAACTATAATAATGATTAATATAAGAAAATACCAAGTAGCACAAAAAGTATAAAAAAATTTAAAAAAAAAATAAAAAATTATTACCAACTGGAGATGCGGGGCATCGATCCCCGTACCTCTCACATGCTAAGCGAGCGCTCTACCATCTGAGCTACATCCCCATATAACGGCACTTGCTCAACGCCCGAAAGTAACGTAAAATTATCGACCGAAACTATTTACGGCTAAACTGTACTATTTATATATGCAGCGATCGGCGGCCCATTCGCATTAACTGATTAGTATGCCGCCAACATAGTCAAAATTGTCGACTCGGTCGATTTGGCGGATCTAAAAATAGACTACAACAAATGCCGTTAGTTCGTGCCGCTGATTATGCATGAACTTGAAACTATGGCTAATGGAGGGAGGTCTGAGGCCTGTTCAAGAAATGATTGGATTATCTGAGCGCTTTATAATTGACACTTTAATTGGCTTTATAATTGGCAACTTGCAACATATTGCAAAATATTGCAGTGCGCTTTTGTCCTTGGAAAAAGAATGACACTGGATAACGGTGCCGAGGCACGGCTTAGTTATAACTCAACTTAATTGCAACTAATATGTTGTTACAGTTGATTAAACAGCGGGCGTATGGGCGAGAAGGAGCGCGAGCGAGAGTAGTGCATCCCGTAGCGCATATTATAATACGATTCCGTCTGGAGAACTTGCGCGTTTGTAGCCTAAAATTGGGTCACAAGTTGTCGGTCTGTCGGTCGGTCGGTCTGTCGGTCGGTCGTCACATAGCAGCAGTTAGTTAGTCGTTATGATGGAGGCGTCCACACGCTGATGATGGAACATGCTGAACGTGTTTGGGATGAGAGTGCCGCGCGTAGCGGACGACGGACGACAGACGCCACCGCCAGCAGTAGCAGTTATAGCCGCTCTAGCAGCTGTTGGCCATTTACTTTCCTTTGCCACTTTTTTTTCTCCCTCTCTCTTTCCCCTGCCTCTCTGTCTCCCTCTTACTTTTTCATCATTCTAAATTAACTTGCCTGTTGTGGCTGGCCAGGCGTCGCAGTGTCGTAGAGTCGCCTATTTGGGTCAGAGCCAGAGAGTGTACTACATCCTACATTGCATTGGCTTTGACGTCACCTTGTCTCGGCGCCGGCATAATCAAGTGTTTGATATCGAAGCAATAACAACTGCAACAACTGTGGCAATTGTGGCAACTGTAGCAGCAGGCTGCGGCTAATTAAAGTCGAAGTTTTTGCTCTGTTTTAGCCTTATTTCAGCTCCAACTGACGCGGCTAATTGTGCTTTAAGCCAACCACAACAGTTGTTTGATTTATACACAAGCTTGGTAATATTTTTATTTATTTTTTTCTTTATGCAACATACAAAAGAAATATTTCGAAAATGTTTCAGCAGCTGTTACAAAGCAATACAGCAACAATAACATAAAAATGTGCTTTAAAATTGTTTCACAAATCGTAAATACGTTGCCAGTGGCATATCTTAGCTAGGTATTTTTTTAAAAAACAACAAAAGACATTTCGTTTTATCTAAAAATATCAAAAATCTGATAGAAAACCACCGAGAACACTACCTGCAGTTGAGGAATATGGAGAGACGCCTTTTCAGACACAAAAAACGCGCAAAAGAGATGTGAAAAACAGGAATGACGTTAGAAAGTTCTTCCAAAAAGTCAAGCGTCTGGAACGTTTCCTTTGGTATCACCGATTGGAGAAGGCGCGCGCAAAGTAGAGGCGCTTGGCTCTACATCAGAGCATATATGGCAGTGAGCTAATGTCCGCAGTGAAGTCTGCCCAGGACCTTAACAGAGTCGTGCGTAGCGTTTGGGACCCATATTCCACCCCCGGTATAAGCCGCCTGAACAAGTGCCCCTACATTAAGCCGTAACCTAGTAACGGATTGTTATGGCCAGGCAAGAAGAGAAGGTTTTGAGTGCAATTGTTATCTCGATTCGAAGTGTCTCTCATTTATTTTTTTTGTCTTTTTTTCATTATAAAACTGTCGAATTTTTTGTATATGTAATAATTGCACAAATGAATATTATTATTTTTTCAAGTATTACCATTATATGCATACTTTTTTTTGTTGCAAATTTATATAACTTTTTGCTAAAGTTCACGTATAACTGTACGTTTAATTGAATTGTTTTACAACGCACGGATTTTTGTGTTATTTGCTTAATTCCATACATTTTTTGTTTATTGTTGCATTTCATTTGTTTTTCTTGTTAGTTTTAATTAAACTTTTTCCAATTAAATTGTGTTTCATATAAGCTTAAACGGAAAAGTAACGCATAAAATCAGGCCAATCATTTGCAGACCATCAAAATGTAGCAAAAGTAAATCCCGGGCATGCAATACAGTAAAAACTTTTTAAAGTAAAACAAAAAAAAAAGTACGACCACAGCAAACACTTGAAAGCAAGGACAAACGGTCTTAAAAATCAAAATGGACGCCGCTGCGTTGCATTAAAAAAAATCACGAATGCATCATAAAAACTTTGCACATCAACGCACACAAACATACAAAATCAAAAAGAGAATGAGCGGGAGAGAGGCGGAGAGAGCGAGGAAGAGCCACTTTGCGCGGGAGATGGTAATGGACGGCGGGCAAAAACATCTCTGCGAACAAAGTACAGTCTGTGAAAAATACTATAAAAATGGCGGTCAAGGGGTAGACTGTGAAAGCACTTGAAATGTAGATAGATAGATAGAGAGAGAGAGAGAGAGCAAGATACTAGTCGACGACAAGTGAAGGGTCGTCGGGCGGGTCAGAAGAGCCAACCTTTTTTCCTTTCATTCTTCCTGATTGCATTTCACTGTGTGTGCAGTTTGATGAGATGCAGTGCGACCAAAGGGCACAGCCTCATTTGCTGATGGATTAGTCCAAAGTGCAGCAGTGGCAGTGGAGAGAGCGAATGGAATTGGCTTCCGAGCATACAAAACGGCCCACACCTCTTGGCACTTCACACTTGGCAATACGTATACGCCTGGCGGGTTCCGAGACCGAACTGCGTGTAATTTTTGCCTTTGCCTTTGCCTCAACCATTGCAGTTCGACCGGCGGCGCTTGACCAGCATTTTTTTGTGGTATCATTAAAGCATTACACTATTCGGACTTTTTTTTCGTCTGTTGTTTTTGTGGCTGTTGCACGCACAGCAAAATTTTGATTGATGATTGAATGCAGCATACTCAGAGACAGCAACAACAACAACAATAATGACAGACGGACAGACTCATTTCAACTGATGAGCAACAGCTGCTTAATGATTAAGCGCACACAATTTGGCTTGGCTAAAAGGAAATAACTTGGCCTTTTTATACACTGTAATCATTTAATGGCTAAACGAGTCATTTTAACTTTGTGTGAATCTATAAGACGCACAGCAAGTATAACAAAGAATTATAGGGGTTTCATAGGCATGACAAATTCATACATTGATGTGCCAGAAAACTGCTTCAACTTCTTCTAACCTCGAAGAAAAGAGTTTCGCACCAAAAGTAAATTCTACATCTTTAAGGGTTTTAGAGATCTTTCATAATAACTTTTAGCCTAAGCTTCTCAATTCTACAGAATTCTGGCACACCGTTCTATACTCCTGTGCTCAAAACGAGATGTAAATAAATCGAAGTCGTTTCGTGTTCTCCTGTATAATATTGTAGGTATAGATTGTTTATTTCAATTTGATCTCTAGCATATCCAAGATTTTTACACCCAATCAAAAAATTTCAACTAGACCATTTCATGAAACTTGAGCCGCACATAACAGCTAAATAAGAAAAGCATCGTTTCGCAAACACTGTATATTTAAATTTCAAATGTTTTGAAAGTTATCGATAAATCAATATTTGGATAAACTATCATTTGTGTTAAAAAACATCTCATGAACTTTGAATATTTAAATATCTGCAACATATTTTGAAACTATTGCCGATAGTGTCGCATTGAATATTTTCGATGGTTTCAAGAAAAAGATTCGTTAGCAAAGATAGACTCATCGGTTCGAAAAGATTCAATACTATCGATAGTACTATTGGTTATTTTTCCTTTAAAACCTACGCCGCTTTTCTAGTGTTTAAACTATTGATAGGCAATTGATCTATAGTGAGACACAAAGGGAAAAATCTATATATCAATAATACTATCCATCAGCTATATCCATATATCTTTCTATACTTGTAAAAGTTTTCAAAAAAATTATAATAATCGTAAAATTCTACAAGTTCTTTACATTCTAGCTTAATAAGGGGAAAAGTTCTACGAAGAATTGGCAGAAAATTTCTAAAACTTAAACTTTCATGTCGAAATCGACGTAGAAAAACTGAGAAACAATTGGTGTTCGATGATTCTGAGGAAGTGAAAGAACAGTACTCTCGAATGTACAGTTAGATGCCACAACTGACACAACTCATGTCTGCACTGAATTAGTATTCTTAAATCAAGATTTTTATTCGAAATTACTATTCGTACAGTTGAACTTTGATTTTATAGCCAAAAATGAAATAGTAATCTTAAATTTTCGCTCCTTTAAACTTAACTATAGAAAGAGCATTTCACAGTCGTACTAGCTCAACATAAACGTACTCAGTCACAGCGTCTTTACATATTTTGCATATCTCTTGCTATTTTGCTCGAATTTATTTTTATGGTTATTTTATACAAATTTCTTAAATGCAAAAATTTTTCATTTAAATTTGATAACAGTCACTCAACTCAATTTATGTAATTTTGCACGAATTTTATATATATTTATCTGCAATTCATTTGATTTTCACGTAAAACTTGGGAAATATTTGCCTAGATAGTATTCTTGTTGTCTTATTTACTGTGCAAATATGTGTATCTAGGCGCTGAGAGAAATGGCAATCTGTATTTGTGTAATCTTAGAGCAAACAATGGAGCAAATTACCTAGGTAACCATCGGGTACATACATATGTATCTATATAAATTGGCAAGTGTTTTTCCTGACATTTCCTTTAATTATGCGTTGAAAAATGCGACTCAAATTTAATGGGAAAGCGTATACTACGTATACATTATTTTCATACGCCTTGTTGGTTTTTTTGCAACATTTCATAAATATTCAATACATTGGCCATAATCTTTTGACGTTTATTGTTGACATTAATTACTCAATGATGAAATTACTCATATATATATATATATATATATATATATATATATGTGTGCACAAGTATCTACATATGCAGCTGAAAGCCATAAAGGTGTCATTTAATGTTTATTTATCTTCGTACAGTTGAGGCGTTTAATATGCACTATACCTCGTTTTTAATGCATGAATTCTGATTTATGTTATTTGTAGTAAGTTCGATACTTTGTTTATTACGTAAGTTCGAAAGAAAGCGACTTTGTCTTAAGTTTTCGTTATTGTCAAATTAGCTTGAAAGTGTGTGACTTTGCCTTTAGTTTTGAGTACTGTTAAATTGGTTCGAGAGAAAGTGACTTTGTCTTGAGATTTTAGTACAGTTTAATTAATAATAAGAGAGCGACTTTGTCTTATAGTTAAATTAGTTCAAGTGAGCGATGTAGCCTTGAGTGTTCAGTAAAGTTGAATGAGTTCTGTTGTAGCCATATATACACTAACGTAACACAATTAACATTAAACCATGTAAACAGTGGAATACCCTGTACCCTTTTTTCCCAATAAGCACTAAATCCAGCCTACGGTAAAATGGGAACGAAAGTATTTTCTTTTATGTATCTTTTTACAAGTTCGCTATGACTGTAAGCATTTTCCTATTGAGCAGTTCCAATTGACAAGTTTTCTTATTGGAAAGTGGGGGTGACACGAGTCTCCATACCAAATTTTGTAACTCTAGCTCACATGTATCCATATCTACAAGTACTGGAATTTTGGCACAGTTTATTGGCGAGGGGGGTTGAAATCAGCATATTTTGGACTATAGCTTTTGATGTATTTATCTGATTTCGATAATTATTGAAACATAGATGCACATAAACACGACGCACACCTCTGTTGAGTTTCGAGATGATAGATTGAGATGATTGATTTGCTGTAAACCGCAAAAATATGTCACGGGGGAACGGGGTGAGATATCGAAATAATTCGAAAAAACTGCACTGAATATGTATAATGGCAAAAAATTTTATAGAGAGAAATTTATGAGAACGGTGCGACAACACGGAGAGACAGACGGACATGTCTATATCCACTCGACTATTGCTCCTCACCCTTTTTGCCCATGGAACATATAGTGTGCCACGCCTTCTTCTGCCTGTTACATAAATTGCACAATTCTATAATACCCTTTTACACTTTGTGTACAGGGTATAATTACTTGAAACATTGTTGCTTAAATACGCCACACACGAATTTTTGCCAAAGAATATAGCATAATTTTGATTTAAAATATCTGTTAGCGCGCCTTAGGGTTAAGACAGACTCGTATGCCGTCATGGCTTTACAATGTAAAGATGAGATGACGCTAGCATATTAACTAAAATCGGGCCAAATATCGCAAACCTAGTTAGATTGAACCAAACGAACTGTAATTGGGCCATAATTGTACGAAACGAATGAGAATCGAAGATATAGGCCAACAGTTCCAAGGAAAGGTTAGTTTGATCGAACTCAGAGATGCCTTTTCTTAGCATGTTGGCACAACAACTAACGGGACTATGAGCTTGTCCCGCGCTTATGCTAGCGCACACTAGATGGCGCCACATTATTCTTCATAAACTAGTAAGCATGAGGACAGTGCCAAAGATTGCTTCCTTTTCTTACTTTTTATATTATTATTTAGTACATTACTCTAATATGATATATCGTTATTTCATATAGCTTTGTTTTTATATGCCAATAAATAGCTCACAATAAATTGTGATTGAGCATTAAACAACAAAAAATGCAGTCTTGATGTATCCATAAATTGTAAGTGTATTTAAAAATAGTTTTTACCAATTTAACAACAAAACATTATCATATCTTATAGTAATGCTATAAAAAAGGTTTGGAAAAGTGCTTGAAAATGCCAACAACAGTTTTTCATAGTTTTCCAGCTTCTGTTTAAGCCATTTTTATTGCGTCTATTTTACCGTATTATTGGTATTACTATAGACCACAACAACGTTGGGAAACTCTTGTTTGTTTGCAGAATTGCACACTGTGCAACGCGTGTGGCAACTGTTCATTTTAAGCTCTTCATCCATATAATTTAAATATTTAATTTTGTTATCAAATTGAAAAGCATGTGGGCTTGATTACATGGCCAACACACGCCCACCTTTAGCCACTTTAAGCCTTGCAGCACAGATGCAGGTCAATTAGCATTGATATAACATATAAACAGTATATTTCGAAATTTAAAGCATTTCAGGCTCAAAAATTTTGTTGTTAAGCAAAAGAAACTTGAGAGAAACGTTTATAAATATTGCTTTGCAATAATTAGGCAAATGTTTATCAATCATTTAGCGCTGACAGTGAGTTAAACCATATGTGCTATGGTCAATCATGACATACAGACTGACAGATGCTCTGCCAAAACACCGACATATCTTACAAATATGCTGACCTACATCAAATATTTATCTATTGTTGCCCTTAATTAAAACATGAATTAATTAAACATTCATGTTTCATTTGATATTCATTTTGCCTTCATTTTGCCTCATGAACTCAGCGCGAACATCGATAGTCCGAATTTCTGCTTAACTCACAAATCAGAAACAAATTGCTTAAAGACAAATGCAAACCGACTGTTGTTAATATTGATTTTCAATTTAGACGCCATTAATAATGTATCACATTAGAAGACCAGCTGCACCAGTCCATAGTCTATAATCTATGCAAATCACACCAGAAACACGTTTCGAATTGCTGCCGCTTTCAAATTTGTTCCCACACAAACGGATCTACATCATGATTTTACGGCGAAAAAGTGTCACACTAAAATAGACAGATTAAAAGCGACTGTTTAAACTAAGAAAGTAAAATAAAACTATAAATTCCGCACGTCCAAGATAAATACTCTTTGCAAGGCAATATTAAAGTACACTAAAATCAGTTTTAAGGTAATGAAGTGTAGTAAAAAAGGGGAAGATGAGCTCAACATTCTTCATTTGAGAATGTTTCCAGTTAAGCTTAAACCAACCACAAAACATTTCAATTTATTTTGGAACCAATTTTCTTTCGCAATGTAACATTATAGACGGAAATCCCAAAAGAATATTTGGCAACCTCGCCTAGGCGACAGTAGCGCCCTCTATCGCGCCGCTGTTGGCGACCACGAAATCCGCTTTCTTCTTCGTTGGGTCAAATTACTTGGACATGGGAGTAGCTGTAGCAAGCTCACCTGAGCGACCACATTACCCTCTGCGGTAGAGAGGCGCCAGCAGGTCTTCACACCCTTTCCTTAGACCCTTCTATCACTAATCTTGCTTTTGTATTATCTACGTCGGGTTCAGTTTCAAATATAATGAAAAAACTAATCCGAAAGAAGATTCAATTATTGCATAACTTAGTTCAAACCACGCTTTTAAATTTTTACAAGATTAGACGCGTATTTACATTACTTATTAGCTTAATTGATAGAAAATGCAATTTCAGAGCGTTATCACACAATGTAAACATGCTTTTTAGCACTAAATAAGATAAGCATCAGAAAATTGCGTGCTGGCTATTCCGATTCTACCAAACATTCCAGTCCGAGTATATGCGTTATTTCATAGAATTAATATGACTCCGATTTAAAATAGTTAAACTAACTATAAAACGAATCAATTTTTCATGAAATTTACAAATACTGCTATAGAGCGTTGACAAATTGGAAGCCTATCGAACTTCGTAGGGAATAACAATTCGCCGGAGAAAGCATGTGAGCAGTTGGTACCATCTGTTTGTAAATCTCATCAATAAAAATGCATAATATACAATATTATTGAGGAGTAGTGCACTGTGCGATCCTTTGGATTTACTGCTTCTAGCTACTACTGAGTGTGTAGAAGCAGAACTGCACTAATGTTCGTCAAATTGACCTCAACATCAACACTAAAGCCGAACACCATAGTTCGAAAATCATCCACACAAAGCGTGTTGTGCACTATGAAACATGCCGATTCCATGACAGACTATCGTTATCGGCTACTATTCATTCGATTAAGCCGAAATGGTGCTGCAATACGAGCAAAGGCATGAAAAAGTTATACAAATGTTCAGTCTCAAGTCTCAAAAAGCGTTAAAAAACATTTGGCAATGCTCGAATGAATAATGGATGGACTGCAGCCACTTTATTCTACGAATATTTCTAATAATTACTGGTTCCGAAGAATGCAAAGCGATTGTGCAGTTCACCGGTTCACTTCTGATGAACAAACCGAAAATTGGCACAAACTTGAAACAGCTCAAAAAACGAGTAATTTTTGCAGTTCAATTTCCGCAATAGACCTAATTACTTGGGATGGGCGCTGACAGGCTGTCATCTAGCACTGAAAACTTAAGAGGGACATTCTTCTGCTCGCTCCGTAAGTACGTGCTGCACACTTCCTTGAGGCTTAGAACTTCCGACGCAGAAATTCGAAAAGATGACAAAACTTTTGTATGGCAGTGTATCTTTCTGCTAAGCTCACCACTTTCGGAGATTAATAAAATATGAAAAATTCTCATAGTCTGAAGTGGGCGTGTTTCAAATAAAAACAAAAAAATAATACATAATTATTGGAAACGCTTAAAATTCAAAACTTATTTCCAGTTTGCAAATGTGACGAATAAAAAAAAAAACAAAAAAAAAAAAAGAAAACAAATGCAATGCAAGCGGAAATAAAAAGCAAAACACAAAAACGTAATACACAAATCAATGTGGCGGCGGCAGCGCAGCAGCAGCGCAGCAACAACAACAACAGCAAACAGCTGAGCAAGCAAAGTGACGAGCAATGACGACGCTGCTGCCAGCTATAACACAAAGTTGACAACGCTGCCGCGTGCGCCGCCAACGCCGACGCCGACGTCTACGTCTACGTCAACGTCAACGCAGCCGCTGTCAACTTTTCTGCCTTTGTGTGGTTTAATGACCTTGCCCAAGTTGCTCGTTGGCTTGCTTATGCCGCCCTGCGCTCTCTCGCGCGCTCTCTTTTGAAGCTCTCCCGGCAAGGCACGCCATGTGGTCGCTGCGCTGTCATGTTTGTGCCTAATTTTAATTTTATGCGCCGTTCACACTAAAACCCCCTCAGACACCCCAACAAACGGCACCCTAACCAAAAAAAAAGCAATGACGACACACACACACTCGCATACCTAGCATCATTTTTACTTTTTTTGCTTCTTCCTTGTATTTTATTGGCTGTTCGTAGCATTTTATTTTTAAACTATTAAAAACAGACGAGAATTGTGTCAAGTGTACTGCGACTATTGACAATGCTTGGTTCTAGGTTCTTTCAAATCAGTTCGCCCCAAAAACGCATAAAAAAAATAAATTCAAATAAAATGTACGTAGGAGAGCACATTTCGGTGCTTTTGCATCAGACATGGGTGGTCCCCAGCGCTAACCCCTAGACTCCTTTTAATACAAACAAAATACATAAAAACCAGTCATAAACCTAAAAAGCGGAACTAACTTGGTAGTACCAAAGATTGCATACACTTGCTGAGAAATATTTCTTCTGTGGAAAAAGGACTATGTATAATTCTCTAAGCTTTTAGGAATTCCAAATAATACTCAACTCAAAATGGTTTAATCTTTGCTGAAATATACCTTTTCATAGCTCGCTCTCTTGAAATCTATACGGCAAAGGTAATAGATACAAAATGTAGAAAATAACTATGTGTTGTGCTTTTCACCAAGATTTGCATGTTACAAAAGAATCAAAACTATTTGATGAACAATAACAATACAATCTTTAATCTTTAACACTTCCATAGATTGCCTTTGTGAGTTCTTGATTGTCATGGCGAATGCAATGCGAACTAGCAATTTAACTGGAACTTGAGCTCGAAAGGTAAATCAATTGGAATCAGTGAAATTCTCGGATTGAGCACTTCCTTATCCTAGAGTCTGTCTTTCGTTTGTCATTATTCTTGAGTTGCTTTAACACATTAAATATGCTTCCATTGCCCAATTTAGATTTTTTGAGATTCCGAAGCATGATAATAAGGGATCCAATCATGTATAATGTGGCTGTAACGATCGATATTTTCGAATTTTCAATAAAGCTTTCTATATGTTTCTTCTCATAAATGGAACGCCGTTCCAGCGCTGTGATATAAGCTGTATCAAATACTGCTTTTTCTCAAAAGATATAATCTAAGCTTAAAACAAAAAAAAAACCGGTAAAAGCATTTAACATGTCAAAGTCAATATAACCTCAGCAAGCGTATAAAATACCATAAAAACCAACAATGAAAATTGAAAAATAGAACCTTTAATGCGTTTCAAGTTACAAGCCAGAATTTTGCCAAGAGAATGCCTTATAAGTACCTTATAAAAACTCGTGTAATCATTAATTTTAAGAAATTTATTTCATTTTTTATGTAGTTATTTATATTTAAATTTTAGCAAGATGTGTCGGTGGTGTCAATGACGTAGAGAGCTGCTCTCTGGCCTTAGAGATGACAGAAGGTCACATGGAAATGGCTTTCCCATAAGTGCCATACACTCAAAGAAAATGTTTCCTATCTTTACGAAATGCCAGCAAGTTCATTGTCATTTTCGGATATGTATCTATTATATATATAATCAATAGCTTTGTTAGATATTTGGCCAAATGCTTAGTTTTGTGCGATGTCATTACTAACAGCTATCATTATCTGCGTCATCGTCATCATCATCAGCAGCAGCAACGCGAAGCTCAAGTGCAAACAATGTATCTTATCTTATCCACAGTCAAATTTTAGAAGTACTATATATATATGTTTGTATCTTGTACCATCGCATTTGTAGGGCAACATTATTTGTCTAACAAAACTGAAATGACTAATTTGGTTTTGATTGTTTATGTTTTACGTGCACACTAAGTCCCAAAGTGCATTGAACTTTGGGTAGTACCCATTTCTGGGGACTCTTATCGCTCAACTTAGATGCAGCAAACGTTCGTACTGCCTTAGATATGGCTTCTAGATTCGATTGTATTGCCTTGGTCCGATATGGAAATATGTCCAGGAACACAAATGAAGTGAACTTTTATTGCCAGATTTATGTATGCCATCAAAATCATGTACAAAACTTCGACGTGCCATTTGAAGCAGATGTTTATGTGTTTTTTGTAGAACTTAGGCAAATATCACGTTGGAAGATAAAAAACTTCAAAAGTGTTTGCCTCGTAAACCATTTTTCACATTTTCCCAGCTTGAAACGCGCGTGTAAGCAATAACTTATGCTATCTGACATATGAGCATTCCATATAAGTTAAGTACTCTCAAAGACAAAGTTGTTAATTAAGCTACTTAAAGGTCACAATAGACTATAGGTCTGATAACGATTTGGAACTAGTGAAGTTAAGTTACTTTAGAGGAAAAAAGCTAATCAATTTGTGACTATAATATCGTTCGATCAACATGTAGTATGTCAAATGTTTTGTTAAATCTTAGTTTGTGCCAAATTTTTGGAACAGAGCCTTCTTCACTAACAGAGGCTTCAAGCTATCTAGAGATCTGGAATCATGAATGATCAGAATGAATATCAGTGAGGCGCCAGAAACATCTTTCAACCGTGTTTCAACTCAGCTTCAATCCACAATTAGGATTATACATATCTGTACCAGTCGAATTTCAAGCCAAAAGAAATGCGTCAGTGTGCCAGGAATATGTTAAGAGCATTGGAAATAACCTTAAAAGTACTTAGCCGACTTTTTCTTTTAGAAACTTTTTAAAACAAAGCCGTTCAGAGACATCTGGCACACCTCTAACTTCATGAACGAAACTTGCGTTCGTTAGGAGAGACATATAAAGAAGTATAATACATATAATATGAAATTAGTGACCTGATCTTCTTCTTATACAGATGTTTTACCGGCTCAAGGTCCAAGGACCTTGAAAAAGTACCTTTTACTTGTGAAATCATTAAATCCCTGAAATGCATTGATTAGCTATGTTTCTTGTTTCGATTTCTATCAGTCCAAAAAAATTGGTAGCTTTGGTACTGCGAACAAGATTGAAAATCGTTTTAAAGCATATTCTATACCAAACGCGCCTACTTACTTATCTTTCTTTGTACATTTTAGCTAATTTCAGTTGCTGCCCAAAGCTTATGCTTATAATTCACAAGCTGTTTAAGCAGCATCGCACTTAATAGCAACAAAAAAACATTATTTGTAATAT
The DNA here is from genome assembly GCA_035041775.1 of Chymomyza caudatula. Taxonomy (NCBI): domain Eukaryota; kingdom Metazoa; phylum Arthropoda; class Insecta; order Diptera; family Drosophilidae; genus Chymomyza; species Chymomyza caudatula. The sequence goes on along the minus strand of JAWNKW010000137.1, from coordinate 1,091,716 downwards.
GCATATATTCGATAGTTTTATGAAAAAGATTTGATAATAGCCATAGTTACTACGGTTGCATCAGTGAGACAGATTCAATTCTATCGATAGTACTATCGGATTTTTCCTTCTCCTTAGCCGCATGTGATTAAAATACCGATAGAGAAAAAAAACATCGATAGTGAGACACTAAGATATATCGTTAGTACTACCGATATTTTTTCTGCTCTACTTTTACGTTTCTAGATCAAGAACAAGCAAGCAAACTTCTAGCTCAAAAAATTTACATTGTATGTACTATAATAAGACAATTTTTTTAGTCTTATTTTTTAATTATGCAAACATCTTGTTTTTTCCCTGTCTTTTTATACACATTTTTAGATTGTAAGCCAAAAAGTGCAAAAAGAGAGTAAAAAAAGTTTGTTATCGGTATAAATCGCTTTCGGAAAAAGCATTGTTTTCGGCACTGGATTGGAATTCCGTCTTTGCTTATGCTTACAATTCAGTTTCTTGGGTTCAAGACAACGCCCGTTTTGAGGGAACCTTTGAAAAGCGTGCCTTTTATTTGGACTACATCGCATAACCCAATATTTTCAAAATATTCTTAAGTGTCATTTCTTTGCTGCACTTTCATGCAATAAATATCTTGTATTTCTAGTCAGTTAATAGAAAATTTTTTATTTATGAACCGAACGCTGATTGAACAAGTGTCCGGTTCGAAGTGCCATCACTAAAAAAAGTTCAATGAGTGATTCGTTTCGAATCGCAAAAGTATGCGGATATCCGAATTTGAACTTGTTCTTTTCAACTCCGGTATGCAGCCCTGCTTCAGGTTCACAAGGAACTCAAGTTTTTATCTCAGAAGATTGTGGATGCTGGTCTTTCACCGCGATTTCTGGTATTATTTCAAAAATGATCTGATAACGATTTCTCGAAATGAAAACACCTCTATGTCACGTTAGAACAAAAAATCTCGCAATAATACCAGAGTAACTCGTAACTGAATCGAATTGGCAAACGCCATGATTACCTTTAAACCGAAACAGCACTTTGTAGATTTAGTGTTGTTATCTCATCCCTCACATTGTTATTGCCTTGTAACGTCGAGCACAGCTGACAATCGCGTAGCACATTGCAAAGTTTTGGTGAATGAACAACTTTTTGACATGATTAAGCAAGTTGAAAAAACTTTAGACTCCCGAAATTGGGCACGTGAAGCTTACTAAATAATTAAGTGTAATTATTAGCTAGCTTGACAGTGAATGCGAAATTAGTGCCTCAACTCTTCACAAAGAAAAAACCCACAGGAATCGCAAATTCAAACGAAAAGCTTGAAAATTGCGCACGTTTTCTGCCGCATGAAAAGTTGGGAGTTGGGAGACAAACACACACACAAAGAGATGTTCCCTCGCACACTCGTACTGCGCACACATTGCAAATGAAAATGTAACCTTGACAAAGGTAACAACAGCAACAACACAAACGAGAAACACACAAAATTACAACGTCAACGTTGCTGCAATTTTGATTGGACTTTTCCTGGTATTGTTGCTGTTCTTGTTGTTGTTCCTGTTGGTTTTCTTTGTTTTTCCTTGTAAAAATGTTGACATTTTTCTTCGTATCTTTATACATATTACTTTTGCATACATATTTTTCTTTACACCTTTGTTGTTGGTTGTGTTCTTTTTGTTGGTGCCTCACAGCGCTTGTCATCAACATAATCGCATGAGTATGACACGAAAGAGTGCACTTTTTGTTCGGTTCTTATGATATATGCATCACGATATGTGTATCTGTACTTTATTTATTTTTGTTTTTTGACAACTTGCTGACTTAGTTGCCTAACTGCGTGGCATGCCACAAGCAGAAGCCAACATGCCCCAAACAGACGTCAAGAAGATGACGACAAATAGAATCAGTAAATACGCATGTTTTCTGAACTACGTACGTATTTACGTCATTGTAACAAATTGCCTTGGGTTAGCGTTTAGCAAGTTGCATAACCTTAACTTGGCATAACCTATTCATAACTCGGAAGTTAATGTAGCTATAACTAAAAGTTGGCATGTTTTGAATTGCTTAAGAAGTCTACTTTCAAACCATATACAGTGCATTTCTATCATAACAAAACTTTTTGAAAAATCATGAAATGTTAGGACGAATAGTCCAAACGGTAAAACTTAAATCTAGTCTGTAGCAACAATGTAACCGCAGAAACTCACGCTTTCATATGCATTTCTCATTATATGTGAAAATCTTGGACATATTTGAGAGTGGGACATCTGCAAGTTGGCCTTATAATTCTCTCATAACTTGTTCCTCTCTTTTCTATGCAGTTCTTAAACCAGTCAACTTCAATTCTTTGAAATCTTAACCATATTTCTAGAAAATGCAGCTAATTTTATGCAACTTTCTAACAAATTATGAACTCAATTTGAAAATACTACTGCTGTCAGCCTATGCAATCATAATTACTTTGAGTGTAAATAATATCATACCATTGAACGCCATTTCATCAAGTGCCGACCATATGCATAATAATATTGAAAACAGATTTATGGCTCTTACCTGTAAAGAGAAAGATAGAAGAGAAAAAAAAACATATTTGATTAATCCATAAATTTTTTGTATAAACTTGATGTCAATAAATGACAGAAAAAACACCAACACCGAGCATACAGTTAATACTATTATGCAGTTTATTTGCCACAAAATTGCACCAAGTGTCATAAATTAAGGCTCAAACTCTAAGCCAAGTTGTCGGCGACTTTGGGATACACACATGTGTGTGTCTGTCTCTCTGTCTGTATGTACATAAACCCAGCTCACTAACTCAAGGCAATTGCAAATGCAATATGCAGTGCATAATTTATGTTCAACATTTAGTTAATAAAATGCAAAAACCAGTTCTTTAAGCATGTCGCACACACTCACACACTCAGTCTATGAACTATTTGAAATGGCTTTAACTGCACCGTTAACTGGCCAAAACATTGTAGACAAAATCAAAATTGAAAGTTGACATGAAGGTGCCATGAATGGAACAAGTGACGAAATTTATTTACAAACAGCTACGAAATCGATTGCAAAAAGCGCTAAAAACGTCCGATAACAGCAAGAAATGTTGGATACAATGTCTAACAAAGTATATATGTTGGGATCATAATATATTAGCTATCATAAAAGGGGACTCAAAGAATAAAGCAAAAGTAAGAGTAAGAGATCGAACAATACCTCATTGAAAATTATTATGAGCAAGGCATATATTTTTTAGCTATAAACACCAATTTTGATCCCATTAAGAAGAAAAACTTGGGATTACGATAACACCAAGATGCACTTCGTGTGTGCAAAGGTTTACACAATGAACAAGTTCTTTAAAAGATTATACGTGGTTTTTCTTGTTTTTCTCAAAAACAATAGAATTGTTGAAGGCGAGCATTTGAGCTTGAAAGACCTTTTAAGAGATCTTATTGGTGCACTTTTGCAGTTATTCTCCACCACAATATTCACCTAAAACTCTATTATGATTTCACATCGAAGGTAATAGAAGGTACTTACGATGAAAATAGTTGATACTATCGAAACTATCAATCTTCTGTTCGACTGTAGAGTTTAAAAGTTTGTACGTAAAGGATCTCAAAGATTCTAATTTTAAAATATACGACAAATCTACAACTTCCTAACTGTTGAGTCTTGCCGTACATACTGAAAACTAAATGGTTGATGATTTCAAGAAGTGCTCTACATCAGGTCGTAACCCGAATACGGGTTGTTATGGCCAGTTAAGAAGAAGAAGAGACTGACGTATGAGAAAGAGATTTTGAAGAAATTTCTTGACTTAAGAACACAAAGAACGCAAATTCTGAATTTGAGAACGTTTCATTTCCGTTTGTATCAAATCATCATTGTAAAAACTAATTCTACGTTAATATCGTGAAAACCATGGCCGTAGAGGGAATATCCGGGAATATGTGGGTGCAGATTAGCATATATCTCTTTGATTTATTTCTTTTTGTGTTTCCCTTGAGAACGCTGAGTCCGATCGCCTCCCCTTGCCTCATTGGGCCTAGTGAAAACACCTTTAGTTAATATTATTCAACATCTTAATGTAGCCCTCGGAAATTTCTGCCTGTTGAAGTATATAATCTTTCAATGCATTTTGCGCATATCTTGCCATTTAGTAGTCTGAACAGTGCAGTAATTAGGACAAATCAGAATTGAAATTGAATTTGGAAACAGTCATGAATAATAAAATATGTATTGTTGATTTAAAAATTACTGCCTTTTGTGTTTGGTTCATGCTAATTTACTAGTGAATGACTTAAGTGACGTTGCAATGCAATATATTTCTATACATATAGAATTATATACATACAAAAACACTCATCAATTAAACTCATACAAAAAGTGTTAAGATTGGCAACAAACAAGTAAAATGCATTTACAAATCAACTTTGCCAATGCCACAAGAATCAATGAAAATCACTTGGTTTTCACTTGATTTCTGTTGTTGTTGTTATTGTTGCTGAGTGAACGTTACTTGGCACAATTTTAGATTCTATTCAAAAGTTTGCACTTATAGAGATGATTAATTGAAATACGTGAAACATTCGATCAATATTTTACTTTCATTCAAATGCATTTGAATAAAAACTAATTAAACAGCGAGTTGTTGTTGTTGTTGCTGTCATTAATCGTTACTGGTTGTGCGGGGTTTCCGCTACCCAACCCAAAGAAAAACCCAGAACAAACCAAGCAAAAGCAAATTTTGATTGAATTTCATTGCAACTAAGCTCACACGCAACCTACACACTCACACAGATACACACACAGATACACACTCACACAGATACACACACACACACATATGCATGCATGTGGTAACCACAAAAGGTGTGCGTGTGTGTGCCCCCCTGCCCAATGTGCAACATCATTATCATGGTTATTATTATGATTGTTGTGTTTGTTCCTGCGCTGATTGCTGATTAGTTTTGACGAGGTTATGCGCAGAGCTCTCTTATCTGCTAAAGCGCCCCTTTAACCACTCTGCCCCTCTCCCACACACACACACACACACACACACACACACACACACACCTCAACCCGTACTCCGCCATTTTGTATGTTCGCCATGCAATTATAACTGTTCGCAACTACAACTTCAAATCAAATCTTAGCCACATTGCACCGTTACACACAAATTAAAGAGCCCAGAGAGTAACAGCAACAACAACAACAACTCACATCTCAACTCTATCTCACGACGGCCCAACAAATCATAATAATAAAACACAAAATACATCAAAAAGTAGCGGTAATAATAAAAATAAAAGCTACATAAAACTTTGCATTTACATGCAGAGCAGACGCAAATCAAGCTGAGCGCAAAGAATCCTTTAAAATTTAACTAGTTGAATGTACACTGAGCGCAAAACATGGCACTGATAAGAACACCGATTAGCTTTGATAGTCTCAATTTAGATATCATACTAAGCCTTAATGCTATTGGAGTAACTATTAGTGACTTATTGCAGTGCAACTGAAAAATTCAGCTGTAAGTTCTCTCCAACTTACAACTTACAAAATGCCAGCGCAAAAACAAGAAACAAAAACAAGCTAGCATAAGCAACCTTCTCGCTTTCCTGTGTATGCTGCTAACACAGCACCCATTACTATAACACCATCTTCGTGTAACACCATCATAGCGTTACGCGATCCTAGAACAACACTATTCTAGAGAAATAACAGATTTCCGTAACGGTCTTACCACAAGGCGCGCCAATGGCTCAAGCAAGTGAAAAATTCTGCTGTGAGTTCTCGACTACTTGACGTAATGTGGCGCCATCTAGCGTGCGCATATGCCAGCGCAAAAACAAAAAATAAAAACAAGCTACCGTAAGAAAACTTCTCTCTCTCCTGTGTACGCATCTAACAGAACACACTACCATAACAGCATACTATAGTAACACCAGCCCAGCGTAACACCATTCCAGCGTAGCACCATCCTACCGCAACACCATCCTACCGTTACACCATCCTAATAACAGATATCCGTAAAGGTCTTACCCCATGTTTCACATCGAAATGGGTTGATCTTAAAACAAATGCAGTCGGACTAGAATTCATAAGCAGTGGTGACCCGAATATATCATTGAAACGAATTTCAAAGCCAACACAGTCCTTGCCAGAAACATCGTGAATCTCTTATGGAAACATCGGAAACACAAATTTTTGAGGATTTTCAAAACAAATGAGGCAACATGCAACTGCTCAGTCCATTGCTAAAGTGGAAACTGATATCTCGGATCCTAAATTCTAAGTGACAGTTCTGAACTCTCCGAACAGCAACCCAAGTGACTAATAAAGTTCCCACATGCCAGCAAAATATTAACCTTGCTGGATCTGTGCACTAGAGTATCACAATAGGAGAGTGTTGCACTGAGAAAAAAAAGCAATAAAAAGCCAAGCTTTTGAAATCGAGAATATCGCTGTAACAAGTAAATAAAAAAATGAGGTTCAAGGAACTAAATATGAAAGAGAATCTCTTAGCTTGGGGTAAAAAATTCAGATCTTGCTTGCTGAGACCTAGTTTGCGAAGTTCATTTTTCTCAGTGCAGACTTTTACTGCAGGCGTTAGAAACTACGCACTAAGAGTTTCTTTCTGAACTTATAGTTTGTGTCTGAAAGGCAAATAAATAGTTAAATAAATGAACAACAGCGGCAACAACAACAACAAACACAAGACACATTTTTCCTGCTGTAACATCAAGAGAAAACTGGTATTTTTCCATTGCAACTTGTGCCAAAGACACGCCTGACACGTGTATAAGTGTATGTGTGTGTGTGTGGAAGTGTGTGTCCAACTCTTCCTGTGCAGCACTCACATATTTGCTGTTTCTGCCGCCGTTCGTTACAATATCAACATTAAATGTTTCTTCGTCCATGTTTGGACGTATGTTATCAGGTCTAGCTTGCGTATACGTAATATCTATAATTATACATTTTATGGATTTCCGCTAAATGGACAAAGCATTTAACAATCCTGCCAGCCCTTCAAGCAACTATGGCCAAGCTTAGGAATAGTCTCCCAACGGAACTGCATTTAACTGCTATAAAATTTTGCAACTAATTTAAATTTTACCATTATAAAACTAAATGCTAGGGCAAACATGTAGATGCCACTCCTTTAAAGATATGTAAAATTCAAAGTTTGTCTGGCGTAAAGGAAAACGGAAGTTAATATTGGTTTAGAACAGACAAAAGACAACTACAACAACAATGTGATGTCTAATGGTTGGAGCATTTAATGGTACCTTAGTTAATGTAAAAGTTAGAATTAAAAGAATTATAACTTCGTTTTTAAAGTCTAGCGGAAAATAAATGTGAAAGCGCAATTTTGAATTCGCGAATATTGACTGAATTTCAGACTTCTTTCCTTTATTTCCACATGCAACAATATCAAGTCTTGTTCCCTTTGAAATCGCGAACTTCGACCGAATTGATTCGATAAGTTTAAAATATTTCACTGATTTTCTTACGAATTTTCCAATATCCTTAAGAACGTTCAAAATATCCTTATGAAGTTTCATAATACCCTTACGGACATACAAAATATATTTACGAATTTTCAAAATAGTGTTAAGAAGTTGCAAAACATACTTGCGAAATCCCAAAATATCCTTACGAACTTTCGAAATATCCTTACCAAATTCCAAAATATCGTTACAAATCTCCAAAATATCGTTACAAGTCTCTTAAATATCATTTCAAATTTCCTTAATTGCCTTACGAATTTCCAAAATATATACGTATTTTCATAATCTCCTATAGAGCTTTTAAAATATCCTTACGAATTTTCATAATATCCATACGAATTTCCAAAATGTCCTTATAGATTTCCAAAATATCCTTACGATGTTCCAAAATAGTCTTAAGAATTTGCAAAACATCCTCACGCATTTTCAATATAACCTTAAAAATTTTCAAAATATCTTTACGAGGCTATTTTTCCTTACGAATTTTCAAAAAACCGTTACAAATTTTTAAAATATCCTTAAGCCTTTTTTAAATTTCCTCACTAATTGCATTATCATATACATTACACGTTTCAAAACAATATTAGGAACATGCATATTTTGTAATTAGATCCTTTTGTAAGCACATTTCATTGCACAGAGAGAAAAATTCAAGTACATTGCACTTAAATGAAGCCCATCCTTGCGTGAAGCTAGTTTTAGAGTGATTTAGACTTGCTTCGATATCTTAAGAGGGTTATAGTAAAAATTCTGTAAGCTCTTCATAATGCACCTAAATCTTCTTCATAAATTTGAAAGAAAAACAGAAATACAACGTTGTTATATCAGAAATAATCAGTCTAAGAGTCCTTGGATATTTTCATAAACGTTCATAAAACGTAATCAAAGATAGCTTAAATCTTAAGGTTACAGTTCGATTCCCTCGAAACACAAATTTTCAAATTACTCCAACAATCAAATATTTGTTGTAGGCATTTTCATATACATAAGTATTTTAGTAATTAGTGGCTTCAAAAGCACCGGCGCCTCAAAGTAGTAAGTATTTCCTCATAGATGGGAACCAAGCCTCCTACAACAACCAACAAAAGACAATAAATCATTGGAGTTTATGAGACAGCTACGTGAATTGCTTTAAAAAACAAACGGCAGTATCTTTAAGTTTTCGGTAGTCGTAAATGTAGTCGCAACATGTCTGGCATTTAAATCGATGGAATGCATTTCCTAAAACAAAAACGACAAAATATCAAAGGGTTGGGAACAAATGCTAACAACAACGATTGCGACAACAACGACAACTACAACAATTAAACAAGAAGAACAACTGAAAGGTAGACGGCAGGTAGACACACTGAAAGATATAGTTAGTTAACTAGTTCAGAGAACTGGCAGCAAGTTGCAACTAGATGTCGACGTCGACATGCAACTGACACGCAATAGTTAGACAAAACTTGTATGCAGACACACACAGATACACACACACACACACTCTGACACTTGTGCCATGTAATTATGCTGTTAAACAGAGTAAACTTTTGTTAACAAATAAGACACGTTGCAAGTTGCAAGTAGATACGCCGTATTTGTCCCAAAAGGTTCCAATGTTTTAAGACCCTGCTGTATACATGCCATGCATTTAAATTGGCCAAAATTGGCTGCAACCAGCTCACAAATCAAGTAATTACAGGCCAATGCCCAGCGCCAAAACAGCACAAAAAAGAGATGCCAAGAGTCAAAACGAGAGAGAGAATTTAAAATTTGCTTATAATTTAATAAATAATATTTATATTTATTCTAATAAAAGGCTTTTTAAATATTATGGGCATTATTCTGCCGCTAAATAATGATGCAGCGTTCACACTCCCTCTCGCTCTCTCTCGCTCACAATGACGTCACCTACCGCTCGTCACACATATATATATATATACATATATTTGCTATTTGTAGCTGCTGAGTTATTAATGTGGCCATATTTTGATATATGATTGCTAAAAAATGCCGAATCTCTTTCGGCAAAGCGTTTTGCATATACACTTAAAAAAGTGGTGAAAAAGTCAAATTCACCATTTGAAAGTTTAGATACCTTAACTGAATTGTACAAATTCAGTGGTTTGGCTGAAATATGTTTGTCGGAATGTCAGATATCGATAACGATTTTTAGACAAAAAGCCATTCGTCAATGTGCCAGAAATATCTTGCAGTGCATGGGAAATCGAACAAGAAGTTATGTGGCTAAAGCAGCTCTTACACGATGCGAGATTTTCAAGCGAGGCCGCGTGATTTGTACCTCACATCGTTTGTGGAGACGATAATATCGCCCGTAAGTTGTCTCAGCTGCAACACTATGCGACTTGCTTCATATTAGAATGCATTCTAATAATTAGCGAGGTTTTGTGAGATTTTTTCACTTTCTCACTTGAAAATCTCGCTTTCTGTAACAATGATTTTCACACCAAATTGAAATGAAAACTTAGATAAAACCATCTAGAGATTTCCAGCACAGCCCTTATATACTTAGTTTTATAGTAAAAAGCCTATGGTTTGCTTGTCTTGTTCTATCGAGCAGCTATTTAGAGAGAGGCTAATGCAGTTTCTAAGGCACAGCTGGCATAAAAATCTCTGTCTAATTGGTGGCGAAAGCGGTTTTAATGTCTGTAATTATGTTTTTATGTATTAATTGAAATAATGGCTAAAGTCTCTTAATTGTTGTAATCTGATATAAAATTTCAATGATGTTAAATACATTTTGTTGGTGTTCATATAATCTCATGTTACAAATTATTTAAAAAGGAAGAAAACTTTTTCTCAAGCGATTTGAAAAGCAAAGTATTTAGGAGTCAATTTGTCAAAATTGTGTAAAGAATCTTGTAACTCAAGTCGAGCACAACTTTGCGGACATCCTAACTCACTCTAACGAACTTAAATCGACGTAATCAAGGTTATGATTGAAATCTCTAGACGGCTTTAACAAAAAATGCAGTTGAATTATGTAGCTAAATCTATCGTTCAGTTGCTTCCTTTTTATATTTCCCACACACTCAAAGATATTTTCGAAATTCAGTTGAAAGAGTTTTCTGGTACGCTGTTGATTTAGACTGGATTTCACTTACAATTTTAGGAATTTCCTAAAGAATTTCCGTAAATGTGTAAGCATTTATAAGCATCGTTATATATGCGAATTGCATTGCTGTAAAATATATCGAATTGAATTCACCAGCTCAACGTTGAAGTCTTCCCAAAAGTGAAAGGCGAGCTTAATTCGTTTTAACAAAATGCTCGAGGAAGCAGAAACCGGAACAGTGAATATATCTTAGAATAAGAATGTCAACGCTTGATTTTTAGAAATGTGTTTTGACTTTGCATTTTTAGCTTTCGGAATCGTTATTTACTTTATACGAATTACAGTACTTATCGCTTATTATATATAAGCGATAATTGTATATATGCAAAATATTTCAAATAAGCGATAATCGACATCGTTGTTACGAAATTGCGAAAATGCAGCGCTTTTATTTGCGTATAAGCGATAATTTAATCCCAGCGACAATCGAATATTATCAAAATATTCAAGTCAAGTTGACCAAACTTGGCCAGAGAGAAAGCGAACAGTTTTTCAAGTAAGTCTAGATTGCTGCTTCCTGGCCTTCTTCACATTTGGCAAAAGTTGACGAAACACGCTATTTCCAATGGAAGGTAATAATGAAACACCTAAACGAGTAAAATATGACAAAGAACATTTTATATTATATCATAGACGGATATGATACATAAAGTGCATGATTTCGGCTCCATAATTTTTACCGCTCATAGTTAAGTTGACTCTCTTTAGCTCGGTTTAACGCTTTAAAATAAAAAATGAGACCCATTTATGGAGTCTCCTAACTCATAAGTCCAAGCTGCTTAAATATGCTCCCTACAAGAGTATAATCACAACAACGTTATGCAGGAAAATTCAACAAGCTGTCTGCGTGCCTTTTGGCCCCTCTCACCCTCTCTCACTTGCCCTGACTCACTGGTTTTTCCCCCCTTCTCACCCAATCCCCTTCCAAAAAACATTTCGTTTAATGTGCGGCCTTAAATCAAATCAAAATGGGCGAATGAACGACGACGCTTTTTGAGGGTGAGAAAAATTGCGTTCAACGCATATGTGGCAAGTGTTGCAGGGGCGTTGCCGAGCACTTGTGGTATTTATGAGCATGAGTATCTGTGTCTGTGTGTGCTATATATGTGGGAAAAATTACTTATTGATGGGCAGGTCAAACGAAAAGCATGAAAATATATGACATGTATTTAAATTTTGTAACTGCTGGCTTATCAAATGTAGCTCAAGTATTGGAACCCAATACTTTCGGGTAAGCAAAGTAATGAGGGTGATAGACTTGGAAATTTGAGTTTATAGTAGGTTCAACTCGCAGGTTGAAAGCCATACGTACGTGTACGTGGGTGGAATTAGACTAATAAGTCTTTGCAATAGGATATGCGTTCGAAGAGTTATACACTGCGATTTTTTCAAAAGATCTTGTAATGTCATATTTGTTTCTGCTACAAACAAACTGAATCATCACACCGATATTGCGTTTTCGGAGTATTGAAATCTTTGAGCTTATGATGAACTCGAGACTTCAGTTACTTTAAATTTGAATCAATAACAAGAAAATGGGAAGAAAGCATCTGGTTACTTTTGTGTTTTGAACCAGGTTCATAAAGTCTATACGTCTGCCGATAGCTTGATTTAGTGATGCATTTCACCAGCGCGAACAGATTTCGAGAAAAGCCTCATTGAGTACTGTGTTGAGATACTTCTGGAAGAGTCTTACATTCTTACTTTGCGACACAGTTGTGACTTTTGATTCAAGACGTAGCGTTTTATTCGAAGAGCATCTAATCCGCTTTACTTTTTGGGTATGCTAACTCCGTGCTTTAAACCAATAAGTTTCGAACCGGTTTACAAACCTTGAACACACATGGTATGCATTTCAAAGGAAAGTGAGTAACAAAACAAAACACTGATAAACTTCAGTGCAATTGAGTACAAATAAATAAGACTGTCAGACAACAATTTAGCCTTAACACATTTAAAAAGTAAATAAAATCAACTAAAATCTAAACAGCTACCAAAAATGGACAGAGCTTAGGCCAGGCCGGTCAGTCGTTGCCGGGCCAAGTCATCGGACCAGGCTAACTGGCAGGCCAACAGGCAGTTAAAGGCAGGCGTGTCGTGCAATGACCAAAACAAGTGAGCCAAGTTGAATGTACGGGGCGCAGAGCTAAACCATAGAGAACCACCGAACCACCAACCCGTCCAAGTCCAAGTTGGCGTCGCAGTCAACGCTACTGCTGCCGCTGCTGTTGTCGTGAATTGCGAACCGGACAGCAAAGTTGATAACCTTGAGAGCATTTTCATGCGAAAGTTCAATGAATTTAGTTTTACTTCCATGTCTCTCGCTCTCTAAATGAGCATAGAACCAGCATATGGCATATGTGAGAAAAAAAGTATCTACAACTAGTGCGACGCTGGCGGCGGCGGCGGCGCAGTTGCGACTAAATAAAAATAAAGAAGCTAAAAGTAAGCAAGTAAGTTGCTAAAGTTGTTATAAACCGACTAGGAGATACACTATATATAGCAAGCTGCAATGACTTTTAATAATAAAGCTTAAGAAATCGTATACTTTGGTCTCAGTAGGCAAATGAGTAGTAGAGACCTCTCCCGCCAGACGAAACTAACACTCTACAAGATGCTCATCCTTCCCGTTTTACTGTAACATGCACTTGGAGTGTTTGAGCGGAAAGTGCTCCGTAAGATTTTTGGCCCTATACGCGTTGACAACGACTATCGCATACGATGGAACGATAACCTCTATGAGCTTTACGACGACACTGACATAGTCAGGCGAAGTAAGATCCAGCGGCTGCGCTGGTTAGGTCATGTTGTGCGTATGGATGATAAAGCTCCTGCGAGAATGGTCTACAATGCGACGGTCGAAGGGAAGCGACGAAAGGGAAGACCATGCCTCCGCTGGAAGGACCAGGTAGTGAGCACGCTAACTACCTTTGGTATCACCAACTGGACCAAGCACGTGGAAAACAGAGACGCTTGGAGGAGATATTTGCATCAGGCCGTAACCCTGTAACGGGTTGTTATGGCCAGTCAAGAAGAAGAAGAAATCTCATGATTGAACTTTAGGCCCACTTAATGAAGTTGTTCAAAGCAGCATGTCATAATGAGCTTGGCTAATGATCATAATGAGTTGCTGTCGTCGTTATAATCGTTAGCTAACTTCCTCAGGTGGGCCTTAAGTTCATTATGACTTTTATTCTAAATCGTCACCAAACTGCGTCAAAACTTAACATTCAATATTTCCTGTGTATATGCTCAAATACCGTTGATCAAGTTTCTGCCTCTTCTGGTCTTCAAACAACCAACAGACTGACAGACAGCATCGTTCTTTCTTCTAAATATTTCAAACATGGTTACTTTTGTACAACTTTAATATGCACCTCTAAAGAGTATAAGCAAAATCTACAAAAAATAAAAGCGCGTCAGAAAAGTGAAACAAAACCAGACTAAACATTGCGTTTCGATACGTCGACCGACCCCAGCAGCAGTCATTGTCGAGGAGATGATGTAGCAGAAATGCCACAGAAGCTGAGAACCAGTTCAGCAAAAGCTGATCAAGAGGCAAGACCAAGAGCCAAGACCAAGACGAAGACGCTGATGACGCCTCGAGTCGAGTGCTAGATGGGGCAAAGCGATGTGGCAAACTCTTGCGACTGTTTGTTGCATGTAATCGATGCGTTCGCTGGCGTCGTCGTCGTCGTTGCCGCTGCCGTCATCGTCTTGGTCGTCGTCTACGTTTTCGAAGCTCATGAAATGCGCAGGAAATCAATGATTCGGTTCGGTTTCGATTACAAACACGATCATGATCATGACGCTGACAATGATGACGAAGACAAAGACGCTGATGGGCAATGTCGAGAACTACGACGACGACGAGGATTTGCGGCAACTAGCCAGTTTTCAACATGTTGCTGCAACACACGCAGCATGTTGCTGAAAGCATTTGCCATAAATTAACTAAAATTATAGACAATTATTATCTATGTATGTGCGTGTAGCATTTCTGTGTTTGTGTCATGCTTCAGTTGCATATTTATTGGGGCGTTGGCGCATTTTAATTAAGCGATTTGTCAATGGCCAATTTTTTCCACTGATAGTCGTTCACTCCTTCCATCTTCGGGGCTTCTTTAGTTTGTTGGTTTTTTAGCCTAAGCTTTGTTATTGATTACAAACGTTTAGTGGAGCTTAAAAGATTACTGCAGTGCTAGGGGTACGAAATTTCAAGAAAAGCGAGCAAAGCAAAATACAGGCATAAATACCGCCTTGAATGCTGACATAAAAAAAAAGAACGAAAAAAACAAGAAAGATTACAGTCAAGCCTCGATTCGCACGCTCTTTAAGTTAGGCAATTCTCCAGAAGAACTTTTGCAATTCTCATTTAGAGAAATAAAAGTGAAAATAAAGCACAAAATCAAATTAGGCCTGAACTAATCATGTTCCAAATTCCAATTGAGATTCCGATTTTTTGAAATGACTGCTCTATTTAGTATTTAATCTAGTTTTCTAGTAAAGCATTAAATCATTTTGTATTTATTTTTCATTTCTGTAACTGTAACTTAAGTGGCTCAAAGAAACTATTGCTTAATTTGAAAAATCCCATTTTGGTTGATAAATGGTTGAGCTACTGGTATTATTTTAGTATTAATTATAGTAACTTTTATATTTTAGTATAATTAATAGTATTATTAGGTATTATTAGTAACATTTTGTAGTATTTTTTGTTTCGATAACAAATCCCTACGAACACTGTAAAGAGTGCGACTAGCATAGACTACTAAATTAATAATATTATTTGGTATTTGACGGTATTTTTAGTATTTCTTAGCATGTTTCAGACCAAACACTGTAAAGAGTGTGGCTGAAGTAGAACTGTAGTATACCATAAATTAAGTAATATTAGTAAAAATACTTAGTTTTTTTGTTTCTATAAACAAATCCCAAACAGTGCGGCAAACATAGATTCCCAGCTTACCATGAAGTATTATTAACAATATAATTTGGTATTATTGATAGTATTTTTTAGTATTTCTTAGTATTTTTCAGACAGAACACTGTAATGAGTAGCATACCACAAAATCATTTTTGCATTAAATTTTCTTATTAAAGTTGTGCAAATAAAGCTTATTACACAGTTGTTACGCCAACAAGTGCGTCTGCTTCAAGTGCCCACTGTATTATACAGCATTAAGAGGATAATTTCAACCGAAGAAGAGCCAAAGCTGGCAGCATGTAATTTGAGCACTGTGGAAGCCACAGCCAGAGATCCAGGCATAATTTAATATGAATATTATAATACAAAAACCCTTTTCCCGGTTTTTACTCTTTCCCTATCGCTGCGTTTGCCCCAATGACACAGCAAGTGCTGCACTTCAACACTTTTAGTGGCAATTTACAGGAGCTGACCACAAAGACAACAACCACAACAACGATAATGACGAGATACTTACTAGGCAGGAACAAGCTCTCAACATTGCTGATTATGACAGAGGGCGAGAAAAGTGATGTTTGTATATTTACGAAATATAAAAAAATGTATAAAAAATAAAACACCAAGCTCAGGTCCTAAGTGCGTTGAATACTCCTCGATTTCTGGGCTCCTTCCTCCATATGCAGATGATGTGAAGTGCAAGTAATTATGACAGCAGAGCATGCAGGGACGAGAGCGCTACAACGGAAGCAGCGAAAAAAAACAGCAGCTGCAGCAAATCTTACAGAAAGCACACCTGCGAAATGACACCAGCAACAACTACTACAGAAATAACTACACACAACCTTTTTTTGTTGTGGTTAAAATAAATTGTGTGGTGCAAAATAAAAATAACAACAACATGTAACGACATCGACTACGCGAAACATGTAGAACGCTAGAATTCGAAAATCTCGACTATAAAATACGCTTTACATATTACAAAAAGCACAACCACTGTAATTACAATTTAAAATTCTTTCAATATCTCCAAGATATTTTTGACACATGGATGGTAGGCTTTGGGCTAAAATGAAGACATATCTATAACTACGACGGATTGCTGTTTAGTTAAATATTGAATATTTTAATATGATATTATCTCATATTCTGCAAACCGCAAGCATTTTATCTTTCGAATGGTATATGTTTCACCTGAAAACGTTGCATAACTGCGAAATAATCGGTACCACACTGAATTTTTGGGCAACATGATTTCCACCGAACGATTTCTTATATTTAAAGAACTTTGGCTCAAAAAGTGAGTCACGCTCACCTACACAACACACTCACACTCAAATGCGTGACGCTTGTGCACACAACACAACCAAACATTGTGCTTTAAATGATCTGATTCAGCTGCAAAACAAACCACTCTCAATAGTTGCTAGGGGCATTTTCAAAAATTTGGTATTCTAAAGTTAAACTAGTATCATAATACTTGAATTGGAGACTCTAGCAACCGCACATGGTTATGCTTTGAAAATTGCACAAAAACGAATGTCGTCCATTAAACTTCAGAGAAATATAGCGAAACATTTGGTTGAATGCCGAGAAGCTATAGAGTCTTAGTATGCGTTCAAGAGATCTGCGCTTATTGGCATGTTATAGATATCCGCTTGAAGCGAACTTTGAATTTTTTGCAAATCTTCGATAACAATATTTTCCTAATAATTAAAAAACTTTTGTATTCCACACAAATTACAGACCTATTCACTCCACAATTCCGCTCCAATTCTCATACAAAATCGTTTGAAATTGGAACGATAGCTAATCACATAACACATATGAATATGCCTCTTTCACACACGAATTATAGGGTATAAAAAGTAAGCTCAACACTTGAACTTTGGCGCAGCTGCAGCAATGACGACGACTTCGACAATCGACAACGATGATGTCGACGACGGCGAGTGGGGAGGGCGCTGGGGGCGTCCTATTGAGTCAGCAGAGTGGCAGCAGTGGGAGCAACAGCAGTTGCCAGAGTTGTTAGTTGCCGGTTGCTGGCAGTTGCAGTGCAGTCAGGGCACACCTCCAGCGACGCCAACTGCTCCAAGCAGCGATTATGAAAGACAATCAGCTGTGCTGTTTGTTGTTGCAGTTGCAGTTGTTGCAGTTGTTGTCGTAGTTGCTGCTGCTGTACTAGTTGAGGTTTGTAGGGTAATTGACAAACGGCTGGCTGCCTGACTGACTGCCTGGCTGGCTGAATACTTGCCTGGTGCAGTGTAATAAATGTGGCCGGGCAGTGGAGCAGAAACAACAACAGCAACAACAAAATATGACAGTCAGTCCCACTTGAGCAAAAACAAAAAGGCAACAAAAAATTATAACAAAAATAGGCAAAAAAAACCCAAGAAATAAAAATAGAAATAAGTAGTTACCTAGGGGTTAATGTTGCCTGTTGTCTGACGATCGGCAAATGACTAAGCTTTTGCCTTGATTGCTGATAAATGTGTTAAAAGAAAAAAAAGGGGCCAAAAAACCAAGTGGGGGAACGAACTTATAATACCAGGTTAGGGCACTTCACTCCCAAAGGCCAGTTTGCTTGCTAAAAATGCTTAAGCACTACACTGTGTAACTTAAGGTGTTAGTTAGGTGTTTATCGAAAACAAGCTGGAAAGCTTTACTTATAAGTTTTAGATAAGGCATTCGTCTTGGAGAAGAGAATCTATTGTTTCCTTCAGCTTCTAAGAAATAATCAGTTACGAAAGTTCAGTGGAAAACTCCTTTATGCTCTCTCAATCGAATTTCAACCCAACTTCAATTCGTGTGACAACTCTATACTTAAGTCCAGCACAAATATTCAAGTGCTGAAAAACTAACAGGAAAGTGTTAACGAACTGATGTTTTCAGATATTTCATATTAAACTTAAGGTTTTTGGCATTTATCCTTTGTTTTTCATTCATTGCTATATCGCTTCGGTCAGCGATCTTTTGAAAATCCAATGGATGCCGCGTTGTGAAAGAACCCAATTCAAGGGCCTCCAGATATCTTCAGCGATGGGTTAAGCGATGGTTAAGCACAACACATTTGGCCAACACCTGACCAATGTGGTCAGGCGGCATTTGCAAGAACACGGAAGCTCGTTTTGGAAAATGATACAGTCCACATAAGTGAGTTGTGTACTCTGCCCATACGCCCAGTCTTTACGAATTCCTACGGGAGTTGGGCAGATTGTGTTAATGCGGGACTTCTATATCAGCCTACTCTATTTTCATACTCTTATTCTCATTTCAACAGTCATTTTATTCTCTTAACTTTCTCTATGGGGCATGGTACAATGGTCAAGGCTCGGAATGATTCAACCTTTTTCATCTCGATCGCTCTGCCAACTATCTCTCGATCGTTACAACACTCTAAAAAATAGAGTTTCCTGAATCCTGTTGCTTTTAACGAATGCACCAAGCACGTTTTTAGATGATCATGAAACTTCAATGGAATGGAGACGACGCGAAAATCCCGCTAAACAAAAAATTGAGTTGTCACTTTAGGCTTATAAAAAGCATGTATGCATATATGTAGGTAACTGGCTGCCACGCCCTTATAAGCCTATTACATACATTAGGCCCCAGTTCGTAGGGTGTGCAAAGCATCCAAACAAAAGGAAAAATCCACATAAAGTATGAAAACGCTTATGATTGCCCTTCAAAAAATAACAACATATTTTTTAAACAGATAAATTATGTAAAACAGCAGAAAGAACCTCGGCAGCAGCAACAACCACTGTCAAAAGTGGAAACCCGCAGCTGACCTTTTAGACCGGATTAGTCTACAGTTAAAAAGAGTCAAAATAATCATTTAATGCTCATAACCTTTTGACAAATTATAAAGAGGAAAAAAAAAACGACGTTGCGGCAACAAAAATCAATTAAAAATTAATATATAATATGGCTATTTAATGATAGATTGAGTCTACAATTTATTTAACTTAGGGCGCCCCGTTTAATGTGTTCAACAACTTATCATTAAGCCAAGTTAAATGCCAGAAGGCTTGAAATGATATTTATTTTTATAACTTAAATTAAGAAGTGACGCGTTAAGGGCCTTAAAATACCAATTTACTCTGATTGCCAAAGTACTAGCAAAAGTGGCCAATTATTAGCCATAAACCTTTATCAATGTGCTCTTCTGTTGCGTTCTACAGTATGTGGGTGTCAATTGAACAGCTGATTGCTGTCACCTGCTACCCATGACAACCCTGGCCAAAACCGTTAAGCGTCTTATCAGCGAGCTGAGACAGTAAGTGAGTGTGTGACGCAAGCAAAGACAGAGAGTGCATCCGCGCCGCCACGTTGACAATGACGACAAGTGTCGTTATAACAAGCGACTGCAGTTGCAGTGCCGCTCTCTCACCCGCCCCACAACGTCGCCTCCCACGCACCACATCCTCGTCAGGCTCATCAACGTCATCGTCGCATTGTATTGACTGCCAACTTTTTTGAGTGGCTTATGCGTCTCTTTTGTCTGTCTTGTTATCTTTCTGTCTCTCTCTGCCAGTTTTTCAAGTGTTATGCGATTTTACATTATTGGCTCGAGCCAGATGAGCCAAGAGTTGGACTGCAGCACTGCCACTTCCACTTCCACTGCCACCACCACTTCCTCGCTCCGCGTCAAGTTGTTGGCTTTTGTCTGTTGGAATAGTTTTGACGTAGCTTTGCATATGCTGGCTAAAAGTTTTCATGTCGTTGACGTGCTCTCTTATAAATAGATTTACTGGCGCGTACTCTCACTTGGCTTACTTTCAACTTGGATTCCGCTTCGGAATGGGATTTTGTTGCTTGAGTTGAGACAAAGCTAATCAAGCCTTCTCTTGATAAGTTTCTAAGCACGTGCATGCATATTGACGTAGTTAAAGTGCTTCCACATAAGGAGTTTTTCTAGCTATTTATAAATAATAAAAAAATAACAGCTTAAATAAAAACTTGATGTTAAGTTTTAATTTGAATTTTATTTGTGTAAAAGTCGAAAGGAGTACATTGAAGAAAGGATTTTGATTGCTTAAAAGATATAAAGATATTGCTAAGCAGAAACCTGAGCTAAAGAACTAAATACTTGTAGAGATATGTTAATACGGTACGGAATCTTAAAAAGACGTAAATTAGTACTTTTTAGAAATGGAAAACAGTAAACAGCATCGCAGATTGCACTAGAAACCAAAAATTTTTTTTGGCTGAAATATGACTTTTATGATAAACTAGGGTTAACCACTGTTGGAAGTTGACAGAAGTTGTAGAAGCTCTGAAACAACTCAATAATAATTCAGTAACTCTGTGAAACATCAACAGGATTTAAATTTTTATTAGTTTTTTGGAAAGGCAAGCGACTTGGTTGACGTTAATTCTGTATGTGATATATTATATTAGTGCAGCTTGGTGGTGAGGCCGACTCGTATGCCGTCACGCCGTTTTTTTTTCACATTTCTGGAAACTAGTTTTCTTGAATGATTGATTGATGTTATCCAAGACGTATTTTTTTATGCGAAACATATTGGTGCGACTTGGTGGTAAGATCGACACGTATGCCGTCACGAAAATGGGTTTTACGCTTGGGTGTTACGTCCGAAAGGTATTTTGCTTGAATGGTGTTGCGTATGTTTTGTATGTTGCGTCCATAGCAGAGTGAGAAAGTTGCATGTTTGTGCTGTGCGCCTGCTAGATGGCGCCACATTGCATGGAGTTGCAGAGAACTTACAGCTGAATGTTTCAAATCTGCTTCGGCATTCCATTTGTAGGCAACAAATTTGAAAGCCCTTAGCCTAAAGCATACCTTTTCCGGCAAATTTGAGGTTGCTGATTTTAAATAAGAGAACATTTTTTTTTTTTTTTTTATTAATTTTATTTTCAGACACGGAGCCACGAAGTCTCTAGGTCGCATGATACTACGGAACCTTATAACTCATATAAAGAGAAGAGTTTTGGACTACCTCTACCATCTTCAAGCTTCCGAAATTTTTTAGAGGAATCAACGCAGAAACAACGTTATATGGTCTATCGATAGATGCATTTTTTTTAAAACATGTAATACACATAAATTCATTCAAATATAAATTCAGAGAGCTTTAAAGAGCAATAAGATTATAACTTAAGTTGAATTTTGCGTTTTCCTCTCATTCGCGAATTCATTTGAACTCTTGCACTTAACGCTATAATTCAACTCTAACTCTAGCTATTGCGAAAATTGGATGCAAGGTTGTATGTTGAAACTCGGTTTTTTTTATGTTCCCCTAAAGTTTTACTCAATCTTTTAATTATTTCTGTCCGATCCGATCGTAAGCGCACTTTTATGGTAGCTACTACTGTTGAACACTTTACATCAAAATTTGTATTTTCTTGTCATAATAAATCCGTATGTGTCTCTATAAGTAAGCAAGAATTTCCTATACATTTGCCAGTTCGCCTTGACACCGCGTTCCCCGTCTTACTGTAAATCCAAAACTTTTTTTTTTACTCAAATGTTGTTTAAAATTTAGCCACATGACATAAAAACGTGCGCACATGTTTTGCCAGTGTATGTAGGTTGTTGTTGCTGCTTTGGCTGTTGCCGTCATTAGTTATGCGTTGTTGTACAGGCTTATAGCATTTTCATATATATATTTATATACCCTGTACACATAGTGTAAAAGCGTATTATAGATTTGTATTTGCATTTGAATGTATGTAACAGGCAGATGGAGGCGTGGCACACCATAAGTTCCATGGGTAAAAAGTCTTATCATTGACTAGGATAGCGGTTGGACCATGTCCGTCTGTCCGTATGAGGGAATAGAACTCCTAAACCATAAAAGCTAGACACAAAATTTTACCAAAAGATGCGCGTAATCTAATGAAGATGAAGATGAAGTTTGTCCAATCAAGTCGATATCTTACCCCCTTCCCCCGATACAGATTTGCGCGGTTTACAACAGCTCCATTGAGTCTTTCATCTCCTCAGAGATGTGCGTCGTGTTTATGTGCATCTATGTTTCAAAAATAATCCAAATCGGATAAGTACATCAAAAGTTATAGTAAAAATAATGCGAATTTCACCCCTTTCCCAAAAATAAGTGCCAAAATTCCACTACGTGTAGTAGTAGACTCGTGTGACCCTAATCGTTAAAACTGCATCCACTTTTTTTCAATGAAACCCCCTTTCCCCCGCAATCGATGTACCTTAATTACTGACACACACCCCCCATATATTGATTTAAAAATTGTCACAGACATTTATAAATGTATTTTGATCTATGTTACAAAATTCAACGACATTGACCCAAGAATACTGGAGTTATGGGCATAAAAGTGATTTTTGCCACCTTGCCAATTGGAAAACTAGTCAACTGGAACTTCCCAATAGGAAAATGTTAACAGGCATATCGATCATATGAAAAGAGATATAAAAGTGGATACTTCCGTTCCCATTTTACCGTATTTAGTGTTTATAAAGAAAAAGGGTACAGGGTATTCCACTGTCGAGCACCGTCACGACTGTCTTTGCATTTGCCTTTTCAAGTTACTTGTCATTTGGTTTTTTTTTCAGCTGCTGCTTCTTGTTCATCTCATTGAATTCAAAGTTCTGATAAGTTTAATTGAAATTGCAGTTTCTATGCTATGATGAATAAGCTAGAAGAACTTTTAGGCTAAAATTGCCTTAGACAAAGGTAAGAAAAGCAGAGACAAAGACGCTGGCAGAGAGGCTCGTAGAGGGGCTGGCGGCAGCTAAGGGGCGCTGCATTGCGTTGCCAGGCGCATAAACTGGGTCAAAAGTTGGAAAAATTATAAGTAAGAAAAGAAAAGCGTAGAAAACTTGAGCTAAAAGAAAAACACTAGCAGCAGCAGCAGAGGCAAATGTTTATGCACCACACACAGACAGCCGCAGTGCACTTTGTAAGCAGACCGACTTGCATACACTTCTATGCGTGTGTGTATGTGTGTGTGTATGTGTGTGTGTATGTGTGTGTGTGTGTATGTGTGTGTGTGTATGTGTGTGTGTGTATGTGTGTGTGTGCATGTGTGTGTGTGTGTGTGTGTTTATATTTTCTTTAGTACTTTTTATTTACTGTTTGTTTGTTTGTTTGTTTGTGTTACTTTATTGCAGTGCCGCCAAGCAACAAAACAATCTAGAAGCCAGCAAAGTTCCACACACACTCACACTCACTCACACTCATTCACACTCACTCACACTCACTCACACTCACTCACACTCACACACACTCACACTAACAGAGCCGTTGAAAGATATAAAAGCAAAGTCAAAACTGTATGTATTATTAAAGGTGGGCCGAGTGGGTTGCTCTAATTGAAATGAAGCTTGATGAGAATTAATGTCATATTTTTTTTGTTCTGTTGGTAGTGCATATTTTAGAATTATATTTACATGATTGAAATTGATTAATGTCTGCTGTGAATACACAGCGCCTCGGGGAATGCCCTACATTAGGCCCTGACCCGGTAACGGCTTGGTATGGCCAGTCAAGAAGAAGATACAGGGCTGCAAACCACAGTATGTTTTGGGGCTCGCGGGTTCTAAGCTATTGGTTAAGTGGGTTTAGGCCCAAGGACAGCTTTGTGTTGATCTCTGAACCAAGGCAATTTAAAATGAAATATCTTGGCAATTTTTCATTATTTTTTTTATACTTTTTTATTATTTCTTAATTTTTTTTATTTTTTTATTAATTTCTTTTATTTTTTTATTAATTTCTTTTATTTTTTTATTAATTTCTTTTTTTTTTTTTTTAATTTTAACATTTCGTTCAAGATTTTGTCTATTTAGGAAATCGTTTTTAATTTTAGTGATGCCTCACGCTTAAAAGGAAAGAACTCCTTACCAGTACTGAGTATCTGTTTCAAGGTATAAGAAAAACAGCAGTAATTGCGTTGTTTGGCACAAATTTCCAATCTCCCCGCATTAATCTCATATGAGTTACTCAATTTTCGCCAATAATAGCCTAAGTTTGGCTTTGATGGCAAGAGGTATGCCAACAAATATAATATAGTAAGTCACATCCAATCTGCGCGATTGAAATATTTGCCAACTTGAGCATGAGAAACCCGAAAATGACGATATGCTATGTTTCCCATTCGAGGAATATTGCTGACAAGTTTCAAAAGCACACACAAATTTTTTAGTTGTTATGTGTTACTAATGTCAGGATGAGTTTTGCTTCAGTAGTCATGGCTAAGTACAGCCTGGATAGCTTTTCCAGGATCTTGTTTTCTGGCGTGATGTTATATCAGATGTTTCGTAGTGTTTAGGTTTAGGATGCTAAGGCTCTTTGCTAAAATTCTTGATTGAATTACCATTTGAAATATTATAAAATATCCGTCGGTAAACAGAAATGCGACGCACTTTAAAGTTTAAACCAATTGTGACACAACGACATTTTGCTTTTAATTTCAAATTCGTTTGAAAAGCATATCTGCCAAACAGACTAATTGCTGTTGATATGAAATTCGGTTAAGGTTTTAGTGTAAAAATTGTATTTACTGCCAATTTTAATTACATTTATAAAAAAAGAGTGGCATTTAATACACTGCAACTATTGCCATTTAATTAAATTAAATTTGTTTCCCGGTATGTATAAATTTATTTGGTAATCTATGTTTATCTACATACAACTTGGTAGTTGTTGTTTTTATTAAGCCATTAGCTAAATTTTGCAATCTTGAATTAATTTCAAATACTGACTGCCCACAGCCTCTTACCCAAGAGGTGTTAAATGCAATTTTATGCAAATTAACAAAGACGCGGAAACCCATAACAACAACAACTACTGAAAGTTGATGCATATCAAAGCTAATTGCATAGCAATGAAATTGTAGTTTAATTAACAAAATAAATTTGAATTCTGGCAAAACTCCGAAAATAAATACCGCACCCTAAATTGTGCAAAAAATTTTGAAGTAATAAAAGTTGAGCAAATGACAGCATTAGTAAAGATTTGATGCAGACAGTCGGGACGGCGCCCGTCATTGGGATGGATACCCTTTTTTCCATGAAAATCAAATTTCATTCAAATTTTAGTATCGATGCGTTGAAAGGTATGTGCGTAATAACGGTAACTGTACTACGGGTGATGGTGCGGAAAAATGTACCACATTTGGTTAACATAAATGTTAACTATAATATTTTTGTAAAAAGTGAAATTCTGTTGCAGTTCATAGGAGAGGGGGCCTAAAATTGGCACATTATTAGCTATATCTTCTAAAGTTCTTATTCGATATGAATAATTTTGACTCTACAAATGCATAGTAATAGTGTGCATAACTGTGCCAAGTTTTAATTGGATAGCTTTTATAGTTTGGGTTAAAACCGCGAAAATCTGTCACGGGGGAAGGGGTTGAGATATCGACATAATTCGACAAACTTGCACTGAATAGGTAAAGTGCGCATCTTTTGGTAAACAAATTTTTACTCTAGCTCTTATAGTCTCCGAGAACGGTGCGACAACACGGACAAACAGACAGATGGACATCGACTCGACTATTGCTCCTGACCATTTTTGCCCATGGAACATATACATTGCACAAATCTATAATACACTTTGTGTACAGGGTATAAAAATAAGTGTATAACAAATATGCAATCCGGAGAAGTTTGAGCAAGAAGTAGAAGTTGTTTATAGTTGTATGACGACATAGATAAATATTAGCTAATTATTTTAGCTTGAGTAACTGAAACAAACAATAGCAATAAAAGCGCGGCCTTGGGCAAATAAATAATGGCAACAAACAGCAACAAACAGCAACAAATAGCAACAAACAGCAACAAATAGCAACAAACAGCAACAATGACAACAAGACAAACAGCAAACACAAAGAATGCTTTTGACAGCAAACAAAACTGTAAGCAAAAGCAGAAAACAACAAAATCGGCATCAAAAATGTCAAAGAAAAATATTTTTACAAGAACAAAAAAAAAAATACCAAAAATAAATGTAAATAAATTAAATGCAACAAATACAAATGCATTCAGTGAATTGCAATTGTTGTAGTGTTTGTTGTTGTTGTTGTTGCAGCAGCTGCAGCTGCGTCGACTGCAACAACATTGCAGTCAGCGTTACGTTGCTCAGTTCCGACTTGTGCCACTAACCTACTTCAAGACGACAACTCAACAGCAACAACAACTGCAACAACTGCAACAACGACGACTGCAACGTGAACTGCAGACAACGTTGACAAAAAGCAGCAACAACTGCAACAACTGCAACAACAGCAACAACTGTACCAACAAATGTAAAACGAGCGCTGATAAAAATGCCAAACAAGCGTAGAAACCGCCTCAAGACATTAACCCCCCTGCGCCCACACACACACACACAAACAATCACATTAACCCATACCTTGTGCCTTTTGCATTTTTATTACAGAAACAGCTTTTTAGTCCATTTGATGAATTGATGAATGCCAAGGCATTAATCAGAGTTTGCCGCCACACAAATTAGCAGCTTAAAGCAAAGGCGTTGATTGATTCGAAATGAAACTGAAAATCTTTGTAACCGACTGACGTGACGACAATGACACAACGACAAACAAAGGCAGAAGCAACGAACCCTTAACAAAAACGTCATTTAAAGTGCTACGGGTTAAGGCTCAGCTCATTGGGCCACTTTGGCAGCTGTCAAGATGCAAAACAACTCAACTTCAACTCCAACTCCGACCAACGCCAACTCAATTGAAAAACTTATTTATGGGCTAAAAGCCAAATCGGACATATGACCCAAAATAAAAATAAGAAAAAAAGAATTGAAATTTCGGTTAGAGATAAAGCCGCTGCATGGTCATCATATCAGCACATTAACACGCTTATGTTAAAAGCTTTTTGCGTTCTATATATGTATTGTATGTAGATATATATATATGTGTGTGTGTGTGTGTGTACGCCAGGGCTCCAAACTATAATGAAAGACTCAAAAATCAGTGCTCCAGCTTTATAAACGACTTTGACCGAAATCTTGCATTATTTAGGGCGCACTGTAAAGAAATCAAAGTCGGTTTCAAATTCAAACGGTGCTGGTGATGAGTCATTTGGGAAGCGAGTGTTCTAGTTATAAAACCAGAAAACAGTCCCATCGGGATTAACGAATACTTAAGAATTTGAAAATGCGAAACCAATTACAGGCAGCTCATGAACGAAAGACTCAAAAATGTGCCACAGCTTTATAAACGACTTTGACCGAAATCTTGGTTTCAAATTCAAAAGACGCTGTTGATGACTCATTGGGGAAGCCAGTATTTTAGTTATAAAACCAGAGATCAATCCCAACGGGATTAACGTATACTTATGTTAGGAATTTAAAAATGGGAAGGCGTAGACGAACGGAAGACTAATGTGAAGACGTAGACGAGAGAAAGAGAAACCTGCAGTGGAACATGAAGTCGAAGCGGACGGTCAAGAAGAAGAGGGACGCGAAGGACAATTGGACACGGAAAATCTTTCTTTGACATCAATCATTTTGTCTTAGCTTCCATAATTTTCATCTTGTCTCTTGATCATGACACACGCTGTCGTTTCTTAGAAAGTTTAAAAGTTTTATCTTTTCCAATAAGTTTATCATCTTCAAAGAATAAAATTAACAACCTCAATACTTTTATACTATTCGATCGAACGTCAAAGAAGTGTAGCGACTTTAATCTCCTTTAAAATACATCAGGCCCAGTTATTAAGTTTTGTTGTGTGTTAAGTGTGTCTAGTGTCATAGTGTCTATGAACTTGCATCTAAATATTCTCAAAAATTTTCTTGAATATTGATCGATATCTAGTATATGACTTTATTCAAAAAAGAGGTTTTGAAAATATTCGACTACCCAAACTGTGTTCAAAGAATTTCACAAGTTCGTGAAATGGAACCGAGGCTCTATAAAATGGTTGTGTCCGAACTGAACAACCTCAAATCAGACATCCGCTGTATTAACTTATGCGATAATGAGCAAAATCGAATTAGTCAATGGAACCAATGCTCTCAAAAATCTTGATAAAGTCATGTGTTTAAAGAAACTATGTTTAATTGTAACTGAACAAATCAGTTCGTTAGATGAAACTAAAATTAGTAAAAATGTTGGGAATATATCGCATATTGTGACGGCTTTGTTCAAAACTCATATTAGTTACTAAAATGGAACCAGATCTATTGAAAAACATCCATTGGAAAACTAAGCAATCAGTTCGTAAAACGGAGACGAAACTCTTAAAAATGCTTACGTTTACAATAAATTGGTTTTATCGGAACTTTGACTCGATAACTATGCATATTTGGGAATTGATACCAATTCCTACCTCACCTCAAAAGACCAGCTCAAATTTCGGTTTATAACATAAAACCACAAATCTGTTGCAGGCTTGCAACCCTAAACTGTAGCTTTTAAGAAAAAAAAAAAACAAAAAGCTGAGCGATTTACGGCTCAACATTTGGCTTTATCAAAGTTTCGGCCAATTATGCGCTTATTGTTTGGCCAGGCGCGTCTGATTCATCATCAGCTGCACTCGGTCAATTCGCCCAGATCGGGTCCATAAACATAATTTTCTATTGCACTCGATTGTTCAGTTGACAATGTGTGTGTGTGAGTGTGAGTGGCTTGTCAACAGCTGTCCGCTGACCGCTTTCAAGCTGCACACAAACATACAATCTTATACGATATTATTATTATTATCTCTATTTTTATGGCTATTTATTTTTATTATTTCTTTTTATACTTTGTAATTGTGAAATTCACTATTGTTGATTATTTTTAAACTGGCGTTCGAAATGTTTTGCTTCGTTAAGCGTGGCTTTTAGTAGTTTTTTCTACAATTTTATAGAACAAGTTTTTTCAAATGTTTGGTTTTTATAGAAAAACTGTGGAAAAGGGTTATATTATTTGTGCTTATGTGTATAACAGCGCATGGAAAAGGCTTGGTGCGTACGACAAGCTATAGCTACATATTTTACATCGAATTTGTTTTGATGTTTTAATATGGAAAAGTATTACAATATTTAATAGCATTTCAAAGCATGTATTCTTCGTTATTCTCGGGAAATTCATGGGAAAACTTTTAATTGCATGTATTCAAAAGAATAAAAGGGAGGTTAGTAAAGAATATAGGTTTAACGGTTTTTGATAAGGAAATTTCAAATCAATCAATATCTCTCGAATCTATTAC
Source organism: Chymomyza caudatula (assembly GCA_035041775.1). Taxonomy (NCBI): domain Eukaryota; kingdom Metazoa; phylum Arthropoda; class Insecta; order Diptera; family Drosophilidae; genus Chymomyza; species Chymomyza caudatula. Next base: position 1,062,002 of record JAWNKW010000137.1, on the reverse strand, counting down.
AACAGACTATGTTTTGGTTCTTTGTTCAAAAGCACTGAAACACTGTTTGAAGTTCAAACTTTACACAGAGCCTGATTTATCTACCGGAACTTGGGGGATTTATTTAGCGATTACATTGCAATTCATAGTTTCTAAGTAGTATTTAAGAGCAACTGACAATCGTTATTATTTTGAAGTAAGTGAACACTCTTCCTAGAGAGGCTGAATCAACTATAGACTTTATAGAAGATAACGATATCCTGCTTGTTATCGATAGGTAAGAGCCACTCATATTCTGACCATATCATATATCACCAACGCACGGTGCGTCGCATACAACACAGAGATTGGAAATATGTAATATCCCCTTGACTCGAATAAAGGGAAGGGTCTTGGGCGGAGCACATTGCTCGCTCCGCTCACCAACCCTTTTGCCCTACTCGAGGTATATAATATTCTTCTTCCCATTGCCTTTTTCTCTCGAATCGTTCTCTTCCGGAAAGATTCTGGTTTCTGATTGTGACAAAAGCTTGTAATTTCTTTAAATTAGATTCCTTTACAAAGTACTTTGTTTACGCGGATAATTTCCTAGGTACGTCACATATTTTGATATCAGGGCTGGTCGGCTTTGGCCTTATAGTCTGGAACAAACATATCATTTCATTTTCACGGATACCTCGGTGTACAGGAGCCCAGTTAAGACTGACTCTATGTTAAGGTAAAAACAATTTAAGATCATTGTAGCACTAACTGACGTGAGTGGAAATCTTTAGAGCAGCCTGGCTGTCACCGCAGATGCCTATAGCTACGTTACGCTATCTACCTTCATGGGAACAGCCTGCGGTAATCAGATTTGCAAAAAATTTCCGTATAAAAACCCCTAGAAAAGATGTCTTTCACAACAAAGTATAGCTTGAGTTTTCATCGAGATACCAACCAACACTAGTTGAACTGTAGTATCAATGACCCGCTTTAGCTGAGCAGAGCTGAAAATTGTCTCTTTTTGCAATACAATTATTATATGATCATTCAGTCTATAAATATTTCCTCCATAGTTTCAGTTTCTTGAACTTTGTTCACTCACTTCTACTATAGAGTATATTAAAATACCAGTCAACTAATTAAATTAATTTCAACGACAGCGACAATACGACGACAATGTACCGGGAACCTGGACAGTGGACAGGTCAGTGAGCTATGGACTGACGTCTCAGTGATATACTACAGTGATATATGTTTAATAAAATTTAATGCGCACACACCTCTCTAATTAAAAACATATATAGTACACTGTTCATGCAGTAAAAATATCAACGGCAATAGCAATAATAACAACAAATATAAGATATTGTAGGCAAAATTAGACAGAGAGGTACAGTGGGGAAGTTTCTTCAATAATAATTAAACCTGTTGCGTCTTGGTCTGTCTATAAAGTGGATTGACCTGAGTTTAGTGTAAAGCCCAAGACATCAAGCGAATGAAGGGAGTAAGCTTTGGCGCGTTTTGCTTGCGTTTTGTAAGCGTTTTTTGCGCACATTTCGTTTAAAGCTGCGGTCAGACGTGCGAAATGTTTAACGCTTAATCGTTTTGTCGATAACACATGCTTAGCAGCTAATTGGCGTTCAGCAAAATGTCGAATTCAGCTATGATCAGACGATACTGAATACTCTAATTGTGAGCGCTGAAAATTTCTGCACGTCTGACCCTACCTAACCTTAAGAGTCTTACTTAGTTGTAAAAATTAGCTGGTCAGTTGTAATGCAAAGTGCAGCTACCCAAAGAGTTCAAAGGCATTGGAGCGTTAAGCACATTAAACTTGCGAGAGTTGAAGTTAAAGTTAATTTCTGTTTTTCTAATATAGTCAAGAGAAGGGGGGCTTCAAACGGGGGCGTATGGGAAACGCTGCCTATATTAACATTTTCATTGCAATTACAATAACAATATAAATTTTGCGGATTTAAAATGCCGGATGAGAGCTGATTACTTTGCATAGATAAATAGTTCGGGGAGTTGAGAGAAACTCTATTTATGTACATACATATATACTAATATAGAGTATGTGTTTGTGTGTATATATTATATGGGTGCTGCTTTGCGTCAGCAGCGCGTAAAAGTCAACGACAGCAAAATGTGGCGCTCAACTGAAATTAATTTTCAACTTTTATTGTGGTTTTCATAGATACAATACACATCATACATATGCATAAAGCATATAATTTTAATGAGACACACGCAAGTGTGTGCGTGTGTTAAGTATGTGTGTGCTTGGAGTGGGTCATTTGCGGTTTTACTTACAATCTTTGGCAGGGCAGCGTTCCATAACATATTGTTCGGTAGCACTACGAACCCATATTTATGATATAATGATAAATTGTAGGCGGCACTTACCTAGAAAGAGAAAAAAAAGACAGAAAAATATGGTAAGAAAAGGTAACTAGAAAACTATAAAGTATACTGAAAAGCTAGAGCTAAAAATGTTGAACTATTAAAAGCTAGACAGAAATTTAAAACTTTTCTCAGACCACAAGAAAATACGTATTTCAAGTTTACATGGAAACATTGTACATTAAACATTAGGTTAGGCAGAGTTAAGGTTAGAATAGATTTAGATTTGATTGATGTTTACATTTTAAGATCGAATATCTAGTAAATTAGTTAAATTATATATATATATATATATCATGATTAAACCTAAGGCCCACTTAATGCAGTTAGCGATAAATTGCATTGAGAATCATAACTTTTCTTAATTACAACTTAAACTTTGCTAAAACATGCTTTACTTTTACTTTAAAGCAGTGGTCGGCAACGGCAGCAGTGACGTTGGCGTTCAAGTCACTGCAATAGTATTTGTGTTTAATTTAGTGAGCAACATGAGTCTGCTTCAATGCTGCCTTTTGTCTCTTACAAGCAGTGAGTCAAGCCTTCGGCTAGCGCTTTGGCCGTGTGCACCTGCCTAATTTATAGTTATAACGTCTCTGTTACGTCTTGACTCTACATATTCTCTGACAAATATGTGCATGTGTTGGACGTTTTCTCTGTTGCCTGTTACTGGCAACTATTTGGTTGATTTTGCCGACCACTGCTTTAAAGACTTTTATTTAATTTTCTAAACGTTTTAAATTAATTTAATGGAAATTTAAATGTACCAATGGTAAAAATCGCTTTCAACCCAACAGCTATACGTCGCAGTGCTAGATGTCTCCTTTAAACGAAATTCAGCTAAAAGGAAATACCTTTGGGTTTTCCTTTACAACTTTATTGGATGCTTTTGATTGGTGTAAGGGATTTGATAAGCGATTTTAGGCAAAAGCGTCTAGAGTTCTCTGGCACACTTCTTTGATTGCATTATAAACTTTATTCGATCCAAATTGATGAGAAAATCATAAAGTTATTTGGAACGATAGAAAAAATAACGGCGGGGACTGGGATCTGTTAGGTGAGGGTGCTTATCTGTCTCTACCTTAACCAAGTTGACGCACAAGCTCCACGTGGTAGCCCCAGGGTAATGTACGCAGCTAAGTTTGCCCAGAACTGTAACAGGGTTGAGCGTAGGTTTTGGTAACCACCGCTCAAAACCCCCCACCCAATGAAAGATATTATGAGTTGCCTAGTGTAGTGCTCTACATAAAGCCGTAAACTGGGTACTGGTTGTTATGGCCAGTCAAGTTTAAGTCCACGTAGATACAATTATATATTATTATTGTTAATGCTAAACTGGCTTTTAAGACTTCATCACTAGCATATGTACTATGTACCAACCATGGAGTTTGTTTGCCGTTCAGAAAGTGTACAGGAGAGATCCAAGGACACACCCACTGTAAAGCAATCGAGACTCAACCTCTCATCTTGCACATGAAACCCTAGAGATACGCTCTCGACTGGCTGAACTGCTCAGCTGGTCGGCAATTTGACCTTGAAAAGCAAACACACGTACTGGAGATCCTGGCAGAATGCAGAGCTATCAAGAAAATTTTGCACAACCCGTTTAACCTCTTGAGGCATTACCAAGCTTTTGCGTGAGCTAAAACTGATGCCCAGAAATGGCAGCCTGGGCACCCAAAGCTGCCGACACCAGTAAATATTCTCTAAAAATATTTCGGAATCGAAAGAATCCTTGGCGTTTTATTATTCTAGCTGCTTATAATGTTATGATTCGAATTTTTTGTTCAAAATACCGTCACAAATTTCAATTTCTGTCCCTTTGACGCAACAGGAAATGCATAAAATGTTCCTTTATTCTCTGCGGCTTCAATCATACCTTCAATTATGACCCACAAACATCACTCCAAAAGTGAATACACACACTCAGCTGGGAGTTAACAAAAAAAAAAAAAAAAATTTCAAAGAATTTTCTCAATTACTAGCCCAAAAAATTGTTGTGGAAAACAAGTTGGCAAATACTTAAAATGGTCTCAAGTGTAGACAGACATCCAAAACCAATTCAATTGCAAACAAAATAAACAAACATTATATACTAGAGAGTGTGTGTGTGTGTGAGTGTGTGTATGTGTGTGAGTGTGTGTATGTGTGTGAGTGTGTGTGTGTATGTATGTGAGTGTGTGTGTGTGTAGCGTATTTTTCCCAAACGGCAATGCAAAGTTGGAAAAAGTCAAATGCCGGCAAACAACAAAACAATCAAAGAGTATAATAAAAAACAAATATAAAATAAATAAAAATCAACAAGGAAAATTTTTAAAATAAATGTTCTTATATATATGTATGTGTGTGTGTAAGTGCGTGTGTAAGTGCGTGTGTAAGTGTGTGTGTGAGTGTGTGTGTAAGTGTGTGTGTGTGTGTGTGTTTGCGTCTGGGTTAAAATGCGCTGAAATTTATGCACACACAAATACCAATACCGTGGAAGGGAGAGAGCAAGGAGAGGTTAGAGTGGGAGCAGTACCAGAGCAAGAGCGATTGAGCCCAACGAGTCCCAGAGGCAGGCGAAATATGCCAAGAGGGTTACCAGGGAGGCGCCTCGAATCCTGCAGTGCGCAGCCTTTGGAAATATGCATGAGCACGTTTAAATGACGAAGGACATGCGACTAACTAAGCGACAGAGATAGAGCGACCAAGAGACAGACAGACGGACATGGAGCCACTGACTGACCGCAAACCCGCTGCTTTCCTTGCTCCTAAATGCCTGTTGATGAACGCTTTGCACTGTCCTGCTGGGTCTCTGTTTGTTTTTGATTTGAGGTGAACAAGGACGGCGGCTACTGGCTAACAGCTGCTTCTTTATCCTGCTTTATGAACAGCATTATGAGACTTGCAGTTTTAGTTTTATGCAATTTCGTATTATTTTACAGCAAAATTAGATAATCAGCCGGCGCCTGAAGGCTTGCAACACAGCCATTTGCTTGGGTACATAAATAACAGGACTAAACAGCTGGCTGGTATTGATAAGGATTAGGGGGAGCACGAAAGAGCGGAAATGAACATAGTTCTATGTAAGTTTAAATTTGAAAAGAAAGTAAATTATCCGATTGTGCCATGAAATGCGCAGTTTTTTTTATGAATTAAAATTCTATTTTTACTTAGGATCCAATCTACATGGTTATAGGTGCTTAGATGCTTATACTAAGTTCTTCTGAAGAAATATGAAAGGAACTACAACAACTACCGGTGAATCAGACTCTTATCTGTTGCTCTTTAATGTTCTAAAAGTTTTTAAAAGTGGCCGGGTTGGAGTTTTTGCGATTTGTTTTGAGCAAGTCAACATAGCAATTACATAAATATATTCAAGCCTGATCTTAATTCCGACCTCAATTTCGCGATTTAACAACTGTTCCTACAGTCATTTCGAACTGTCGTTATCAGAATTGCAGTTACTATTCCACTAACATTTCCTCTTATTGCCACGTATGGTTTATAGCAAATTATTACTTATAAGCAAAAAAAAAAAAGTTGGATTTTAATTTTCGTTCAAAAATAGACTTTCGCTTATTTGCAATAATTGCATTAATGCAAACGATTTGTCGTTTCATGAATCAATTTCTGGTTCGAATGTAATCTGTTACAGTAAATGACGCATCGTTTATATGCAAAATATAGTTATTTTAAGTGCATTTTGTTTTTTCATACTTTTCATACAAAAACAGACGATATCTCTTAATAGCAATTAGTGCATATATACAAACGATCAGCTTTAACCGTTTATCGCTTATGGAAACATTTTGCATATATCCGATTATCGCATATATATAAAAAAAAAACCTGCATTTTCGCTATTCCATAAAAATGATTTTCGCTAATTTAAAATATATGATACATACATATATACGATTATCGCTTGAAGGAAATTATCATTTAAATGAAATAGCAGCGCTGCATTTTCGCCATTGCATATAAACGATATCTACTGTATATGTAAACTTTTCGGCATTGGAATATTTTGTATATAATCAATTATAGCTTATACAAAATAATTTGGATATATCCGATTATCGCTTTAATAATAGTTGGTTGGCAATTTTCGTACACATAATTATTGCATAACAACTTTCCATCGTATGAAATGTTTTGCATATAACCGATTATCGCTCATATAAAATATTTTTCATATATCCGATTATAATTTATATGCAACAACCGCGCTCTATTTTCCCTGTTGCATATAAGCGATACTATTTCAGAACAATTTCGGCATTGAAAAACTTAAGAGTTGCAACATTCTCAGAACTGTATCCCAAACGGCACCAAGATTTAAGACATTTTACGTTCAATTTAACTATAGGGTCACCTTTTTTACCTGACATTTGTCTTAGCCAACTATCACCTAATTCATACAATTGTTCAGAAAATGAATCACGAATACACTTACAACCGTACAACATGAAGAAAAAAGATTCAGTTTCTCTAGTTTAAAATCGAAATCTTTGTACTAAAAGTCACTCGTAGTTTGTATGTAAATCATTGAAAATAAAGTGCAATACTTTTTTGTGTTGACTCTATTGATATTGTACCTTACGACTCATAACCCCTTATTTTGCATTATAAAAATATTTGTTTTTCCTATGAACTTGATAAGCAAAAAACGTTGATATAGGTTGTCTAGTTCTTTAGTATGTTTAAGCAATAGTAAAATTCTGACTTAACTCTATAAAAAAGAATAGAATAGAGAACTCTGCAGAAGCTGCCAGATTATATTGACAGATGAAGGACGAAAAGGAAGCAATTAAGCTTGTTTTATAAAGAAAAGCTTTTAAACACATTTAACAGCTGACGGGAAGGACTTGATCCTATACGGACACACAAAGAGTATAGGAACTGAATTGAACTGTCAAGGACGCTCATGTAACCCAACTTAACGAATTTCTTTTATACAGATTGCAAACTTTTCAATTTCCAGTCAAAATAATGTTAAGATTTGGTAAGAGAACAACAAAGATGGCAAAGATGAACAAGTTGACACCTCTTAATCTCACTTGGCTTACCAAGAAAAACTAATTACATATTTGTCGCAAAGCTGCGAGGAATCCCTCAAACTTGTATGAAAAATCAACTACGTGTAAACACAGCTTAGCGAAAAATGTTTGTTTGTTTTTTCATTTTTTTTGGAAATTTTAGAAAACCCTAAAAGTAATTTGTTGGTTTTATTTGATTTCACTGCAGCTATGGCAACCACTCAACTAAAAATGCCAACAACAACCACAAAATTGAGTCAAAGGAAAATGAGCTACAAAAACAAGAGAAGACAGAAAATGCCATAGAATATGTGTGACGACAACAACAACAACAAGAATGAAAAGAAAAAAGCAAGCAAATAGCCAAAGTGCTGCCCGAGCAGAAAAGCCGAGCAGCACGGCGCAGCAGTGAAAAAGCAAGAAATCGAAGAAAATCGTTGCTTGCTTTTACTACTACTATGTAGCCTGGCATTGCTTTATTCTTTTCTCTTTTTTTGTTATATTTTCTTTCTTTTTGTTGCTGCCTTTGCTTCCGTTCGTGTGCCCGGGAATTTTTGCGACGAAAAATGGCAACAAAGGCAACCAAACCGAGCCCGGCAGCTCCGCCAACATTCACGACAGACCCGACAGCAATTGTGCAGCGATTTTGTTACATGCCAAACTTACACACAGACGCACACACACACACGCGCATAGAGTGAAAACTTTTCCACACACACACACACACACACACACAAAGACACGAAAATCTACTCAGCATCGCCAAAAAGTGACGCCGTGAGGGTGGAAAATGCTATTTGTGTGTGTGTGTGTCGCTCTGTCTGTGTGTGTGTGTGTGTGTGTGTTACGGTTGCCCTGACTGCTTTGAGGGTGTTATAAGCGGTTAAATTTTGTGCTTCCCCTTCCTTGGACGCCCCTGGTTCAAGCACTGCAAGCCGCCGGCGCCAGCATCAGCGCCATCAACGTCGTTACCGCCAATTGCCACCGTCGTGTTGTCTCGACACGAGTCGTGCAACCGCTCAAACACCCCTCTCACGCACACACACACACACACACACACACACACACACACACCAGCTGCTTACGTGTGTGTCTGTTGGTGTGTTTTTGCCCGCCTGTTTTATGCCATTTTCGTGTTGATGACGCGCAGTTTTGGCCCGGCCATTGCTAATTTTATGTTACGCATACGCCGTGTATGCCCGTGCTTTTTGTGTTTGTATATTTTGCTGCCTAGTTTTGAGCGTTTTAGTTTTGCTCCAAATTGCTATTTAACATGAAAATTGGCGCTCGTCTAAAATGCCATAAATATTTGTTTGTCCGCTTATACACTTTAATTAGCCGGAAGTTAAAATGCATAATTTTTCAATAAACTAAAAAGTTCCACTATAAAATTGCGCAAAAAAGCGGCAAAATGTGTTGCCACATTTTAAAAAGTTGGCATATTTTATGCCAACAAACGAGAGCTACCGTCTAAAGTTTCAAATAAAAATGTTTTGTATAAAAACGGAAAATCAATTTCGCAAAATTTACGCAATGCCAAAAGTTTTCACAACTAACAAAACAAAAAAATAGCCAGAAAAGAAAACAAGGTGTGACAAGACGAAAGTTGCAGACCCTGACAATAGAGTAAGCTACTATGATTTAAGTATATAGTAAAGTTTTGTGTTTTATGCAGTATTTTCCAGCAATTATAGTCGGCTTCTACATTAATCAAGTTATTTGTAGCTGTATTGAAAATAAACTACAAAGGAACTTCTATGTGACTGGGAACAACTCAGAGCAACTAGTTTGAAAAGGTAAATTATTTCGAAAGCTAATTAGATTAGCCAACACCATTGCTGACCCATTGTGTTTCGCCTACTGGCGGCCAACTATTTCAAGACTATGATTTTTCATACACTTGGTCTCGGAAAACGCTGCCCAAGATCAATCTGATTGTTCTTATCGCAAAGTTAGCGCATACGTAGCTAACGTCTAGCTGTATATAGGGTTAACCATCGTCAGCACCTTGCTTGGATTTGAAGACTCTGCCAGGAGTCACCTGGTACAATGTTAGAAAACCCGCAGAACTGGTTCTTTACAAAATACGTTTTGTCTGGCTTTTTGTTTGCCGCGTTTCGGGGAGTTACAGGATGACTGTGCTTAATACTCAAATGAGAATAGTGCTTCGGTATGCAGTGGCTTTTCTCCAAAACAACCGGATGCAGGCACACTAAGAAGTGCAGAGGATTTAAGTACCACTAGTGATAAAAGAGGTAGAAGAGAGTTTGTGCAAATTCTTCCTTTGATGCGTATGGAATTCATGATGACCGTCCCAATTTGTGCATAGAATCGTTGATCGTTGGCAAATGCACTTATATTTTTCCAATTAAGAAGATACTCGAGAATATCTTCAATTTAGGCTTCCATAACACAGGTCTACAAATACCGAGGTCATGTCTGTTGTTCGTAAGCTGAGGAACATGTTCCAAGTAATTTGTTGCGTAGAATCCGAAACCGCGGTTAGCGTTGGTCCATCAGGTCAAGATTTCGAGCTATTTGAGGTTATGTACCCGAAAAACGGCGGTTTTTTTCTACTTTTGAGGTAATGTACAGGATGCAACAAAGTTTTGTGGTCTGTCTTTTCAGTAACAACATTCAGTAAAACTCTTACTCTTTAATGTAAGAGTTCAAGAGATCAATTACTATTTTGTTTCGCAAAGTTATGCCTAGTCGAAGTTACGAAATATATCCCTTAACGCTATTATATTATCTCAAAATCTTGACCGCGGATTCGAATTTCACGCAGCAAATTACTTAGAAAATGGCCCTTAGCTTTCCAAGAATCTGAAACACTCTATCTTTTTGCATAGAATTCATGTTCGCGCTTGAAATCATAGCAAAACAGCAAAAAACTTCGGCCTCAGGTTTACCGGAAACTAATGTTAACTAACTAGATTTACATTTAATGTGTTCCATTTCCAATGTGAAAATTTCTATCAGAAAAAAGGTAAAAATTGCCTCTATGGCCTAATAAATATGACGTTAGTAACTTTTCCTTTGCCTACATTTTAGCTTCAGGAATGCATGGAATTAAGTTAGCTTAGGTTAACCATTAATTCGTTTAAAGACCCATTCAGACGCAGAGATGAAGTCTGCAGTCCATCTGGGACAGATTGAAAAAATAAGTTGCATGCTTTCTTACTCAAAAGCATATCCTTTGAGGTACTCGTATACCCTTTCGCTGGGGCATAAATAGCAACAAACTGCAATGTTGCTTTTTCCCCCGAGGTTTGCGAGCAAAAATTAAATAAAAATTGCCAGCACGCCCATTGTCAACTTTGCTCAGCTGTTACAATAGCAACAACTGCAACTGCAACAACAAAAACAGCAACATTATCGGAGTGCAAAAATATATTTCAACGAAATAAATATTTTCCACTTTGGAGCTTCTGCTTTTACTTTTTGATTTTACACTGCTGGCAAGACTCTCCCTTGCTCTCCGTCTCACTGTCCGCATTGCGTGCTTTTCCGTTTTGTTATCTGCCGCCACACAATTTTCACCAAATACGAAAAATAATCCTGGTCCACGGTCCATGACAGGGCCGTGGGTTATATTCAGTCGGGGGAGGGTTCTTTTTTTTTTTTTGCTCTAGCTGCGGCAAAAACTTTTGCTTCGCTTTGCATTTTGGATGTGGCAAAAACGTCGCTTAAAATTAAACAAAACAACTTGGTTGGCAATTCTACTCGGTTATGCGGCAAGGTTGATGTTTACGATGCACGGTGGAAGAATGATAGGTGTTTCTTAGAATAAAACTAAAAACCCTAATTTCGGGGTTATGCCTGCTACATGTTCTTTTCATAAAAGATATATTGAAAAACTGTCAGTGTAGAAAAACTGTCATTCTGAGTTGAATAAATGCCATTCAGTGTTCGAAAACTAGCTGTGTCTAAAAACTGCCATTCAACTGAAGAACTGACAATCGGTGTTCAAAAATTGACATTCTGTGTTCAAAAAGTGTCATTCAGTGTTGAAGAACTGGCATTTTGTGTAAGAAAACTGTCTTCAGTGTTCCAAAATTGTCATGCAGTGTTCAAAAACTGTCATTCAGGTTTTATAGGAGTCATTCAGTGTTGAAAAAGTGGCATTCTCTTTAGAAAAACTGTCATTCTGTGTTCAAAAACTGCTATTCAGTGTGCAAAAACTCTCATTCAGTGTTAAAAACTCATTTAGTGTTGAAAAACTGTCATTTAGTTTGAAAAACGGTCATTTAGTTTGACAAACTGTCATTTAGTATTCAAAAACTGACATTTTTTGTTGAAAAACTCATTCAATGCTCAAAAACCGCTATTCAGTACTCAAAAACTGCCATTCAGTGTTCAAAACCCGTCATTCAGTGTTGAAAACTGTCATACCATGGTACTCTAGTAGTATTAGTAGTAATATTTTTCGCTTATTTACAAATGTGTGTTTTCAGTATTCACATTTTGCAACCTTTAAACTCCAAAGCTACACGTTTTTAAACACAAAAACAGCTAATTCTGCCATAGTGCGACCGGCGTTGGAATCTCAACAAAAGTCAAGCCGGAACCAGCGTTGAGCTAGTTCCCCAGGCGCCCCTTGCTACCAGTTTCAGCGTTGGCAATGTACCCGGTAATCTCAAGCTAGTCAAGCGACATAAATTCTCACAGACCAAGGAGACTGACTGCAGCAAAAGTCAGAGAGAGAGCGAGGGGAATGGGTAGGAATGGGAATACGAAGGAAAAAGGGACTATGTAGCTGTAAAACTTACAGGTCGAATGCTTAAGCCTGCTAAGTTACGTCACAAAGTGGGCGGGCGGGGCGTTTACTGCTTACATTTGATAAACACAATCACACACACAGAGACAGCCACAGAAGATGCATAAATAATTTAAATAAAGCCCATAACTAAATTACAAGCGCCTCGTTTTGTGGCATTGACCCGACAACGTCTTCAACCGGGCAATAAAAAATACATATACAAAAATGGAAGAAAAAAAAAACTTTACTTGAAACGAGAAAATAGTAATTCGCTCGTAAAATAGTTGCGCTCAAGTAATTTTAACGATTATGATCTTAATCAAGTTGAGTTTTGCGAAAATGCTTTTCCAGCTTATGACTGACTGTCTCGCTCGCTGCTTGGGCGGCGCCACCCCAACCAAGACATCTCTCAACGGATTCACTGCTGTGTTGCTGGTTTTCCTAGGGTTATAAGAGCATAAAAATGTTTATACATTTACTGTACCAAGAGCCGCACTTTGTACCAAAGAACCGGATACACTTTAAAGTTTAATGGCCGCCAATGACAATGACAGAATTAGTGTTCTAGATAAATTATTGTTTCTCATTGTTGAGCAATTCTCAATATGTGAAGACTTGAAAGCGAGAAAATAAATTTATTTTAATGCATTTTGTGTTGAAATTGTATTTGAAATTGGGACGATACGTAAACTACACTTTTATAATAGAATTGTCAACCAAGTTATACTATGTTCAAGCTTTACTTTTATTATGTACAGTCAAAACTATAAATATATATATATGTTTAGTTTTATAATGCATCATTGAGTTCTATGTGTCTATATGTTCAATATGACAGCAACAGCAACTACATCTGAAATCTTTATTTGCCATTATAGGCTTTGTACGCAGATAGCCGAAATATTCCCGTTGCGAAAAGTGTATTGTATGAAAGTCGAACGAGTTAACAAAAACTGCAGGTTTGAACTTTTTTATCAGCTGTTTTATAGCAATGCTGTCCATGTGCTTAACAGTTAGATCACGCATTTTGTTTTTGGTGTGGAGACTGGCAATCGCAGAGAGCTAAGGGCAAAGCCCTCAATATAAAGTAAATCATTTTTTCAATACGATATTTATCGATAAATTAAAATATCTAATTTAAATTCAATTGGATTCTAGCGTTAAAATATTGATCAAAGATCAATGTAACTAACTAGCCACCTTGTTCTGGTTCAACGGCAGAGATCAATATAGCTGATGAGTTTGCCAGGCAAAGTATAACTGCTCCCCAACTCCTTGAGAGAGGAAACCAACATTTCGCTAAGTGTTGTCCAGATTGGTGAATTCTTTAAACACAAGGCCAAATATGCTGAACTGACGCACTGATCGATAAACATGGACAGAGATGAACACTAAATGCACAGTTGAGCGCTGTTCTCTTAGCCGCAAGAGATGCTCAGCAGCACTACGTAATACTACTACTTCCAAGTAGCTAGGTTCTATACACCTTAGATGAAGAAGAGGAAGGCTTAGCATTTCTGTACATTCTCGGACCTCAGCAAAAGCAAGCTGAAATAACTGGGAAGACCTATTTACTTAGTAGCCTATCTGAGCCCAGATAGATTCTGCATCTGCTTGGTCCTACATTATCACAGCAGGACGACTCTTGGTGTAAGTGTGTCAGGAAAATAATAACGTAATTTCTGTTTTCGTTGGGTGTATATAGTTCCGTCAGTCAAAATATTTTATGATAGAATTTCAACACCCTCAATGATACTTCTGACAGAAAAACGGAATATATTTTGATAAAGAATACAATTTCAGGAATATTCCTTAAACCCACAAGCAATTTGCGCTTACCAAGATTATAGTAGTACAAGTATAAGTCTTTTTTAGATGAACATATTTATTTCACGTAACCTTATGGCCGCTGTCTAAATAAACTTTCTAGATTTATTGGTTGAAAACAATAATAAAAAAAAAGTTGATTGCAATTTAAAAAATTAAATTGCAGAAACACAAAAAACCAGCAAAGTGCAAATCATTGGGCCAAGTGCCACGCCCACACAAACACACACACATACGCGCACACCCCTAGTTTTGCTGCCACGCCCACGGCCTATAACAACAACAAAAGTTGAAAATTTGCTTTTGCCTAAAGTTTAAGCAATTTATTTTAGAATAAAATATAGCAAAATATACACACAGTACGTACCGTTAGCAGCGTTAGGAAAACCCAACAAAGGCGTTACAGTGCAAAACGTTTCAAATGGCAGAAGTAGCAGCGGAATGACTAAGCAAATTGAAAAGCGTCGAAAAAATAAATATGGAAAAACAAAAACGGAAAACCTAGAAAAGAGCCAAACGAATGTCGCAAAGTTTACGACTGGAGCGTTGAATTTATGTGCATAATTTTTACTTTGAATGTCGGGCGGGGGAAAACACTAACACACACACACACACACGCTTAAATGTAAACAAAAGCAAAGGCAAATGGAAAACTTAAGCGTTTTGCCTTTAGTTTTTCGCTATGAATGAAAAAACCTTTACAGTTTTCCCATTGCCAAGCGTAATTGAAACAACAAAATCAGCTTACATTTTGCAGAAATAAGGCGTGGCATTGTGGCACATGTGCCAGCAAACATGCCATGCAACAACGCAGTATGCAACAAAAGTTCAGCATTTGCATTTGCACTTTAAGCGTAAAACTTTTCTGCAACATGAGTTATTGTAAAGTTTTTGCTGCACCTACAAGGTATCATTATAAACTGTGTGTGCGAGTGTGTGTGTGTGTAAGACTAGGTATGGCTGCCACATGCGTCGTCTTGTTTGCAACCACACCACCAACAAAAAAAAACAACAACTCTAGAAAACAACAGAAATGCTGCATACTAAATTGTACCATACACAAAGGCGCCAATAATCGCATGGCAGCAAAACATTTGTATCTGTGTGTGTTTGTATCTGTGTGTGTTTGTATCTGTGTGTGTTTGTTTGTGTGTGCTTGGTGCCCCCAAGCAGCAGACCAGCTACAACAACAAGTACTCTGGACTCCTTTGTTGGCTTTCGCATTTCCCGCTTAGCTACGCTGAAAAGTATGCTATATTTTTTGTTTTTTACAATTAAAGCCATATCTTTTCGCTGTAGCTGCATATCAAGCGTATTATGGACTTTGGAAAAGCGCCCCAAACATACATATATGTTACTTAATGCTTAAACATGAATGATGAAACTTGTAGAAAAACGTATCCCAACGTTGTCACTTTTTCAGTTATACCTCGGATCTGATTACGGGCGTTAAAGTTTCAACAAAATATCTATAGGCTGTTTAAATACTTTAAAAACGCGATGACGTCACTCGGCTTTGCTGTACTTCACACACAATTGTGGCCACATACGCTGATGACACTATAATGCTTCCTAGATCGACAGGCTCTGCTGGTGTCATCTTTGCTAGCTGAACTTAAAGATATCACATTAAATTTAACGTGCTTTAAATTCGTTTTATCTCGATCCGAACTTTTCAAATATTCTACTGGTAATCGAAAACATATGTACCCCCCCCCCCACTTGTACTAAGTGAATACACAAATCTACTTAGTTAAAAGTTAGACCCGAAAGCAACATTGGCCAAGTCTAGTTTGCGGAAAACCATTCAAACGTTCGAAGCCATTTTTGCCTTTACTTCTCCCTAATATGAATATGTCAGCTACGAAAGTCCGTGCGTGGTTGAGCAGGATGGCAGCACGGAAAACAAAACTCCACTTTTGACAAGTAAAGTCTATCTATCAAGCAGCATCAGTGAGCTTTTTGGTATTTATCTTTCAAATAGTGACGTCAAGACTAGAAAACGAGATGTTTGCAAATATTTTAAAGTTGACACATAGCGTTTTCAAAAATGCGCTCGCACTCTTCGAGCTCTATATGAAAACGGGTAGCTAACATGAATTCGCCAGAGATTTTTACGCCTTCTATGCATTCGTTATAGCTAGAAAACCAATTTACTATCTTTCATTAAGAGGTCAAGCTCTCATTTGACTGGAATAACTGGAAGAAAACTTTTTTTATCATTGTTTTTTTGTTGGAAAAGCACACAGTTGCTCCCAAAGCATGGTGTAATAAATATTTATACGGAAACTGCATGTTCTAGATGGCACAAAGAAACCAATATCCCAGAAAACATCAGGCAAGTCAGAAAAATCGTTTTGGCAGAGAGTCAAAGACGTGAGATATCTGTAACTTTAGTCCTACTTTTTTAGCACAATGCGATTGTATGTCGGCTGAATGTAGAGCATGTGAAAGTGCTTATCAAGATTGATTACTTGATGGTGCTCGCCATCTGATCTTCTTATGTAATTGTTCTTACCGGCTCATGGACCTCTTGGACGTTTTACAGCTACATGTTTGATTACATTTAGAACAATCAAAACAACACATTAAATGACCCAACGATTAGCATCTCTTCTCAAAACTGAAATTGATTGACGGAAGACTGACAAAGCATTATTTTGGACGCTCTCTGCGAACCAGTTCAAAGCTTATTGGACCAGGTGTATTCAGCTCAAAATATCTGTTTTTAGCGTAGTGAACTTAGCGAACTAATATGTCATTGTTAGATATCGATGCTAAATATATTTAATTGTAAACATTATGTAATCGATATGCTAATCAACATCGATAAGAATAGATTTAAGTAAAATGACAAGTAGCTGTAAGAATAGGAAATAAAAGAGAACATAAAAACCAACCGGCAAAGCAACACACGTATATTACAGTCACAATTGAATCGATAGATTTCATCGATAGATTTTGTAGTATGAGAAACTTTGAGTTGCATTTCACTTTTCTATTGCAGCAGTGAAATGAGCGTTCGTACCCAACCTAAAACTAAGCAGAAAACTAAGTCAGAATAACAACCAATACACGCGGTACTAATCCGGGATGTTCGTTTAATGAAATCAGTCCACATCCAGCATTTACTTCCAAGCCAATGCATGCTACACCTCTAAAGCACCAATAGACAATGCAATTGTTTAACTGAGTTCACAACAAAATAAACACAAGTCTATAAATTTTGTGGCGCTAAAATGCTGCTAAAAACTTATCCTGGCAGACAAACAGCTCCATCTAACCGTAATAAGTCGTCAAGAGCGGCTCCGGAAACCCCTTGGATACATGGAAAAGCGCAATATAATAGAAAATATACAAAACAAAAACAATATAGTGTCAGACAATGTTGCAAGTGTAAAGGTGTGTGTGTGAGTGTGTGTGTGCGAGCGAGTGTATGTGAGAGGTGCAATGCCTTGCGTGTGTGTGTGTGTGCGTCACGTCAGTGGCTTTGGCGTTGAAGTGTACTTTGTTTAATGAGTTTTCATGATGAGTTTTCGAGCAGCAGCAGCAGCAACAACAAACAAAACAAAAGCCACGCCTTGCTGCTTGGCCCACGCCCACAGCACAGTGTACAAAAAGTAGCGCAGCACAAGAAAAAAACCATAAAAGTCAAACAAATCCATAGAAAAATTCCAAGGGAAAAAAATATATCCTTATATACTATATAGGGTATATATATTTTTGATTGAAATGCGCAGCGCGCAAAAAACTTTGCGCTACGGAAAAAAGACGAAGAAGCAAAAGTTCTCCAGAGAAAAATGCAGGAAACAACAAAAAATAAATTGTGAAAAGCAACTAGAGACATGGCGGCAAGTGGAATTGAAAACGAAATGAGTTGTATGAGTCCTTGGAACGAGCGGGAATGGAAAGGTAGCGGGAAGTCGCGCGAAACGTACGGGAATGCGAAAAACATGTAACGCCATTTGGCACATTTTCAACTGAAATTGCTTGGAAATGTTTCATTGTGAACGAGAATTGAAAGTTATAGAACAATTGGATTAACTGTAGGCAGAGAGCATACAGAAATGCTCAAACTAGGCGAAAAATTTGCAAAGCGAAAAATGTGAAATGCATTTTCAATTTTTGCCAAATGCCACGCCCACACACAGAAGGAAATAGTTTGCAAAAAGTGCCTTGGCACAATGTTATTCCAGTTATAAAGCCGTACAAAAATATAATCTAAGATACAAAAGCAAAAGAAAACAAAATCGGCGCAACATAACGACCGTAATATACTCTGTAAATTCGATGTTCAAAAAAGTTGTTGGATCATTGCCAAGTTTCAAATTCCTATGTTAAGATTTGCGTTTAAACAGTGCATATCGCCAAAAACTAAAAGAAAATCTTATTTTTAGATACCCGCGCTCTTTTGACTATAACTTCAAACTAGGGATTCAAATTTTGAAATTTTTACATTTGATACCCATAGTTTCAAGGTGATACTGACGTAATTCAATAGAAACAGTATTAAAAAAGGTTGAGTTGAAAAACAAATCACAAAAGCGGTACGGTAAAAGGGGCTCACTACTTCCTTTTTGATGTTACACACAAAATCTGTTTACACTAGCTTAATATACAGGACACTGAGGTATCGAGTGCTACTGCATAGCGAGTTTGCCAGACAAGGTACTACCGCTCGCCAGGAGAAATCCTGCAAGGAGTTGACACAAGTATGCCTATGGCAACTTGTAAGTTTCATATTAAGAAACGCTTTGATTAGAGTCACAGAAAAATTGAAGATCGTGGCAAATTGCCGTATATCCAAAACAAACATGGCTTAAATTAACAAAAAAAAAAAAAAAAAAAAAACACGTCACTGTACGTGTGCACTGATCGCATAACAGGGAGAGATGTTCGGTAGTCATACGCGCCATCACCGGAAATTGGCTGATTGACGCTCACGCGGCTTGGCTTCAGGCCCCTTTCAATGATTTTTGCAGTATCTGTTGGAACGAGGAACAGGATGAAATGACTCTATCATCTCTTCTGCTCATGTCCGAAAGACACGAACGAAGACACAAACATCTAGGCAGATACTTTCTAAGTAACATTGCAGACCTGTCCGAAATTAGAACAAACAAGATTTCCGACTTTATCACTGCAATTGGATGGTGTCCCTTTTAATTTTGTATCTATTGGTCAACGGAGAAGGAGTGAGCTCGAGTTCCTACGGTGGCAGGCATATAGCCTGGCAGTCGTTCTAAACTAACCTTACCTAAATTAATATACCCTTTGGCATTACAGCGTACAGAGTATAAATAGAAAAAGTGGGAGACTAAAAAGAATTATATTGTTTTCTATACATATACGGTTCGGTTCGGCACAGCAGGTTACGAGCATGAAAAAAGGGATTACGCTTTGTTGTTCTTGTTGTACAGTGTTACTTTTTGTTGTTGTTGCTGCTGTTACAATCATTAATAGGCTGCGCTCCGTCAAAGGCACTGAAAAAAAATAGAACTCTAGTTCAGACAGCGCTGCTTTGTACCTACTCCCTTTATATAATATTCTTTTCATTCCATTTCAGAGCAATCGCTCTTTAAAATTAATGACAAATTTGTTTCCCTTGCATGGCGAATGTAAACACAACAGACAACAAGAGAAATCAAAACTCAAAATAATAATAAAACGCACCGAAAATCAATTGAAAATTGAGCTGCTAGAAAAAGAAAATTACTTGAAAATGTTTTTCATGTTTTTTGAGAGATTCTTATCGTTGGAGAAGCATGAAATATGACCAAAAACTCAACTTAAACTCTAATTGAGTAGCAGCGAAATGCACTCGAAAACCACAGAAAAACCTTTGTTTAGCTTTCAACAGACAAAGACAATGTTTTGTTTACATAACTAACAGCAATATCTAGCAAAGTCAAATAGACTGGGGAGAAATAAAGTCACATATAAACATACCCTATACATATACACAGTCAGAAATAGTTTTCAAGAAGAAGGTCATCCAACTTTGAGATTGGTAATAATAAAGGGGGGGAAACACATAGCTGCAGACATCAAAAAACGTTTTGACAATTGCCAGAACCCTGTGTGTCATTCAATATGTTCAAACAATCATACAAAGAGACACATATATGTGTATGTGTATATTGATGAGTAATCCCGCATATAGAAGAACAATCGTTCATCTAATAACAAAATGTTGATATATTTATAGCATGATTTATCGAAATATGTCAGTCAAAAGCGGCCAAAAATCGATCTATTCGGAGGAAATGCAGCAGATTTGCGTATTGCTGTTTGGTTGAAAGCGATTTCTGGCACAGCTCCTTTGATTGATAAGTTGAGACCGATTTCGATTAACTATAACGTTTTTGCGTTGAACCAGTGTGTAGGGATCACGTAAGGTCTTTAGTACTTTGCTTACATTATGTGTACCTTTTGACGGCAAGTACTCCGTGTTTTGGTAAGTGCTTAAATGAATATTTGGTAGTCAGCCGAAAAATTCAGGCATTTCAAGATATACGCGAGAACGCTATGCCAAATATGTTTTAAAACACAAATTTAAACAAAAACCAATTCGATAATGTGCCAGATCTATCTTTATGAGGGCGCGAGAAATATAATACGAACGCATCTGACCGAATTTTTCAAGCGAATTCTACTAAACTATTATGCAAAACCGTCCAGAGACATCTGGCATACATCTGACGATTACGTATAATCTAAGTCACTTTTAATGAAAAGAAAGAGAGCTAAGGAGCTAAATTTACTTTTTGAGCAGAGATATCCAAGAGCTAGCCCCAAAATAATAAGGGATCTTATACCAGCATCTGACATTTATGCCTAGGGTAAAAAGTCGTTAGATCCATAATGCACCGAATTTCGCCCTAGGTGTGTCAGGTAGTAATCTGGCAGCCGTTTAAACCTAACCTAACCTAACCTTACTAAATTGATACGACTTGCAGATAGTCTGCATAGATTCGAATAGTTGGTAGTACGAAGGAACGATGTTTTATGTAAAGAAAAACTTCCCATTCGACATTTCCAAGTTATTTTTTGATCGATTGCAACATATAACGCATTGTCAGCATAAAAGTTAAAGGTTCGTATCTAGTTTCCAACGTCCTATCTTTCGGATCGAATCCATGGTTTTCTAGCTTGACAGATTTACAAGTTAGTTTTGCGTTGGACACGGAATTGCCGCACTTTGACGCTTGTTTCACCCTTTCTTCAAAATGTCACGTTGGCACATGTTTTTTGTAAGCCTTGCACAGCAAACGATGACATTTTACTGCATTTTTTTCCCCCAAGTTGAAGAAAAACAGCAAAGTCTTCGAAAGAAATTAATTCTTTGACAGTTCTACTCAAAAGCAATAGCTTTTTATTGACACTTTAATGTAAAGATACATGACAAAGTTTTCCAATGCGATGCAATACTACTAATGCGCACTCTTAGAAATCCTTTTAAATCCATTGAAACGTAACGAAAACTAGCTCAAATTGTCTACATCTATAATTACTAATGTCAAGCTTCCAAGTCTATGTATATTTACAGTAAATCTTGGAACTTTATGAAATTAAGAAACGCTCATGTTTCTTAGACACTGAAAACATAAGGCATAGAACATATTTATCAAACACATAAACAAGAAATATAAATAGTTAAAAGTGGGCTACAAATGTGTGTTGTTCTTGGCAGAGCTACTCTATAATTACCAGCTGAATAAATATGCTCAGACATTAGCATTAACGGAAATTGAGGGGTGCCGCAAGTGATAAAGGTCCAAGTCAAAAGTCAAAGCAGACGAGTCAAAGAAGTCAGCTAAATTAGTTGAGCCCATGGAGTCAGTCCGTCATACAGAGAGTCATTCATTCATTCATTCATTCATTGAGCTTTTAAATTTAACAAGTAACCAAACACACGCATATGCACTTACATCGCGTGTATCGACAACAAAGGAAAGAACAACATCAAGGTTCAACCTAACCCCACAACTCATTTAGAACTTTGAAAGTAAGACTAATTTTAGCCACAACTGTTATGACAATTTGCATACACACAAACACAAGTTACATTTTATGAATGAGTGTGAGTATCTGTGTGTGTGTGTGTGTGTGAGTGTGTGCACCTCTGGCTATATGTTTGTGTGTATTCAATATAACTTTTTATGCACACTTGAAGCTTTTTAATTAAAACTACCGCTTGTTGACGTCCTTCTTCTTAACTTGTCATAGAGATCCCAGAAAAAATACAAAAAGAATAAAAAAGAAAACTAAAAGGAAATATAAAATTGTAAGTAGAGAGAAAATTCCTGGCCTCTCCTAAAAAAGTTGTGGTTATAAGCACGTTTTTGTACAACATATTGAATACCCTTTGCTTTTGAAATGGGCATAAACGAGTGCTTTGCATTCGTTTAAGATTATGTTTAAGCTTTTTCATAGGTTTTATTGTATCGTAAAGACATATCTTAATATGTTTACCAATAGAGCTTGACAGATCGACAGACTTTCATAAGATACGAATTGAATCTTAAAAATATATGTCAAATTTTTGTAGGACTAACTTCCCAAAGAGGCTATCTGAGTTGGCCTTGACGTACAACAGTTAAATTCTCAATTTACCCGTATATCTGGGCTCGATATGGTTGCAACAAATCCACAAAGATACATCTGAACTAACGATTACATTGATTTGGTTCTCTACTCTAGATCTTGAAGCTAACTCTCGTCCATTTGTTTTGTAGAGCGCAATCAAATTGCTGAGCATTAGAAGTTATAGGCATAAGATACTGTTTATATCTTAAAGATACTTTCTCAAATTTAGAACGTTACACAGAGCGCTTAAGCCAAGATGCAAATATATGGCTTTGTACCGATTCGTTTCAACGCTTAAAGAACTTTTAGATAGAAGGTAAAACAAATTAGCCAAATTAGAACCATTTGATTTTATAAACTATGTGCAGTCATGGCTAGTGTAGAGTTAGCGGTGACTGCTTTTCCATAGATACAGCGTATCTTATAGGCGTACATTACCAACCAAAAGTATGCTTACATGTTTTGTCTATGCAAAATATTGTTTTATAGCTAAATAGTATTACCATTAGAGAAATTGCCTTGTGGCCAATGTCTAGCTGGCTATCCTCTTACTGCTCTACAACAACAAAATCATCATTATTATTGTGGCTATTAACATTATCATCATAAGGCAGCAACTGCAGTGACGTTAAAGGCAACGTTGCCGCGTTTCAAATTACTTTATTGATTTCAATGGCTGCTCCTTTTTCTCTATGTTTATGTCTTTGTGTGTATGTGTGCACTCTATACCCTCTTATTATTACCAACGCTATTTTTACAGCTCTATACAAATAAATGTGTACATGCATTCCCTGGTTAACTATACCTATAAATACTTATATATATATGTATGAGTCCATGTTTGATTATTAGCAGTTTTAGACACACATTGCTGCGTTTTGACTCATTCTTTTGCTATATCATGAAAATATCTTATAAGCCTACTTCCCCCCTCGCCCTACACTTTTAAGGCATTGTTGCCACTTTTCACATGTGCGTGACATTTGATGCGCCACTGTGTATATTTATGTCGCTGCATTTTTCCCTCAACACTTGAACACTTTGGCACTTGGCATCTACGCTTTAGATACTTTTATAGTGTATCTATAAAAAGCTGCGTTGGTCCCCACCGCTCAAGAAGTGTTTTTGATTTCAGTCAGTTTTCCACACAATTACCAAGTTTTGTTCCTACAAAACTTTATATTGCATTTTTATTAAACATTTTTAATGTTCACTTCGTGTTTCGCGCTGCTTCGGCTGTCGGAGTTTTATGTCTTCAAACACATATTATGGTCTTGTATAGGGCCAATTAATGCTTTGAACGAAAAACATTTTACAACCTTTAAGATGTGGGCCTAATCAGCTGCCAGCTCATATTAACAGTCTATTAGATACTTACTTGATTCTCGACATATTATTTAGTATTTAATGGTTTCTTTTGGAAACTTACCTGCAAATAGGAAAGAAAGAGCAAATAAAAATAAATTAGAAATATATTACACAATTACTCATCATTATTAGTCATGCTTGGGAACTCAGTTGATGAACTCTCAACTCATTTAATTAACTCAATCTCTCTCACTCTCTGTTGGAGTGGTCAAGTACAGTCAGTGACCATATAATGATCCAACTTTTGGCAAATTATATGCTATAACTGTACAACATACTGTGCCCTTGCCTCTTTGCCCACTCAGCACTCTCTCACTCACTCACTCACTTCTTGCCTCATCATCTTCATGTGTTATCCATCTAATCAATAACCGCAAGAGCACATGAAAAATCAGCTATGCTATTAGTTCTTTTTCCCCAACTGCTCCAAACCCCACCCAACCTGTGGTTTGTTTTGCACATTTTCCGGCATTGTAAAAACAAAGTTAAATTTTTATACCCTTAAGTGGTGTATATAAGCTACTATATTTGAAGCAATTTGTAAAACTTTTTTCGCTATAATTGCAATTCTTTGTACACTTGATCAGAATTGCTGCAATTGTCGAATTTCTTGTGCATTGTGCCGAACATAAAAGTCAAAATTTCGACGTTGCGCCCTAAAGGGGTTTAGTGATTAGAGTGGGAAAAGGATAAGGGAAGACGAAGAGAAATATGGACTACATCTAGTGGCGTTCGGTTGTGGGATACACCTATTGTGAAGCTCAGATGTGGTTAGGCGCAGCATTAAAAAAAAATTCGATAAAATTTGCACAAAGACAAAGTTTTATAAATATAAAAGTTGGCCACTCACGGTTCAAGAATTTTTGGACAACTCATGCAGATGGCCAACTTATGAGGGTGTAGCAGTTTAATAGTGACTAGTGTTTGCCTTGTCGTCGACATTCGACGACTTAATATGTGCTCTCATAACAGATGATGGCGCAGTGGAGAAACGAAAACAATACTACAGCAGATGCCAATAGCTAACAGAGAAAACGTTAGCAATACATGTAAAGACATCTCCATATAAAATACAGGAATTTTGTTTTTTATAAATGGTCAAATATATGAATAAAACATGTATCGCGCAACTTATGAAAGTTCCCTACACAAGTATATAAGTTTCGCCCATATTTGTTGGCATATACTTGGTGAAAAAGGGTGAACAAAGTTTCCTTAGCCTATTTATATAATAGATACTTGATATCAGAAATATATTATGGATATTCGGATTTTCAAAAAATCCTACAAAATTTTTCTTCTTTCTCAAAATTTGATAGTATATCCGTGTTCGAACCAGATTTGTAGCATACATGCTGGTCAATAGCAAACAAATTTAGACTTTTTATGTAAGATATTAAATCTGTCTGTAATCAAAAAAATATGCCAAGTTTGAAGTATACAAATACAGCTAAGTCGTAAACAAAATTATAAGTTTACATTTTGAATCGTGTGAACTGATGACAGTAACAATTTTGATGTTGCACACAAAATCGAATTTGCACATAAAAAAAAACTTGTTAATTATTTTTTTTCACATAAAGTATGTAAGAACCATCAATCGATGTTCAAGTGTATATAAACTTTGGTTCATCAAAAATTAACTCTACTTGCTGGTTTATTTTCTGAACATCCGTCCATAGGCAGCGCGCCTGACTGGAGGCAAAAGTTCAATTAAAAAAAATTTAAACACAGCTTTGATGCTGCTGGACGGCTGAACGGCTGGACTGTTGGAGCGCTGGTTGGAGCTGTGTCCAGTCCTCAGCAGTGCAAAGCATACACGGCACAACATTGGCTGATGCGTGTCAAAAACTCAACTTGGGATAGGTTGGAGAGCTCCCGCAAGGCACACAACAACAACAATAAAGGCAATTCTGTAAACTGCACAACAAACGCCTTGCATGACCATAACCTGAACCGTTCGGTCGGCGTTTGACGGCCCCCACACTAATACTACGTACATAGTACGACGTACTGCCCATATGCATGAGCCGGTTCTGACTTGGACGGACGCTGGCTTCCCAGCAAAAAAAAAAAAAGAAAACAACAACAACCACACACATAACAACAACAATAAGAAAAAACAACGAAAATTTCATTCTTTCATTCTTTTGCCTTACCTTGCTCTTTTTTTCTTATTTTATTTTGGGTGCAATGAACGTTGCGTCGTCGTCGTCGCCGTCGTTGTTGACGTTGTTGACGTCGACGCTGCGCATGCGTGTTCTGTCGGCTAGCCCGCAACAACAGCAACAATGTAATGCAACAATAACAACAAGGTTCGTTGAAAAATTCGTTAATAAATTGGCTACCCGAACGAAACACAGCAACAGCTCCAACTGCAACTCCACCTTGCATCAATACTCTTTCCTTTACTCTCGCTAGCTGTCTCTTTCGCACACTGCTCCCCCAGGGTCAACGTCTGCCAGAACGTCAACCCACTCGCCGCTGCTTCGTTTGTACCCCCCTTCTCGGCTATTATCTGAACATCTGCTAGCATCTGCCTCCAAAAGTTGTTGGCATTTTTTAATGACCAAAAACTAATAGCTGCAGCAACATCCGACTACAAAGCAAAAACCTGCTGAGCTCCCACTATTTTGAAGCAGCGCCAATGTCTTGACATCCTGGATCAATAAACGACGGCAAAGATATACCTAAAATAACAACAATAACAACAAAAACGACAGCTGCAAAGTATGCTCAGTTGCTACGCAGGACCAAGCATATGTGGCAGGCACTTGAGGCGCTGATCCTGGCCATTGTAGCTGCAACATTGGTCGGCGTCCTATTATATCTGAGCTGTCTCCTGTCGCTGCTGTAATTTGAGTGCACTTTGCGGCCGGAGCGAGACAAAGACAGCGTAAAGATTCCTCTTCGATTCATCAAACATGCGCAGTTTTTGGATCATATCTTGCGATCTGCTATGTCTTCTGTTTTTTTGGGTCTGTCTTTGTCATGTTTCGGGCACTGAATTCCCTTTGCGCGAAATACATTTTGCACCTGCCGCTTGTCTCTGAGACAGTTTTTTTTCATACTTTCCTTAAAGTTCATTGATTTTTAATGTGTTGCAAATTAATGAGATATTTATCACAAATGACAAGACCTGATTAACGGTGTGTGTGTGTGTGTAAGGCACAGCGGTATCATCGTCATTATGAGTGATAATTGCAACGCTGTTTTTGGTTTTTGCGATTTATGGTTGTAACCCTTAATATCGGAAATTCTTGATAGGTTCTTCCTCTAGTTCAAAACAAAGAGTGCCCTGGGTTCAGGTTCAAAGACAGTTTTGCGTGAAACTTTTAATCAAGGTTTGGTTTAGAACCAAGCTCCATTAAAGCACAAACAATTGTATTTTGAAAATTGAATTTACCCTAAATGTGACAGAAGTACTTCAATTAGGATGCCGTTTCTGGTCAAACCATTCAAAGCCCTTCGCTAAAAATAACCATCTAATCGGCCTCGAACCAAAGTATGATCAATATACTTTTAACCTAACTAAATTTTATCAAGAAAAAAGACTAAAGCGATTGGCCAAAATCAGCAGCCTCCTTCCTCATACACACTTTCTTCTATTCCCGGGCACGCTCCCTTTCGCTTTCGGCCATGCCCCCTTTTTCTCCAGCCTTACTACTACTTTTCACATCTGCGTCAAAATATCTATGAGTAGCTTGGTTTCTGGTGGAACGGTAGGAATGGCCAGGGTGATACCTTTCTCTACCTTTCGCAAGTTGACGCACAACCTTCACGTGGTGCCCCCTAGAAAGCTGCTCTAATCGTCACCCGGTGTAAGAGTAGTGAGCTAATGTTGGCATCGAAGCCTTCCCTGGGCTCTAAATGAGTTGTGCGAAGGGTTTGGGCCCTCTGCGTAAAAATCTCCTTCGCAAATGATAAAGCCTCAAAAAGTAAGAAGAAAATAGCAAAGTTGGGAAACTATCCTCTTTTGGCACATCTACGTCTACGTCTTAACCAAGTTAACGCACAAGCTCCACGTGGTGCCCCCCGGATAGTTACTTGCGCGGCCAAGCCTTCCCTGGGCTCTAAATGGGTTGTGCGTAGGATTTGGGAACCGCTGAGTAAAATCCAAAAAACTCTTAGAATTTAGTGATTATTAGTCGGTAGTATTATCAGGTGTATAATTCAATCAATAATATAATAAAAAAAGTTAACAAACTAAAGCAAAGCTAGTAAAATTATGTCTTAAGTTAGAAAACTTTTATTGAAATTAACGAGGCGCAAATTAAAATTTTACAGGCACGACAAATGTTTACAGGCTGTTTCTTCAAGTGGCCAACAATTTTACTTGAAAACTTTTTCAAATCTTGAGCTTCAGCTATTACGTCCTAGGGGTATACAAATTAAAAAGCTATTTAGAACGAAAGTCTTAACTTTAGATCAATTGACACATATTATGTACATGATAGCCTTTTTTTAGCTTCTTTTTTAATTTAAAAAGACACAAAGTGAAAACAGTTATGTCTACAAGGATGGACGATCAGAAAGATATCGTACTTTGATTGAAAGGTGCACTTTGAGCAACAGTTGTTTTATCACGATTCTTTTATTCCGTCAATTTACCATATATATCTATAAAAATGTTCTGAATTTGAACAGACGAGGAAACTTAATTTCATACATATACTTTAGATCAGCTGTTCCCAAACAGTGCTCCAAAATATAAAGCTATAAGTCCTGTTTTCCGCACAGAAAATCATTGACTAATTAAAAGGCAATTGGAAAGGAAGGTTTTGACAACCGAGAATAAGAGGTTGACATCCAAAAATATAGAGAGAGCTGTATATAGTAACCACCAAATCTTAGAAGAAAATGAATGATCTATTATGAAATGTAAGATGCAGTTGATTTAATTTGTGGGTTATTTTATATAGTTCTCAATTACGATTGGTCGATTGCAGATCAGTTGCAATCGGAATATAGATAGATAATTTAAAAAGTCAACACCAGTTCAGTTAAATATACAATTAACTGATGGTATAGAACCAGACCAAATCAAATGATTTGTTTTCCCTTTTGTTTATCTTTTGAAGAGGTTTAACAGTCGAGGAAGAGCCTTTTTATTTTTCAGAATATAGTTGTTATATGGCTAAGTGTAATGATGTGGATAAATGTGAAGTAAGGTAATCGAAATCCAGTTGGAATGGCTTTTCTATTATGCCAGCAGTACACTTCGGTAAAGTAATTCAAAATATTTTGAACATACTTGTTTCAATCAGGTTGGCCAACCGATTGCTGTGTGTATGGCAGGTATAATGACTCGATTTTCTATTTTGGGCCGTACTCCGAGAGTACGACCCCATTTCGGCAGCTTTTAACAGGAAGCCTTGCGAGCTTTTCACAACTGGCCAAAATTGTCAACTTAAATCCCAAAGTTTAGGCGCAACAGAAAATGGTAAAAATGGTTTTTCATGAAAAGTTCTGGCGACAAAAAATAATTTTATATACGACAGATATTCGCCATACCATTATGATATTTTGCACAACTAATCTACAGTAACAAGACCGGCAATCGAACATCGGTATGTTTATTTAGTTTTATAAGAATCCTGAGAGGAACTTCACTTAGTGATCCCGTTGTAACAAAGGTTGGGAAACACTGCTTTAGCCAAATGCCTCGCGGTTATTTATATAACAAATTTCTAAGCTCATAAGCTATTCGCTATCTTTTAAAAGCAATATTATTATGTCATTTCAAGAAAACTCACAAGTATTCAAAATAAACAGTTGCATTGACTCTTCATATGTGTGGCATGTATATGTAATTTGCAAACTTTATATTAAAACCCAAGCTGCAGTATTCGCTGACAACACAATTCACAGTTGAACTTTATTGAAAATTGGCAACAAAGACGCCTCACAATGGGGCAACTGCAAGGCAAAGTTAACAAGCATGCGGCAGGCACAGAAACTGACGCACAAAGCTTTTGTTGCACTCAACCAACAACAACCAACTCAGTGTGTGCTGCGATGCAAGAGGACGGAGCTCGAGGTAAAGATGCTCAATCTTTTGTCATATTATTTGAACATTGTACATTGTACAGAAATCAAGATCATACATCAATAATGACAGTTGACAATGACATGCGCCTTGCCGCTCGCTGGCCACACTGAGTCAACTCAAATGCAAAAATTGAAGGGAAAAAAGGAAACAGGAATTATTTTTAAACATGAAATACGCATTAATAAAACGTAATAAAGTACACGTAAAGCGGAATCTTAAATTAAAGTGCCGAAATTTAAATACACTTTACATATGTGCGTCTTTCGAATAAAATTTTTTTTTGTTGTAATGCAACGTTTTTGCTTATCAAAAGCGCTGTTGCCCAATTTCAGTTCAGCCAGAAGTGCTCATCGCTGTAGAGAGTTTGAAAGAACGAAGTGTTGGGTGAGAAAGATGAAAAAAGGATAGAGTCTTTTGGCAGCAACATAAATCAAAAGCGCTGTTGCAAAATTTCGTCTCGCGCTCTGTAAATGAAACGCACTGTTGCCAAATTTCGGCTCAGGCACAGAAAACTTTGTACAACATTGCAAAATGCAAAAGCGCTAAAAAAATTCGCTTTATAGTAAGTAAATGAGGTAGAAGAGCTGTTCTATAGAAACGAAAGAAATGATGCTGCTCCCTACGTAAAAGTGCAAAAACCTTTGTACAGCACTGTAAATCAAAAACTGTTGCCGAATTTCAGCTCAAGCAGTTTCGGTCTAAGTTTATTTTAAAAACTCTTAAAGTTCGAATCAGTTCACAGCATTTCTGGCGTATTGACTGATTGCTTTTGGATATAAATCCGGTTAAAAGATATAATGAGCACAGCTATTGAATGATATGCTGTTGAATTAAGCTTCAGACCCACAAATTTGGTTTTAGAACCGCATTCAAGTGCCACTTACAACTTTGCTATAGCCCCAATGAAGAGTATAAACAGCTACAAGCCACAAAATGTGCAACATGTCATGTTAGGCTGAAGCATTCCAACGAGCCACACCAAGTTGCAGTCAGCTAAATACGACCGTCAACCAGGTAGCAGATCAGGTGAATCTGAACATTGGTATTGGGTGTGGCGCTCTGGAAATCCTTTTCGTAGCCATTGCACTTACTCTGCTGATCTCACCAGCTGTAATGTTGCAGCAGCCTATGCCATCTAGACAAATGTCAGCAGCTTAAAATGTATTTCCACCCGCCGCCCAGCTGGCGCCCAACAATGACAACGCCAACAACAACAACAACAATGACAGCGACACCTAAATGGAAAATGGCAAAGCATGTGAAGCAATGCGTCTGCTCATTTGTCATAAGACATTACCAGGCGTTGCAGATAAGCGCCAGAGTGTGTACAACCATATACACTGCACCACTAGTCGGGGCCATAGAGCAGCCAGCTATAATTACATGCTGCAACGGATGACTCAAATCTGGTGGACCAAGTGCAATGACAGTCATCTGCAGCAGCAGCAGCAGCAACGGCTGCACTGGCTCTAGTGACTGCCAGTGACCATAAAAAAGGTTTCCAACGACAACTTGGAAGTACTAAAGCAGCAACAACAACATTTGAAAGTGCCACAATTAACGCATCTGTCTAATTATAACGTTGACAGCACAATGTAGAGAGCTGTGTATATATATGAGAGGAGGGATAGAGATCTAGAACCAGAATTGGAGCCAGTCCAGAGTGCCAGTCACTGGCGCCAACAGCAATAAGAATCATTCGAAATACATTTGGCAAATATTTAACAATGACATCGACAACAGCAGCAATTACCGCCAAATGGCAATAGACGACGAAAGAGCGGAACCCGGCAGCAGTGTGTGGTAACTGAAAGAGAGTGACGCCATAGCTAGGAGTGTAGACTGGAGGGACTTTTGTAGAATTTTAATTGAAATGTCAAAAGCGTTTAGCAGCAACATGCAGCAAGTAGTGAGCAACAGATGAAGTCACAGACTTAAAAGTGCAACGGAGATGGCACACAACATTTCGAGGCTTATTACGACAGGTAAAGGAATTTTAACGGGCTATGCGGCAAATTTGATTGCGGTCATTATTGAGGCTAAGCGAAATATGTTAAGCTGCTGGTTGAGCTAAGAGTTATAAGCTGCATTGAGCGGAAATTACAACGAGTGTTGTATAAAGTACAGCTGCGCTGTTGCCGCACTTCAATGAACAAGGTAAATGATAGTTTAAAGTTTTGCAAGGATACAAACAGTTGGTATATAAAAACTCAGAACAGTGTAATAAAAACAGGTTGCCCTTTACCGTATTCGAAAAAAATCAAGACATAAAAAATTTTGCCAATTTTCACTTTTCAAAAGAAATGACAAAAAAAATTTGTCAAAATTCAAATTGTAATATGTTAAGTTATAAACTGCATTGAGCAAAAGTCACAGCAAGTGTTGCTTAAAATTTAGAGTTTCGGCAGGGTATTAAAAGATGGCAATGAAAAAGTAAAAATTGCCAATCATTATATTTGAAAAGAACATGCAAAAAATGTTGCCAATTTTAAAATTTGAATAGGAATCGAGTCTACTCCTTACTCTAATCTTGATACCAAGCCAAAATATTAAAACGCTTTAAGAACCAACATCTCTCACTCTAAATCAATAAAAATACAGACTTAACCCATATGTGCACATA
Source organism: Chymomyza caudatula (assembly GCA_035041775.1). NCBI lineage: Eukaryota > Metazoa > Arthropoda > Insecta > Diptera > Drosophilidae > Chymomyza > Chymomyza caudatula. The sequence continues at coordinate 1,029,399 of JAWNKW010000137.1, read as the reverse complement.
AGAAATTGTTCCTATTCCCACATTTCATGCCATTCAAAACACCCGCCCGTATAATCTGCCAACTTTATTCAGTCAAAATCAATCAACGAATTGCCAACCAACAGCAATTAGCAAAGCAAATTGCAAAATTTTCACAAACTGTGTCTGCAAATTGAGCTCAACATACACTGCAAGAAAAAAAAGAAGTACATTCAGCTAAATTGTAATGAGAAAACACGAGTAGCCAACACTTGGCTATCTGGCAAATCTCTGGCAAATCACACAAATGCTTCGCAGTCTAGCTGTAAAACCCATAAAAAGGGTGGCAATATTGTCAAACTCTGGCATACAAAAGATTGCAGATAGCAATGTCAATATGCGCCACCCCTGCCCCACTCTGCCGAAAAAACTCGACATATGGCAGCTTACATTTACAGTTGCAAGTTTGGCTAGTCAGAAGCTCGGCTCATTGACGTCGCTGCTGCCACTTCTGCTGCTGCTGCTGCTGCGGCATCATTTTTAACCCTCATTTAGCATTAACAGTGGCAGGGAGCGCAGAGTGAGACAGCCAGACAATGGCTGCAAGCTGATGCAGCTGCAGTAACTACCATGCCACATAGGAAAGATGCTTCAACTTCAACTATATTAAACGCTCGCACGATTTTCTCGTTGCGGCTGACTGACTTGTGCCGCATCGTGCCGGGCCCAGACCCATACCCGAGACCAGAACCAGAGCCAGAGACCAGGGCAAGCCCGACCGAACGACCGACCGACCTAGCCAGCGCGATGATGATGAAAAGTTGTGCATTGTGTTAAATATGCGGCTTGTTGCAGCTCTTGTTGCTGTTGTTTTTGCTGCATACAGCAGCTGCTAAAAAGCTATATGATATGATCCTGTCAGGGAACTGGCTGGCGCTTAATTAGCATTGTATTTGTTGGCGGTAACTCTTAAACCTAAATCGCTTTTTACTCAAATACATGGAAAACATATTTTCCAATAGTTTTCCACAAGCCATAAGACATATTTTGACACAAAACTTAATTAGTTTTTCGTGGCATAAAACGTAGCACCAGAGCTGTGTCCAACTAACCAAGCAAAACGCATGCCCTTCCTTAGTGGCTTCATTAAGTTGGGTTCAAGTGGCTGAGAGTTGCCTCTTTTGACTCTGGGCGCACTCTCGCTTCTTCTTCTTCTACTTCTTCATCTAATGCTGTCTGTCGCTCTTGTCTATTTCAGTTTTCCCAATGTACTTTACGAGCCATGTGTGGCATCATGCTATCTCTCGCTCCGCTGTATCTCTTCATCTGCAGTCTGTGCGCTCAGCATTTACTGTTCTTGTTATTGTACAACATACGATGATTTATTTGGCACACACACACACACACACACACACACGCACACACACACACTTGCCCCAAGTTACCTGCGCGTGTAAAATGCATTATGCTGTAGAAATTGGTTTAGGTTTGGGTTTGGTTGTTGCAAGTTGCAAGAGTGTCAGTCAGGCTGGAGCTAAAGCTTTTTCGTTGGTGGCACTTTGTTGACTATTATTTTTCATTTTTCATTTTTCAAACATTTTCAACGCTGGGCGAGCAGCAGCTCCACATACACAATGAATGCATTCAGCTTGTGAGCAAGTGAAAATTATTTTAAATGCCAGTGTAGACAGACAGTCAGATAGACAGACAGACAGACAGACGGACAGACAGACACGCACTGGCATAGCTCTTCTTTAGTCTTGCTCTGCCACACTTTGTTACATGATACCTAAGCCACACATATACACACACACACACGTACGAAATAAACCTCAAAGATACATTTGCGCTTCACTTGAACCGTAGAACTCTATGCAAGTGAACTAAGCTTGGCCGGGGCCGGACTAGTGACTCACATGAAGAATGTTTTCACAACTACAACAAGCACTCTATATACGTGTAGTATCTATGTGGGTATAATATCTGAGCCAAAATTGCGTGCGTAACTTTCGTAATATGAATTGGTTAGCAAATGTTAGGCCAACAACCAAATATATAGAGAAATTGCCAAGCAAAAGTGCGGATAAAACTAAAAGTAACTTTTAGCACAGAAATTACGGCAGAGCTACCAACTTAAGGTACTACTAGTTCAATGCGCGCTGTTGCCAAATTTCATGAAGGATTTATACAAATAATGGAATAAGTTGCATATTGCATAAGTTGAGTGTAATTAAAATATGATGTAAGTAAACTCTTAATTTACGGAAGAAAAGACAGACATTGTAGCTAAATTGCAAAGACTTTACAAAAGCTAAGTAGTTTGTCAGAAGAGGGAAGATGAAAACTAATAGTTTCTTAGGAAAAGCATAAAATTTGAAAAGCTTTAAAAGGTTAGCGAAATTATGCAACAAGTACTTTTAGTATGTACATACTTTCCACTAAATTTTTGGCACTTTTGACAAATTTGAATAAAATTGGATGGGATGCGTGTTACATAAGTCGCATCTAATCCATAAGATGCAAGTAACAGGAAACTGATAAGTGTGCAAAATTTTAAGACTTGTTGCCATCAAATTAAAGCTAGTTTGTAAAATATGTATTTTTTGTGTTTATATGAGTATTTTTTTTAATGTTTGGTGTTGTTTGTTAGTCAGAAGTCATTCAAAAATGAGCCAGGTACAGGGTATATAGTAGTCGAGTCAACCATTTCTATTTTTCGTCACGTTACGAATCACACATTGCTTTCTTGTATTTTAAGACTATACTCTCGGCGGCTCATAACTTTTACTAAATGTAATGCTACTAAAGTGATGTCCAAAAATCAAAACAAAGGAAAATAATTTTTTGGTTTTTCGTCATATTGAAGACGTACGAGTGTCACGTGCGTATACATGCAAGTACCTATATGACTTTCAAAGGCTGCTGTCACATGTTACAGCGCGCATACAAACATCGCTTTAATGAAGTTTGTACTCAATGACAACATTATTTTCTACAAAGGATCGAAGCCTCGGAAGAAACTTCTTAATTGAGCGTTAAGCCGAAAAAAAAACTTAAGAAGAAGATCAAGTCGCAAACTCCACATATTATGATGTTAATTTAAGCAATCAATCCAGAATCATTTCAAGCCTTGGCAGACAAATAGTGAAAAAGTGTTTGAAAATTGGGGACATGGGAGTTAATGAAGATGTGTTTAATGAAAACATCGTCATGAGCAAAAGACCAGTACCTTAAATCAAGATTTAGGCCTTGCAAGACAACATCAGACTGAAAAAATGGACGAAAATTGGGGGACACTGTATGACCTTCAGAATATTTAAAATTGGTCAGTTTAAGGTGGAAACTTAGATGCTCATAACTTACTCTTGACATTTTGTTCATTCAAAACAGTGATTTATTTTCGATAAATTTCTATTTTAGGCTTTTGCCTGTTTTAAGATCATCTTAGTCCTTTTCGATTAAGTTTATGTTGTATTCATTCCAAGTAAGCCAAGACCAATTTGCTTTGACATTTTTGTTTGCATATTGCGCATAGCCTCCGTATAAACTCTCTTATCGGAGAGTGTTCAATCAAACCCATTTATAATATATAAAACCATTAACAACCAACAAAGACTTAATCCCATATACTATTATTTAAGTCATTAGTTTTCCACGACTTCTAATTAAAACAACAGCATGGTAATTAATCACTTCCTTCGAACATTTCCACAAACAAAAATTCAACCCTACAAATTATGAATTTTGCACTCAACTCTCTTATAGTATATGCATAGATTGACTTAAGCTAAAAAACACCGAATAATTGCTCGACCCTTGTAAAACCAGTGAACAAACAATAAGAAAAGCTCAATGCTGGCTGAAATTTGAAAAACTCATAAACGAATTTTCCATACAAAAGAAAATCCATGAAATTTAAAGTGCGAAAGCAGGAACCAATAAAGCAGACAAACAAAGTATAGAAAATACGGCATAATTATGCAGTACACTTTCGAAAGTCAAACAGGAAAATAGGAATAGAAATATGTATGTGTATTGAAGCGAGTCGGCAGGAAAACTCGTCATAGCATTTGGAAAAACTTTTGCAGCGGGCAGGAACAGTTTTTCAAATGCAACAAGGGATGCAATGAAAATGTCGTCTAGAGCAACAAAAACGGGGAAGTTTCCGTTAGTTCGCGTCGAACTTAGCTGCAAAACGTGGTGGAACCAAACATAAACATATGCGGGACGCTCGCTGGGCACATTGCATACGATATGAGAAACAGTCCACATCCACTTCATATCCTGTAATGTCTGGGTTTTTGTATACGTGTGGCTGTGTGTGTGCAGCAGACGAAATACAACTAAAAACAGACGAGTCGAGTTCTGAAGGTTGTTCAACCAAAATGTACCAACCACCAACAGCAGCCGCAGCAGTAGCAGCATCAGTGAGACCCGTCCTCGGAGCAGCTGTTCCCGTCTGCGGATTTCTGTATATATGTTTTTGTTGTTTTTGTTTGCCGTATAGCAAAAATAGTGGATGGAAAATGGAACTATACGTGCTGCTTGCAACACGGGCTTTGCACTGCTTTACGTTGAGTTTTTAGCTATATTTGTTTTATACATTTTGGTGGTTCAGCGGCAAGAGATTCACTTACAACGGCATTGCAGTAACGACGATTAACGCGTTGTTGTCCTCAATACCCAACCCGTGCCGCCCCCCTTCGGAGAAGTGAGCCCAGTTGAAGCGAATCGCTTGAGGCATGCGGGCTCACACATGGTACGACTATATGCAAAACTAATGTGACCAGGGCCATTGGACTCGTTGCTAAGATTAGCACAGGATTTGCGCCTGATCAAAGCGAAAGAAAAAAGAGAAAAAAAGTAAAGAAAAGCTTAGAGAAAAATAACAGGAACACAAGCCCAGGTTAGTCAGCTAGTTGGGCGCAGATAACGTCGAACTAAGATCTTCGTCGTCGTGGTCGTCTTTGACGACACCTTGCACCAGGTCCAGTGCGCCCGCCCAGTGCCCAGTCCCAGTCCCAGTCGGCGCAGGAAGCCAGTAAGTGAGACAGAGAGAGCGCGAGCTATATAGCGACTTTTAGAGCCATCGAGTTTTATGCAGGCAAAAGGTTTACACTTTATCCCAGTCCCAGTCCGTGTCCGTCCATGTCGGTCTGCTGTTTGCTGCCTGCTTCTAAAACCAGTTGCAGGTAGTTTAAAGTAAGCCCGTTCCTACATACATACATATAGATATATATACATATATATTTTTTGGTTGGTTCGATCGTCTTTTGCGGCTCTTTTGGGATGCCTTGAGCATACTTATTGCTTCTTCTGCATTTTGCGTCTGCGCAACAGGCAGTGGCAGGGGCAGAGGCAGAGGCTGCTGCTGCTGCACAGTGTGTCCAATATATTGTCTACTCTTCTTCTTTTTTTAATTTTTTTTTGAGTACGACAAGTATTAGGTAGAACTGGCATTTTACGTTGCTGGTTTCCTCTTTATTTGTTGTGTGTGTTTGCCCGTGTTTGAATTTCAGTGTGTCTTGTGCTCAAATGCAGTGAGAAAAATTCGTAGAAGTTCTAGGATTAATTGGTTGGGTTTTTGTTGTTGTTGTTGTTATTTTAAGTCAAGTGTCCGAATGTTCGATATTTCTAAGAAATAAATTAAATTAAGTAATCTTGCGCCTAGCATCAAGTTAAGATTGAAAGCTTTAATATTGTTAACTGTGTAACATCAATGTGCATTGTTGCATGATTTCAGTGGGGCGAAAAAAAAAACACTGAAGGTTGAGATTTGTGACATGTCACTTAATTTTATACCCAAATTTTACTTGATTACAGCTTTAGCTTTTATGTCTAATTTCGCTAGATTCTAGCAAGTTTGCATGGAATAAATTCGTAGTTAGCAAAATTATTGTTAATTTAAGTAGTTTTCCTATTTCGAACTTATTGTTCATATTTTAAGCCAAAAGTTTTGTACCTTCATAGGCACATCGCTTGCAATATAAGATACAATAAATTTTAATATAAGCATGAATATTTTCATAAATAAATGGTCTACATTGTGAATAGTTCATATTCTAAAAACCAATCGGCGTCAACATAGCAACAAGCCATCAGAGCTCAAAATCGCGCTTTCATATCAAAATCATTTTATTGCGACAAATCGTTTAAGAGTTTGTCGAACAGTTTGCAAATGAAAATTCACACAAATTCGTATTCCTATGAGTCTAGTTAAAGGCGTGGCAAGTTTAACAACTTCCTTGAAATAAACATTTTTTAAACATAGTTCAGTTTACAGTAATGTTTATAGGTAATGTAAGATCTTTCAGGTTGCATTGTTGTTTACAGGTAATGTGAAAGCTCGGCTTATCATTGCGCTGTTGCCAGTTTTCACGTTGTCTTCAAGATTCTTAGAATTTTATTGCAACAGTAAAGATTTTAGCAGTTTAACTATGTTGATATCATGGTATAGCTTAATTGTAAGGCCAGTCATATTTATGCGTTGTTGCCAAACTTCACAACTTCTTGCATCACACAACTTCTTGGCATATGAAATTTTAATTAAAATTACTGTATTGTTTCCAAAATTAGGTTAGTACGCACATTTGTGTGGCATTTCTTTGCTGTGTTGCCAAGCTTCACTCCAACATGTTCTCTTGCCAAATTTCACACTATCCTTGATCTGCAAAGTACCAAACTTTACACGTAATGTCTCAATATCTTAGATTTGTTGCGAAGCTTCACTTAAATACTCATAAATGTCCATGCGCTGTTGCCATATTTCGCACTTTCTCAAATATTCATAATATGATTTGTTTCGTCTCAACATTAAAGGTTGTACTGTGTGTTAATACAAGTGGTATAAGCTTAATTTTAATAGTTTTTCAATAGTTCACCTGCTTCTATTAAGCTAATCCACTCAATAACACTAATAACATTGACATTTGACACTTGAATTAAAACGCTTGATTGCATTTCAGTGTGGTCAATGTCTATTCTTGTAGCTATTGTATATCTATATTTATATGTCGACGGTTTATATTAATAATTCTGTAAGCGTATACCCCCGTACACCACCCACTGTATGCGCCTATTTCCAATGCGGGCCATGATGATTACTTTTAAAGCCAATCTAACGTCAACGACTCTATTTTGCTGGCTCCAATTTGAAGTCTACTACCAGACCGACTGGCCCAACTAACTTGACTGGGCTCTTTGAGCTTTAGTCGGTGGTTTCATTCTTTAGGGCTACACTTGTGGCATAGTCGTTCCCGTTGCCGTCTTCGTCACCACTGTCTTTGTCTACAACGTCGTCTTTATGCGCTTCTACTTATACTTCCTAGTGCTGAGCTGGCTTTCTGCTTTCTGCCTACTTTTATGCTCTTTTCATAGTAGTCTTCGTCGTCGTCGGATTGCCGTCACTTAGCGTGTGCCAGTTTTTCACTGGCTTCTCTGTTCACTAGTCTGGGGCTTTGCTTGCGTTTTATTTTTATTTATTTTTTTTGTATTTTTACGTTTGATTATAGCCGGAAATGCCGTTTTACACGTGAATGAAATTTGTAGTGGAAAATAGTAGTATGCTAGCCAGGTAGCTTTAGCGTAATGCCAAAAAAGGGCGTCGCTAGCTGTTGCCAAACTTCAAACGCTCCAGATTTTCAGCCGAAATGCCGAAAAATGTTCAAGGAATCCGTTACTTTTGCTGTGAAACACGTTTTTAAACAATTAATGTAAAATGTTAAATTCACTGACCAAACTGCAAATCAAAAGCAAATTCAAAGAGGAAAACCATATCATGCTTGAAAACATTTTCCAAGCGACTCAACAGCCGCGAGCAAAGTCGACGGAAATTCATAGAAAAGTCATCCCCTATGTAACAGCGAGCCCAACCCGTTTCTGACTGGAAAGTTGAAAAATGCTGTGTATACAAAAGGCACAAAGAACGTCGAGGACGCTCATGTTGATGTTGCTTTTGTTGTTGACGTTGACGACAGGCCGCATAAAAGGGGTAAAAATGGCACAACGTATAGTCAGCCAGTCGGCCAGCCAGTCAGTCAGTCAGACCATGCCTACCATATGAAAGGTCGGCAAGTTGTTGAGCATGCCAAGTGGGAGGAGTGCCAAAGGCATTGAACCCTGTTACAAGTTACATTTACAAATTATATGTGATTATGGTCCGAGAAACGAGTAACTGCAGCCTTAATCGTAGGGAGAGATCTATATAGCCTTTTAAGAAGAAATCAACGAAAAGTATTTATCCAACACTAAAAACATGCCTATTGGCTCGGTATACTTCATCCGGTCTATAAAAAGGGTGACTCCATGGTTTTCCACCTCTATCGAGGTAACTGTCTGTTTTCTATCGCATACAAGGTGGTCCTACCGCGCGTGTTTTGTAATAGACTAAAGGCATTAGCCACGGCCTGTAAAAGACCCACAATAACCGAATCGACACCCACGATCTCTCTGTCGTTTATAAACATTATTTGACAGCCAGCTAAAGGATTACATATTACCTGCAATGGTCTGATTTCGGAATTTCTGCATAGTTGTCGCGAATTTTCAGAATGATACTGAGCAATGCATGTTATTTCGTCAAGATAGGAAAGGACTACTCCTTTTGATACCGAGGAAGGTTTTAAGGAATTGATGATCAAAGAGAGTGCATATAAAATGTGTGATTCTATTGGCGAGCACTGCACTGGACAAGACCAGCACCAACCATCGCTCCTAATGGCCGGTCCGTGCTGGTCACTGCGACTAAAGGATGTCGGCGAAGAAAAAGAGTACGCTAGCTCTATGGTTAGTGGTATAACGGAGTGAAGGGATGAGGTCATGACTCGGTAACGAATTGGTATGACCAGTCAAGAAGAAAAACATGTGTATCGAGATAAAACCTTAAAGAAGCAACGAGCCAATATAATCCTTAGAAGTAAATCAAGAGTGTATTCTTTTTGATTTTGCTAATTATGTTAAACGGGAGCATTTTGGTAATTATGGCCTGCTATGCTTTTAACAACATTATCTTGGAGGTAGACTTAATAAGCAGTACGTAAAAACAGCTGGCACATTATTGATTAAAATCTTACCCGCACCCTTGTTCCTTCTGTGTACCCTACATTCATATCTTATGAGCTAACTTTCAATGTCTGATTATATTGTGGTTATAAAACTTACCAGACAACTCCGAATGCACCATAGCCAATTGGACGATCCGGTTGTACATCCTGTGGTACCGCTGGAGGTTGATAATATGGCGCCGCTGCGGCCAATATTGCGCTGGCACCCTGTGGTGCACCACCGGCAGCTCCACCCTGTACCAGAGACATCGAAACGCTCATTGATGGACACAAAACACTAGCTGAAGAATTTTGGCAGCTGCTTTTGGAGCTTTGCAGTAGTGTTGCAGTTGCAGTTGCAGTTGTTGGTGTTGTTTGCTGCTGTTGCGTGTTGTAACGCGTTGTAGTGGTGGTTGTGGATTTGTTGTTGTTGGTAGTGTTGGTAATGTTGTTGTCGGTCGTAGTCGTAGTGGTGGTGGTGGTGGTGGTGGTAGTGGTGGTAGCGGCTTTGTTGGTGATGTGGAAGAAATGGTGTTGATTGCTCAATGGATGCCGCTTGAGGCCACTAATGGCCGCCATTCAATAGTTAACCATTTGTTTTGTGTTTTGTTGTCGTTGTTTAAATATTTTGTAAAATATTTAAATTGTTGAAGCACAAACTTAATCTGTTAGATTGCAGCAAAACATACACTATATTTAGTAATGATTTCAATTTCAATTATTTTTGCACATTTTTTTCTAAGAATTTTGTAATTGGCAATTTCTTATTACTTTTATTTTTATTTCTCTTGAGTTTGTTTTGTTATCAATGAGAACGCAGCTGGAAGGAGAGAAAGAGATAGCCAGAAAATTAATTAAATATTGTTTTAATAAGAAATTGCAAAAATATTTTGCTTGCAAATATTATAAGCATATTTTGAGCTCAATCAACAAAGCTTAAGAATAAAAAAAAATTAAAAAGTTTTGCAGAAACAAAACAACAAACAGAGCAAAACGCCCAAAACCCTTAGCATTCAGCTCTCTTCTGTGTGCGTACGTGTGTGTGTGTGTGTGTGTGTAACAAGCTCAAATTCGGCAACGTCTGGGCGGCGTCTCCGTAACCCAGCGGACAAATACTTAAGCGGTTTGCAACAATGTAAACTTATAGCATATATTATAGGTATACATCTATATATTATCAGTCAAAATCGCTACTCAAAGGATAAGTTTCTACAAGCGAAACGCCATTTCAATCGAAAGATGGCAATATTATCAGGCAAAATCGCTACTCAAAGAAATAGTTTCTACAAGCGGAACGCCATTTCAATCGAATTAGAGTAATATTATCAGGCAAAATCGCTACTCAAAGGATAAGTTTCAAGAAGCGGAACGCCATTTCAATGGAAATGAGAAATAGTACGTTTGTATTACGGAAAACCGATATGGGAGAGAGCTAGAGCAAAAATTTTGTGTTCTTCATATTTCGTTGCAAATTCGCTTTAAACACATAATTTGTTGGTTAAGTGAATACTGTTTTTTTGTAACCAATATTGAATTCTTAATTTTTTACACAAATTCTCAATCATATTTGGCAGCCTCTAAAGCAAAATCCCGCAGATGTGTGTTCCAAAAAGTTTTCCATCTTCCCTTTTCCAGTGTTCAATTCAGTAAGTAGTAGTATAGTAAGCAATTTAAGAAAAATATTTTGGTTTCAGTATGGTGCCAACATGTTGAGCTAGACAATTCAGAAGCTCATTGCCAATGTAAAGAAAACATAAGTTTTTAGATTTAATTAGCATGCGTCATTGGATGAAACTGAGCAAACTTTGGGTTTTTGGATATTGATGATCGATGTTGTTAGTGTAATCAAATTATTCCAGCCTGGTTCAATCTTTACTTGTTTTCAGCCATCAGAGAGTCAGCCAATAAAAGCGTAGCTTGCTTGTTTTGAGGAGATGGAACGCATCTTACTTCTTGGATAGTGAAATCAAGTATTATTTGATTCTTTTTGAGCTCTACGTTTTCTATTTTGCGCCACAGAAGATTAATTTCTTGTGTCATTAGATTCTAACAAAAATGTATTTATTCAAAATTTTTTTTGAAAATTAAATGATTTGACAACGATTTTGACGAGAATCACAATAATTCATAACTCTTTCTTTATTATTATGGCAAAACGAACAAAACTGTACGAATTGACTGCTCCCAATTCACATTTTGACTTTTCGATTTAATAATGCAGTTTATTTATAATTAAACTGATATCATTTACTTAACGTTTACTATTTAGATTTAGCGACCTAATAGTATGAACACATCTATTATTTCGACAAATTGAAATTGATATTTTGGTTTTCCACAAAGAATTTTCATTCTGATATTTTTCTAGCAGATTGCCTTGGTACAAAAAGATGCTTTTAGCAATACAATTTTCGACAGTGTAAAAGGTTTGCTGGGCGTATTACAATGTACCAAAAAGAGTGCGCATGTATGCGTGAGCTTGTGCGGGTGCTGAGAGCTTTTTGCCCTTGGCTGCAGTAAAAGTGCTCAAAAAACTCGAGTGAAAAGAGACAAATTCGAGTGATATGTTTACAAGCAGCAGTTGCAGGAGTTTTAAATTTATAAACACAAATTAGTCATTAAATTTTAGCGCTTCAATTTTTGTGTTGCAACAACAACAACAACGAAGCAGCAGAGGCGCTCAGCCGCAACGGCGGCGCAAAGCAAGACGAGACGCAACGCACTTGACACTTTTTTGAGCGTGAGGCACACACACACACACACACGGACACATGAATATGTACACTTAAGCAAAAACATGTGTAGCAATGTGCAACAAAATGTTGCAAAGTGGCACATTGTTGTTGTTGTTGTTTTTGTGCTTGTGCTAGATTATTAGACTCTGCAGCTTACCTTAAAAACACACAGGAAGAAATGCACAAAGGAGCAGCGACGCTAGCGTCGGCGTCGGCAGCGATTGTGGCAGCTACGGTTTACAGTTGCGGGCAACAACAACAACGGTGGGTGGTGGGCGGCTGCTGATTAATATTTCGACTATGACGCCGAGTCTTCCGCATTTGTGGATGTGTGTGTGTTGTATGTGTGTGTGTGCGGCGTTTGTATTGGTGGCTGGAGGCGTGCGGTTTGGGGACAGACGCTAAACGACGATAATAAATTGCGAAAAAGTAAGAAACGAGCGGAATACGTTTCAATTGCGGATGCTGCGTCTAACAGTACAAAAGAGTCGGAACTTTAATTTTGTAATATTTTTTGTATTTGTATTACAAATGTAATTAATTAATTAGCTGAACACAAAATACGTTTAGCTAAGACACGGCAATATAAGAGAGTAAGAGAGCGAGCGAGCGCGCGTATTAATATTAATATATTATTATTACTTTTCTTGTAATAAAGCACGGAAAACGGCAACGCGACAAAGACGACGACGACGACGACGACTAAAAAATGCAGCAGCGCAGCGACAGCGGCAGCGGAGTCTCACGAATTTGACTGTTGTTGTTGTTGCTTTGTTGTTTGCTTTTGCTGCTTTTTGTGTGTTTATTTAACAGCACATGCGACAAACTATTAAATAATAATTATTTGTTGTTTGCAAACACAATTTGTTGTATTGCTTTTATCTTGTTATCACTGATTTTGCAATATGTATTGGAAACAATTATTATTTTTTTTGCATTTTCACACGCGGCGGCGTCTTTTATTACAAATTTTATGCGCTGCCTCTGCGTCCGTAACGAAAGTCGTGAGAAAACAGACTCAAAGTGCAAGCAGCCTTTGGAAAATGTTAACGCAACTAACAGCTAACATGTGAATTTAACAGCGTTGCTGCGGCTTAGCTGCTTGCTCTTAGGGCACTTCATATTTGCTGCTCGCTTGCACAGCTCTCTGTTGTTTAACAGCGCCAGCCGCCCTCTCTGTACTGTTGTACTGCCAAGCTGCCACAAGAATTGCTTTCAAACATTTGGCAGCGCCAACAGCTGAGCGACGTTGCAGCGCACACACGCCAGATGGCGCTGCAGCGCACTAGCTCAACTAATTCCACAACAGCTGTTGCCCGCATTTTGTGTTTGTGTTTCACATGCAACATGGAGCAGTTGCAGGAATATCTGCAAGATCTGGTTGTGCCACATCAGCGCGGCCTGGTCAACATCATACCCGATCACATAACCATGTTGCATGGCAGCAAAAGCAAAAAACAACATTCTCGCAAAAGGCGTGCTCATAAATCGAACGTCTTGACGCGCAGCGAATACGCCAAACTGGGCTTAAATACGCTGCCTACGCGCCAAATGCGATACGAGCAGGCGCTTCCCTTGCACCAGCTTTGGCGTGGCTATATACGTGAACATCTGAATCTACCGGTGGGCAGCGAAGTACCGGAGCTGCATGAGCGTCGCTATGAGGAGTTTAGCAAGCAGCTGGTCAAAATGGATCTGCACGGCGCCAAGCTGCGCGTCATACAATCCAAATGTCAGACGCTGCTGGGACTTGCAGGCATTTGCGTGCTGGACACAAAGAATGTGCTCAAGTTGCTGGGTGAGGATCACAAGCTACGCACCGTGCCCAAGAGCGAGTGCGTCTTTGGCATGACAGTGGGCAACATGGAGTTTACCATATTTGGACAACATTTGAACATAAGGCCCGCAGAGCGTAGCGTCAAAAAAATTAAAGGATTCATCGAGCCCTTTATGTAGCTTAACAATAGTTTTAATTAAGTTATGAGTGCATATTTGTAAGCATGGCTGACATCTTTCCAAGATTTGTACTTTTTACATAAATATAGAACTTTTTTGTACTAAGATTTAGGATTGATTGTACTCCGAGAGGCTACATCTGGTTTCACTCGATTAATATTTAATTAGTTGAAGTGATATCGTCCTTGTTGAACGGCGTGGTTTTCGCCAAACACAACAAAGTAAAGTCAGCATCCAATAGATTGGGTGCAGCTGATTTCGGCTGTACGAACTGCCGGGGAACTTTAGATACATCAAAGGGGACATCCTTTGCATTGATCCTTTAGAGCGTCTAACCAAATGTATGTATTGCGAGACGAACTTTCATAATTTTTTGTACAAAAACTGTATGTTGAATAGTAGCTCCCTTTAAGAATAGCTAGTTTTGACTATTCATGGCTTTCCGAAGAGAAGCGCCACTTTGCATTTAGCTCGAAGCAATATGAGGACAGCGAGACGTACTTATCGAACTATTTGACAAACTTGTAGCACTAAATTCATGTCTACGTCACATTTTCTCAACTGCCCGATAAACTAACACATGATTTACGGTGTACAATTTAAGTATGTTGCTTTCTTTTAATGTTAGCGTATAAAATCGTAATTTTAAAGCCCAGTAGCTGATAGAATACATGGTGGGGCGTATAGCGACTGGGGGTATAACGCGCATTTGCTTTAAATCCTTTAAATATATGTATGTGTGTAGTTAGTTAAAAGGCTGTTGTTAAGCCCTCGCTTTTTGTGATTCGTTTAGCAAGCCTCTTGCTTTGGCGCAGGCAAGTGCAGAGCCACCCCAGCTTACGCAATTGCCTTGGTCATAATGACTACAGCGGATGGCACTAGACCCAGCACCTCAAGCGGCTTTTCATAGTCATCCTCTGCAAAGATTTTGCGCGGAAATGTGGTCATTAATGAAAAAGGTGTATCAATGCCTGTCTTGACTTGTATGAAAACCCGCACAGCCGAGAGCTGCTCTTTGACATTAAAGGTTTCTGTGAGTGTGGAGCCATCCTGCAGGCGGATTTGTATGCGCGTCTCGGTATAGTCACGTGGCGGCGATTTAATGCCACTTGGCGAACTGACCGTGGTTGAGCTCACCGAGGGCATGGGTTCAGCTGGCTGGGTGTGCGAGTCCTTTTGTTCCCTGAAGCAAATAAAACAAATATGGCATAAAACTACACAATGGTAGAGCTTGGACTTACCTGGCTTTGCGCGCCGCCTTGTCAGCCTCTATTTGTGCGCGTACACGGTCACGTGCCGCTTTTTCCTCCTCCTTTTCGCGCTTGCGTTGATCCACAATTTTCTTCATTTCAATTTCTTCCATGCGGCGACGCGCCTCTCCCATATCCTTGCCCGAGCGTATACGATTGCGTTCGCGATCTAAGGCCTCGACTTTATCGCGGTTCTCACGCTCAACGCGCTTCTGTTTGAGCTTTTCCTCTATTAAAGCCAACTGCTGCTTTTTTTCCTCTTCGGTCAGCCCTTTTTTCTCTTCAGTGGACTCGCTAAAGTTACTATGTCCGGTCTTGGCCGCATGGTATTCGACCTCTGTTTGATTATTTAGCACTTTGCCGCAATCGTCGCATTTGAGCGATCTGGCCACAAGCTCTTCGCCTGCAGCTGGTGCCACTGTATCATCTGCAGCACCGCTGCTGCTGGGCGCCGTATCATCTTCTGCCGCTGAGGGTGCAGCAGTAGCGGCACCAGATGCTTCGCGTTGTGCGGGCAAGGGATCATCTACATGGGCTAGCAGCCACTCCATAGCCATTTCCACGCCTTTGTGGCTGGTCACTTGCAAAGCGTATTCACTGTGCAGAAAATTTGTATGAAAGTTTAGCAAAATGCTTCTGCCGGCGCATGGACAAACAAGCTTGTTGAGTTACTTACACGCGATCTTTGGGAAACCCCATATCCATTAATGTTTGTACGTCACTCATATTTGTTGTTTATTTCTTATATATCGATGAAATATCAAGTAAAATTTGTAATTTTCCGCCGCTTGCAAAAACAATGACACACAAAAACAAGCTTCTTCTTCTTACAATGTACAGTATGTTAGTGTTGCAAAATAAAGAAAAGTGCGGAACATAAATGCCTAAATATTTATATTGAATAAATACGAAAATACAAAAAAAGAAAATGCCGCTTAAATAAATAAATAAATTTTGTGCAAATGATAAATATTAAAAATGTTTACTAGATTTATAATTTTCATAAGCTATGGCTTTTGTGACAAGTTGGCAGCCTTATATGTTATTAACGAACACGAATCGTTAATGATTTAAATCGTTATATCAAAATATTTCTTATGCGATTGTAAGTATTATATTGCATTACTTTTTGGTAACAGGTTTGAGTTTCGTGGCGTTAATAAATAATGAAAGTAGTTGTTCACGATTAGTTCTTTCCTGTGGATCAATTTTTATAGCTCTCGCTCCTCTTTCATTTTCTATTTGTATTTTGGTCAAGATCGAGGTTTTTTTTAAAGGCAAGTTGTAGATATTGTTCAGTTGATTGGTATCTAATTTTCTGTTCTTCAGGGATAATAGTTTTGACCGATCTTTATTGAGATTTGTCAGCTCTGCAAGCGCAACTTTTTGTGCAGTCTCATGTGTGGGAGCGTCTAGCTCTACATCATTTGTAGAACTACCAGAGGTAGTGGCCAAGGAGTGTAAGGAGTCTGCATCAGAATCAGGAACAGCAGCAGCCACTAAAGGTACCAGGAAATCTCGATCAACTGTGTCTGGAAATTGCAATACTTTTTGAGGACCTAGCAGAGAGCTGCTCCCATCAAGCTGCGGTACTTGCAAATTTCCACCTATTTCTGTCTGTTTAGCTATGCCTGAAATTTGCGTTCCATCTTGTGGGCCTGACAGAGAGCTGTTCCAATCGATCGGCGGAATTAGCCAATTCCCAACTTTTTGTGTTAGTTCGTTTTGTGGACTTGGCAGAGGCAATGTGGTTCCGGTAGTTAGTTCATCTGTTTCCCATATTTCGAATGGGTCCTTTATTAATTGTTTTTCATTGTCATCAGTAGTATCAACAGCCCCACCACTCTCCTCGTCCGAAAATACTTCATTGTTGTGCGGCCACAGGCAGCTTCGGGCCTCACATTTCAAAATCTGCTCCTCAAGGTTTATGTACATATAGCAGAGCTTGTGTTGCATGCCCAATCGCTGGCAGCCTTGGCAAGCGTCACCAGCTTTTAGGAAGCTCAATGTAGGATTCATCCTTAAAGGATTGCACAAATTTGCTTGTAAAGCTTGTGGGCTGCTTTTGCTTTTCGCTTACTTCTTTAACAACTGTGAATACGCCTCCTTACAAATTAACCGGTTGAGTAAAGAGATGCTGATTTGCAAAACTTTTAATGTGACCAGACTTTATTTTGAACAAGTAGTTTTTTATCATTCTTGATTATCGCGTTGGTATACTCAAAGAGCATGAAATTTAATAGAGTGGAATCCTTGAATCCTTGCTGAAAAGCGACCACTTTGAGCACAGTGCACACTTTTGTGTTTTTGTTTGCTCTTTCTCAAATTGAGAAATCAAGTGGACGGGTCTGACAGAGACAGCAACACAAACAGCCGCACACGTACGCTGTGCCGAAAATGGTCACTTTTTAACAAAAATTTTAAATTTTCCACTCTATACTGATCAGTAGCTGTAAAAGAAGTGTTTTCCAACACTTAAAAACTCTTTTAAGACTTGCATAATGATTGGTCGAATTTTAATACATTAATGTCAATATCTTCAAAAGTTTTCATCCGATCTTGATAATTTTTACATCACATATGAATGCATAGAATTGTGCAAAGTTTCGGTCAGATAATGTGGATGATCACAATATAATTCAACAAAGTTTTGAGAGCCGGGTAATATATATCGACTATTGATGCTGCCACGCCTCCTTCTAACTTTTACATACATAGCACAAATTAATGCCCATGACCCTCTTGTTTCAGGATACAAAGATGGAATTGCTTTCGAGCATTTTTGGTGCTCTTCAAGCAAAAAGACGCTGCGTTGCTTTTTTTTAAATCCGACTTTGTTGCGAGCTCCAATTCGGTTCACAGTTGACATTATTATTGTCAGTAATAATATCATGTAATGATGTAGACTTATTGGTAACATGAACAAGACGCTCTAATTCATTTATACCTACTAGTGATACTCCACAGATTTTTTAATTCAAAATCATTTAACATTTCTGATTTATATGAGTCACTGCCCTTTAGTTCTAGCAGGCAGGGCAGAATTTTCAGGCCTGAATTATGAAAACCAAACTTAATTCCTTTCTTTTTAGGGAAATTTTCAGGTCTGAATCACAGCTTCAAATGAAAGCAGCTAATAAAAAGCACAGAAAATAAAATACCTACAATTACCAAGTGTAAGCGACACTCTCCCAATTTTTTAATTTTGTCTCTCTTTACAAAAGAGAAATCTTGAAATCGTGAATGCTTCGATCTATTTTGGGCGAAATGTATAAATCAACCAAAATTTTGTATGTGGGCGATGCAAAAAAGGCAAAAAAGCATAAGAACTACAAAAAATGGTTAACAGAGTGAGGAAACGGACTATTAATAGGAACGGTAAGGCTAACTGGATTGGGATCGAAAACGGATGAAGAGGAAGATGGTAAGGAATATGATGAAGGTAAAGACAAAGAGAAAGTGGAGAAGAAGCAGGAAGAGAAAGAAAAAGTGGAAGAGGAACATGAAGAAAGAAGAGGAAAAGAAAGTAGTAAAGGAACGGGAAGATGAAGAAAAAGAGGAAGGCGAAGGGAAAGTGGACAAAGAAGAAGAAGAGAAAGGGGATGGGAAGCGAAAGAAAATGAAGAAGGGAAACGGGAAAAAGAATATGCTCTTTCTCGAGAGGAGCACGCGGGCTGGCGAGCGAAACGAGCATAGGGCGGAGCCGCCTAGTAAATTTATAGCTCGTAAACCAATTGAGGTACATTTTTTTTTAAAATAAATAATATATTTTTTTGTATTATTTTTTTGGGGAGCGGGATAGTTCTATGAAAAAAAAATTTGTGATCTCAAAGAGATAAGATATGAATATGTTTGTGATGACACCTATAAGGCATTACTACCTAGCAAACTAATCAAATAAGCTTTAATCCATGGAGTGGAGATGATAAAACTTGGTAAGAATGTTTGTTTTATCATGCCCAATCGCTGGCAGCCTTGGCAAGCGTCACCAGCTTTTAGGAAGCTCAATGTAGGATTCATCCTTAAAGGATTGCACAAATTTGCTTGTAAAGCTTGTGGGCTGCTTTTGCTTTTCGCTTACTTCTTTAACAACTGTGAATACGCCTCCTTACAAATTAACCGGTTGAGTAAAGAGATGCTGATTTGCAAAACTTTTAATGTGACCAGACTTTATTTTGAACAAGTAGTTGTCACACGACGAACACCATACAACGCCCAACATGTTCGATGACCACTAGATATGCACGATCAGCGTATGTGGTCGGGCAGAGTGGTGTGTACGAGTTGCGACGCTGAAGTTACCGGGCACGTTTTGCTAACGCCAACGATTTAATTACAACGCATTTGCTACAAACGTTAAACATTCCTATATTATAATTATAACCACAATACAACATATATTATCATTAAAATAGACATTAATACTAAATTCGCGATGTTTTATTGCAAACCATAAGACGCTCTTCCACAGCCTCAGTCCTGACAAACCAAACTCGGCCATGCCTCTGACAATATCAGAAGTGGCATACAGAGCGCAATAAGTAAAAGTACTAAAAAAAAAACAAAGTGAATTTAGTGTCAATATCGCAAGTATTTAAAAACACATTTGTTAATACGACGCTGTGACGTGAAGCAGAAAAACATTAGCAAAAACGAAAATCCTTCTGTGCATGTATTACAGTGACCTTGAAATTGCGAAATGACGGGAAAAAAATATCAAAGCAAAAACGACTTACAGAAAAAATGCCGACAGGCGGGTTTATCAACATCAGGCAATCGTGAACAATTGTTTAAAAGATTAAACGAGCATAGTAGTGGCGACGAATACGAAAGTTTGGAATCGGAAACCCAAGCTCTGAAAACAAAAATAAATGAACTCGAGAAAAGCATGCGGCAAATGCAAGAACGATCATTTCATCCCTCGTTAATTTCATCACCATTTCCAGAACATTCGAACAATCGCGACGCAATGTATTCGCGACACGGCAACGCGACGCCACAAGTAACGGTAAATTCTTTGTTGCCTACGACAACGGCTCGAACACCATCTTTTCAACACAACGTTTCTCACCACGAACACAACATGAATCGCGTCATACAAGTTGTAACGACTCCGCAACAAGCTGTCAATACAGAAACGATCGTGCCTTACGAAAATGTAGCAACGTCTCAGCTGCATGGGCAACGTAACCTTGCGAATGTTGCAACGTCTCCGCAACATTCTCATATTTCGAATATTTTTGTGCCTAACGAAAATGTAGCTACGGTTCAGCTGCATGAGCAACAATATCGCAATGTTGCTACGTCTCAGCAACACGTTGATGAAATAAATACGTCTTTACCTATCGAAAATGCAGTTACGGCTCAGCTGCAAGGCAGATACGGAAATGCTGCAACGTCTCAACAGGTATTCAAATTATTTCACGACGATCTTGCCTAACGTAAATTTGGCTACGGCTCAGGGGCAGCAAAACACTTTTGAAAACGGTCAATACACGCAACAACAACAACAACAAAATGTGCTAACTTCAAATGTATACGCAACAAATGTCGAACATAAACGTAACATGTCGCAATGTGAATACGCTCCTAATTCCTTTGGACACGTTAAGGAAATTGTGGCACTACTACCAGAATTTAATCCTTCGTCTGACAAATCGTTAGATTCGCGGCAATACATAAAACGTGTCGAAACTCTACGCAATGCATATCACTGGGACGATCGAACGCTTATTTTTGGAGTGCAACAAAAAATGCAAGGTGCAGCACGATACTGGGTCGATTCACTAGAGGTAGTTCTCCAGAATTGGCAAGAATTTGCAACGAAATTTATGAACGATTTTCCATGCATTGAGAACGCGGCTGATTTTCACATAAGAATGTCAAAGACACGAAGATCATTTAACGAGTCCCCGCAGGGACTATTTTTATAAAATGCTCGCAATTGGTAAAAAGGGTGAGTTGTTAGATTCAGCTATTTGTACACATATTATAAACGGTATAAATGACTACGACCTAAAAAGAAAAATATCAAATAATTACGTAAGGTGCAACGATTTGCTACGAGATATTTTAACTTATACGGCTCATAACGAAATCAAACACGCTCCCCTTATTACGATAAAGAAAAACATTACCTCGTCTGTGCAGCGTTCAGACCAAGCAACAGTAACCGAGCGCCATATCGGCAATAAGGGTGAAAACTCTATTAAATGCTACAATTGTCAGAAAATAGGACACTTCTCGTCTAAATGTCCAGAGCCTCAACGCAAACCACGATGTGCGATTTGTAAGCGCACTACACACGATACCGAAAATTGCCCAAACAAAATAAAAACAAACACGGCAGTTAATAAGATCGACGCAAATACAGTTTCAGCCATGTGCACTACACACGATTCCAAAAATCAGCAAAATAAAATAGAAACAGAACACGACAGTAAATAAAATTGATAAACACCAAATTTCTGATATATGCACAAATATTTTGGTTAACGGGAACGAAACCAAGGCGTTTGTTGATCCAGGCAGTACGCGAACGTTAATACGATCTACGTTTGCCGAACAGATAGGAGTAGCGCAAAGATGCGCTGTTACTTTAAACGGTTTTGGCGGCGGAAAATTTTATTGCACAAGAAAACTGGTCTCGAAAATTGTTATTGACGGAAATATGTTTGAAGCCGACGCTTTAATAGTAGATGACGATTTACTCACAGAAAACGTTCTACTAGGCAAGGACGTGTTGTGCCGTGATGGTAACAGATTGATCATTCATGGTAACGAATGCTCAATTGAAAATATACGCAAAATATCCACAAACGATGCTCTGCATGTCGTAGAGACGGTCACCGATTGTTCAGCCATTGCTAAAGTTAAAGCCAACAAAGAGCTGATCATACATCGTGAAGGGACTAAGATGGCTCATGTCGATGCTATGAGCCGCCGCACCAGACTTGTCCGCAGAAAGGACACATGAAGAAATTATACGCGCTATAACAAACGAAGTCGACGATTGGCTTATGACGATGCAGCTGCAAGATCCGTCACTGGTGGAAATATTTAAGGTGCTAAAGGGTCATATTAATACTGGTCAAACAAAGCAGCTACAAAAAGATTACGTGATCAAAAATCATCGGTTATATCGTAAAGTAAATGGAGATATACGTTTTGTTGTGCCGAGAGCAGTACGTTGGCGAATAGTAAAATTATGTCACGATGACGCAGGTCATTTTGGCTTGGAGAAAACAATTCAACGAATTGAACAACGGTTTTGGTTTCCAAAAACACGCAAGTACGTAAAAGACTACATTTCATCATGCATCCAGTGTTGCTTCAATAAATCACACGGTGGGAAACCTGAAGGACGTTTACATTACAATGACCATGAGCCGATACCTTTTCGACAGATTCACGTAGACCACTTGGGTCCTTTTATACGCAGCAAACACGGAAACACACATATACTGGCCGTTTCCGACTCATTCAGCAAATTTTTAATTGTAAAGCCGGTAAAAAGTACAAAAACGCTACCAGTCATCAACGTTTTAAATGAAATATCGAGCTATTTTGGTTTGCCCAAGCGTATCGTATCCGATCGCGGAACCGCGTTCACCTCAAAACAATTCGAAGAATACTGCCAACATAATCAGATAAAACATATCAAGAATGCAGTAAGAACACCTCGCGCTAATGGCCAAGTGGAACGCGCTAATCAGATGATTTTGAATTTTATACGTACTGAAGGCAACGCACCAAATAATTGGGACCAAAATCTTCATAATGTGCAGTGGACAATCAACTCGCAGCGAAACGAAACCTCAGGGTTTAGTCCAAACGATCTTGTATTTGATTTCAAACTTATCGACGTTACTCAAAACCAGCTAACAGCTGCCATACACGATGACGTGGATACCGATGCCAAATCCGAACATATCAACGAGAGACGAAATCACGCAGTGCTTAACATTGCAGCCGAACGAGCCAAATGGAAGAAGCGGTTTGATAACAAACACACTAACCCCGTTTTATATTCCTCAGGTGATCTTGTAGTGGTGCAAAATGAACCAACGTCTGTCTGGTCGGGCAGAGTGGTGTGTACGAGTTGCGACGCTGAAGTTACCGGGCACGTTTTGCTAACGCCAACGATTTAATTACAACGCATTTGCTACAAACGTTAAACATTCCTATATTATAATTATAACCACAATACAACATATATTATCATTAAAATAGACATTAATACTAAATTCGCGATGTTTTATTGCAAACCATAAGACGCTCTTCCACAGCCTCAGTCCTGACAAACCAAACTCGGCCATGCCTCTGACATAGTTTTTTATCATTCTTGATTATCGCGTTGGTATACTCAAAGAGCATGAAATTTAATAGAGTGGAATCCTTGAATCCTTGCTGAAAAGCGACCACTTTGAGCACAGTGCACACTTTTGTGTTTTTGTTTGCTCTTTCTCAAATTGAGAAATCAAGTGGACGGGTCTGACAGAGACAGCAACACAAACAGCCGCACACGTACGCTGTGCCGAAAATGGTCACTTTTTAACAAAAATTTTAAATTTTCCACTCTATACTGATCAGTAGCTGTAAAAGAAGTGTTTTCCAACACTTAAAAACTCTTTTAAGACTTGCATAATGATTGGTCGAATTTTAATACATTAATGTCAATATCTTCAAAAGTTTTCATCCGATCTTGATAATTTTTACATCACATATGAATGCATAGAATTGTGCAAAGTTTCGGTCAGATAATATGGATGATCACAATATAATTCAACAAAGTTTTGAGAGCCGGGTAATATATATCGACTATTGATGCTGCCACGCCTCCTTCTAACTTTTACATACATAGCACAAATTAATGCCCATGACCCTCTTGTTTCAGGATACAAAGATGGAATTGCTTTCGAGCATTTTTGGTGCTCTTCAAGCAAAAAGACGCTGCGTTGCTTTTTTTTAAATCCGACTTTGTTGCGAGCTCCATTCGGTTCACAGTTGACATTATTATTGTCAGTAATAATATCATGTAATGATGTAGACTTATTGGTAACATGAACAAGACGCTCTAATTCATTTATACCTACTAGTGATACTCCACAGATTTTTTAATTCAAAATCATTTAACATTTCTGATTTATATGAGTCACTGCCCTTTAGTTCTAGCAGGCAGGGCAGAATTTTCAGGCCTGAATTATGAAAACCAAACTTAATTCCTTTCTTTTTAGGGAAATTTTCAGGTCTGAATCACAGCTTCAAATGAAAGCAGCTAATAAAAAGCACAGAAAATAAAATACCTACAATTACCAAGTGTAAGCGACACTCTCCCAATTTTTTAATTTTGTCTCTCTTTACAAAAGAGAAATCTTGAAATCGTGAATGCTTCGATCTATTTTGGGCGAAATGTATAAATCAACCAAAATTTTGTATGTGGGCGATGCAAAAAAGGCAAAAAAGCATAAGAACTACAAAAAATGGTTAACAGAGTGAGGAAACGACTATTAATAGGAACGGTAAGGCTAACTGGATTGGGATCGAAAACGGATGAAGAGGAAGATGGTAAGGAATATGATGAAGGTAAAGACAAAGAGAAAGTGGAGAAGAAGCAGGAAGAGAAAGAAAAAGTGGAAGAGGAACATGAAGAAAGAAGAGGAAAAGAAAGTAGTAAAGGAACGGGAAGATGAAGAAAAAGAGGAAGGCGAAGGGAAAGTGGACAAAGAAGAAGAAGAGAAAGGGGATGGGAAGCGAAAGAAAATGAAGAAGGGAAACGGGAAAAAGAATATGCTCTTTCTCGAGAGGAGCACGCGGGCTGGCGAGCGAAACGAGCATAGGGCGGAGCCGCCTAGTAAATTTATAGCTCGTAAACCAATTGAGGTACATTTTTTTTTAAAATAAATAATATATTTTTTTGTATTATTTTTTTGGGGAGCGGGATAGTTCTATGAAAAAAAAATTTGTGATCTCAAAGAGATAAGATATGAATATGTTTGTGATGACACCTATAAGGCATTACTACCTAGCAAACTAATCAAATAAGCTTTAATCCATGGAGTGGAGATGATAAAACTTGGTAAGAATGTTTGTTTTATCATTTTAGGATACTTTTCAAAAGCCATAAAGAATCCCAGTTCCGAAACTCAAGATATTCATGGTAAAAGCTCACTTAAATCTGTTTTTACATTTAATCTTCTTGAAGTTCTAGTTTTAGATAGTCGAAAACTTGCGGGTTCAATAAAGCTCGAAAATGTATGCGTTGTAACATTTTAAAGGGTTTGAAAATCTATTTATGAAAATGTTAAGCTATGTTGGTTTTTTTTATATTAAAGGTAAATTTTCTTTAAACTTCATTTTTGGCTTGGCTTGCTTTAAAGTAAAAATAATAAAATAATGTTTTGAGTGTAGATAATACCACATATTAACTACAAAATCAGGGTCAAACTAAGAGGATAACTCAAATTTATCTAAAAATAGGCAACAAAAATACTGATAAAGAGGGTTCTCTCCGATTACCGAAAATAAACGTACATACGATAAAGCTCTCTACGGAAATGCTGTCGAAATAAACAAAACTCTTAGCCATTTGCTGCCGGACAATGATAAACAAAAGTGCGTTTGGTAAATTGACGCTATTACTGCCACTGGGATTCTTTGGCCTGCTGATGTTGCTTTATGCTGTGCAGCCCAGAGCCCAGTATACGGAAGAGCAAGTACTAGTGGTTAGCGACATCCAATCCAGCAGCCTGAATGAGGGCGACTTAGGGCAGCTGCAACAAGAGCTGCCCGAAGTGGACTTTGGCTTTTGGTATAAGCACGCCCGACCAGGCAAGTACAAGATTAGCAACCAGTGTGCACGCTATCCCGATCCTTTCCAGCTGCAGCTGCACAATGTCTACTGGCAAACCTTTCGCAATGCCAACATTACATTTCAACTGTATGCCGCATATCTGGACAAACGTCAGGCGGCAGCAGGCAAAGGAGCCGTGGTACGAGTGCTGGTCACAGCGAATCAGAATGGTCTAAACTTTCCGCCAGCTCATTGTCAACTCTGGTATGAATGCCAAACGTCACCTACAATTGTAGAAGTTAGGGAGTATCTGGGCGTGTGGCCTGAAAAGTGGGGTTTCGCCGGCCATTTGGATTACCCTCACTTGTTGAGCTGCCCGCTGCCAAGGTCTAAAGATGGTGCGCTTCAGATGGTGCCACGCACTGTGTCGCTGGTGAGTGTGCCTTGCGAGCACGCCAGCAATTCGCTGCGCGTTAACTATGAACCTGCTGCAAGTAAGCCAGTGACCACCGAGCCCAGCGTAGGGGTGTGCATTAAGGCCTTGGACTTTCCGTTTCTGGATATTTCGGAGCGTCTTATTGAGTGGTTTGAGTTGCAACGCCTGTTGGGTGCCAAACGGATTTACAGCTACCTTTATGATGTGCATCCACATGTGCAAGGCGTATTGGACTACTATAAGCGCACGGGCTTCCTGAAGCTTACACCGCTGACGCTGTCCAATGGTACGCCCGGTTTGCGGCACTATCAGCACCTATTGTTGCAACAACGCATTGGTATTAAGCGACTCAACGAGCTAATATCATACAATGATTGCTTCTATCGACATATGTATCAGCATGACTATATGCTTAATGTGGATTTGGATGAGCTGATTGTGCCGCAAAACAACCATCGCAATTGGAGTGATGTACTGCGTACACTTAAGAGGCACAAATGTGTTGAGGGCTATTATGCCATTTGCTTTCTAAATGTACACTTTGCCACCAAACTGCTGCCCGAACTGGAGGACCACGACCATAAGGAGTTGTTCTTTCTGCAGCATACATTGCGTAGTCCCAATAGCTCCCAGCCAGGTGTTGCCACCAAATGTTTTCACAATACCAACTACTCACTTACGTTGCATAATCACTTTACCATAAAGTCGCTGGGAGGTTGTCTACCCGTAACTGTAAATAAGAATATAGCGCAATTGCAGCACTATCGTGATCCGGGTGCCAATTACACAAGATCTGATCTTATTGAGGATCGTAGCTTGTGGAAATATTCAGTACAGCTGCAGCCTATAGTTGAGCATGTCCGTGATCATTTGTTTGATATCGAATTCGATGAACGAGAAGCGCAGAGCACAGTCAAATAGACAAAGAAACAACTTTGAATATAACTAGGCATGTACAAATATGTATAAGCAATAAAAATAAATGTGTTAATATAAAAGCTTCCGAAATCGCTAATATCACTGTCCAGTTTCCGAATTGCTTCTCCAAAATGGCACAACAAAAATTCGACATTTCGAAATTTTTAGTCAGCTAATCTCCCATATCTAGGGAACCTTGCTACCGATTGAGCTGAACTATAAATTGAATTGAAGGTAATTAACTATTGATTCACTCCATTTCAAATAGTTTTGGTGTATATGGATTCGATTGCGAGTTACAAGGCTATAAAATCAAAAACAATCGAGTTAAGATAGATCAAAACTGTCAGAGGACCATTGAAGCGATACTTAAATACCTTTAAATCAAGTTACTACATTACTTGGTTTATAAGCCTAAGATGAATCTACATACTACATTTTGTGGCTCTAACTTTAATATGAATATTTCTATAAAACAATTTTGTTGCAGTTTGTAGGAGTAGGGGTCTAAATTTGGAACTTTATCACCTGTATCTCTTAAAGTTTCTATCCGATCTTTATCATTTTTACACAACATATGCATACTAACAGTATGCAGAACTCTGCCGAATTTGAATTAGATAGCTTTTATGATGTGGGTGCAAACCGCGAAATTCTGTCTCGGTGGAAGGGGGTAAGATATCAACGTGATTAAATAAGCTTGCTCTCTGCCAAAAAAAATGCACATCTTTTGTTAACATTTTTTTTACTCTAACTTTTGTAGTTTCTGAGAAACAGGGACTCACACGGACATATAAACAGACGGTCATGGCTATATCGACGACTATTGTTCCTCATCATTTTACCCAAGGGACATATGTTCTGCCAAGACTCCTTCTGCCTGTTATATACATTGCACAAATCTAAAATTCCCTTTTACACTTTGTGTACAGAGTATAAATATTTTGTCATCAGGTAATAAGAAGTAAGTAACTAGCTTACACCTAATGACAAAAAGAGTTTGGCATTTTGGATTGAGATTGAGATCTCTGAGTTCAGCTCTTGGACATCGAAATCATGTCAATATGCTTGCAGAACAGCGAATACCACAGCGTGGCAAACGCTCGTCTTGCTCATCTAGAAGTTCTTTAGAAGCAAAAGCTGCAATGCACTGTATCTAGGATTAACCATTAAGGTATACGCATTACAATTCTAATCAAAGGCAAGTGAATAGCTACTTAGCGTAAGCTGCACTTAAGTGCACACTATCTTTCAAAAAAAATACTTGAAAAAGCTTGAAACATGCCCCAGGTCACTTACAAGTCGCATGGTCTATCCAAACACATATTGTTTGAAAAATTCAAATAAGATATCTTGTTGAAGTTAAATGCATTAAATCTAAGAAACAGCGTCATTATCATCTAACTGAAGCAATTTTGGAAAACTTTTAATCTTGAAATGCTTAGTATAAGTCCCATCAATACCTTTACTTCACGATCAAGCATATTTTAGACAAAAACCAGTTTCGTAAGTAGCATAAAATATCAATTGGCAAAGAAAGTGAAGATTTGTTGCATGCTGACGGCGTGACCTACTTCAACTGATAACAACAAACACTCTGTGTTTGTATAATATGCTGATGAAGAATGCAAACAAAACTCAAGTCTCGTACAAATCAAAGTCACTATAAAAAGCGACTATTCTGGCGTATCTGATAAAGTATACTAAACAAAAGCGGAAACCCAATGGGTACGACTGCTTAGTTGCGCGCCGAATGTCAAAGCAATCACGACGTGTAGTTCTTTAACAAAAATATTTTAAAAAAAACACCAACTCTGTGGGATAACTATTAAAAGGCATTAAAAATACTCGAAAGTTTTTTTCTAAATGCTTTGCAATATTTAAATACTTTTACTAATCAACTGCAAAAGAAAAGTAGCTGTAATTGTGCCGATTTTTGGTTATGACTAGTTTGGAAAACAAAAACAAACATTCGTTCCAATTTTGATAACAAGTTAATCTAGTGATCTGCTAATAAACTAGTAAGGAACCAATAAACGTGACTGTGATTGTAGTTTTCTTGGATCGACAATATAAGGTAATTTAAAAAAAAAAAGATAAGCCCAACGGTAGGATACCTTGCACCCATATGAAAAAAAGAACTGACAAATACCATTCAATAGAGTTCTTACCATTCCGCGAGCATAACTTTCTAAACAGAAAATATATGAGCCAAATACACATTTTTTTACAATTGTTTGTTATAAAGAGTTCATACAAAAATTAAGATTTTTGAGGTTTGTCCGAGTTTTTCAAAGTTTCTTTGTAATTGTTTATAATTTAGCAGGTCCATCGTTCGAATCGTGAGTTATTTTATTGAGTTCATACTTTTGTATTTGTTTCCCAAATTTTCAACTTTAACAAACTTTCTTTCCCTATAAAACTGGTTCAAATATTACAAAACAAAATAACAGTATTTAATTTTTATTAATCAACAAAAATTAAGTAAAATCTTCATATAATGCAGTTTTAATGTATTCAAACAGAAACGGACAATTCAGCAGCACAACACTATGCAGCCGTTTATCAACACTGGTTTTATGCACCAAATCAGCTGTTTCCTCTTTGTCTCTCTCTCTCTCTCTTTTGAACCGGCGCAATTGCATTCTTGCTCTTTATCAACTTTATCTATTTTTTTAACAATTTAAATTAAATATATATTTAAGTAAACGAGAAATTGTTGCTTTGCGAAGTGCAGTTAAGCCGGCATGTTTAGTTAACTATTGTTTTTTATTGCTTTTTGTGCAATCGACCGTTTGACTTTGTGATAAGATAGACACAAAGCTGATAAGCGCCAATTCGCACCTACAAACATACAAGTAAACCTTTTAATATTTGTTTACGTATGAGCTTGTTTTTGTTGTAGTTTTATGACGTTGTTGTATTCGTGTTAACGAGTTGCCAATTAAACGCTTCCACATTCAATTTGAAGCTGGGACACGTTTACAGTACACTGAACTAAGTACATTCGCTTCGACTTGGAATGCTTATTTGTACAGCTTTTAATTAACTGCTGAATATTTTGTTTTTCAGTACGAAATGGCTGGTATCGGCAATGGCGTTCCCCACGCTGCTGGTGACGAACACGTAGCTGTCCAGCGCTTGACGAGTCAAGCTAAAATCTTTAAGAGACTGCACCAATTGGGTTCCTTTTATAAAGAACAATTTGGTGCCGAGGCAGAGTTTTTTGTGCGCGTTCCAGGGCGGTAAGTAATTGTCATATGTGTATAAATTTATGTATTTCAAAGTTAGAGACATGTATTCTCAGAGGTATTCCCCCGTGGTGTGAGTGGGTTAGAGAATACCCCCTAAGCAGGTCAAAGCTTGTCGTATGTGGCGACTAACAACGACTGGGTTCTTTCGAAACCAGTAAAGCCACCCCAGGCCTTAAAAGGGTTGTGCGTAGTGTTAGGGATCCACCACGTAAAACCACAGTTCCAATGAAAGAATGTATTTACATCAGGCCGTAAACCGATTGTTGTTATGGCAAGTTAAGAAGAAGATTACCATAGGTGTTAGCTGTGATAAAAGCTCCACCCGTTACGCTCTAGGAACGTGCGCTTGAAGTCAGGATATACATAAGCACTGCTTGCTGACTATCGCCCACATAGCGTCATTCTACAAAATGTAGAAAACCACTTCTGCCTGACTTTAGAAGAGGAAGGATAAACCCTAAACGAGTTTTGAACATTTAACTTAACTGAATAATATCATTTTAACTGCGCTGGGTTGTTGAGAAGGTGTCCGTGGCTATGCTCCTAGAATACGTTGGGTTTCTTCGGCAGTCTGGGTTTTACTGTCGCGTCACTAACGCAACGTAAACCCAAAGATACCGAAAGTACCTCGCATTTCAACAATACCTACAACCATATGTTATAATCTAGCTCTCCCTTCGTGCTTTCTAATATCATATTTCTTTATTATAGTGTAAACATCATTGGTGAACATGTGGACTATTGTGGCTACTCGGTGTTGCCCATGGCCATAGATCAGAGCATTATACTGGCAGTAGGTCGCACACCCGAGCTAACTAAGCTACAACTACGCAATCTGGAGGACGGAAAATTCAATGACTTTGACTGCGATTTGAAGACCATCAAGTATGTGGCTTAAATAACTGATGCAAGCAATCTATTAAGCTATTCTTCTTTTTATTTGACAGCATTGTGCTGCCAAAAACTGGCGGTCCAGCCTGGTACAATTATTTTCTTTGCGGTGTTAAGGGCATCCAGGAGGCACTGGGCAGCAAATGGCATCCGCTGGGCATGCGCATAGCTTTGAGCGGCAATGTGCCGCCCGCCTCTGGCTTGTCCAGCTCCAGTGCTCTAGTCAGCGCTGCAGTTTTGGCCACGGCTCATGTGCAGGACATGTCGTTGAATCGCAAGGAGCTGGCCTCTATTTCTGCCAGCTGTGAATGCTACATAGGCACAGAAAGCGGTGGCATGGATCAGGCAATTGCTTATTTAGGCAAAGCGGGCTGTGCCCAGCACATTGAGTTTCATCCTAAGCTCAAAGGCACACCCATTATATTGCCAGCTGGCAAATGTTTTGTAGTTGCCAATAGTTTGGCGGAAAAAAACAAAGCTGCCTCATCGGATTATAATGAACGTGTAGTGGAATGTCGTTTGGCCACGCGCTGGCTCGCCAAGCACAAGAACTTGCCCAACTGGCAGGAGTTTATTAGATTCATTGATCTAGAGGAGGCTTGTGATTTGGATAATGCTGCCTATGAGCAATTGATAGACAAAGTATTGAACAAGTCGAACTATACCCGCGCGGATATCTGTCAACAACTGGGCATTATGGAGCAACAGCTAGAGACACAGTTCCTCACACCAAATACGCAGCATATGCAGCAGTTTAAGTTAAGGCAACGTGCTCTGCATGTCATACAAGGTGAGTGCTTCACTGGCATAGTCTAAAATACACTTAATAATGATGTATTTGTTTGTTTCAATAGAGACTGGACGCGTGGCCAAATTTCGTCATTTATGCGAGCAGTTGGTCAAACGTTCCAATCAACAAGATATACGCAATCTTGGCGAGCTGATGCGCCAGTCGCATCATAGCCTTAAGGAGCTATACGAATGCTCGCATCCGGATGTTGAGCGTTTGATTGATATATCTGTAAAGCTGGGCGTCAGCGCGCGTATTACAGGAGCTGGGTAAGATTGCATTTAATGCAATATTAAGAAAAGGCATCGATTATGTTTTGTAAAGTGATGAAGTCGCGGCAGCAGTTGCTCTAATTTCGATTTGGGCTCACTGGTTTTGAAACGGTTTCCCTATGCTGAGGTTCTAGTTCTTTGTGCTATAAAAAAACTCAGGAATATATGGCCGTTCTATTTCTATTCATACTATCGAAATTTACTCCACAACCGTCACTGATTGCCAAGTTAACAAATTCCTTTTTTATGAGAATTCTACTGACCGATCGACAAAGATTCCTCCTGTTTTTTTTGGGAATACATTCCCTTAATGAAAATTCTTTGGCTTTTAAAAGAATCTTCCAACAAGTTTTAGTAGGCAAGACGGTCATATTTTGCTCCGTTCCTGGAAGAGGGCATCGCAGGCAACGAATCTGCGTATATACTCATTAAAAACGACTTCTCCGGAACCAGATCCGGTACCCTTCTGCTGAATCAGCATAGAATTTCGCATTAGGCTCCTCAGAAGCAAACTGCTGCCAAGACCGACTAGATCAGGCGACTGTATTAGCCTAAGCTGACTGTCTGACTTACTCTGTTATTTCTTGTAGTATCTCATGGGTCACAATTGGCTTAGATGCCATGTTCAAAAAGTTTGTGTTCACTCTCTATAGTCTTTTTTACTCGGAACCTCCTGATTTTAGCCAGCATAAGTTCAATATATAATACCGTCGAAATCTTCTGATTTAATGTTTTTAATGATATCTTGCTAATATGTATATTTTCTTGTATTCCAGCTGGGGCGGCTGCATTGTGGCCATGTGCGATTCTATTGACGATGCTGCCGAGTACATCAAGGTGCTCAAACGCGATTACTATGCTCAGCTGCCACAACATCATTTGGAGCGTTATCAAGCCAATGATTTTAATGACGTAGTATTTGCCACATTTCCCGGCAATGGCGCTGAGCTTTATATACAATGAGCATGCTCGGAACCTTCTTATATATATATCTATAAACCTATACACATACCTTTATATAGTTTAAGCTAGTGGTAAATGATGTTATACAAAGCTTGCCTTTATGATTCTTGCTATACACAAAGTAACGATATAGTTTATTATCAAATGATAATGATGACAAAAGATTAATTTTGTGTTTTTTGGTAAATAATTTTCTTGTTTTAAATGGCTAATTCGAGTATTGTGCTTTGCCACAAGGTAAATTCGCTGAGTGAAAAAGAGCGCTGCAACTTTGTGCGCACAACAGAGGATTGTACGGAGAATATGAATCTTATAAACTATCTGGCGCTGTTCTACTGCCATCTCAATACAAGCAATGGATTTATCGTATATTTTACCGTGCTCGTATTAACCGTGCTCTGTTTCTACCTCTTCTGGTTAATGAAATTGGCCACTCGGGAATAGTCAGATAACTCAAAACACTTCTTATGCATTGCTTGACTGATTTCAACTGTTTTATCCATCAGCTTTTGTCCCATACTTATGAGCATCAGTGATACCCTGAATTTGAATGAGAATTCTGCTGGTGTTACCATTTTAGCCTTGGCCAATGGCTCTCCGGATGTATTTGTTAGCATCGCATCCATGTTCAACAAATCCAGGTTTGCCTATTTGCAATGTCTGTCCCATGCCATGTTTTTGAATCAATTTGTGGGAGGTTGGGTTATACTAACGCGTCCTTTTTACATGGAGCCCTCTTATTTTTTGCGAGATTTTGGATTTCTTTTTCTTACCATAGTAGTCATGGATTATATGCATAAACGCAGTAGCGTCATACATTTATACGAGGCCGTGGGCGCTGCTAGTCTGTATATATTCCATTGCATGGTTGCTCTAATCGATCAAGGCCTTCTGAGAATCAGAATCGGAGGTAAGTATGTCACTCGATAGTCATATAACGGTTTCCCTTTACCAGCTGTCATCGGTCGAAGTTTATCTCTTCGTGTAGTAATCGAAAATCTTATCTTTTCCAGCTCTTAAAAGACGATTGACCGGATTAACTAGAGGTTCTAACCCAAAAAAAGAAGAAGACTCAGAAACCAATCTAATGCAACTACAGTCCATGGCACAGTTGCCAGTTTCACGTAGTATGAAAATTGTCCTACGATACGGCTCAAAAAATCACAATCTTCTAAAGCAATTTTGGAAAACCACAGCCAGATTTGATAAAAAGAAATTTCAGCACTCCAATCGTTGTGTCAAACTCTTCATGTTGCTCCAGCTTCCGCTGGAAATTTTCTTACGATTCTTCATACCAGTTGTGAATTTATCAGAACCCAACGATGGCTGGTCGAAATTGCTCTGCTGTTTCCAAATTATAACTGGACCAATTATTATTGGCTTATTATTCTGTGAGTGCAATTGCAGTACTTTAAACTGACACCTAAGACTAGTTCTTTTTTTTTTTTTGTAGTGCGTGAACGAACTGTTAATGGCGTACCTGTATTATTGTATCTGATTTCTGTCTCAACGATCCTGTCACTAATCGTGTTCTGGCGTACTCGTACAGATTCAACGCCTCGTTTCTTTAAGGCAAGCTCTTAAATTACACATGTAAACTAATCTAAAGAACTTCTTCAATTTCAAGGCTATGGCTTTTATGGGTTTTATCGTTGCCGTCCTATTAATCTTTTATATGACCTCTGAAATTATGGCAGTGTTTTTTACAATCGGCACCGTTATGAACATCAGCCAAGCCATGATATTGTCTACTTTGGTTTGCTGGAGTCTCAATGTGAGTGATCTGATTAGCTGTGTGGCATTATCGCGTAGTGGTTTACCTCGCATGGCCTATACCGGCTGTTTTTCAGCTCCAGTGTTTGGTAGGTCCAATTTGGCATGAATCGGCATAAAAAAAAAAAAAATAATCGGGCTTAAACTTAATTTCATAAGCTATTTCGATGAACTAGAAAACGAACTAGTTCTTTTGCGAAATACACTCAATGAGACTAGATATGAATCCTGACGACCAATTTTGTCACTACTTTGCGTTATGTTGTTGCTTCGACCAAGACTGTTGGTCCCCATGTAGTTCTCGGTCTACCAACCGGGTACTACCGGGTATTTAAGGAATTCGATTCAACGGACATCGTCACGATGTTCGTTAGGTCTCCTCAATGTGTGGGCCAATGCAGTGCTATTTCCGCTGCCTTATTCGGCAATCAACAATTTTTGATATGCCACAATTCTTGGTTCTCGACATAATGTGCGAGCTTCGGATCTTAAGAATGTATTGCAGGCAGCGATTGACGAATGCCTCCATTCGAAATATAGTAGGTGTGACAGGCATACAGCAGTACGGATTTGTCATTGATCCGAAGAGCCTTAACTTAGTGCGTTTGCGTGGATATTTCATACTGCGAAAAACATTCTAAAGGATACATCGGACGATGCGAAACCGCCTTGATATTAAAACTGTTTGACCAGCATGTCACTGGCTGTACGGCCAGTGTGTATTATTTTGATCTTGTTGCAATCAATCCTAAGACCAGCCATCTCTCCATTCACTTGCAGTGATAGACACATATCGTACAACCAGGCAACAAATGTCGTCGGCATACTCCAGTGGTACCTATGTTACGGTGGGAGTTACTACATCCACTATCTCAAGTGAAAAGTTAAACGGCGACACAATATCCCCTTTTTTACATCCTGTCGCACTTCGAAGAGAACAAAACATCTTGCGGTTTGATAGAACTCCCTTATTAAAGCAACAATCTTCGTGGGAATACCACTCGTATCTGAAGGATATTTCAATATCCATTCGCGGTTGACTCAATGAGAGAGGAGGATATAATACTATTTAGTGAAAACTGTCTTCATTGGACACACTTGGTTCGAACAATATTGTCCTATGTAGAAAGGATGTACAATGTATAGAAATTAAAGGATTTTCAGTGCTCAGTTTGTTTTGGTTGATTTGAAATCGTTCATTTGTTCCATCTCCGAAAACACTTGGGTGACGCTTCAGATATGACTGAAGCCATCCATTACTTATGGAAAAGTTATTAATATATAGCTTCTTTGCAATTTGTGAGGCTTTTTCCACTTTTTTGTTGTTGTAAAACTCAGTGAAATTCAGTGTCCAATTAACACATACGTTTTACTAGGGGAATGTCCTAAAATAATAATATTTAATACAATATATCGGTATTCACAAAAAATACGTTACAATTTAATAACTTAACAATGCAAACAGTTTTCAAGTATAATTAAATTCGTTATGTTTCTGAATTCCATTGCTTTGAAACAGGGGTCAGCCGCAGAGAAGTTGCTCTTTGGTTAACTTTTCAATGTGCTCAATACACCGACAACTTTTCTCAGCTCTAATTTCTTAAGTTATAATGGCAAAAGCACTTAAATATTCGAAAAGTAATAAAAGGTGATCATAGTTCATAGTATTTTTGACGAAATGCTGCATTGGGAAATCGTTAGTAAATCTATCCTAGTGTCTGCATCCAAGTGCTTCATAGTCAAGTATAATGAGACAACTTTTGAAATTCAGTTTTAAGCCAAAAATTGTATCTAAATTTAAGTGAAACTTATTAAACTATTCATCTAATGTAAACTTGCTTATAAGATAGTGAACAAAACTGTAATTTTTATATTATTTACAGGCACCTTCGCTAGCTTGTCTTTGCCTTTGATATTTGAAGCCGCTTTATCAAAAAATAAAACAGCCGCAGTGAGTTTCTGAGATTGCATTATAAAAGTAATAAATTTGACAGTTTTCACGAAGTCAGTAATACTATAAAGTCAATTACGGCGCTCTTACATTATCAGAGAAGTCAGATGAGAAAAAAAACTTCAGGAATTTGAGGTTGCTGATTTCGAATCCGGCAACCGTTATGGGATTTCTTAAACGGTTTTTGAGGTATCACTAGTTTATCTGAGATTTCGCGTGTTGCGAAATCAGCAATTCAAATATTGCTCAGAAACTTTATTTTCTTAATTGTAACTCAAATTAAAGATAAATGCAGGGTTCGCAAATAACCGTCAACCATTTCAGCAACGAGTTATTGCAGGACACAATGAAAAAAGGGACGGTAAAAACCAAAGCAGCCCGGTTTGCGGCGCAAAAGGTCAATGCTTCGGTTCCGGAAACTGTTTTGAAATTTCTAGCAACATTTTCGAATTAGGGCTATTTAAAAGAATACAAGATTTCGAGAGTTGTGAAGTAAGCAAATCTCATATTAGTCGGGAACCTTACTACCGACCGAAATTAACTCTATGAGCTCGAAATATTCAAGCAAATTATCATCCAGCGGCTCAGCTGGCTAGGCTATGTTGTGCTAATGGATTCGTGAGGAAGGTCTTCAATGCGGCTATTGAGAGAAGGCGACGAAGAGGCAGGCCATCTCTTCGTTGGAAAGACCAGGCGCCTGAAGGATTGCTCTTTATTAGGCCGTAACCCTACAACGGGTTGTTATGGCTAGTTGAGAAAGATGAATTCATTTAATAGGTATTCTTAATCGTTAGTAAGGTTCACGAGTAACATTTACTGCCATTACAACTCTCGAAATATTTAGTGAATAGAAACGTAAATCCAAAGGGATGCTAAAAAAGCGAGCAGTGTATTATAAGTGACATCACCACAATCTAACATCCTTCTTTCCTCAAGTAACCACAAATCGTCACAATTTGATGGGCCTCCTAGGTAACATCACTTATGGCTTTTTTTGTTGCTGTTATGTGAAAAGTTTATAAAACTAAGACTATAAAGTAATACCCTTCTCCCAGTGGAAGTTGCACGCAAAAATGCTACCCAAAAATGCATTGAAAACAAAAACAACAATGCTAACAATCGATTACTATGCCATACAAAAGTCGTTGTTATCAGCTAGCAATTGTCGTGCAACTTCCAGTGGGAGACGGGTATAAGATTTATTTTCGGCTCCTTATATATATACATATATGACCTATTTTCACAGGCATTTGAGGGCAGCTTTGGCGAAACCTGCGGCACTTTCCTACTGATTGGCATGTTCTTCACATTACTGTCCACCTTGACCACTAATTTTATGATGCGACGCGCTTGTGGGAGTTTCAATGTGATCTTCTATATAATGTATATTGGTACTTTAATCATGTTGGAGCTTAAACTTATACTGGGCTACGGTGTGGACTTGCAAGCATAACAGATTCGTTTATATGTTTAAAATTTTATGTATTAACAGCTTAAAAACTAAAATACAACAAATGGAACATGAAGAGCTTTTATTTCTTTAAATTAGGTTTAGTTTTTTGGATGCTCTATCTGCGACTCAGCCAGCCTGCGTTCTTGAACAGCTTGAAGACCTGCTCACGTGGTATTTTCTCTGCCTCACGATCAATCACAGCCATTTCCTTGTTCGTCAATAGCGTTGACTTGGCCAGATGTGCGGCTATGATGGGATCATTGTAGAATCTGGCGCTTTTGGACAGTTCCGCTGGCAGCTCCGACTCCCAGTGCGCATTCTGCACCACCGACGGATGTGCATCGGCTGTCGCATAACCCTGATAAGGATTTTTGGGTTCATATACGGCTGCGGGAGCTGTTAGACTGCCCAGACCTTGATGATAAAAGAATTGCGCCTGCGTAAAGCCGCTAAGCAGTGTCAGACACACAAGTAGTGGGCACATTTGGCGGGCATACATGATCTGAAAGTAATACAAATATATATAGTGCTCGATAGCTATCAGCTTTGCTCCACAAAATTCTAGGCTGGTTATTTTAAATTAAATTAATAAATGATCTCGGCTTGGCGCTCTTAATCGGACTGTCAGTTTGGTGCGTCATAAATTATTTACGGAAAATCAATTATCGCGCCACTACAACAACAGCAAAGTGACTGTAATATGCCTTAAAAAAAACAGCTCTACACAAGCTTCAGAGTGCACCGAGTTATCTAATATTTAGTAAAGTCAAAGTCTTAGCCATTGTTGTTGGCCAGGTTGTGTCTGCTTGTTGTTGTTGTTTTTATTGCTGTTGTGTGACAGTAGCTTATCCATGAACTTTACATAGAACATGCAATGCAAACGTATTTTTTTATTATTTTTTTTATTGATAACACTAAACAACATATGAAGTGCGGCTTGAATTGAGTGCAATATTTACAGTCGAAACATGTGGGCGATTGTCTTAACTTAAGGCCAGCTTTCGAACTGAAATAATAGGGGTCTAAAGAAAAGTGACCACATGGGGCCGAGATAGCCATAACGTAGGCATAACTAATACTTATATGCGAATTGCTCACTTCGCAATCTAGGACGCGGTTCGCGACGTTGCTTCACTAAGCAAATAGAAGAATGATAGAGACCAATGAACAACGTGTCCGAACCAATATCCACAGCTGGACTTAGTATGATGCTAAGGAAGAGGAAGAGGAACGGGTACGGGAAGAGGAAAAGATAAATGATCTGCCACGAGTGGGGCACGAGGGTTGGTGAGCGGAGCGAGCAGAAAACAGATCCCCCTAGTTAACCAACTGATCAAAATTGACCTGATTGGTGGATTTAAACTGCTTAACCAAAAGAAATGTTAACCATATCGGTTTTTTTTCCTAAGTTGCCACAACTGTCATTGATATACATATGAAGCTTTAGCGGGATGCGTTAACACTATGCAACAAATTTGGCCTCACTTAAAGGACTACGGCTAAAACATACCTTTTCCGCTAAATTTTGGGTGTCTGAATTCGAATCCGAAAACCATTCTGGACTTTCTAGCATCGTTTTCGAACTATCGCTCTTTCGAAAAATTAGCGATTTCGAGAGTTGCAAAGCCAGCGAATCTCATATTACTCGGGAACCGTACTACCGATCGAGATTAATTATAACTCGAATTTAAGGTAATTTAATAAAAAATTAATGTTTTTAGATTGTTTTGGTCTAACTTGATTCAACTGCCAGTTACAGGGCAATAAACTCAAAATTTTTTCCATAAACCGAAAATTCTTTTCTTCTTTTTTTATTCCAAATGAATTAAATCAAAAATTAAAAAATTATTCTAATGGGCTATTTTTGGATGCGATATATTTATTTTTTGCGAACATTTAGGTTATTAGGTAATATCGAAAAAATGCTACAATCGATCAATATTTTGAATTGCCGTCCAAAAAAAAACAATAAAAAATCCGTGGAGTAAAACTACCTTTTCGGGTTGGGGTTGTGGGTTACTGATTTTAAGCTATTAGTTAATATCGAAAAAATGCCACAATCGATAAATTTTCGAATTTCCGACCAAAAGAAAACAATACAAAATCCGTGGAGTAAAACTACTTTTTCGGGTTGGGGTTTTGGGCTACTGATTTCAAATCCGAAAATCGTTTTGAGTTATCTAGAACGGTTTTCGAATTACCGCTATTTCAAAAATTCGAGATGTTGAAAGTTGCAAGATCAGCTAATCTCACATATCTCGGAAACCTTACTACCCATTGAGATAACGTATAATTTTAATTAAAAGTAATTAACTATTGATTAAATCCGTTTCAGAAATGTGAACCTGGATTCGATTGCGAGTTACAAGGTTGTAAATTCCAAAAATATAATTATTATATATATATATATGAAATAGCGATATTTCGAAATCTACCGTTCTAGATAACTCAAAATGGTATTTGAGATCAGCGACCCCAAGTTTAACGGAAAAGGTATGTTTTAAAAAATAGGTTTTTTTTATGTTGCTTGCTGTTTTTTTACGACGCGAAAAGTTTGTTTGAATTGTGTTTTCAATGAAATAACGGCAAAGTGTTTTGGGAAATCTACTCTATCGAGAGTTATTTGGCTTAAAGCACTCAGTAAGAGTTGTGAAATCGAGGAAAACTTGCCTCATGCAAGTCGCCCATCCATCTCCGTTAATCGGCTGAAAAAGGGATGGAAATTGTGCACGAAAATTTTCGTTTTGGCATTATAGAAATAGCAGAGACACTCAACATCTCTTATGGATTTGGATATGGACACATTTTGGTTGATGTTTTCGGTAAACCGTTTACGAAAAGGTTGATCTACGCTTTAGTACCTTGACAACGTTATATGGCTAGACAGGATCATACGTCTAGGCAAATGTTCAAAACTTTCTGTAATTTATAGCTAGTGAGCTTCAGCACTTCGTCAGAGACTCAAGCTTTCGCTAAAGCACGAACTACCTTTCGTAGTGATTAAAAATTGGAATATTATTATAATTTCTTCACAAGTGTAATAAGAGGTACCTTTTCAATAAGAATTTTCTGGAATACCACACGTGACAATTGTCAGGTCGATACGACATTTGTGTTCAGTATTCATTAACATCTCATCATGAATAGACTTAAGTCTGAACAACGTTTAGAAATTGTAAAAATTTAATTCCAAATCAGTCCATTTTATGCTGTTCATAATAGTCCAACAATCGCTAAACTTTGATCGAGTTCATATTATAGGTCCTTCATCAACCGACTAGAGTGCGTAGAAGTCGTTCTAAAGAAAACATCGCTGCTTTAGCTGAAAATATGTGTGAAGATCGCAAACATTCGATTCGTCGCTGTTCTCAAGGTTTCAGTCGGGTTCAAGGCATACAGACTTCGGCTCATTTAAGAACTGAACCGCAACCGCTTCATCTGCAATCGGTTAAGGCATTAAAAGCGAAAATAGCACCGGCCGATATTCTCCAGTGCTTAAAAGTTGGACCCACAGAATGAATCTATGAGAGCTAGTTACGGACAACATTTAAAGAAAATTATCTTTAAATGTTAAATGTCATAAATCGAAATAGCATCTCAAATTTTATGCGTTTTATTCCAATAAAAAACTTTCGTAGGCTCTTATTGGATCACACTTTGTTGCTAATTTCGATTTGTAGTACTTTCGTAGGGTGCATCTAATCCCAGTATCGGCAAAGTGAGCAGAGAAGTTGCCACTGGCAATTGGGCAAATTTTCGTATACATGCAGGCAGCACAATGACAACTTTTCTCTGCTGAGTCACAAATACCATTGCAATAACTGAAATTGTGCTGATGTCACAACTGGCACTGCCGACCCTTGATATCTCAACCAAATTTGATAAAATTCGACAAGGTCTCTGTAGTAGAAACCCAGAAATGTATTGAGCAATATTGCTAAACTATCAATAGTGACGCCATTCGATATTTTCGATAGTTGTAGGAAAAAGTTTCTATACTAAAAGATTCGATAGCATTGGCATTGAGCAAGACAGACTAGACTGACGGGTAAGCAATGTAAACCAAGTGCACACTCTTATTTCTTCTTCTTTCCTTTAGAGTTGGCTTTCCCCCAAAGAGCATGAAAGTAATAGAGTGGAATCCTGGACAGTTAAAAAATTAAAAATTTTAGCTGAAAAGCAGGCAATTTCAAGACAGTGTGTGTTGCTGTCTCTGTTAGACCGACTCACTCGTGGGCAAAATAGCAAAAACAAAACGCAGATGTATGCACTGTCTTGGGAGTGGTCGCTTCTCAGCAAGTCGACTCAATGTAACAGCCAAGGATTTCAATCTATAATAGTACTTTCATGCTGTTTGGCATTTATCATGAATCTATCGTATCTGGAAACTTAGCAAAATACATTTCAGCATCTTTTATTATTTTTAAATGAAAGATCCGTTTTCGTATCTTGGAGATAATTCCAACGAGAAAATCTGTGATTAAGCTTGGGTGGTGTTACGCTTGGATGGTGTTACGCTTGTGTGCGCTGAACAGCCTGCAGGAGAGGGAGAAGGTTACTTGTTTGCGAGTGGAGTGCGAAAAGAAGAGAGCTTGCTTGTTTGTGTTAGGTCGCTCTTTTCGTGCCGGCATATGCGCACGATAGATGGCGCCACATTATGCTAAACAATGGAGAGCGTCCCATGACAGCTCAAATTTTAAAGTCGAAAACTTAATGGAGCAACTTTTGTCTTCAGACTGCCTAGTGCATAGATTCACTCTAATTCAATGCCAAATGGTTCACAATTAATTATAATTAACTTTTAATTTACATAAATGCAAGCTTGTTTATGCATTTTAATCAGAAATAGTCTATTTTACAGCAAGTCCACAAAAACAACTCCAGCAATATATGTCGGCCAAAGTCAAGGTTTTGCGTTTGACAAGCCTTTTGTAATTAACAACAAAAAGACAACCCACATTGTATGGGTTTAACAGCGGTTTAGTTAATTAGTAACACAAATAACTCGATTAATCCGAACGAGCACTCAAATAGATTTACAGATACGATATCTCTAAATAGTAGTCAAAACACCCACGCTCACTCACATTGCAATTACGTTGATATTAAGCCACAAGTTTGTAAACTGACAATTTAAATTCAAAAAATAACTGCTAACGAACTCGATAACCATGCGACGTTTAATTTGTAACTGATCTTAGAATTGGCTCGCAGTCAACTTTTATTTGTCTGCCGTTGAATGCCACAAACTCAGATACACACAACAACTACAACACTAATAACAAACAATAGCAAAACTTTGAGTTTAACTCGAAATTGAGCGTAACTCTAGAGCAACTCTCGCGCGAGCTTTAAAATTTTCAAGAACTGGCTTAGTTTTTTATTTTTAAGCGTATATAAAATTAATAATTGTTTAATTAACAGCAGCCAAAATTACAGCTGGCCTAGGCCAAGTTGTTGTTGTTGTCGTACTAGCACTTGTAGTTGTAGTTGTTAGGTTAGTTTTGGAGCTCGTACGCTTAGTTTCCCATGCGCCATAAAATGCCCGCCAAAAAAGGTCACACATCAGTGCGTAATTGCGCCACAGTATCGTATAAACCTAATAGCTACAGATACAATTTGTATCTTATGTGATTGACATGTTGGCGTTTGCTAGAATCCGAGACTGTGAGATACATTTATTGAAAGTATGGCTAATCAAAGCAAGTGACCTTGAATTATAGCATGTTGCCAACTGACTCGCACATGTTTGACCCTAATCTCAAATAGTTGTTTTTGTCATTGTTGTTGTGGGGGGTTATTCAACTGCAGAAATCAGCTGATGCGGAAGCTGCCACAGCTGTGCGTGTTGACTGCAATTTGTTAACTCAATTTGGGCGGGTTGAAAGACATTTCATTCGCGCCTTGAACTTTAGGTCGCTTTTTGGCTAAGTCGCATTAGTTGTAGTTATCTATGGCTGTATCTATAAGATACTTTTGATATTTACACGCGGCGTTAACATTTTGTTTGTTTTCATTAAGGGTGCGGCCTGTCATTT
The DNA here is from genome assembly GCA_035041775.1 of Chymomyza caudatula. Classification (NCBI taxonomy): domain Eukaryota; kingdom Metazoa; phylum Arthropoda; class Insecta; order Diptera; family Drosophilidae; genus Chymomyza; species Chymomyza caudatula. Next base: position 984,928 of record JAWNKW010000137.1, on the reverse strand, counting down.
GTTGTCTTTTATATTAATTGGCCATGTCGTATTAATGGCCATTTTGTTGCCATTATTTCGGAGTTGATGGTAATGAGTTTGGTTTATGAACTTTTAAAATTTATTTCAAATCGCCGATTTTTTCACTTACCTTTATTGCCAAAGCATATGTGTCTAATGTAAATTAACAAAACTGCAAGACAAGTGAGGCAACAAGCCAATTAGATCAGATATCTACAGCGGTTTTAGCTTAAGTCGAACTAACAATTGTTGCAAATAAGACTCAAATTGAAACAGTTAAAACTTGTGACTTCAATTTAGCCATACAAAAGAAGTTCCAAGAATTTGTCCGCAGAAAAGTACATAAACTATGACTAAACGTTGTTTCAAAACACCAATAAATATAAAAGTACTTAAAATCAACTTTATCATTTTCAATTATTCCACAAAATCTCACTCGCAAAAGCATTTAACTAAAGAGATCCAAAGAGTTAGAAATAATTTCGACTTAACGGTTTAGTTCTTGTTATAATGTCACGTTCGAGATCGAAAAGCAGCAGCTTAAGTTTTGTCTACATAATTTTTATCATAAATAAAGCACACTTTATATGAATTACAAAAAAAAGCATATGTGTGTCTACGCTCTGAATGAATGAAGCATTTGACCAGACTACTCTCTATGAAATTTTTTCCTTAAGTTAATCTGTTTTTCTCTCACACAGATTAATTGAACTTTTAGAAAAATAGAATGCAAGGAAAAAAAGGTATCATATTTGCACTTTCATAATGATTAGATAATGCTTAGGAACACTGCGCACACTTTGAAGCTATACCTGAACCATGTCTCAAGGGAAATTACTTGACTGCAAAATGCAAGTGTTTCTTTTTAATTGCATGTACCCTGTCCCCCCCACACAAACACAATTTATGTCTAAGGTCAGACGCTGCTGTAAGTGGACTAAATTTCAAGAGCATTTCAAAAATTAAGTCACAATGTAAACAACTATTTTAAAAGCAACACGACGTATGAGCAACATCCGGCTTTCAATCGCACATAAAGTATACGCAGTGTGACCCACAAAAGGTTGAGTGAAAGTATGAACGAACCTTGCCCCGACATGTTTGCCTTCGTCTCTCTGTTTATTGTCATTACAGGAACTAATTGCATTTTGTGCTGTTAACTGGCTTTTGAAAATGTCGCTCAATGCGCTAACTGAGTCACACGATGGCGCCGCTGAACGCTAGATGGCGCTGCCAAGCAAATTGACTGCCTCTAATTGTAACGGTGTGTGTGTGTGTGTGTGTGTGTGTGTGTGAGCTGCATTGCACGCTGACTGCTCAGCCATTCGCTCATTACATTTAGCTGTCGGCGGTTTGTATTTTCTCGCACTCGCAGAATTGCGCCTGATACAAAAAATAATATAGTGCAACAAAATAAAACAAATGCAAATAAATGTGTTAAAAAAAGAAATAAAAAAAAATATATATATATTGCATCTGCAAAAAAGTTATTAATAAGAAATATATGACCCAAACCCAATAAAATTGATGTCAGACGAGAACAAAATGCTGCAGCAGCAAAACCCAAAAACTCAATTTAAGCTGCAAAATTCACAATAAATTTGTTTGTTCAGTGTCTCCCAGCAAGTGCAATGCAACGGCTGCCAAATCATGCAGAAATAGCCACACTGAAAGGACCTTCAACCAAGACGACCGCAACAGCCATGGCATTGGCCGCTGTCAACGACAGCCACGGCCCCACGGACAGTACACGCCACGGTAGTACACACGGCGATAGCAATCAATATGAAGAGAATGTCGAGCATTTGCGCAAATTGTTCAGTCAGAACAATTTGGTGTCCTTTAACATTGCGCACATTGCATGCAACGCGGGCAGCAGCGCCGGGGACAACTATATGTCTGTGGTGAAGCGTGTGAGCATCTATGATGAGCAGCATCAAGGCAAGTGAAATGATTGAAAAAAGTTTGACGTAGTAGAAGAAATTACAAGCAAAACGACTGTGTTGGTAGTGCATTCAAGTCAAGCGTTTTGTCTATTGATTTTTGTTGTTGTTGATATATTGTTCTTATTGTTGTTGTTGTTGTTGCGTTGACCTTGTTCCATGCATTCTAAATGCACTACACCCATACGTATACGTAATATAAATTTGCGCTAAAGGTCAACGCGCACACATACAAAGGCGCCGCACGGCGTCGGCGACAACGACGCTCTCACACACACACACACACACACACACACACACGCACACACTCACTCGCACAGCCCGACATTTCATTCATAAATTTTACTACGCGTTGTAAACAAAAAACAGCTGTTTAGCTCTGCTAGCTGAGAGCGCATTCTGTGAGCGCGCTCCCGCTCTCTCATTTTGTTTATTACTGTTTTTGCAGCTGCCTCCAGCTGCTGCACCTGCACCGTCATTATCAAACGGCAAATTCCCAGCCTCTCGCGGCGCCAGCTCTATCGTTGTGAGGAGGCCTTTTCCAATGAAATCAATGCCTATCGTCATATGGTGCCCCTGCTGCGTCGTTATACCTCGCAACAGCTCTTTCCCGACTGTCACATAGCCGTTACAAATGATCAGGGCACTAGCGGGGAGCCGATCATAGTGCTTCAGGACCTCAAGGCATTGGGGTATCGCATGCAGAACCGACTTGCCGGTTTGGAGCTCAGGCACTGTCTACTGGTCATGAGGGTAAGTATGCCCTTCGGAACTTTTGCTAGAAATCGTGGTGTCTTTCGTTCCATTATATGCATATAAATATATCTTCAGCTGCACATAGTTTAGTAAACGTTTCCCAATCACTTCCAGAAACTGGCTCAACTGCATGCCGCCTCGCTAGCCGCCCAGCTACTAGAATCGCCGCACTTTGACGAAGAATGCAAGCAGCTGCGCGAGATTGTTTACTGCTCGGATGCTGCGGATTTTTACTCACGCATCTTAGACACTTCTGTGCAGCAAGCGCTGGACAGTCTGCATGACTCCAATACGGATGGCAGTCTGACTAAGCCCATACAACAAATTAAGCTACTGCAGCCACATTTGTTCAAGCAGCTGCAACGCAGCATAAATACAGCCGCGAGCTCGCCACTAAGTGTGGTCTGCCATGGTGATTTGTGGGTCAACAACATTATGTTTAGGTCACAGCCCGAGGAGGCCATCTTTTTTGATCTGCAGGCCATGCGTCGCACTTCACCTATATTTGATATACTGCACTTTATCTATACGAGCACGCGTCGCCAGCTAAGGGATGTGCACACGGACACGCTGCTGGCAGCCTACGCCGAAGCCTTAGCCAAAGAGCTGGAGCTGCAGCTAAAGCATACGACAGCGGAGCAGCATTTGGACGAGTTGTATGAGAACTTTTCGCTACAGCGCTTGAGCGAAGACTATGTGCGCCACGTGCATTATGGCCTGGCCATTTGCATGTGGATCTTGCCCGCCGTAACCTTTGATCCCAATAACATACCCAATCTAGATGTGATAAGTGAGCTGAATCTCAGCGGTAAAGAGATTAAATGCACTCAAAAGCTGACTCCAGAGTATCATTTGCGCATACGCGAGCTGGCTCTGGAGTTCCATGAACATGGTTATCTCAGCATCGAGTTTGGTGCGTAGTTTAATAGGTACTATATACAGAAATAAAGGCTTAAGCGTAAAAGACCCTTGTAGTAAATAAGTTTTTCTTATTTGCCAATTCATCAGTCTTCATTTCATGAAAGCACAAAATCTCTTAAATTTGTACCCTGAAGTCTGATATAATATGGTCTGTTTGCAATTCGATTTCTGTTTTAAATTTCCGTTAGGTTCGTTTATTACTGAAAAAATTCTTCATTACACATAATGTAAAAATAATGTATCCAAAAAAGCATTCCGCTTCATTTCACAACTAAAGCCAGAAGATAAGAGCAAAAACAAAAACTTATAAAAAACAACAGGTGAATAGACCATGTATAAAAGCATCATCGGGTTGGAATTCCATTAAAGGTTTGGGAAGAGTACTATTATTCTTATTTCACTTATTGCCGCCACCGCCCCAGCCAAGGAAACCCTTGACAAAACCTGTAATTGATGCACCCTTTTTGCCAGGTGATTCCAGCTTATCCTCAAGTGAGGGCAGCTCCACATAGTTCATGGCCAAATCAAAGAACAGCGGTTTGCAGGGTATGGGCTCCATGTCGGGCGTTAGCTTGAACACATTTGGTGTTTTTGTGTGCAACGATTGGTCCTCTTTGTATTGTGAAAGACGCTCATACAGCGGCTTGGTGGTCTTCTGAGTTTTGGTGGACGAACTGGCATCTTCGCTATTGTCATCTTCGAGCACGCTATAAGCATGTGCAGAGAATTTGCAGCCATCAATGGTGGAAACAAGTTTCTTAAGCTCTGGCTGCAGCTGGAATTCTGAGCAGGTATTGCCCTTGAGCGCTTCGTTGGCATAATTGCAGGCGCGTTCGTAAAGCGCAACGGCTTCCTTCCACTTTTTCATATCGATGAGCGCTAGAGCAATGTAGTAGCAACGGAAAGCCTTAAAGGTAAGAGCCAGATTGGCCACCTCCGTTTGATATTGAACATCCTCTTCCATGCCATTGATTTGTTGCATTTCTGTGACATTTTGCAAAATAATCTCATACAGACGTGCCAAATCCTGTGAGCGCACACGCTTGCCATCGCCCACAATTTTCGACTGCTGATTGGGATCGTAAAAGTTGAGCTTGGCCTGTAGGAAATTGACATTAATAGTGTTTTAACTTTATTAAAGGCTATGACTTACCTGCTCCACCAGGCACAAGTTGCGCTGCAGGGTGCGGCTGTGCCTTATATAACTCAAGTAGGCCAACAAGTATTGTACACCAGACACAGTTTGTCCTGTGGTCAATGAACGCAGCTTAGGATCCTGTTTTATCTCATCGCGCACTGCTTGTATGGCGTCCTTGCAATCCATTAAAATACGCTCAATAAGCTCGATCTTGGCATCAACTTTCGTAGTCTTGGCCAGCGATTTGTCTAGCTCCTGTGCGCTAAGCAAGAACAAACGCACTTTCTCTGGTCGTACGGTAACTTTACGACCACGCCAATCAATCGTTTGCAATCCCTCGCTGCTTTCCGTTTTCGTTTGACTTACAAGAACATCCAAATTTTCAAGCACTCCCTGGGCGCGCAACTCCAGTATATCGTCGATTGTGCCACCGCTAGCACCGCCGCTAATATTATAGGCGCAGTAACGTAAATTCGGTGCAAATTCCTTAACTTTGGCGCGATAAAGCTCCTGATCGTCGTCAGGCAAAGCCTTGGCCAGATTTTCATAAACAATTTGGGCGCGTTTTAAATGCTCACCAGCGGACTTCCACAGCTGTAGTTCAAAATGCAAGCTGCCATGCATCCATGCTACATAGGCTTCGCATTCCAGCTTGGTGCGCGCATCAAATGCATCAGACTAGAATAGTAGATCATGAAATAAAACCTTAGACTGTGCTGGTGATGATGAAACTTACATTGCATAGATCCTGCAGCTGCAGGGCATAGAAGCAGGCGCGACGCAGCTTATTAATCAAATGGAAACGCTTGCGCGGCTCCGTGTTGGACTCTTGCTTCAGCTGCATGGCATAGGCCCAAGCACGCTCTGCGCTGATCAGCGGTATGTGTATGTAACGCTCATCCGCACGTTTTCCCGTCAACTGGGCCAGAGTAACATCGCGTCGCTTGAAGTGGCGCTTGTCGCCCTGGGGATACTTGAGCGCCTTGCGTAGACGGCGTATGCGACGCGTGCAGTAGCCACGATAGCGTTGATAATCACCATGTCGCAGACCATGTTGTTGTTGTGCATCCTTGATCATGTGCAGTACTGTGCAGATAGTGAAAGTTTTAATACAATATTGTCAGCAATTTACATGCAGCGCAGAGATTTTTAGGTTAAGCAGCGTCGCGCTGCCAGCACTTACTCTCGACGGTGAATATTTTCACGGGCTCCGACACTATAGCTGCAGTATCCGTTTTCTCCACCTGCTCGGCAGTATTTGCTTCCTCGACGACCATTTTATTTATTTAAAACCAAAGCTGCGACGTGTTAAAATCCGTGGAATTACAAAAATTAATTTGACTATAGTGTCAAATGTTAAACGTCATCATTGTTTTTGCATAGAAAATAGTGTATCGATAGACAGGTGCACACTATATATCGATACCATAGAAACAAAAATTGCTCGATTGATGCATTTGATTTTACGTTGTTTTTAATTTTTTGTATAAAAGTGCCTAAATTATTTGCGAATATTCTATCTATATTTGTATAAATTGTTAAATTACAAGTTTTTATTGAATAAATGTTTAATTACGAAACTACATAGAACATCGTTTAAAAGAGTTATCGATGTTAAGCTATTATCGTTTGTGTTTGCATACCTTTTTTGAGTAGTATCGTTTGTACTCTCCTTTTGAAACTTGTTGGCTGACACGCAAGAGCGTTCTGCCCATTTAAAAACAATTTCATTCAAGCTCAAGGTAATTATCAAGTGAAACTAACTATTGCTTTAATTAAAACAATTGTTTTACTGCATTAAATGCCAAAGTGCAAACAAATAAGAGGTGAAATCATTTGTTTTGAAAAAAAATTGAGGTTATACTTTCCCTCAATGCTGCTGGCAGCAGCCTTCATACTACCCCGTCGCAGCCCCGCCACACTGCACTACGTTTGTTTTGACGGCGACATGCGCTTGCGATTTGCAACGTTGACACTGGGGAAATAAACTCTCTACACTAATTGATTTGCCTTGTGTCTTTAATTTGCAGCATGTCACGCAGGAAGGAGTACGAGGAGACGGACAAGCAGACGCGTATTGCCATTGTTAGCGATGATAAATGCAAGCCAAAGCGTTGTCGACAGGAATGTAAAAAGACCTGTCCAGTGGTGCGCATGGGCAAACTTTGCATCGAGGTGACACCCACATCAAAGATAGCGTCATTGTCCGAAGAGCTATGCATTGGTTGCGGTATCTGTGTCAAGGTGAGTCAGCTACGTTCAACTCAAAACAACTTGTCTTATAAGCAATTCTTGCAATTTTCTTGCAGAAATGTCCTTTTGAGGCCATTACAATTATCAACTTGCCCAGCAATTTGGAAAAGCACACAACGCATCGGTATAGTAAAAATTCGTTTAAACTGCATCGACTTCCCATACCGCGTCCCGGCGAGGTGCTCGGTTTGGTTGGCCAAAATGGTATTGGTAAGTCGACGGCATTAAAAATTCTTGCGGGCAAGCAGAAACCAAATTTGGGCAGGTATGCCAATCCCCCGGATTGGACGGAAATTCTTAGCTACTTCCGCGGTTCCGAACTGCAAAACTATTTCACCAAGATATTAGAGGACAATCTGAGGGCTTTGGTCAAGCCGCAGTATGTGGATCAAATACCCAAAGCTGTGCGCGGCGCGGTGGGAGAGCTGCTGGACAAGAAGGATGAACGTGAGGAGCAGGAAAATATATCCAGAATGTTGGATTTGATGAACATACGCGATCGTGAGATTTCGCAATTGTCTGGTGGAGAGTTGCAGCGTTTTGCTATTGCCATGGTGTGCATACAAAATGCGGATATCTTCATGTTCGATGAGCCATCCTCGTATTTGGATGTCAAGCAACGTTTGAATGCTGCCTTGACCATACGCTCGCTGCTGCATCCTTCCAAGTAAGTGAGAGTGCTACTTAAATATGAATAGTTTCAATATAACTAATCGCATTTTTACAACAAACAGATTCATCATTGTTGTGGAACACGATTTGTCTGTGCTTGACTATTTATCTGATTTCATTTGCTGTCTTTATGGCGTACCCGGCTGCTATGGTGTCGTTACTATGCCTTTCTCTGTGCGTGAAGGCATTAACATATTCCTGGATGGTTTTGTTCCCACGGAAAACATGCGCTTCCGCACGGAATCGCTGACGTTTAAGGTATCCGAATCCGCCACTGAGGAGGAAATCAAGCGTATGAATCATTATGTTTATCCTGCAATGGTTAAAACGTTGGGCAAGTTCGAGCTGACTGTGGAGCAGGGTCATTTCAGTGACTCGGAGATTCTGGTGTTGCTCGGCGAGAATGGCACGGGCAAGACCACATTTATACGCATGCTGGCTGGCAATCTGCAGCCGGATGGTCAAGTTGATCTGCCCATGTTGAACATTTCATACAAGCCTCAAAAGATTTCACCTAAATTCCAAAATCATGTACGTCATTTGTTACACGACAAGATACGTGATGCGTATGTGCATCCGCAGTTCATTGCTGACGTTATGAAGCCCATGAAAATCGAAGAAATTATGGATCAGGAGGTGCAAAACTTGTCTGGCGGTGAGTTGCAGCGTGTGGCCTTAGTGTTGTGCTTGGGCAAGCCGGCGGATGTGTATCTGATTGATGAGCCCTCAGCCTATTTGGATTCGGAGCAGCGTTTGGTCGCTGCCAAGGTTATCAAGCGGTGCGTACCATTACATTGATTATAAAGATAATGTACTTAATAGTTACAAACATTTGCATTGCAGCTACATTTTACATGCCAAGAAAACGGGCTTTGTGGTGGAGCACGATTTCATAATGGCCACCTACCTCGCAGATCGTGTGATTGTCATTGAGGGTCAGCCCTCGATCAAGACTACAGCTTATTCACCGCAATCACTGCTCAATGGCATGAATCGTTTCCTCGAACTGCTCGGCATAACGTTCCGTCGCGATCCTAATAACTTTAGGCCGCGCATTAACAAAAACAATTCGGTCAAGGATACGGAACAAAAACGATCTGGTCAATTCTTTTTCTTGGAGGATGAGGGTGGATCCTAAGTGCAAAACTCAAGACATTAAACGAAATTTTTCTACATTAAAGCGAAACAATTGCCGTCAGTTTCAGTGAACAACTGTTTTTGTTTTATAATTTTATCGCTTTCAAAAGGTCATATGGTACTTTGCATTTTTTATGATGAACAACATTATATACAATTTAATTGTTTTTCTGCAAGTTTATTTTGTTATCATTGTCAAGCATAAACGTACAATCGACAATTAGTTTATTACAATTTTATATACGTGTTTACACAAAATAGTTTATACAAAACCAACAAGAGGCGAAAAATGGGTGTAAGCAAAGAGTGTGGCAGAAATAAAATAATTCACTTTTTAGAAAACGGCAAAATGCAAAGCGTTTTAAATTATTTAATTCTATATTTTGTTAAACCATTTATTATTAAACTAAAATGAAATTACAATTTTGCAAACAATCATAAATTGCGTCGAGTAACGGCATCCGAATGCAAAAGCGTTCCACAGGTGTCGGTGTCGACGTGCTTTGTGAATGGCAACTTGTAATGTCCATTGCGGCTTGGCGCTAACATTTGAAGTTTAAAAACGAAACATTTCCATTTGTTTGGCAATTGCAAAATGAATATATATATTTATTGCACGTGACATAAATTAGCATACACATACACACAAAATACAATAGCAATATAAAGATGTATATGCACACAAATTTAAATTACATAAGAAATTCTGTTGCTGATTTAAAGTACAAATACGATCACATTTCGAAATAAACGCGAAACAAACATTTGATAAATACAAATTTATATGTATACATGTTTACAATGTTTACACATGCACTGCTTAATTTCGGCTCATTTTAGGTTTTTTATTTTATGTATATTAATTAAATGCTTTTGAAGCTTTAAGTTTTTACAATTTTCAATCGTTGACAAAATACAAAATTTTTTTCATTACCAATTTTAAAAAGGCAAATTGATTTTAAATTAACAATACTAGTTTGATCTGAGGCTTAACATCAATTAACATTGTATGTATAATTTATGAATCTTAAGAATTTCATATATAAGTAAATGCGTCAAAAATTGACTCAAATTGTTATTAGTTTTTTTTAATTTGAATTTTTTGATAGTTGCAGTGCAGTTTTTCTTTGTTAGTAGAGAGCGCAATTATAATGGAGAGAGCTTTAAATTACAACACCGTTATATCTGTAGACATGTAAAATATGTTAGTAAAATGGACTCTTGTAAAATATTGAGTGTTTGTTTGAGGATCCAAAAATAGATCCATGATTTATCCAATATGTTTTGTGTCTAGTTTTCTTTCAGCATATTTTGTAAATGGAACTTTCGAGACTTATGTCTTAGCTTGACAACAAATAATATTATTTCAAATTGCTACCGAAAGTATCAAAAATAAGTGTATATATTATGTATATGTATAAATATAAAAAAGAATAAGAGAGTGCGCGCGTCGAGGTAGCCGATTATGCATCTTCTTGCTGCATTAGCTGTAACACTTCCTGGCTCAGTTCCAAGGACTGTTTGCGCAGCTTGAGCGCCTGTAAGGGTTAAAAAAATATATTTATATGTATTTATTTCGCAATGCGAAAACTTACCTGAGTTCTGAGCTCCTTTTGATGCGTAACTAAATTCTGTATTTGTGCCATGGTTGTTTCCACATTACGCTGATCAACTACCCAGCGTAAATATAGCTCTGCAAGAATAATATGCATTAATGGTTTTTGTATAAACTTTGGACTTATCCCCAGACTCACCGCTCCACAATTCCAAGCTAATGGGTGCCACAGAAGGCCATATAACACTTGCATTGGGCTCATACAGGGGATTCAATAAATTCTGCAGCACAGCGGGCCGGTTTAAATAGGACCATAAGCTTGTGGTGCGTGTGTGTACATCAAGCTCATGTCGCTCCTTTTCCGAATCACACAGAAAGGTGCCATATTGGGAGTAGTAACTATGCTCAAAGAGCACGATCAATAATTGAGAGCTAAACTCAAAGCTGCAGGGGAACTGCGTATACAGTTGGTAGATGCAGTCCAAAAAGAGTACAAAAGTGGCGCCGGAATTCTTGTTTCTCGTTTGATGCGACGTATAGCAGGAATAGCGATGTCGAGAGGCAAATGGATGTCCAGCTTGTATCCATTCACGTTCAATCAGAGCTTGCAGGCTGTAAGAATAATAAAGTTAAGTTCTTCCTTCTTTCGAATACAATTTCTAACTATATCCCAGCTCCATTATAATTATTCCTACTTTTAATAGAAAACTTACCCTCGCATTGTGCGGCAGTCGGGATTTAAAATAATTTGCACTAGCGAGGTAACAATTAACGTTGAATCCAAGCCCTTGGCGCCATGCACCAGCACTGGGCTGCCTTCTTGATCCAGACATTGAGCCACAACGCAAGAGGCATTCAAAGAGTTGAGCACCAAACTTAACCAACCGCTGCTTTCCAGACGCGTTAGCCACTTATCCGTGCTGCAATGTATGTCATTGCAGGCCTCAATCAGCTTGGTAAAACTATCCAAGATAGAGCCTGGGTTGCTGATATTGCCTATAGCACGATTGACCTTCTTCCATTGTGAATAATGTTGATCCGTTTCGGTGTTGGACTTGCCCTTGCCCCAGGTGTCCACTATAAAACCCTTTTTGCTACGACCCAGCACAAGATTGAGTATAGCCTCATCGGAACGACAACGTTTGATGCCCTGTATCGATAGGGGCTGAGCGCTGCGCATGAGCGTGGCCTGCAAAGGGCAAGATAATAATTATTATAAAAACTCACAAAATGAAATCAAATCTGGGTCTTTCACTTACGCCATTTTCATGCCTGTAACTAAGCACAGGAAAACGTCCGCCATCTCGAAACGAGGCAGAGAGCGCAATCTGTTCATCAGTAATTGCTTTTGGTACTATAAGCGTTGACCCATATGTGGCACAAATGCTATAGTCTTTGTTGACATTCGTAATCCGCCACTCACAGGCGGGCGGTGCATAGCCCCCCGTCATTGCGGCAGCTGCATCTAATGTAAATCCATTCTGCAGTGGATGGGGTATGCTGATAAGGCTACCAGAAGCGCTCGCACCGGAAGTGGAAGGCGTACAAATTGTTATTGAGGTAACATTTGGTGAGGAGGCGGCGCCGCTGATTAATTTGGCGAATTCCAGTTCGGGTCTGCAATCAAAAGCGGGGAAATGGCTGAATAGTTGGAAGGCATGGTTTAAAGTCTTAGCTCGAAACTTGTTCGCTTTGAAGGCAAGACTATAGTTAGTATTCATGTTCTAAAAGTTTGCACTTGCTTCCGAACTCACCTGAACATGGTATAGCCATCCTCTAGTATGGCATACATGGGCCTATAGAAAAAGGGATACTCCAGTTCGGTATTCTGTATGGTGCTTAATGCTTCAAGCGAGGCGGATACATTGAAAAACTCTTTGGCACACTTAATCTCTAGCGATATAATGCGCAAATCCTTGCATTTAAGTGTTATGATGCCACCGGTAACAATGTTCTGCAACATAAAAGGTTTCTTCTCCACACAGTCAATGTTTTTATGCAGCAGCTAAAGGCAACAAATTATAATTCAATTAGCTTGGAAGCATGTTTTACGGTCGATTGCGCCTACCCATAACTCCTGGCTGTTCTCCTGCCTGGCGCTTAACAGTAAATGATGTCCCGTAATGCACAGGGTACCCTCAACTGTTGCATTCAGATGGTCGTTCAAATGCAGCAATACCCCATCCAACTTGGGTGTTTTTATTAGATCGGCAAACTCCATGCTTGCTGGTGTGTAAACGTGCTGCTCCTCCCAACCCCAACAAGCCACCCGGTGTGTGCAGGGGCTGATTTGATTTTGTTCACGCTAATTAACTTTTTGCATTTCGCTGTGTGTGGCACACACAGTGGATGCTGCCGCTGTTGCCTCCTTGTTGTTGCCACTTGATTGCTTCTGCCTCTATATTGTTGTTGCTCCTTGTTTGCCGCGCGCCCTTATCTATTTTCACAGAGTGCACTTGCAAACAACAGCAGTGTGGGCGTTACAATCAATAGGCGCCTTTTCCTAGTTTTATTTCGCTGTCACACATATGCTAGCACTTTTTCTGAATGCCTTCAACACTTGCTCATTAAATGCAACTCGTTTTATTGTTTAAATTTGTGCATTTCGTTTAATTATGCTTTGCTACTAGTTTGGTTGGCAAGCGATAATAACTGCTGCTTCTTTGCAGTTTGCCCAGTCGCAATGTGACGCGTGCGTAAGTTAGCCAAGCTTCTATTTTTGTAAAGCGAACGCCGTTGGGCAAGCTTTGAAACGGATAAAGAAAAAGTGAGTGCGCCATTTTTAAATTTCAAAGTGCTTGAATTTGGACATTAGGTAAAACATATTGTTTTTGATTTTTTGATTAAGAGCTCTGCTTTTGTTATCTGGAGCTGTGGAAAGAAATCATTTTACTGTACCTACTTTAAACTTTAATAACATAAAGAACATGGATTTTTGAACCGTGATTCGCTATTTTCGATAACATCACAAATATTTGTCAGACATAACATTTCAAAATCAATAATCTCTAGAACTCTACTACTGCTATCTAAAACACTTTTTAAATTATCGAAAAACTATTTAATTCTTTTATCTTATCAGGAATTTTATAACTCTTGAAATTGGTTTTAATTACCTTACTAACGTATCTGATATTTTAGAACTCCTCGTATGCTACTCAGAGCTCTAATTTTTGTTAGTTTTTCGTAAAGTCCTTTGCTATCTTGACGTGGATCGATAATTTTGTTTTTGTTGCTAGATAAGCCTTATTTCTTGAATGAACTTATGAAATTTCCAACTAGGTAACTCAGCACTTTCCCCTTCTTGGGCCACCTAGGACTCACCGACGACACCTCCTTCACGGAGAGCTGAATGCTTAACAATCGAGTTGGAATTTGTACAGACCGCATTGCCATACAAACTTGGCCAGAAATAAATAATAAAGTTAAGCTCTGCTCTTAGTCGGGAGAGATTCTCAGCAGTCAGTAGTGCGTACTACAACTGCTCACTATATGATCGGCGTCCATGCAGTTAGGCTTTAAGTTCCCCACAAAGATCTCTGAAAGCCGTAGGAACAAAGAAAAAGAAAATGGCTGAGCAATGCTTCTGTTCATAAAACTTGGGTAGACACTTCCTAAGAGCCATCAATGCACTGACTGGCATAATGGTGGAGATTAGAAACTTCCAACCTATAGGTATCGGAGTCTGAGCAGCAGAAACGGCGAAGTTGTCTTACAGCCGTCTTACAGCATACTGAAGAGACTCCCCGCGAGTGCCATTGTATACAGCACGATCGCTTGTCTTCCCAGGTACGGCGCTCTTGGACCTGCTGGCAACGCACCGCAGTGTTGTCGGCGAGAGATGGCGGTCTTCCTCCAACGTTGCCTGGACAAGAAGGCTGTTTTCGGACATCCGTTTGTGGGTGAATGGTAAACACGGACAAACCAATTTCAAGGTAACCAAACTATTGACGTGGCTGCTTTAAGATCTATTGTTAAGGGTTTAATATGAAACGAATTCGTTTTACACGAACTGTGTAGGGATAAAGATACTCTGTAAACTCCAACAGCTCCCACATCTCAGAGATGAAATGGCCGCTGAGTGCCATTTTAAACGGAATTTCAGTACTATTTATTATAAGCAACAAACAAGCGTGGACAACCCTAGAGGAGATGCAACCTAAGTTTGGTGCACGGACGGGTTGTGCTAGCTGAGTATGATGCCCTGGCAAGAAGGTTGTCACTCTTAGGTTGATACAGGATCTCGTTGACCGACACGGCCCGGTTGGAACCATCCCATATAATTAAGTTTATATCAGAGATAGGATTGGCAGGGAAGCTGTAAGCTGCGTATGGGGCACAATAGATCTCATAGGTCGCGGTGCTTTATTCCTCAATAACCAAACTGATCCCAGCTTTATGCATTTTATGGATCCTCCCATGTTTTAATCCGCTGGTAAAGAGTGAAACTGCTTTGTTTTGTAATATTCACGTTAAAAATATGCAACTATTTATTCATACGAAAAAGTTGGATAAAAGTTTTTCATTTACAAAAAATAGGGTATTTTGTTGTTGAATGTACTCAAGTTTTTCGCAACGGGCTTTGAAACCAACCACAAATCGCATTCAGGCTAGACTTAAGCTAGGGATGCAATTTTTTAACCTTGGGATTAAATTTATAAATGGTTTTGCATTTTAAACTTAATAGAAAATATAACTTATATTTTGTTTGGTATTTTGGAAATAAATTGCTTTTCTGTTAGTAATTGTCACAATATGAATAAAATTACTCAACAGTTTTAACATACAATAAATAGATGTATGCATTTTATATATTCATCGACTAAAACACACATTTAAAAGATCTCTAATATTAAGTATTGTTATGCTTTTCTTTAGAATTTCAAGGTACGCTACTAAAATACTGCATTCAAATCGAATTTGTATCGTTTCTTATTTTCAACGATTTGCTAATTAAAATTTTTGTTAAGATATCACAACAGGGCGTCAGATTTTGTAAAGCACGAGAATAAGGTACGATTTTAAAAAAAAACTAAACTTTTTGCGAAAATTAATAAAAAGAAGAAAGTTTACTGAAAATAGTTAAAAAATAAATATGTTTAAAAAGTGCAATAAAACAAAAGTAAATCATTGGCGATACGCTTTATTATTTTGAAACTTTTAGGTTTTTTTCACTAAAAAAAATATATATATGTTTTCGATTTTTTGTACCAACAACTTAAACTATAACATTTAAGCTTATCAAAAAGTGCATAATAAACTAATTCTAAGCATATCAAATTAAAAATACGTTTTAATTAAATGCAATAGAAATTAGCATGAACTTAACTGCAATTACAACAAAAAAAAAAGTTTTTTTTTAAAAATATTTTATGTACATAAGCAAATTTGTAATTTTAATTCAAAAAACGAGCAAATTAAACAAATGAAATGCACATAAAATTGGAATGCATAAACAAACAAAACTCGGCAGCGGAAGACTTTTTTAAATTATAGAAAATGATAATAAATAAATTAATTATGGCAAAAATTAATGAAACAATTTAAATGTATTTAAATATTAGTTTTAAGCATAATTATTATTGGAAGAGCTTTGGAAACAAATCGGTGGAAGTAAGTCATTGAAGCTAAACCAAAATATTTTTATAAAACTTTTTTTATAAATTTAAAATGAGAAATTAAATGCATTCAATAAATATTTATGTATGTATGTAAAATGGAAGTAAATTTGTTCTTAACAATGCTTTTTTAAAGTAATTTGTTTTTAATTTTAAATATATATGTAATTTTTAAGCTAGGCTTGTTATGCAGCTCTCAAAAAATACACTGAAATAAGGTTATTTGCGAGTTTTTTAAAATTACAACTTCTTTTGCCTGTTTCTAATAATATTTCCCGAAGTGTTTTGTGAGCTCTGCATAACTACACCTTATGCGCGTGTGTGTGTAAATCAACTTTAGCTGTATGACAGTTATAAAAGTGTTATACATGCATATGTATGTACACATGTATAATAGCATTCACATTTGTTAGAATTATTTGCTTTTTTGTTACTTTAGAATTTACATAAATATATATATATTTTTTAGTTTTACACATATATATGTGTTTGTATATATATATATATAAATAGTATTAGACTCTACTACAAAATAAATGTATTTATGTACTTGCTAATTCATATATTGCGCTTAGAGTTACAACTTTTCTGGCTACAAATTTAGTTTTAGAATTTTACTACGCCTAACATAACTGGTATAAGTATTTAATCGTATATATGGATGTGTATGCGTATATATGTATGTGTGTGTGTGTGTGTTTTTGTTTTTATATATGTACATTTCATTTTACTACTTTTTATATTATGTATATATGCAACTTACACATAGCTTTAAAAAAATCTTAGCAATTTTGGAGTTTAGTTCTAGTTCTCTTAAATAGTTATCAGTTTTTATCATTGATTTTGTGTGTATGTGTGTGTGTATGTGTGTGTAAGTTGTTTTCGACTTAAGAACAAATTAAAATTACAAGTAGAAATTTATGTATATCATTATTATATACTTTAGTTGTACATAATGCCTGTGTTTTGTGTATATAAATAATGTTAGCACATACAAAAATAATAATAAATAGGCTTATAAACGTTACTGTATAAAATATGTATATAAAAAACTGTTTAATTAAAAAAATCTTAAGACTAAGGCTTTATTACTTATTAGTTTAAAATGTTTATTTAAATCAAAAATTTAGAATAAGCACATAAAACTTATAGCTTTACGTTTAAGCTAAAGCGGATTTTGTTTTCATCTTGTTGCTGTTGTTGTTGCCTTGGCTATAAAGAGTAGTATTATCAAGTGTTAGGAAGCTGTATGGAGGGGTGCCCAAAAAAACGTTGAATTGAGTGCTCAATTAACTTTAAAAAAAGAGAGAAACTTGGCATAGAGTACTCGTAGTTGCTTTTTTTGTATAAGTAATATAACAGTATAACACATTGTCGAAATCCTTGATAGTAAATCAGTTAGCACTTCGGAAGCTTTTGGCAAATAACAACTCAAAGTATAACACTTGAGTTTATGCACCGCGGTTTAGCAAACTCGAGTGTTTACCAAAGTTACAGTCAAACACACATTTTTTGTACAAGCAGTATAACACATTTTCGAGTGTTAAAAATGCTTAACGCATATTTTTTGATTGCTAATTATAGTCCAACTAAAATAGCCTGCGATAATACACATACAGTTAGCGTAAATAGTGATAGTTTGCAATAAACGTAGCTGTACTTTGAATATATTTCAAGGAAATCTTACATATCAACTTTACTTTAGATGTCTTTGTTTGAAATTCATGATTATTTGGACATACGTAGCACAGAAATTGCAGTGAACAATACTGTATTGGAAAAGCTTAAAGTATAAAATTTTGTATAAAAGTTACACAGTTTGTTTAGCACTTTTAGCTTAAATGCTTCTATAAATACAGAAGTAAAGAACCTTGCCACAAAGCACACAGTTTTATAAGTAGTATAACACTTAATTAGCTACACACACATATGCGCAATCAACGCCGCCAAACAACAAGGCTATATAACAGTTGGACCAAAACACGCAGCATAACATAGTATAACACTTAGGACCTATGCGCATTCACCGCATTAAAAGAATAGCTTCCGTATGGCAAACACGCATATTCTTGTACGCTAATAGATCGCTGGGGCAGCCTTTGGCGGCAGTACATTCCCCACATTGCTGGGTGCTCCTGATACTGCAGCCGCTACGACCACAACAGAACTGGGCACGGCCGCTACGCTGGAGGCCGTCGATGAGGGACTGGATGATGATGCATTGCCGCTTGTATTGTTGTTGTTATTGATATGACTCAACTGCTGCTGGTGGCGTTGGATTTGTTGAAATTGTTGTTGCTGCTGCTGCATTTGCAGTCGCTGCTGCTGATGTTGCAGATTGTGCATGAGGTAGGCGTTCATGTTGCCCTGTTGCGTTTGATGCTGAGCCTGATAGGGATACGCGCGCACGAATTGCATTTGGGAGTGTGGCAGCACAGGCTGCAGCTGTTGTTGCAAGTGGTGTTGCTGCTGCTGCTGCTGCTGTTGTTGCTGCTGCTGCTGATGGTGTTGCAGGTTAAGCTGGCCGGCGGCACGCATCATATGCCAGTAGTTATCATCGCCTATCGGTGCCTGCCGACTGCCATACTTAAGCTTACGTGTAATGCCCTGTTTATAGTCCCTATGATCCTTGTCTATGGCATAGGCCTTTTCGCGCAGCTTTTCAATAGTTTTTTTAAATTCCGCATAGGCTTGCGGTGATTGTTGCTGCAGTGCGCTGGCCAAAGGACCCAAGGGATTATGCTGTTGCGGCAGGTGCTGATGATAGGCCAAAGGATCGAGCAATGCTTCCAGCAAACTCATATTTGCCATGATAAGCGTGTGTATGCGTTGCAAATCTAACGCTGGATCCAATGCTGTAACCAAATCCATTTGAAAATAATCCATTTCCTTGGGCGAAACATTTTTGCAGCCGGGCGCATTTTCATCGGACCGACCGCAACAACTATAATAGCCACTAATAAACGCTGATGGATGGAAGTATTGCATGCGTATGGCGTTCATCAGACAGATCTTGTGTAGTAAATCGAACCATTCGCGTTCCTCGACGCAATTTGTGGTTTGTACGATAAGCGAGCGATCTTTGTGCGCAATCTGTAAAGGGAAAGTGACATTGCATTATTAATTGCATGAATTCTTTTCACTTTTTGTTGCTCTAGCAATTAAATTTACATAGCATATTCTTTGTGTATGGCATTGCAAAACAATTGCAGAGAAATCATCATCATCAACGTGATCATCCGCATTATTATCAGCATCATTGCTGGGAACAATTGCGAAGATTCACACGCATAAGGCGGAGGCTCAACAAAAGCCAACAACGTCTACTTTGTAACAATTCTTTTGCAACAAAAACATAGATTTCTATGTGCACACAGTTTGGAAATTTCCCTTTTTCATGCCCTACGTTGTAAATATATGAGTATTATGAGTTTGTCAAGAAGTTGGTAACGTAAACATAAAATATATATACGGCAATGATTACGAGCGAATGGAAATGAGATTGTTCATGCTATCCTGGCGCCATCGAAATATTTTAGGATATGTTCTGAAATGGGACCCAAGGGCGAGTTTGCTATTAAATGTGACTACGATTTATAGAGGATGTGCTTTTAATTTGATAGAATGCTGTGCCAGTTCATCGATCTGCTCTGTTTGAGCAGTTTATTTCTGATGTGATTAACGTTGTCTAAAGGATTTTGGTTAGAACTGATAACTTCTTAAAGTAAGATTGATTACTAAAAGAGTTGAAAAAGTTTTATCTATATATATATAAAAATTAAGCCTCAGAAAGTGGTGTGCTCGCTAAACTCGAAAACGCGGTGACCGATTTCAACTTAATTTTCACACATTGTAGACAGTATTAGGGTGAAGGTTTTTGTGAAGTTTCTACAAATTTCAATAGATGACGCCAATGATATCAACAAAAACGATTTTCCATATAAAACATACTAAATGTGTTTCTTCTTATATAGTAGGCAAGCAATTTGACTCGGTTAAGAATTCTTTTGAAATGAGTTAGATATAGAGGTAGAGGATATAAAGATATTGGTACCAATTACCGCAGCTTTACTTAGTATGAAGAAGAGAGAGAGAAGGAAGAGGAACGGGAATAATTAATTTATATAATGAATTTATTGAAGGCTTTATGAATGCGCAGCAGAGCGCGCGGGTTCACCTAGTCTTTATATTTAAAAATGACTGCCAATTTTTTGTGACTCTTCTCCTCAAAAACTACTGAACAGATTTTGATGAAATTGATGAGTATAGCTTCTTATTATGTTGGAGTGTGTTCTTATCTAAGTTTGAACAAAATCGACTTAGGGGTTCCGAAGATTTTGCTTAAAACGATTTTGTATATAAAACATACTAAATGTGTTTCATCTTATATAGTAGGCAAGCATTAGAGGCAAGCACAGGTAGAGGTAGTATTTCTATAAATATAATCATAACTGGTGCGTGAAGTGTATACGCACTTCGTCGCCCCGAGAGTAGAGACTTCTCTGGTTGCAAGCCCACAGCAAGTGCGCAGCAACAAAAACAAACGGCCTGGCAGCTCATCTGAATAATAATAGTAATTATTTTTAATTGCCGTAAGTTGTCATTTGCAGCAGAACTTTTGTTTTGACTTCGTTTTTTTTCTCACCCGCTGCATAATTGTTGGTTCATGTAAATAATAAGTGAAAGTTTTAACCGGCTCTCTGCAATTAAATTACAATTTGCTGTTGCTTTGCCTCTTCTACTTTCCATCTGTGTGAATGGGAATGGTCAAACGATAACTATTTGCAATTGTTATCGATAATTGCAGACGAACGCAGAAACTACTTGTTGCTCAACGCTAACAGCTGCCGCCCACACACACACACACACACACACACACACACACACACACACAAACACACACACACACAAACACACACACATGTGCAACAGCCTTAACTAATTTGCATTTAACAGCAGCAACAAAAACAAATAAACTGCAGCTGTGTGGGCTGCGCAGCCGCCGCCTATTTATAAATAAACATGCCTTCGCATGGCTCAGCTTTAAATGCATTTGTTGTAAACTTGTGCGTTTCCGGTGGACAGACAGACAGACAGACACTTACGACCACAAACACACATTGCACATTCAGGTCGCTCGATTAACGATCATTCTTTGACACCTGGTTTGCACTATAGGGAAATCATTTAATCATCGCATTCACGATATATCGGTAAAGATGCAACTGGTGTTTTCACTATGTTCTGCATCCAAATCCACATCTAAACAGCTGTCTGGTTAACCAATTGCGTTGCTAGACCCGTGGTCCCAGTTGCAACGACAGGAAGGAAGTTGACTTGTATCTGCGAGGCAATGGAAAGGTCAAGACTGAAGCAAGTAAAAATGTACAAGCTGTGGTGAAGTCTCGTATCAGCTACAGTAAGTTCTTGACTGATTTCTGGATCATGCGATCTATGGTAAACACCAGCGGGGGAAGAAACCACAAGAACTACAGTTGGCAGATTTTAATTTGTTTTGGCCATAAATGATCGACATGTTCATCGGTGCAGAGTACTTCCTGGGTAGAGCTGCAAAACTATCGATAGTGGCGCCATTCCATAATTTCAGGAAAATGATTCGATAGTAACGATAATACTACCTTCTTCTTAATCCGTTACCGGGTTACGTACTGATGTATTGCTTTCATTGGAATTGAGGATTAACATGGTGGGTCCCAAACCCTACGCACAACCCTTTTAAGACCTGTGGTGGCTCTACTGGTCTCGAAAGAATCCAGTGTCATGATAAGTCGCCTCATACTACAAGCTTTGACCTGCTGAAGTGGTATTCTCCCGCTCACCACACGGGGCACGATATTACTACCATCGATTCAAAAATATTCGATGCTGTCGATAGTACTCTGGGTATTTTTTCCGTTCCTACATTAGCGTGTGTTTAAATTATCGATAGTGAGACAAAAGGAGAAATTTGATATATCGATATTACTATCGATAGTTTTGAAGCTCTACGCCTGGGCTTCTTGTCTGCCGGTCAAAATGATCAAAGCTTCAAAGTTCTTCTAACGACAGCTCGACAGATTCGAAGCTCGACGCCAATTGCGGAATACACTCACCTTAAAACAATTTTGCATCTTGAAGCTTTTGTCGTTCAATTGCTCGACACTTGAAATTTCCTCAAGCGGTATATCACACTGTTGTTTGCCCTTCGCCTTGGCATAGCTCAAAGATTGCGTGGTCAGGCGAAAGTATCGATGCTTCTTAGGCTGGCGTCCAAAACGGTTGCGGGTTTGCGGAAATTTGGTCATCGTGCTGATTGAAGTGAAAAAGTAAAAGAAAAGTGAAAATGTGATAACGGTTTTTGGTCAGTTTATAGCAGACACATATTAGTTATAAAGGTGGCATAAAAAAAAAAAAAATAAAAGTATAGTAAAACAAAACGGTTTATAAATTAAAAGCAAATTTTCTCTTACCCCTCGCTATAGACGTTAGTATAATTTTGTGTTGTGCAAATGATTTATATATGTACATGTGTGTGTTTTTATGTGAATCGTTTTTGTGGGAATCGTTTTTGTGAATGGATTTGTGTGTGTAATTTGTTGTTTTTGTTTTTGGAAAAGCAGCGCGCGTAAAAGAAGAGAAAGACAAAGAAAGTTTTGGTATTAGAATAAAAGAAAAAACAAAGCGTAATAAACAAACTTTTGTTGGTTTTCAAGATTTTGTTTTTTCTTGTGTTTGTGCAAAATATGGGACTTGAGTATTATGCAATAGGTTCCATCTAGCTAGTAATTTCCACTTACCCCTCTTTCAGTAATACTGGTTCCAACGGCACTTGCGTCACTGCTGGCAACAAGCTGTTGGGCGCCTCACAGGAATTTGGCGTGGAAATAACCTCCAGAAAATGCTTAACTGCGTCAACATGCTTTTCCGTGCAAAACTTTTTGTACAGCTCTCCGGTATACTCCTCCTTGCAGGGTTGTTGTGATGAACGGGAACTGACCAAATTTCCAAGCGATTGTATCGTCTTGGAGATTAGCGTTAGCGTGCGATTCGTCTGAGCATCCTAAACAAAACAAGATGTATATAATTTGATTAGCTATTGGCTTTTTTAGGATAACCCAATATATAGACAAACCATTTTGGTAAGTCTGGTCTTTACTGAAACAAATCTCATGATTGTACATTAGGCCCACTTAAAAAAGTTTCTAGACCCTATTTCAAGTTTATACTATATCAATCGGCTGCACTTACCAAACGTTCTGTGGTCAGATCAAAGAGCTTCGGTCCCAGTATGGCAGGCGCAAAGAAACGTAGAAATATAAAGCCAGAGACCACAGAATAGCGTACCTCACGATTGCGTGGAAAATGCTTGCCAGCACATTCGCGTAGATCGTGAAAGATTTGGCACAACACCTTGGGACAACGCACTGCACTTTTTGTAATTGCATCGAAAACACGTTCCACATAATCTTTGAGATTGTGCAAATTAGTATCAACAGCCGAACGATCTTTAACCTTTGATGGATCTATTTCGCAGGGTTTCTTTTCGGTTACAATTTGTGAGAGCACAGGACGCAATGTTTCATGCAAATAGGGCAGTCCAGACAATCGCATGGCCTCATCCATCATCTTGGATACGAGCGTATTGCCGCGAAATATGGTGGTGGGATCTGTTAGATTCGATATTTCATGATCGGCTAATGCTCTTATAATGGGCGCAATTCGTTCCGTGTGTGTGAAAAGCCGCACTAAAGGTTGGGCAACTTCCGTCTTGCCAGATACCAGCTCGCCTAGTATGGATACAGCGGAAACTGTAATGGGTCGCTGATCTACGGATTCAAGCAACAGATTCAGTAGATCATCGTAGGTGGCCAGCGGAAATACATGATCGGCGGTATAGTTTAAATTCAAACGCAGCGAGCCTATTGTAGAATCTACGCTAAGTCTGGTGCCTGGTGGTGTTGCACAGGAGCGCGGTGTGGCGGTTTGAATGCGACAATTGCTTGAAGCTGTACGCGGTTGTAGGTAATACCAGGCTTCAGCTGGTATGGACAACTGCTGCTGTTTGTTTAGCATAGGCAGTCGCACCTCGCCCAGAAACACTTTATCCGCCATGGCACCATGTGCATCATGCCAAACGCTTACAACAATCTCGCAGAGATCAGCACCACCCAAAGGATAAATGGCATAAGCTTTATTGGCCGACGTTTCCAGAGCTGTGTTGGAACCACTCGACTTGTTGCTGCCCGTTGTGGCAGTGCTGCCGACATCCGCATCTATGCAGAGATTAAAATGCACAACCTCATCAAATTCCGGATTGACGGTCTTTTTACGCAGCTTTGTGCGCTGTGTTATCTGTTGCTTGTTGGTATAGTGTGCGGTGAAGATCACAAATGGATCGCAGGTGCCCTGTTTCTTGGCGAGATCAATACAGGCGGGCACACGCACGGCCACGCTCACATTCCGGACGTGACTCGTGCTTAGCGTATTTTTCCAATTGGACAGCTGGTCATTCGATGATGTGGTCATTGCAGGGGCTTGATGTTGCTGCTGTGCATGCGGATGTTGATGATGATGCGGCGCGTGTCCAAACAGACCTGCCGCTCGACTCTTCAACGTCATTGCGGCCGTGCTGGTATTACCATGACCTCCGCCAACTAGCCCAGCTGCCGCTGCGCGTTGTATATTGCTCAGTTCGTTGTTCTCCTTATAGTCATTCTGATGTGCACGCTGCTGATGTAGCTGATGATGATGCGGATGGTGGGCGGCATGTGCTAGTGTGTGCTGGCTAAGTTCTATGCTCTCCAGCGTTGGTGGCATCTCCTTAAATGCAACCTCAATGTTTACCATGCCTTGCACCTCAGAGTCCGCATCAACTGGTCGCAGTGAAAACCAATGATCCTTGTGATTGTACATGTGCAGTTCCTCACGCTTGATAGCTATCTTTCCAATAGGTTTATCCTGTTTCATATCACGATCCCACACATAGACGGTCAGGTAACGAAAGCGTCGCGGTATTTTGAAATGATATTCTTCGCCAAAGAAGGGCGATAATGTGCGTTCAATGGTGGGTGTGCGGCAAATCTCCTCCTGATCCAGTGCAATGGTGCAATACACATCGCGTGTGCCTTGCGTGCTGCAGCTGGTGTTGGCTGCATTGCGGCTGCTCAGGTTTTTTGCCTCACCTGAAAAAAGCATTGTGAAAGATGTGCATTGGAGATAGTCGAATTGGAAATTATTTGGAAGATAGGGTCTTAAATTATAACAACATTTGAAACATTGGTTTCTTTAGACTTCTGAAAGAGATATTTGCCGTTATTTTATAAGTTGCGAATTTTGAACGTGTTATGTAAACATTGAATTTCTCGGAAATTAAAAAAAAATAGTTCCAAAACTTGGAAACTAGAGGGTTAAGGAAACTACAAGAAAGAAGTTGACCCAAAAAGTAAAGACATCCATCCAGATAAACAATAAAAGAGTTGGCGTAAATTTTGAATAAACTCTTGTTTGATTGAGTTCAAATTTTTGGGGAGCATATACATATGTATGTATGATATCCTGACCTTGACACACACACAAGGTCATAATACATAGCTGGCCACTGCACCATGCGTACAAGTACATATAATATATTGAGAAATTATGTAAATGCAATTTATTCCACATATTTAAGCGTTTCGTTTTGTCGGAACGTTTTGTTGCTTTGCTTTGAAACTACGCCGCTGGCCCTTAAATGGCTGCCCAGCCAGAAACGTGACTTCCTGTCTGTTTTTGAGCGCTCTGTGTGCGCTCCACTGATTCGAGTTGGCAAAAGTATCGATAAATTGCATTATCGACATCACACACACACACACAAAGCCCCCAAAGTGGGGGCCGGCCGTTGACTATTTTACAAGAATTAAACCAAATTGCTTAGCGCTCAAACTAGACAGCTTGACATGAGACTAATAGCCAAGTTAAATAGAGGAGGCAACTGATGCAGGGGCGGGGCCAGGGAGATCACCCTGTTTATTTCCCAGCTGCTCTTCGCTCACAATAAAAGAAAATTTTAGCAATCAAGCGGGTTTTTCTTTTTGCAAGCGAGTGAGTAGAGCTCACGAATAATGCGTAATGAAGTTGTATCTATGTATGTGCGGCCCCTTCTCTCTCTCTATCTCTGACGGCGCCCGTTTCATGTGTTTTTCAATGAAATGGCAGCCGGGTCTGCTTGGCCTTATTATTATTGACACAGCTGGCTTTTTTTTAGCTTGGGCTTTCTGTTGCTTTCAAGGCGTCCCGCCGATGCTAAGTAAAAGCATTTTGTTGCTGTGTGCGTGTCTCTTATCAATGGGGGTTAAGCATAGTATATGTTCTACAGTGGTCGCTAAACGTATTCGTGCACACGGCTTTTGTGCGTGTACTTAAGACTTTTATTTATTTACTTGCTGACCAATGAACTAGACGTAAATTAAGTAGCTTAATCCAACTCAGATTTTTCTTGCTTAAAAAAGATGCAACGTTTTTGGGTTACTGTGCCAAAGCATAACATTTGCCGATTTATATGTTTTAGGATAGATTAGTTTAAACTAGTTTAACATAAAACTCTTGTTGCTACGCAAGAGTTTGTGCAATCTAGAAATGGGCAACCATTATGGTTGCTTCAGGATTTTCGGAATGAGATTTCTAGTTAATTGTCTTGGGGAAAATCGAGCGAAATTTTGTTTTAACATATCAAGAAGTTTTTCGGTTAATGGCATTGGGAAGCAACTATACTCACCCTTCACAAGATATTGAGCCTTGTGTGTAAATTCATTATGGACATTCACCACCTAATCTTTTATAATCTTTGTCTTTAGCAGATAAAAATAGCGTGTCCCACACTAAATAAGTTTTGGAAAACTGTTAGTTAGTTGATCTCAATGACTTGGGAAATTCATTGCAAAACAACAGCAATCCGTCAGTTAGTCAGATTAACCTTTATCCGAGGAGTTTCAACCTAGCAACAAACCGTCTATGATTTGAGCCGCTCGTATTTCGAGAATTTCTGTTAACTTTAACATTTCTGTAGAAAGTGAAATTCTTTTGCAGTTCAAAGGAGAGGGGGTCTAAAATTGGTACATTATTAGCTATAACTTCAAAAGTTTTTATCCGATATGAATCATTTTTACATTTCACATGCACAGTAATAGTGTGCATAACTATGCTAAGTTTCAATGGGCTAGTTTTTAATGGTGGGTTAAAACCGTGAAAATCTGTCACGGGGAAAGGGTGTGAGATATCGACATAATTCGACAAACCTGCACTGAATAGGCATAATGCGCATCGTTTGGTAGAAAAATTGTTGCTCTAGCTCTTATTGTCAACGAGAAAGGTGCGACAACACGAACAGACAGACGGACATGTCTATACCGACTGGACTATTGCTCCTGACCATTTTTGAACACGGTAACATCGTCAATAATAAGACTTTTTGCCTATTGAACATATGGTCTGCCACGCCTCCTTCTGCCCTTTTACACTTTGTGTACAGGGTATAAAAACACAGCGTATGCTCTAACTTTTATTGTGCACTGTGTTCCGAGTAGTTTGCGGAGTAGCAAAACAACGGCACTTTTAGCGCTCATTTGCTGCTGCTGCGCTGCTCACACTCTCTTTTTTCTCTCAAAGTACAAAATAAACAACGACAACGACGACAACAACAACAACAACAACGACGACGACGACTAAAACTACAACAAAACAAAAAACAATGTTTGATGATAACAAAGACGTTGACGTCGTTTTTTTCATGAATGAAACGTAAAAGCCCAAGCACATTTTATATGAATGCAAAAAAGAGAAAAGAAAGAAAAAACAAAACCATATAAACGAACAACAACAACAATAACAACAACCTAACGCAGCAAAATAAATAAATAACGGCACAAAAAAAACAAATCAAATGACAAAAATCAAAAGTGTTTTTGCTTCGGCATGCAAATGTCAACCCCTCTCACACACACACACACACACACACGCGCACACACACACACACACGCACACACACACACACTCTCTCTCTCTCTCTCTCTCTCTTTTGCGCTCTTTTGCTACAAGCGGCAGCCAATTTCATTCATGAACAAAGTTGCCGCTGTTTTCACATTCTATTTTTTCGT
The DNA here is from genome assembly GCA_035041775.1 of Chymomyza caudatula. Lineage (NCBI taxonomy): Eukaryota > Metazoa > Arthropoda > Insecta > Diptera > Drosophilidae > Chymomyza > Chymomyza caudatula. The sequence continues at coordinate 956,804 of JAWNKW010000137.1, read as the reverse complement.
CGTCACCGTTTTTTGTCTTTTTTCTGCCGTTGCTTTTGCTGCTCTTGCTAGTGTCTTTGGTGGAGGGGAATTCCAAAACCAAACCAAATACAACTTGAATTAATCGAAATTTTTTGCGTTTTTGTGACGTTTTTATACCCTGTACACATAGGGTACAAGGGTATTATAGATTTGTGCAATGTATGTAACAGGCAGAAGGAGGCGGGGCACACCATTTGTTCCATAGGCAAAAAGTCTTATCATTGACTCGGGTAGCGATTGGAACATGTGCGTCCGTCTGTCCGCATGAGGGGATATACTATCTAGAGACACAAAATTTAACCGCGTAATTCCATGTAAGATAAAGTTGATCGAATTGAGTTAATACATTTCCCCCAGCAGACTTTCGCGGTTTACAACCGCTCCGTTGAATCTATCAACTCGAAACTCCTCAGAGATGTGCCTCGGTCGTGTTTATGTGCTTATATGTTCCAAAAAACCCCATGTGGTGAGTGGTTTAGAGAATACCACCTCAGCAGGTCTAAGCGTGTCGTATGAGGCGACTAACAATGACACTGGGTTCTTTTGAAACCAGTAGGCCCTAAAAGGATTGTGCGTAGGGTTTGGGACCCACCACGTAAAACCACAGTTTCAATGAATTGTATTTGCATCAGGCCGTAATCCGATAAAGGGTTGTTATGGCCAGTTAAGGAAAAGATGTTTCAAAAATTATCGAAATCGGATGAATACATCAAAAGGTTTAGTCAAAAACAGTGAATAAAAGCTCCTGCTTCTGATAGTTCGGTAGCAAAATTGTACGATGGAGCAGGAGCTATTTTAAACACTGGTCAAAAATATGCAAATTTCACCCATCCCCCCCCCCCCCACCCCTACCTATAAACTGCTCCGAAATTCCACTACATGTAGATATGGATACATGTGAGCTAGAGTTACAAAATTTGATCAATCGTTAAAACTGGATCCACCTTTTTCCCCCCTTCCCACCCAATAGATTTACCTTAATTACTTCCACAACCCCCCCAATATATTGATTTGAAAATTGCCACAGACATTTATAAATGTATTTTTGGTCTATTTTAAAAATTTTTGGGTATAAAAGTAATTTTTGTCAATTGGAACTTCCCAATAAGAAAATGTTTTTACAGGCCGATATGCCTGAAAGAATGAAAGAAGATATAAAAGTGGATACTTCTGTTCCCATTTTACCGCATTTTGTGTTTATAAAGAAAAAGGGTATAGGTTATTCCACTGACGGGGCACCGTCCCGACTGTCTGCATCAAATTTTTTTGTTTTTTCAATTTATTTGTATGTATATTTCGTTCGTTTCTCTTTAAGTCCCTACAACATATTTCTTTTTATTGCGCATCTTATAGAGCCTCTTGGGGGCTTCTCAGGCCGGTTTATTGTTGTTGTTGTTGCCGGCCGGTTGTAGTATTTATGAGTGTGTCACATCGCTTTTTGTGGGCCAATATAATGATGTAATCAATGGAATCTTTCGATGTATTTATATCAAAAAATATACATAAAGAAATACCTAGAATTTATATTTAGTCAGTTTCTTGCAGTGTGACTATGAAATTTACATGTTTAATTGAATTTATACGAATTCAATTACTAAAAACGTAGCAAATACAAATATATAACCTAGTCGCAGTCATAAGTCATTGACATTAGCTTCTAGTAGTACTACATACTACCGTATTATAAATCGTACGATATTTGTTTGACCTTAACCATTGCATTTCGAAAAATTTATATGTAAGTATGTAGTAAATGTCTGTCTTGATATGCTTATATCGTTTTACAAATTCCAAGCACACAACACAAATGCAACTACAAGCACACTGATAGATACTATATACAGCGTAGCTAGCCGGCTCCATTGGGGTACATAAACTTTTAACGGAAGTTAAGTCATTTTATTGCATTTTAACTCAATGGATAGCTCATTGCTCAAGGAATTCGAAGAAAAAATGCGGAATCAAGTGACAGGGAAAGAATGATAAATTGCATAAAGAAATTTCGTAAAAATGTACATAGTTGCAACTTGGTTGGAACCATTTTATAAAGCCCAAAGCCCCAAACTTTGGGTATTCATATTTTGTCGTCACTTACGTACATACTGTACATATTTATACCCTGTACACAAAGTATAAAAGGGTATTATAAGTTTGCGCAATGTATGTAACAGGCAGAAGGAGGCTCCTCGGCAAAAATGATCAGTCCATCTGTCTGTCCTTCCGTATGAACGTCGAGATCTCAGACATCATAAAAGGTAGAGGCACAAAAATTTACCAAAAGATGCGCATTTAAACCGAAAAGGTGAAGTTTGTGAAATCATGTCGATATCTTGCCCCCTTCCTTCCCTCGTGACACATTTTCACGGTTCACAACCACACGATAAAAGTTATCCAATTGAAACTTGGCAAAGTTATGCACAGTGTTACTGTGCATGTGCTCTGTAAAAATTATTAAAATCGGATAGAAACTTTAAAAGACTAATGGTTATACCCTGCAAGGGTTTCTAGGGTTATATCGAACACGGAAATTCTATGCCCGATGAATATTCCGCGCGAGGCGTATTTATAGTGTAAACCTACAAGCACTAAGCAGCTTTCTCTTCAAGAGGCAGTGATCAGTAAGGCGCTTGTTACATGAAGCGTGATTTTTAAGTGAAAAACTGAAAAAATCTCGCTCGATATTGGAATACATTCGAGACAACTTACGGGCGATATTACCGTGCCTGCAAATCACACAGCCCCGCTTGAAAATCTAGCTTCGTGTAACAAGCGCCGAAGCAAAGAAGCCAGTGTTTTATGGGAATTCCCGTCGCTTTGAAACGTTTCATGAGCCTATTAAAGCTATAGGAATTAATCAGTTGCTCAGCCTGGCATGTGTGTGAATACAATCTATTAAACACATACTTCGGATCACTGCCCTATATAAATGTTTTGAATAGGCGTTATTTCTCAAAAATGAGTTAAAGATTTGGACTCGAAAAGGGAAGAACGAAGACCAAGAAGAATGCGAAGTGGTAGACAAAAATGTAAAAGAAAAGGAAAGCCATGTCGGGAGAGAATGGAAAAAACAGTTCAAAGATATGAAGATATGCAGATATAGAGTTATGGATGATGTGGTTGGAATCGGGGATGAAGATATTGATAAGCAATGAAGAGCAGGACATGTATATCTCTTAAAAGGTAGTTTTCAAGCGTAGCGAGGAGGGGCGGAACACCTAGGCTAGAAATACAAGATAGCCAACATTGCTTATGAAAAAATGCGGATCCAGAAAATTATGAATCAAAAAAAGTTACATATGTATATTCACCTTAGAATAGCTGGATTTATTATTTATTTTATATGTATTCATACACAATTAGTTTTGTGATGAAATTCTATTAGTAAATTTAGCGTACTAATTCTAAATAGAAATTGCAGATTCGTTAAAGTAATTATTTGGAAAAAAAGTATGTACAGACAATCAAACTATTACCTAGTCACTGCTTCTTTCTAAAGTATCTGTCGATTTAGTTTATAATTCATTGACATTTGTATTATTTAAGTAGCCGCCTACGCACGAGTGTATTCTAGGAATACCCCTAGAAACAAATTTGGCAATCACGATACAATCGGTATTCTCACTGCCTCAGTTCTGTTTACAACTAGCTCACGAGAACGCATCACAAGACCCGGTCTTTCATGGCTTGTGTGTTTCAACAGACTCATTAAATGCTTTCAATTTTCATGATTTCCTTCCTTTGCATACATACCGACAGATGGACAGAGCGACACCCAACTAGACACAAATGAAGTCTTCATATACACAGATTCTGATAGATAGATTCTGCCTCTAGCTAGGCAGAAAAAAATTAAATTTAAAGACTGTAAGTTGAATTCATTTTTATGCCGCCGTCATCGTCATCGTTGTCGCCTCTTTTGCTTTTCTTTTACTCATTTTCATTTCATTTTTTTTTCGTTTTTTATACCCTGTACACAAAGTGCAAAAGGAGATTTGTGCAATGTATGTAACAGGCAGAAGAAGGCGTGGCACACCATATGTTCCATGGACAAAAATTGTCAGGATCTCCGTCCGTCTGTCTGTCCGTGTGTTAACGTGTTTCTCAGAGACTATAGAAATTAGAACAAAAAAATTTTAACAAAAGATGCGCATTTTCAAGTGCAAGTTTATCGATTTATGTCGATATCTCATCCCTTTTCCCCGTGACAGACTTTCGAGGTTTACAACCGCTTTGTTGAACCTATCAACTCGAAACTCCACAGAGGTTTGCGTCGTCTTTATGTGCATCTATGCTATAAAAATTATTGAGCTCGGATAAATACATCAAAAGTTATAGTCACAAATAGGTTGATTTCGACCCCCTTCGCCTATAAACTGCTCCAAAATTCCAATACCTAGATATGGATACATGTGAGCTAGAGTCACAAAATTTGGTGTGGAGACTCGTGTGAGCCAAATCCTTAAAACTGTATTCACTTTTTTGCAATAGAAAACCCCCTTCCCCGCAATCGATTTACCTTAATTACTACCGCAACATATTTTTGATATATGTTTCAAAATTCAACGTTATTGGCCTAAGAATACTGGAATTCTGAGTATAAAAGTAATTTTTGACCCATAATAACCAACTTCCCAATAGGAGAACATGTCAATTGGAGATTCCCAATAGGAAAATGTTTACATTTGGATACTACCGTTTCCATTCCACCGTATTTAGTGTTTCTAAAGAAAAAGGGTAGATGGTATTCCACAGACTGTCTGAATCAAATTTTTTCTTATTTTTTTGCAGAATATGCAAATTGATTCAGTGCAGCATGAAACGGGCGCGAATTAATGAGGCGATTACTTCAAGAGCAGAGCAAAAAGTGAAAAAAATAATAAAAAAAATAAAGAAGGAAGCAGTGCGGCAGCAAGATATAAAGCAATATGAGTGTGTGTGAGTGAGTCTGGCTGTCTGCGGAGGCGCAGTGTAATAAATTCTAAAAAAAAAAAAAACAAAAAACAGCAACAACTTTTATGCAAAAGAACGGAAATAGAGATAAATTCTTATTTTTTCTGCGCTTGCAGCGGATGAAAGATTTACACAGACATCGGCTGACTTGGACTGGCTCCGGTTCGAGTCGATCTAAACGTCAGCTTCCTGTCGTAAACGTACAATCTGTTTGTTGTTGTTCTGGTATTTTGCACTCTAAGTTGATTTGTGTGTTAAATATTAAAGGTGTCTTAGATTTGCCGAACTCTGTCAAAGCAACAGAAGTATTCCAGAACATTAATTCAACTCAAAGATTGAAAGATTGCCTTGGTAAATCTATTGGTCAGAAAGCTATTATGTTAATTTCCAGACATTTCTGGATGAACTTCGTTTTATGCCGATGCTTAGCACACAGAAGAATTGCTGTTGAGTTGAAATTGCTTGCGAAAAGTGCGCAACTCGCAAATGAAATCACTTTTCAGGTGTCTTTTCTTTAAGCTGCCCGCCCTTCTGCTCTAAGCGTTTTGCCCACAACGACTTCCTTTTTCCGTTTCATTATGTTTCCTTAGCTCGATTTTTTTTTTACTATATATCTTCTGCCGGCCAACATATTTGTAACCATTTTTGTAATTAACTAATCATACGGAAACTGGTTCCAATCAGTCAGTTGAGCCCAACTTGGTTTACTTCTTAGGCACTGCACTGAATCCAATAAGATTTTTCTTATTTCTTTTTTCATATTGTATTAATGATGCGCTTGCTCATTTTATTCATTTGCCTTTGAGAGAAGTGCATCGAAACCCGTTTGGCTCCTGCTGCTTCGTGTGCGTCTTGCGTCCATCTACTCTAAGTGTACGTGCTGATCGATTTCCGGTCTGATTAAGTTGCCCTCTTCTCATCCATATGAGATCTTCTTATGGCTGGCTGGCTGACTGACTGCCTGTCTTTCTGTCTATATGGCAGGTCTTACTGCTAACCCTATGGCTACTATAGCTCGGGTGTCTCTTGTTTGGCTTCTCGCGTGTTTATGGCTTTTCATCAGCGTCATCGATCGTGTTATTTTGTTGTATAATTTTTGCTTGATCTGACAATGACGCTTCTTATTTTCCTGATGTTTTGTTTCTGTTATTATTCTGTACACTTTTATTTATCAATTTCATTTGCTTGCATGTCTATTGTCTATATCAATGCCAAAGCAGCGTCATCTCTCAGGTTTATCTGCAACGTTCATGATGAGTAAGAACTGCGGCCATAGACTTGACTTGTCATTGTTATTTCTTGTGGTTGTGGTTATTTTTCATGATGTATATAATACTAGTAGCATTGTAGTAAAAAATGTACATATCAATTTTTTGTTTTTTTGGGAGTTCGCCGCATTTGCGTTTATATGATTCAGTCTGAGATAGTTTATTCAGTCGTGTATTCCCAATAACCCAAAGTTATACAAACTTCAGAAACGCAACATATTCTTATCAGCAATGGTTTGAAATTCATAGTTTCACAATTACTATAGAATGCTTTCCATTCAGTCATTTTTATGAAACAAGCCTAATTCTTTAGGGCATCTCATACCCCAAATAAATGTTACGAGCATGCTTTCAGTCTATAATGTGCAGTAAACAAGCTAGTCAATATCCTGAGCGATTTCTTACTTATTTAGAAGATTTTCTTAAGTCTTTTTAAGTTATAGAAACGGTGGAGTTGATTCGCTTGTCTGAGTCCTAGCACACAGATACAGCATGTAAGTCGCCTGAATCTTTCTTCTTCTCTTAGTAGTTGCTATGTATGATTTCATCATATTCTATATTCTTAAATTGCTTATAGCTTGTTATTGCGCTTTCACATAACATCCAGATAAACTTGGAAACTGGTTTTGTTGTAGAACCATATCCTTTGAATCGCTTAATATATCTACTAACACTTGGCGGTAAAACTTTGATTCGAATTCGCCTAATAAGTTCTCTAATCTGTGTTCTCACATACTTACCATATTTCTTAATGTCTTTTCTTGTTTATATATAATATCTACCATCTCATTCAATTAAATTTTGTTCCCTACAATAGCTACAACAAATTACTTGTGTATTATATCAAATTGTTCATTTTTAGCTTCATTATGTTAGCCTTCAATTATGTTAGCCAAGTCAAGTCAAGTTGAGTTAGTTTAACTTGGAGCGCAGTGACAACATATTTTGATGGACGCGTTAGACATTTCATTCCACATCAAAGCTGACGCTTTTGATATGCCCCAAAATAGATGGCTATTAAGTTCAGTTAACAACAGAAAGCCTCCAGTAACAACATCAACTACATTGACAATGACAATAATAGCAACAACAACAACAATTGCTGCTCATTAGACAAGTTAACTGGCGTTGAGCGTCATTTTGTGTTTATATAATGAATATTGTAACCATGTATGTACTATATAAGTATATATAACAAGTATATACACTTAATAGGCAACATTTATAAAACGCCCACATAATTCTTTTGCGGTTTTGTGACAACTTTCTGTACGTGTGTGGGTTAAATTAAAGCTTGCATAGGGGTTAATGCAAAGTGGAATACACAGCTTGAATTACACACACACGCTGCCTTAGAATCAAAAAATAATATCAACTAAGCTTTAAAGTCTTTAACTATCAGTCAGTACATATGAACCGTGTTTTAAAAACTCTTTTCCTTGACATTTCCGCCCGTTTCCAACTCTTAAAAAACCACAAACCAAAAACGACACATGAAACACATGCAAGGCCCTTGCCAAGAGACAAACCCAGACAACTCTCATATAATTGCGTAAAAATTAATAATGCCTAACGTAATAAAAGATATATATGTACATCATTCGTTTCTTCTTTTAAATTACAAATTACATGATGTGGATGACGACGACTACGTCGACTGGAAGTAATAAAACAATAACAACACAGCGTGAAGTTCAAGGGGGAGCCTTGCCTTAGTGCCTGACCCTAGTAACAATAACAAAAACAGAAGATATGGAGGGGAAAAAAAACATCAAAGTGCGGCAAAGGGGTCAAGCATGAAGTCACAAGACAACAAACTCGAACAAAAAAAGAAGCAGCAGCAAGTAGAACTTTAAAAAACGAGAAAAATGGAAGCGAGAGCTTCGTGGCGCCGATATTTACATACTCTTGTCGTTATAAAGTAATCCGATTTTGAACTCATTCGATGAAACGACGAACTGTACGATGAATGGCCTTAGAATTTCATTAAAAACAAACTAAACAATCTAAAAGCAATTTGCCTAGGAGATCGTTTCTTAATCTTATTAGATTGCACATTCGGATCAAAGTGTATGAATGTATAGCAATGAAAGACTGACTCAATAGTATATGTGTATTGATATAACTTGTAACTAATGGATCAAAGGTGTGATTTGCAATATGTGTTGCGGGCAGAAGAAGGCATCACAGACAATAAGTTATTTATACCAAAAAGGTCTGGACCGAAAGCGGGGTTGAAAAAGATGCCATATATTCATCAGAGCGTCAACATAAACCATATTTTTGGTTCATTTTTTCGTTTTGATATATGTTTTTGCCGTTTAAAGAAGAAAACCGAAGAAACTTCGTTATATAATACGAAATATGTGAAACTAAAGCTATCTAAACATAAGAAGATATCTAGATACTATATAATACAGACCAAATAGATATTCGACTAAATTATGTCAACATAAATGTTTGATAACCGTCCCCTTAGCAGTCTATTTCGCTGAGTTTAGCCTTTGAATAAACTTTCAGATGACAAACTCAATTCTGCAAACACTATTTGTAAAACGTAGAATAAGTTACATACTTTGGCATGATCTTGGTGAAATGTTTAATGGTATCAAAAACATCGATGTTTTGGCAGGCCAACCATCGATGTTTTCGATGCATCGATGTGTTTTTTTCACCACTAGTTCAATCTGCCACTATATATGCACACTTAGATAGGCAGAGAGAAAGAGATACCTGCATTCCCATTTTGCCTAAAGAGTATACGACTGTCGCACAGCTCCAAGACTCTTTCACATTTGTGTCCATCTGTCCGCTACTCTCTTAATGTTTGTTGTCAAGTGCAGCGCGCGCATCGACAGCAAAAGACAAATGTTAATTATCAGCAATGTCAATTGCAGCTCGATGACATTGCTGTCAACTTTTTTCTTTAATGTTAATCAAGGCGTTTATATAGAAAATACAACTTAAGTTGCGACTGCCTGAATTTTTGTAAAGAGAATAAGGGAAATAATAGCAGCCGCAGCAACAATAACAACAAAACGTTTTAAGACAAACGCGTTAATTACATAAAATTAAGAGAGTGTTCGCTGGAAGTGATGGCTATCCAAAAGCAGCAGCAACAACCACTGTGCACAGTGGGGCAAGGTAAGGTAAGGTAAGGTAAGGCAACAAGTTAAAGACTTGGAAAGGTGTTTGAAATACAATGTCTAATAGACTGCGACCTTAGAGCGCCAAAGGCAATACTAACAACAATCTGAAAAACACCAAGTTTAAACATTTTACCTAATTAATGTGTGTTGGACGGCTTGTTTTCAACTAAAAATATGCCATTTTAATTGTTCTTGAACGTTGCCAAAGAGAACGTGTAAAATGAAGCAAAGTGGTAGAAAAAATGTATTAGAAAAACTACAATAGAAATGTAACTTTGTAAAGGCAAAGATTATATGCTCTTACTTGGTTGTAATAGTTTTATGTACTTGCATTTTGTTTCTTAAGGCATCTATTTTCGCGAATAATGTTTAGTTTCGATTGATTCTGCACATATAAAAATGTATACAAACTAGAATCTTTAATTTAAATTGATAAAAAATGGTTAGATACACAAGTATCTTATAGAGATGATTACATTTTGAACGAAGAGTTTCAAACCTTACGTAGGATAGCATCAAAGTAGAGAAGATGCAAATGAAAGAAAAAAAATTCTTAAAAATTTCGATTAGCATGCACTTGAACTTAAGCTCAGATCCAGAACGATTACTACATGGTCTACACGAAATTCGACTTCTCTTCTACCTATATTAATGAAACATAATGCTGTAATGTGGGAAGAACGGATAAATATATGTAAATTTAACCTATACTGTCGTTTTTATTTTACTTGAGTTATTCAGGTATGAAAATTGTTATGTTATGAGTTATGACAAAGGAGCTTGAAAATATTATCCCGTGAGTATACAAATTTTCATGGTCATCGGTAGAAGTTGATTTATTGCTCTCGAACAGATATAAAAACTATTTTCTTCTATATAGATTAGGAATTCAAATCAATATAGCACTATTCTATAGATATAACTTCGACATCTTAATAGCTATACCGATTTATAGCTTTACAAATCCATAGACAGACTTTACTAAAAAGTAAACATACTTGTTTTAAGAAAGTACAACTTAAAAGTGCGTCCAGACTGAACTGACAACACTGAAGACAACTTGAGTCTTCATGCCAAGACTAATTGTCAACAACAAGAACAAGTCAGAGTTCCAGAATACTCCAAAGCCGGGACCAGACCAGAGCACAAAGTACTTATAGACAACATAGTACATACAACACACAGCATACAACTAACAACAACTTACTGACTGGTTGTTGTTTGGTTGGATGGTTTGCTTAGGTTACTTCAAGACAAACAAGCAAACAAACAAGTTGGTCAATGCTTGGAGACACAACCGGCTTTTAATTAATTGCCTTTTTTAGTTAAACTATTTATTGTTGTTGTCATTGCTTTGGCACAAAACATATTTATACATATGTATGTGTAGAGTGTAACGTAAGTGTAGAGTGACTCCAACAGCTACAACTTTGTCATGTTTCAAGTTCAACGGAATCAAGTGCGTGCGTGTGGTCGTCGTAGTGGCAACATTGTCAACTTTGTGTCATGTAAATGCAATAATTTTTCAACATAAACTGCATAGTTATCTCATTTCTGGGTAAATCAGCTTCCCCCTTGTCTCACCCTCTAACTATCTTTCTCTCTCTGTAGATACAACTAGTTGCATGAGTAATACATCAGCTCATTGCATGACTCAGCGCTGCTGCCAAACTGCAATGTCTACAGTCTTTCTGTTTAAGACACACAATTCCCATTCCGATTTCCACTAGGCTAGGCCATGTGGCAACAAAAACAACAACAACAACAAAAGCTTTTGCCATATAGAAAACGAAATTTAGGTTATGCGCTAAACATTTTAATTAAGTGGAAAAATATTACGCCTTAATTCGGTCAACATTTGTGTAGAAATCGCAACAGACAGCAACAAAATGGAAAGCTCAGTACAAAATACATGCATAAAAAAAGCGAAACTTTGTATGTGTAAATGTAATTGAAACTGAGCACGATGTGGAAGTATTATTAAGCATGCAAGGCATAATGAAGTGGAAATATGAAACTCAAGAAAAATATAAATGCAGATACACGGGCAGACACATTGACGATCCAACGTGGCCTGGCAGGCACAAGGGAGTGCTGCTTCTCTTTAGATATACATAATACATTTTTGCATGCAAAAGTTGCAATTTGGAATGTTTGAAGACACTGTGACTGAAGTGACAAGGGTTTATTCATAGATTTAGAACTAAGCGGATAGAACTGTATCTTGGACTACATACATCTTGCGTCATTTGGTTGCAAGCGCCATATCAGTTGAAGTAAATGCGACCTCACGAATAGAAACGAAATGATGCATGACTGCACTTGACCTCTGCTGTTATAAACTAGATTTACTCCAAAAGCATGCCAATCTCAGACAAGTTTCCCTTCAGGACCGTTGACGCGGACGTTCCATCGACTGCGGTAATTGTTCACTTCAGAGCATCTGCATAAGACTGCAGTATCAACAGAGAGAAAAGACATGAGGATGTTAACTTCGTATGACGAAATTGATATCTAATATAAAATATCCTGCTTAATGATCTCCCTCGTTGTTTGTCTTGACTTTGGTGGCAATGTAGATGAAGTACTTAACAACATGAAAATTATACGGCCCGGTCCGCCGAGTGCCGCTACTCGGTTCTGGTAAAACGTCGAAGCAATACACATGGCAATGATCCACGTGGTGTCCCTGGTTAGCTACTTTAATTTTCGTCCAGTAGGGTAGTGTGCTTATGAGCGAACTCCTCTGGAAGTTTAATCACCGCGTGATAGACCTACCACAGTTAGGAATGTAGGAAGCCTCGAATAGGTAATGAAGGTAAAGAAGTTAATATGCAAATATTTCATCTCAGAACACAGCGCTCATAAGAATCTTCAATACCTAACCCAACACCTTAGTAAGAACAGTTTTCCGCAAGACTTTCAAGTTTTTTTTTTCGAAAAAGAACTACAACAAACATCGCAAAAACTGCAAAGGCAGCAAAAACTATAAAAAAAAAATTGAACGACAGACAGCTGAGCAAAGAGTTGAGTTATGCGTCGTGTTGCTGTAAAAAGGAAGCAGGGCGACGCACAGTGGATCCAGCTGACTTCTTTTTCGGCAAAAATCATAACTTTTGAGGAAGTAAAGATATTTTCAAAATTTAAAATGCATATAACAGAGAATGGTGAAGAGAGGGAGCTTCAAAAAACGGTAGTAAAGTTCGAAGCCAAAAGTTTATCCTTGCGCCTATAAAATGTGCTTTTTGCTTAATAAATCGTTAAAATTTTGAAAAACTGTTGGCAAGATGTTTGCTGTCTTTTTTGATCTTAGTGTACACACGTTCGCCAGATAGACAAAATAAGCACAATTTAGAGCATGGAATTTTTGCATGACATGCAAGGATAAGACATTTGCAGTATATAATATCGAACCTTACTACTGTTTTTTGAAGCTCCCTCTATACAGAGTTTATTTATCGCAGTTAAATTTTGAAAATATCTTTACTTCCTCAAAAGTTATGATTTTCGCCGAAAAAGAAGTAACTTGGATCCACTGTGCGACGGCGCGACAAAGAGACAAACACCAGAGACACATGCGCATGCGAAAAACAATTGAAGCGTGCAAAAGAACGAAAAGCCACAGAAAAGCCCAAGAAGCGGAGCGACAGAGTTGCCGACAGAATGAGCAAAAGCAAAAGTTTCAAGTAGCTGGCAGAGGGTAGAAAGGTAGATGAAAAGAACCCAGAGCAAAAACCGCATGAAAGAAAGGAAATTCATGTGGATGGGAAACGGAAATCAAAAGCTGATACAATGTTTGTTGTGGTTGTCTGTCTGCGTTGTTGTTGTTGCAGCAAAATGCTTTGCATATAATTTTTATGTGGCAAGCGAAGCAAAGCAAAAGATTGAAATTGTGTTAAGGTAGAAAAAAAAAATAAAAAATGAAACTCAAAGTAAAGCAAACTTTCAGAGTTGTATATAGTATATTAAGAGGTTAAAATATATTTATCACGTTGTTTATTTGCAGGTGTGAATGGAAACGTATGAAAGGGAGCAGGCAAATGAGGCCACACATAACCACAACAACAATGACAACCCTGCTTATTTTTCATAATTTTGTTTCTCACAAACACACACACACACACGCACAGTGGTTAAGTGTAGCGGATGACAAAAAAGGCGATACAGGAAATGTAAAACCAGTCAAGTACACCAAATAACCGCAACAAACGGTTGACTGTCCCCAACGGGGAGTTTTTATATGTATTTGTGAGCGTGTATGTGAACGTTTGCAAAGATAAGCGCAAATTGTTAAAGTAGATAGAGATATGAGCATATAGAAACTGGAAGCTACAGAAACCACGACACTTAAACTAGAAAAAAAGTTGGTAATCAATTTATTGTCGATTGAACAAGTCTTATTAGTCATTCGAACTATCAAAAATCATGCGAAGATCGATCATGTGTTACTATCGAAATAATTTACTCCAACAATGATTATGAAATTTTGGCAACATAAAGGTTTTAAAGTGGTTTGGAAGTTTCTAAGAAAATGAAGAGTGCACTCAAAGGCTCAGCACACTTAAATTAAACTGAAAGAAATGCTGACAAAGAATCGCCGAATTCCAAACAGTAGCATCAAAATGTAGGCAATGACTATGCGGAACGTGTCATAACCGGGAATTTAGGTAAATGATATCTAAACCTAGCATCATTCGTTTGGGATAGAAAATCATACTATAATAAATGTGAATACGTCGGGACCCGACAGAATGATACTCTTTACCCATTTTGCGCCACAATAGTGTGGACCTTGCTTCGACAAAATGTTGAAAATATTTTGTTTATTAGACACCAAGAGTAAAGATATCTAGAAAAAGTGGAATACTGCAGCAGTTTGTAGGAGGTGGCGTCTTTAATTGGTACATTATTGTCACAATCTTAAGATGTTTTCATTCGACGCTTATGTTGGGAGCCCTAACTTTGGTGAGTTTTAGATAGGTTCTCAAGATCATTTTTGGAAAAGAATCTATTGGCTGCCACATCTGCATTTTATTGGGTATAAGGGAGCTAAAACAGTGGACTATTTGCTCAACACTCGTTTTTAAAATCGAAAACTGTTGTAGGTAGTAGTAGCCCGTATTTAGATACGCACAAGTTTCTGCGGCATCGATATCGAAACTTTGACTCGAATAAGAGTATTCAGAGTACATACATAGTATGTATTGTGTCTGTCATTCATAAGCACGCGTTAACGGCGACGTTGACCTTTTCGATATTGGCACACACATCAAAAGCGCTTCAAGTGTGTTGCTGTGTTGTGTGTGTCAGTGTGTTGACGTCTTTTTTTTTTTTTGTTTAATAAAAGCAAATGAAACGGCAAGAACGAGGTTATCAGCAACGCACATCGCCGCACACTTGTACGGCCTGTCGTGATAATCATTCATAAAAATACGAAAAAAATGTTGATTATGTATGGGTAAAGAACGGTACTGATGGGGGGCAAGCAACAACAAGAGTGTGGTAGGCGGCAGTCAGAGAAAAGTACACCGAATTCGAATTCCATTCATGAAAAAACCCACACACATGCGCCGAAGCGTTGTCACACACACACACACAAACACACACAGTGAAACGAGAAATTCATTCATTCACAAAAAGGGGAGCTGCATGCGGCAGCGGGAGGCAATGCCTTAATACCGAATCAAGCGCTCTCAGTCAGTCAACGGTAAAACACTCAAACGGGTAGAGAGGTAAGAGAACAACAGCAACAGCTATGACTGAGTGCACCCACCACGCGAGGCGGGCAACAAAATCATGCACACACACACACACGCACGCACTCATTTGACTTGTGTTTGCGCAAACGAGACAGCATTAGTTTGGTTTTTGTTAATGAGCGCAAGCAGCTCCGCACGCTGCTACCTCACACACAATGCATTTTCAGCTAAAACTTTTGGTTGTTGCTTTTGTAGCTTGTTGCAACGTTTAAAAAAAACACTTTTTTATGTTTTATGCTTTATGTTTTACACTTTATACTCTTTGTCACTTGCTTTATCACACTTTACTTTATAACCTTTGTTTCATATATTTGCACAATTTGGTTTAAATTTCTAGCGCCCATAGCGGGGCGACGCGCAAACATTCCAACACACTTTTCGTAGTCAAAAATTATACAACTTGTTGCAATTTCTATAACTTATGCAGCACTTGCACTTTGTTTAGTGTTTGCGCATAAATTAACTTTGTTTTGCACTAATTTACATACCAATTTTCACTTTTAATTGCTCCTCAATGCGTACTTCGCGTGTATCGGCCATGTTGGATCCATAACTGCTGCCACTAACATTGCCATTGATGTTGCTGCTGTTTCTGTTGTTGTTGTTGGTGCTGCTTGGCTCGACAACAGCTACAATGTCTATAGCGTCGTCCTGCTCTTCGTACATATAGCGTTTCTTTTTTAACAGCATTTTGTTGTTGTTGTTGTTCTTGTTGTGCCGCAGTGTTGCATTTAGATTAGAATTTTTAATATGAACTTCAGTGGATTTTTTTTTTTTGTTTCATATGCTTATGCCGCTAGTTGCATGAGAATTTCTTTGATTTCGTATTTAAATGCGTTTAACATCACTTGCTTGTTATGCATAACACTTGCTGCAGCAAGACTAATTGCTTTAAAAACACTTGTGCGTTTGTATTTAATACAAATATGTGTGTATTTATTATGTGTAAAAGACACCTACGCGTTGCACTGTGCAAATCAAATAAAAAAAGCTACAAACGTGCGCCGCGCGCGGACACAACTTCTTCGCACGAAAACAAAAACTCGATTGATGGCAATGCCGGCTAAGGCGATTGTAGTTTTGCGCAAAGCATCGAGTAGGCGAGTCAGCGCGATAGCAGCAGCATCGATAGCGATAACATACGTACGCTGACGTAAAGCTGTTTGCTATGTTATTATACTTTTTGCACTTGCAATTTGGGAAATTTTTGTTGAAATTAAGTGCCAGTTCGCGAAATTTGTAGACGTTTAAAATTTAAACTTTAAATGTGTGTTTTTTTTATTAGTTTATTTTAAAATTCATATTAATACAATTTTGTTGCATAAGACCGTCTTGTTGTACGAAAATGGCCAGTTTTCTACATTCGTTCAATTTGTTTTTCCTGCGTATTTCATGTAAATTACGCGCTTTTCAGCTAGTTTTAACACATTTTTGGCACAGCAACTTTCAAACGACTTGCACACCGGTCAAAACTACACTAAATTAAATAGCTCGTCCAGCGGCATGTTTTGCCCATTCATTGCCAGCCAATGACGCCGCCAGACGGCAGCGGCAGCCATGCGCTGCATTTACATTTTCCTCGTTTTAGTGTGTTTTTTTTTCGTGTTTCCAAAATTCATGAATGAAATTGAAAACGACTCACACAGACACACAAATACCGCACCACATGTTGCGCGTCATTGCATGCACTAGCAATGCTGGCGCCGCCGGCAGCGGAAATAAAATGAGCAACAGAGTGCAAATTCCAGGCATAACTGACTCTTATATGCGCTACTCATGAATTCTTTTAAATATAATTCACATAGAGTGACAACTAACTTTTCGACTATAAAAGGAAATAAATTGGTAGTAGTAGGAATTAGGTATATGTAAATTTGCACGTGAGAGTCGTATGTCTTCAATATGACAAAAAAAAAAGAATACCAAAAATAAAGGTTCTTATTTTGATTATATCCTTAGCATTATATTTAGTGTAATATATCATATCATAATGTTTTATACTTACAACTTCAAAAGGTTCAAAAATTTACAATGTTTTTCTCTTTTTTTTAAATTTAATTATGCACAAATACCTATAACGAAATAAGAACAAATTATGTTTTTCAATATGTACATCACATCTGTTAAAGAAACTTCTATTAAAAATTTAAATATAATAGAAACTGTCATAACTCAGATAAGAGATTTCTCAGTTTATGATACAAAATTAAACGTTATATCAAAGAAATCTCTTCCAAACGGATGCCAAATATCATTTTAATGCGAATTTCAGTTCAATAGCAATTTGGCAAAGTGTCAAAAATATGTTGAAGCGCGTGGAAAATCTAAACTCAGAAAACTTTAGACAAGACCGTCTAGAGATTTCTGGCACACATTTGAATATCTTGTTTACTCTACGCTTGAGAAGAGAATACACGTTCTTTGCGTCTTTGGACTTATGACAGTATTAAATTTCTGTGGTCATATGGAAGAGTAGCTTAAGTCGACATAAGGAAATATTGAGTTATTGCTTTCTGGAGCTTTATAGATGTGAATTTTTTAAAACTTGTACATTTCTTCTTTGACAAACTTAAATAAACGGTTGGTAACCAACTAAGGCTTTTCCGCACGTCACGTTTTCCGTATCAAAACAACCGAAATTAGCTAGCAGAAATTACAACAACAACAAAATGAAACAAAAATTTCGAAAATTATTTACTCTTATTATTCCTCTGGCGACGCAACTATAGCGACTAGAGTGCTCAAATTCTATAGGAAACCCTTTGAAGACATTCCCAACACAAAAACTTCGCTAAATCGCCGGAAAAGTTGTCAGAGTGCTTAAATCGGTGAATAACATAAAATTGGAGATTTTAGTTTTTTTGCCAATCCCAATACTTTTTTGCGGAAAAGTAGAAAGGAACGGTGACTTGTAATGACTTCTATAAAGTTCTAGAGCGCAATAACTCAACATTTCCTTATGTCGACTTAAGGTACTCTTCCATATGACCACAGATTCAATGAGCTAATGAATAATTTTTGTCGTTTACTTTCTTCTCTTTTCGCCATATGCCCTGCTCTGCAGATGTAGCGCATAACTATTTTACGTGGGCGTTCATTCTATAAAGACAGAGGAAGCGGAGCAAGTGAACTAAGTAAACTACTACATAAAAAATACACAAACAAGGCAGTGAATTGTGAAATGTATTCATTCACACGGCAACAGCAACAACAACAAGAGCAACAAGAACGTTTGGCAGCAGAAGCGTCAGCGTCGGCGTCGGCGTCATGCGTGCGCTTTGTTTATCACTTGCTCTGTCTCCTATTGTCTGCCTCATTCATTCATTTTTACGCACGGCAACAGCGACAACAACAACAATTAGAGAGCCACACACGCACTTCAAAAGTGTCTTATCAGCACAACTGCTATATCGACCACCATTCATTAGGAGCGCCTCCAATAAGTGGAAATGCATTGGCTGTTTTTATACCCTGCACACAAAGTGAAAAAGGGTATTATAGACTTGTGCATTGTATGTAACAGAATGAGGCAGAAGGAGGCTTGGGATATGTTCCATGGGCAAAAATGATCGGAAGCAATAGTCGAGTCGATTTAGCCATGTCTGTCTGTCCGTCCATCCGTCTGTCTGTCTGTCCGTGTTGTAACGTGTTTCTCATCGACTATAAGAGTTAGAGCAAAAAAATGTTACCAAAAGCTGCGCATTTTCCAGGAAAAAAGCCGATTCGTGTCTCACGCCCTTCCCCCCATAACAGAATTACGCGGTTTACAGCCGCTCCGTTGAATCTGTAGGGTTTGGGATCCACTATTTAAAACTACAATTCCAATGAAAGAAATACATCAGGCCGTAACCAGGTAATGGGTTTGAATGGCCATTTAAGAAGAAGAAGTGATGTGAGCTAGAGTTACAAAATTCCACCCCCCCCCCCCCCCCCCCTCCCCCGCAATAGATTTACGTTAATTACTGCCACATCCCCCCAATATATTGATTTGAAAATTGCCACATACATTTATAAATGTATTTTTGATCTATGTTACAAAATTCAACGACATTAGCCTAAGCATACTGGAGTTATGGGTATAAAAGTTTTTTTAATTTTTGTCCCCATAATAGCCAACTTCTCAATTGTCAATTGGAACTTCCCAATAGGAAAATGTTTACAGTCATATTGATCTTATGAATAGAGATATAAAAGTGGATACTTCCGTTCCCATCTTACCGTATTTAGTGTTTATAGAGAAAAAGGGTACAGGGTATTCTACTGTCGGGCACCGTCCCGACTCTCTGCATCAAATTTTACTGCTGCTGCCGCTTCCGCATGCATCTCTCTCGTTCTCTGTCATTTGCATTTCGCTCAACGAAACGTAACCAACGTGGGAAGTTGAAGTGCGTGTTGGTGTTTTTGTTGTTGTTGCGGCTGTTAGTCAAGTGCCTTGGCTCCAGCTGTCCATTGCCGGCCGTCGCCGCCGCAGCCGTCTTTTTGTCCGCGTCGCCTTGCAAGTGTAGGTGACAAGTGAAGTTGGCTGCGGCTGCGTCTGGCCCAATGATAAAAATAACATTTTGTGGTTGCATTTATTTAGATGAGTTTTGAGACCGTTTTTTTTTCGTCTCGTTTTTGTGAACTGTCTGCAGCCGCTACAGAGGCGTAAGAGGTTATATGAAGTTTGTGAGAAGTTATGTAACAACCAAATGTTGTTTTTGATGATAATTTTTTTTCAAAGTCGAGTCAAAACAGTTGGCGGTTCTATGTACTTACATTACCTGAAGATGTCTCTAATCTATAATTTCCACATTTTCCACTTCGATTTTTACAGATTCTTAAAAATACAAATTGTGTACAAGTCATATTGCGTTTTCTTAAAGCAAGTTCATACTAGCTTTTAATCGACCTTGGATGTTCTTCCACCAGCCTTAACTTGGCATTAAATTGAGCTAACAAAAAATGTGCTTACTAAACAAATTCGCTAGTAGCTGGAAATGTCTTAAAAAACCCTCTTGAGATCAAGTTATATCTCAGGTCCATTCAAAAGTGAAAAGTAGGGAAACGGGAAGGAGAATAGCTTTTCACGGGGGTTGGCGAGCGAAGCGAGCAGGGGGCAGAGCCCCCTAGTAAATCTATGTACATAAAAATGAATGTCTGTATGTACATACATATGTCTGAATCCATTTTACTCAAAAACGGGTCATATCTGTAGTGTACACTGTGTATAAGAAAGAGGCAAGGACGCTTGCTTGCGGTAAACCGACAGTAATGCCGGACTCTTCTGATAGTTCTTCTTTGACAAAAACTCTGATTGGCCATTTTTTCAATGGACCAATGTACCTCGATCTTTTACTTAAGGAAATATACCCAAAAATCCGTAAATTTAATACTAAAAAAAAAATTAATTTATTATAAGAAAAACAAGTATATATGAGAATGAGTGCCGGATAGTTACTATTTGGGGCAATTAAAGCTTAAACCGTTTGGGAATTACAAGCTTACAAGTGAGAAAATTGTCATCTTTGTGTTTTTTTTCTATTAGCTGCACTAACACATAGTGCAATAGGTTTGTTGACCTTCGGGTATCGTCATAAGCAAGTGTCCTACTTTTTTGGGGTGGGAAATCCGTGTCCGTGTTGGTCTAAGTTTCTCAGAGACTATAAGATATAGAGCCACAAAAATTTGACCAAGAGATGCGCATTTTCCCTAGGTAGAGGGAGGGCCTGGGTTCTGGCGGAACAGGGTGATGATAAAAACCTGCACCAGTGAATGAATGTAAATCAGCCTCGGATAGGAGCACCCCTAAATTTGATGACCCATGCAAACGTACAAAGGACTATGATTTGAGGGTATGCACCTGGAATGTCCGGACCCTTAATTGGGATGGTGCCTCTACCCAACTGGCGGATGCTCTGAGGATGTGCAGAGCAGACATTAGCGCCATCCAGGAGATGCGATTGTTGGCCAGAGATTACGCAACCATGTCTCCCGGTTCACACCAGTGAACGAAAGGCTGGCAATAATCCGCATCAAGGCTAAATTCTTTAACATCTGCCAAATTTGTGCGCACGCGCCAACGGAGGACAAGGACGATGCGACCAAGGATGCGTTCTATGATAGACTGGAGTCTGTCTACGACCGCTGCTATCCATAAGGCTACATGGCTGTCTCCTGATCAATCTACACGCAACCAGATTGATCATGTTGCGATTGATGGAAGCCATACATCCAGCGTGCTTGATGTTCGTACGATCAGAGGGGTCAACATCAACTCTGACCACTACCTTGTTGCAGCCAAGGTTCGCATGCGTCTAAGCAAGCGAAGAACGTGCGATCTAGTGCACAGCGAAAGCTGGACATCACAAAGCTGCAATCACAGCAGACTGCTGAGGCCTTTTCCGCTCAGCTCTCTGAGCAGCTCACCCAACCTCCCTCAGAACCTGATAGCGCCTAGGGACTCTGCAAGCATATATCCCACTCCTTGCATTCCGCCGCGGAGAACGTCCTTGGATTCCATCGCCCACTGCCGAGGAATTAATGGGAAGTTAGGAAGTTCTTCCAAAAAGTCAAGCGTCTGAGGCTTGCTCTCGGGCGATGATGATGACAATGCCGCCTCCGGAGTTAATTTCCCGATGTCCCCAATTATAGACGACGGCGTGGATATACCGCCGCCTAGCTATGACGAAGTCAGGGTCGCAATCAAGCGGCTCAAGAACAACAAAGCATCTGGTGCAGATGACCTGCCTGCTGAGCTGTTCAAGACTGGAGGCAATGAGTTGACTGTCTGCAGCCGCTACAGAGGCGAAAGAGGTTATATGAAGTTTGTGAGAAGTTATGTAACAACCAAATGTTGTTTTTGATGATATTTCTTTTTCGAAGTCGAGTCAAAACATTTGGCGGTTCTATGTACGTACTAACATTACCTGAAGATGTCTCTAATCTATAATTTCCACATTTTCCACTTCGATTTTTACAGATTCTTAAAAATACAAATTGTGTACAAGTCATATTGCGTTTTCTTAAAGCAAGTTCATACTAGCTTTTAATCGACCTTGGATGTTCTTCCACCAGCCTTAACTTGGCATTGAATTGAGCTAACAAAAAATGTGCTTACTAAACAAATTCCCTAGTAGCTAGAAATGTCTTAGAAAACCCTCTTGAGATCAAGTTATATCTCAGGTCCATTCAAAAGTGAAAAGTAGGGAAACGGGAACGGGAAGGAGAATAGCTTTTCAAGGGGGTTGGCGAGCGAAGCTAGCAGGGAACAACAGAGCCCCCTAGTAAATCTATGTACATAAAAATGAATGTCTTTATGTACATACATATGTCTGAATCCATTTTACTCAAAAACGGGTCATATCTGCAGTGTACACAGTGTATAAGAAAGAGGCAAGGACGCTTGCTTGCGGTAAACCGACAGTAATGCCGGACTCTTCTGATAGTTCTTCTTTGACAAAAACTCTGATTGGCCATTTCTTCAATGGACCAATGTACCTCGATCTTTTACTAAAGAAAATGTACTCAAAAATACCGTAAATTTAATCCTAAGAAAAAAAATTTATTAATTATTAGAAAAACAAGTATACATGAGAATGAGTGCCGGATAGTTACTATTTGGGGCACTTAACGTTTAAACCGTTTGGGAATTACAAGCTTACAAGTGAGAAAATTGTCATCTTTGTGTTTTTTTTCTATTAGCTGCACTAACACATAGTGCAATAGGTTTGTTGACCTTCGGGTATCCATTTCTTCAATGTACCTCGATCTTTTACTAAAGAAAACATACTCAAAAATACCGTAAATTTAATCCTAAGGAAAAAAAATTATTTATTATAAGAAAAACAAGTATATATGAGAATGAGTGCCGGATAGTTACTATTTGGGGCACTTAAAGCTTAAACCGTTTGGGAATTACAAGCTTGCAAGTGAGAAAATTATCTGTGTGTTTTTTTTCTATTAGCTGCACTAACACATAGTGCAATAGATTTGTTGACCTTCGGGTATCGTCATAAGCAAGTGTCCTACTTTTTTGGGGTGGGAAATCCGTGTCCGCGTTGGTCTAAGTTTCTCAGAGACTATAAGATATAGAGCCACAAAAATTTGACCAAGAGATGCGCATTTTCCCTAGGTAGAGGGAGGGCCTGGGTTCTGGCGGAACAGGGTGATGATAAAAAACTGCACCAGTGAATGAATGTAAATCAGCCTCGGATAGGAGCACCCCCAAATTTGATGACCCATGCAAACGTACAAAGGACTATGATTTGAGGGTATGCACCTGGAATGTCCGGACCCTTAATTGGGATGGTGCCTCTACTCAACTGGCGGATGCTCTCAGGATGTGCAGATCAGACATTAGCGCCATCTAGGAGATGCGATGGACAGGACAGGGCTGCTGCGTAGAAGCTGACTGTGACATCTACTACAGCTGCCATGCGAAGCGCCACGAATTTTGGTGCGGATTGGTTGTTGGCCAGAGATTACACAACCGTGTCTCCCGGTTCACACCAGTGAACGAAAGGCTGGCAACAATCCGCATCGAGGCTAAATTCTTTAACATCAGCCAAATTTGTGCGCACGAACGATATCAGCATGGAGATCAAGTGGAAATTCACTATTGCCAATAGATGCTACATTGCCCTCAGCAGGCAAATGAGTAGTATAGATCACTGTCGCGAGACGAATTTAACACTCTATAAGCACCTCATCCTTCCCGTTTTGCTTTATTGCGCTAAGGCATGAGTGATGAATCAATGTGATGAAAGTGCCCTTGGAGTGTTTCGCTGTACTTCTTCAATTAACATTCTGCGGCTCCGCTGACTAGGACATGTTGTGCGTATGGATGAAGAAGCTACTGCGAGAAAAGCCGTTAATGAGGCTGTTGAAGGAAAGCGAAGAAGGGACAAGCAAGATCAGGCAGCGAGCACAGTAACTATCTATAGTATCACCGATTGGAAAAGCAGAGACACGTAAAGGAGTGCTTTAGGGCTTTACCCGGTAACCGGTTGTTATGGCCAGTTAAGAAGGAGAAATTCAATTCCTGATAGCCAAGATCCTGGGCTATAACACCAAATCCGCTAACGCACAATAGATTTCTCGAAAAGAGCACACTGACATTAGTGAAGCTCAAAGAACTGCCTTAGCTAAGCAATTCATTCAGAATTGCAGAGCGCACTTAAAAGCGAACTTGGTGTCCCAAGCTCTATTAAGCGCCACGAGTGGTAAACGAGCAGGCCTTATAGAGGCAATGCCGCTACCAACGCTACAAAATACCGCCAATCCTACAACTTATTTTCTAAAGCCTGTAGACAGAGTCCACTCTTAGATAACTAAGAGTTAGTTGGCCCAGCGGACCAACATACGAGCGTTTAGCGAATGTCTCGCACAAAATATTGATCAAAGATCAAAGAACTTCCAAATATCCTCCTAAACCAGTAGCTTATTCTCTGTGCATCCTATCTGGAATTATTCAGTTTGTATTCTAATCCAAGTTTCTCGTAATGCCCAAAGCTGATTTGATTTTTTTGATTGCACGATTTGTGACGTCACATTAGGCAGAGGGGGTTGCCTAAATGTGACTATTTGGGACAAGGGGGAGAAGGAGTTTCAAAATTTTCAAAATTTTGATGACTTCATTTCTGAACAGACCCTCGTGATCCTAACTCCTCAACCCTGCGAATATGTTTTCGCTGTCGCTACACTTTCTTTTTCACTTCCGTCCAGTAGGAAAAATAGAAAGAAGTTGTAAGGTGTCAAAATTACAGCTCTTTTAGAGCTGATTATCGTCAGTTCCTTATCTTAATAAGCCTTTAAATTGGTTAGGAAAATATGGGTAGTGTAACAAAAAGTCGATTTTCCTTAACTTTGGAGCTCTTACTGCTTTTCTTTACAGCAATTTATGTGTTTTTGTGGTCACTCTTGGTTATCTTTATGGGTTTTTGAGTGAGTTCGTGTTTTGGCATTTGTTTAGCTTCCGTTATTAGGGTTCATTTTCTTTTGAGTTACAATAAAAAACATTTTGAATTTGTTTAAGAGTTTGATTTGTGTTGAATTTATCACATTTATTTGTAAGATTAACTTTTATTTAATTACAATACGATGCATAAATTTGATTTTGTACGACATGAAAACCTACATATATATTTCCATATTGTAATTTATTAACATATTTTTTTTTTTATGATTTTGAATTAATACTCTTTGTTTTACACATAAAACGACATCAAGTTTATTTTACATGTGGGCTTTATAGCTTTTTTGTGTGACTTTTGTTATTTACAAATATTTTTTGATTTTTTGTGCATTTCTTTGGAAAAATAAATTTAAAAACTGGAAATACATAGACACACATACACATTTAGTAAGTTTAATATATGTTTTCGTTAGCTTAAAATTCTGTTTAATAAACATTTAGTTTAAAATATGACTTTGATTCTTGGCTTATTTTGCTAGATACGTTTTTGCTGTGGGAAATGTTTCAAGAAACTAGCTTAAACTATAACTGTAACTAGTCTAAACACTTAAAAAAAACTATTGTAGAACCTTTACCGTTTTAGTAGCTCAGTAGTTAGAACTCAATATTGTTCATAGGACTTTTTTGTACATACATTTTTGCGCCTTATCAAAGCTTTCGAAAGTTGTATAATTTTGTATTTTGGTCATTATAAAAACTCTTTTACTTAAAAGCTAACCAACATAAAAACGACTAGAACTGTGCTGAGATAACATAAATATATCATGAACTACTTTTAAAATTGAAAAATTTCTACTAAGTAGCTTCAGTGCCGTTTACCGCTAGTTTAATTAATCTAAGCATTATGTAGCACATCTTATACATTTCGAGCTATAGTGCCATAAAATCGTTCCAAAAATAAATTCTTCTGCAAAATTTCCATCATCCTTTTCCGGCAACCTGGTTGCTTAGACCCAATTACTGCGCATAGGCTATAAAGCGTCGTTATGGCTCTTTGAGATAGTTGTTTCAATTTGATCGATGCGTCGAAATGAGGGCATATATGTGGCGCTAGTTTGCGTAACTATCGAATTGTTCGAGGAACTCTGGAAATAAAAAAGTTATTGGCAGGCGAGTTTTGGCTTAGAATTGCAAGTTGGGCTTACCTTCTTTTGTCTGTAGGAACGTCCGCGCACTCTTGTGGTATTACGTCTTACTGGATTTACTGTAGTGGACTTTTGTGAGAGACGTACAGAGCTGAAGGTACTGCCACGATGACCGCGCCTTATCTGTGGCGATGGCGTGCCAGTAGCTGAAAAAGAGATTGATTAAGATGGTGAATCAAGTTTAATACTTTTCATTGGAGGTGATTTTTAACTCGGCGGCTCCCAAACCCTACGCACAACCCATTTAGAGCCCAGCTAAGGCTTCGCTACGCACATTAGTTCGGCTACCGAAGAGAATCTGCCAGGAGAGCAAGACGAAGTACATGCTTTCTTCGAGTAGAGAGACACAGCGGTTGGACTCCCAGATTGATGTTGAAAACTATACTGTTGTCAAGGATTTCATCTATCTTAGCATTATCGTCACGATGAAAAACGATGTCAGCATGGATATCAAGCGGAGATTCACCCTTGTTAATAGATGTTACCCTGGTCTCAGTAGGCAAATGAGTAGTCAGACGAAACCAACACTCTATAAGACGGTCATCCTTCCAGATTTGCTTTATGACGCTGAATCATGGGTGACAATGCCCTTGGAGTGTTTAAGCGGAAATGCCCTTGGAGTGTTTAAGCGGAAAGTATTCCGTAAGATCTGTGGCCCTTTACGCGTTGGCAACGACTATCGCATTCGATAGGAAAACGAACTCTAAAAGCTCTACGATGACAATGATATAGTCAAGCGAATTAAAATCCAGAGGCTCGCTGGCTAGTTCGTGTTGTGCGTATGGATGAAGAAGCTCCTGCGGGAAAGGTCTTCAATGCGAGTGTCGAAGAGAGACGACGAAAGGGCAGTCCATGCCTCAGCTGGAAGGACCAGGTAGTGAGCACACTAGCAACCTTTGGTATCACTGACTGGAGAATGCATGTGGAAAACAGATATGGCTGGAGGAGAGATTTACATTAGGCCGTAACCCGGTAACGGGTTGTTATAGCGATTTAAGAAGAAGTGAACTCTATGATATAGTTCCTCTATCTTTTTGAACAAGGATTCAAACCGAAACTTATTTCGGATACGGTCACGATTACGGTGGTACCGTACTATTGATCCGGTAAACGGTTTTATATCTTTTTTCAGTATTATCGGTTTCAATTTGATTCACCCATATATGTTTGGGTTTACCGTTTATACCGGTTACGAAACCTTCCTCCGAAATTCTTAACGTTTTAAGTACTACTAAAAGACACAGTATACTTACGAGTTCCTGCTATGGTAGTGCTGCGCTTGCTGGCCTGTAACATGCCAAATACCACGGCGCTGAAGGAACCATGATGTGAGGTCTGCCGCTGTAGATTCGGGGTCTGTGCCAGAGGTATGCCAGCAGGCAGACGCACTGGCGATATAAGCTGACTTTCCGTAATGCCCTTGGGATGCACATAGAAGGTGGTCATCATGCCTTTGCCCTTGACATTGATATCGCCGCGTTTCTGAGAGGCAGCAATGTTTAAGGACTAGGGATTAAGATTACATGTGAAACAAACTTACCACACAAGTGTAGCCACGCATGCGCAGCAGATCCGCGGTATTGGAAGACACCTGCACGCGCCAGTTCTCGCCCGTCGAGTCCATGCGTGAGGCCACATTTACCGTATTACCCCAAATATCATAGACGGGCTTACGTGCGCCAATAACGCCACTAACCAAGGGTCCACTGCAGATGCCCACGCGCAGCTGAAAGTTATTAAAGGCATCGCCATTGATCTCCTCCAGCTTTTGCTTCATGGCAAAGGCGAACTCCACCAGATCACAGACGCTGTCCTCAGATGTCTCACCGCGTGCACGCAAATGCTCGGCATTGAGGCCCGCCGCAGCCATATAGGTAGCACCCACAGTTTTGATTTTCTCCACCGAAGCGAAACGCGGCTCCTCCAGCAATTCATCAAAGTCGCCTGCAGCGGGAATAGGAACATAATTTAAGCTGTGTGCGTGTTTTGTAAATTTAATTAATTGACTTACATATAATCTCATTGAGTATACGTATGCAGGCCTTGCCATTGTCAATGTCCTCGGAGTAAAAGTCCTGGAAATTGGGTATGGAGGCAAACATAACACCGCACAGATTATGCATCTTAGAGTAGAGCTCGTCTGTGTGCTCGTCGGACAGGTAATAAGCGGCCACATGGTCCGGCAAAATGTTCTGTACATAATGGGCATTTAATTAATGATGGACAAGCTGTCAGCTGGTGAGTATTTGGGGCTGTGGCAGCCCAAAAAGGCCATTTGGCTTACCTTAATTAATGTGTCGTTGAGCGCACGATTGGACTTCATGTTGGTCAGTTCACGCTCTGCTTGTTCCTTCCATATAAAGTCCAGACGCGAGGTGACCTGCAATCAAAGTTAAAGCGTTTGTCGGACACGAAATCAGCAAATCCCACGCCTTTTACTCACCTCCACCAGACGCGCATGATAGCAGACCATGACCAAAAAGGATATCAACAGTATAAGCATTTGCACGCCCAAGGGCATGCCCAGGCGAGACAAGTCTCCCAGACTAAAACTCTCGCCGGTATTGAACTTGAGCACAATTAATGCCGTATAGAAGCCCACCATGCCCAGGGCCATGATTGCCTTTACCAAGTAGTAAAGCTTCAGCGCTGTGGCCAAGCTAACCAAGCACAGCACCCAGGTGAAGACAATGTACTCGGGATGAGCACACTGACCTTCCCCATAGTGCCGCAAATCATAGCTGATACTGGAGCTGTTCAGGGCAACGCTATGCCCATTGTTGGTCAGCGTATAGGGTCGATGTGTCTGCTCAAAGTGCTCCAAGGGCAGCGGTGATTGTGTTAAATTCAAAGCATTTACCAATGTCTGACGCACAAGCTCATCGGCGGGCGCATGCGTAAAGTTCTCCTGTAGCAGTGCATCCACAAAGTTGCTATTCGTTGACCCTATGCCCGTGGAAGTGTTGATGGTAATGTTGTGATGTATGGTTGCCGAGAGAAACACATTCAGCTTGTATTCCTTGTCCGCAGCAGTTGCATTGGCCATATACAGTGATCTAAAGATCGATCTGTCATCATCCCCTGTGCCATTATATGTAGAGGAGGGACACAATATCAGACCAATGGCACTGAGCATGCACATGGAAATGATGACACCACAGATGAATAAGGTGCGCCGCTGGCGTTGGTGCACCAACTTGGCGGAGTTGATCTTGAGGCAGCGAGGCAGGCCTGTATGAGAGAAGGGCAAGATTATGGTAAGAAAGAAGAACTCTTTGGAAGCTTATGCGCTTTAAATGAAAAGAAGCTACTAAGGCCATCAAGCGTTGTCAACGTTTCTTGAGGCAGTTATATTGCGTTTCGTTTTTCAACCCATTAAGTTCATTGCTGAGAATGAGAAAAAAAAAAACAACCTCATTCACTCACACTCACGACGTAAAGTCTTTTGCCTCTTTACTGTTACATATTCTTTGCTTACTTTTAAGTCTAGTATTCGAAGGGGTGTTGAATTAAACCACATGTGATCATGCAATTCTTCTTGCCGCTAATCGTGAAGTCGGTGATAAACCAGAAAACTCTTGTCATTAGGTGTAACATTGAACTCAGAAGGCAAATAAGTAGTAGAAGCAACTACCGCCTAATAATAAGATCTGGCCAAGAAGCCCGGACTATTAAACAAATCGAGAAGGATTCACTTGGAATGTTTGAGAGGAAGGCTTTCTGTAAGAACTTACGAAGTGTACGTTACGTACGTTACGTGTACGAAGAAGCTACTTCGAAAAAAGTGTTTTGACGTGTTCGTTGGTGGCGTAGGGCGAGACTGTGTCTCTGAAGAAGCGACCATGGGAGCGCAGGGGTTCAGAATTGAAGAATCAGCGCGCAATGCTGATAAGCATGAAAAGGAGGCTACCGTAACCCATATCATATCCAGCTAAAAGGAACAGAAACCAATCCGTTTATCTATAAGTACACTTTAAAAAGAGTTTCTTATCCGAAATAACTCGTAGGTTAAAGTCCTCCAATATCGAAGGCATTTGTGTTAAAATATGTCACCGAAAAGTGCCCTTAATAATACCAGGCAAACATAAAAATTGGCATCGTTTATCCGAGTGAGCTTTGTTTTTTGTTGGTAGCTGTTGTTCTAAGCATTCGAGCGAGTGGGTTCAAAAGTCCAGGGTGAAAAAATATGTTTGGGTTTTTTCATATCTGTCACTTTCAAAACTCTATTGTGAGGCACCTTGAAAGTCCGGCTCCAGTTGCAAAAGTAACTGGTAATACCCAACCCATCTTTTGTATGACATGACTGTACACACTGCTTTTGTTGGCATGCTCAAACGCATGCATTAAGGTATGCGCCAAGCCCATTCTCAGCAATGAATAAAATGGAAATCAAAGGGAAAGTTAAGCTTTTCGTTGCCAACGGGAAGTGTATTCCATAAAAAATGTTGATGCCACTTGTTTTCATTATAACAAAATGCTAATCTTTAGTAATCTCAAAAAATTTGAACAGATTTAAATAGCTTATATTGAGTCGCTGCAACCGACTGTACTAAAACTTTCGAACTAGCAAAACTTTATTCTCCAATTCCAGGTATCACATTTAAGATGCATTCTGTTTTGACTTCTGTTCCGTTCCGCTCTCAGGCAATCCAAGCAGAGTACCTCCACAGCAAAAACCTACAAGCTTGTCTCCAACCAAAGCATATGGCATAACAATTACTGTATATTCTATGCTATAACTCACCTGGAAACTCCTCAGCCATGACCAAGACACAGCAAAATGTCAGCACCAAGGTTCCAACCGCCAGACAAATGATGAGACGTGTGCAGCGCGGTATAATTATGACCTGGCAGAGGACCATAAATATCCAAATGACAAACACACACAACATATTCGAGCTGAACGAATCAAAAAAATAGCAAAAATCAATTAAGAACAGTTCATTAATTATGTTGCAGAGTAAATAGTACAATGGTAAATGACATGCCCATATTACGTATACGCACCGAAACATATCCTCACGCAGCTGACAGAATTTCTGCTCTTGGCATTTGTCTTTGAATTTTAAAGTCCACGGATTGAGATATTCGCGTCGTATTTCCTTATTCGAATTTATTTGTATATTTTGCTCAATGAATTCATCAATCTGTGGGAAGAGTTAATTGAAAATGGGAGTTTTGAGTGATTTTATTTGAAAGGTTTGATGCATAAGTTTTAAAAAGTACAAAGTTTGTTTCAAGGAATTTAGCCGCGTTTGGTCTGTTTTGTTAGTAGCTCTCGAAGGAATTTCAAAAGGCAGTTTTTTGCGAGATTTGAAGAGTGTGAAAAGGGATCCTTAAACAGTTTTGAGCGGTTTGACAAAAGTATCACCATTTCCATGTCACCCTTTGCATAATGTTTGGAGGTCTTAAAAGCAACATCTTTCATAGGGAAAAACAAGATCAAAACTCGATGTGCCTCTAGGCGGAAGCTAGGATTCAAGTTAGTTTTACTAAAATCAGGGCTAGGGAACTAATATCACTGGTTACTTTTCGCGTGCTGAATTTCCTTCACGCTGTGAGAAAACTTGAAGAATCTTGTACTACTTAGCTGGATGAGATAAACTCAGAGAAAGAGAGCCAAAGAGAAGCACTATGAATATTAAAGTATAGATAACAGGTAAAGTTGTAGAAATCGTTTAAAACAAGTTTATAGAATTTGGACAATTTGATGTGCTTACCTCCTCATCCAAAACGGTAACGGACACCCGATGATCCTGTTTGGCATCCACTAGTATGGAATCAGCGCGATTCAAGCCCTCCTCAGGACTATTTAGCTGAAATGGATAACACTTTAAATGGATTTTCCTCATTTCAGCAACAATTTGCTTACATTCTTAAAGGGTATTTCCGGTATCCAATCAGTTGTCGACTCATCCTCTATAATCAACCCTTTGCGCTCAACCGCCTCCGTTAGATTCTGCACACTGGCGCCATTGCGTGGTCTCAGCTGTTGCTCCAGCGGCGCTGACATCATAGCCGATGGCGATGATACAGTGGACATACCCGCAGGTGGTCCCGCACTGGCATTTACCATGCTACCACCAGCGCCACCATTACGCAAACGTCTACTATCCATGGGCACGCCCTCGACTACATTGGGCAACGAACTCAAGGATATGTTTTGCTTTTTCTGCAACAGCTGTGCCGGCTGTGGCGGCATGGCCACTGTCGCTCCATACTCCAAGCTGCCATCAGCGCTGATGCCATCGCATTCGTTGGCACTGCCGCTAACCGATATCGATTTGGGCACAGTCGTGGGCGCAACACTGGCGATGCTGGCGGCGGCAGCGGCATTATTGTTGAAGGCGGAGCTGCTGGCGGCCAAATGAGCGCTGCTGCGTGTGCCAAAACGTCGCTTGGGTCTGTAATTGTAAATGGAAAATGGTTTTGCAAAAGATTTCCTTAGACTACACTGAGAGAAATTTAAGCAGGTATTGCTTAGAGTTCATCAGTGACGTCATCCATGAAGGCAAGGGTTCTTAAACTGTGACGATTAGTAATAATGGGGTGGTGTGTTCCTAAAACGTAACTCACTACTATTGTCACTATTTCAAAGTGAATTTTTTGATTTTAACAATTTGGAACTTCTAATGGATTTAACACCACCATATAGTCACAGAGTTCCAAATCAAAACAAATAATTAGTGCCCATGACGTTAACATACCACTGCTACTACAAGCCAGGCATATGATGGCTAATGTATGTATACCATTTCGAGCGGAGCTTCAGCATCACTGTAAGCCTGGACAACGCTTGAGGATGGAAGGCGCACCATAATTTGGTACACGGATGTGTTTGACAATTAAGGTGCAGCACTTGGTGTCGCGTTACCGCGAACACATCTGTCTGAATCTATGGCCATATATACCAGCGTGTTTCAGGCTGATTGAGGCCATAGGCTGATTTTCAGACATAAACCCAAACAGTAATTACCAGAATAGAGAAGTAGCGATACTATCAGATAGCCATGCTGCTCTAAGGGCGGCCGCACGAACTGGAATAAACTCCAGACTGATTCGGTATACAGCGCATCAAACTAGATCTTTTAGGATACGCAATTCCGATAGAACCAGCGCCCTTAAGTCAGTCATCAGAGAGGCCAAACAATTCATAATTGTAAAAGAATTCTGTCAGGTTATAACAGGTCTGCTTACTGAACACTGTAGGCTAAAGGGACATCTGAGCAAGCTGGCCATCATCAGCAACTTGAGAAGAAATTCTCGCAGCAAACCAACCCACATAATTAGGTTTATCTCGAAGATAGGACGGACATGGGAGTTGTAAGCTCAATAGCATAATAGATCTTTAAGGAAGGTGCAATATGCCCCAATAATAAACTCCTAATAGAAGAGAAGCAAAGTAAGCTATTTTATGAAATTATTTGAGAAAATAAATTATAAGTAGAGGATTAAAATACAAAGAAATATATTATCTCAAAGAGCTTGAAAAGGCAATTAAAAATATGTTCAGGATTTTACTTGATTAATGTTTGAATTAAAGAATATGAACTGAGTGTTTCTGAGATCTATGCACTCTCAATTCAAGCACATTTGAAGCACATTGCAAATCATATCATATGCTACTTGACAGAATAACTTTTTTTCTTTCAGTGTACTCCTTCGAACTTACCTGAGCGGTTCGGTGCGTTTGATCAGGTAGGTTTTGACATTTAGCATTTTGAGATGATTGTCCCGACTGCCGCCATTTCCGGGCTCCACTTCATAGGCATCGTTCAAGCACTTTAATGTGGCCTCCGAGATGTGTACGCGTCTGCAAGTGAAGTGGTTTATATTGGGGGAGAAGTAGCCAGTAGGGAGTGAGAAAAGTAGTGGGCGTAAATTAAATTCAAATATTTGCATACGTTTTCTATGATTGTGCGTAACTGTGCTATGCATTTTCTGCCTGTCTGTAAGGATGTGTGTGTGCGTGTGTGTGTGTGGGGGTGTATCTTGGTATATGTGCCAGTGTGTGTGTGTGGGGGCTCTTCGGGTTGCTCTGTTCTGGGCGTGTTGCTATGGTCTATATGCCTTTCATAATTGCTTGACTGGCTCAATGCTTGGTCCAACCGCAATTACATCAAAGCATTTTGCATTAAATTGAGCTTTGTTTCAGAGTTTTACTCTACTTCTAAAACGCTCCTCCTTTCCTTTGTTTTGTGGGTTTTTGCCGCCTGTTTCGCTTCGAGTATTTTGTTTTCCGAGGCATTGAATTTGTAGTTTCTCTTGTGGTCGTTGTTGTTGTCGTTATTTGTATCTTGTGCAAAAATTACTTTGGCAAGAGGACATGCCCCAAATTGGCCAATTAAAAATGTAGCCAACTAGGCTAAGATTGAATGCAGTAGAATTTGGTAGTCAGCAAAAATTTGTGGCTTATGGCTTGATGCCAAAAAATATGTCTAGTATGCGTTAGATGTCCGCTTTTGAACCACTTTGCACCCTCTTACTCGGTTTTTGCACATAAAACAATTAGAGTGAATCGATATAATTAAAGATATGCTTGCTCTTGACTTGTTATTATGGTTCTTTTGATGACGAAGACAAAGCAGCTGCTATGAATCAGACATTCGAAAACGTAAAACAATGGCATTGCATTTTTCACAGTAATTTGAGTAGTTTTCGCCCATTTTTGCGTATTTCATGAATGGGAGTCGTTTTGGTATATTTTCCACCAGCTCGAACTAAAGCATTGTTTTCCATTTCTATTAAAAATTGCCAAGTTTAGTTGGTTATTGCACCAACTCCAGCTAGGTTTGTATTTAGTTCCGCCTCATTTTTATCTAATTTGGATCAAGTTGTTAACTATATATTTGATTTGGTTGGGACCGCTTTTCGAAAAAACTTGATCCATCACTAACACCTACAATAAGCTCAATTACTTACTCAATATAAGAAGAATTTAGAATATGCAAAGCCATGCCTGCAGAGTATTGCGGTATTTCAATGGAATTTTACTGGTTAATTTTATTCACACTTCTCAAACAAAAAATAAGAAATGACTTCACAAACAATTTTTAATTTTTGATGTGATTTTTGAAAATTTAGCTAGACAAACAAAAAATTTTCGAATTTTTCTGGTATTTTATGGTACGTTCGGTATTTTTCTTACCTAATTCTCCTACGAATTCTCTGAATTTCTCTGTGATGTTTCCCATATATTTTCATAAAGTGTTCTTTGACAAACTTTACAAAATTTAAAATTTTCTAGTATTTTTTATACGTTTGACATTTTTCTAATAAAATTATACTACGAATTATTTGAAATACTTTGGCAAAGAAGTTAAGAAAACGAAATTCAAACAAAATCCAGATTCCCTTTTACTGTCGGAGAAGATGAAAAATCGGAGATGTCACTTCAATCCTCTAGATTGATCTGTCTTAAATACGTATCGTTCAAAATGCTTTCTGATATTTAGTCTCTGTCAAATATATTACTCGAAATTCGGTTGAAGAAGACTCTCAGATATGGCGTATAATGCACCTTTGTGTAGAAATACGCTGAAAAGGGATTTCTGACACGCCTCTTGTCCTCATTTCTTATATTTAAGATTCAAAAACGCTATTAAACAAATGGATGGGTTCCTCTATAAAAAGCTATGCACTCAAATCGCAATTTGCAGTTTGTTCAGTGATTTGCTTAACAGCCAAAAATGGAGCTTTGATTTGTCTTAAAATTACTTCGTTTCAAAGGCAACTCGAATCTTTGCATAAAATGTATGCTTATGAATATGGAATAATTCACAAGAAGCTCTGCCATTTGCATGCATCCAACTTCTACTTAAGTGTCCAACCAAGCGTAGCAGACTCTACTACGGGGATAAACGCTCCATGATAAGTACATGCAAATGCGAAAAGCTTTTGTGCATAATTTCGCAACTAATTTGCATGGTAAGCACACAAATACATACCACACACACACACAGATACACACACAGATACACACATAAACACACACAAGTTTAGTAAAAGATACATGTGCATTTGGCTTACCCGGGTATTCCGCCAGATTCCATATGATTCGCAATGATAACATCATTAGACCAGACATCAAAATGCCATTTCTTGTTTCCCAAAACACCGCACATCACCGAACCGCTATGTATGCCAATGCGCATGTTAAGGTCCACCTAGAAAAAACAGTTAGTGCGTGAATAAAAGCTAACAAAAATGCCAAGCACGCACAAACAACAGCAATAACAACAGCAGGAGCAACTGCAACTGCAACTGAAAAATGTTGCATACTTTCAGGTTGGCCACTATAATTTGCCATGCATGTGGCATGTTGCATACATATGCAAGAGCAACGGGATTTGCAACTGCCACTGACATGCAACCAATTTGGACAGTTCAAATGGCTGTCAGTCAAGTCTCTCCGTCTGTCCGTCTGATGGCCTGACAGCCTGACTCAGTCGAAGTACGCAGCAATTAAGCAACGCTTGGCGAAGTGTGGCCAATTATGCGAAACTTTGTTTCGTAAAAGAGGCGCAAAAATCCCGTTAGTCGACCACTGCGGCAACGTCAATAAAATGAAAAAAAAATCAGTTTATTTTTGTTGCAGTCGTTTGGTCACCATCCCAGACTGTGTGCTCGGAAATTGTAACCCACGCACACACAAAATAAAATACGGGAGCAGATCGATAAGTTTGTGAGTTTTAATCGATACAAATTTTGATTGATATACTTCTTAACCATTATTTATAGGAAAAGTTGAATAGTTTCTCAAAACAATCTTTGATGATGAACCTTTCGCTAAGAGTTTATATCTATTAACTAGTATTCACCTTGTCGTTGACATTCCAAAACTTAATACACGCTCTCATAACAGCTGATTACGAAAAAAAGAAAAGAAAACACGAAATAACAACGCTTGTGTGTGCAATGTATTTTGCTGTTGTTTTTTTACTTCAAATCAATTTTCACCTGACTAAAACGCAACGCATCAAGGTGCAACTTATATTCTGCAAACCGCAAGCATTTTATCTGTCGATTAGTATAGGTTTCACCTTAAAAAGTTGCGTTATTGCGAAGTAATCGGTACCACACTGATTTTTTTCTTAGCGCATGAATGATACTAGACACGCTTCGGATAAGGTGACCCCGAAGGTTGGCGACTTTCGCAAACGTATAAAGGATTATGATTTCACAATGAGCGTATGTATCAGGAATGTCCGGACTCTTAATTGGTATGGTATCGTTACCCAATCGCCAAATGCTCTCAGGATGTGCAAAGCAGATATAACTGCCATCCAGGAGATGCAATGGAGAGCACAGGGTTGCTGCGAGCTAGCATGGTAGTATGTAATACCAAATTTCAGTATCCTGAGAGGGGTCAACATCAACTCTGACCATTACCTTTTTATCATTGGCAGATTCAAAGATGCACATAAGCCGCTTCGCTAATGCAATCCGATCTTTGTATCTCTGAACGGAAAGGAACCCGACCAAAACTTACGAATATTTGACAGTAGTCTATGCCATTAAAGCTTGAAGTCACTGACTTCTTGATCCGCCCTCGTTCCTACATATGTTTGTGTGCATGCAAGCTGTCGCGTTGTGCCATTGGCTCTGCTCTGCTGAGATTTGCATACAAATGAATTGTCAACACGTCGCAGACATTGGGCCAGGTAGCAACAACAACAACAAGAACAAGAGCAAGCGCGAGAAGTTGCGATAAAAATAAAGCGACAGTAAAGTTGAAAAAAAAGAATCTGCAAAACAGCTGACAGTTAAAAATTTGAGGTATTAAATTTTGAAAAAATCACTGTTATTTTTCATCTATGCTGTTTGGTTGCTTCTATGTTGGCCTTTAAGTCGCGCTCAGACGACCAATTTTGTTGGACACCTTTAAGAGATGAATTTCTGTCTTTTTAAAGCGTTCTCTTCGACAATTTTATTACGGGCAGATGCGAAACATCAAAATATATGTGGATTGAAAGAATTTAGAAAGATTTGTGCCAAGTTTGATCAAAATCGGTTCACTATATTATATAGCTGCCATAATTTTACAGGCTAAAGTGTGAATCACTGTTGTCACAGTCACTCATTTCTTAATACATTCAAAGAAATAACCCATAAAGCTTTTATGCTATGCCACAATCACGGCATGTATGTGGCATACGAGTCGGCACGCCATTAGATGTTTTAAATCGCAATGTCATGCTACAAAAAAATCACAGTTATGAACTAATTATATTTAACAAAGCTTATCATTATTCGTTTAGAACGATGGAAATATGTGTGAGCTGTTTGGCCAAACTCGCTAGGTAAACAATTCACTCTGAAAATTTATTAGGAGACGGGCCTAAAGAGAAAACATTGGTACTCGAGCCACTCGACGAAATAATGGTTTTGCAAAATTTAATACCAGAACAACGTTTTCAAAGTATTCAAGATCTTGCAAATCGTCTAGCTGTAATGCTGCAGCACAGACGGCAGGGATCTGTTGTGCTTCAGGAAAAGTTATATTGCCTCCCACCATCAGAGCAACAAAAAACGCTAATGCATGGCAACACCGCTGAGTCCAGATTTTAATTGAACAAATTTTCAAATGACTTAAATGACTTGGAGGGCGACTTCCGACAAACACATCCCGTGATTCTGAGTGGATGAATTCAACGCATGCCTCAATAAGAGGGGGAAGAGGAAGGAGAACAGAAAGAGCAATATGTTCTTCTTTGAGTGGAACACGGGGGTTGGCGAGCGGAGCAAAACGAAGTAAGCGCGGTTAGCAAGTAATAATCATATGATCATTCACCATTCCCAAATAGTCACTTTTAGGCAACCGCACTGCCCCTAATGTGACGTCACAAGCCGTGCAAATATAATAACAATAATTTAAAATTTGATGCAAGATCTTTAATGCATATATTTGAATTTGAAAGAAAAGTAAACATTGCATGAAAATATAATGATTTTTCAGATTTCATTAACATTTTGATTGTGACGTCACGTTTTCGGAACACCTCCCTCCCTCTACGTCGAAAGTAGTTACAATTTGATGAACCCCACGCTCGGCGGTGACGTCATTTATGAACAGTCTCTCAAAACTTTTTCAATTTTTGGAAAAAGTTGCTTGAAACGTAAATAACCGAAATAACATTAAGTTAGAGCTTAGAAAAACTCACCGACCAATTGTTATTTGCTTACATGTATACAAACTTAAGATAAGCCCAGCGTTTTAATTTTTACAAAAAACATCCACAGTACAACGAAAATCATCCAAAACATCGATAGTTGCAAACATCGATTGTTTTCCAGCTTCAATGCGGCCCATAGATTGCTGTGTCCATGGGCCGCATAACAATTCGCGGGTAGCCCTATTTTTATGTGCATTTTGCAACACCATAATTATAACTTAAATGCTATTTGATAATTTTGCTCATTTTTGGTAAGCGACGCGTGCACGTGCCTTTAAATTCAGAACGTTTGAACGCGACTGAAAAATGACGCCCGCCCGAAAGTATGCTACAGAATTTTATCAATGCAAAGACAGAACTTACGTGCGTGTGCAAGCGCACATCCTTAATGGCCTTTATCATGTGCAGTCCTGTTTCCACGCTGCACACTGCATGATCCGGTCGAGTCTTCCAGTTGTCGCTCTCGAATTGCGACACACAGTAGTAACAATCGCCGAGCAGTTTAACACGGAGGCAATGATTGTCCTGTCAAGTGGCAGCAAGGCAAAAAGAGAATGTATGAGAAAATATTGTTGTTTTTTAATATATATTTGTATAGAGAGCATGACTATTTGAAACTGATGAAAAAAGGCAACGTTTGCGTGCTTTGTCATGAACATATTGATTGCTTGCAGTTGCGCAATTTTGATTTAATTGAAAAAAACTACAAACAGCATAACAAAAAAGAAAAACACTTTTTTCATCTTTTCACTTCACTTACCTCGGCAATGCGATCAAAACGCGCAAAAAGGTCATTTAAAATTTTCACCAGCTGCTGTGCGCTGGTTTTGCTGGCCAATTCGGTGAAACCCTGAGGGAATATCGTATGAAGTATACAAAATTAAATAACCAAACATCAATTCATATTGCAATTTGACATTTCGTATATATTACCTTGATGTCTGCAAATAATATGCTGACATTATCCATGGGATAAACATACAATTTGTTGAACTGCGTTTCCACCGTGGGATCAGTACCCTTGTACATTTCGCTGCGTATTTGATTGTTCACAATATTCGGTAAAACTGTCAAGACACAAGTAATGAACAAAACACAACACTTTATAGACAAAGATACAGAGCAACAACTAAAACAACAATCCGCATTTGTTAAGCAACGTCAAGTAACTAAAGAGTCTGTTGAGTGCCTAAGCATGTTATGACCCCTCCAGAGTCAGGCAGTCTAGGTGCATACGCCAAGTACCTTGCTCGGTAATGGAATAGTCGTTACCTGTAATTTGCTATCCCTAGTTACCTGCCTTCTTTATGTCTTCTACCTTTCACCTGTGTGCAATATTCTCGACTCTGCAGGTCTTTTGCTTGTTTTTAGCTGCACTTTTGATTAGCTGGCGAACATGAAATGGCTTTGGATGAGAACTGAGAGCGGTGTGTTGAGCGTTGCCAGCTTGAGTGAAAAGGATAATTATTTTATGCTTTGAGCATAGAAAAGGACTTAGAGCAGTTAGGTTAGTTGATTAATTTAAGTGTGAATCTCAGGTAATTTTGCGTCAAAAGAAAGTCCCACGTCTTCTGCATAATGAAATAAAAACAGATGAGCTGGCACAGGCTAGCCCTGAGCCAATCATGCATGACAGCGCTACAGAATTGGTTGGATGGAAAGCGGTCCACACAGACGTAATCTGCAAAGAATGCTGGAATGCCACCACTGAACAAATCACTTTGTGAAAGAACGTAAAACAATGGCCTTCAGATATCTTCTATGTGAAGTGTGTGTAGATCTACCTACGATTGATTAATCAAGAGACATAATAAATTTGGCCAATACGGACCTCATTGACAACACAACTTGCGCGGCCTGTCTTGACGTAGCCGACACGGATCGGTGCTTGCAAGTATACGAATGTGCATTTTGAGAAGTGACACACGCCACATGAGTGTGGTGTATACTCTACCTTTGAGTAGACTGCACGAATTCTTAAGAGTCGGATAAACTCTCCGTTTTAATGGGTGACCCCTGTCTACTCCATTTTTGTGTTCTAGTTCTAATTTCAACTGTACTTTCTCTCTCTTAACTTGCTCTATGGGGCATGGTTGCCTGAGTGGTAGGGATAAGCCAACTTCCTTGGAAGTCTCACCTATCACAAATCTAATCTAAATCAAATCTAAGTTATGTCCGTTTGTCTGTCTGTTCGTCCATATGACTTTACGCCACAGAGACCAAAAGAGCGAGCAACACGAAATTTTAAAATTTATTTGGGGTCCTATCTCCTTCAAGCTTCCTTCCAACATAGGACACGTGCAAAAGCTACAATCAGCAAGATTCATGTGAACAAATTTTTGTTACTTTTGGGCAAACCTCAACATATTTTCACTGCTTAGTAGTCGAGGGAATAGGGTATATAATGGTCGGGATGTTCCGACTCTAGCCAGTACACTTGACTCGACTATACTCCATCAACTAGAGGGCGATGCAGAAATGGAAGGCCACCTCCACCTCCTCTTCGCCGTTGTCATTTATGCAAAGTTCTTATATATAACGTGAAGTTCTTGCCTAGAGTACGCCATTGTTCTAAAAATTGTCTCTACAACGACTTAAACAACCGTTCTCTAAAAGGATTTCGGTATTTGTGCTGAGTATCGAGTGCTCATCATTATGCTAGTCTCCACAACAGGTTTACTCCAGAGTATTTTACCATCTCATTTAAAGATTTTCAACACTAATTAACCTCCTTGGCGTAACTCACGTAAAGTGCTTAAACCACCGGATTAAACACCTAAATGGGAGCCATAGTCCTGTTCTTTTATTATCATTTGTAAAAAATGAGCACAGTGAACACTTTCCTGTATATAGGGGTTTGGCTATATTTTCTATTAGAGGGTTACCAGATATGCTTTTGTTTTGTTGCATAGTGTAATTAACGAGTGAATTCGATGAATTGGCACCGTGGTAGTAAAGCTTACCGTAGATACAGTAGATTTAAATTAGACTTTAGATATGGTTATCTATAGCCCCGATCACTTATTAAAATATAATGTGTAATATCAACGTTATACGAAATATATTCCTGTATAGTTTTCTGATTTAAAACTGAAAACTTTAGAAATTTAGAGAAATTTAAACTTATTTCGGAAATAAGTTTTGACAGCTGATTAAAAATAGAATTGAAGGAAAATTGTAATTTTTTGTTTTGTAAAACAAACGAGTCCCTGGGCTCCTAAGAGGGAAAATCGTTATTTCCCTAGTTCCGGGCCCTTTTTTTTAATATTCCCGCTTTTTTGATAAACCATTTTGACTCTTCTTGTCGTTGCTTTGAGTTCAAAAGACTTTCTCGCAACCATGCGAATGACATTTTGAAATTTCGATGCTCCACTAAAGTAAGGATTGGAGCTAGCAGCGATGCGC
The DNA here is from genome assembly GCA_035041775.1 of Chymomyza caudatula. Classification (NCBI taxonomy): domain Eukaryota; kingdom Metazoa; phylum Arthropoda; class Insecta; order Diptera; family Drosophilidae; genus Chymomyza; species Chymomyza caudatula. The sequence continues at coordinate 913,980 of JAWNKW010000137.1, read as the reverse complement.
AGTGTGAAACAGCCAGTAGGCAACTGGTGCGCATAACACCCAACCACGTTTCCCAATACTTGGCGTGCCTTGCCAGCTGATTGCTTCGGCGGCTCAAAGTCAGTCCAAGTCGTAATCTTCCTCACTTACTTGAATCCAATAGTTTCTGCGTGCGTTGCAGCTCCTTTTCTGATTCCTTCTTATGCTCCATGGCCTTGTGCGTCTCTATGAATGCCAAACGTTGTCCGCGATCTGTCAGATACTTAGTATACATGCCTGCCACATTAATCGCCGTATAGAGTATGAAATTGGCAAAGATTTGAAACAACACACAATCCGCATCTATGGGCATCTGCAAGTGCAAGGTGTTCCAATCCGTTAACTACGATAATCCGTCTAACTCGTTAAAACTATGCAAACTTACCTCGCTGTATTGCAGTTTAATAATTGTAATTACGGCCAGATGACAGCTGGCCGTAATGGTACCGCCCACAACGCACCATTTAAGTGGCAGCGGCAACATGGCATAGGGCACAAATATAACGAACAAAATATACCAGACGAGGTACTCCCGATCCGCAAATCCCACGCCCTTGCCCACAAAACCTGCGAATGCAATAAAACATTTATGACAGCCACTCAAAGAGGCGTAAAAGCAAAGGATTAGCTTTTAGCTTTGAGTTTTTGATGGCGCGCGCATGTGGCGTGCATGATTTATAGTAGTTTGGGTTGGGGATTGGGGATTGGGGAATGCCTACCTTGTATATTGAAGAGCACCCAGGTGCAGACCGCAGCCCAGTGCAAGTAGTTGTTAGCAAAGCAACGCCAATAGCCCAGAAAGCAAATGGCCATATTGGCTATGCCACAGCAAACCGACCAAGTGATGGCTGTGGCCAAGGTGACATCCTGCAACACATTTGTTTGTTTAGTTGTGGATATGTATATGTATAAGCCACAACAAAGTAGAGTACTCTGTGCATAATTTTTGTATTCTAATTACCGTTAGCGACTCCTCGTGCGTATTCGGCGAGCTGTCGGCATGACGCAGCATCCAAACCAGGGCGAGCACTATCTTCAGCACAAAGTCCACCACATTAACTATAATTAGAGATTTCTGACGTTGTCTATGCGTATAGGTCAAGTAACTGCGTTCCAATGAGCTCTGTTTAAAGGAGTTCGTGAGAGAGGGACAGAGTATGCCTTTGACTACATTGCCGCTCTTGAAAGCCGAATAGGTTTCATTGTTCAGAGGTCGCTGGGGTTGTCCAATAACGCAGGCATTTTGACCTGATTCCAGCTCGTGTTCTGTGCGGATGAAGTGATGCAGTGATTGAGAGTTAAGTATGACAGTAGGTTAGGATAATGGGCAGGAGCGCGAAATTTGTGTTGTTGCTGGATAGAGTTACTGTGTGTAGCGAATCTTATGAATAGAACAAAAGTTTTGTTTTGGTTAAAGATGAGTTTAAAGAGTTTTTGTGGCTCTGATTCTTTGTGTTCAAGGCATTTAACAAGAAGGTGACTATTTTTGTGAAAAGCTGTTACTTTTTTAATCCCAAGTACAGGCTCCAAGGTTATTAACAGTACACTAACTGCAGCGAAGATAGCTTTGAAAGAGTCGTGGTTCTCCTGATCCTTTTTAGCATACTTTAAGTCCAAAATATACCCAATCAGACTAAAAAGTAGAAGGTAGAGCGTTTGGTATATCCCTCTCTCTAAATCTATCTCTTCCTCTCTAAATCTATCTTTTCAACTTAGTAGGGATGATTAACCTACCTTTAGACCAGGGATCGGCGTCGACAGTGTAAGCAACATTTTTTTAATTAAACGGAAGCATCTTTCGTAGTTGCCATTAGAAACTTCTCTGTTACCATTGGCGTTTCCTGCTTTAGACCCATAAATATGAATTCGTTCTTCTCAATCAGAGTGGAAAGCCTTTCTAGTTTGCTCTTTACTACGCGGCTTGCAAAATCGAAGTGTCTGGAGTAAGGGAAGCACTCTAGGCGTCTTTGTGGACATTAGGGCAACCTTTGACAATGCTACTCTTGACTCGTTGTGTACCGCAGTTGAGATACATGGCAAAGATAATACCTCACGAAGATGACTTCGGCACATAGTGTCAGGCAGGCGACAAAATTGTTGTATCAAGGATGCCGTCAAGGACAATCTTGTCTACACTTCGCTGGTGCTTGGTTGTGGAACTTGCATGTAATTTAAAATACAGTTGGCAACGTAATGGAGTGCTGGAAAGTATAGTCTCACCGTAAATCCGAGTAAGACCACCCAAGTTCTTTTCACTTAAATGTGCAAGATAGATGGGTTAATCCCTCCAGTGCGTGACGATTGGGATATGAAGTACATATCTTGGGGTTACCCTTGACTCTAAGCTGACCTGGAAAGCTTACATTGAACGTAAGACCAACCATGGTCTCAGAGCATTTTGACTTTTATATGGCATGGTTCAAGAGCACAAGGGTTCACCCTAGCGCCAATTTTCTAACTAGATTGCAGAGCCTGCTTAGGGGCTACAGGTGGGAACTACCAGAATTGGCATGGATTCACTGTTACATCTACTCCCCCCATCTTTTTTCGACAAGAGGAGTCAGGACAAATAAAATGAGAAGTGCAGAGTGCCAGGTGTTCTCAATGCCAGCTGACAGTATTATGCCAATTATGAGGATTGGTTGCAAGTGCAATGTGAGAAAAGATATAGGGCTGTAGCGATCCAGGGCTCATTCTGAGGGTGAACAATCATGTGTTCTATACAGACTGTTCCAAAACGAGGAATTAGTCCGTTTGGAAAGTTTAATTTTTACGGTGTTGGCGCTGCGAAAACCCAAGAGAGAGCGTTATTGGTTCAAATTTCCAAAATACTTAATCAAGATAATAATTCGCTTTGGATTATATAGCGCTCAGACCCTGTAATGAAAGCATACCCGCTTTTCACAAAAAATAAACCTTTCATGTTGATTATGTGCACTGTGTTATTCGTGGATGCAATGTTTCTGGTACCGCTTTCTAAGTGTTGCCCTAGTCATAGCTGCAAGTTTCAACCTTTTGTTGTTTCTCTCACCAAAATTGCTATTCCCAAATATGCTGCAGCTTTCCGTGCGTCGTTTGGGACCATAAATGCGTTTTGCCTCCACAATACGCACGGATTGCACCCGTAGCGGTGTCTGTTGCTTGACTGGAACTCCAGTACCCAGCATGCCATGCTGTTTCTTGCGCAAATTGGATAAAATTGATGTGGTTGATGCACGCAGAGATGGTGGCTGGTCGCCATTGTCATCCATCTGTGCGCCGTCGCCGGGCAGACGTGGTATTTTCGACATGTCCGTCGCAATGGAGAGCGTCGATGTTGTGGTTGTTGTTGTCGTTATTGTTTCTGTTGCTCCTGTTGCCGCCGTATCCTGCTGTGTGTTTTAGTTTAGCTTTTAATTAGCACTAAGTGCGGCTCCATTTCACTTACCTCAATGTCTATTGATGTTGTTGTAGTCTCTGTTGTTGTGGCTATTGTTGTTGTGGCTGTAATCTGCTCATCATTTGTGGACTGCACTGCGGGATTACTTATACCCATATCATCGCAGTCGTCAATGTCAACCGCCACCCCAACTTCCTCATCATCGCCTTCCAGCTTAAGGTCATCTAGTTGTGCTAAGGCTATTACGCGCTTATCCACTGCATGTCGGAGCACCACACCCTCATCATCCAGCTCGTCCCGCGGCTGCTGCTCCTGCTGGCTGTCAACAGCGCCTTGAGTTAGCTCTGCGGGCGCTGAATGTGTGGCACAATTGCTGCCACGTCGTTTGGCATTCAATGCGTAAGGCGTAGCACTAAGCTGACGCAGATGCACCTCATCCGAGACCAACTTATCATCATCCATTTCGTTGTACTTTTGCTCGTTGGCTCTGTAAGTAAAAGTGGGTATTAAAGCATAAGCATCTTGAAGTTGTTGTGTTTTTTTTTTTTTATTTGGGTATGCAACTAATTGTGTTCCACAATTCCCACAGACAAGCCGCAAATAAACCAAATCAATGTTAATGAAAATGGTTTCTAAGCGCCGCCATTTTCTTTCAATATGCGCACATATCAATTTTGTAGCCTGGCACGCGCCGTGTTACCATGCCGGATACAGCAATGGCGGCGTATTCAAATCAAGGCTGCAGCGGAAACAAGAATTCCGGTGGCGCAGATTTTGTCGGAGATGACAATCAACAGCTAGAAAATGGCGCACTGCTGTCGTTGTCATTATTCAAATTAGCAGACACCAATACACATGAGTGCACGCACGCACACACACACACACACATAGACACAGACCACACCCATATAAACACATATATACAAAAGCGAATATATATGAACTCCTAGACCCAACATATGCATATATATCCCTAGAAGAGCAGCCCGAAATTTGTCACGAAATTCAAAATCAACATAGAAAACATTCCACAATAAAATTCCAATAATAAATCGCAGTAAAAAACTTGATTGTGTGAGTGTGTGTGTTTGTGTGTGTGTGTGTGTGTGTGTGTGTGTGTGAGTGTGTGTTTGTGTTGAGTATGTGCTGGCATTTACGGTTGCGTTTCACTTCAACTTTTTCCTTTTTTTTTGCCGTTTTGGTGCCTTAAGCAAAGCAACAACAACAACGACAACAAACAAATTTAATACTCCATTTTATACCCTTGTAGCAGGCGTATTTACTGTAACAGCTATGATATATTAATTTCAAGGTAAGGTACAATAAAGTATCTCAATTCTCGAAATCCCATATTGTGGAAAACAAATAAAACGGGCTTCATTTATTGTGTTGAGATTCAGTAATATAGTAGTATAGTATATAGAGCGGAAACTCTCACATCTTTCCATTGCTAAATTCGCACGTTATTTCACGACACGAATTTTATCACTCCAGTTGCCGACATTCAAAAGGAGGTTTCACATATTTCAAAGCAGTATCAGCTAATTTTGTTCGTAACGATAATGAAAAAATGGTGGCTAGGAAAATAAAATTTCTAAAAGTTGAGATTTTTGATGAACTTTAAATAACGCTTCCTCGATTCACATCTGGTTAGGGGCTATTGGTAAAAGACCTTAAGTGACGTCACAAATGCTTATAGCGATAGCTGAATTTATTTGATAGTTTTTGACTTTGCATCAGTCGCGTTACATTTTGGAAGCACCCCCATCGACACAAATCGTCACAATTTCATGACTCGTTTGCTCTCCAATCATGAGTGGCGTCATTTATGAACAGCTCCTAAAGTTTCCCGAACCAACAGCAGCCAGCACACGCGTAATACACGCCGCAAACTGTAAACGCGTCATCTTGCTGAAAAGGTTCAACCCCGGTCAGCTTCTAGTTATGGGCAACTTCGTCGTCAACTGGTCACCACTGCTTCGTAGGTTATAGCGCTATGTGACGAATTTTCGCGAAGGGCTAAGAATGAGAAAAATTCTGATACATCTGTCATCTTTATCGCCAAGAAGGAACTTTTTAACACGCAACAATAAATTGTAAGCAGCTTATCAAATCCCAGACTGACATCAAAATATTTAAAAATACTTGCAAAACATGTTCGTTCCGCATTCTTTCCAATACCCACAACGCAAATGAAGCCATCCATCACTTTAGTCTTAAGGATTTTGCAGTCTTTATGTACAAGCCGGATTGGATTCGCCGGATGTCTGACCGCCCAATAATCTGCCTTTCTATAAGAATCTGAACTATTTTTTTAGACAATTTTTGTGACGGTCAATAACATAGTCGGCATGACAATTGTCGGCCAGTCTGACCTTAGCTTTGCTTAACTATACTATTTGGTTATTTTGCAAATCCTACATCATTTTTCTGACAGCGAAATACTTCCTCGACAAGAGTATGCAAAGTCTAAGTCTTAGGTTGTTCTTTTCGGTTATACTATATGTACACGTACCTCTCGTTATTTCTAATATTTTGAGTACGCAATTCATTGAGACGCTTCCAGTTCTTAATGCTACGACAACAATTACCTTTGATGTGCGCATTTGAAAGACTTTTATTTGATTTACCGCTTCCTAAGCAGCTTTCTAAAATCGCTGCGATAATCTTTGCCTAACTTTAGTAATTTTGTGGGCTTTAGGCGAGTTTTCTAATTTGTCTCACAGTTTTGGCCAATTAGCAAATCAAAAACTAAGCTATTTGAGCGCTTAACTTTTTATACTAAAATACCGTTAGTTATCGTATAATGTTGTCAGTTTTATTATTAACTGCTTAATTGTTATCTGTGTGGCGTAGTTTTTGTGCTCTTATTTGTATTTGCTCTAAATATAAAAATGAACATTGTTATTTTTGTACTTTATTCTATTTATTCTGTTTACTCTGCATAAATATCAAATATATATGATTCTGTAGTTTGCTTTTAGGCGCAATGATTGTTATTTACTCAAATTGAATTGTTTCAATATATTCCATGTATCATGCAGTCCATTGTTTGCCTAACCGATTGCACTTCCTGCTAACGGCATTTAAACACGTTCATTTACTGTTATCTTTTGTCTATGGTGTGATAAGGCAGTTCACCTCGAGCATAATTCAACCAATCAACAATACGTACAATTGTTAGTGTTGAAAAATTTTGTTATTTATCGTTACAACAACGTGAGTACTTGTCATTGAAATCTAATTCTGAACTGAGATTTAAGAATCTTCAACTAAAACCAAATCTTATGAAAATCAAAGAAAGTGTCTAACCAGGTATTTGAACCTTCTATTTCCCAGGATCATACGTCAGTAGATGAAATGCATAGCCGTTTTACTACTCTTCCGGGTCTCAGCAGTTTCTACAGAAGTCATTCCAAGGGGCATAGTGCCTGGCTGCATGGAGATGATAGCAAGCACAATTGCGGATCATCTTGCCCGACTAAGAGAACAGTTGCTTCTTCTTAATTGGTCATAACAACCCATTACCGGGTTACGGCCTGATGTAGCGCATTCCTCCAGGCGCTTTCTCCAATCGTTGATATCAAAGTTAATTAGTGTGCTCTCTAATCCGAGCTCGGATGTGCCTTTCCCATTAAGTTTATCGAGCAATGCGACAATTTAGCGGCACAATTTTGCTGAAGAGTTCACGAATTTATAGCTTACTGACAGTTATAAGATTGCTTATTCGTTCAGGTTCGGGAAGGATGGTTGTAAATATACCTTATCTGACAAGCGTATCAGTTAAACAAATGCATTCAAAGTCCCGGAGCCTCTGAACTCATATAATACTAATCACGAACTGTTGAGCCATCTCGTATAGAGATTTGCTACAGAACTTATGGGATTTTCTAGCCGCTGGTTATCCATGTAAATGTTTATTATGATTATTTGTGGAGTCTCTAAGCCTAAATAGTGGCTTATTTATGGTAACTATTCCACGGGAATCTTTTTTGGTTCAGTCAGAGCCCTTAAAGTTTGAAGATGGTCAAAAAGAGAGATATTAAACTAAAAGTTTTGAGCATGGTATATGCAATGATATGGTGCATAAATCAATAAAAATTGGGAATCGTCCGTATTTCGCAGACCTTTACCCTTTGTACTACCACTTATTCAGATTTAAGAAGAGCAATTTTTAAATGAAGCAGGAATTGATTTCAAAAATGTGGGTTTTTGAGGCTTTTACGGGAGTGGAAATGTCTACAGGTCGCAATGATCCTTAGGCCTTGCATGCCATGCAGGCCGATAAGCCTGCCTGCATTTTTCTCCAAAGTCGAACACTCCCCTTCGAGACCACACTAGACACAGCACACCAGAACAGTTGCACCCTGTAACGCAACATATTGCAGATGCATTTGAGAGAAAACCATACTGAGTAAGAGCATTTAAAGTCGTGAAGCAAGCTTTCGACGGTGTCTGGCATAAGGAGCATCTTCAGCAGATCAAAATGGCTCTATCTGCCGCAAACTACCTGGCTAACCGGTCATTCAGAGTTTTTGTCAAAGAGGAACTAAAAGGAGGAGGAGGAATAGGAAGAGGGAAAGGAAGAGTGAGTGAGGAACGGGACGGAGAATGGGAAGGGTTAAGCTAAGAAGACCTACTTAGAGAGGGGCACGAGGGTTAGCGAGCGGAGCGTAGAGGGTGGCGGATGGTAATTTTAAAATGATGTGCAAAAATGATTTTGGCGGAGAAAAAAACTAATTAGGGGAAGAAAAATGATCATAAAGAAGCCGTCGAGAGATCGTGGAAGAGTTTTCTTTTCTGTTTTATAGCCGTGCAAGTCTTTCGTTGAGAGATATGGTAGATGGGCTACATATGTTGTGTCGATACTTTCTCTTAGGACCTTGCAAATTTATGTTGGGGATATGCAAACAGGCCGTAAAAATATTTGCAGGTAGTCTTAGGATGAGGAAGGAAGAGGAAAGGGAAAATGCAGGTGAATCGGAAACGGAAGTTGAAGAGGAATATGAGCTACCTCGAGAGGGAAATGGGGCTGAGCGAGCTGAAACCCCTAGTACAATCTACAATGTCATTGATAACGTTTCATTCTGTCAAATTCAAATATAAAGTTATAGAAATGTTTGAAATTTCTTTTAATATTCATGCCAGTTTACAATCTTAATTTCACGTCCTTTATAAAGAAAATATTGATCTTATTTAATAAAAAATTGTTTTGTTTTTACGCACCTTTTCAAAAAATAATTCCAAAGATATCACATGCTCTGTACCATTCGAAAATCGGCAACACTTTTCAATTCGCTTACAACTTCTCACATGATAATTTTTAATTTAGATACTTTGAACAATATTTGCTAAGCTCAAACAGCAATCCGACCATCAAATTCGTGGATAGCTTTGGATGAGTAATCCCACAGATAATAAACAAACAATAGTACGAGGTAGACGTACGGGCAACAAACAAGCGACAATGGAGCTTGTTTATCGCTAGCTAACAAACCCGAACCAAAATATTGTCCGAAATGCAACGAGAGATAGAGATATTCCTGTGCCGCTCCAACTGTGCGTGAGAGATAAACGCCGTAATATAATTATCACTTATATATAAATGGTTTGATAATGGCGCAACATTGTACAAGAAAATAAATCGATAAATTGGCAAATTCACACTGGGAGCCACATCTGTTGGCCATGATTGATCCACATTTGAAAACTTCCAGCTGTTGCAAGGAAATGCGTTCTTAAGCGGCGATTTTCAGCAGTTTTATAACAAGTTTCACGTTTTCTTTGTTGTTTTTTTTTTGTTTGTTTGGCAAAATGGTTAAGTTTTCGTTTTTTGAGCTCTACACATAAGACCGATGACGTATTCACTTAGCACCCCGTTGATTATGGCAAGCATTACACTCGACGACGTCAGTTGACCTGCATTTATTGACTTTTGCTTATTTAGTAGGTACACATTAATATATTTATCTATATTATATATCCAATAGATTTATATTGGAGCCGCCCGCGGCTGTTAATTTGTGGTCTCGCGTTTTTAGCGTCGTCTTTCACATTGAACTGGCGTTTGGCAACTGAGCGCACCCAAAACTCTGCAACCGGAATATAATACGAACATCGGGAGCGTAATATTGCTCCACAAAAATGCGAAATCACTAAGTTAGTTGTGTGAGTTTTGGTCGGACTAGAATTAACATCCCCCGCTGCTGATATGGTAATTGACTATGATGATGAGCAACGATAATCATTTGTGATTATCGACTCGGAACAGTGGTGGGTGCTCGTAAAATTGCTTTGTATTGGAAAGGGGTTCATAAGTGTCGCCAGTATGGTGTCTCGGTGAGATTTGATGTAGTCGTTAAGCTTGGCTCTGATCTGATTTAGTGCATAGCTATTTGATTTGGTTTTGAAAATCGCTTCTTCTGTCTCTCTCCATGGTCTTCTTTCTTTAAATTTGTAGTTTCTCTATGTTTTATTTGATTTTTTAGCATATATTTTTATGAAAAATAGGTTTTTATCCCAGTTCTGAGTTCCGATTTCGACTTACCAACATGAGTTAAGATAACAAGAGTTAGTTTAAGAGTAAATATTACTAAGAACTATAAACCATACTCATGATTTACGAGAGAGACAGAAAGCGCGAGAGCGAGAAGGTCGTGGGCTTCTCTTTCTCCCCTCCCGGCGCGGTTATTTTAAAGAAGTTTCAGTACACAATGAAATAACCCTACGTTGTAATAGTAGGTCGCGTATAGGGTTCAACCTGGATCCCGAATCTTGTATTGCAATGAACCAGATAGGTAGGTGGTGCATCGTGTAATTTTTGCCCCCAGGACTGGACTTCTCAAGAATGTTCTTTACACAATGAAATAACCTTAAGGTATAATAGTAGTTCTCGTATAGTTTTCAACCTTGATCCTATCTATTAAAATAAATCTATTATGATAACCAAATTTGCACCTATTATCGGCTTAACCTCGGCTAACTGATTATTTTTGGAAATATTAACGGTCAATGTACTGAACCTATATAATTTTGTTTTCAAAAACTAAGTTAATTAGTAGTAATTACAGCCCCTCATGGCTTATAGATAATGGGTCAAACTTTTTGAATTATTGTATTTTCATCAGTTTGAGACGAGTTTGCGAAGTATCCACTTAAGTGGATGTTTTGAAGTGGATTAAAAACGGGTCCAAAGATACCGTTACATACAATTAATAAAAATTATCTTGATTTAAAAAATACAAAGTAGAAAAACCTTTCTTCAAATTGATTTTCTGGTTGAATAACTTTTATTTGCGGTCCCTGAAAAGCACTTATTTCTGATTATACTATGCACCAAAAAAAACTTTTTCCGGTCAATTTTGGGTCGCTACTTACACTAACATATGCAACAAAAAAAAACCTATGTCTAAAACTTACGTTTTCCGATAAATTTTGGGTCGCTGATTTCGAATCAGGAAACCATTATGGATTTTGTAGCACCGTTTTCGAGATATCGCTATTTCAAAAAATTTATTTTCCGGTTAATCCAAATCTGGAAACCGTTTGGAGGTATATAGAATGGTTTGCAAATTAACGCTGTTTAAAAGAGCTAACGATAAAGTTTTGTAAACTTCCAGAAATTTAGTTGTTTTTAAGTCGCCTTCGCCTCCCACCGATACAGATGATTCGATAGTTCGCGTCAACCCTAAGCCAACCAGAGCTATGTCTCGCGAAGGTAGTGGTGATGACAAGTGGCGGACACCAGTTATTCAGGGGCCCCAGCTTTCTGCTACTAATACGACTACAACACCTCAATGCAATCGCTCCACGAAGAACGATCTTTGTTTCGAGATTTGCGAGGAATACTTTGATGGAGGATGTATCAATTTGTATTACCTCAAAGTATAAACTGATTGCTGAGATCAAAATCTATTAGTTCAACCACAGAAATGGGCATCGTTGCTTTCAAACTGAATGTTCCTGACGCAGATTTTGATGCCTTTGTCAAAGTGAACTTTTGCCCTGCTCGTACTGTGGTGCACGAGTTTGTGCCGAAGAGCCGTATCCGTCGAAACGCCTTTTCCAGTTGATTTAATCCAACACAGCATGACTCCAAAAAACTATAGAACTTGTTAATCTTATATCAAAATGTTCATGATCTAAGATCAAAGCTGAAACATTTGTATTGTACCTATTGGTTTGCTTGGTGTTCCTGGTTTCTGGTAGGACAGGGTGAAGGTGATCTCTGTCTCTAACTTTACCATGTTGACGCACAACCTCCTCGTGGTGCCTCTGGTTGGCTGTTCTAATCACCACTAGGTGTTGGGGCAGTGAGCCAATATGCGCAGGGTTTGGCACCCACTACGTCAAGACCCATTCCTAATGGAAGATGGTAAAAGCCGCCTTGCAGAAGTGCCCTACATTAGGCCGAAACCTGGTATCGGGTTGCTATGGCCAGTGAAGAAGAAGATTCGCTTGCTTTGTATGTTGTCATTCTTCTTACTGAGACGTGGCTCCATTCGGATATTTTAAATACTGTAAAAGTGAAGCAAAGAACATATTCCCTATATTTGATGTTACGAAAATCTGTTAATACGCTCGAATGATGTTACGCTTGTTTGAGTTGTGTGCACCCAAGCAGTGAGAGCGAAAAGAAGCGCATGTATGCTTACGTTAGCTTGTAGTCGTTTACTATATATTTTGCACTAAGAAGTGACTAATTAAACATTTCCCTTTTTTTTCAACGTTTTCAACTATTTTCTAAGCGAAATCTGACGTTATCTGTTTTGGTTTATTGTGCAGATAAGTTTCTTATCTTTTAATTAGGAACCCATCTTTTACATTTGATTCAATTATTTTTATTACAACAAATTAGTCCTGCAAAGTTTTATGTCTAAGGTTAAACTTTTGCTGGCAAAAGTTGTTTACAAAACACGTTTCTTGCTTTAACTCTTAAAGCAAAAAGTTTTACCTTTTGTGCATATACAAATTTGTCATACTCGTTTATAAAAAGCATATATAAATTCTTATCTATAATGAGGGTTTCTTTCCTATTAAACGCATTATTAGAAAATTGTTATATGATATACTAACATGCATTTTTATGACAATAGAAATTGGCTGTCATAACTGTCAATTGCACACAAAGCTGGTCCATAACAATCTAAAAAAAGCCATGAAAGTAATGCCAACTATGCTACTACATGTGTGAGTATTCGCGTGTGTGTGTGTGTATCTGTGTGTGTATCTGTGTGTGTTTCTGTGTGTGTGTGTGTGTATCTGTGTGTATGTGCGAGTACTTGCATATGATCTACATGTCTGATAGGTGCGTTCGATGTTATCATAGATGTATGCTGTACTTGTTGTAGCTTCTCTATCCAAAGGTAGGTGAATATTTTATCTCCTTGTTTTTTTTTCTTTTGAGGAGGCAACAAACATTCTGTTGTTTTTATAAAATATCCTGTAGGTTTGCGTGTATATGTCAGCCTTTGATATGATGTGAAATGTCAAAGGCATGTCTGCTGGGTTCATATAGCCAGACACACACACTCACTCATACTCACTCAGCCGAACACGTAGTCAAGCACTACGCCCAGGTTTACGCCCACGTTGCGTATGCTACACTGAGCGAAATGGGCAAAACTTTTTCGCTTGAATTATGAAAACGCGTTGGTGCAAGAAAGTTAAAAGGCAGTGATGGAAAAGAAGTTGCGATTTTGTGCGCTTTTTATTTATGAACTAAGTCTAGAATTATAGACTGACATATTAAAAACTTAAGTAAGAATAAGCGGGCCCAATTACACAAAGCAACAAAAAAAAGATTATGTCTAAAAAATACAATTTTCGGTAAATTTGGTGTCGTTGATTTCAAATCCGGAAACCGTTTTGAATTTTCTATAACGATTTTCGAAATATCACTTTTTCAAAGCTTAATCAAATTACAGATTTCGAAAGTGATTCTCAAATTACTAGGAAGGCTTATTGCCGATCGAGATGAATAGTAACTTGAATTAAAGGTATTTAAGTATCGCTTCAAAGGTCTGCGGACAGTTTTGGTCTATCTTATCTCAATTGTGGATTACAAGGCATTGAACTCAAAAAAAAAAACAAAAATCAATTTTAATTTCCAAAATGTTTTTTGCCTTGTAAGTCGTAAATGACTCAAGATAGACCAAAACCATCTGAAACTGAATAAATTATTAGTTAATCACCTTTAATTTAAATTATCGTTCATCTCGATCGGTAGTAAGCCCCGAGCAATAAGAGATTTCTGACTTCGCAACTCTCGAATTTTTTGAAATAGCGATAATTCGAAAACTTTGATAGAGAATTATTAATCTCTGGACAAAGCCGTTGAACAGAAGCTTGATTGATTTCCCTCGCTCTTAATTGCATAACTGGCACAATGATAGATGGTTAAAAAAGAGTTTGCTGTTTGCGACTCATATTCAAATAACCTTGTTTTAGATACAAAAAAAAAGTCAATTCATCCCAGCGAATTCGGTATTTTTTGAAAGAATCATGATCGTCGAAGCACTAGTAAAGCTGTGCACAAACATACATGACCCTAAGAGCCTAGTTTGTCTCTACTTGCATCGGGATCTAATTCGACGATTATATAGCAGACAAGATAAATCAAATAGGGGCACAGATGCACCCAAATAATGTGACTATGTTATCCAACGGACGCTGTATATTTTATGGTCAGTTTGTACATTTATGCCCATAACTTCAGTATTCTTGGGTCAACGTTGTTAAATATCGAAACAGAGTTCGAAAAATATTATTGGTGGATATTGAAAGAGAATCTGCCAGGATGGCTCTGGTCGTAAATGAGAGCAGAGAATCGCCGAGGTTGCACTTTCAGAATGATGTTTGAAACTATACTTTTCATGTTGTCAAGGATTTCGTGTACCTCAGCACCACCGTCACGATGAAAAACGATGTTAGCATGGAGATCAAGCGGAGAATCACTTTTGCCAATAGATGTTACTTTGGTCTCAGTAGGCAAATGAGTAGTAAAGAGCACGAAACTAATACTCTATAAGACGCTCATCATACTTTATGGCGTTGACGCAGTTTGATAAAAATGCCCTAGGAGTGTTTCAGCGGAAAGTAATCCGTAAAATCTTTAGCCCTTTACGCTTTGGGAACAACTAACGCATTCGATGGAATGACGAACTCTAGCAAATTACCATCCAGTACGTATTGATGAAGAAGCTACTGTGAGAAAGGTCTTCAATGCGGCTATGGAAGGAAGGCGACGAAGGGGTAGGACATGCCTTTGTTGGAAAGACTAGGTAGAAAGCACGCTAACTACCTTTGTTATCACCGATTGGAGAAGGCGCGCTCAATATACAAACCGCGATCAAGCGAAATTTTGTGTCCCTAGCTCTTATGGTCTCTCAGCTGAAGCGATTCATATAGACGGAAATGGTTCAATCGCTATCCGTGTGGAACGTTGGCCCATGGAACTTAAGGTCTGCAACGTCTTCTTCTGTCTGTTGGATACACTGCACAAATCTTTAATACCCAAATTATCCAAATTCGGACTTTACATACTTTTAAGACAAATTTTTTGCAATGAAGAGAACAAGTTTGTTGAAATGATCTTCAGTGTACGTTTCTTTTGCTCTTTTTCTTTGTGCGGAAAGCCTAGTTCTTAAAATTTTAGTGCAACATAGAAATAAGTTAGAGCAACGGAAAATTATCTTCTTCTTAACTGGCCATAACAACCCGTTATCGGGCTACGGCCTGATGTAAATACATTCTTTTGTCGGAAAATTATAGGTACATTATATCTTCTACATTTTCGTACTTTTCGCTCGACAGCTGTTTTGAAGAGGCATGGAAACTCTCCATCGTTCATTCAGAAAATTTCATGCTGATGGCAGTTTGTTCTAAGCTTGACACTAGAATTAAAAGAACTAGTTTTTTGTAGAGTTTGTTCGTTGGGCATTTTGGAGCTGATATGAAATTTATGTTGTTTCGTTCATAATTGAAGAAATTTCGGATTTTTTTTTTGTTGTAAGCTGATGTGAAAAATTGTAGCTTTTAGGCTCAAAATTTGAAGAATGCAAAAAATACAAGCATAGTGGATTTTTTTCAGTGTACTTTAATAACATTTTCTTTCGCTTTGTAATGTAGATTGAGTTTTTCTGAACTTAAAAACTTACGGTTTTTTTTTTAATTTCTCGCAGTGCACGTCCTGCCAAACACACGCACATAGCTGGGGGCTAGTTTGAAAGCCCTTGGTATCCCATGTCAGCCCTTTTTTATGAGTTTTTGTTGGCTTGCTGAATTTATGGCCATAAGAAACTTGTTAAAGCATATTATTGGGTGTGTAACAAGTGCCTTGACTCAGTCCCTCTCTGTGCGCATGTATTGGTGTCTGTGTGTGTAAGTGTGTGAAACAGTTTGTTTACTTTTACATTGAGGCTTCTGAACTCTTGAGCGCTTAACAGAACCCGGCCACAGTCAACCCCACAAAACAGCTGCTTAGCTAAGTAGATTAAAGTCATATTTACACGCCTCTGTAAGCCAGTGTGTGTGTGTGTTTGTGTGTGTGTGTGTGTGTGTGTTGTTAGTTGTATTTGAGTTTGTCCTGTGCGTTAAGTGGCAGCAATTAACACTTGACATATTTATGCTTAGCCAAAGGCGCGTCTAGGCCAAATCCATAGACTTGTACGTCCAATATAAGTTTGTATATCTCCTATATATACGTATATATATTGTACATATATCCATATATATATATATAGATACATACTGACGTCATCATTGTGGCATCGCTGATGCAAAAAACCACAACAAGGCCAACAGCAACAACCACAACAAGTACACAACGGCAGCAACATTGTCTAGCAAACTGCCTATTATATTTATTAAGTATACAACCCATTGGTTCCCATACAACATCTGGCAGTGGGCAGCTTATAGAACTTGTTTAAATATTTGACGCATCTTTATATTGCTTATGTTTTATTTGAGTTTTATCCCAAAAGATACTTTATGCTGAGCTTGTTTATAGAGGTTGTAAGTCTTTGCGTTGTTTCAATTTTTACTTTGTAGAGATTCTCAAGTGATTGAAATTGATGAATTTATCAAGCGATTATGTAGAGTCATTCATTTCTTTTATTTAGTTTGAAGTGATTGAAATTCATATGTCAAAATCTGACACTGAAGAGATGTTTGTTGATTGCTAAGTGTGGGTAATAGGTCGAAGGCACATTTTTGCGAAATATTGCCTTTTAGGGAACCATGAGCTTGTCAATAAGAACTTCGCTCATTTTACGCTGGTTTAATAAGGGTGGCTCAAAAAAGAATTTGTAGGAACCACACCCTATTGTTATTTGTATTATTACATATATATTTAAAGCTTATGTTGACAGTATTCCAAAATTAAAACAAAAAGCATATTTTATCATGACTTAAGGGCGGGGCGAAAACCCCAATTTTGAAAAATCAATCTTCTACTTGAAAGCCTATAACGAGCGCATCACAAAACAAAAACAAAATAGTTATTGGGTCCAACTTATTTTTTTGGGTGGGTCTAAAAACACCAACAGCTATTTTAAAGCTTTTGTCCTGAGTATCTCATAACAAAATGTTTATTTGTTGCATCATATATTTTCGATACTTTGGTATTTGATACTCGATGTTTAAGCTATTTGTTCTTGTTTTGAGAACTTTGAACATAAATTCCAAAAAAGAAGGTTGTTTTCTCAAATGTCTGTCTCAAAAGTAAAGGATCCACAAAGTAGCTATAATATTTGCTAATGTAACCAATAAATCAGTTTTTTCGCATTAAACAACACTGTCAACAATGCAATGTAATTCTGTCTTCAGTTCATTAGAAATCACTTCCTTTGCAGCTATTTATTTGTTTTGTTTATTTAGGCCTTTAAAAAGTGGGTGAGTTAAAGGGTAAAAAGTCAATGCTGCTTTTGACGCCAGGTCTACTGGCTCCAATGGGTAAAACGGAGGCCCTACAATCAGGATTGCCCTTTTGTGCCTTTAGGCAGTTAGAGTACAGAGTCTCAATATTCTTTAAGTAGGTTATGATATATATTGTTGACATACTTCCGATTGATTGTTGGTCGGGGTAAAAGCAACCGGAAGTGCCTTAATTGAGCCTGTACACGGTGGGTTAAGCAACGATTTTGAGGATGGAGACTTTTGTTTTGACCTGTCAGATACATGCACACATGCTTTGATTAGGTTGACCCTCTCAAATGGATGGATTGTAAAATGCTTGGACGTACTTACAGAGCCCGAAAGTGTTTTAACATGAAATTGGCACACATAAGCTATTGAAATCTGCTGAACCTACTATACTTATGTAGGAAAATTTAAATTCAATCAGTTTTATCCTAAGGTTAGCTGCACTTGAGAAACACAACAATGTGTGATCTGTTTGCCCAATGTAATTTTCTGATGGGCCTTGAAGCAGTCTTTAAGGGATCTTGCTAGAATTAATGTGAAGTAAAGATTTGGTAGCTGTTGCATGTAACTCCAATTAAAAGACCTTGAGCCAATCTTCTATCCTTTATATCTCAATATCTCCATCACGCCAGATTCATAGGCTGTTTAAATCGATGGTGTCCCTTTGACAACCTTAATAGGCTTTAAATGTTCGGAATCTTAATGGAGGTAAAAAAACTGGAGATAGAATTACGGGCAAAAATAGATTAGGATTTCTTTTAACGGAACTATCTTTGAAAGATATATCTGTTACGATTTTGCTTTTCTTCTTCTTCCTAACTAGCCATAACAACCCGTTACCCGGTAGAGGACTCCTCCAGGCGCCTCTGCTTTGCGCGCGCCTTTTCCAATCGGTGATACTAAAGGTAGCTAGTGCACTCTCTACGTGGTCCTTGGGGCTTGGCCTGTCCCTTCCTTGACTACCTTCAACAGCCACATTGAAGACCTTTCTCGTAGTAGCTGCAGTAGCCGCTTGATTGCGACCCTGACTACGGGTTTTGATCGACTTTAATACAGTTTGAAAGTTACGTTTATAGATTTGGCTTTAAAAGTATCGATACTTTGCCTGCAAATATTGCCGAATGCGAACACGCTCCTGACGTGTTTTTCCCATTAACCCAATTAAAAAGCTATTAAACTTTTATACATTTTTCAAAACAATGCTGATCTAATTAAAAAAAATAAAACACACACACTTTGTTTGTCTCTTTAAATAGTTGTCCAACTTTTTCTCTAATAGTATTATTTGCGTTTTTTTTAGTATCCAAGCGCCAATTAAATCTATTGCCGCTGTTCACATAACTTAGTAATTAAGTTTGAGTTTCAGTTGATAAAACATTTGACAGTCAGCGACAAAAGTCCGTGGGCGATTAATTCCTTAACTTATCCGCATTGTCTGGTAATTAAGCGGTGATGAATGTGTAGAGTGGTATGTAAGGACTTTGGTAATTTGGAACCAGGATATAATGCTATTGATTCAGGTAGTTAGCTAAAGGAAATTGAAAAACAAGGACAACAACAAGAAGCAGTTAAAGCTGACTGACAGCAAGTGGAACAATGTTGGGGCTATTACTTTGTAATCGTCTGTCTGTCCGTCTGTCTGTCGCTCCGTATCCGTCCGTTACTCTGTCTACCTATCCCATATGCAGTACGTCTGCGTGTACCTTTTGGATTTGGGTTAATGTTTGGACATTGGTCAACATGGGTGTGCATTTGAAAGGCTGCATAGAGGAGAAAATAGAAAAATTACTCAAAGAACGGAGTAGTGCAAAAAAAAAGGAGAGAACAAAATAAGCTAAAAAGGACAAAGCCAAACAGAAAGGCACAAAAATAAGTGGCAACCGAAGTAGTGCGATTTTGTAGAATTCTATGCACAAATAAAGAGATTGTTTTCACAGCGCCGAAGTTACTATACCCTTGAAAACCTGTGTGCACATTGGTGTGTTTGAATTTCTTCTTCGAAATTGGGATAAACTTGCACATCTGTTACAAAATGAGCTGTTTTTAAGTAAATATCAGACTTAAATTGTTGTCATATTACTTAAGCGACATCTTAAGATCGACATTGACGTCTTTCTGAACCTTCTGCTTGGCCCTCTCTTTAAGCATTTGCTTACTATCCATTTAGTCCCATTTAGCTGTACTCTATTGAGTACAAAAAAAGTCTTAACGTCTGAGGGGAAAGCAGGTGTAGAACTAAGTATAACTGTGATGCGGTCCTTCATAGGTTGTCTGCACTTATCTGCAAATTTTGATCAAAAGCCGTCAACTGTATTATAGTGCGAGTCGCAAGCATCAAAGAGAGAGTCTTAAAGATATAGTTAACACAGAACTCTTGCTTGGCAGCTGAACATACTTAACAGGCACAGGGACCCAAAGCAATGCCTCTTGATCCTGGAGGAAACCAAGGACTAGGGCGTTAGCTAGTAAGTTGCTCTGGCTTCTCAATCTATAGCTAGATGAGATGGATAATTGCTCCTCTACGGTTAATAGATTGAAGTCAAGTTCCAATGTCGATCGGCGAATATTCCAGTCACATCGCAGTGATAAGGCGCACGTCTTTATTCATAGAGGTCTGTAACTTTCAAGCTTCGACTTTACAGCGATTCCATGGATCTGGTAACCAAATCTCCAGATGGGAGCTATCACTTGATGCTATACTAGTCGCTTCCATCTTAGCAACAGCTGGCTTCTATGTTTATGCCGATAGTGACGCTTACTGATATCGACGGTACAAAAGCCAGGTGTGACGTCAATGTGCGTCCTTGTCTGAAACCGTTTACGGTTCGACTCTGCAGCGATTTTCCAGATCTGGCTAATGTATCTCGAGGTGGGAGCTGTGAGTGACAGCCTGGTTGTATGGCTCTGTAGCCAGATAAGCTTACTGATCTTGGCTTTACAGATGCACGCTGTTTAATCAATGTGCCCAATGAAGGTGAGCCTACTGTCAAGATATGAGTAATCTTTTAAATATGTAATAGAGGTTAGGCTCGCAATGATCGCTGTAGCTCGAGTGATGATAGGCTGCCCATTTTTGATGCAAGAAGTAAGGCCATGTGTACGAACGGATATCTTTTAGTAGGACGCACTGCCACTTGTAATGTCAACCCCATGCTAAAAGGTTAAGCAAATGGCAAGCACATATCTCTGACTTCCTGACAACGGTCCAGCACAGTTGTGAAACAAAGAAAAATGACACAGAACTATATATAAAACACAAAGCCGGAAAATGTGTTTGGAATAACATCACCCGAATTTCTAGGGTTTTTTCTTGAAGTGTTTTTCTGGGCCATCCTATTCGTAGTGCGGCAAGAAAACATGGAAAACTCAGCCGGAATCTTCTTCTTTTTTATATTTGCTGTCTGTATATATTAAAAACAAAGTCGTAAAAATGTTGTGAGCTACGTCACGTGCGAACCGTACTGGTAAGGCAAGCGTGCGATAGTGAAAATATTCTTATTGGCATTTCCGAATTATGTTCGAAAATAGCGAATAGCCAGAGACATAGTTTAAGAATACATGGTATAAGCCGTCAACCGACGCTTGCTCCATTTTAAGATGATATTTTTCATTCTGTTCCAAAAGTCAATGAGGGAGATTGTGTACACGCAAAGTAAGTACTTTAGCAATTAGACGGCTCCTACCTTGTATTATTATACTATGGCCAGGAAGCTCGACACTATGAATATAGCGCCTACGCGGTGCTGCCATTTATCTGCTCTCTTTGTCCAAAACTGAAGAGGAAGATGATGCCGAAAAGAAAGGCGAAGAGGAAGATAAAAGGTAACAAGAAGAGAGGTAGTGGATGGGTACGTGGAAAGGGAAGTGGAAGTGAAAGTAGAAGTCGAAAAAGTGAGAGAAAGGGAAGGAAGTATTGATACGAATAAGAAATTTAAGAATAGTAGTAAATTGAGGAGGAGAAGGACCGACCCAAGGCATATGAATTAGAAGGTATGAGCCATCTGCTAACGCTCGCTCATTTTTAAGGCACTTTTTTTCATTCCGTTGTACAAGTCAATGAGGGAGGTTTTGACGAAGCATGCTATATGAGCCTGTCTTTCTCTCTTTATCAGAGACTCAAAAAAATTAATGCCTTGAGCCGGCAGATGGCTCATATCGTGTAATTGATATGCCTTGGACCTGGCTACAGCTTAGGAGCATGGTTGTTGCGAAGCACGCGGGTTGCGGAGTTTGTTGCTTAATAAACAGTTTATGGAATAAAGTTGGATTGGAAAACCCTTTCTTCCAAATGTAACAAAGATCGTGCTGAAATGCATATACTCTTGGTAAGCGTATAAAGGCAGAAATATAAGCTCTGCCAAAGACTCTTTGACACTTACTTTGATGTTCGCCAGAATTTTCATTGTTTTCTTTGTTGTTGCTGTTGTTGTGGCTTTTCCTTTTGACTTTTCCACAAATCAAAGTTATTTATTTGCGGCTACTGATTTGGGTAAATACGTCCATAAAACGTCGGGCTTTAACAATGACACTGATTGTGGCTGCCAACCAATAAGCCGTATAAAATAGACGGCTCATTTTTAAAGCTGCTCAAAAATTTAATAGCCAGTCAAATTGACATATTTTGCCAGATGTGGCATGTTGCAAGCCATATATGTATGTATGTATTATATATGCTGTTTTTATTGCCACCGCAGCAACTTCCTGATGTTAATTTTTTGCAACACATAAAGTCCTGCTGTGCATGTTTGTGTGATGCTGTTCTTTGTTTTACTTGTTGTTATGTGTAACTTAATTAATTTGTTGCCACTTAAATTGCAAAACTAAGGTCACAACTTTTAATGCATTTGCCTAAAAGCTGTTAAAACTGAAAAAGTTAATACACCGGCTGGTAAGTTGATCTATTAAATTCTACTTTTACCATTTATTCCTTGTTATTTCACGCCAGGACAATATTTGCATAGCAAAAGGCAAAATTTACATAAAATTAAAACTGACATTTTGGCATTTTCAGCTGTTGCCAAAAGCTAAATAATCGGCTGGCATAAAGAGTCGTTTCGGGTGAAAAGAATCTCGAAAAGTTAAGCTTCAACGCCATTTTTAATTGCAGTTTACAGTTGCGCCACCTGCAAACGAGGGATTTAGCGTTAATGCGAAGGGTTATCTGGGTACTTGGCTTTTGTTGGTTTGCACTATTCGAAATGACAATTTTTTCGTCTAAGAGGTGCCATAGGAAGGGACACTTTTTAAGAAAGGATATAGAAAGCAGGGCAGCGGTAACCGTTAAAAAATTTGAGCAGTCGCGGGATGCGCTGCGGATAAGAAAAATTCAGCTGTTAGGTTCTGCTTCAATAAAGCGCCATCTAGCGTGGTTGTGTGAAAACAACAGCCTAGAATTAGCTTGCATTCTCCTCTCTCCGCTCACAAAGGAGGTAAAGGTTGAGGTAGAGGTCTAGGTAGAGGTAGAGACAAAGGTAGAGGCATATTAATAAATACCATACTATATTCTAAGTATGGAATCATGTAAATGTAATTCCTTTGAATGATAAAATGAATGATTAGTAGACGATATTTGTGCATTTGTCATCACATTGCACCTGATACAATATATATATATATAATGACCGCTTTAATAATACGCATCGGTGCATGCAAGCACCTAGTAACTCAAACTCAAAAACTTAAATTTCTAGCCTTTTTATACCATTTGATTTTTTTCTTGGAAATTGCTTTAAATGCAAAATTTATTTAACCAAAAATGCCTTAAAAACATATTATAAATATTTACGAGTTTTCAGTATTTCACTGCCAAATTCATTATGCAATATACATTTATGCAAAGTGCTTAAATTACACTAAGCAACGGGGTTTTGGTGCTTGCAAGGAAAGTGAAATAGTTGCAAAATCAGGAGCTATAGGGTAATTTTTAGCCCTTCTTTCTTATTGTGTATTTCGTTTTAAATAGAAATGTATCTCATGTGAAACCGTTAATTTTGAGACAAATCTCTTTCCAAATATGTTCTTATAACCAAACCAGACAAATTTTGTTAAAATGTGAAGAAAGTGAACAATATAAAAATGCATAAAAAATAAAGTTATAATTGTGGTTGTAATTCTTGATAGGTTGACAACCCTTAGCTATCGCCACAAAATGAACATTTTCAGTGGTGAGTCAGAAATATCCTTCAACATTCAGTGTTTATCTATCGATTTCTGGCGAATCCCTGATTGCCGATATTTTTATATAGTTGGAAAGATTATCTAAGGCACTAGATAGATTCAAGCGAAGATAAGCTGCGTCGTCAGCAATTAGATGGTATGGAGTTTCAGTAAAACCTGTTCTTGTTCACTAACCCAGCATATATTTGGACCCGCAAATTAAACCTCACAAAATACTTCCGTGCTTGCAGCACTGAATAAAAATGGAAATTTGTTTATGCAAGTGTTTGGATCAAGTGAACCAACAAAAGTTCCTCAAATACGATGAAAAACATCAATTTTTTATATTTAAGAATTTAGATTCCGAAAATCCCATGAAACACTTCTGCTTCTTAAATGGCCATAACAATGCGTTATCGTGTTACGGCCTGATGTAAAGCAATCCTTCAGGCATCTCTGTTTTGCCCGTGTCTTCTCCAACCGTTGACACCAAAGGTAGCTAGTGCTGTCACTAGCTGGTCTTTCCAGCGGAGGCATGTTCTGTCCCTTCCTTGCCTCTTTTCAAGAAGCGCATTGAAGAGCTTCTTCATACATATGCACAACATACGCACCGTAAAACACTAGAATAAGTGCATGTTGTAACAAATTTTATCCTTGAGTGTTTCGAGGGCAAAGAGCTGGTGGTGGTGGCGTACTTAAATATAAAACAAGCCTTCGACAGAGTTTGGCATAATGGTCCACTCTGCAAAATCAAGCCTCTGTTGCCAACTCAACTTTTGTATCGAGGTATATAAAGGACCGATCCTCCGCGGTGGTGCTGAATGCAAACGACGTATTCGTACATAAAGTTGGGGGATGTGCTAAACGCACACGACGCGCAGTATATGGCTTGGTTTCCTAATCACGAAAAGACTCTACAAGGTCGATGAATAGAAGGATCTAGGTAAGCTCCAATACCGCTGTCACTCTGGAGCCGCTAAAGAGCCGCAAGCGAAAAAGCCCTGTGGCCTGCCGCTAGAACAGGCGCAGCCCCTACAATGAAGTGACAGTTTGGTTCAACACAGCTACCGCCGCTGGTGCTGCAGCGACCAAAAATCTTGCGAACGAATGGGTAACTCTGCAGTTATCGAAGGTTATCGGCTGCTTCCGTCGATGTGGCAATATTATTTTCCGCAAAGCCGTTGATGATTTAGTCGCAATTTTTATATCATTTGAAACACTGTTGGCCGTGATACTTCAAATGCATAAAAATGGTATGCAGATTGTGCAGGGCTATTGCGACGCGCTTTTCCAGTCAATTGCACTTCCGAAAGTTACCGTCTTTCTTGACCAATTGCAATAAAATCGACACAAACTGGGCAAACACATTCCTCACTATTCTGAAACTTTCTTTGAATATATTTTGACTTGCCATGTCATATGCTATACTTTTCCCAATAGTTGCCGTGGCGGTCTTACTATCCATATTTCTCGAGGAATTGGCGAGAAAGCAAATGCCAAAACAGCATCGAACTATTTTGCACCATGCAGGTGACGCACTATTGTAATATCATCAACATTGGCTACACAATCAATGTCTTCCGAAAATTTTGAAGTTGCATTATAGCTCCATTTTTGCACTTAATATTTTGCAAATTTAGTTGTCAAATTAAACTAAAAACAACTGTTCGACTGCGGCTTTTGCCAGTGTGACTGACTTTGCCGCCGCGCTTAGCGGTTCCAGTATGACTGCGGTATTAGACGTCATACTTAGATTTAGTTCTAATCGTGTTTTTCTCTAAGTTTAATTTATATAGGATTATTGTAAACATACGAAAAAGATGCTGCTTTACTGCACATTTACAATCTGATTTCCTATGTTGACGTGTGTTATTTAAATTCAAGCCTTAAGACAAATTCAATTAGTTGTCTTCAAATTTTCAACTACTTAGCAACATACACGACGTATGCGCAATTTCTCACGCAATTATGCAAAATGGCAAGAAGCAGCAGAACAAAAAAGTGCGAAAATTTTGTTGCATACTTTTGGGTGCAGTTTTTATTGCTGCTCAGCAATTAGCAATTCATTAGCCAATTATATAACCAATTCTTGGAGCATATTTGCAATGCTATTCAAATTTGGCAACTTGTGTAAGTTTTGTCATGCTTTTATGGAATTATGACAAATTATTTAACGCTTCAAAAGCCTTTAATGTACGAATAATGAGTGCAAAAGTTCTCTTTCTCTACTAAATTTTGCTTGTCAATTTGTGCTGCTTGACTCTACAAAGTAAGAGCATGTCAAGAACGTGTTTTTGTTGGCGCCTTTTAGAAAACAGCAACAATAACAACAACAAAAACATAATTGAAACATGAGATTGACATTTAATAGCCAGACTTTCAGTTGTTGTTGTTGCTGTTGTTGGCGCCTTTTGTTAGCTGGCTTTTCTATGCCTTGGTGACAACAACAATTTAGCCTCTGTTTTAGCCTTAACTTAATTGATTATTGTAAACAAGCAGCTGCAGCTCCCTGTCGCCCTTCCCCTCGCCCTACCACCCACTCACTCTATCTATCTCCCTCCCTCTCTCTCTCTCTGTCTCTGTCTCTCTTCCTCTGCCCTTGGATTGGTTGGAAACAAAGCCAGTGTGCCCGTTGCTCTTCAATCTCTCTTTGCCGCTCACTCGTCCTTTGTCTGTCATTGATAGAAGCAAATAATATTTCATTTCTTGACAAAAAGCTGCCAACATCGAATGCCGTTACTTCTGCTTGTTTCAGTGGTTGTGTCCGTGTGTGTGTGTGTGTGTGTGTGTGTCTGTGTGTGTGTGTGTGTGTGTGTGTGTGCAACTGTTTGCTCGTATAACTAAATGCTTATAATTAAGCATCATTTATTAGAGGCTCGTTTTGTTAGATGGTTTTGACTACAAAATGTTGACATTTGCAAATATTATTTTAATGCGAATAAATTTTGTAAAATTTGTAAGTGCAAAACATACACAATTTGAATAAATTCTCGAAAATTGAGGTCATGCTTAATAATGTTAATGAGCAATGTTTGCGGAAGCCAGAAATGACTTTACGCTGAAATGCAGGAAGTTGAAATACATTTAAAGTGTTTGCCAAAGCTACAAAACTTATGTAACTCTTTTGGTTTTGTGTTATAGCTAAGGCTGTAAATCGACAGAACATGGTTGTTTAGTGTGATTGATCAGGCCACATTTGCCGTCCATTAAAGTATATTTCTCAAAAAGCCAACAAAAGTCACGAAGTATAAGCAACGAAGTGAAAAAGTCGAGACAAACTCAATTTAGTAATTTCAATAATATTAGAATTGAAGATTATTGTCTATTTACGTACTATAGATGGCTTTATTTGGTGTTCATCTGAAAAACCGTTTCTGTCGTGTGTTAGTTGTCCAATTGAATCCGCTTAGAACCTGTGTCGGTACTTGGCTACAGGCTCACAAACCTATTCTTCATTAATTTGTAAGCCAAAGGTATAGCTGATACCAATTTAGGGCCAGAGCATTAATTGGTAATTTTCAAGTGTCATGCTTATTCTTTCAATTAGTTTATAACTTTTAAGCCCACATAAGAAAATCCGCTTTTAATTGCAAAGTTAGAATAAATTATAGCTTGTTATCAGGTTCAACTCTCAAAAAAAAAACGCTACCAATAAAATTATTTTTTGTTTTCATCTCGTTAATCTTTAACATTTTCTGCATAAGTTGCTCGTCATCTCATATTTTTTGCTTCCATCTGTTTCCATCTCAATGATCTTTGTTTGCTTTTTTGCGTAACTCGCTTTTCATCATATATTTGTCGTAACTTAGGATCCCTCTGCCTTTAAGTCAACCAGTTCAAACTTTAATGAAGAAAGTCATCGCTCACATCGTTCTAACGTAGTCCACATCTGCAAGTATTAGTCCAAACAAAATATTTCAAAAACAAATATCCTGGTTGTATCTGGTGTATTGGTTTGATGCAGAACTCCATTAAAGCAGTAATTAGTTTTATCTCACAGTGTTGGTCATGGGATACTCATTCGCGCAAAAAACTCGATCCGAATGACTTCACAATCTTAAAAGGTTTGACTTTCTGGCAGAATTTGAGACACAAAGAAGCTTTTTTCCTTATTTATGATCTATATTTTTGTTTATTTATAAAATACTACGGGGGGAGTTTCCTCATAGCTCAGCTCGCCAGTCCCCGTGCCCCTCTAGAGGTAGAGCATATTTCTCTTCCCGTTTCCCTAATTCCTCTTCTTTTTCTTCTTCTTCTTCATCGTCATCATCATCGTCTTTCTCATCTTCTTCTTTCTCAAGCATATAGCCAAAGATGTACGATTAGAAGAATGAAGAAAAAAAAAGAAAGAAAGCGAATTACTAAAAGAAAGAACCCGAAAAGGATCATGATATGCAAAATTAGACCTGCAAACTAGCAAATGTAACAGACAGAAATGGCAAGAAGGGAACGCAAAATATGATCTGGCAAAGAAGATGATACGAATCGATGAGTCCAAGAATCAGTTTGTTTAGAATCAAAACATCTTAGCGAAGGCAGTTTTATAAGGCGAAGTCTATCAGGATAGGAAGTCAATCGGATGTTTGGATCCCAATTTGAGCTACGAAGTGCGAATAGAAGGAATTGCTTTTGAACTGACTCCATCATATTCTGATAGAGGCAATATTGGAGACTCAGAACGCAGGTGCAATTTTCAAGAATAGGACAGACGAAATCTGTGTAAAGAGGTCATTAAACTCTTTTGTCCAACCTTTAATAATCCAAGATATCAGATCTCTAAAGCTGCTAGTCTTCATAGGTAGCCTGCATTATGACGTCTTAGCACTTAAAATGGATCTGTTTGTAAAAGAATTGTGGAATTGATTACTTTATGAGCTTTTGATTTCTCTCAAAGGCTCAAAAACTCTAAAAGCACAAGTATTCCAAAAATTGCACAAACTTATGTTGTAAAAAATTTTCAACGAAATTGAAAAACTTATTCATCATCATTCCTGCGACTCAATTTGCAATTTTACTAAGCTTCTAAGCAAATTTAAAGCGACTTAAAGTTGCCTTAAAAACTTGGCCAAAAAATTGACTTAATGCAATTGCCAAATCATTGCCAGAGCAATACGCTCAGCTAGACATAAAAACCAACACCAACACACACATACACACACACACACACACACACACACACACACACACACACACACACACACACACACACACACACACACACACACACACACACACACACACACACACACACACACAACTACATAGACAACATTGTATGCTCACCTTAAGCACACGCGCTCCTCCTCTTCGTCCGTGTTCATCATTTGTTTTTGTGTGTTCTTCGCGTGTTTTTCTTCCTCTTTCTCTTTCTCTTCCTCTTTCTCTTCCTATTTCTCCTCCCACTCCTTTTGCATATAAACAAATTTGTTGTTTTTGTATGCTCCTCGTCAACTGCGAGTTTTAACTGCCAGCAGCAGCCGCAAAGCCTGAAGGCAACAACAAAGTTGCTGACAGATTTGCTGGCTTTGCGTTTCCAGTTGCTGTTCTTTTTTCTTGTTCTTGTTCTTGTTGTTGTTGTTGTTGCCTTTAAAGCGTTTTAAGCTGCTGTCGATTTGGCTAATGCCACACAAAATGGCGGCATAGCTGTAAATACGGGCGGATCTGTTAACATGATGTGCGTGCGAGATTAAGATTCTGTTTCAGTTACTATAAAGAGATAAAAGATAATCAGTAAATCTTATAAGTAAGTGCTGTAGTCCATAGCGAAATAAGTGAGTTGCTGTAGTAAAGGTAATGTTGACTACAAGATACGCTGCTTTTTGGCCGCTTTCTTTTGAAGAGCTTTGGAAGTTTGCTGATTATTTTGAAGCAAAAACTTATAGTCTGCGTTCTTCTAGAGATCGTTCTAGAGTTTCAAAGGAGTGATGAAATTTTCACAGTAAGCAGTAAGCTTTGAAAGGAAAGATATCCATAAAGAGGTTCGTCTTTTCTTGTGTGTCGACAGATGGATTTACATTAGACGGCTCTTATATGTTAAAAGGTTGAAACATTGCGGACAACCTTGGCGTCTTAGTGCAAAGAGAAGCACTCTTTTTGAGCCTCGTACTTATACAGCTTATTGAGGGTTCCAAACAGGTGACCCGTGTTCTAAGTTGATGCGAACAAAGACATCTAGTGACTAAAGGATACAAGAACTCTTTTCATGCCACTTCTATAAATTCAAGAAGAGATTTCGATATGGTCGGTAAAAGTTAGCAGAATTCTCAGGTCCTTGAAAACATGCAATCTGCTGTCTATAAATCTGAGACGATTTACTAAGTTAATAATGGGAATAAATGATAATCCTTGTCATTTTGCATTTCAGAGATTCATTGAGATGACTTGCTGCACACGATTCAAAGAAATTATTAAGATTGCACTGAAGCTTACTACACCCGCTGGCATCTATGACTATCCTAGGGGTGGGCCTTGCTTCTGGTAGGTCAGGTTGAAGCTTCCTGATCCCTGTCTATACCTTTACCAAGTTGATGCACAACCTCCACGTGGTGATAACTGGTTAGCTGCTCTAATTACCACAGTGAGCCAATGAGCGCAGCAAAGTCTGCCCAGGACTTTAACTGGGTTGTGCGTAGTGTTTGGGATCCGCCACGTGAAACCCCACCCCAAATGAAACATGGTATGAGCTGTCTGGATAAGTGCTCTACATTATACCTTTACACGGTACCAGGTTCTTACGGCTAGCCAAGAGGAAGAAGACTACCCTAGGGGAACTCCAGAAACTAGAGTGATCACGTAAGATTATGCACCATTAAAAAATATCTGTTGAGTAAGACTTGTTTCAGTGTACTAAAGTATTCGAAAATGCAACCATATCCAATTTTAGCCGTGACAAATCATGTTTTACACAATCAAACGCTTTGGTTAAGTACGTAAATATAGCGTCAATTTGGCGCCCAAATGAAAAACCATCAATGAAAACTCCAAAAGATTCGAGACCATTGATCTCCATTTAAAGAAGCCATGCTGATAAGTCGAGATTCTTCTTCTTAGCTGGCCATAACAACCCGTTATCGGGTTACGGCCTGATGTATTTCTTTCATTGGAATTGTGGTTTTACGTGGTGGGCACCAAACCCTACGCACAAGGCCCTAAAGGCCTGGGGTAGCTCTACTGGTGTCGAAAGAACCCAGTGTCATTGTAAGTCGCCTCATACGACAAGCTTTGACCTGCTGAGGTGGTATTCTCTAACCCGCTCACCACACGGGGTAATCGAGATAAATGATTGTATATCAGTTGATCAACAAAAAAAGGCAGTACCTCGATAGTCGACATCATCTGTCGGATCTTTTTTGTGGAGCTGAATAATGAATGAAGACTTCCACTCGCTGAGTTCATCGATTTTGTAAAATCTATATTGAGAGGTAGTGCCGTAGCATCATAACAATGCTTCAGTACGTCAGAGGTAATTAATATGGAAACTATATGTCGGAGCCTTAGTTCATGATGATTCTCAAATTGCGTCCCGGACTGCCGCATGGACTGACACACATGTTTAAACTGATACAAGTAATACCCTTTAGCTCGGAGTCTAGCTTTTAAAAATTGCTTAAATCACAAATACTTAAGCACTTAAAGCTTAATGCTTCGTCAGTCATTCACATTTAACATTTAACAATGGTTAGTAAATAATTTAATAAATAGTTGCAGTTGACAGATTTCAAGTGGAAGCGAATGGAGGGAGTTACAGCAGCTGCTGCTTCTAGCTGCCTTTAATACATTCGATGTCAGCAGCCACAACAACAACAACAACAGCAACAACCAATAACAATAACAACAATGGCGGCAATATATGACAAGTGCAAAAGTGTGTGCGAATAACTGTAAAAAACAACAATAGCAAGCCAGACATGCAGCACTACGAATAAGAGAACGAGAAATCGCGCTGTAACACAACATTATAACAACAACAAAATTTGATGCAGACAATCGGGACGGTGGAATACCCTGTACAGTTTTTCTTTATAAATACTAAATATGGCGAAATGGGAATGGAAGTTTACACTTTTATATCTCTTTTCATAAGATCAATCTGTAGACATTGGCCTATTGGGAAATTCTAATTAACAAGTGGGGGCAAAAATCACGTTTATTCTCGTAACTCCAGTATTCTTGGGCCAATGTCGTTGAATTTTGTAACAATGATCAATTGATCTGTGGCAATTTTCAAATCAACATATAGGGGGTGTGGCTGCCAATAATCAAAGTAAATCGTTTAAGGGGGAAGGGGGAGTTCTATTGAAAAAAAAGTGGATGCAGTTCTAACGATTAGGGTTACACGAGTCTCCACACCAAATTTTGTAACTCTAGCTCACATGTATCCATATCTACACGTAGTGGAATTTTGGCACAGTTTATAGTCGTGGGTGAAATTAGCATATTTTTGACTATAACTTTTGATGAATTTATCCGATTTCGATTATTTTTTTTTTATTTTTATTTTAGCACGACGCACATCTCTGAGAAGTTTCGAGTTGATAGATTTAACGGAGCGGTTGTAAACCGCGCAAAACTGTCACGGGGGAAGGGGGTACGATCGCATCTTTTGGTAAAATTTGTTTGCTCTAACTCTTATAGTGTCGGAGAAAGTTGGCCCAACACGGACAGATTTGTGCCCATGGAACTTATGGTCTGCCACGCCTCCTTCTGCCTGTTACATACATTGCACAAATCTATAATACCCTTTTACACTTCTTGTACAGGGTATAATAAACAACAAACGCAAAAAATTCAACGCCAAATGCCATTTAATGCAATCCCAAACAGGCGACCAAAACAACAAGAAATGGAGTGAGAAAGAGAGTCTTCGTAAGCGTGGGTGTCTGTGTGTGTGTGAGTGAGTGTATGTGAGTGTGTGTGAGTTTGTGTGAGTGTGGGTGAGTGTGTGTGTGAGTGTGCGTGTGTGTGTGTGAGTGTGCGTGTGTCAGTACACAACAAACACTAGAAATGTCAAACGTTTTGCTTGAACATATTCAGCACTATACACACATAACTTACACATACACACGCACACACTCAAACGTACACACACACACACAAACACAGGCTCAGGCATTTGTCGAACTTGTCACTTGCTGTTTTTTGCACACTTTATGCGCTCTTAATGCTCTCTTTAAAGAGTATGCTAAAATTGTTGTGGAGCTGGCAAAGCACATCATAGACATCATTAGACATTATATTTTTTATAGATGGTACAGAAAACCGCAGAAGGAACTAGTATAATCTGAATACCAGGCAAACATAAACATTAGCAAATGACTTCAAACAAGTCAATGGAGAAATGCAACCACCGTCAAAGAAGCTTAGACAAGGAGTGGACAGCGGTAGCAGTCGATTGACGAAGCGGGAAACTACGACTGGTTCAGTCCAAAACGAAGATGGTGAGAGGCCAGTGAGCTCCAACTGGCTGTCGAAAAGTTGAACCGTGTAATGGCGGCTGCAGAGTAGATAAACATCCGAGACTTTGTGTTTCAGGTTAGAACTATGGGGAACTGTCACTGCGAAGGATCCACCGGTCAGTCTACCTTGCACTGCGGACTCCTCATATAGCCTCAACAGTCTCTGTGAGCAGCGTTTTAAGTTTATCCTTTACTGGAAGAGGGTTTGGGGCTGAATGTTCAGTTGCTTGGAGTTCGTTGCAGAAATCGTGACGGACGTGCCGAGACCTAACCGACATTGGAATAGAGTCAAATTTGAAGTCAGTAGAAGCCTGCGATTAAGGAGGATGTTGTGTTTCCTCTTGGTGGTCCCCATAGGGACATTTTGCACGTGAAGGTGCCTCCAATGCATGTCACTAAGTACAGAAATACAAAAAAAATGCAGCCTAGTCGAGATAAATTCGAGTAATTGCTTTGTAGGTCGCAGCTGCCGTCTCCTTAACCTTGGCCCAGCTTCTACTGGCAAAGGATTTAAGGCATGTACATCTACCATGGACTCGTAACGCAACCTATCTCTAAGTGCTTTTCAAACTGGAACTCTCTGTGGGGTTAATATGATCATCAATGATGATACGATAGAGACCATTTTGTTGAAAAGAGTGGCGGTGGGCTTTGGACTTGAGGGGCTGTGATTCCTGTCAGCGAAAAAAGTGACAAATGACGAAAGGTAACTATTTATGCGCTCTTCAACCACTGCTGTATCGTGGTAAGAGGTATGTATAGAGCAGTCTCTGGCAAAGCACACGATTTTAAGCCGCTCAGGTGGCTGAGTCATCTTTGAGTAGTAATTGTAGTAATAAAAGAGCATGGATGAGAGAATTCCACTTTGGGACTCTTTGCTTGCATTGCCTATACCTCAACGAGGAAGCTTAACAATATAACATGCAGGCAGATCCCATGACAATCAAGTCATAATCCCGGAGCTGACACAGATTTTGGCGTGTTAAAGGATCGCAATCCCCAGGAAACGTGTATAAATGTACGTGACTACATGTTTCACATCTATTCCATGTTTTAATCTCAACTGAGCAGGTGATGCCCGCTGACCTGCTCCGCCTTCTACCGGTGTGCCGGAGGCGTCGAGAGTGAATGTTGCTGTTGTCTGCTCTTAACAGCTGATTCTTTGTGCTAATCATACTAATGTTGCTGCAGTGTGAATCTGTTATAGAATAGCAAATTAGAGCACGGAAAATACAAGGCGACACTTATCTCTATCGAATGCATGCAGCCTTTTTCCAATTTACAGCTTCGTATTGCAGTTATTTGCGATGAACTTAATCTTCAAGTTAGAACACAGTGCTTATCTTCCCCAAATCACTCTTATTAAGATTAAGTAGCATAATAACTATACATTCTATATAGTAAGAAGAAGAGACCACTCTTGCTGCTGCTCAGTCTTTGCCCGAAAGGAACTTGGGAACGCAGAGCGTACACTTCTTGGACTTCATTGCAACAAACAGTCTTTGACATATACATACTAGCAGGAAAGCTCTTCGACTTTAAGGATTTGAAAACTTTGTGCAACGGTGTATGCTTTCGCAATCTATATATATTTCGCTTATTCCAACAGCATCTCCAAATACAGAGATTTCCATTTTAAGTATACCTGAGGGTATATCAACTTTGCCATGCTAAGTTCATTTTTTTTCATCAACTTCAGCTGTCTTCACTTTTACTCTCCCTATTTTTAATGTACTTTCCCTACAACTGAGTTGTTGACACAATCTCTGCGTACTCAAACGTCAAGTCAAATTCAATCAATGCTTGCCACATGGCCACTTCGTTGATGCTGTTTGTGGCACACTGACTGTGGCCAGAAGCTGCCAGAGTGTCACAGTAGTTGTGTTCAGTGGTTGCAACGACAACTCTGGCCACATTTACATGGTTGCCGTTGCCTACTTGTAGTTGCGCCTTGCCTTGGTAGCGGTTTATAATTGAGTCATAAAACTTAATTTAATGTTTCTTAATGTAATTTTTCAAACAACATTAAACAGTGCAACATTAAAAAAAAGTTGAAGAAGAAGAAGAAGCGAATCCATAAATACAACACGCATAAGCAACATTTTTCATAGACATTGGATTTGCTGTGTCAACGCGTTGCATTATGAGGCTATGTTAGATATGTTGCTGGCATTACAAGTCGTGCCACACGCCGCCAGCTCAGCCCTCACTCCCAACACACATGTCTAAGCATGTTTTATGGCGTTTAAATGATTTATATGCATCCTGTTGATGGTTGTTGTAGTCCTGTGTGGTGTTCAGGCATGTCTATTGACAGTGGCGTAGTTAGCTTCTTGTTGATAGGGGCGATGTTGTTTAGTATTAAATTCTATACATTTTTCTGAGAGAGATTGCGGGCAAAACTCCGATTTAAAGTTATTTTCGACCAAGCAACTCTACTAACTTTATCATTCCTGGACTCATTTGGCTGAAAATACGGCTTGAAGTTTACTTGCGATTGCGAGGAATTGCAAACCAAATTAAGCGTTTTTAAATGTGGTTTCACATTTGGGTTAGTTGCACCCGCTTTTGGTCTACTTTGACTCGTTTGTGAATTAGCTCTTAAGTGATATGCGACTTGATGTTGATAATTTAAGAAGCGTGCTGGAAAATCCATACCGTTTGCCATTGTGTTATTGTAGGCTCAATGGTTAGGGGTTTGATACCGTAAATTCCTTCTATCTACGCCACTGTCTCTTGTTGTTGCTGTCCTTTTACTTGCCTCAGTTTAAGTTAGTACAAACGAGTGCACATTCAAGTGGCATGCAACTGTGCATTGTAAGTCTTTTGCCCTTTTAAGTCTGTGTCTGTGTGTGTGTGGGTGTGTAGGGATATGTCTGTGTTTTGAAATTTTTTCCTTTCACTATGTCCTGACAATGTAGAGGTTTATGGTGCTTGCGTGGCACATTACGCCAAGTGTTTTGTGCCGTGCTCTTCCGTCTGCCGCACTTACTCACTCGCTCTAACTGACTTGTACATGCCATAAACATGTTATCCGTATAAGTAAGTATGTGATTGGTGCGTAAACTAACCAGCAATTGTCTAGTTTGGTTAAAGAATGCTTCGTTGTATGCCACTCGCAATGTGTTCAAAAGTCTGAAGTCACTTGAATATTTGAGTTTTGGGTTAACTTGGGGAACTTAAAGATATACTTGATTACCAATTTTCTAGTAATTTCAATTAAACCATTTGAGCAGAACAAAAGAGACCAAAACAGCTAGGAAACATAGAAATTGTAAGCGAATATACACGTTCGTATTGACGTAGAAGCGCCTGGGAGATAGGTCTTTAATGAGGCTGTTGAAGGAAGGCGTATCCGTTAGTAGCAGGTTACGTTTGGTAGCACAGAGTTGAGAAGCAGTGCGCGAAGCAGAGATGTCTGTAGAGCATCGTACATGAGATCGTAACCCTGTAACGGGTTGCTATGGTCAGTCAAGAAGAAGTAGACAAATTAGTTGGCTTATTCGTATCTATTTTCGGTGATATGTGGCAAACTTTTTAATTCGTCGCCATTATTGCAAAAAGCTCTGTAAAATACATTTAGATATACCTAAAACTTTACGGATTAATACCGGAAAAAAGTAGCAAACAAGTGCTAACTCTAAAAGAACCCATTATAACTAACCAATCTAAGTGATTTCTTATACAATAGAGGAGGTAGCCAATTTAATCGTATCAAGTTATTGATAATACTACTACTACAACGCGACTCGTACACATTAGAGCTGCAAAACTTTCTATAGTGGCGCCATTCGATATATTCGATAGTATCGTCGGTTTGAAAAGATTCGATACATTCGACACTATCGATAGTGAAAAAAACAACGATAGTGAGAAACAACGGAAAATAAATAAAAAATCAATGATCTTTGGTAAGCTTTGTATTTAAAACGATGCCTTCTGAGTCTGTAGTTCGTGCCTAGATATATTCTTGATTAAGGCGGATTCGAGCAGATACATAAGTGGTTTGCAAGGGGCTGTTCATAACTAACGTCACAGTTTAAAATTTTCAAAATGGTGGTGACTTCCATTATGAACAGATCCAGTGGTAAGGAATACTAGGTGCAAATTATTGGGATTCGGTGAGTTCCATACAGAAGCAGATTACAAGAAGATTTATGTAATAACTACCCAAATACAAGAAAATTGGTAAAGTTAGCGAAGTAAAGGTTTACATTTTGAGTCCAAGCGTTCCGAAGACACTAAAAATACTAAATCCATTTTGTGTTAAACCATTTAGCTTAATTTCAAGGGCTCAGGATAATAAAAGAGAATACGAAATGTTGCATACTTTGCGGCGCCCCAAAACTTGCTAAGTTTCCCAAGCATGGTAGCTATGAACTGCGAACAGTTGTTAATTACTTTTTGGCCGAATACTTGTACAACATGAAAACATATAAATCCCGGAGTTATGAAAAAAAAATCAAAAATTGCACAATGCAGCTACGAAAACAACTCAATTGAAATATCAATAGATATATTCAGGTCGAGGGTCAGTCAGCCGGTACGAGCTCCGTGTTAAGTATCAAATATACAACGCTAAGGCATTATGTGGCATGCTACATATGTGTGAGAATGTGGTAACTGAAGTGCGGCATAGGAGAGGGTTGCTTTCCTGCGCTAGCCAAGTGTCATAAATTTGTGTGTGTTTTTGAAGGGATGTATGTAGGACAGTGTATGCGAGTGTGTGTGTTGATGTAGCAAATGAAGCTCATGTTTGGAGCATGACGCAAGCGAAACTGCTTCCAAATGTGCGGTTAATATGGCTTGCAGTATTTGAAGCTTTAAACAATAAAGTTAACGAAGTAAATAAAGCACGAGACTTGCAATATGCGAATAAAGTTGGTTTCTGTGTTCAAAGCTTAAAGTTGAGCCAAGTTTTTTGCCAGGAAAATTGTCATATATACTTTCAAAATTTCAATTGGAAAGGTGCGTCACATTGAAAAAGTCGTTGAAACGAGTGTTACTGACATTTTCGAGCATGGCGTTTTTTTTTTTATCATGCGTCATAACTTTGATTCATTTTGACATTTCTTTAAGAATGTTGCTAAATTTCGATAAATTTCATATTGAAGTATTCCCAAAGAATGATGAGACAGGAAATATTTTGAATTTCATGCTTGATGCTTTAGTAAAAAAGAGCAATTTTCGAATTTCGAAGTTAGACCGCAACTGTTTAAAGGTACTAAAACAAAATTTAAAGTCCTTTCAATATCGTCCATAACCATCGGTAGTGGCGCTCACTAGATACTACTTGCAGACTTTGCAACTTTACGGAATCAACACATTTTGAAAACCGTCAATTCGAAAATCGTGCTAAAAACATAGAACATTCAACAACCTGAATATTTCTGAAACAAAAATTACACAAATTGTCAGTGATCGACACAGTTTGCTCTTCACACGAAATCGGAAACCTTTCTAATAATGGTTCAATCTTGGGTAAATCGTGCCCGTTTAAGCAGTTGCTCATCACAGCATTGATGAAATGAAGGATGTTAGTGATTACTTCATATTAAATTAGGTGACAAAAGAATACAGTCATAACTACATTAAGATTATCATTATAGGTGAACGACACGTCTCTACATGATGTTTCTCTCCTGTTGCCGCCTTCAGTGGTGCTTTTATGCCATGGGAAGAGTACCGCTTTAAATGGTGTTGTTGCTATCGAACTGGATCAAGATCAAACCCATACGGCAAAGATTGGATGGCATCAAAATGCGATATAGGTTAACCATAAATGGCCGTGCCCGCACCATGTGCTGCTGGAAGTGATAAGGAGGAGCTCATGGTTTTGATGCGAACGAACAGTACCCAATGCGTTAACATTAAATGGCAGTGCCCGCGGAGAAAACGATTCTGGAGAGAATTAGGACGTTTTGAATTCCAATGAAAAATTCCATTAGGCCGTAACCCGATAACGGGTTGTTATGGCCAGTTAAGAAGAGCATCCGCCGGGATATAGGGCTTTAATCCAATATTAGCAATATTTTAAATTTCGAATCCAGATGATTTCCCGTTCCCGAACCGTTCATAAAAAACGTGGGGCACTGACCATCATTCAGGGTGAAAAGGACGCAGATGAATTTTTTACCATTAGATTGTATGCTCCGTCGCCTGGCGCATGTCCCGATTTTGTTTA
Organism: Chymomyza caudatula; assembly: GCA_035041775.1. Lineage (NCBI taxonomy): Eukaryota > Metazoa > Arthropoda > Insecta > Diptera > Drosophilidae > Chymomyza > Chymomyza caudatula. The sequence goes on along the minus strand of JAWNKW010000137.1, from coordinate 874,862 downwards.
GCTCGGCTTGCAGTTCATCAAAAGCATCGTAGGTTAGAAGATGTAGCTAAGACTGCTTAGGCGGCTAGATGCCTGTGTCGTGCCCCGTTTCCGTCTACCGCGGGCGATGGCATATCTGCAGTGTACACAGTGTATAAGAAAGAGGCAAGGACGCTTGCTTGAGGTAAGCCGACAGTAATGCCGGACTCTTCTGATAGTTCTTCTTTGACAAAAACTCCGATTGGCCATTTTTTCAATGGACCAATGTACCTCGATCTTTTACAAAAGAAGAGGACTCAAAAGATAATGTAAATTTAATTCTAAGATAATAAAAATTTATTTATTATAAGAAAAATAAGTATATATGAGAATGAGTGCCGGATAGTTACTATTTGGGGCACTTAAAGCTTAAACCGTTTGGGAATTACAAGCTTGCAAGTGAGAAAATTATCTGTGTGTTTTTTTTCTATTAGCTGCACTAACACATAGTGCAATAGTTTTGTTGACCTTCGGGTATCGTCATAAGCAAGTGTCCTATTTTTTTGGGGTGGGAAAAAGGCGTGGCAGACCGATGTAGCAATGTTCGTCCATCTGACCATCTTGGTCTAAGTTTCTCAGAGACTATAAGACATAGAGCCACAAAAATTTGACCAAAAGATGCGCATTTTCCCTAGGTAGAGGAAGTTTATCCAATTAATTCAATATCTTACCCCCTTACAAAATTTCGCGGCTTACGCGAACACCATAAAAGCTATGCAATTGAAACTGGCATAATTATACGAACTCTGACCGTGCATGTGTTGTGTGAAAATCAATAAGATCGGATAGAATCTTTAAAAGATATAGGTAATAATATGCCAATCTTAGACCCCTCCTATAGACTTTACAGAAATTTTAAAGTTAACATTTATGCTCACCAAATGTGGTACGTAGGCTCATGTTAGGCTTATAAACCAAACAACGTAGACTTATTTCCCAATCATACCTCCTATCCCCGTAGCACAGTTACCGTTATTACGCCTATACGTCGCGTTGATACAAAAATACGCACCGAAATTTGATTTTCATAGAAAAAATGAGTACAGAGTATCCCACTGACGGGCAACGTCCCGACTGTCTGCATAAAATTATTTTTATTATTATCCGCCGGCACCACATCCATTTCGAGACCAGTCGAGCCACCCCTTGGAAGGGTTGTGCGTAGTGTTTGGGTGCCACCATGTAAAACCCCAATTCCAATGAAAGAAATACATCAGGCCGTAATCCGGTAACGGGGTTTTATGGCCAGTTAAGAAAAATAGATGACTTTGATGCAATCGTGAGGAATCGAAGAAATGCATGGAATTAAACCAAACTAAGACCACTCAGATCAAGACCCTGGTGGACAGTTCTAGGTGAACTTTGGGAGACTAAAGGGTTAAAATGTGGTAATACTGCTGCTGTTGGTGAAACGGCGGGTTTGGTGATCTATGACCGAACGAACTTGCATCGATTTGCCTTTTATAGCGCTGTCTGGCTGCCTCTGTCGGCCATTTGTTACTAGTTAGATAAGCTCACGACACTGTTGGAAATACCTATCTTAAACTTGACACAATGTGACGAAATCTTTTTTGCGGCAGCTTTATCCATTATGCGTGTATACAAGCGCCATCCCGAGCCCATTCATGCCATTTGCCGTCACGGCATAGGTCAGTTTTACCCCCAAGGAATGCCAGCGAACTCAAACCGAGCGGAAATCACATGTTTCAGCAAAAGGCATTATATTGGGCTTACATTTTTAGACGTTACAGTTAGATAAGCTCACGACGCTTTTGGAAATACCTATCTTAAACTTGACACAATGTGACGAAATCTTTAGTGCGGCAGCTTTATCCATTATGCGTGTATACTAGCGCCATCCCGAGCCCATTCATGCCGTTTGCCGTCACGGCATGCAGGCCAGTTTTACCCCCAAGGAATGCCAGCGAACTCAAACCGAGCGGAAATCGCATGTTTCAGCAAAAGGCATTATATTGGGTTTACATTTTTAGACGTTGCAGTTAGATAAGCTCACGACGCTGTTGGAAATACCTATCTTAAACTTGACACAATGTGACGAAATCTTTAGTGCGGCAGCTTTATCCATTATGCGTGTATACTAGCGCCATCCCGAGTCCATTCAAGCCGTTTGCCGTCACGGCATGCAGGCCAGTTTTACCCCCAAGGAATGCCAGCGAACTCAAACCGAGCGGAAATCACATGTTACAGCCAAAGGCATTATATTTGGTTGAAATTTTTTGTGTAATTAAAACGCCGACGTAGTTACTTTCCAATCATTTTGACACTATACTTTGTTTTTATGCGCTACAATTTAAAATGCTGAACTTCGCTCATTAAGTGTGACCATATTATGGGTTAAGCATGAGAGTAATTGAATTTAAGTTGCTTGCACTTTGTTTGCTCATTGTCCTGTTGCAATTGCAGCTGTTGTTGTTTACACCAGAACATTAAGATTGCCGAGCAAGTAATTACACTGCCTTTTAAAAGAATAAAAAACAGAAAATTAATGACCAGGGACAGTAAACTGACTTTATGCGTTGTTGTTATTGTTGCCCATCTGCAGCTTAATTAATTTAACATCATCAAGTGGCATACTTTTCTGCTTTATTTAGTTCACAGCGTCTACTTAAGGCCACAAGAAAAAAGTCTGCCTGAGTGAGGGTTAAGCAATTGCAGCTTTAACATAAAAGCATTTCAATGCACATTTCAATGGAAATGTTTAATTTGAAATGCCATGAATTCCTTTCGCAATTGATTAATGAAAAAAGTGCAGCATACTTTAAGGCTGAGCTTTGATTTATGCCATGAAAATTGATTGCCTGCTTGAAATGAATTTCAAAGGTTTTATTGTATTTAATTTTATTTACGTGGGCCGTAAGTATTATTTCATACATTTAAAATATTATTAATGTGTCCCATGTGCAAAAAGCGCATTTCATTGAGCTCACAACAAATCATTTGCATAAGTACACAGTAGGTCAGTTGCATAGAAACACTGCATTTATTGTGGAAAATTTGGTAGCTATTGCAATGAAGCTGCTTATATACATTGAAATCACAGCAAATGGATTGAGAAACATATACGCTGAAAATTTCGCAATGTAAGGTTCCGATCACACAAAGAGCGGAACTGAACAAATCAGCGCTGAAAAGTCTGCACATCAGTGTTGCCAATTTAGCTTTTTTCCCGCAAGATATAGCTTTTTTTAAAGCCCGATGGCGGCAAAAAATTGAAAACAGCGGACAGCGGGAATTCTAGCGTTTTGAAAGTATGTTTAGCTTTTTTCAGTTTTATTTTATGTAAACATTTAACAATGAATTAAGTGTAAAACCGTGAAATCAAGAAAAAAAAATTTGGCAGCCATCGGTAAGATTTTAGAGAAACAAATGACGAGGTTGTCAACTACACCAGCTAAAGCGCTCTAAGTGATTGATGAGCGATGGTGGTATCCCCAAAAAATACAGTGCTTTTATTTTTTAACTTCTCTTGTTCGACCGATTTTGCTTTAATAAAACAACTTTACATAAAGGTGGTTCTTAAGCGAAACGATTTAAAGATGGACTGAAACTGTTCTTTTTTGTTGAATTTACTGTTACTATCGTATGTGTATCCTATCTGCAATGATTCAGGTGATATTGTATTCCAAGTTTATAGTACTGCCCAAAATTGATTAATTGTTTTTTTGGTTGCACGAATTGTGGAGTCACATTAGGGGAAGATGTGTTGCCTAAATGTGACTATTCGTGACAAGGGTGTAGGGTGGGGGGTCTTTTATGAACAGCCCCCCTCAGCAAAAAACCAATTCGTTACACGATATGAGACTTTCAAGCGAGTCCGTGTGATTTAAGCGTAAGTTTTCTCGCCTGTGCGACTTGCCGTTTCGAATACGTTCTATTATCATGCAAGTTTAGCACGCAACTTTTTGACTAACTTCTTTTTGCAACGAAATCCTTTTTTTTCTGTGCTTGTTTAAAAGCTTCAAAAATGGCTACCGCTTCAGCTGTGAATACGGAATTTTGTTTCAGCAGCAAGCCAAAGCTTACGGTAGATAACATTTCCCAGGCATCTTCATTTTCTTCGGAATTGGGTCCCAAACCCTACGCACAACCCTTTTCAAGTCTGGGGTGGCTTCGCTGCGCATTTTAGCTCACTACCCTAACACCGGGTGGCAATTAGGGAACCTAACCAGGGGATCCCATGAGCAGGTTGTGCGTCAACTTGTTGAAGACAGAGCCGGTATCATCCTGGCTATTCGCACTGCTCCACCAGAAGCTAGACACATTTTCGTAGCGCTTCTATTTAACTGACCATCATTGTTGCATCCTGTCTACAAACCAATTTATATTCATTTACACACATTCGTGATCCCTGCACTCTCAGCTTATTTTCACCAAAATGTGCAACAAAATGGCTGATAATCATGGCATTACGCTGCATTTTAATGTGCGCTGCAAATGCTTTCTAAAATTTAGTTTGACCCTTTTTTTTTTAAATAAATAAATATTAAAGGAGTTACTGCTGAAAAATCTTGCGTGTTTGTGTGTGCGGTTTGTAAGTGTTTGTGTGCAGTTCCATTAGTTACTGTGCATAATGCATGACTTGCTAATCAAATTTTTTCACATGTGTGTGTGTGTGTCCTGTGTCCATTGGCCTAACAAAGTAATACTAAGTGTTCTAAAACCAACATTGATGCATTACCAGTTAATTAACTTTATTAGTTCACTTTATGTTATAAATCGCTATTTACTTGTTGCCCTGAAAATTTCAGCGATTTTAATATAAAAAACGGTATGTCACATTTTTTAGGTTCCCAACCATTTTCTTAGTACACATTTTTGGTCCTTTTTTTTCATTAAATATTTAAGTATATTTGCGCTTTTTTATTTTTTTGCCTAACAAATTCATCATAAATGCGCAAAATTGCTCTAATAAAAAGGAATTTACTCAACAGCGCACAAAATTAAATTTTAAATATTTAAAGGTGACTTAGGGAAGGCCTCTAAACGGTTTATGACTCATTTAATGGTTTGGTGATTAAATTCTATTACAAAGTCAGGCAAATAACTGCATATATAGCCGCATTGCGCATACGCCGCGTGTGTTAAACAACATGAAGTTGCAATGCGAAAAATGCTAAATTGAAGAATGCACACAAAAGTACATTTATATGTGTGTGTGTGTGTGTGTGTGTGTGTGTGTGTGTGTGTGTGTGTGTGTGTGTGTAATGAGTTTATAGTAGAACACAAAGAGGGCTGCGTGTTTGCTCGCTTAAAGCTGTAACCATAAAGATTTGTAATTTTAGGTATAGCTCCTATGATACTGTCTGGTTGTTAAACAATTCAATTGTTTTCTATTATGAATTATCGTCAGTAGTCCTTGAACTAGAAATTTGTTGACAGCAATCCCCCTATTAAACCCAGTAAAGGGATACAATCGCGTTTTTTTGCCTCTGGAGAAAACCGGTTTCGAACATCTTCTGAGCTTAGACAGTAGCTAAAGAGATGCTTATTCCCTCTCTCTCAGAAAGAAGGGAAGAAGTTGTACCTTGTCTGGCCACCACACCAGGAGTATGGGCCTGATTATAGCCTCATAAAGCCGCAGTACAGAATTTGGAGATATTGCACAACATTTAAGGCATATGGAGGGACATCGTGCCGTTCTTCATGCATTCTTGAATATTTTAGATTCAGTCCAATTTTCAGTCTAGTACTATCCGTCTATGGTTCCGTCCTTTCCTTTAGTGACAGTCCTAAATACATGAGTATAGTGCTGGATAGGAAATTGGACTGGAACCAAAATATTCAAGAACGAGTGAAGAAAGGCATGATGGCACTCTACTAATGCAAAAAGACTATAAGCCCTAAATGGGGAATGTCCCCGAATATTGTACTGTGGCTGTATACGGCCATAATCAGACCTATTCTATATGGAGTATTGGTATGGTGGCTAACCTTGAGAAAAAAACCTTCGCCAAATAAACTTAAAAAAATTCAGCGTGGGGCTGAACTATGCATCACGGGTGCCATTGGCACACACACCTCGATGCTACACTTAGCATATTACCCATGGATCTTGCAGGAAAGAAACAAGCTCTTCTATCGGTTATACGATGGAGGGACTAAAGTAACTGGATAGAATCCAAATTTGGTCACTTATCCACTGTAGCAAAACACGATTTTGTTCCTCTGCTTTCCTTTCAGTACCCTTATTCCGGACAGGAATGAATGATACGTCGGTCAGCCAGGTCCCACCGATGCCAACTATTTCTCCACAGAAGGCTCAAAGCTGTGCAACGGAGTTGGAGGGGCGATCTTTTCAGAACAGCTCAATATAAAAAGAGCATTTAGTTTTCCTAAACACTGCACGTATTCCACAGAGAAGTGGATGCCCATGATATGGGTTTGGGAATACCAGGACATAGAGGGCAACAACATTGCGGAGGAGTTCGCCAGACATTTTTCAAGCAGAAAGCATAAATGCAAATACATAAAAAATTGATGCAGACAGTCGGGACGGTGTCCGACAGTGGAATACCCTGTACCCTTTTTCTTTATAAACACTAAACACGGTAAAATGGGAACGGAAGTATCCACTTTTATATCGCCTTTCATAAGATCGATATGCCTGTAAATATTTTCCTATAGGAAAGTTGCAATTGACAAGTTTTCCTATTGGGAAGTTGGCTATTATGGTGGCCAAAATTACTTTCATACCCAAAACTCCAGTATTTTTTGTCGAATATCGTTGGATTTTGTAACATATATCAAAATCAATATATAAGGGGGGCGGTAGTAATTAAGTTAAATCGATTGCGGGGGAAGGGGGGGTTCTATTGAAAAAAAAGTAGATGCAGTTTTAACGATAAGGGTCACACGAGACTCCACACCATATTTACATGTAGTGGAGTTTTGAAGCATTTTATAGGCGTGGGGGGGATGAAATTAGCTTATTTTTGACTATAACTTTTGATGTTTTTATCTGATCTCGATCGGTACATAGATGCACATTAACACGACGCACATTTCTGAGGAGTTTTGAATTGATAGACTTAATGGAGCGGTTGTAAACCGCGCAAATCTGTCACGCGGGAAGGGGGTAAGATATTGACTTGATTCGACCAACTTCATCCGCAAACCGCATCTTTTGGTAAAATTTTGTGTCTTTAGCTCTTATGGTCTCGGAGATCTATCCCCTCATACGGACATGGTCCAATCGCTACCCAAGTCAATGATAATTTTTGCCCATGGAACTTATGGTGTGACACGCCTCCTTCTGCCTGTTACATACATTGAAAAAATCTGTACACTTTGTGTACAGGGTATAAAAAAGCGCAGCTAAAATCATGCACACGTAATCAAATTTGTATTTGTGTATAGATAAAATAATTGAAAAAAAACTCTACGTAATTCATTAAAGCGTTTTTTATTTACGCACGAGGAGAAAAATGTACACAGAAAGAAAAAGTATGCGGTCAAGATAAGAGCTTGACATAATTAACATGCATAATTACAAACACACACACACACCCACACACACACACATGCAAAAGAGGAAGTAGTTTGTCATAGTGCAAATAAAGAGGAAGAGAAGTTGTTTAATATAAGAACATAAAAAGAAGAGCTTATAACCGGCGCGCCATTTTCATTAATTTTCGCCAAAAATGGAACAAGGGAAGTGAGCAAAGAAAGAGAAAGAGAAGTGCTTCGTGGGACAGTAGAGCAAAGAGAGAGCTACAGAGCAGTCGGCAATGCATATAATAAGCTAAATATAACCCTTAATCTACATAATTCAGCTATGTATGTAAGTTGTATGGCACACCCGAAAGCACACACACACACACACACACACACACACACACACAGCTCTAGCACCCATACTAACACAAGCTCGTTGCCTTCTGCTTAATCATAATTTAAGACGTCACTCAAAGTCAAATCAACTTAACATTGCAATTATTCCCCACTTTTCCACAGCAAAAGGATAATAAAGTTAAAGCTCTATATTAATATCAGTCAACTTTTTTTTGTCTCGAAAATATTATATGGTAAATTTAATGAATCGTTTTCGAGATGTTCTGCAATTGTTAAAGAGGAAGTGGATGTCCGGCCGCCTAGCCATGACGAAGCAAAGATCTCAAATAAGCGGCTCAAGAACTACTAAAGCTGCTGGCGCAGATAACCTGGCTACAAAGTTGTGCACTGGCGGCAATGAGTTGTGTGCTGCATGCTCCAGCTTTTTTGCAGAATGCGAGAGAACATTGGTGTCCTCTAAAAGTTGACCCCCTGCTGTGCGCTACCAACAGTGATAACGGTCTTCTTCTAACGTTGAGATGCTCTTTCGTACGGCCTACGATATCGATATCATCCGCGTACGCAAGCAACTGGACACCATTATAAAATACAGTCCCATTCCGATGTACTTCGGCCTTTCGCAACACATTCTCCAACAATGGGTTGGAAGGTCGCAGGAGTGGGCATCGTCTTGTCTGAAGCGTCGCTTGGCACCAAAAGGCTCGGACGGAGCTGCGTGTGTTGCTCAACTTCATTCTGCATAGTCGTACCAACTTTGCAGAGATTCCTAACGCAGAGAGTGCCGCATATACGCTACTTTATAATCGACAGCGATGCTTGGTGTCGATTTAGTGTTCGTGGGTCTTTCCCAGTATTTGGCGTAGTTTGAATATCTGGTGAATGGTGGACTTACCACGTCTAAAACCACACTGATAAGACCCGATCAGTTCTTTCAAAAACGACTTTAGTCTTTCACACAATAAGCTCGATAAGACCTTACATGCAATAGAAAGAAGGCTGATAACACGGTAGCTAGTGCAATCCGATAAGGAATCCATTAAAAACTTTTGTAATTTTTGATTTAGCCGATACATTCCGGCTGTTTCTCTGCAAAATTTCCTTGCATGACAGTGCAAGCAATTACATCGGGATGCGCCCTGTAATCTAAGTCTTTGTCGTCAATTCTCTTGACTCAGCGACTTCAACGCGTGCAAGTAAGTAAGAGGATAAGAATAAAGTATTACTAGTATTATATATCCTTTTATGTAGTGGATTTGAAAAAGGTAAAGAGCTACATGAATCTGCATAAGAAAAAGGAGGATAAAGTGGTAGAGGCCATCAATTGTGGCGCTTGTTTTGAGGCTCCCGCAGATGACAAGCCAACAGGACGAAACCACACCGACTCCTGAGCAACCGAAAGCCACAATGCAGGTGAGCGCACATGATGAAGGCGAGAAGAAAAACAACAGCGGCGGTGTAGATGAGCCCCGCAACCGTCAAAAACTTGACGTAATTGAAAGCTTCCATTTCCGAATTGGTTCTTTCTCTTGATCGAGTCTGTCGCGAACGGTCCTTTTGGAAGCGTCATGTTCTTCGAATGATTCCGCAGTTCTCGAAGTGAAAGCTCTGACACGAAGTTGCTGCAAACGCGCTTCGCGCTGTTCGGATGATTCGGCAGCTCTGAAAATGGAAGTTCTGACACGATTTTGTTACAAACGCAATTCGTGCTGTTTATTTGACTCGTCAGCTCTCGGTTGACGGCTTGTAGAACGGTCTGCCGCAAGACGAATTTGTATTTGTGTTCTTTTGATGATGACATTTTTCTCCATTTTCAACAATTCTACTTTTGGAAACAATCAAACACAATATTTTCACTTTCGGGATAAATGTCAACAATTGTGAATGTCAAATATTTATTGGTTACTATTATGATATAAAATCTACAAAAAAAAGTGGAGTTTTCGATTTTCGAACAAAAATTTAAGTTGGTTGCCCTCGCAATCACCTTCAATCGAATGAAGGTAGGTAAAAACCTTCTGAATCGCATTACACCAGTTTTTAATTTCCTTTAATTTGACATACAGTTGCCGAGTAACATGAGATTTGCTGAATTCACAACTCTCGAATTTTTTCAAAAAGTCATCATTCGAAAACGGTGAAAATCCAAAACGGTTTCTAGGTTCGAAATCAGCGACCCCAAATTTACCAAAAAAGTTATGTTTTAGATATAGGCCTTTTATTGAGGTCAAATTTGTTGCTTCGTGTAATAGCTTTACGCTAATGCACTTAAAGTATCCCTCTGTAGCTGCGATTCGGACTCATATGTGGTTTTTAAAACACATAGAAATTAGTCATAAATAAAAAAAAATAAAATAAATTTAGTAAAAAAAAAAAGTTTTCTAATGTGCCTATTACAGGAAGCGAGATTTTCAAGCGATTTGTATCTCGCGCCGTTTGTAGGCACGGTAATACCACCCGTAAGTTGTTTCGCCTGCAACCGTATGCGACTTGCTTTATATTGGAATGCATTCTAATATCGAGCGATATTTTTTATAATTTCTCACTTGAAAATCTCGCTTCGTGTAACAAGCGCCTACGAAAATGTCTCTGCCTTTAATTGAATTTCGCGGAGTGTATGAATGTCTAACACAAAGTTAGGTCACAAAGTGTACCACAAAATGTAGGCACCCTTTCTGCATACCCTTTTTAATGTAAAGCAACGTCATAAGATATTCTTTTCAAAAAATTGCAGCTCACTTTCATTCTCCAACAGCAATAAAAGTTCAATTTCATTTATACATTGTATATTTCATATCGTACCATTTACAATAACTGCTGTTTTCCACATTTTATTTATTTATTCATCAGGCAGAACAACAATAACTAGCTTATTATCATATTCTATTTATAGCTACATAAATTTGACATCTCTTTCGCAACGCTTACACTTAAATAAACTCGGGAAAATTGAAAGAAAGTTCAAGTTTTCCGAGACACATTTTGTTGCAGTTGCATTCAGTTGTTGTGGTGGTTTTGTTTTCTCCTCTTTTGTGCGTCAAATGTATCTTTTATGGGTGCGTTGTTGTTGTTGTTGCTGTCTTATTGCTACAAAGTGAATATTTTTATTTTTTATCAGTTTACAAGCAAATAGCACTGAAATAATGTATGTGCAAACATAGACACATATGTATATAAACCGCTTAACAAGCGTCACCTCCTCCCCAAAACCCCAAGTTTATTACTGAATCTTGTGTGTGTCTGTGCATAAAGTTTTTCTTCTTCTTCTTGGAAAATGGAAATTTTGCCGCCAACATGTGAATAAGTTTGGGGTTCTTGTCGCGCTTCCCCTCTGCAGTAGACAAGTCTATAAAAACTATTTAGAAACATAAACAAAACGCAACCATAGATAGCCATAAACATAAAGATAGTATCTAGTATCTAAGTATATTATATGCTACTGTGTGCATTCTCCAAGTTGTTTGCCAAAAATAAGAAGAAGATTTCTTTATTATTTAACGGTAGTTAACAAATATTCAGTTAATTTGTTGGCCAGCAATAAAAAAATAAGTTGCTTTTTCTCTAATTTGGCTTGACTCAGCCACCTGTGTATGAGTAATACCCTTACTGCAGGGGCTATGAACTATGGTACAAAAGTTGCGCCACGATATTTTGGATTCATTGATAGTATAATACATGAAAAGTCTTGCGCTCGAGTCAAAATTATTAAAGAGTTTGCGAAAAAATGAGTGTTGAGTATGAATCACAACATTCGATATCGGTAACGAATTGTCCCAAATCTCTATACTAGATGGATCAGCAGCTTGTTATGGGTGCCGTGAAACCGGGCATGCAACAACATGCCCCTGTCCCTAAAACAGCTGCAGAAATGAGGAGGAGAAAGAAACGGCTGAGCACTTCTTTTGCACTTGTCCTGCCTTCTCGGTAGACACTTATATGGGCTTCATATCATTTCCTCTCTTTAAGCGTGTCTCTCAAGTAAGGAAGAGTAGAAATATATCCGTCAGTGGGCCGACCAACGTCCTAAATGTGCTAGATTGAAATCTGGCAGGAGCTTTAACCTAACTGTTAACATAAATCACACCTCCTTAAAACCAAACTCAGATGACGCTGGAACGCTGAATCTTTAGCTCGGTTTAATGAGCTTGCAGAGTGAAATATCGCTGCGTTTTTAACCCATTTTGATGTGTTTGGAATGGTTCAAGAAAATACTATTTTGTTGCAGAGAAAATAATTGTCAATTTCTGCATTACCTTTGTGGAAAAGAACAATGTCAAATGTTACGGACATTCTTTCCTAAATTGTCCACACAAATTGGAGCATACACTCCTAGCCACTTCAATAGCGCAACTCAAATACTAAGCATATTTTCTGAAATCAAGCTTTTGGCGAATGCGGAAATACAATTATCGCGGAAGGATCCCTTCCTCCTACATTACCAGTTTCCTCTTTTGCCACCAGCAATATTGGCGCATTTCTCATATGCACTGATATTTCTTATACAATCTGTGAAATTCATAAAAATCACCGGCCAGGGTAACTATCATGGCACAGTTGGCAGGGTTGCCTGAACTCTAGGGATGGGTCAACCTGCTCTGATAAGCCATAGAACCCACTACAACGACTACAAATACCGGGGTCACGTCAGTTTTTGAAAAGCTGAACATTTGAAGCAATTTGCTGCGTAGAGTGCGAATCCGGGGCTAGAATTGGCCGATCACGTCAGGATTTTGAGTTTATGTACTCGAAAACCTACGTTTTTTCCTACTTTTGAGGTTATGTACAGGGTGCAACAACTTTTCGTGGTCTGTCTCTCCAGTTACATCATTTAGTACCACTCTTACCCTTTAATTTAAGAGTTCAAGAGATTAACTACGATTTCTTTTTGCAAAGTTATGGCTATTCGAAGATATGAAATATATCCCTGCGAAGCCATTATATTATTATTATCTCAAAATCCTTACGTGATGGGCTAATTCCGACCCTAGATTCGGATTATATGCAGCAAATTACTTCGGAAATGACCCTTAGCTTTTCAAAAACTAAACCATCTGGACCTATGTAATGGGTCCTTAAGGCATCTGTTTTTGCTTTCTGACGACGCTGCTTGTCTCCTGTGTTTTGCTCCAACGTAGCTAGTTTTGATGACGGTTTTCATCGATTATCATGGGGCAGTGCATTATGAATTTCTTCCGCCGGGCCAAAGTGTCCACAAGCAACATTATTTGAATGTTATGGATCTTTTGCGTGAAGCTATTCGTGAGAAAAGGTCGGGTTTATGTGAAGACAACCCGTGGATAAGTACATTGTATCCAAGTGGGATTAGATTCGATTTGTGGTGGGTGCGATGGCACATCAGAGAAGGTTGAACCATCGCTAGCACATAGGTAGGCTTGCCCATTGTACCATGCCCGACAGAGTAAGTTTAAAGAGAGAAAGGACAGTTGAAGAGTAGGAGAAAGATTACGAAATTGAGCTTGCATAGAGGCTCCCTATTGACACAATCTTCACAACTCCCGTACAAAGTCCTGTACTTTAACGTAAACCGTAGTGATTGCCTCTAAGAGTATCTAAACTTTGTCGTACTCGTTCTCAATTTCCAGTTGCTTTATAAGCTTATTTTTATTGTTTTTTCTAATGGCAACTTTTACACGCTTAATTCTCAATGGGCGTATATATATAATATATCTAAACATTTTGTTGTCTTAGCCATAATGCTGCTCAATGATTCAATCAATCAGTTTATGGACTGCCATCAAGTCAAAATAGAATTATATTTGATGTGCCAAAGCGCTAAATATAGGATGTATTTTTGTATATATATTTTGGCATTAGATACTGTGTACTATAATGTTTACATATTATTATTTCTAGTATATTTACTTTTTGCAATTTGTTTATATTGTTGTTGTTGTTGTTGTTGTCAAGCAATATGTTTTATGTCCGGCCGTAAGACAAAGGTGACTTAAGTGTCGTGTAGTTGGAGCAGAGTGAGCGAGAGAAAAGAGAGCCGAGCGAAAGGGACAAAGCAACCGAAATGAAAACTGAAAACTTTGCAAATCAATGAAACTTTTACCTCTGTACATATATATTTGAGTAGAGTATATGTGTGTTTTTTTTCTTTTTCATCCAAATTTGGGTTATTTGCTTTGTGTTTTTGAGCGCACAGCCTTGACAGCAATTTGGTAGACATAAATTTGTAAACAAAAACACCAAAAAAACAACAAATACAAAATGCCAACCTACAAGTTGAAGCGCCCAAAACTGTGCTACAAACTGGTGCCACATATTAACAACAACCAACATTACACAAACAACAACAACAACTATCATACTGGGTCAGCCAAAGTTTCTAGACGCGAATATTGCGTTTATTAACGCCATGGGACAACGGACCACAAAACTTGTCTGAAGGTAAGAGCAAAAAAACAAAGAACTGCAATTTACATAAGTACATGAACGGTACTACTATTATGTATCTACTAATATGTTTTTATTTTTAGATGTACTGTACCCTATAGATAAGAGGTATATTAGGTTTGTGCAAAAACAAAAAGTGTCTAGGAAATGCGACCAAATACCTTATACAAATATATCAATCAGCGTGTTATTATTTGCTTTACAGAGAAGGTTGAACCATCCCTAGCACTCAGAGGAAGTTAAAAGAAAAGAAAGACTACGAAAACCGAGTAGGCTTGCATAGAGGCTCTCTATTGACACAATCTTCCCGACTCCCGTGAAGACAACGTTTGGGGAGAGTATACAACTCGCTCATGTTAAGTGCATCACTTTCCAAAATGCGCATCCGTGCCTTTGCAAAGGCCGGACATTAGCACAGAAAGTGCTCCATGGGGCTTCTTCAAGAAAGGCTGCGCAGGTTGGGTCGTCATTGAGACCCATATTGGCCAGGTGCTGGCTAAATATATTGTGACCCGTCATTAATCCAAACAGGGCTCGCAGATCTTTCCTCTTCTGACGAAGAGATATCAGGAGACATTTGGATTGAGTTCTTTCACGAAGTGTTTTGTGGGATTTCCAGTGTTCCTTACAGATTGTGTTTGAGAAGACCGCTATCCATCCAAGCAATTCAGGCATGATTGGCTCAGGCCCAATTGGCTGTGACGCCGAGCCTTTGTATGCCAGCTAACCCGCCATTTCATTGCCCTGCATACCTCGGTGTCCAGGAACCCAGTATAGACTGACTTTGTTATGAAGTGAAATCGTGTAAAGTCTGGTCTTACATTCGCTAATTCTCCAGGGACCTGAGCGCAGCCTGACTGTCATTACAGATCCCTACAGTTATCCCACTCAGCTTTCTTTCATGGACCCAGCTCGCGGCATTTAGATTTGCGTAGATTTCCGTTTGGAAAACCGACGGCAAACTAACTGTCGCGCATGAGTAGCTTGAGTTTTCATCAAGATACCAACCAGCACTAGTCCCATCTTTCGATTTGGGACCGTCTGTGTAAAAGTGTGCTCCTCCATTGAGTCAACCACGAATGGTTCTCAAAATCTTTAGAACGGAAAGGCAGTCCTGACTCTTTTGAAATGAGACAAAGTGATAGTCTGTCGCCGACCCTCCTTTTGGAGCCAATAGACGATGTACTGACTGCTATCATAGGTACATCTGAGAGACAAAAGCATACAAAAAGATGAAGAGAATGAACTTTAAAATTCCTTAGATTTCTTATGTGTACAGATTCTTTAAGATTTTTGTAACATTTGCTAGAGTATCTCATAGTTATGACATCGCCAGTTAAGCATCTCTATTGTTTGCCACATAATTGTGTTGCAACTTTACAACAACTTGCTGTTGGAAATTAAATCCCAAAACATTTCTGTTCGTTCTTTGTTGTGTGTTTTCCACCATTTTCACCTCTAGACTTTTCGTCTATTTTCATATGCAAAAAAGTTGTCCTAAGCACCAGAGTCTTTCTTTATTTGCCCACTGAGCTGCTTAGCGACACGTGCAAACTTTTCCACATTTCCCAGTTACCAGGTAAATGCTCCCAGTAGCAACGGCCACAATCTTTTCCAAATGGTTTCTTTTGCTTTTTTTTTTTTTTGTTTTTTGGTTTTCACTTTCACCTAGAGTTGATCTGGGAGGTTTGCTTTTGCTTTTTATGTATTTACTTTGCAATTTCAACATAAGCAGCCTGAACATATTAAATTTTACTTGAAAGATATTGTTATGTCGCTTGTATTTGGTGTTGCTGTTGCTTTGTTGTTCAATTGAGAGTCGTATCTATGAGTTTGCATAGAAGGCGCTTAATTAAGTTAATGTTCAAATTTATGTGATGTTGCTCTTTTTTTTCTTTAAGTGTGAGTCAGTGTGTTCTTCAAGTAGATGCTAAATTACATCTAATTGTTTGATTAAAGTCCGTATAAAATTCAATGTCAATTTTATGTATAGAAAAATGAGTTCTATGCTATGCGATATATATACTTCTTTATAGACTATTTTAGCTGACCTTTTTAGTAATTGTTCCAAGAATTTATGCCAATCGCTCTCGAAGCTGCTTGCTTCAATTGTGTAAATACCAGAAACAGAAAAAAAAGATTTATTATAAAATCAATAGCGAAATAAATATGCAATTTTCTAGATATTTCTTAGATGATGGGAAGGATTTTTACCATACTCTCCTTCTAGTTATTTTCACTTCATTGAATTTACATACTTAAATATTTCCTTTATAACTCTTTTAATCGAATTTTATTGTCTTATATCTTTTTAACCAAACTTGTCGATAATTTTGTAAGATTATAGTGGCGCCCGAACAGGGACCCTGAAGATGCAACTATGTATACGTCAACACATACTAGAAAACTAGAACAATGATGAATGTAAAACGCTAGGAAGAAGGACTTGCTGGAATGGCTGCAGAGTTCGCACTAAACTCGGATGGTACTGCAAAAACGCTGCGCGTTTTATTAAACATGTCCAACATCCTAAGGCATACCTTTAGGAACTGGCCATCCGTTATGCCAGAAGTACATCACCAGGCGCACTGGGGCTAACGCCACCATACGAACCTGTGACAGATCTCTGCATGGCAGGCACAGAAAAAGGCCCAAGTGAAGGTCGAAATCGGCAAACTAACCCGAACACCCGAACCCATTTTCAGTGACGGAACAACTGATCGATTGCTAGACCACCAGCCAATTCCCCTCGTCCAACCGAAGGCTCCTTAAACTAAATTCCGACGATTTTTTAACGTTTTTAAATGAAAATCTACTGAATTCCGGCACACTTCAAAACATTACACGATGCTAATATCTTATATCTATCAAGTAATCATTTTTCCTTCTTCAGGTTTCCAATGAGTCCAACCGATTTACAATATCAATGACAATTAATAAATGATAAGCCCAATCTTCAGAAGTGTGTGGGGTTAATCTTTCCATGCTTCTCACATATGTATGTGGTTCGCGTGTTGAAAAGCAGCCTCAGTACACTAAGAGGTTTTGCTTGTGATAAGAAAGCGAGAAAGAAAGCAATTTTCGTATCATGCTTGAAAAACTGACATCATTTGATAAAAATTATGTATGCCACGAATGACTTCTTTGCTTTTTTTAAGCATTTTTGGTATTCTGAAACTGATGAAGAAATGTGAAATAGCGCCTTAAGAAGATTGACGGGGAATATGCAAGTCTGCGCATTTAATGATATAATCAAGCAGCATGATTGGAAGGATATGAAGCAGATCGAGAAAGTGTAAGTTTGCAATATCCGCCCCGAATATCTATACACTTTAACACCGACGGGTATATCACACGCAATGTTGATGTTGTTGCGAGCCCTGTGGATCACATACAATAAAAAATAGGAAAAATGGTTACGATTACGAAAATAGCACTGAAGTGGAGCTGCGAAACAATCGATAGTAGCGCCATTCGATGTTTTCGATAGTTTCACAAAAGATTCGATAGTAAGCATAGTACCAACGGTTCGAAAAGATTCGGTACTATCGGTTTTTATTCTTCCTACGTTCCTAACCTTAGCCACTTTGCGTGTGTTATCGATAGTGGGAAAAAAATCGATAGTGATACAACAAATAAAAACACTATATTACCATCGGTTCGAAAAGTTTTGATGTATCGATACTAATATCGATAGTTTTGCAGCTGTCGCAATGCCGGATATCGGTTCTGACAAAAAAGCACGTCCGCAAGATTTTTGACGATAATTGATATAGAACCATGTGTTCTGGCACACTCCACACTTATTTATACTTACCCATTGGTCACATATATTATGTAAATTCTTACTTAACTTAAATCTTTCACTTTTTGCCATTATAACCGTAGCCATTTCGAATTTATATCCACACTTTTTTCCATTACAAAAATGCTCGTTATTGCACTTTGCTTCTCTCCATATTTACTTAACGCTTTAAATTCATTTTCTCATCTAACTCGGTGCAACAGGTTAAATGGTTCTATAATGTTTGGTATCTCTTAGGTTAAGCTTTACCGTTAGTGACTTGTCTATTGACAGCTGGCTTTTAAAGCAAATGTCCTGAGCATGTCCTTCAGTTGCACCTTATTGATTCATTACAAAAATAACTGCAGTTTGCCTTCTTTTCGCCGTTCCTTCATAATAATTATGCATACAATGCTACCTAAGCCTAGGGCTAGTTGCCGACACATGTCTATGTCCCTGTCTGTGTGTATATGTGTCTACTTGTATGTCCATGTCTGTGTCTCAATGTCAAGGTTGCAATAAATTGACCTTGAGTTGTTGTGATTTTTTCCTTCTTTTTTGCTTTACTCAATAGTCATAGATGATTTGCCTGTACTTACTTATAAGCTCGCCAGACTGTCTGTTAAGGTGCGTCTTAAATTGTCCATCAAATGTTTTTTTAGTGAATCATATATGTAGTCTCCATATTTATACTATGTATGTAGTTTTTCCTTTTGGGTTTTCCACACAACTTTTCTAGGAATTTTCGCTTATTACTGACAAACTTTGCGCGAATCTTTTATTGCTTTTATAAGTAAGCTTTTTACGAAAATTGCGCCTAATAACTCATAATTATTATACTTTGGAACGTATTCAATGTCATTAAGTTATTGTGAAGTAATGCACCACTGTCTTTAAGTTCTATTGTGCCCCTACTGAGCTTCCAACTCCGCTGTTCATCCTATCCCTGAGACAAACCTAATTATCTAGAATGGTTCCAACGAGTCCGCGTCGGTCATTGAGATTCTGTATCCACCTAAGTAGGAGATCTTTCTTATCGCCACGGCATCAATCTCAGCTAATATGTGCTGCGAGTCTCCTTTAGTTCCCAGAACCTGGAGATACTGGAGCTGTTGATATGCAGCTTGATCATCTGTCACTTTAGCCTTTAGTGCCCAATAAGCAGACCAGTCAGAATCCTTAGTTATAGGAGCCGGAGAGCCTGGAGCACTTATTCAGTTGGTGGTGCGTCTTAATCGTTCCTCTTTTCTTAATACTTGCTTAGCGGTATGTCTTTGAATGCCACAAAAAGGCGCTGGCCCTATCAAGAGGTTCACCATTTCTTGCTAGTTTGTCCGCAAGTTCGTTCCGTGTAATGTTGGTGTGACCAGGTACCCATCGTAGTTGGACGTTGTTTTGTCATCCTAGAAGATCTAGTTTGATTCGGGATGTCCCGAGCCACCTTAGAATCTATTCTAGTTCCTGCAACCGCCCTTATAAGGGCCTGAATATCTGAAGAAGCTGGTATAAAGATTCTGACAGATGAGTCCGTTGTCCCGTGACTCCTACTTCTTTGCCATCATTTGTCAAAAACCCATTGATTAACCAAACTATGTTATGCCTTTGAAAAGGTTGCATCTCCGCTAAGGTTGTCCTTGATGGTTTGTTGCTTGTAGTGATGCTGAAGCTTCGCTTGAAATGGTATTCAGTAGCCATTTCATCCCTGGGTTGTGGAAGTAGCTGCATTGTCTTTTCCAGTTTGACAGAGTGATGGGCATTGATTAAATGGCCCCTGCCAGTTCCTTCCAATAAAATCCTTAGTAAGGTTGCTTTCATTTGCAGCTACATAATATTATGACTATATAGAGTGGTTTGTAATCCATTAGAACTTCCAATGCCGCTGTATAACAGATTCTCATTGCTGTTATTATACATACAAAGGGTAGCACCTGCATTTTAAGGTCACATTCACTCTTGTTCCCCATTGCGATGGCTTCGTTACCAACAGTTACAGTCATCTTAAGATTTTGGGCGATGTTTTTCACTTTGAAGCTATTATCTCTATGTATAAATGCGCTAAGCTAAAATTCAGTGTTTTACCGATTACCTCGTAATAACGCAACGTATTCAGCTAAAACCTATACCATTCGAAAGCTAAAATGGTTGCGGCTTGCAGAACATAAGTTTTACTTGGATACTTTGCGATTTAGTCAGTTAAAAATTGATTTGAAGTAAACAAGTACAAATACATTGTACACACAAACGCTGTTATTTCGTGTTTTCTTTTCTCCACTTCGTAATCTGTTATGAGAGCGTGTATTAACACGAACACGAACACTAATATGTATAATGCTATGATGCATTTATTGGTCACGTTTGTGGCATGAGAGCCAAATTTGAGTTTTCTATCAAAGATGACTCCAAGATACTTGACTTCTTGACTAGGAAATCCCCTGAGGTGAAGTTTGCTCGTTTTCTGTAGTTTATAGCGTCTAATAAATGACACCATTACGGCTTTTGTTGGGATTTTCTGCACCAATCATAAGTAGTGTTTAATCCTTTCTGCATTGTGTCACTGAGAGTCTCTTCAAGTGAAAAAAAGCTCCATAGAAGTAGAGATAGTACTGCTCCTGGTAGGCTATGTGATTGTTTTGGAAGGCAATTTGAATTTAAAGTATTTTTGTCAGTTGATTATTCCCCGAACAGTTTCTGTCTCTCTTATCTCCATTGTGGATAACAAGGCAATGTATTCAAAATATATTTTGAGCCCGTGAACTAAATCTCACAAAAAAGAAACACTTTTGCCGTCGCGAGTCACCAGGCAAATGTGAAACATCGTAGGGAGCTTCGATTTCTGCTTGCTTTCGATGTAGTTTCTTTTCTTCCTCTGTGAGATTTTGTTTATATTTGTCCTTTACTACTAGAGGGCATAGATACCACGCGTGAGATTTAAGGAGTATAGTAGACGGGTCAGCTTTCTACTAAACTACACACATTTGTGTCAACTTTGATCAAAATCGATCCCCTATATCATATAGTTGCCAAGCAAATCGTCACACTCTCCTCCTTTTATAGAAAATAAACGAATAACGGATTAACGCAGATTGTGGTGCCGTCTAGCGTGCACAATGCCGTCTGGCAATCGTCCATGCTGGTACCACCCGTTCTACCATCACGGCATATACGCGGTCCATTTTACACCATGATTTTATATCTCAAAATGAAGTTTGAAAAAAATCCAACGCATACGAATAGTTTGTGAGAGAATATGTTCTTGCAAGTGAAAAATGGATATGAGTATTACATAATGAGCCTTTTCAAGATAAACCGTATAGTTGAGTAATGTCAAAAGTGTTAGTATGGCTTATATCAACCGTAAGAAGCATCTGCTAAGTATATCATATACTTTTATGTAGGTTTCTTTATTTCATACATAATTATTTCTATTATATATGATCTTTCAATGCGTCTAATTACTAATTAGCCATTGCAGTTTAAGCAGTTTTCTTTCAGTCAAACAACAAAAGTCAATGACTTTTTGCTTGCGTGTCAGAACACACACATGATTATGACAAACACACACACACACACACACGAACACACACACACACACACACACACACACACACACACATATGCATAGCAATTAATCTTTATAAATGCGACAAAAGGCAAAAAAAAAACAACAAAAATGGCTACCAAAGTCAAGCAAGGCAAATGGCAAAAAGCTGTTGCCAAACTTTTTGTTTTATTCAGAACGCGCGCTCAAAAGTAGGCTATGCTTTTTTTTGGCTTTGAGGCAAAGGCAAATGTTGGTAGTTGTTGTTGTAGTTGTAGTTAATGTTGCAGTTGTTGTTTTTTGTAGTTGTTGTTGTTGTTGCCTTGACGAACCAACTAACTAACTAAGTTGCTAATGTACAAATTGAATGGCAAAATGAACTACAACAGCAACAACAAACCAAACAATATAACAAGAAATATGTATGTGTAAAATTATTGTCACGTCGCAGACAAAAAATAAAGAGGAAGAACTGACAATGAGGCAAGAAAAGTTAATTTTAGGCTCGAAGCAAGGGACGTCCTAAGAATAAAAGCCAAAGTTATCAGTTTGTTAGGCAAAATAGATGAATGTGAATGAATATTCATGGTACAATCAAAGAAAAATTTTGTTTTTGAATTTAGAAAATCGATTTAAATGCAAAATAAAATATACATTTTCAGCAAATATGGTATTTAAATTAGGCTAAAGAAAACTTTAAAAAAATACTACAAAAAAATGTTAAGTTGATTTTAGGGCAAATCTTCAAAATTGAATTTTCGTAGTTTTAGACGAAATCTGTCCTTAAAGCTAGAAAGCAAATGACTAAATCAGTGGTCGGCAGCTATAGCAGAGAAACCTGTTATAACAACCGACCCTGTGCTCATTTTATATAAGCGAAAAGATATATACTGCATTACCCAACGTAAGGCGATTAGTTGGATAGGCCTGGGTTCTGGTAGAACAGGTTGAAGCCCTCTGACCCCTGTCTATGCCTTTACCAAGTTAACGCACAACCTCCACGTGTTGTCCTCTGGTTAGCTGAGCTAATTACCACTAGGGGTTAGAGCAGTAAACTAATGTGCGCAGCGAAGTCTGCCCAGGACTTTAACAGGGTTGTACGTAGGGTTGGGTCGCCACCTTGTAAAACCCGCCTCCCAATGGAAGATGGTTAGAGCTGCCTGGAGAAGTGCTCTACATTAGGCCGTAACCCGTATCGGATTGTTGTGGCCAGTCAAGAAGAAGAAGGCGATTAGTTTGTATAGCAATCTGAAAGTTAACACTGCAGATAATGAAGAAGCTAATGCAAGCGATAGAAGCAAGGAGTTTTTTTTGTCCTGAAACAATCAAACTTCACTTCATAATCATATGAGAAACACAAAATTTGTTTTACGTGTTTTACGTTTTTTCTCGTTGGAACGAACCAAGACGTAAATCATTTTCTGAGTATTTGGCATACGCTGCTTTTTATTTGATTAATTCTAAAGAGCTTCTTCTCCTTGACTGGCCTAACAACTCGTTACCGGGTTACGGCCTAATGTATAGCACTTCTCTAGGCACCTCATAACATCTTCCATTGGTATGGAGGTTTTACATGGTGTATCCGTAATCCTACGCACAACCCTATTAAAGTCCTGGACAGACTTCGATGCGTACATTAGTTTGCTGCCCTAATGCCAAGTGGTAATTAGAGCAGCTAACCCAGTGGCACCACGTGAAGGTTGTGCATCATCTTGGTAAAGGTATAGGCAGGTATCAGTGAGCTTCGCCCTGTCCTACAAGAATCCAGGTCCACCTAATTCCAAAGAGCATGAAAATAATATAGTGGAATCCTGAGCGTTACAAAATGCAAAATTTTTGCTGAAAAGCGACCATTTCCAAGACAGAGTACGTTTGAGGCTGCTTGTGTTACTGTATCTGTTAGAACGACTCACTCGTAGGCAAAATTGAGAAAGTGAAAAAAAGGAGTATCTTACAACTAGAAGTGTCAACTAAGTTCGAAACATCTCAGAAAACCTAGTCACAGCTTAGTCATCCATATCCTGCGTCTAAGCTCCAGACGCAATGACTTTCGAAATAAATAAACAAATATATATTATGCTGCGTAAATAAAGTCGGATATCTAATGCTAGCAATGCCAAAAATGTAATGGTGCAAGCGCTGTGCTAAGATACATCTCTTATTAAGTCTGACACAAAACACAAGGAATATGAACTCATGACTTGTGGAAGCCCAAGGATTAATGGATGAGCCACGAGTGAAAACTAGTCTGAGTGGAGGTGTGCGATTAGCAGTTTTAAAGATCACTACATCTAATCGTTACTTATTTAGGATCAATCGATTTGGTGGAAAAATTGATGTTTATTTATAATGCTGAAGAATAAGTACGAACACGAAAAAATTTTGGTTAATGTAAATCTTTGTGCTTGAATTACTTAAATAAGCGGGCGATCATCTCTGGCAACTGCATTTTATTATTAAGGCAGCCCCTACTAGTGCCAGATATGCCTTTCAAATAAATATCAAGAGTAATCCGTGACTTATCTTAAAAAGCGTGGTAAATCTATAATTACACCCTTTCGCAAACGGCGTTTCCAAGAAATTTCAAATGAAAGTTAAGGCAAAACCTTCTAAAGAGTTCAGACGCAAAAACTTAAATTCTTTCGACTTTTCCATATGCGCAGAAGAAGAAGAAATATGGCTAACATTTCTCAGTCAATTAAAATTTTCGGACTGACAGAAAAGTTCGGCTTCACTTGTATCAAATTCCAATGCTTATAACTGTAAATTTAGAGTCGAAATCGGAACAACAGATACAATACGTATATTACTTTGTCTAAAATATATCAAAAAAAATGTCCATTACTTAAAGTAATCGTTTAGTGAGAAGTTAAATTTTCGTCAAGTCGCTGCCAATTTTAGGTCTATTAAGTTATAGGTTTATAAATAGCAGCGCCCGAAAATAAAGGGCAAAAAGGGCTGATTGACTAGGTTGCTGCTTTGACCGCCAGCTCCCTTACCTGTTTACGTGTAAAGGTGCAAATCCTTTGGCCCCAAAGCAGCCACCACCAAAAATCCAAAATAACTTAATCGGTTTGTATTTTCAACTTGAAGCGCTAACTGCGCGTGTTTCCTATTCATTTTTTCCAGTTTTTCCGTTTTTTGTCTAGGGGCGCAGCGAGGCTGCAGTAATGCGCATTGATTTTCCTTTTGCGTTGCTCATCCAGAAGTATCTGCTACTAGTACTAGCCAAGTGAGAAATTGGCTAAGTTGTCTATTGAACAACAAACATTGCAACAACCCCTTCAATTGCATGCCTCAGTTTATGTTTTAATCAGGACACTTTTGTGTCACATTTCACGCATTAATAGTTGAGCAGCAGCAAAAACTTTTTAATTAATGACAGAAACTACAGCAATAAAAATTCAATTCAAAAATTATTTCGCAGCGCCGATCGTGCGCATAATTAAAAAATAACAGAGTTCTCCGCGTTATATTGGCGCCTTAAAGTTTGTCGCTTTTTAGTCATTTTTTTCAAATAAATTTTTAAGTTTCTTAAACTTACCTTAAGCCTGCATTAATTTAAAGCACTTTTTGTCAAATTTTCACATTTGTTTAACAAGATGTAAGATTTCATACACATTTAGGAGCTAGTTGAGCGCAAAGTAATTGAATTTCTTTTCAATTAATTACATTTTGTTGTACTAATTACGCACACTTAACACTTGCCCAAAGGCGCACTTGAAAAACCGTTAAACCTGAGCAGTAGCCAACGGCTTTACACATTTTCTTACCACTTTGTGAGTGTCACGCGCGTCGTATACGCAATAACCAATTTCCTGCCTGTTCGGCAGCGCGTTCCATCGGCAACTGAATTGCAATCCAACAAACGATTGCTTTGAAGCAACAAGCGCGCAAAGCAAAGCCAAAAAAGAAGAAGCAGACGACAAAAACAAAACACACAACGTAAAAAAGCTAACTTGAGCGTGTGAAAGCTTAGATACACTGCGGTTGCTGCTCATGGCAGTTATATGAGTCGATTTTTTGTACTATTCGGAGCTAATTGGATATTTGTCAACCTAGCATTTCGCAATATTTTGAGGTTTTCCAACTAAAATATGCAATTTCTTATAAACGCTTATTTCTGCACTCTCAAACAACGAATGCAAACAAAATAAGCTGATTCAAGTTGAAAAATAACTTTTTTGTCAATGGATGCATTCTTTAGTTTTAGCGAGATTGACGCGAAAATCAACAATGAAGTAGCTTTTGAATCTTTTTTGTAAGAAGAGCTTCAGTGTGTTTCACGATAAACAACTATTATTATTGTTCTTTTACTAGCTTACACAATAAAGCCTTAATTGGATATTATCTTTGCATTATATTATAAAGCTGCCTTGGGCACAATCGATCACAAAATATGTTATAATATTTTGGTTTTATAGACATCTCTAGAATAGTTGTTAGCCCGTAAGTTTTGTCTGATTTTATTTGAAACTTTTTATAATATAACATCGGGTTTGTTTCTGTGGAAAAACTTTAGTTTTGTTTTGACTTAGTTTCTATGTTTTGTAACCGGCTGCACATTATTTTGGTCAATATGGCAACGTGGCATAACACAGCTGCAATGGGAAAAGAGTTAAACTTGATATACTACTAACTTTAACTTTATTTACTGGGCTTTTCAGCATTATCACACAAACACTTCCATCTATGCAATAATTAGTTAACATCTGGCTATAAAAATTTGCAAAAGCTGCATATAATATGTACAAACGGAATAATAAAACATATATGTCCTCTGTTAGTGTATTAAGAAGCCCAGGAGCGCTGCACAGTCAAATGGCGCTGATATCCCGCTATCGAGTGTTAGCAGTGGCTGTAAATCTCTTCAGGCAGCTTTACGTCGTGACATCATTTTGCCTAAGCCCTATGTGTTAGACAACTAATTAAAGTGTCTAAAAAGTTAAACAAAAATGTTTGGTTATTGTTTAGTTAATGTTTTAGTTTTGTTTTTATTTCTTGTTATCTCTAGGCTTAGCATTTATCAGCAGTAAAATGTTGAAGCACTGACAACCACTTGTTTGCATAAGCAGGTGTCGCACCCACATTTTTCAAATATGGCGGCAGGCTAAATATCGATATTAATTGCAGAAATCGATATTTTGGCCAATCACACGATTTGATCGCTTTCAAGTGAATCCATTTGAGAGAGAGCAAGAGAGCGCATAACGTATTAGTTAACATGTCAACATATTTGTCTATTATGCTTGTCTGTTAGCCCAACAGCTATTTTAACATGCGCAAGCTCTGTTAGTTAACATTTAGTTGCTAACAGCAAGTTTCTGTTCAAGAGCTTTATGTTAAATATTAGCTTTCGCTTGTTGAAGTTTAAAATATCTGTTATATGTGCTGTTACTTATTAAACAACGGTTAAATTCGCAATTTTTAACATTCATTATTCTGTATTGTGATTAAATTTGTTTATTTGCTCATATTGGAATTTGTTTGTTTTTATCGAAATGCCTATGAAACAAGTCTATTTATTTAGTTGTTTTAACCATATTTAAAATTCAATTCTTTCGTGCTTTTAGCTACTTTATTTAAATAACTAAGCCAAAAATGCGATAAGATTTGCTTCCAAAAACAAACATTTATATTACTGTATTTATTATATATTTATTTAGCTTTATTCTACTGTGCCAAAATTTAATAAAATTCTCACGTGTTGCCAATTAATCAATTAAATAGTGCATTTTTAAGATGTAAATCAGTTTTTAATTATAAGCCATATGCCTAAAAACGATGAGAGTCAATGCATAAATTAACAACAAAAAATGAAATAACAAAATTTGAATGTCAGTTAAAAATTTGCTATAAAAGCTGTGAGTTAAACAACTTTTTGATTAGTCCATAAGCCTAACCGAGTGAGTAAACGTGTCTAAAAGTAAAGTGAAAAAGTGTGAAAGTTAAAACAACTAAATACGAATTTGTAGAATTTAAATAAATTTTCAAACGATTTTATTTATATAAGGTTAAACAACAGACTAATTTTTAGTTGTTTTTTAACTAAGCATGTGTGATACGATTTCTGGTGGATTATACGGCACATCGCAGGATGTTGACCTATCCTTAGCAACCAGGCAGCCTTGCCCACAGCCGATAGAGCATGTTAGGAGAGTGCGCGGACAGTAGAAAGTATAAAAAATTAATTAGAACTTGACATAAGCTTCCCTACACCCGTAAGAAGTCGTGACGATAAAGTATATACCTTGCTCACTTCACAAAAAAGGAAATCGTATCCTTCTAAAGGGCGGACAGTGCCATAACAAGTGCTCTACCGTCAATGAGATCCATATTGGCCAGCTGCTGACCAAAAGTATTATGACCCGTGATTGGTTCAACAAAGGCTCGTAGATATTTTCTCTTCTGACGAAGAAGCTATCTGATTAAGGATTAAGTTCATTCTTAAAGTGTTTGTCGCGTAACGACATCCATTGAAGAATTTCCAGCGTTTCTTGCAGATTTTGTCTGTATAAACCTGGATAGCGTTCTAACCAATTCTGCAGCGATGAAAAAGATGATCGGCACAGGCTCTATCTTCACCAGTTGAATTTCCTGTATAACTTGTGTCCAGGAAACCCTTATATGACGTGAAATATGTGATGACATGAAATCATGTTGAGTCTGGTCTTAACCTCACTGACTATGGTCGACGTTGTGCAAGGATTCTCTAGCGCAGCCTGGCTTTCCCATTCTACTTTTGGTATTGAAGACATGGGTATTCTCCCTGAGTATGAAGATTTCTAAATATTCGATATGCTTCTGATAATGCGAATGCAAAACGTAAAGTACACTCCGTGCAAGAATTTACTTTTAGCAAATCGACTGCCACGAAATTCTTCTTTACAGGCCGTCCTGCTCGGACTTTAATAAACTCCAATTGTAAAATTTTGATTGAGCATATCTTCAGTAATTAATTTTTTGTGGTTGAAGCAAAAACGAAAGACGTTTCAAAATCTTGATACATACATATTACATATCGTTATGTAGGCGAATTCCATAGCTCGAGCGATTTTAATGTGAAGTGAAAATCTTTCACGAAAGTATGTTTTGAATTAGTACTTCTTAAAGTGTGAACAGGAGTAGAACTGACACTAATCTTTTCTCATTTAAACTATCTAAATGAAACCCCAAATGCGGACGAAAGGCAGTTTTCTATATTTCGACTAAATTCCGGTTCGAGCTTTTACCCTAGATCTAAATATTAAAATGGGTTTTCATCTGGTAATACTTATTACAGGTATCTCTTTTCGACTTTGCAAACCTATCGATAGTATCGAGGTATCCAATTTTTTCCTTTGTGTCTTACTATCGATATTTTTTTTCAATATCAATATTTTAAGCAGACGCTAAGAAAAAACAGTCACATTTCAAATGGTACTATCGATAGCATCGAATCTTTTTCCTGAGACTATTGAAAATATCGAATTTCGCCACTACCGATAGTTTTGCAGCTTTACTGCCCAACAACGATCCGTGACCGCGTTACGGCTTCATGTTGAGTACTCCTCCAGACGCCTCTGCTTAGCCCGCGCCTTCTCCAATCGGTGATACTAAAGGAAGTTACCTACCTGGTTCTGGCAACGGAGATATGACCTGCCGCTTCGTTGCCCCCATTCAACAGCCACACATAACACTGAACAAAAAAAATATATGGATTTTACAGTTTTTAAGCCAAATAAATATCGATATCATATATCCGAATTTCAATCTCTTATGCATGTATATTTAACCCCAAGTCTAGAATCTATTTATATCACAAGCCATCAAACATTTTATTTCCAGAGCACCTATAACTCTCTTACTCCCCCATGTGCGGTATCTTTGCCATATTATCATCCAGCGTCCAGCCCATTGAGCCGCAGTCATATAATGGCAGCCAATATAACATCCGTGAGTTAGCCTACAGGCAGAGCAGCAAGCAGCGTCATCGCGGTCCAGATGATACGGGTGTGGGTCAAGTGACGCAACAAGGCGTCGTTCTGGTACACGAACGACTCTCAGTGATTGGTTTGGAGACAGGACACCAGCCGCTATACTCTCAGGATGGACAAATTATGCTCATAGCAAATGCCGAGATCTACAACTATGTGGAGCTGGCTGCTCAGATTGCCAAGCAGCGACACGGCTACAAGCCCAAAAGTGATTGCAATGTGATCATAGAGCTCTATGAGGATTACGGCGTGGAGCTGCTCAAGCACATAACCGGAATGTTTGCTTTTATACTGTACGATCAGCGCAAGCAGGAGATATTTGTGGCCCGAGATCCCTTTGGCATAATGCCATTGTATATGGGCGAGGATGCTTTGGGCAACATATGGTTTGCCTCCGAAATGAAGTGTTTGGTAGAATTCTGTGAAAAACTTAAGATCTTTCCACCTGGACATTATGCAGTGGGCACAGCACAGCAGCTGCAACCCAAACGCTACTTTAATCCCAGTTGGCTGCATGCAGTGCCCACAGAATCCGTAGAGCTGGAGCAACTACGCTTGAATTTGGAGTCCGCCGTACGTTCGCATCTGCAATGTGATGTGCCCTTTGGTGCGCTGCTCTCCGGCGGCGTCGACTCTAGCTTAATAGCAGCTATAGCCAGCAAGATCATGCGGGAGCGTGATGCTGCCTATAAGCTAAAAACCTTCTCCGTGGGCATGCCCGGTTCGCCGGACTTTGAGCATGCACGTCTGGTGGCCCAGCATATTGGCAGCGATCATACAGAGGTGACCTTCAGTGTGGCGGATTGTCTGGATGGTCTGCGCGATTTGATCTATCATTTGGAGTCCTATGACATAGCAACCGTGCGCTGCAGTCTGCCCATGTTTTATCTGGCGAGATATATAAAAAGCACGGGCATTAAGATGATACTATCGGGCGAAGGTGCGGATGAAATCTTTGGTGGCTATCTGTACTTCCATAATGCGCCGGATTACGAGCAGTTCCATTGGGAGATGGTTACACGCTGCGAGCAGCTTCATGTTTCGGACATACTACGCGCCAACAAGGTAACCATGTCCAAGGGTCTGGAGCTGCGTGTGCCCTTTTTGGACACCAGTTTTGTTAACTATGTGATGTCCATAAGACCACAAGACAAAATACCGGGTTCTTTGAATGAGTTCCAAGGCAAGCGACTGAAGCGCATGGAAAAGTTTATACTACGCAGCGCTTTTGAGCACAACTATTTGCCCCCGGCCGTGCTTTGGCGTCAGAAGGAACAGTTTTCGGATGGCGTGGGCTATGATTTAATTGATGCCTTGCCGCAATTTGTAGCGCGTCATGTAAGTGATGCACAACTGGCGGAGGCTGGTCAAAGATTCCCCATAAATACGCCGAAGAGTAAGGAGGCCTACTACTACCGCTGCATCTTTCAGGAGCAATATGCGGGCAAGGCAGCTGCTTTGACAGTGGAAAAATGGGCGCCTCGTTTGGACTGGGGTTGTCCGGAGGATCCATCGGGACGTGCGCAAAACGCGCATGAGCGTAATTTAGCAAAGTCGAGAGCAAACGGGCAAAAGGAATGATTGTAATGGAGTTCATATGCAATATTATAACTACTACTTTCTAAGGGATGTACATTTAGCAAGCTCTGAAACGTTCAGAAATTAATCCATTTTACGTTAGGTATCTTTTTCTATACTCGGTAGATATATTTTGGTGACGACGTCGATAATGGTTTTTGGTTTAGGGATTTGCTTAAAAATTGCAAACGGTTAATATCAGTAATTCCTCGTTTTAACCGTTTCTACTTTTTCCACAAGATAGTATAAACTCCTATAAGTGTCTAATAGTAAATTGGTAAATCTACCAATACAATACTTTCAAGTTTTTTAATATTTAGACAATCTCAATTTTCATCTATATATAAAAATAAATTTTTGTATATTTGTCTGAATCCAGTGAAATCGAACATTTTTTTTAGAGCGGTAGAGAGGTAAAGAGTTTGAGGGCTTGAGAAATTGAGCGCTTGAGAGGTTGAGGTAGAGGAAGGAAGCGAGCAGGATGCAGAGCCCCCCAAAACAAAAATTAATTGTATAAGTATAAAGTCATGAAAATTTATTTCATTTGAATGATAAAATGATTGATTAGCAGACGATATTTTTGAATACACGGAGCAGCGGAGCTAGTTCAGCTAGTTTAATCATATATATAAAATTTACGTGGTTTTCAATAAAGTTTTAGTTTTTCATTATTATTTGACATAGTCAATTACTTTTTTTATTTCACTTTTTTTAAGTTGCAATGTAGCACTCGTTAATAAAATTCAATAAATTGTTTTGTATTATTTTAAAAAGCTATGAAAATTTCTTGTTTCTTGCCTATAATTCTATAAAATATAAAATAAATCATAGGAAGTAGTCATTAGACGTGCTTACATGCAGTGAAAAGAAAGTAAGATAGTTATATCTAAGTTTCTACTCCGCATTCTCTTCTATTTACATATATCCATCTCCTTCGAACGTCCTTGCATTTTGCTATTCCTGTTACTACTTTCTACTTCCTTCCTCTTTCCCGTCATCTCTGCTTCATCCTATTCCATAATTAACATCACGTTATGCTCGCAAACCCCCTTTAGGGAGCTCCGCCAGCTTGAAGCTACGTTCGTTCCCCGTGCCACACTAGTGGTATGTCATAATCTTCATCATCATCATCCTCATCGTCTTCTTCTTTCTCTTTATACTTTTTTTTGGCAGCAAAACATTTTCTTCTCGTTTCAAGATGTTCAGCTCGTTCATCAGGAGTTCGTTGTGCAAAGGCTTGCTGATGTGCGAATTTCAGACACGCATCCAGTCTCGTTTATAAGCATCAGCAAGCCGATAACTCCATGGGGCATTGCTTTGGAACATAGAGCTGTGTTCACGGCAGCTTCCTACAGTACTCCGGTTGCCCTCGGCGGGATGAAAATGGCTTACTATGTTTGCCGCTGAAAGAGTTTGGAAATGAATCACTTAAAAGTTCCTATGCAGGTTCAAGGTCAATTGTCGTTCTACTAAAGTTTACAAAAACGGTCACATATGTTTTGAAAGATGGTCCGCTACGGATTCTAAGACTTACACAAAATGGAACACAAAAGTACACTGCCCAAACGGGGGTTGAATTCGTCCAAAATCATACCATAAATAGAAAAAATTTATATATCACGACCTAAGGCCCACCTGTCGGCATTAAACATTACATAAAAGATAATCTAATAAAATATTTAAGATCTATGTAGGTTGTGGGAAAATTGTAGATAATATTTATTGGGAAAAATCGGAGTCAGGTGACAACGTGTTGGTCTGACGGGGAAACTTTTCACAGCAAACTAAATGCTCCTCGTCGTAAGCTGGCAATGTGATACAATGATTGGCTCCAGCAGAATGCAGGAATCGCAAGTATTCCAAAAACATGCTGTACGTGAGGTACGTCTGGTGCCTGCATTTCAGACAATGATGATATTTACATTGGGCATCATAGATCCAAAGACGCGCCACTTCGCTAGTGCGTGCTGTATATTTTCGGGGGTTTTGCACCCTGTAAGCACCGGGTTATAGTAATCAATGGATCAATTGTTAAAGGAACTGCTGCTTACTTACAAACTCGTCAAACCTTTGCCAATGATAGGTATTAGCTCTGTCATGGCTTTGATGCTAGCTATGGCTTTACAATCGTACCGTAGACCAATGCTGACCAGGAATTTGAGCGGTAAAAGTTCGTATTTAATACAGCTCATGATAGTGTACATGTACTCCTTGCGTGCTGGCCAATCGTGCTGCAACCAATGAATGGCAGCCATGAAGACCTATAAAAGGAAGTGTATGCATAGTTACAGATTGGCTTAGTAGCTGATAGTTATTTTCGTTGCCATACTTCCATTTCCGAGTTGACGCCCAGATTGGTGCTTTTAAGCAGCTTGGAAACCATTTGAATGCTACTGCATCGAAACTCTATGGTGGACACATAGCTTAAAAATGCGCGATCTACCATCTGAAATATGGTTTCATTGAGCACGAATCCTTGTGATGCGGCTTGTTCGTACATCATAATTGCCTTATATTGATTTTGGCATACCTTGTCGAGTATCTTCCAACATTGGTTATTAAAAATCGTTGCCTCAAGACGTAAACCAATAGTAAAGGCGGCAACGAACGAGCTGAAGGTTAAGCCATGACAGGGATCCAGCAACCAACGATAGAAGGCTACAAAACCCAGTGATGAGGCGCTTTGCTCGGATAAGTCTAGAACTCCCAACTGTTCGTTTAAAAGGCAACGTATATGCTCCGAGTGAAAGGCGAGTACCATGCAATGACAGTAATATTTCTTGCCCTCCACTAAAACTGTCAATGTGGGATTCTGGTTGTTTCTAAATAAATTTAGCAACTTTTCCACTACGCTAATAGCACGCGGAGCTGTCTGCTTTTGCGCCCACAATTCGTCTGCTAAAGTTTCAAATCTGGCTAAACGGGTCTTGGGGTGTACATGCTTTGGGAAAGGCACTTCGTGGTCCTGCATTAGCTGATGTAATGATCCGGGATTGTATTGTATGGGATAGGACATTGGACGGTTAACAGTTCTATATTGGAAATTAGATCAAATTATATGCACTTTCTGTATTTATGCATTTCGCTTACTTTATTTTATATATTTTATTATCCGCCATTGTAAGTTCTCCGCTTCACAAAAAGATACATATAATTTCGAATGAGCTATTTGGAAAATTATGTATGTATATAGATTGAATTAGTTCAGCCAACTAGATCTAGATGGTTATTTGTCACTTGATTTCTCTTCTCCTCTGATGCCCTCCTTACTCCAAAACATTGAATTTAAGACCCACATGCTGGAAATGGCGATTCCAGAACGACAGCGATCTGACAAGCTCCACCCACTGTCTCCTGCACTGCCAAGAATCAGCACCACACGATTCTGCAATGGCGTTGCAACGAACCCATTAGGAAGGTTACTCAGATAACCAACTTCAAGTCACGTAATCGCACTGAAATTGCGGCAGTGCAGCTATCTATCCCACTCGCCGAGCTACATCCTTGTCCAACAGGATTGTGAGCAAAATCATGCCGTCGGACTTTCGTATATACTATATAACTTTGTCTCTTTCAGATACCTTCCACTTAGCAGCAATCCGGCTATCGTTCGGATATGGATTTCCTGCTCACTGATGACCGACGCATAATTCTGCGTGACTTCAACGCCCATCATGAGAGTTGGTTTTCCGATCGTTTCCTATACCAGCGGTGGTTTAATCGACGAGCAAATCAACAACACTGATTTCTGCTCTATCCAAGAGGACCATACCACGGAAATCACTGCGATCTGCCTTAGCTCCCAAGACCTGGCACGCTGACATTGGCCATTACTCGGACCATATATCCATTTCAGTGAGCCTTCGCTAAAGGAGTTAAAAGTTTGGGCACAAAAGTTGAGAGGTTGCTCCCAATGTGTATGTGTATTTTCGTGTAGTGGATGGACGTCAAACTTGCAAAAGAGACTTGACGCCGGTTTACAGAGGGCTTTTATGTTGGTATTTTGCGAATCGTGATTAACATTCTGTTAAGATTGGCTTAAGAGTAAGAATATTGAAGTTTATGTTACTTTACATTGAGTTTTGCTGTTAATTGAGCTTGGTGCGTGTTAACTTAATGTTAATTGTGTCGCGATGTTTTAATGTTAGTTATGTTACGTTTAATAATGTTGATCGACCAAATTCTACTACTATTTGTTCTTCTTCTTAACTGGCCATAACAACCCGTTATCGGGTTACGGCCTGATGTAAATAGATTCTTTCATTGGAATTGTGGTTTTACGTGGTGGGTCGCAAACCCTACGCACAACCCTTTTAAGGCCTACTGGTCTCGAAAGGACCCAGTGTCATTGCTAGTCGCCTCATATGACAAGCTTTGACCTGCTGACGTGGTATTCTCTAACCCTCTCACCACACGGGGCTGAGTGAGTACTATTTGTTGCATTTCTATTATTATTTCAAGTAAATATGTCTATGCAGTTAAGGGCTTTCATATAAGCAAAAAACGCGATCTCAATTGACCTTGAAATCTTCGATTATTTAAAAATAACTGTTATACAATATCAAACTGCATTTCAAAGTTTATTCGCCTACAAAAACAGCTGGCTTGCATTTTTCTCATATCAGCAAAATGAATACTAATAGTACAAGAGAGAGAGAAAAATCGGAAAATTTGATAAGCTCTAACACATACGCAGGTAAATTTAGAAGCAAGCAGACAGAATGAGTACGTATGAGACTGTTCGAGCAGAAAGTCGAATGAAAACAAACCCGAAAGCATGCTATCGGCTGATTTGGGAGCGCCGAATTTTGCATACCCTAGAGATCATGCCCAATTGGGGCATTTGTATAGTCAGTGGAGTTTTGCAACCTAAGAAACTTGGCATTTCATCGTTTTTTAGAATTAGGGCCACTCTAAGGGAGCACTGAAGCAAGTAGAAGTCTTAAATGATCGATGAAAAGCAAAAAAAAAACGGTTAAAGAAATTGTTAACTATATTCAAAAATTTTTGGGAGCAAGCCAAAACTTATTACAAATTCGACGAGTTAAAAGCCACCTGACTAATCGGATAGTAAAATTGGTGCTTTCATTTACGAGCTTTTTATTCACTAGTGTAATTGTTGTTGCCGGCTCAACGTACAAAGCCAAGAGGCTATATTTCCAGAGTTTAAATATGAGAAATACTACAGATTGTACTATATATTGATTGGTTTCCAAGACGGGGTTATTCCATCTTACTGGTATCTTTATGCGATTAAAGGGTCAAAAGTTACACAGTACGTAAAATCAACTTTTCTTAGAAACATTTTTTAAATTGCGTTTGATACTTTCGCTCTGCTGTAAAATTTCTGTTTAAGACTTAAGTGTTTTTGTCAAATTACGACAGATATTTACCCGCTAATCGCACATATCACAAAATATTTAAATATTGTGGAAAAGCTAGGGTAAATACTAAAAATTATGAATTTTCCACTTAGGGACAGATTTTAAGCAAAGTTCAATTGAAAAAAAGAAACTTTGTAAAAAAAAAGTATGTTACAAGCTGGGAATCAAAATCCTATTGGAATGAAAGGTTTATTTATAATTACCATTAGATACAAAAAAAAACCAAAACCTGTCACTCTAATAGGAATTTGATTTACAAACTTTTTTCTGGTTACAAGAATTTTTCTTGAAATTGCAACATAACGTTCAAGGTACAGCCTAAATTTGTCATTGATTAAAATATGAAAACGCGATAAGCCGAGTTTTAATGTTTTAAAACCTTTAATCAGTTCTTATAAAATCAGACCGATTCATATCGTCTTCCAAGATGTGACCCAAACCGCAAATACTCACTATAAGTGTATGTAAAACGTGTCGGCCGGCTATAAATGCATGACGCAATTTTGCTACCCAGTAAAATCAGACAATCCAACAGAAGAGAGAGAGAGAAGAGTGTATAGCTACTCGCTAGACGGGTTGCTCAGTCGGTCAACTATATAAGAGCAGCGCTCAAGGTACCGCAAATGTATTTGCTGTTGAACTTGCAAGCGGTAACTAGTAAAGGGCGCGCAAAGAGTGTACAATAAAAAGTGTTCCAAAAACGAACAAAATTACAATGTGTGGCATTTTTGCAATATTCTCAAGTGACGGAGCGCCCATTGAGCCACGTCCACACAAGGGCAGCCGGCATAGTCTGCGAGAGCTGGCCTACAGGCAAAGCGGCAAGCAGCGACATCGTGGTCCAGATTCCACGGGCGTGCAAATTATAAAGGAGCATGGCATGGCCATGGTGCATGAAAGATTACGTGTGGTGGGCGTGGAAATGGGCGATCAGCCTTTTGTGTCCAGCGATGGCAACCTGCTGCTAGTGGCCAATGGCGAAATCTATAACTATTTGGAGTTGTCGGCAGAAATAGCCAAGCGCCGTGGCCATTACAAGCCCAAAAGTGACTGTCATGTTATCTTGGAGCTGTATAAGGATTACGGCGTGGATTTGCTGCAACATATAACGGGCATGTATGCATTTGCGCTGTACGACAAGAGCACTAAGCAGCTGCTGCTGGCACGCGATCCCTTTGGCATTATACCCATGTATGTGGGCACGGATGAGTCGGGCAATCTATGGATAGCTTCCGAAATGAAGTGTCTCGTCGAATGCTGCGTGCAGTTGGAGACCTTTACGCCTGGTGAAGCGCGTTTTGGACGCGTGGGTGAGCTTAAACGTTGGCGACACTTTAAGCAGCCCTGGATGAAGCAATTGCCCAGCCTGGACTGCGATTTGGGCTTGCTGCGCAATAGTTTGGAGTCCGCTGTGCGCACACATCTACACTGTGATGTGCATTTTGGAGCGCTGCTCTCAGGCGGCGTGGACTCCAGCTTGATAGCTGCCATAGCAACAAAGATTATGCGTGAACGAGATTCTTTATATCGGTTGAAAACCTTCTCAGTGGGTTTGCCCAATGCGCCCGACTTTGAGGCAGCACGTCATGTGGCCAAATACATAGACAGCGATCATACCGAGCTGGTCTTTGAGATTGATGAGGCTTTGGATGGCATACGCGATATTATTTACCATTTGGAGACCTACGATGTGACCACAGTGCGCTGCAGTCTGCCCATGTTGCTGCTGGCCAGATATATCAAAAGCACAGGTATTAAGATGATTTTGTCTGGCGAGGGCGCTGATGAGATTTTTGGTGGTTATTTGTACTTCCACAAGGCGCCAAATGCGCAGGAATTCCATGAGGAGCTGGTCACGCGCGTGCAGCAGCTGCATTTATCGGATTGCTTGCGTGCTAACAAGGTGAGCATGGCCAAGGGCGTGGAGCTGCGTGTGCCATTTCTGGACACGGCTTTTGTCAACTATGTGATGTCCATACGACCACAGGATAAGCTGGCAGGGCCACTAAACTCACTTGGTGGCGTGCAACAGCATCGCATAGAGAAGCATATACTAAGAGCCGCCTTTGCGGATGACTATTTGCCGGATTCGGTGCTGTGGCGCCAGAAGGAACAGTTCTCTGATGGTGTGGGCTATGCTTGGATTGATAGCATACGCAGCGTGGCCACGGCGCATGTAAGCGATAAGGAGTTTGCAGCAGCTGCAGAAAGGTATCCCTTCAATACGCCCACTACAAAGGAGGCTTATTATTATCGCAGCATTTTTGAGGAACAGTTTCCGGGTGAGGCGTCAGCACGCACTGTAGTGCGTTGGGTGCCACGTTTGGATTGGGGCTGTCCGGAAGATCCATCTGGCCGTGCACAGGCTGTGCATCAGGTCAACAAAGACTGATTTAATTTATTTTAATTGTAGCAAATAGTCTCAATTTAAACGTTTTCATTACAATTTATTGATGGCAATTGGTGTACAAAGCTCATAAATGTGTTGAGTTAGCAACTACTTTATATTATAGCTGATGACAGCACAAATTACATATAATATATGTATAAAATAAATAAATACAAATTAACATACATAAAAAGATGCGTTATATAGTCAATTTAATGCAATTTAGCTTTCAGCACATGATGCGAATTTACATTGTGGTTATTGTAATATGTCAATTGTTGATAAGAGCTAAAATACGGACAGCCACCTGTCAGTCGCAATGCTGATAAGCCGGAGCCAGACGACTTACCTCATTCCTGATAACACTAACTTCCGTCAGACTGCTATTAGAGTGCTGCCCTAATAAATTGAAACAAATTTCATAGTTTTTAAAGCTTATCAAACAGCATTTATTTATAGAATTAATTTTCAAATATATGAATTAACTCATATAATTCAAAAAGCGCGCGCATAACAGCGTTGCCATTGTTTTGAAACTTATGTGGCAGCGCTGTTTCATACACTAATCGATATAAGCCAGCGCTGCCAACTTGTGCACGCACACATATCGCGCGCCTGTACATCACCAAAATAGTTCCACACACACACACATACAGTGACACACACAGCTAAGAAGAAGCAGGCATAATTTTTTTCGCAACGGGCTGCTCAATTTCGGTATTAAAATTAAGTTAAAAGTGCAAATATTCTATGCAAATAAGCGCAAAACATAAAAGCAAGCTAAAATACACAGCAAAATGTGATATTTGCTAAGCTAACCCAAATGCTTTACGGCCAAATCTCAAGTGCAAAACTAACCAATGAAATAACAC
Organism: Chymomyza caudatula; assembly: GCA_035041775.1. NCBI lineage: Eukaryota > Metazoa > Arthropoda > Insecta > Diptera > Drosophilidae > Chymomyza > Chymomyza caudatula. The sequence continues at coordinate 835,094 of JAWNKW010000137.1, read as the reverse complement.
AAAAAAAAAAAAAAAAAAACCCGCAGCAGCAGCAAGCGCGTCACAGAAAAAGTTCACGAAAGCAGTCAGCAGCGGCGCAGCGTCGTAGTTCGCCCGCCTGCCGCACGCGTACAACAAAAACACACAGCAAGCGACAACGAGACTACGTGAAGACATTGGAATTTGTGTTGAACCCCGCAGTTTGCGTAGAGCTGGGCAGCGCGGCCGCAGCTCTGCAACGTTGACGTCGACGTCGCCTAACCAATAACGGTAAAGAGACCAGCAACAGAAAACAACAACAAAACAAAATAAGAAATGACATTTAATTTGCCAAAGTGAAATTGACGGCCGCAACAACAATAAGTAGAAGCTGTGATCTCTTTTGGCAATTGTTTAATTGGCTGTGCTTGAATAATAACAAAAAAAATATAATAAAAATCGTTTCTTTTACAATATTTGCGACCATTCTAAATTGTTTGTTAAAGTTGCGACTGGAAAATCAATTTTTGATATTGCCTAAAGGGGCCAAGCAGCAGCAGTTGTTGACGACGTCGTTGTAGTTGTCATCGTCGTTGTCGTTGCCGCCTGCCCAACCCAAAACAATATTGAGTGTGAGCGAGTGAGTGTTTGACAGCGGCAGAAGAGCAGCGCAGCAGCAGCAGCAGCGGCAGAAACGCCGCATTGTCAGAGCAGACTGGCGGTCAGCTCTCCACACAGCAGCAGCAGCAATCGACGCAGCCGGATTTGCGAATAAAGTAAGTATGCGTATAGATATATGTGCATATGTGTGTTTGTGTTTGAATATGCGTAAACCAAAGCTATAATTGTGCGCAAAGTGTTGAAAAAAAAAATCTAGGGACGCACCGACTATAACACACCCTGTACTCACGACTACTCAATACTAGTAGTGTAAAACAATGAATGAATCGAAAACTTCGGTGGTTGGCCTGTAATTTTACGATGTTCTCGTACATGCGATGTTTTTAAAACCATCGAACATTTCAGCATTTCTTACGCCGACCTTGCCGATCTTTTACTGTCAAAGTAAGTCTTATTCTCAGTTTTACAAATAATTTTAAAGGTTATTCTCAAAAGCCGGCAAACTCCTGCCGGAACGCTTATCAAAACTTTTATGTTTGCACAATTTAGAAGTCGATATATTTGAACTGTAGTATATAGAAGTATTCTTTTGTTCACATTGCTCTAGTTTCACATATTTTGTATTATGCAACGAAGTTTCCTTCTATAAAAACAAGTAAACTTTTCAAAAACCAAACATCGAAAAACCGATGCATCGACCTACATCGATGTCTATTGTCGTTGGGCTCTGCGATGGTAAACATCGATGTTTTGGTCTGGATTTACATCACTACTCAATACATCTTAACGAATTTTATTCGGATTGAAGCATAGATTAGAAATGATCATTCAATACTCAGTCTATTGATTCGGGTTGCTGTTTTATTACCAATTCATGTTTTAAATCGTTGTGCTGATAAAACCTTGTCTTATCCCGAGCTGCATTGCAAGATCTCGTCTACTAATTGGCTTGCAATGTAAAGAAAGGATTGTGCTGGTCTTGTAACCCATAAACTGACTTTCGGGCACTTCACGAACACAATTTTAACCTTTACTTTGTGGAGTCTTGCGCGTTTTCTTTAAGGCATTACACACATTATTAGCTTGCACTAGCTTAATATAACGCAAACCCTTTGATTACAGGGTATAGAAGTGATCGGCCAAGACACGCATTTATTGTAAATTCGCATTGGCCTATTCTCTTTTTGCCTTTACCTTCGCTTCCGTTTCACTTGTGACATTTAAAATATAATTCGGTATTTGCCAAACTGATAAATAGCCATAGCCTTCGCCTTCAGCCATCACTGAGTGGCCGCCGGCAGACGACGGCGCCGCAGCAGCTGCGACGTAACAGCGACCGTAGCTGTAGCAGCGAAATTTTCCATACTCAGCTTTTAGTTGAGTTTTTTAGTCCGTGGCTGCTGCAGCTCGTTGTACCATACCAAGATGGTTGTTTGTTGGTGCTTTGCCTATATCGTCGGGCCTAATCTTATCTTTTGTTTGTTGGGGTACGATATAAAGTTTGTAAGGAAAAAAAAAATCGTTGGGGAAATTACAATAGTTACTCAAGGCATACCGGAACAGTAACTTTGAGCCGTCGAAGTGTGCATGCCCTCGTAGAGATCTCTCTTATTTTGTTTTGATTGTTGAAAACAGGTATTGCGAGCTACATGTGTTATCTTTGAAAGTTTTTGAATATGAACATCGAGCAAAAAAAAAAATTGTTTAATTTATGGATAATTTTGTTATAGCTGTTTAAATTTCTGGAAAATCAGTTGCAGCGACTCAAATGCTGCCAACGTCTTTACTGCCGCTGCCTATGCCAGCTTTAAACGTATAATAACATGCTAAAAAATAGCAAAATCCAATTAGGAAAAATAAAACTGACGGTGCTAAGATATTACCTAAACTGCTGGCTTAACTCTAACCGACTCTTTGTAATAGGGTCCCTCAGCTCCGAACCATGGAACAGATATTATTTGCCGGATGGCTAGCTAGGTGCACTATATTTATAAGAAACTCGTAAGATAGCAAGCTTTATGATAGAAAGAGAAAGATTTGAAGAGATTAGATGATTAGGATTCATTATAAGAAGACGCTGCAAGCGATATTCAGTCATTTGTAAATGCTTAAAGAGCCACTATATAATGTGGCTTATCAAGTTGACGAAAATACAGTCACTATCGTAAAAAAGCAAAAGGCGAAATCTGCTTAGTTGTCTAAACTGTCTATAAGCTTAACATACATCGAGGTAAGGAAAAACCCTCTTTTTTCAAATTGTTCTTAAGCAATCGATAAGAAATTAATCGTAAGCTCAATTTAAAAGCCATTTACTTTCAAGCTCATAACTTATGTATTCTTGGGCGGAGATGCAAACAACCTAAAGGCTGCCAAGCGACACTATGTGTACAGTGTATAAAAATCCACTGAACCAAAAAATTCTGAATTTTGAAATAAATATATTTTTTTCCTATAAAAATAGAGAATAGAGAGGAGAGTGCCAGATTTCATTTGGTACCAACTTTTATGCCTACAACGAAGATACTTTATTATTATTATACCAAGCCTTATGTGATATTGAAGTAACACAAAAAAAAATACAACTGTCAATAATTCAAAATTTGAAGTAATAAAAACCTAACAATTGTATCTTTGCTAATTAAACAAGAAGAAGTAAAAACAAATAGAAGTTTCAACAGTTTATGGAACATCTGATGCCATAAACAAACACTAAACCAAAAGCAGAGTATTCCGTGTACCAACTGAAAAACAACGCCCAAGAAGTTAACTACAACATTTACTTGGCATTGATTACCGTTGCCTGCCTGCTGGTACGCTCGTAGCTGTTTTGTTGATGTTTTTTTATAAATAGAAAATTGCGTATGCAATGTTAATTTGTCACTCTTGTCATGGCCTCTACTCGGGCGCGCTCTCTCTCTCTCTCTCTCTGAGAAGTCAAAACAACAAGTCGCTTTGGTTGCTTGGTAATTGAAGTTGACGCTCTCGCGAGCTTCTCTCTTCGACTGAGTTGCCGTTTAAATTATTATCTCATTTAAACATTTCATATTCATAAACGCCGCTGCTCGCTAGCACGCAAATTGCGACTGCGACGCCGGCAGTGACGCATGTCGTCAACCATTACCATAGACGGCTCGAAGACGTCGACGTCAGCGTCGCGCAATTGGCGCTGCTGGCGTTTACCGTTTAAGTCAAAGCCGCAAAAAAAAAGTATCAAGCTGCCAACCAGCCAAGGCACAACGTTGCCTTTTTATTTTGTTGTCTCCTATATTCCATTGTATTCTTATGGCCATCCGGCGGCACATGTAACGCCCACCCACCACCCACTGACTGAACGCCGCCGTCACGCTGAACGCGATGAGATGATTCATGTTTGTGCACATAACAGCCAATGTACCCCAGCTCCGCAGCCGTTCACCTACTTTTGCACACACACACCGACAAAACACTGACTTCATTTTATAAGCAAATGGTACCTACTGCCACCCACAGAGCTCCAAAAAAGGCCCAGCCCTGCCCTGCCCTGCCCTACCCTTGCCCTTACCCTTGCCCGTATACCAGCAGAAATTGTTGCTACTTTGTTGATTTTGTATGCGATTGGCAACAGTTCATTTGGCTGTGCTTCTTCTTGTTCCAACGCCATTTACTGCGCGCGCGCACTGTATAATTTGAATGAATGATGCAGTCTTTTGGAGTTTTAGCGAAAATTCGTTTAGTTAAGTGCAATAGGAAAATTTAGTTTGTTTTGCAGCTTGCAAACCTTGAAATATGGCACACAATCACAAATACTGTATTCCCATTCGCTGCGTGTTTTCAGGCGATTTTGTTGTAACGCTACAGATAGCATTACAGCGAAATCGGTTTCAAATTTTTGGTATTCGTTACAAATTAGGAAACACAGAACATCAAAAAAATATGGCAAACATCAACTATTTAGGAACAGTGGCGCGTAATGTCAGTTTCAATTAAAATTTTTAGTTTTCTTTTTTTTTAATAATTTTATCACTGTTTACCAAGAAACGTAAGCCATTTACAACCTTTGCATTTTCTTCCTTAAAATTACTAGATTTGAAGAGTCAATACTCATTTGACTTTTGAGACATGCAACGTTATATGAACATACGATTCCCTTAGTTTTACTTCCTTTTTATAAACTTTCGTATGCTTGTGTGCATTTGCAACTTTTTAAATATTTACAAGAATTTTCAATGAAAGAATAAAATCAATTTTATTTCCATTGCAGCTGCTGCCTCAAGGAGTAAACACATTGACAAAAGCACTTAATTAAGACCACAAAAATACACAAATCACCACAAAATGGCATACCGAAAGCCAAACGATTTGGATGGTTTCATCCAATTGATGCCAAAGGCAGATATGCGCGTTAAAGTGGCGCTTGCCGAAGATTTGGTCACATTCCTAAGCGATGACACAAACTCTATTGTCTGCTCAGATATGGGCTTCCTCATTGACAACCTAATGCCATGGCTAACAGGAAGTCACTTTAAGATCGCACAAAAATCACTGGAAGCCTTCTCGGAGCTGATTAAACGTTTGGGCAGTGATTTCAATGCCTATACAGCGACAGTGCTGCCTCATGTGATCGATCGCCTAGGCGATAGTCGTGATACGGTACGCGAGAAGGCGCAATTGCTTCTACGTGATCTTATGGAGCACAAAGTGCTGACGCCACAGGCGCTAATCGATAAGCTCGCAGTCAATTGCTTTAAGCACAAGAATGCCAAGGTACGGGAGGAGTTCCTGCAGACCATAGTCAATGCGCTGCATGAGTATGGCACCCAGCAGCTCACCGTGCGCAATTATATACCGCCCGTGGGCGCGCTACTAGGCGATCCCACTGTTGCAGTGCGGGAAACAGCCATACAAACGCTGGTAGAGATATACAAGCATGTTGGTGATCGTTTAAGACCCGATCTACGACGCATGGAGGACTTACCTGCCTCTAAGCTGGCGCTCCTTGAACAAAAGTTCGATCAGGTCAAGGGCGAGGGTCTGCTGCTACAGTCAGCGGTTAAGAATGGTAATGGCAATGGCTATGGGCACGATGAGAGCGACAATATTGGTGTGCGTGAGCGTCCCACCAGAATTGTAAAACGAACGCTACATTCAGCTAGCTCCTCTCTACGACCCAAGCCCAGCAATCAGAATGATATAGCCGGAGATGCAGGCGCTGTTACCATGGAAATATTCGAGGCCAGCTTTGAGATGGTGCCCCAGTTGACAATATTTCATGCCAAGGACATGGATGACATCTACAAGCAAGTGGTACAGATTATAAGCGACAAGAATGCGGACTGGGAAAAGCGCGTAGATGCTTTGAAGAAGATACGCTCCTTGCTTTTGATAAACATACAAGCACAGCCGCAATTTGTTGCCGTTCAGCTAAAGGAGCTCTCGCTCTGCTTTCTGGACATACTCAAGGAGGAACTGCGATCACAGGTTATACGCGAGGCCTGCATAACCATAGCTTACTTATCTAAGACGCTGCAAAACAAACTGGATGCCTTCTGCTGGTCTATACTCGAGCAGTTGATACAATTGATGCAAAACTCCGCCAAGGTCATAGCCTCTGCTTCTACGCTAGCCCTCAAGTATATCATCAAGTATACGCATGCCCCCAAGCTGTTGCGCATCATAACAGATACTTTGATGCAATCCAAGTCCAAGGATATACGTGCCTTGCTTTGTGAGCTGATGGTCTTGCTGTTTGAGGAGTGGCAAACCAAGTCCTTGGAGAGGAATTCACTGGCTTTGCGAGATGCTTTAAAGAAAAGTATTGGCGATGCAGACAGTGAGGCGCGACGTCATGCCCGCTGTGCCTATTGGGTCTTCCGGCGACATTTTCCCGAATTGTGCGATCAAATCTATGGCTCCCTGGATATAGCCGCACAGCGTGCTTTGGAAAGAGAGCGCGAGGGAGGCGGCGCCAGCACCAGCGGCAGCCAACTTAGCCTGGAGCCCAGACGCACTGTCTCACGCATAGCACGCACACCTGGCACGCTACAAAAGCCTGCAGCCGGCATGCGGAGCATATCTGCAGTGGATACAGCAGCGGCACAGAGAGCCAAGGCACGTGCACAATATACACTCTACTCGCGTCAAAAGAAGCCATTAGCCGCAAGCAATTCAAATGCGCCTACTCCGAGCACTGGCTCACTGCCGCGTCCACGTTTGGGTTCCAACAGTCAACAACAAACGCCTGCAGGCGCAGTCTCAGCCACGGCGCGCACACGCGGACGTTCAGGTGTGTCACAATCTCAACCCGGCTCGCGTTCCACCTCACCTAGCACGAAGCTCAGGGAACAATATGGATTGGGCTATCACTATCGTGGTGCCACCGGTGCCATCCCCAAAAAAGCCTCGGGCATACCACGTTCCACGGCCAGCTCACGTGAGACCAGTCCTACGCGTATAGGTGCTGGCGGCGTCGGAAGCATAATGAAACGCAGTCTTTACTCTACCGGCGCCAACGCCAGACGGACCCCGGAGCGAAATAATCCTGTGCGTCCTTCAGCCGCTGCACGGCTGCTGGCGCAAAGTCGCGAAGCAGAGCACACGCTGGGCGATGCACACTCGCCCGTGGATGGTCAGCAGACACAGGATTATGCTTCCGGCGACTATATGCGCTCGGGCGGCATGCGCATGGGACGTAAGCTGCTAGCACGGGACGAATCAGATGACATAGACTCAGAAGCTTCTTCGGTTTGCTCGGAGCGCAGCTTTGACTCGTCATATACACGCGGCAACAACTCTAATTACTCGCTGAGCGGCTCACGAACGCGTCTGGACTGGAGCAGCCAGCGTGCGCCCTTCGATGACATAGAAACCATAATACAATACTGCGCCAGTACGCATTGGTCAGAGCGTAAGGATGGACTCATTAGTTTGACGCAGTACCTGGCCGATGGCAAGGAATTGACGGCACAACAGCTGCAATGTGTTTTGGATATGTTTAGGAAAATGTTTATGGACACGCATACCAAGGTCTATTCGCTGTTTTTGGATACAGTTACGGAGCTGATACTGGTGCATGCGCAGGACTTGCACGACTGGCTGTTCATATTGCTGACGCGTTTGTTTAACAAACTAGGCACGGATTTGCTCAACTCCATGCATGGCAAGATATGGAAAACGCTGCAGGTGGTCAATGAATACTTTCCCACTGAGCTGCAGCTAAAGGAGCTCTTTCGCATACTGGCGGATGCCACACAAACGCCCACAACCAAAACACGCATAGCTATACTACGTTTTCTCACCGATCTGGCCAATACCTATTGCAAGAGCAGCGATTTTCCCAGCGATCACAGCGCAGCCTGTGAGAAAACGGTCTTAAAGTTGAGTCAACTGGCCTCTGATCAGAAATCCATGGAGCTGCGCTCGCAGGCACGCGCTTGTCTGGTCGCTCTATACAACCTAAATACGCCGCAGATGACAAAATTGCTATCCGGTCTGCCCAAGGGCTATCAGGATTCGGCACGTTTGTGCATACAGTCGCATATGCGTAGACAGAGCACCAATTCGGGCACAAATTCGCCAAGCAGCTCACCGTTGAGCAGTAGCAGTCCTAAACCGCTGCAGAGTCCCTCGGTGGGACCATTTGCCTCGCTGCAAACACACAACTATAATACTAGTCCGCGCTCGCGTCAATCCTCCGTGGAGCAGGAGCTGCTCTATGGCAATGAGCTGGAGGTGCAGCATAATATACACAAAACGTCGGAGGAGATACGGCATTGCTTTGGTGGTGTCGCTGAGCCTATGATACAATCACGTCAATATCACTCGTTGGCCAGTTCGGTAAATGCAGCCAATGGCTATAATGGACATTTGCAGTATAGTGAGCAAATGCAACAGGATTCCTGTGCCTCGGTGTCCTCCAACTCCAAGACGCAGTCGTCGGCCAATACCACAGAGTCGAATACCCCAGAGAGCGCCACCATGCGTCTAGATGCGCAACTGCTTGGCGAGCACACGGTTAACCACCACAAGCTGGCCAATACAGCCAAGACGCCGCCGCCTGTTACCACAGAGGGAGGCAGCGGCAAGGTGTACATAACCTATAGAACTGCCGAGAATGGTGAGCTCATACTTCCGCCAGAAGTGCACGAGAGTGAGATTGTGCGCTTGGCGCTAACGCTCAAAAAGGAGCATCCCGTAGAGCAGCTGCAAACGACGCTTACTAATCTGGGCATCTGCATACGCGGTGGCAACTGTGAGCTGCCCAACAAACACTTTCGCTCGATTATGCGCATGCTACTCGAAATGCTGGAGTCTGAGCACACAGATGTGTTCATTGCGGCACTGCATGTGCTTAGCAAGATTGTGCGCAGCGACAAAATGCGTCACAATTGGATGAACTTCCTGGAGCTGATATTGCTAAAAATTATCAATTGCTATCAGCATAGCAAGGAGGCGCTGCGCGAGATTGATGTCATGATACCACGCATTGCGCCAGCTTTGCCCTTAGATTTATCAATAAATATAGTTAATCCGGTTATAGCCACAGGCACATTTCCAGCCAATCTGTGCGCAATCAAAATGCTGCTGGAGCTTACCGAGCGACATGGCAGCGAGTTTACCGATGCGCATTTGGACATTGTCTTTCCAAATCTGGCACGCTCCACCGATGATCAACAGTCGATGGTGCGCAAGGCGGCGGTCTTTTGCATTGTCAAGCTGTACATAGTGCTGGGAGAGGTTAAGGTCAAGCCTAAGTTGAATGTGCTGAATCCCAGTAAAGTTCGTTTGCTGAATGTTTACATTGAAAAGCAGCGAAATTCCAGCGGTGGCGGCAGCTCCACCAAAAACTCTTCGGCAGCTTCTTCCTCATGATTGCCGGAGAGAAGAGAGCGGCGGCACGAGCGCGAGACACACTAAAGAGACACGACACACACAATCGTCATTCGAAAGACACTGAGGCAGCCGGCGAGCGGCGTCTTTAAATTAAAAGTAAACATTAAAAACAAATTGATGATAATATAATTATATATATACTAAAATTATTTATAAAATGTAATTCACGCTGATGATCAATAACTGTGTAATTGTTTAATACTATACGTTAAAATTATAAAAAAAAAGAAAAAAGCAAAACCGATTTCGGGCTTTAAAAAAAGCGCTAATATAATTTGCAAGTGTCGAAAAAAATTCAAATTCTAAAAAATGCATAAACACAAACTAACTATTTATATGTATAACAAAAAGTAAAAACTTAAAAACAGAAAAAAAACAACTTGTAGCCAACTCTGACCCACTACTGTTCTATTCTTTTCTTGAAACCTGTAATTTTGTAATTTTTATTTTCAAAATTATTTATAAAATAATTTATATTCAAAAACTATTTGTTAAATAATTACTACTTTCTGCTATTGCTATACTCTTCATTTAATTTAAGATAAAAGAACTTTGTAAAATTCGTAACTAAAGTAACATGATCCCAAGTCAAAAAGTGTTTTTTTATATATATATATATTTTTTAAAACTAATTTACGTTTCCATTTATTTCAAAGCAAAGTTAAAAACTTGCAAGCAAACAAAAACTAATTGCTAATTACTTATAAATTTCTGCTGATTTTACAACTGAACTATTTTTGTAATTAATTTAAATAAACGACAGAACAACAAAAACCACTTTTAGGTTATGTAATAATACTATTTATAAATTAATTAAATGAATAAAACAGTTAAAAAAAATCCCAATATATAAAACGCAAAGGCATTTTTATTATAAAAAATAATATGACATTCATTTAAAGCTCAAATTATGATTAAACAAAAAGTCACTTAAAGCAAGTATTTTTTTTATAGGCAATCAATTTAACAAATTATTAGCTCAATGTTATACAGTAGAAGCATTTGTCGTTGACACGGATAATCCCGCCTCCGAAGTTAACTTGCCGTCGTCACCAAGTTCAATGAAAATAGTGTCACCCCAGAACATGGGGTACTTTTCTTCCCGGGTTCGGAGAACACTACAAGGTAGTCATCTACGCAGTCTGCGGAAAGTACTCCGGGGGTGTGTCCCCTCTCCGGACAACGGTTCCTTTTCTCCCCGGGTTCGGAGAACACGATAAAATAGTCATCCTTCCAAGCATCTCCGCAGTCTGCGAAAAGTACTCCGGGGGTGTGTCCCACATGACATCGTGTACTTTTCTCCCCGGGTTCCGAGTACACTACAAGGTAGTCATCTAAGCAGCCTGCCGAAAGTACTCCGTAAGATCTTTGGCCCTCTATTCGAATGCAGCGATGGAAAGACAAACTCTACGAGATCTACGTAGACATTTACATAGTTAAGGCAACAAATATCCAATGGCTTCGCTGGCTCATCTTGTTGTGCACGAATAACCTTAATGAAGAAAAGTCTTTAATGCGGTTGTTGAAGAAAGGCGACGAAGGTGTGGGCCGTGTTTCCATTGGAAGAACCAGTTAAAGGCCACATGAAATACAGTAGGTGGAGAAGGCGTTTGAGAAGCAGAGACTCGCGGAGGAGTCTCCTACATTAGGCCGTTAATAATATAGAGTAGAAGCTGTTGGCAATTCTAGGATGTGATCCGAAGCACCTCAATAATCATCTTTATGGTGAATGCCAACGCTTTATCTGACTTTCTGTTTGCGAATTCTGTCCGCATACAGGGTCTTCGGGGCTGTTCATAAATGGCGTCATCAAAATTTTGAAGATTTTTACCCGCCCTTCACGAACGGGATGGGCACTCCTGGCCTCAGACAGGCCAAACTGCTCCTCAGCTCAAGGCAATATATTAAAATTACGGTAGAATTCTGTTGGGATTCTAATAGGTCTGCTTACTGGACACTTTAGAATGAAGGTGCACTTGAACAAGTTGGGTATCACCAGCTCCAGTACCTGCAGGATCTTCCTTCTATGGGAATACACAGTCTCCATGACCGAAGCAGCCCGACTAGAACCATCCCAGATAATTAAATTTATCGCATTGGCAGAGAAGCTGTAAACTCCGTAGGGGGCACAATAAATATTTAAGGTCGCGATGAATTACTCCCCAATTGCATGAGAATATAAAGAATTTCTGTTTTTGTCAACATTTTGATTGTGACGTCAAAAAATTTAGAATTTGGTGAACCCCTCGTGGGTGCTGTCGTCATTTATAACCAGCCCCTTTTTACTTAGCGTACCGTATAGCTTTGGCAGAGTAAAAACCTCCAATTGCCGATTCCCGCCAGGGGAATCGGACTGTTCAATAATGTCACATGCCTTCAGAATATCAAAGGGAGCAGCCAAGTTGGAACTTGTCAAAGGGGCTGCCTCATAACACGTCTTAGTCCATCTCCATAAGGAAAACTCCGCAGCAAAAGCGAACATCAGTGCTGACCAACAAATGGTCCAAATGATCCGATCTCAATGGGATTAGAGCATGGATCGGCAGCGCTAGCAGAGATGTGTGCAGAATTTAAGTCGCCGCAAAAGTATGTGCATGCATACGAGCCTTTTTCTCAGTTGCCATTTGCAACTTCTGTGCTTCCGATAACTGTATCAGGGCTTCCCTTAGAGCATTTCACTACATTTTATCGTCAGGATGCTGCGACTTCATTGAGTGTTTCCTTGTGCTTCTTTTGGCTTTCGGAAGCACTTTAACGTCAAAACTTGACTTATACAATCCCTTATAGAACTTCGCCGGTCTATGTTGAGCCTGATTCTTCCAGTTATAAAGTTTTCTCTGTAGCTCCTTGATAATTTTTCCATTCCTAAACAATTCTTAAGGCAAAGTGACTACGGGTAGGTGATCAAAACCAAGATTAGGTTAGATTAGGTTTAAACGCCTGCCAGATTTCCACGTGGCACACTTAGGCCGAAATTCGGCTCATTGTGGAACCGTAGGATCTTGTTATCATTTCTCCTTACACCCCAGAAATAAATGTTAAAAAATGGTTCTCTTCTTCATTCATGCTCAAACCAAGATTAACATACTTCACAATGGACAGCTGGCAATGCGGGGTAGCACGGTAGAAACCAAAATCTAAACAACTTACCTTCAAATAGGTTACTGTGAAATCTAGTGAGCCCACAGATTGAGATCTTCAGTTGAGACCACCAACGGAGTATCTCTACGATCCCTATTGTAGCAACCCCAACGTGAAATATCTATTGGGGGCAAAACCGACACGTCACGAAAATCAGTTACTTCGCTTGTATGGTGTTACGCTCGGTTGGTGTGTTTGAGTGGCTTTACATTAATAAGATTAGCAAGTGTTGGCAATAGTTGATTGCTAGATGGCGCCAGTTTATAAACTAGAGTTTTGTTTAATTAAACTAGTTCACAGCTCAAATGTCAGCCGCATACATGCCGTGAATGTTGCACTGAAGTCAAATGAACATAGGGCAATCATTATAGTTATCTATTGCAATTATTTATGTTGGGACCGATTATGCTAGACCTGATTTGTTCAGCCGCTTTGAGCACCGATGATTTTCGGTAACAAAACATTTCTACTCTTTCTAAGTTTTCTTCCACTTTTCTAGCTTTCTTTTCCCAATTAAAACCATTTGTTATTTTTATTTTCAACATCTTTTTTTTGGCTAATGTTTTAATTTATTTGCTCAAAAATTTAAACTTTTCAAATATTTACACGTTTTATAATTTTGACTAAAGATGTTTTGTATATTGTTTTTTTTTTTTTTGCTTTAAATGTCAGCACTACAATTCAATTTTTTGTGTAAGTAATTAACACAATTTATTTTTTTTAATGTCTAAACTTTTGATTTTACAAAAATCTTCGGCTAATTTGTAACTTTTATTTAACATTTTTGAATGTTTCTCGATGTGTTGGTGTTAAAATTTGAATGTGAATTAAATTACATTTTGTAATTTTTACTTTTGATTCGTTTATTTTGCATTCAATTGATTTTTTTTTTTGGGCCCACTTGAAACCTTAACTGGTATTACAAAACACAAAAAATCAAATTCGTTCGGTTGTTTTTTATAGTTATATTATAAATTTGGATTTTAGTTGGTGTTTAAAATATGTTTTTATAAAATTCAATATAAATTGTATTTATTTTGTAACAAAAAACTTAAGGCACTTAAATTTAAAAAAAAAATAAACACTGGAAATAAGTTTAAGATCGACTGTGCCGAAGTTTGAGTACTCTTCACGTAGTGGTTAACCTTGTGGAACATACGAGCTGTTGCAAATCGTGATAAATGGTTATAAATGACTCTTTTACTCTTAAGAAAGTTAGAAAGTAGTCTACTCCCCTCATCTCTTCCGAATGCGACGCCACAAATCGTTAGGCTAAATGAAAATATGAAAATTCCTAATTAATATAGCTCTAAAACAAAGTTTTAAGTAAATCCTGTTACACGTGTAAACTCCTATAAAAAAGGTAAATTTTTACATGTGAAACATCTATTGGCGCGTTAGAGGTAAGACTAACTCGTATGCCGTCACGCTCTTGTAGTGGCTTTACATTTATAGGTTTGGCGCTAGAATAGTTGATTGCTAGATCTCGCCAGCATATAAACTATAGTTTTGTTTAATTGAACATAGCCATTCATAGCTTCATTTGCTTTGCACACAAATTTTGAGACATACATGCCGTGATTGTTGCAGCTTGACATTGCGCTAGCATATGCATTTCTAACTAAAAGATAGCATGCAATGCCATCCGTCGATCCGTTATTTCTTTGAACCTGTTAAAAAATGTGTGATCGTAACTTACATTTTTGAATAACACAGGGCTACAAATACCGGGGTCATGCCAGTTGTTGGGAAGCTGAAGGTCATGCCCGAAGTAATTTGCTGCGTAGAATTCGAACCTCAAATATCTCAAAATCCTGAGGTGATGAGCCTATTCTGACCCCGGATTCGAATTCTACGCAGCAAATTACTTCGGAAATGACCCTTACCTTTCCAACAAGTAAACCATGTTGAGCTGTGTTATTGTCTCAAACGACTTAATGCCAATGCTAATGACGTCGAAGGGATATATTGCGTAATCGAAGTTACGTTAGTTATAGCCATAACTTTACGATACAAATTCGCAAGACCACTTTTTTGGACCTTGTACATAACCTCAAAACTAGGAAAAAAAACGCAGTTTTTCGGGTACATAACCTCAAATATCTCAAAATACTGACGCGATGCGCCAATTCAGAGCCCGGATTCGGATTCTACGCAGCAAATTACTTCGGAAATGACCCTTAGCTTTGCAACAACAAAACCATGTTGACCTGTGTAATTTGGTTAAATTAAACCTCTTTTAAATATCTAAAGGGATTTTTGAAACAGTCATGACTGCAACTGTGCTCAATACTCTATGAACGAAGTTTGAAATGCCAACTACGGGAAGAGTAAGCTGAAAGTAAAAATTTGAAATATAAGTGCGGTGGTTTGTGTCTAGGCTGCATTGCTAGCAAGATTACGTCAATCAATAAGAGCTTCTTAATTGTATTTAAAATATACTTTTTAAAAAGTTGTCAATGGCACATAATTATTCATGTTTTATACTAATTAAATATGCTTTAAATTTTACAAAAGTGTGCTGGCAATTAGATGAAGTAAATAAGCAAACGCTGCTACTTAAACTGTAACATAAATTTAGCAGTTGACAATTGCTCTCAAACTGCAACCCCCAAACTAGGCTCTCAAACTGTTATGTGCTTTTAACTTGTGTGCTGCAAAAAACATTGCTTTTAATTGGTAGACTGAAATGATTTATTTTTAAATGTTTGCTTAAAAAATAATTAATTTTGTTTATGTACAATGGAACGCTGCTTTAACACACACACGCAATACTTTGGCTTAAAATCTTGTTTTATATCTCATTAAAAACATTCAACTACTTATTAAACATTTATATATGTATTTTACATGAATTCGCACTATAAATATTTTGGCTGCGTTTGTGACGCTTTTTGGTTTGATTCATTTTTATTTTTGTGTTTTTCTTTACTATTTGTTTTTAATTTATGAATTTTGAATGCAATCAATGTACAACAATACCAACAACACATTGAGGACGCATTGAGAGCACGTTGATTTTTTGACCGAAAAAGGCACACACAGAGAATTTCAAATGACAACGACTAGTACAAGGACGAATATGAATACACTTACCAGCATTGGAGAGCACTACAAAACTAACAACTTTGCTGCTACTTAATTACCTCAAAAATGTAGACTAAAAACACTACACTAAAATTTTAATAGCCATTGCAGCGTATTTCACCATAACGCGCTCTGCCCGCTCCATATGACGCATAACGCTCATACGCCATGTAGTCCGGCATGCTATAGCCGGGCTGTGTACGCAGACGACTGCGTCCCATTTGATTGTAGTTGCTGTTGTTGTAGTTGTAGTTGTAGCTGTAATTGTTGTGCTCGTCATAGGCTGACGACCAGTGTGGCAGCGTGGCATCATAGTAGCCGCCATGATAAGGCCCTGCAGCATATTCGTCCATGTGACAATCACTGCGCTCCAGCACTGCTGACTCTGGCGTTTGCAAAAAAGTTTCCGAAAAACGTCCGATTTCGGTAGAGCCAAAAGCCTGCTGAAAGCCCGGCAGCGGTTTAATGTCCTGCAAAGGGCAAACAGACATCAAAGTCAGTTATCAGTCAGCCCGCAGTTACAACAAATTAGAGAAGGGCGCGTGATGCGATAGTCGATTGTGCAGTCTCAGTTACACGAGAAACGTCGTAGATATGCACTTTATAAGGGCATTTGTTTCAGTTTAGCCCAAAAATTGTCTTAACTTTACACAGTTCAATCTAAACTTTACATATGGTTGGGTTTTAGCTATTCAATATGGCAAATGCCATGTAGAGGCTTCAATAAGGCTAACTAGTTATGATTCATATGAAATGGACTGTTGTTAAACTAGGTGTTAGTTTTTGGAAAGATCCAATGGGGCGGATCAGATTTGTCAACATTGTTGGCCTTGGCATTTCTAATATCTTATATGATTTAAGTTGCAAATAGTAAATGAGGGAGAAAATATCAGAAATTTGTTGTGAGTTACGGTTTGGAAATTCCGGCTGGAGCAGACCTCTGAAGCAAGAGTATGTTTTGAGGAACCACGGTTTTGACTTTTCATACAAAATTGTTTATCATTAGACGAAACCTTTTCGCAAAAAGAGTTCAAGGTTCCAAATGTTTTTGTTTGTTTTTTTTAGTTTTTTTTTTTTAAGTGTTGACTTACTAGATAGAATATAACTTCGAAAATGAATAGCACCCAACATTTATATGTTGGAATTGTCGAGCTATTTTCAATCATATATCATTTATAAGAAAAAAAGTATCAGATTTTGCAGTTTTTGACCTTCCTAAGCTTTCACATTTTATCACACGCCCATCTCTAGCCCTTCATACTCACGCGTATTTCCTCACGCACGGTGGACTCCGCCGGATCCACACTGCTCTCATTATTTGTTATAGTAGATTTACGCTTTGATTTTTTGCTCGGTATGAGATCGCATTCAATGATGCGACTACGACTCTTTGGACCCAAATTTTTTGTGCTCCAACCAAGTGAAGCTTGTGCGACTGGCATGGCCAAAGCGCTGCCATAGCCTACAGGCGAATTTTGGGGTACGGGCGGTGTGCAGGGTCGACGCTTGGAGCTGCTCCATACGGACTGTTGTTGTAGTGGTTGTTGGGACCAATTGCTGCTGTTCTGTAAATTGACGAAGTATACGCAAAAAAAATCGATTTAGTTTTTAAAACAAACGTAACGGAAACGCGCAACTTTACGGGCCAAAATGAAAAAAGTTGTTACGCTGAAGTGCCGAGCACTTCAAAAAATGTGCTACCCCTGCCACACGGCGTGCCGTAGTGGAAGCAGCTTGTTGGCGCGTGCTTTTCGGCTCATGTTACCAACTGCCACACACACACACACCTACACATTTGCACACACTCACTCTCGTGTATCGCTCTTTGTGAAGTTCAGCTTGTGCGCCTAAAAAAAATCAATAGCACCCACTAGGAAAAGAGACACCCTGTATAAAGGCCTTCCGGCAAGAGTCTCTGGCTATGTCTCTGTCTGTGTCTCTGTTGCTGCCTCGGCAAGCTCTCACTCTCTCAGCATTTGCGAGCTTTTATGGTTTGGCGTCGTCGGCTAAAGGAAAGCCGGTCGATGGAGCTAAACGCATTTCGCATTTTGCTACTCTTCTTTGCATCTCGCGCATCTTGTTCACGTTGGGTGTCCATTGTGCCGTTGTAGTAGTTTCCCGCTCGACACTCGGCTATCATTATCAGCTCGGGCTCGTGCGTTGCGCCGTTACTGTTTACTACGACAGCGACGACGAGGACTACGGACACGGGTACGGGTGCGTTTGCGGGCATGGGTTCTGGTCTGGTCGCACGCCTTTTGGCCTAATTTGAGCGGGGGCTTTTTGTGTGCTATGTTGATGAAGCTGTCCCTGGTTTTGCCACCCATTTTCTGCGTAAGTCAATGCGACGCTACAATATGCTGGCATAATCAATGTATCTGCTGGATACCAACAGTTGATGACAAGATGACTTTTAGCCACACCTTGCCGCAGTGCCAATTAATTTTGGCCTGCAGTTTTAATTTGCAATTTGAGTTGCGCGCTAATTTGATTGCGGCCTTTTAGCTAAAAAACTTACCCCGCTGTCTGCCGGTTCCGGCATTTGATTAGTTTGCGGCTGTTCTTGTTGCTGTTGTTGTTTTGGCTGTGCATGCGACTGCACAGCATCCTGGGACACCTCCTTGGGCTTAACTAAATTGATTTCCGCACGCTTGACAACATCCGCCGTATTAGGCGTAGTTGGTGTTGCGGGCTTTACTTCGTTTCCTTGCTTATCATGGGGCAATGCTGGCGATTGTGACGTTGTCGTTGGCGTCGGCGTCGGCGTCGACGTCGCTGCTGTCGCGCTTATGTCATCTGGAACCACAACAAAAAAAATAGAGACGCTGTTAACCATATTTAATGGCAAGCTAGTAAAATATATACCAGAACTTTAGAAAATCAATACTTATTATCACTCGATTTACAAACGATACATGCAACGAATTCTTATACTTTGCGAAGTTGAGATACTCTAAGTTCGTGCTTTATTTGTGAATAAGGTATGGATTCGAATTCGTTTGATTCATATTTACCTACAAAGGGGCTTGTCACCTGCTTGCTTCGTTTCCCACTCCAAGCTGTGTCTACAAGTAACAGCAGGGAACATAATCTAAGATTAGAGTCTTAGTCTTAGAACCGGCAAGATATAATCAATCCAAGTGGATGCCCAGAAAAGGACGACTGTCTGGCGTTTGTAAGACATAATGTCGCTTAGGAAATAATATACTTCATATAAGTGAGGTATGTACTCATCGTTTTGTGCATTTTTCACTACTTACGAGCGTCGGGAAGTTTGTTTTGAAGAAGAACCGTCATTTCAGTATACTTTATTGTCTTGATTTTTTTCCTTCTTTCAACTGTTCTCTTAATCCGCTAACTTCCTTTTCATGAATGGCACAATGGGTTGCCTGAGTATTCTTCTTGGGTTCTTCGTATAAACATACAAAATTTCCATATTGCTATTGGTTTTTAATTAGATACAACCGCAATTTCTCGAATATACTTGAAAATTTGTTAAGAAAATATCGAATCTCGAGATCGAGAGTTGTGCGGTTGTTGGCGAGTGGAACAAGCAGAGTGCAGAGCCCCCTAGTTTTTTAAAAAAAAAAGTATATACGATATTTTTTGTAGCTCACTTTATACAATTATGTAAATCCGCAATATAACCAATAAATACACTAGGCAACAACTAAAAATTATTGGCTAAGACATACCTTTCCGGTATATTTCGACCGTTGATTTCGAACCCGGCAGCCGTACTTTTATCTAGCGCTTTCTCAAACTATCACCACATCAAAAAGTTTGAGATTTCGCGAGATACGCTGCCAGTAAGTCGCATATTGCTCGAGAACCATACTATCCATAAGTATCCCGTTCAAGATGAATTGTAATTTTAATTAAAGGTAATTACCGGTGCATGCGCCATTTCCCAGTTGTATTAGGGATTCATTCCGTGCTCTGTTACACAAATACTTCGTATGACTAAGATGGCAAAATTTCTTATAAAACTGTATTTCCCCATTAGTCACAATAAAAGAGGGCTGAATTTTAAAAGCAACCCTAAAACCACAAATTGGTATTGGTTTGAAATGCGTCTGATACAAGTTTCGGCAATAACTCCATGCACGCTTAGTTGAAGTTCGATCTCTTTTTGGAAGGTAAGTAAACGCTTTTTTAAACACTTTCTTTCTGAGGTCTAGCTTCGAATCGAACTCAATTATAAACGAAGGTTTGCTTAAGGTCAGTTTTTACGCCGTTCAATGCAATTTCGCATCGATTAGATAACAATACTCCAAAATTCCCACGAATTACATAATAATTAATGCATGGCCGCATTTAAATCATTGAACTTGCCTTACATTTCGTTCAAATGTTCAATTTTGTGGTCATCCGTGTGCGGCATTTAATTATTTTGTCATGCGTGCAGAAGCAATCAAGGGTTAAAAAGCGAAGCCAGAGCTCAGTGCGCGTCGTATATAGTGTGTGTGTGTGTGTGTGTGTGTGGGTTCGGCCATATGCCTGGGAAACAGGTTGGCCGCACGGAGTCACACACACACACACACCCACACACACACACACACACACACAACCAAATAAACTCTCAAATGCTCATTTATACTTATCAAATTTTTTGCCGTTTTTGTTTTGGGGGTTGCCTAAGCTAAGAGAGAGAGAGAGCGAGAGTTTCATACAAAAAGAGTTGCTCTCTTTTTAGCGAGAGCAGGCTAAGCAATGTCTGCACTTGTTGAACGTGCTAAACACACACACACACACACACACACATACACACATACACACACACACACACACACACACACACACACTTGACATTTTGTTTTGTGCGCCAGTTTGCGTGGGCAGCATATTCAAATAGTCATAGCATACTTTTTAGCGCTGCGCATGCGTCGTTTACCGTTAAGGCATGGCAATGCATTGTTTACATGACGTGACATTTGCATAAACCTGTAAAAATTTGGAATTTCGACTGTTTGTATTGACTCAGCTAACAAATCAATTTTACGCATCAGCCGGAAAGTATGCAATGCAATTTTTTGCACTGCACTTCAATTTATGAAGCTGATTGCATTTAGATTGAAATGAATAAGTAGAAAAAGCATTACGAATTGTACATTTTTTTATCTATTTGTGTATTATAATTTTGACGTCAATTTGAACCCCTATTGATTTTTAGCTTTTGCGTTGGCGTTGCACCCCGACTGAGCTTGTGATATAGGTATGTATATGTATATGCAAACGGCTACATATATATATATATATATATATGTATGTACATATTTCTATGAGTTTGTCTGTGCGTGTCGGCAAGTAGCAAGGCACAACAACAACCACCAAGCGTAAGCCTCGCTGTAAAGTTCATTTACTCGTCCATGCTGTGATGACATTTCATGCTCACACACACTTAAGAGTTGGCGAGCACCCAGTAGGAATTTGCAGAACATGATTTTATATGCCTATGGCGATATGAAGATATGCATATAAGGAATAATGCTTATCTCTTAGGAGCGCTAGGTTAGACGAGCGAAGCGAGCATAAAGCGTATCCCCCCAGTTTATTATATAATTTTGGGATTGCTTAAATATAAGGTACAAGGTATTCCAAAGTATCGACCAGGCTGTTCCTGAAGGTATGCTATAGCTATTTTTAAATTCTATAAAATTTCAGCTTGAGCTCATTTTAACAAATTTTGAAAATGAAAAACAACTTTTTGAGGATATGCCAAAATTTCAAAATGTTGCCTTAAAATGAGTTTCGGATTCTATTTAAGCGACTTCAGAAATACAAAGACATGTGCCAGAAATCTCTAGACTGTTTTGCCTAAACTTTCATCGAAGAGATGCTTACTTGTTAAATTTCCCATAATCCCAAAGATAGTTCTGGCACATAGACAAATTGGTTTTTAATTGAAGTTTGGTATTAAAAAAATATCTGGCATACCGAAAAATGGCTTTGAGTTGAAATAGATTTCAGGCATACCGCCGACAATGTCTGAATACCAGGACAGGAATATATTTAAATACAAACTATTCGTCAATGTGTTTTACCTAGAATTTGAATAATCAGTACAGAAAAATAGCTGCTTTACTCCTAAGAAGCATTCTAGATCAAAATCTAAGCAATTAACGATAATAAATTCCCGAAAATTAAACGAATGGAAAAAAGTTTGATGCAGACAGTCGGAACGGTGCCCGACAGTGGAATACCCTGTACCCATTTTTTCCATGAAAATCAAATTTCTGTGTAAATTTTTATATCGACGCGTTGAGGGGTATGTGCGTAATAACTGTAACTGTTCTACGGGGAGAGGGGGGATGATTAGGAAAAATATCAACACTATTTGGTTAATAAGCCTAATGTATCACATTTGGTTAAAATTAGTTAAGTTAACATTTACTTAAACATTTCTGTAAAAAGTGAAATTCTGTTGCAGTTCATATGAGAGGGGGCCTAAAATTGGCACATCATTTTTACACTTTGTGTACAGGGTATAAATATCAGCTTAGTTTCATTTTGAAAAAGAATGATACCACGTACAAGTTTTTTGTTCCGCCAATTCCAACTGGGCATGTGTTTGCGCTGCCGCCCATTGATAACGGCAAGGCAGCTCTTAGTATGTTCATTTACATTACGAAATATTTCAAAAAGCTGTCATATGTTGTGTGTGTGTGTATGTGTGTGTGTGTGTGTGTGTGTGTGTGTGTGTGTGTGTGTGTGTGTGTGTGTGTGTGTGTGTGTGTGTGTGTGTGTGTGTGTTTGTCGGCCTCTTCAGCGTAACGCGCGCGCGCTCACTTCGCACCTTGCAAATAAGGCTACTGTTTAAGCTCTAGCTCTAGCACACACTCACACACATATTCTTACACGCTGAAAAGCTAACTTATTGATTTGCACACACCGTGTACATCGCGCCCAAAAATATGTGCTGAAAAAAAAGTAACAACTAATAGCGACTCATCAAAAGTTAGCCCTCTCTCTTCGATGATATATCGCGTGTATAAATAGACAGCTAATTTTGAAGTCTTTTAAAGCCTTGTGACGTAGGCGTTACGCTCGACTTGCCTGTGTGCCAAGTCAAGCTGACAGGAAACGGAAGTCTTTCGGCAGTTAACCAATGCTTGATTGGCTGAGTGTGTTTGTAAAATAGCTCATCTACAATGTAGAGCAGTTCCGAGGGGCAGGCAGCATGTTAACAGTTGTGGCCGTTGCACATATGTAGGTGTGTGGAAGGCAGCAAAGTAGCTACAAATCCGACAGACTGTCAGTTGGCATTTGGCGACGACGACAGCGACAATGACGACGATGCGATGGACAGTTTGATTTTCTTTTTTTGTATTAATTTGCATTCGAAATTAAGCATACGCCGTGTAGCACGCAGTTTTACAGTGGGCAAAAGACACTGTTGCTGAAACTATTTGAGACTCGCTTCGCGGGCTCAAATCTATTTTATCTATATTAAATTACTCATATGTTACTTTATTGACACTATCGAATGATGCTTTAAAGCTGATTTCGGCAGATCTGAAGTAACTGATTTGAACGCCTAATCCAAATTGTCTGCCATTAATTTACCTTCCGATCCACTGTGGCGTTTCACTTCAACGCTTTTGGGCCTAAGCAGCATTAATATACAGTCAAGTTACATACTTTTTGCTTCTTACATAATCCAATTTGACATATGTTTGCATAAATTTTCCACAGCAATAACGCCTAATTGCAAACCCTGTAAATATCAGTTTAAATGTACTTACCAACACTGGTCGGCTCCAAGCCGCTGCTCGCTTTGCCTTCAGCGAACTCAGCAGTTGTACGCTCCTCTGGCTCTGTGTCGACACGCTGCTGTTCCTCTTCGTAGTCCTTGCCATCTGCTGGACAATGGTAAGAGACACAAGAAGCCGACTCTACGGACATATTAACCGGATACTCGCTGCTGTAAACTGGCGTACTCTGACTGCTGTCGCTGCGCGCTCTGGTGCTGCAATTGCTAATGCCGCTGTCTGTGCCCGTGGCGCTTATGAGCGGCGGCGAGGTGGTCAAGCGTGGCGGCGAGCTGGCACGGGTTTGTGTCTCCAACTCTAGCTCTGGTTTGATTGGTGCCTCCGGTGGCGTCAACTCCTCTGACTTTGTGCGCAACGGCGCCATTAGCTGATCGGCATAGCTGCGCAGCGGCTCCAAATAGTTGGGCGGCAGCACAGTGCGATTTGGCGCAGGCGTCGCGGATCGCTGTGACGTCAGCAGCGCGTTGTTATGTGCATATTGCGGATGATACGCGCTGGCGCTGGCCTGATAAGCAGCTGCTGCAGCAGCGCGTGCATGTGCATGAGCGTGCGCATAGGAAGAGCCCGCATATGGCGACTCACTGGCATAACTGGAATGCGACGACTGGGCGGGCGGCTGTGGGTAGGGACTCTGTCTGGGCGGATAGTGCAGCACGGAGGAGGGTATGAGCTGCTGTCCAGCAGGCGTAAACATGCCCGGCTGATGTTGGCTATAATGTGGTGAGGCATAGGAGGCATAGCGTCTATAGGCGCTGCTGCTGCTATCATACTGGCCAGCATAATAGCTGGACATGTAGCTGCTGTGCGGCGTCTGGCCATAAGGCTGCGGCGGTGCATAACCATAAGTGCCATAGCCGGAGTAAGCGGTGCGATATGGCTGTGGTGCATATTGTGCTTGTTGTTGTTGTAGATGTTGGCGCTGCTGCTGCTCATAGTAGCTGGCCGCATTGGCGGCAGCGTATCTGTCTGCCATGACAAGCTTAAGAAAGATTCCGTGTGCGGCGGCGACAGTTGATTGCTTGCAACTCGGATATGATTTGCTTTTTGGCTTAGTGTGCGCCTGGGTTTAAGCGGCTGCTTTTATGCAGCAACAACAACAGCAAAGTGCTGCCAGTTGTTGTTGTTGGAACGCTTGTGTCTCTGTATGTTGCTCCTGCGCTGCGCCCGAACATATTGCGAATGTGCGCTGTGGTCTTCGTCGTTGTTGTCAACCCGGCAAAAGTATCCTTTTACATATGACTATTATTGATTTTGTTTTTCGGACTAACCACCTACGCCTTCGTTTAACGCCTTTTTTTATGGTAATATGGCTCCGGCAAATCCTTCTTAGCCGCTCTCTCTCTCTCTCGCTCTGTTGGGCAATGTATACTTGTCGCTTCGCTGGTCTTTACTTATTCATTGGTTTTCAGCCAAGTTTAGTGACCATTCGGTTTGTACATATATGGCTTACTTAGTGATGTTTTTGTGCCTCTAAAGCAATTTTTGCTACACTTGCAGTTTTTTCCTTTCAACGCACAGTAATTGTCTGTGTGTCCAGTTGTGTTCTGGGTTGTTCCTTTATTCACTAAAAGCATTGAATGAGAAGAACACAATTTTATTATCAATGAAACGACTGAGCAATAAATTGAAATTTGCTATTTGCACTTTGTATTATGTTTCACTAAAGTCTTTTGAGTTTTTGATGAACAATGTGTCTGGAGGCATTACATAAAGAGTTGTGATGCAAGTTGTAAACAATGGCAGCAGGAAACTACGGTTCAGTATTTTGTTGGTCAAGTTTTTAAAGTGTCCAAAGTTTCGAGTTTTAATATGTATACTCAAACTTATAAAACGAAAACTTTAATGAGTGTTTTTGTTGTTGGCAATGCTCAATGCTCGTGGCTTCCAATGAAGTTGCCTCGTTACACTCTTTGTTAAGCCATTTACTAGTGCAGCTCTACCGCGAGTGAAACCCTGGAAAAACCCCATTTAAAGTGCTTATGAAGATGATGCCATGCTTTATTCAAGTGCTTTTGATTGGTTCAAGCTTTTGAATGGCGATCAACGCTCAAGATGTCAGTCAACAACCAAGTATGACTTCCGTCCGACTACTCTCCAAAGCTCTCTCCTTTCTAACAATGTTCCAAGTTTCACTGTCCAATGCACTAGAAACGTATAATTACACTATGCAACAAATTTGACCTCAATGAAAGGCCTATGACTAAAACAAAACTTTTCTGGTAAATTTTGGGTCGCTGATTTCGAATCCGGAAATCATTTAGGATTTTCTAGCACCGTTTTCAAATTATCGCTATGTAAAAAAATTCGAGAAAAAACTCTATATATATATTATTGATATTCCCTCTTTTATAGGCGATAAAGATAGAGCACAAAATTCGTCCCAATATGCTCTTGCAACAGGCAGATTTTCTAAAATTCTTCGAAAAGATTGCTCACAGATGTGTTCCGCTGTCTCTCAGTAGAGAGGAAATGTTAGCGTCTAAGCTCGTTTTTTTTTGGCCATTAGCCCACAAAACAAGTTAAACTGAAATATGGCAACAAACTTCCTCTAGCATTAGCTATTTCAACTTCAGATTCAATCAATTTAATATGCTAATGAGGCACTCACACACATTCACACACACACACATGCGAACACGCACAACTTGAAACGCTGCCAAATATGCAATATGCGTTTTGAAGCACTCAAATATGCAGCGAACGCTCCAAAGATGGCTGCCATGCGCAAAATTATGTTTGTTTAGCACTCGGCATAGGGGTACCCCATAAGCAGCACAAGGAACCAACCAACCCACTGCTTTAGGTTGGAGCACCTTATCGACAGGCACCGCATGAATGCAACCACATGCAATTTGGTTCAACATATGCAAAACCGTTAATGAGCCACAAATATGTGCACAAGCCTTACACACACACACACACACACACACACACACATACTTGCATACACCTCGGCCCTCACATACGCACAAGGCAGCAACATCTTTTACACACAGTTCCAAGAAACAACAACAACAGTGCTAGGAACAGTTTTAGCTTCTAGGACATCTAACGCAACACCCACGCATTCGCATGCCCACATAAAACACTGAGAGAAAAAGTGTGGTATTGTAATATGACAAGCGTAGATTTGACTAATGAGAGCTACAAACCTACGAAATTTGTAGAAAGATGCACAGTTTCGAACTTAAATGGTTACCTGAACCTGATAAGCAGGAGCGGTCGGAACTCTTAGTAAATGTGATTCGGTCCGTAGTTCAATTCGTTGACCAATAATAACCGTACCTTGGGTTTGGTTCCGAAACTGCTTGCATAAATAAAACTCCGTATCAGAAGCAGATCGAAACGATCTTCACACGAATCAAGTTCTAAATTAAGGAAGTGGCTTTATAAGCAAAACGATACCTCAGAGAGGTACTCTTTATAGAGACAAGTGTCGATTCAATCGAATAATAAGCAAAACTTCGAAACACTCGAAACTGTATATAGGCTTTTAAGCTTGAAAGTTGTTTAAGAGCTAATTCCGTTTAAACTAAATCATTGTTTTTTTTCGCAGTGTATACCTTTCTTGTAATTAAAGTACTTCAACCCATAGTTCGGATATTCAGTTCGACTTAAATCCGGCTTGCAGCTCTGTCGCTTAAAAATATGAGTAACACATATACTGTGCTGATTTTGTAATGCTCTTATTTCTTTTAAAAATGCTTTTCTCTGAGTGTATGCCATAGAATAGACGATACGGAGAACAACTGTTGGTGGTTGTGCGTTTATTGATTAATAAATTTTGCGAATGACTGAAAACAAAATAACGATAATAATTGGCAGTTATTGAGGTGGGGCCCGAGGCCAACTAGGCAAGTTTATTGATTGAAGTTTACTTGGATTGTTGGGCGTACGGGCCTGCCGCCTGTAGGTAACTGGCATCCCTGGGCTGCTGCTACTGACGTTGATATGAATGTCCTGCTGTTCATCGTACAAAATTAGCAAGTCAATGACAGACCCAGGGAGTCAGAAGCGACAGAAGACACACAAGACACTCACACCAGCACACGGACACACGTACAACTCTATTTGCAAAGGCAAACACTGGGCGCAATGGATAACATAATCAATGTAAACACGCATTGCCAGAGCACCAGAGAGCGAGAGAGCGCTGCCGGCAGAGAGCGAGCTTTTTGCGAACGTTTATGTGCTGGGTTAAGGGGTTTCCCAATCAGTTGGACACAAAATAAAACCGTTGATGAGCTCCAAATAAGACGCGCGAGACTGCAATCAGGCACAGCAGCCAGCTTTCGCGCTCTTCCACACTCGCTCTCTTTCAGCTGTAATGCCACTAAACGCCCGACAAAACGGCGTGCGCTGTCATTGCAAGTGAACAACAACAGAGGCGGCGGCAGCAGCACCAGGAGCAGCAACATGCAGCAGGAAACGGAAGTGGGCACGCAGCCTGAGTAAGTAAATGGCGATGCTGCTGCGTACATATACATACTTACAAGCGCCCTCCTCTGGGCTATGTGCGCGCCTCTGCTCGAATGTGTGTATTGTGCCGTTTTGGGACACTGCGACAACAGCAACAGCCAACCAACCAGCAAACCTACCATCCATCCATCCAACCTACCATCTATACATTCATCCTCCAGTTATCCAGTTAGTGTAACGTACGTATATATAAATCAATAAAAGCAGCAGCCAAGCCGAGCGCCAAGAGCTCGCTCGCACTTGCTTTTTTTTCATAATTTTTACTTTTTTACCGCTCTGTATTTTAACAGTTTTTATTTATATTTTTTTTATGTGCATTTGTATTCATTGCAGGCTGTCGAGCCGTCAAACAGTGCGTATACTTGATGCTGTTACCAAGCTAGTGTTGGTAAATGCATATAAGCAGCGCTTGAAAGTATGCAACACTTTTGTTGTAGTTTGAAATTGAATTTGTGTGTAAAGTGCAGGCGCGTTTTTTATCAAATTTTATATTTAAAATAACTCTCGTTATGGGGAAATCTTGGAATCTTGGAAATCTAACAAATTTAGCATTAATTAAAGTGATTTTTGCACAGAAATTTGTTTTCGATTTTAAACTTTAACACTCATTCCATATTTTTGAAATGCTGTTGCTTTGGAACGTAAGCGCTTTATTATTGTATATTTTCTTAACTTAGGCTCTAATATTATTATTTTTCTAGTCTTATTTAACAAATACATTGGAGCACCATGAAAAACCCATTTTTTCCATAACTGCGTATATATTTCTTTCTTTCGAAATCGAACAATGCAATTATAAAAAATTTCTTAGAAAATTTGTACGAAATATATATTCCTGATGTACATATTTCGCAAATTTTAAAGAGGGTTGATTATTTTACTTTAGGATGCCTGAGTGTTGCGAAGTATGTTCAATACTTCAAAAACTCGAGTTCTATATGCTGAAAATTCAAACTTTTAATTCCACATCATGCAAAGGATTATTGAGTTTTAAAAACTTGATTTTGTTTAAATGATTGTTTTGCAATAATTGCACTATTTTCTACATTTTAATGGCTTACCTTTATAGAAATGCAGCTCAGCTATTTTGCTTTTTCTTTCTACACAATTGACTATTCAACACTTTAACTCTTGTCTTTCTTTGTTTTATATTTAGTTAAAATTGTGACACTATTTAAAATTTGAAACGTAAATCAAAGTAAATCACGCCGTTTAGCTTATCATTCGCACTAACAGCAACCTAAAGTATTCATCTTTTCATAATAGCGCATTATATGCTAGTCCTAAACGCACATCTTAACAAGCCAGCAAACTCTCGCAGAAACCGGAGAGCGATAAAATGATCAAAAAGGCGTTTCGAACTCAAAACTTGTGAAAGCAAAATCCTTTACCGCCTGCTCTTAACACACATACTCAGATGCCAACATACGCGCACACACACAAACGCGAGTGGCGGCAGTCGCTACGATAAACTTTGCGTAAGCGTTGCGTATACGCCGTGTGTTGCGCGCAAAAGTCCGATATAGACTGAAATGCGATACGCTCGCGTGCGGCCATTTATACACCGAAAAAGCGTCAACGGTGTACCAAAAAGAAAAACAGCAAACAGAAATACAACAAGAAAAACTGGCAAAAGACGGCAGCACAAAAATGAAGAAGAAAAGCACACCAAAAAAAAAAAAAAAACAAACGGTGCTGCACTGGGAACCCACAAGCTATGTGACCCGATTCGATGGGCAACCTGCCCACACGTTGAACGCCACGGGAGCGAGCTTTTCACGGCGAGAGCCAGGAAAAACTGCATCTTGCATGTGGGCAGAGCGCGCTCACTTGAACGTCATTTGAAATATATTCACTTACTTTGCTTACGAATTAGAGCACAAAACAGAAACCAAACAAAAACAGAGCGCACAGAATTGGAGCGTTACGTTTTGTAGCCAGTAATACGGAGACGGAGACTAAGCTGAGCGAGTGCGCATCAAAGTAATCACAGTTGGAATTTACGCGGCGGAAAATTGGTTTCCCCCCGAGCATTATGCAGTGCGTATGCGTTGGCTTTATTGATGTTTTCTGTTTTGGGCTCAAATTGCTTAGAAATGGACTCGCAAAAGAATGTAGCATGCTTTTGGACGCTGGCTAGGGCTATGTTTAAGCCAGACTAACTAATTGGTCACTGAACTTGCCGCACTACGTCATAGCTATACATGCGAGCAAGGCTCCAGCTAGATGACCGATAAGACACAGAAGAGCAAAGACAAGCAGCAAAAAAAAAACTTGGCAACCCAAACCGGAAACGTAAACAGCAATACAAGCGCACGCTCACACACACACACACACACAAACACACACACACATACACACGGGCACCCAGAGGCACAAGGGCTTACGCGCCAATAATATTGATTAAATCTGGGAGAGCTTCTAGCAGGGAAATGCGCAGCTGCCAGTTTCTCTCTCTATCTCTCTGGGTTTCTCTCGCGCTCTGCCCAATGCTTGCACGTGTTGTGCGGTTTTGCATATTTCTGACTGTAAGCGGAAAACGGAAAACCCTCAAAATATTGGACAAGCATGAAGAAGACACAAAAAAAAAAACGTAAACAAAGCGTGCGCACGCAATGGCGTTTAGTGGGGTAGGATGTATGAGTTAGGCGTCAAGGGTGTTTTTGTTATTGATTGTGCAGACGACTTACAGGGTGTTGTAGTCCATCTTTATGGCGAAAAGTTATTTGCCTTTTTAAGTTGACTTTGGGGATTCCAGAATTAGTCAACCGGCAATCTAGCCAACATGTCATGAAACCTTAAATCGACATCGAAACTGTCTGTCGAAATGCAAACCCCAGAAAGGGTTTTCCTGCATCATTTTGGCGGAGAAACTGTGTAAAATCAAGATAGTTTCGGCTGTTATACTTATTATTATAAAATTATTATGTTTAGGAATTAATAAATTTAAAATTTTTGAGATTTTCAAAACTAAGAAGCGTACAAACGCGATATCTAGAAATAGTGCTAGAAAATTTAAAATAGTTGCCAGATTCCGGAAAGTTTAAATATCACAAAACGGTTTTTAACAACTTAGAACAGATTGGAAACGAAACATATTTTGTGGATTACTTATAAACATACATGGAATCCTCAGTCGTTTCTTATGTGAATTTGATCAAACATTCATTGTTATTGTTTCTGCGCAGCTTGGGAGCAACTCTAAAGAAAAGTCACCATTTGTGCTTAAATAACGTGATCTCACAATTCCATTTACAGTCTTTATATAATTAACAAATTTTAGAACTAATCGACAAACACAAATTCCTTACGAACGGATAAACATATGTAACTTTATAACAGTTGCTTAACCAAACCAATGTGCGCCCATGCAATCACGCGTCCATTCCGTCTGACAAACCCAGCACCATTCGAAGCCACAGCCAGCGCGTGTACACACCATGTGCATGCAGCCGCCTATATATAAACGCAGGAGATACAAAAAAGGAGTGAGTAACGTAATAAAAGTTGACATAACAAAAAAAAAGTTATGTACAAACCATCACGCTCAGTGGGTGTGCGACACTTGGGACACGGCTTCGTGGAAACTTTGATTGTTACATTGCTGGCCTCCTCCCAACGTGCCTCAGCAGCGCGCTGAAATGTAAATGTAAATATAGCCAATGATTATACAAGCACAGTCGGGCTGTTGTCCAAAACATACATTGGGATCCACTGTGTATTCGCAGGAATTCTCTGCGCTGCTATTTGTGCCCTCTGGCAAGCAATCGCCTATATGAAAGCCCTGCAGACAGTTTCTGCAAAACACATAACCACAGCCACTCTGGCAGGTTACTTTGCGGCAGTCGGGCTCAACTAGCAAGCCCATGCCACAGCCAGGCTGTGGACAAAGCACGCCCCCGGCTTGTAAGACAAACTCCTCAGTGGCAAAGCGTTGATAGCGCTCATACTCCTCGCGTGTGAGCAACTTAAAATGATGTATTTCCTCTATGAAGGAGTGCTCACATCCTGCAGGACAGGGCAGAGTATAACCATAGTCAGGATGCGGCATGAACTGACGTTCATTTAAACGCGAACGACAATAATCGCAAAAGCAATCAATGCATGTGACGTGCTGCGAGGCACAGGGGAAGACCAGCACGGTTTCGCTAAGATAAGATAAACATAAAAAGGTAATGTGTGAACAAAGAAAGCTAGCTACGCACCTCACATCGGTACAGGCCAGGCAAGGCACATCTTTTATGTTATTCTTAATAAGATTTAGCGGCGCAGCAAAGTCCTGCTCACCACCCGAAACATGCTCTGCGCATTTGAAGTAAAACTCGGCATAGGGCGGATCTCCTGCTGCATTGTCAACGCAAGCAATTTCCAGGCTCTCACAGTGGCCACGTATACGACGTGGTTTAAGAACATCATCCCAGTTTTCGGGATCACGGTGCACCGTAAAGGCGCCGCCCTTGCAAATGGCACAATGTACGCGCAGTTTACCCTTGCACAGCTTATTGCACTGGCTACAATGCACAAAGAAGTGCGCCTTCGCACGTGCGCGTTCTGCAAAAGAATGGCAAAGGGATTAAGCTAATAAAATGCCAACTGCTGCAGCAACTTACCTTCCTCGGTTATGTTTAGGCGCTCCTCGCTTTCCAGCTGCAAATCAAGCAGCGTTTCATTTAAAGGCTTGGAAGGCTCATCAGCTGCTGTCACTGGCTCTTCTTCTATTAGTGTGTTACTGATCTGGCGTTGCTTGCGTTCTGCTGCAGGACGCATGCGTATGGCATGCAATACACTTTGCTGTCCCAAATCGCATTCCTAGGGAGACAGCAATTCAGCAATTAAATGATAGCACTATGAGAATGCTTAGTTTGTTTGTTTACTCTAATGGTAGTGGCATCACTTAACTCCTTGCCGGCAAATATAATCTTAACCTCATCTGGCTGCAGACCCAGTTGTGGCGCAACAATTTCTTTAACATTTTTTATATCCCACTGCGGCTCCAAGTTAAGCGACAATGTGCGACCTGTATTTGTTTTTACATAAATGCTTAGTGTATTAGTTAAAGACTTCCCACCAAATTGCAGCAACTCCAACATTCTTCTAACAAGAGAACCAATAAAATTAAATATAAAACTCATTAAAACCGGGAAACAACAAAGTTTTGTTGCAATTACATAGTCGAAACAGCTGATTTTGCATTAAGCCAAACTGATAACAACAATAAATGCTATCGATTTTTCCATGCGCTTGCAACACTTAAATCTTACTCATTGTCCAACACTAACAGCTGTTGTAAAACCGCCTTTTTACCATTCACGTGTAGACGCACAGCGCGCAATAAGTGCACTAAACTTTAAATATTTGTGCTAAGTTAATTATACGAAAAAAGTGATATTTTGCAAAAATGACAACTTTCGAATTAAAAGAAGTTAATGGCGACTTATTTAGCGCAAATGATAGCCCTTCCATGTGTCATTGCGTGGCCGCAGACTTACGCATGGGCAAGGGCATTGCAGTTAAGTTTCGGTGCGTCTTTTATTTGTAATAAGTTAACCATTATTAACTAACTTTAATTACAGCAACAAGTTTGGCCAGCTGGCTGAGCTGCAGCGTCAAAATGTGCAGCCCGGTGGCGTTGCCATTTTGCAGCACAAAGATCGCTTCATTTACAATCTCATCACCAAGCAGAGCAGCTGGGGTAAACCCACTTACCAAACGCTACACAGCTCCTTAAGCGCCATGCGCCAGCATATGGTAAGCAAATCTTATGCAAATACAAAAGTCACTATGCACATTCACACACTCATACACACAGCTTACCCATAATGTCACCAAACTGGCGCTACCGCGCATAGGATGCGGCCTAGATGGCCTCAACTGGGCAAAAGTAAAAGACATGCTTTATGAGCTGTTCGAAGGCGATGCCATAGAATTGGTTGTCTATAATTATGTACCAACTGCTCAACAATAAAATGGTACAAACTTAAATCATTATGTATGCGTAAATGTACTACTGTACTGGCGGCACAAAGTTGTAAACGACAAGCTGCATATCTTCCTCGCCGAATGTTTGCTCCAGCAAAGCATTGACCTTGTCCCACTCCAGTCCGTCTATGCCACAGCCAATACGTGGCATGGCCAGTTGTTTGATGCCATTTTGGCGCTGCAATTGGATTTTAAGTTAGTACGACTGCCTCTCTGCTGCCTGTTCTGCAGCTTGCCTTACCATATGTTCCCGCATTTTCTGCAGCGATGCCTTCAAGCTATCATAGGTGGGCTTATCCCAGCTATTTGGCTTCGTTACCAAATAGTATATAAAGCGTTTATCATCCTGCAACACGGCCACCTCTCCGGTGGCAGCCTTCTGTGCGCGTAATTCATCAACTTTTCCATAAATTTGCTTAAATTTTACAGCTATGCCAGCGGCCATGGCCAAATCAGCGCCCACACAGTGCGCCAGCGAATAGTTCTTGGGCGCTGAGAACAAATCTCCTTCGACTTCATTCATTTGATAGTTCGTTTGGGTAGCCATGCCTACAACAAAAGCGCGACGAAATGCTTCGCGTAGTTCTAAAAGTTTTGGGGAATACATTTTGAGTTAGTAATATAATAATATGAATTATGATTTGGAAATAGTTTACTAAGCATATGTGATGTGCTTTTTAAATTCTCTGAAATGTTGAGGGATTTTAGAACAAATATATGTAAGTAATAAGCTCGAGTTTTTTAAGCAAAGTTAAATCGCCGTCTTAGAACTTTACTTCACTCGGAGATTGTAAGCAAGGTGTTTGGTTCGAGCCAAGATTTATTGCAACATTGCTACAAATACATAACATATTTTGGTTCTAAATACAAAGAAATAAGCTTAGTTTTTAATAACATCCCGATAATCGAGCTTCTAACGGAATAACGAGAGTAATGTTTTCAAAATTCAGCCGATTATTCGCCCATAAGAGTCTTTCTACAGTCTGCAGAAGCCCATATTTCGGAATTTTCGCTTCAAACCAATTTGCAGTCCGGCTTTTAATGAATTCACATATAAAATTGATTGTGTTAATGCCCCACGAGGCGTGTCTTTTATTGTTATAAATACAAGTACCCAAAAATATGTCTTTTTTTACGTAATACAAACGCTCTTAAAATCTATATACATAATAATATATAATAATATGTGTATAAGTAAAGGTGCATTTTCTGCGCTGTCCATCCATCATAAAATGTCACGCCCAACTGCTTCCAAATTTTATTTTTTGGTTGTTCACGCTTCAGTTCCACAAACAATTTCCACTTGGAGTGTTAAATAAGTTATAAAAAATGTAAAAACAAGAAAGCTAAAATCCTTTTGTTTGGGTTTTGCCCTAAGTAACGTAGTACTTAAAAGGGACTCTTCTCCTTGTAGAGCGACAGACGCGAGGAATGCGTGCTGCGTGGCATGCGCATGATCTTCATGTGATGACAGGTGGGACAGTTAATCTTAAAAGTGTCCTGCACCAAACTGGGCGGTTCGTAGAAGAACGCAATGATGTCTACAGTGTCCTCCGCAAAGACCAGCTCCAACAAGCTACGCACACGCAGCCAATCCAAGCGATCTATGCCGCAACCCAAGCGTGGTATGGCCAGTTTTTGCACATTATGTTCAAGCTACAATAGAGCATTATATAATGGTTATAGTATGTATCACATATGTATGTATGTGTGCCTGTCTGGCGACAATGACTCACCATGTGTTCGCGCATGGCCAGCAATGCATAGTACAATGCCGTATATGTGCACTTTTCATGGGAACGCTCCTTGGTCACCAGATTGTATATATAGCGTCCGTCTTGCTCCAGCACAGCCACATTGCCTATATGCTTATTTTGCTTTTTCAGCTCATCCATTGGACCGAATTTGCATTTGAATTGCAAATTGATGCCGCTGCACATGGCGAAATCCGCACTGACCGAGTGCACCAAGGCGAAGTTGTCTGGCGCACTGAAAAGATTGCCTTTGGCTTCGGTTATTTGACATTTTGGTGCGCTGAGCTGCAAATCAAAGCATTTAAGTAGTAGATTTGGTTTGGCTGGTGTACATTTGTGGCACTTACATCCACATCGTTGTGCTCACAGATCATTATGTCAATGTGGCACTCGCAGTGTGCAAAAACTTGTTGCATAATGCGCTTTACTTGCTTCCAATCCAGTCCATTTCTGCCACAACAAATTTTGGGCATGGCTACTTTGGTGATTTCGTGATTGCGCTGAAAAGAGTTGCATAAATGCATATATATGTACATATATTAAAATCACTCAGAAAAGTTAGTGACGCGGTGGCGAAGCTTGAATACGCTAACAGTTGGATTTTATACTCTTACGAAATCTGGTGTGCCAGAACTATCTTTCAACCGAGTTTCCAACCAATGGTAATGCATCGTTGCACCAAATATCTTATTCAACCCAAGATACGTCTTTAAGATTGAAATCTACTATGAAATCTTTTGACCGACGGATTGTCAAGAGTTTTCAATTGAAGCTCCTAAATGACGGCATAAGTTCTATAATTGTTTGATAAATATGTTGTCAATAAAAATTTAATATAAAAATAGTTATTCAACTTTGGTTAGAATTTCTCTGAGAACGATCGTGAAAAAGCTCAAAAACAACCATACATTTTAGACATGTTTTTTTTTTTAGGAAATCTCAATTTGGGGGCAGCTGACGTCACAAAAATTTTGAGTCCTTCCTTGTTACAAATAGGTACAGTTAGTTAACCGCTGAAAAATTTGACGTCCATTTGCAAGACTTAAGGACATAATCCTGAATAAACTGTGGTTACTGCCCAATATTGCCGAAACATGCTTTCGTGCCACATTATTCTGTTTTGGTGGAGTTTTTCAGTATAACTGTTAACACCGAATGATCATTAGTCGCCAGGACTCATCGATGCTACCACCTCGTATTCGCGTATGGCTTGATAAAGAAAACCAGTTTAGAGGTGGCGTCTACAGAACAATTCAACATACAGCAGGGCCTCAGACTTTCGGATCACTGCAGTGTGTTTCAGGCGGAGCTCCTTGAGAGTTTAATACGATATCAGTATCAGATCTCTACTGATATAGGATTCGTGTGACCGGCACATTGAAGGCAATCGCATAGCCGACGAGCTTGCCACCTCGAGAGCGAAGGCTTAAGTGTACGTATGTTCATTTGTAAGCTCCATATCAATGAATTTTTCAACCATACATTC
Source organism: Chymomyza caudatula (assembly GCA_035041775.1). Lineage (NCBI taxonomy): Eukaryota > Metazoa > Arthropoda > Insecta > Diptera > Drosophilidae > Chymomyza > Chymomyza caudatula. The sequence goes on along the minus strand of JAWNKW010000137.1, from coordinate 797,949 downwards.
AGACAAAATTTGGCCGAAAATAAACAAAAACGCACAGTGGAGTTCTGTTCTCTGAACCGGGAGAGACTTTAGTTTTGCGTGCAATTATCGGACACTTTTTAGTGGGCGTTCATGCAGTTAGCTATCTTTCAATAACATGCTGGAACTTTACAGCTTTTTGTTGAGTATCAAGAATTTCTAGGCAATCACATTCTGGATAACGTCTCAGAGCTGTCCGTAATTAGACCCAAATTAAATTGCATCTCGGCATCTGGCTGGTCTTTCTCTGGTTAAGTAACGATTTATCCTGAGCGTGACTGGCCGATAACCTGGCAGCCGTCTTAACCTAAACTAACCTACCAGTGAAAATCTTATTCGAGGGACTGGGAGGTGGCATAACCCACATTGATTTTAGCTGCTAGACGAAACGGATGCAAATTTCAAAGTTTGCAACTGATTTGAAGATCTTGAAAATCGTTTTTTGAGACATTTTGGATATATACTATTGCTGAGAGGGACTCGCTTGTGGTGATCGGGTTAGAGAATACCAGCTCAGCAGGTCAAAGCTTGTCGTATGAGGCGACTAACATTGACACTGGGTTCTTTCGAGACCAGTAGGCCTTAAATGGGTTGTGCGTAGGGTTTGGGGCCCACCACGTAAAACCACAATTCCAATGAAAGAATGGATTTACATCAGACCGCAACTCGATAACGGGTTGCTATGGCCAGTTAAAAAGAAGAAGAGAGGGACAGCGCAGAGATGCATAGCATTCCTTACTTAAAGAGTGAACTACAGAAGTGTGGCATTTGTTTGGGGCCTTAGGTTAGCCACTCTTAATCTATGTTATATTTATTACTATACAGTTATAGCTAAGTTGCAGCTTACAAAATGTTGATATGAATTTTGTCGGCGTGTTTTTCAAGCTGCACGACACACTAATACAACTCTGCTTGGCAGTGTATCAAAGTTAACTGTAAATGAAAACATTCTATTTGAACGCTTACCATATGCTCCCGCATGCAAATCAAGGCCGCCTGAACATCATCATATGTGCTCGCGGCATAGAGATTCTCTTTTGTCACCAAATAATAAACGAATCGCGAGTTGTGCTCCAGCACAACACAGTTGCCGCGCGTCACCCGACGCTGACGCAGCTCATCAACGTCGCCAAAGATGAGAGCGAACTGCCAGGCCAGTGTGCCCTTTAGAGCGCTGAACGATGACTCAACGGCATGAGCGAGCGCATAGCTTTGAGGCACTTGGAACAAATCGAGTTTTGACTCGGTTATCTTAATGTTGGCCATTTCGGGGCAGGTTTAAGTAACTGTAATTATGGGAAAATTATGCGAGAATTGTGATTAAACATTTTGGAGGACGTTTCAATGCCAAAAACAATTTAAACTTACATGTAACTATAAAAACTTTCACGGCAAAACTATTTTGGAACCGTTAGTTGGAGCTTGTGTTTTTTTTTGTTTGATTTTTTGGTTGCACTCAATAAGAACAAGAACGCGGCGCGTTGAGCGTTTAATAGTTTTTGTTTTTGTTGCTGTTTTTGTTCTAACAAGCCAGAGAGGAAGCCAGTGAAAACAAAGCAATTAGCGAACGACGCGGAGCGTTTTGGGTGGCATATTAGGTAGCAGCTGTCTCTGTCGCCGCTGCGTCTCCAATGTTGCCGCTCTCTCAAACTAGGTCTGAGTGTGTAAGTTTGTTATTGATACCAAAAGTTGTTGCTTTTTTCGTGAACTTGGAAGTTCTTTTTTGTTTTTAAACTTTTTTACCACGGGGTTAAGTTAGTTCAGTTTGTGTGGGCTTTAATTTACTTTTCTAAAGCGAGTTAGTGTTTTTTTTGAAGCCTAACCGAATGTGAATTTTAAAATTATATGCGAAGAATTTCAACAAGCGCTCAGTCCAATAATCGACCATTCCGTGCCGGCGTTCTGCATTGGAATGCGATGAGCGTGCCGAGCGAAAGCGCCCAGCAGCAACGCGACGCTTCATCGTTGATATTATACTATACTCTACACTCATTAAATGTCAAAACGGATATGTTACATTGAGGCCAAAGTATGTGACAGGCAGGCAGTAGGCGTGGCTTAAATGGTTCTCAAGATTCATTGTGAGCGCATTTTTACGACAAATTCATTTCATTTTGTTGAATGACTTGGAAACTGTTACTAATGTAACAATACTTAGATCCCAGATAGACCTCTTATCTACAAATATGTATATATATACAACAGAGTGTAATACGTAAAACCGCGCATAATTCGAGAACGGATCGCCCGATTTTTCTTCGCCAAACGAAATATATTACGGCGAGAACATTGGAAAAATTTCCAGGGAAATCATCAAAGTTTCGATGTTTTACAGGAGTCATGATAAAGGGAAAGACAAAGTGAAAGACGAATATAAAACGGTAATTTAAAGATATGAAGATATTAATTTATGGAGTTATGAAGACATGAAGAAATGAAGATATGAAGACATGAAGATATGGAGACATGAAGATATGAAGACATAAACACATGAAGACAAGAAGATATGAGGATATGACGATATGAAGATGTGAAGATATAAAGATATGAAGTTTTGAAAATATGACGATATGAAGTAAGAAAGATATGAAGCTTTTAAGGTGTAAAGATATAAAGAGCTGAAGATATGGAGACATGAAGTTTGAAGCTTGGTTTTAGGATGTTTCCTCAGGATTGTTGGAGTTTTGCAGGAAATCATTGACCCAATAAGAAATTACAATTATTGATTATTTTTGATGTCATGTTTCATAGATATCGATGATAAGATAAAAAAAATGTTTATTTTCTATACGTTTCAGAAATCACTATCGACGCGATTTCGCTGATTCTTGAAATTTTAACCGGGCTGTAGGTATGCATAGGTCAATAAAATACGTATTTTTTTGGGATTGCCTTCTAAGATAGCATCTTTTAAGAACACTAAGAATGAAGTACGTTCATAGGAATGTTCAATTCCCATTTGTTCTAAATATTTTTGAGTTGAATTTTGGGTTTTAGACCCATTTTGTTTCGCCCACTATCACGATTATCAGTTCTTGAGCATTTATCATGTTTCTTGCAACATTTTGAATAAGGGTTAAGTAAGAGTATTATTTTGATGCTAGAGCGTATTCCGAAGTCGTCGCTTCTCCTTTCAAGCCTTCTAACTAATATGGCAAAATTTGCTTGCTAGACAGTGGCGCAGGCATCGGGAACTTTCCGATTATTGATGACAACTAACTAATTCAGACGGGTTGTCTCATAGTCTCTTGGATTCTGCTATAGTGCCAAAAACACCATCATGTTTCATCTACTCCAAGTTGGAGCTGTTGCTGATGACGACGGTGCTGCGAATCTTAATGATGATTATGATGATGATGACATGTGTGTTTGTGTATGTATCTGTGTTTTTGACTTTGTTAGTGTGTGTATTATCGCTTGTTTGTTTATTTTGTGGTTTTTGAAATTCCTATGTCATGGTATGGACCGCAGGGCAGCTCTAGCTACAGGTGTTTTTTGTTTATTTGTCTAGAACTTCTAACTAAACTTAATTTGGGCATCTTTGTGCTAATTGGAGGCTTGTTGTACTCATATAACAACTTGTCGAACGATAGACCTTACTTATTTGTAGATTAGTTCGCGTAGGTTGACATATCAAAACACATTCCAGAGTGTTATACTGTATATATGAGCTAATACAATGACAATTCCCATTTGTTTGGTTTGGTTAATTTTATAAATTTAAAAATGACTTAAATTATAATTGAGTAACAGGTGCAAAAAGCAACACAAACATTAATACTTATATTTAATACGTTTGTACAGTAGAAGCTCGTAAATTAGAATAATGGCAGTATTCTAATATACGTCAGAAATTGGATTATTTCAAACAATGTTTTTACGTTTTTCGATACTGATTTTTAAGAAAATTATTTAAAGTGTGTGCCCCAATAAATGGCCCGTTCCCTATTTCGATTCTGATTGTTTGATTTTACAATACTATTCATAGAAGTCCGGAACAGGCCTGATAGTCTTTTTGGCACTTTACTGTCTAGTTTTTTGTCAGTGGCAAAAATTCAGGATATTCATCGTGTTAAATTCATAACGAATTCATAATTCTGATAAGAAACAAAGTGCATATTTCTTAGTTTTTTTTAATTCAAAATATACATTTAAATGTTTGATTCAAATCCGAAATCCGCATATAATAATATTAGAAAAGAATTTATTAGAAACAAACTGGCTGAACCAACTGTGAACAATATCCTTTGAAGGTTTCGTCCGATTTTGAGAATTTACGATATGAATTAGCAATGAAATCGTTCTTTTTTATATAACCATTTACTTGAGTTTGAACGTTTAGTGGAATAACACAGGATCTATTTACTTTGTGAGTCAAAACTGTGCTGTAAAAGTTGAATGTTATTGAAAAATTTGTATTCGTCATACATATGTTGTTTGGAAAGGAACTTGGAACGTATATTTTGGATGGCTTTGCAACAATAATACAACTTCTATTCTGGCATCCTAGGCAGCCAACTGCTTCAACGCCCAACTGCAATAGTACCTCTTTTTAAGCCCTTTTCACAATCATAAAATGAAACGTTAATTGAAATTACCTACTAAAAACATACTCCCATTTCGAACTCCGAATTCTCGAATTCCACTGTTTTTTATAAGTACAAACGAATTCTGCAAAACCTTTGTTGCTCCTTAATCTTTCAAAATATGCTAAAAGATAAAACTGCATTTCGAAAGCTTTCAATGCGGCAGTTTTTGTTAAAATGCTTTTGTTAACTGACCAATAAGCACTTCCAAGTTGTGTCATTGTCTTACAACCTTGGTTTATACCAAAAATATGCTGAAAATATGATATTATGCCAATTTGCGAGGTTCTACTGTACAGATCAAACACCATATCAAGTGACTAGTTGTTAAAGTGCTAAACAAACACGCGCAACAACAACAACAACAATGACTAAAGGCTATTTTTGAAACTGCAAACATTGGCGCGCAATTTCTTTGTAGCAAGCAGCAATTTAATGCGTGGGTGGTTGTAGTCTTGACTAATAAGGGCGCACTTTGCAACACTGTGACGAATGGTGCGCCAGCAAAGGGCCAACTTTTGAGAACTTGGCTAAAACACTTTATAACACGTTTATAGGAAAGTAACTCAACTTGATAATTTGGTAATTTAGAGTTTTATGCTGCGTCATGGCCACTTTATGCATGGTTTATACAATTACAGCGCATTGGATTGTTGTTAAGGCCGCATTATTATCTGCGCGCTCTTATTGTTTATGTTTATTTAGTGCATTTACTACGTTACTACGCATGTGCGTGCAAATGGCGCGAGCAAATCAAATAAATGTTTTATATATAAAAATCACTTTTTACAAAACAAAATCAAAGAACTATGGCTCGTGCGACGGGACAGAGAAACAGTTCAAGGCAGTTCATTGCAGCGCTTCGACGCAGAACGACGGCGACGACGGCTACAAATTGGCGGTGTTTGGTGTTGTTGCTGTTGTAACCCCATTGTTGTTGTAGTTGTTGTTGTGCGAATTACATAAATTATTCAATTACACTGTGCGAAAAGTGCTTACGCAGTATTTGTGTTGTTGTTTTTGTTAGTAACTGCCGACGCGCTATAAACATTTAACACGCTGCTGTGCTACTATTGGGCAATTTGGCAATTGTTTACGGCACTAAATCTCCCAAAAGAGCAAAGTTTAATAATAAAAAACACCCGAGCTAAAACGTTACGATTTAAACGCGCAACTATTTATGAATAACTAAACAAAAAGTGCAAGCAACAAAAAAATCTCGTTCTTAGCCACACGACTGAGCCGCAGCAGCAGCAGCAGCAGCAGCGACAAAAACAACTACAAAGCGACGTCATCAGCTGTTTTCGCGTCTTGCTGTGCTGCTCTTACGCTTACTCTTGGCGCTGTTCGTAAACTTTCGTTTGACAGTTGGTGAGCGACCGTGTAGCGTGAGTCGTCCGTTACGTTTATTTTGCTGCCCGCTGCTGCGTTACGTAGTTTCGACTGGTTTGTTGTTGTTCTTTTTGTTAATAGTTGTCAACTAATTTTGCCATATTTGCAATGACTTCTTTGACATTGTGCTGTTTGTTGCGTCGTGCGGCTAACGTCAACGTCAACGCCAACGCTACGCGTCACGGCACACAGTGGCGGCGGTCTATTCAAACACTTCAAAGGCGCCAACCGCAACAACAACAACAACAATGTAGGCGTCAATTGCATCAAACTGCAGTGGCAGCCACAACAGCAATTACAACAAATGCAACAACTGCAACACTCAACGCTCGCAAGCCAAAAGCCAATGCAAATATCAGCGGTAAGCTATATTTTACTTTTATAATGCTAATAAAAAGCTTATTATCAGCACATGCATATAACGCTATCGTTTCCTACTCGCCTCAACGTACTTTTTGAATATATCAAATTGGCAGCTAGTTGACAACCCTGTTCAGCATTTTGACGCTTTTGACGTTTTGTTTTTTTATACTTGCGAATTTTGTGCATATATTTTTGAAAATATTTCACCCACACATAAAAAAAACGTATATAATTAAAGCATATATGTGTTTTTGTCACATAGCCAAGTGTTTTGTCAGCTGATACACCCACTGAGACAGGGGGCGGGTCAGTTAATTAGTCAAAAACAATGCACCATAAACGGCTGTTTACACTTATAATAAACTGGAGAATTCACAAATATTCGGCTCGTATGCCCTTTAAGGGAGCTAATTGATTTGAGTGTTAGATTTGAAAACTTTAAAGAAGAATTCATCAAAAGTTTGTGTGACTTAGTTAGATATGTTAGTTAGACCAGCACTTCCCAAACTTTTTAGACAATGTATCCCTTTTGTTACTTTAAGTATCTTACAAATCCACAATTTAAAAGAAAGCCGAGTTATGTATATCTAAAAATAAAACTGCTTCGTGTTATGACCTTAGGTTGTCTATGACCTATTTGTTTGTGTAATACAAGTTTTGGTCCAAAAAGATACATGTCCGCTTACATTTCATAAATGATGTGCGTAAAGTGCTCTCTTCTTGCTCTGATTACATAATGGGCTCGCTCTTGCGACTTTTTCCATCACTCGAGCGTTGCTATTGGTTCACTTTACAATAGAGTTGTTCTTGAGTACATGTCATGTCTGATGGCGTTCAAAAGTCTGATGGCGTTAAATCGGGCGAGCGCTGTCGCCAGTCAAAACCGAACAGTTGATAGACGTGTTATAAAAGACCGAAGAAAAATGTTCACAATAGAGTCGTCAGTTTCCCATTCGGCCTCGTTTGAGTGAAATTAATAATCTGTGGGCCCGGAGCTGCTTCTGAGATATATATTGATATATATGCTGTTGGCTGGATAGGCACGTAAATTCCTTCAAAGTTTTTAAAGTTTGGTGTGTTCCCCAGATGAAAAATGATTTTATTCATTTAAAAGATCGGACATTTATTTCTTGGTGTAAAATTATCAAGTTGCCTTAATACGATAGTCTTACAAGAAGAGTTCCAGTACTTGCCTGATGATTACTGGCATATTGGCCTTTTTTCTCGGACGTCTGGAAAGTTCATTATTTTCAACAGTTGAATATGATGAAGCAGATGCCCCATAATACCACTCAAACCACTGTTTGTGGCTGCATACGCTCAAGATTCCGTTGTCGGAAGGATTGTGCGCATATTCAACGAAGTCTGTGGTTAAAGTAAGCAAGTGGCTTTGCTTTGAACAGGGATTTCTTGAATCTGAATGAATTCATTTTAATCTTTGTGGTTGGTCTTCAGAAAAATACGTCTCAAGAGGTATTTCTATATCATGAAGCATGTAATTCTTTAAATATTATAGATGGTGATCTTGCTTGCCAACACAAAGAATCCAAAAATTTGGAAGATGCTATCTAGTTTTTAGTATTTGTTATCTGTTTTGTAAATAAAGATAGATTTAAGTCATTAATTTTTCAAAACGTCAAAAGTCAAAACCAACAACACTGGTTCATATTCAAAAGTTCTGATGCGTGATCATGTTCCGCGACACTCAGGTCTTGAGAATTTAGCGAATATCGTATATCGAGAAGGTTACACTCAAACCGCTACATTTCCATTGCCAATTGAAATATGAAATCCAATACAGTTCTTTCATAGGCCATTTTTCGATTTGAACTTTACTTTTTTGGCCTCATTTCCTATTAGGCAAAAATGTGATAAATTTATGTCTTTACCTAAGTACTGAAAATTCAAAAAGTTGGAAAAAAATTTGTAGTCTAATGCAATTAGAACTAATAAGAGAGCGATCTTTGCATTTCATCAAGAAGAAGAAGAAGAAGAAAGCAGCTCAGATTAGATACCATATACTTGTAAACGAATTTTGCAAGATCTTGTTAAGAGAGCATTCGAACTTCGGCATTCGAACGTAAATGATTCCTTCTCGTTATGCGTTTGTCGGCATTTGCCATACATTTCCAGTCAAAAAGGCATGACTAATGGCATTTTGATTGCCTTATTGAAAGCGCATTAAGATTTCGACCCACTTGTTGTCAGACCAAAGCAATAACAAACTGTTTCCAAACTGTTTCCAATTGCAATTGCAGCTTAATACTATTCTGTATACCTATTATTCCAATAGAAATGCTGACAAATTGCACATATCTCTATATAATCGCTTAAAAGGTGTTAGTAATTGTTTGTTTTCGGTGATAATCTGCCAGGCTTATTATGCCTCAAGAGTGTATGAAATTTGTGTATTTGGTTTTTATATACACAGACATATTGTTTATTTTTGAGCGTTTTCCAGAATAGTACCTTCCATGTATATGCTGATAAGTTCTATGATTACAGACCCAGACCTTTGCTTTGATATGAGTATAAGTATGTTTTTGACTAGGTTAAACTGATAAGATAAGGGCAGCTGGCCATTTTTTGGGCAGTGAATCTTTTGTAGTTTTGAATGTTGAGAGTTCTATACAATGGAATGCTCTAAATTAGAGCCTTGCGGGCAAATACGTTCGGATAACTTTATAATGCTAGACAGACGTATTCTACTTCTTAACTGGCCACAAAAAGCTGTTGACGAGTTACTGCCTGATGTAGGGTACTACTCAAGGCGCAACTGCTTCCTACGGTCCGTGATACCAAAGTTAGTTAGTGCGTCATATACCTAGTTCTCCAACGAAGACACTGCCTACCCCAACGTTACCTTTCTTCAACAGCCAAATTCAAGAACTTTGTTCCAGGGGAGGAGTATAGGTCTTCAAAATTTTGGTGACGTCATTTATAAAGATAAAGACATTATGCAGTACTTACCGCGCAAACGGTATAGGGGCATCTGTATCTGACCATCCATGCTTCAGCGCCATATAGCAATAGGGGTAAAATGAGCGTCTTGTAGAGTCTTTGAGAGTCAGTGAGCGAGAGGAAACTCTGCTACTAATTTGTTTACTATTACCAAAGTAACATCGATCGGCAAGTGTGATTCTCCGCTTGATCTTACTGCTGACATTATTCTTCTTTGAGACGGTGGTGCCAAGAAGACGACACCCTTGACAACATAAAATGTATAGTTTTCAACAGCAATTTGGGAGTCCTGCCGCATCTCTCTACTTGAAGAAAGCTTATACTTTGTCATGGAGGATTCTCTTTTGATAGCCGCAACGGCGCCGGTAATATCTCACTTGGTACGATCAATGATGTCAATATCATATGCCTACATCTACCCGATCTTGATAATTTGTACACAACATATGCACAACAACAGTGTGCATAACTGTGCCAAGCTTCAATTGGATAGCTTTTATAGTGCGTGTGTAAACCGCGAATAAAATGAGAAATGTTACTAAATGAAGAAAATTTTGGATAACGTCTTATTTTGGTGAAGAAACAAGCGTTAAACTACAAAAAAATTACACAAAATATTAAAGCCTACTATTTTTTTCGCCCAAGGGAAACGGGAAGAGGAATATGCTCTACCTCGAGAAAGTACTTTGGTTGGCGAGAGGAGCGGGCAGGTGGCGGAGCCACCTAGTTATTAAATAAATTCTACCACTATAGGTACCGATGGCTTGGTATACCGAAAAACCAACCAGTCGGTGTGAGCAAAAGCGAGCCTAAAAGAATCTCTATAAATGGAAACAAATCTTAGTGAATTTTATACCCATTCTCGTAATTTTTTGTGGTATGTTTTGTTGTTGCATTTTTCTCATTATTACAACAGCGTCGCTTTCCTTTTCGCTCTCAGCACAATCTTCTTTTTGCTCTGTCTTCACTGACATTACTTGTAAAACATTTGAAAGGTTTCCCATACAAATGTAGGTACAGTAAATACTATCATTCTATTCGCACACATTTGCTTAGCTTTTCGTTTGTTAGATATTGTTGACTTTGTTTGGTTCTACAGCATATTATAGTATAATTTGTATATCCTGAGTTTTATAATAATTAACTTACTACCAAAGCACATGTTGGCGATTTTGTATACTCCCCCGAGGCTTAAAGCTTTTAACATAAAACTATATAATACAGTTAGGAATGAGAAGTTACCGCATTTCGAAATTTCTGTCTATATAAACCACGAGATTCATATGATACTAGTACATATGTAAGTGCTTCCAAAGTTCCTTTGACATTTCGTTAGGTCACCAAGGTTTAAATGAATGGGCGCCCCTTGAGAGTTGAGTGCTTGTAAAACACAAAAAGGTCAACATTTGTTAATAGCTAGAAAATAATCGTTTATGACTTGTGTGCTAATATTAGAAGGAACCTAAAGTTCACAAATGTAGACATAGCTATGTAAACAAAAGTTCCTGTTCGTACTTGCCTCCACGTTAATGATTACACAATTGTTGACTTAATTGTCGTTATAAGGGTTAAATTCCTAGTAAAACTTGTTGTTTTGTGAAATACCAAAGTTTCACCTTTTTTTTTTTATTAAATAGCAAACAAATAGTAATTTATGACTCTGGGGCTTATAATAAAAAGTAATTGAAGTTGACACTTTATATTTATACGTATGTATACATGTAAAAGGGCCTGTTAGCTTAGCACAGGCAAAGAGCAGGACAACAGAAGCTGTTAACAGGAGAGAAGCTGAGCAGTTGATATTAGACAGCAGTGAGAACCAGTCAGCCGGAATTGCGTTCTTATTAATATTCAACTCGTACTAAGCCGTATTAAGCTGTGTTTAAGCCGTTTTAAATTATATTCAATTCACTAAATTCATTATATAATTATAACTAACATATAATAAACAATAATAATATAACATTATTACATTTGGGGGCTCGTCCAACGTGAAAAGTGTCGGTGTATACCGCGAATTAAATTGCATAAAAAGTCGAATAAAAAACTAAATGCGTAGTTTCCAAGCAAATAAGCAGAAAAAGCAGAATCTAAAAGAAACGAGAAGAACCGTTACTACAGCAGTGAGTGCGCAGCCAAAAGCAAATAGCAAGCAGCAAACGTCAACTCAACAGAAGTACAACACGCGCTCAAAAATGAGTGAGAAGAGTACGAACACAAATAATGTGAGTGAACAGCAGCAGTTGAGTGATCCGTGCGCTGCAAAGCAAGAAGCAGATATAGTAAGAGGTGAATACGAAGGACCGACTACAAGCAGTAATAAAAAAGGAGAAGCAGTAGCGATCAAAAACACAGCAGAATTGAGCAATGACAAAATAGCTGAAAATAATTTAATGTTGCATCAGATGGTTCAATTATTGGCGCTAAAAATTCAAGCTGACGAAGTTGGTAAAAATGATGCAAAGCTTGTTGTGGAAAACTTTGCCAAGATTATTCCAGAGTTCGATGGGGAAAATATACAGGTGAACAAGTGGTTCGAAAATTTTGAGCTGAATGCCGACGCATACGGGCTCAATAATAAGCAGAAATATGTGCAGGCTCGAGCAAAAATGACGCGCACCGCTCAACTATTCTTGGAGTCAACAGCCGTGTACGAATACAGTGAGTTGCGCCGTGTGCTTATAGAGGAATTTGGCCGCGAAAGTGTATGCAGTGCAGAAATACACAAACAGCTGAGTGCCCGTGTAAAGCAAAAAAACGAAAGCTTCCATGAATATATGCTACAAATGAAACGTATCGCTGCGCAGGGCGTTATTGATACAGAATCGGTCATACGGTATACAGTCAGTGGTCTAAAGCTGAAAAATGACTTTAAGTACAGCCTGTATAGTTGCTCATCGTACAAGGAGCTAAAAATAAAATATGATGTGTACGAAAGTGTATCACAAAGCAGTAATGTAACCGCAGAAAGATCATTTGACAAAGCTGGTAGCAACGCAAACAAAAGTTGGCAACACAAGTATGACAAGAAGCGGCATTGTTATAATTGTGGCTCTACTGAACATTTGCGGAAGGATTGCAAGGAATCCGTGGCAAAGTGTTTTCGTTGCAGCAAGACAGGGCATATGTCTAAAGAGTGCCCCGAATCAGCAGTTAATGTCGTTTACGATGCCAGGCGGCTCAAGACGCTGACAATAAACGGCCTAAAAGTGGATGCGTTAGTCGACACAGGTGCAGATGTCACAATCATAAGGAAATCTGTATGCGACAATATTGATAATGTCGTGTTGCTAAGGAGTTCGTCTGCCTTAACAGGATTTGGCAACAACAAAACTCCTTCTTTGGGTCACTTTGTGGCAGATGTTATGATCGAGGACATGCAAACTTCTCACAAATTTGTGGTGGTGGCTGACGATGCAATTGGGTGCGATGCATTGCTCGGCGATGATTTTGTCAACAAATTTAAATTTGGGAACTCTCCATCCGGATATAAGTTTTCTCCCCGGACGGGGGAGGAAACTGTGCACACTAATCAGATAAGTATTTTAAATATTGTTGAAACATATACTGATCCTGATGTACCCCCGCAGTTCAAAAATGTGGTTCAAAAAATGATCAATGAATATAAGCCAGCCGAGCAGTCAGCTGAAAGCGCAGTCCAGCTGAAGATTGTACCAGATGGCAACATAGTGCCATTTCGACACACTCCAAGTCGTATTGCAGTCGGAGACGAAGAAGCAGTTAACAAGCAGATTAAAGAGTGGATGGATGCTGGGATTATTAGAAAATCGTCATCAAATTTCGCAAGCCGGATTGTGGTAGTCCCAAAGAAAGAAAATGATAAACGAGTTTGCGTGGATTTACGTCAGTTAAATAAAATGGTGCTGAAAGACTGTTTTCCTGTACCAATAATAGAAGAAGTACTGGAGAAATTGCAAGGAGCCAAATTTTTCACTGTCATGGACTTAGAGAATGGATTCTTCCACGTACCGATCGAAGAAAGCAGCAAAAAGTATACAGCTTTTGTGACCAAAGATGGCTTTTACGAGTTCAACCGAGCGCCATTTGGGTTTAAGAATTCGCCGGCTGTATTCATACGTTTCGTTAACCATGTTTTCCAGCAGCTTATTTGCGAAGATGTCTTAGATTTATACATGGACGATATCATCATTCACGCAGCAACAGCACAGGAGTGCTTACAGAAGATGGAGAAGGTCTTTACCAAAACAGCAGAGTTTGGGCTACGAATTAAATGGAAAAAGTGCCGTTTTTTACAGTCATCAGTGAACTTCTTAGGTCACTATATTGAACATGGCCAAATTAAACCAGGCGAAGAGAAGACGAAAGCTGTACAACGTTTCCCGGTGCCGAAAAATATAAAAGCTGTACAGTCGTTTTTGGGCTTGACAGGATTTTTCAGGAAATTTATAAAGAACTATTCGCAAATTGCTAAGCCGCTGACGAATTTGCTGCGTAAAGACTCAGTATTTCGCATGGGCGGTGCAGAGCTGCAGGCGGTGCAACATCTGAAGGAGGCTTTAACAAGAGAGCCAGTATTGCGCATCTACAACAGAGACGCCAAGTCTGAGGTGCATACGGATGCATCCAAAGATGGCTTTGCTGCTGCGCTGCTGCAATGGCATGAGGGTAAACTGTACCCGGTGTATTTCTGGAGCAAGAAGACTACAGAGGCAGAGGCAAAGAAGCATAGCTACGTGCTGGAGGCAAAAGCGATATTTCTAGCGTTGAAGAAATTTCGACACTACATTCTAGGTGTGCCTTTTAAGCTGGTGACTGATTGCGCTGCATTCAAACAGACACTGAATAAAAAAGATGTACCACGGGAAGTTGCGCAATGGGTCGTATATGTACAGGAGTTCGATTTTCAAGTGGAGCATAGACCTGGAGAGCGGCTGAAGCATGTAGATTGTCTAAGTCGCTATCCACACAGAATAATGTTGGCATCTTCAGAGGTAACTGCACGAATAAGAAAGGCGCAGCAGAACGACGAGATGGTCAAGGCGATAACCGAGGTGCTGGCTAGTCGTCCTTATGGCAACTTTATAGAAAAAGGTGGCTTGATTTTTAAAGTAGTAAACGGCTCGGAGCTACTGGTTATTATTGTTGATGCTCATGGTATAGGCCATTTTGCAAAGCAGAAGACGATGCATGCCATACAGCAGAGCTACTGGATACCGCACTTGGAAAACAAGGTAGATCGTATTATAGGCAGTTGCGTAAAATGCATTATATACAATAAAAAGCTTGGCAAGAAGGAGGGTTACTTGCATTGCATAGAAAAGGGAACATCACCGTTACACACCCTACATGTGGATCACCTAGGACCGATGGAGGCAACAGCAAAACAATACAAATATCTGTTTGTAATGGTAGACGGTTTCTCAAAGTTCGTTTGGCTGTACCCGACGAGAACGACTAATAGCGAAGAGGTCATCCGCAAACTGAGCGATTGGGCAATGATTTTTGGCAGCCCAATTCGTATGATAAGCGATCGTGGTGCAGCGTTCACATCAAAGACATTTGAGGAATACGTAAAGGTAAATGCTATCGATCACATATGGAGTACATCAGGAGTGCCAAGGGGCAACGGTCAGGTTGAGAGGGTCAATCGCTCTGTGGTGGCGATTATATCAAAGCTGTCTGCAGAAGAGCCAGAGAAATGGTTTAAGTTTGTACCCAGGGTGCAAGTTGCCATTAACAGTTCAGTCCACGCGTCGACTAAGAGGACGCCGTTCGAACTAATGTTTGGCGTTAAAATGAATGTTGAAGCAGAAAACCGTATTATGGAGTTGCTAAGCGATGAGATGTATGCCAATTTTGAAAGCGAGAGGCAGGAAATGCGCCAGAATGCAAAGCAAGAGATTGTCAACGCTCAAGCTGAATACAAAAAGCAGTATGACAAAAAACGAAGGAGCGATATTGGCTACAAGGTGGGCGATCTAGTGGCAATTCGACGTACTCAATTTGTTGCTGGAAGGAAGCTGGCTAGTGAATACCTTGGACCGTATGAGGTCACTAAGGTGAAGCGCAATGAACGCTACGAGGTACGAAAAGCAGCGAATGTGGAGGGACCGATCAACACGGCAACGAGTGGCGACAACATGAAGCTGTGGAGCTTTGCTGGGGATAACGAAGATCCATGGTCATCGGAGGCCGATGAATAATCAGAATGGCCGATTGTAAAAGGGCCTGTTAGCTTAGCACAGGCAAAGAGCAGGACAACAGAAGCTGTTAACAGGAGAGAAGCTGAGCAGTTGATATTAGACAGCAGTGAGAACCAGTCAGCCGGAATTGCGTTCTTATTAATATTCAACTCGTACTAAGCCGTATTAAGCTGTGTTTAAGCCGTTTTAAATTATATTCAATTCACTAAATTCATTATATAATTATAACTAACATATAATAAACAATAATAATATAACATTATTACATACATGTTATTGTTCATATATTCCCTCAATTAATCCATTAATCAAGAAAAGTGACTCAAAGTAAGTCGCATCGCGGCGCTTATACAAATATATCAATCAATATTTTTATGAATGATTATTTAAGTGTTAAATATACGAGACAGCAAAATGTTACTAATGATTTTATGTGTGTTTTTTTTCTTTTATAAGTACCTATCTATATGCAATTGAAGTTCAAGGTCATTAATAATAATATGACGTTGTTAGTGTGCCCAACCCACACACAAACGAGACATTTTGGAACCCACACAA
This sequence comes from Chymomyza caudatula, assembly GCA_035041775.1. Lineage (NCBI taxonomy): Eukaryota > Metazoa > Arthropoda > Insecta > Diptera > Drosophilidae > Chymomyza > Chymomyza caudatula. The sequence continues at coordinate 781,886 of JAWNKW010000137.1, read as the reverse complement.
AACAAAAAACTGGAAATCGTGCTTAGAAATAAATAAAACTAAATTTATATATGCATTATGAAGTGTTCGTAGTCTACTTGAAGCAAACGTTAATACTTATATGTAAATAATTTTGTAAACAAGAAAACGCCCAAAACAAACAAGTGCGGAATTAAAGTTTTCGCAACAACGTTTGGATACGCTTTAGAAGGGTTTCATTGGCGGCGACGTCATATATCGGAGTTTTCTTTCAATGGCGTCGAACGTGACCGTTGTACACGTTTAAAGTGGTGTTGATTCGTGTCTTAGCCGCGGCGCACTGCGGTTTACTGATATCGAACCTTTCATCCAAATAAACTACTTTTGGTACGGTTTTCAAAATGAATCGAATAGTTTGCTTAAATTTATATTTCACAATATTTTTTACTTACACTTATGTTTGCTTGCGCCTCTCATTATGCGGCCTTGACCGCGCTCAATCAGTGCTTCCCATAGACCGCTGCTGGCGAGTACCGAAACGCATCCAGTGCGAGTGTGAGCGGGACAAACACACGCTTAGCCAGAAGAGTTACTGGAATGTGGTTTACATTTTGACGCGTGGCTGAACTATTTGCACTTGCAACAAGTGAAATAAAAGTCAAAATAAAACACTTTTTTTTTCTTCTGCTACTTTAACCAATAGCACTTTGGCAAAACTATACTTTGTGGTAAAGTTGACTGCGGACGTAATCCCGTAAAAAAGAAAAATAAAATTGATTTTCGTGGCCATTTATTCATACCTGTTCTGGATTTCGATTCCGGTTCCGACTGGTCGAAATGACTGCATGCGCTATATTATGAAATCGACCAATCGGTATAGAAGATTGGGAACAGGCATGATTCTTTAAAGCGACTAGTCTTAAAATGTTTAAGTATATCATTTATTATTAGAATTACATTTTATTAGGGGCTCCGCACCCTGCTCGCTTCATTCGCCAATCCCCATTCCCCTCCCGAGGTACTGCAAATTCCTCATTTCAAAAGCTGTAAGATGAAACAACCCGGTTTGCGTTTCATACATTAAAGTAGGCTTTTTCTTTAGTTACAACACTCCTCATTCCATGAGCGATAAAGTGAATCAATCCGATTTATGTTTCACCCAACCAGTAATCCAAACATCGGTCACATACAGAACTTTGGATTCATTTTTATTTTATTTTAAGAAATTTTAATATGACTCTTTATGTGACATTGCGAACGTGGAATATTTTAATACCCTGTACAGAAAGTGTAAAAGGGTTCTGTTTTTTTTCTGTTGAAAAAAGTGATTTAATTCACTTAACATTGAGCTTTCAAATTCCATTAGCAAGTAATTTGAAATACACCTACATACCGACTTTAATCATGTCTGTTCCCAATTTTAATTCCGATTGGTCATTTTAACAAAGAAATTTTTCGTAAATTAGCTCAAAATAGGATAAAAAGACGTAAAATGCCTGTTTTACACTACTATGGTCGTATGTCGTTTGTTTAAATAAGAAATTTGTCAATTAATCCAACCCAAAGGCCTCCAGATATCTTTTTCGTAAGAAGAAGAAAGATCGGCGAGTCCTAGTTGGGTGGCTCACGGTTGTATATCCGGCCTTTACAAGGACACGAATGCGCGTTTCTGGAAGTGATGCACCTCATTTGAGTGAATTGTATGCTCTTCATTTGTGACTTCTTACGGAAGATTGTTTTGCAGGGGGTCCTCAAATTAGTCTACTCTACTCTTCTATCTTCCTCTTCACCCTCCACAAATATGGTCTAAGCCAATATACTGGAAATTCCGGACAGACACTTCGATTACCAGATATCATCCAAAGAATGTAAAAAATTGATCGCAAAGTCAGCAGAGAAGTTGCCAATGGCAACTGAGAAAATGCTCTTATACATGCATGCAACACATTGACACACTAATACTATTGCGGCTACTCAAACTCTATCGATGTCTCTGCTAAAGTCGCCTATACATTGTTAACTGATTTTAAGTGCTTTGGTTGCTTCCAGAGGTTTCTTTCAAAAGTGGGTTAACTGTTGCGATAGATAAGATACTTTGGTAGACAGAAAGACGCGCCTCCTACTAGATCGCTAATCAGAAATATACTATAAGTATAAGTAGCAAACTACTTGACAAACTTAATATGCCAGCTCGGCAAAGAGTATTCCAAACAAAATACATTTCGCACACGCGCGACTTTCCAGCTGATCGTCTAGCTTTCTGTCGTATATACGCCGGTTATATATACATTAGTGATTATACATATGTATAAGTTTGAGCGTTCGGCAACAAATTATGCTGATAAGAATGTAGCTTAAGCTCTCGGCGTTCCCTACGCAATAGAAACCCAATAAAAAAAGAGGAATTTCGGGTTTAAGCCAACCCCATAACCCCCCAACCATAAAGCACACAATCCCACTTGAATATGTGCATATATTGTTTTTTTTTTTATAATGGTATCTGTGTGCGTTTGCATGTTTGAGATCGTTTTTTTTTGCCATAGCAATTATGAGGCGCTGCTCGTAGACGTCTCTATCGCTAGCTACTTAGTGATAGGCCCGACTACAAATGGCTGTGCTTTCCGTAAGGCAGTCGCTTATACGTCGCGTATCTTCACGCACACGCCCTGCTTCTAGTAGATAGCCATAACTTTACAGTTAAGAATTTCATAATATTTGTTTTTCGGTAGCGCACAGAACCATGTCGTCGTCGTCGGGTAGTCCTGCTCAACTTGTGGCTGTAGCCGAGTCCCGTCGCTTTATGATAGACTGTTTTCGCGCCGTCAAGGTGCCGCAGGCTCATGCTGAGGCTCAGGCAGATTTGCTGGTAGCTGCTGATCATCGCGGACATTTCAGTCATGGCATGAATCGCTTGGAAATGTACATCAATGATTTGGCCATAAACTCCACAGATGGCGCTGCAGAGCCGCAAATTCTAAAGGAAACACCATCCACAGCCTGGGTAGATGGCTGCAACGGCTTGGGCGCTGTTGTGGGCAACTATTGCATGGATTTGGCCATCAAGAAGGCTAAGCAAGTGGGCGTTGGCTGGGTATGTGCCAAGGGCTCGAATCATTATGGCATGGCAGGCTGGTATGCCATACGCGCCATGGATCAAGGTTTGGTAGGCATGTCCATGACTAATACTTCACCGCTGATGGCACCCACACGCTCTAAGGCCGCCGCGTTGGGCACTAACCCACTTTCACTGGGCGCACCGGCGGCCAATGGTGATAAGTTTCTCTTGGATATGGCCACCACAGCTGTGGCAGTGGGAAAAATTGAGATACAACGGCGCAAGGGTGCCGATCTGCCCGATGGCTGGGCACAAGATCCCGAAGGCAATGTAACCAATGATGCAGAGTTGGGTTTTAATACGGGCTGCCTTATGCCGCTGGGTGGCGCAGAGCTAACCTCGGGCTACAAAGGTTATGGACTGGGCGCCATGGTGGATATTATGTCGGGTGTTATGTCTGGCGCCAAATACTCTACGCAAGTGCGCAAGTGGACGCATGCGGGCGCCAATTCAGCTGCGGATTTGGGTCAGGTGTTTATTGCTGTGGATCCCAATTGCTTTGCGCCTGGTTTCGAGGAGCGCATGAGCGATTTTAATGCGCGTTTGCGAGGTTCCGAACCGGTAAGTTTTACAAATGAGTTATTGGCAAAGATCTACTTTTAATAAACTCTCTTCTGTTTACAGACTGATCCCAACAAGCCTGTATTGCTGGCTGGCGACAAGGAAGCCCAGACTATGCAGGCTGTCAATGCAGCTGGAGGTATCCAATATTTGGAGAATCAGATGAAGACTTGTGCAGCGCTGGCTGAGAAGTTGAAGATAAAGCCGCTTGGTTTTATCTAGGCACAAGAACTGAACCAACTCTATATGCATTTTTCAGCTAATTCAGTAATTTACTAGTTTTCAACTAACCGGAAGTAAAAGTGTTCTTTGCAAATAAATTTTGCATGCCTTCGTTAAGACTATATCATACACAAACAATAATAAAAAAGCAATTGCTATCTTTTAAATGCCTCGATCGATACTAATTGTATTTGACATGGTTTATATGTACAGTGTCGATAATCCGGATACTTGCTCTTTCGGACAACGCAGTAATTCGGACACTCAAATGTTGCCCATTAGACACTCTTATCTGGATTAAAATGTTGTTTAAGAAGTAACCGCTTAAATACTTAAGTCTACGTCTACAGAGAGCTGTTCATAGGCAAAAGATACCAATGGCTTTCTGTTCGTAGTGTTGCCAAGTGGCATAGGTATACTTATGCGTTCACCTTCAAGAAGAAATTGGACAGTAGTTCCTTGTCTGACCAGTTCATCGGCTATACAGTTAGCCTCAATACCCCGGTGTTCTGGTACCCATATAAGGCTAATAACAAACTGCTGTGCCATCTCTTGTAGAGATCTGCGGAAATTTGTTACCGATAGCGAATTATATACTTATATTTCTCGACCTGATTCCCGAGTTCTTTAGACACGTTAGTGCAAAATTTATTGCATGACCTCCGTCTGAAACACACTACAGTGATCCGGAAGTGTAAAACTGTGCCTTATATTGAGTTGTTCTGAATAGGCGCTATTACCAATCTGATCTTTTAGCTTTGACCTGCCATTGAAGACCGATCTTCCCTACGTGGAAATAGATGTTCAAGGGTGTTCAGGAAAACTCCACCGGTACACAGTAGTCTGTTTTGAGTGAGACGAAATCATTCTAGGTTTCTGTCCAGTTTGAGTCTCTCATCTATCGCTCTATCGCTGCCAATAAGGCAGTTTCTTCTTTAAGATTTAGGCGTGAAATGTTTAAAATAGCATCAAGGGCAGCATTTGGCGTGATGCGAGCTGTATCTGTGATGCAAAGTTTCGCAGCTCGTTGAATCTTACTGAGTTGCTTAAGAGTAGCTTGCCTTTGTAAGGCTGTACCACACAAGAATTCCATAGAGGAGGATGGACCTTACTACTGCAGTGTAAAGCCACAGAACTGTTTTAGGGGACATGCCCTATTTTAGGCCTAAAACAGCCTTTTTGTGCGCTCAAGAGTATTGCGATTCCAGCCTAACTTCCTATCTAGTACTATCCCCAGATAGTACTAAATATGAACTGGTAGAATTATTTAGCAGGGGTGGAGCAGGCAATGGGATTTTGAACGTCCTCGTTAAGAGTACAAGATCAGTTTTTCCAGGATTAATGTTTAATACGCTCCTCGCTGCCCATTCGGACAGATGTTTACAGACTGATCCTAGCAAGCCTGTATTGCTGTCTGGCGACAAGGAAGCCCAGAATATGCAGGCTGTCAATGCAGCTGGAAGTATCCAATATTCTTAGTAGTCAGCGCTGTCTGAGAAGTTAAAGATTAAGACGCTCTGTTTTATCTAGGCACAAGAGCTGAACCAACTCAATATGCATTTGTCAGCTGATTTAGTACTTTTTTCGTTTTAAACTAACCCGAAGTAAAAGTGTTATATACAGTCTACGTCATAATCTTTCAAAACTTGCTCTGACTGAATAAGAAATGTATATGTGTTCGTTCTGTCCCGATTTCACTGCTTATGAATCAACACTAGATTTTGTTTTTAATGCATCTTAAACTTTATTACTATGCAACTCAATCAATTTATATATTTCCTAGGCTCTTCTCCCTTTTTGCAAACTTATATTGCAAATTCTCCGGTATCAGGTCCAAATCAATAGTTATCTGACTTGAATCGGAAGAAGTGGAGTCATAACGCTTCGGCTTAAATCCACGGCATTCTGTATCAAATAGAACTTCCGTAGGCATACCTGCACATGGTTTTACGGTCATGGCAGATCGTAACTCTTCCACTTCGTGAGTTTTACTCAAGCTCTTAATGACCATGCGGTAACGCTCATTATCCTCGGTTAACTGATGTTTTTCTTCTTCAAGCATAAGATTCTGTTTCAAGACCATGGCATGACGGCGCCAAAAGTTTTTAAAGAGTTTGATCTGGGCCTGAAAGTCCTCCTCCGAAATGTCTAGATGTTGTTTCAAGTTGAGCAATTCGATGACGAACTTCTCATCCTTTTCGTCAACCGGATAGTTCTCAATTATTTCACCGCCCAACAGTATTTTCTCCTCCTGAGTTTGCAGCTTGCGACAGGTAAGCGAAAGTGAAAGCAGCAGATTACCTTTCTTGGCAAGATCCTCGAAAAACTGAAAAAAGAATATAAGAGATATTATATGTGTAGAACGTAGAGTAGTACCGCGGCATGTCCCACCTTGATCGAATTGTAAGCCTCGGTTGTAAGAATGCGTAACTTATTTCTAGTTATTATGTGATCTTGTTCCATATTGCTTTGAATTTGCTGACGTAGATTGTAGAAATATTTATACTCCATGCGCAGATCACTGATTGCAGCATTGTTGTCCAGCTCCAGTTTCACTATTTGCTTATTCAAAAGGCTTATAGCATTCAGATGCTTGATTTCTTCCACACCCAGCTTTCGAGACTCATCCATAAAAGCCGCCTGCCGATCGGTGAGAAGGCGTATACGCTTATACTTAAGCGCATCGAGCTCTGTGTTGCGCAACAGATCGACAAACTCGAGCAGCTGTGAGTGCATTGCTAACATCTTGGACACCATCTGATCGCGTATAGTAAAACGCTTTTCGATCTCCGAGTTGATTCGATCATCGCGTTTCTCCATGTAGATCTTGTAGCCCGTCAACAGCTGGTCACGAGTTGTTAGATTGAGTGCATGCACAATATTTTCACCATGGTCGTGCATGTGATCCACTTCATCCATGCGATTGTGCATATGTTTATGGAAATCACGCAATATTTCCTCAGCCTGCATTTCATACATTTGCTTGATACTAGCCACCAAAGTCTTAAAACAGTTGGTTACGTGATCGATCAGCTCGACAGTCTTACTGTAAGTCTGACTCTGTAGTTCCTGGTTCTGGTCCATATCATCCAGCAGCATTTTAATGTGATCGTTTTTATTTTTTATGAGGAGATCAGCGCGCTCTCCCCACTCTAAGAGCTCTTCTTTCAACTCGGTTACTTTGATCTCTTTGCACAAACCCTCCCATTCATCTATGCCGCGCTGTTCCATGCGCTTGCCCAGTTCCAGTTCGCGACGCAACTCATCCTATAATTAAACTATTAATACGTCATGCTATAGGACACTTCTTTCGCACTCACGCGCATAATCAGTTTCTTATCCTCTATATCTTGCCTGAGTTTTGCCTCTTTTTTCTCTTGGCGTTTCTCGGCTTTGGTCTTCTTTTTTGGTTGTTCTGGTTCCTTGTCCAGCTCTTGTTCAATTAATTGTAAATAATCACCTGTGATACGCTTTATATTGGCGTATGAGGGGGGTCGCTCCCCTGGCTCCTCGGACTTTGACATTTTTTTTTATCAATAAAACACTAAACTAGGTAATTTACCACAAAAAAATATACAAGTTAAAGGATTACGAAAATACTGTTCATGGGATATGCCGGACAGTACTTATTTTTTCTATAAATAATGTCGTTTATGAAGTGACAAAATATTATGTTACGTACTATTTTCCAGGCTTACTGAGCTTGTCAGCACTGTTTTGCAGTATTGCATGGGAGGTCAGCGCAGTGTAACTCTTTGAACCTTTAAGTTCTTGAATATATATTCGTAGACCATAAGCTTTGCCCCGAGCATCATAGAAGATTTGAAAGATACACCGATCTATGGCGTAACTAGCTCTCACTTTTCACAAACGAGTTGAGGACATCTGATGGTAAGTGCGATGGTATCTTCGCCGCGACTGCGAACTAGTATACAAGTAGTATTGTAGATTGACCATGAAAATGGTTACATCTCTGGTGTTACATAGAAGCGCAACGCTTAAGCGAGTATCGAAGGGCTGCCATTGAAGCATTCAAGGTACGCATTGTTAATAGTAAAGCTTCTATGGGCGTTTTAGCAACGAACAATCGACAAATGCAGCAGAAGAGTATCAAATGCATCGAAGTTCGAAACAGCCATATAAACCCCTGTTCATAACTTACATGCGAATCTGCAACAAAGCGAAGAAGATGTCTGGCCGTTAATAGTTAAACACCCTTGCTCGCAGCATCCCCAAAAGACTCTGGGCTTTTGAAATTGCTACACATAAGCAAGAATCGGATTTGTGTCTTAAAGATGCCTTATGATATACTCCTAATGACTTCTATATTCGATGGGGGAAACTTGGTACGCCATTTACTGCATCCAGCCCAGGGAAAGACCCACTAATACGAAAGCGACACATGCTATCTCATTGTCGATAAAATGTTTTAATGTTATTGGGAAGTAGTGCACCGCGACCCTGCCAATCCTAACTCTGCGATAAATATAATTACTTGGCTGGGATCTAGTCGGGCTACTTCGGTCATGGAGATTCTATATCACCCCAGGAGGAACATTCTGTCAGAATTCTTGCCTAGTTGTGGTATTTTCTTGAACCTATGTAATTTAGACGGGCCGAGGAGTAATTTGGCCTGTCTGAGTTTCCATCCAGTTCATGGTCCGTCTTGCTCTTCCCTCTCTTAGTATTTGCTTAACGGTTTGTTTTCCAATGCCAACAAAGGGCTCTGGCCCTATCATGGTGTTCGCAGCGCCGTTTCTTGCTAGTATGTCCGTAAGTTCATTTCCAGGAATGCCGGTTTGACCCGGGACTCTACTGAGTGAAAGTTTGTTTCGTCTTCCTAGAAGTTTTAATTTGACTCGTGTTTCTCGAACCATCTTGTTGTTTATTTTAGTTCCTGTAACCGCTCTTAAGGCGGCCTGACTATCCGATAGTATCGCTATATTCCTATTCTGGTAGTTCCTGCCTATATTTATATCTGCACAGCGGCCACTGGCGCAAATTTCAGCCTCGAAGGTGCTGGTATGAACGCCCATAGATTCTGATAGGCGAGTCCGCGTTCCGCAACTCCCAGTCCTGTGCCTGCATTTGTCAATGACCCATCCATATACCAAACTATAGTGTGCTTTTCTATAGGATGCATGTCCTCCAGCGTTGTGCAAGCTCGTTTGTTACTTAGTATGATTCTGTTCAAACTCCGCCTAAAGAGGCACTCGGTCTTTCCCAGTATGTCAGCGTCATGAGCCCCGATTAGGTGGCCCCGCCCAGTTCCTTTAACTGACATCCTCAATAGTTTTGCTTTCATTTGCAGCTCTATGACTGGTGGTGGAGTGGTGTTAGATCCATTAGATCTTCCAATGCTGTGAGACAGGTTCTCATTGCATGATTTGTCGAGTAAATAGCTTTTGAAATTTCATCAATGAATCGCGTATGTGCCGCATTGTCAACATCACTGTAAAATTGGTGCTGCTTTGCAGAATGACATACAGCCTCCGAAACCCTTCGATATCGTGCAAGGTTTCGGACAAGGCGACGTTCTCTCTAGAGACCTCTTTAACTATACATATATTGAAGTAATTGATCGAACTAAGCGAGATGCTTCCGGAGCCTTTCAGCTGCTGAGAGAGAATCTGTCAGGGTTACTCCGGTGGTAAAATGCGCAAGACGAGGTCATGGTTTGCCTCACACGAAATTGGAGGTTATTCGATTTTTACCAGAATACTTCTGAATGTCCAAGCCACATCTTTTTAAATAGGCTTCTAAAGAAAACAGATGAAAGATTGAAAAAAATGTTTGGTTTCGGTGCGAAATCCTTACCAAACGATAAAAATGATTAAAAACTAAAGTTGGTTTTTTGTCGCCAGACCTTTCAGAATTATACTTTTTTTTCCGACGAATGTCGTTTTGTATTCGTATTTTTCGATAAATACTACAATAATGGTCTATTTTGTAAGGGAATTCCAAAACCAAAATTTAGCAACGAAAACAACGACAGAATTGACATTTTTATTAACGAAGGCGACTCCTATAACAGGGTGAATACTTTAAATAAATCAAACATATTTTTAACGCTAATCTGTCTTGTTTAGTTATAAAGGACAAAAAATAAGTCGTATTGTTTTATACCAAGCACGAGAGTAGCAAAAAAAATTTGTTCCTTTAAAGAACGTATGTCAAGAAATACAGATTTCATCAAAATTTTACCTTCGAAATACTAGATTTAACTAATGCCGCTAGCAAATACAGAAAGTGAGCTATTCCTCTTGAAATTTCATCGTGTAATGACCATAAGCTAAGGCATTAATCGACACTTCTTTTCGAATTAACAAAAAAAAAAACTCCTACTAGCTTACCAGAAAGTCCCAACGAAACGCAGAGGGAGTTCTAATAGAATTGACCTTTGTTTCGTGTTACTTAAATATCTGCAATCGATTCCAAATATTCGAATAAACCTTATACTTTAATGAACAAGATTTTCAACGTGAATAGTTTTCTGGAATATTTCGCATGAAGCACGCAAAGCGCACAATCCTTTAAAAATACCGTTACATATAAAGCTTTTCGCCTGCTTACCAACACTGGTACGTACACAAACTTGCCGAAAGCTTTGCAATGCAAGCTCTGCGCTCACCGCGCAGCATCTCTAGAGTCTAACTGGATTGTAACTGTTATTGTTTCGGAGTGTCGGACATCATGGCCGACGCTCAGCGCTCCATGCTCAGTAGACGTCAAAAGCTTGCCATGCAAAGTTGTCGGAACGGTTCGCGGTGCAATAACCCTATGTGAAGTAACGGCATTTCGTTTTATTTTTGTTGTTGTTGTATCGCTTTGTAAACAAAAATAACTGTGCTTGTAGTGGTTTACTGCCGTTATATTACGTTGGTGGTTGACAACCCCCAAAAACAAAAACACGCAAACACACAAACAACTACAAAGCTTGCGACGACCCCCATCAGGGCGCAAGCCAGCCCTTCGGTTGTATAGAAATTGAAGTTTTTTATGTTTTTTGTTGGTGGTGTATTCGAAACGTAGACAGTTTGCCAAATACAAATAACAAGCTGCAAACTTTACTTTAAATGCTCGTAAAAGTAGCAGAAATATAATAAAAGTGCTTAAAAATGAGCGATGCAAGTGGCAGCGGACACGGTAATGGCGGCTATCAAAAGCTGCCGCCCGGCTGGGATTGCAAATATGATCAAGCTACGGGAAACTGGTGAGTTGCAATGCATATAGACAATCAAATGTTGGCTGTACATGTTTATGCATGAATTAATCGAGAGCTTTAACATTCCCACTCAATTGTGTATAGACTGGGCATAGAAACGTGCACATTTCTATCCGGAACCTGATTTATTGAATTATTATAGTTTTAACGTCTAAAAAAGTCATGTCGTAGTGAAATAGTTGGATCTACTTCAAACATATATTTTTTGTTTATAAACTTTCCCAAAGAGTATCGCGTATATTAACCCTCTAATGCCCAGTCGCATTTACTTATGGGTGGTCAAATTCAATAAATTTTAATTCTATAGTTTTCAATTATTACTATGTTATTTTATATACATGTCGTATTGTGATGCCAAAACTGTCTGCAGATGAGATTCTGTACATGATGGTGGTATTGGGAATGAGCAAGAACGCAACTCTAAATTTGAAACAGGGATTCAAATCGTAATCGTAACCGTAACCGTTATCCCAAATCAACCGATAGCATTTTGAAACCGTAACCGAATGGTAACCTAAATATTTTTTTTTCGAAAAATCAATAACCGCTAACCGTTATAATTTTTCCGAAATAACCGAATTGAAACCGATATATTTATACCATATTTTTTTCTTGTTGTGCTTTACATTCCGTCATTCTGTGAAGCATTTTCATCTACTTCGCACAGTGTGGCCATCTGACTTCTTATCGGCAACACTCAACTTTTGAAGGCGTACAGATATTTTCCAAATTTAAAATGCATGAGAATTCCTTAAGCTGCTGCGATACACTGCGATTGCTATTTATGGGCCGCATAATAACAACGCTGCTGCCGTAAAAAGTGAAACACTAGACAACATATTTTTTTGTAGTTCCCTTTTGGCACTGCTTTTGTTAAAGAATATTAAAAAAATAGAGTGAAATCCTTGCCGGAATGTGTCCATTACCAAGACAGTGCGTTTTTTTGCTGTTCCCATGCCCAAACAACTTTGTGTTGATGAGCAGATGAGTTCTACAAAAATAAAATTAATGAAAATACCTTTCCAAAACTTGACGCTACATCAAATTTCGTCGTTACATAATCTATTTCGATAATTTTCATACATCGTTGGATTGCTTGACAACCTTCGTAGTCGCGACATTTATAGTTTGGGGATCGAGCGAGTTAATCGTATTACAAACAGTAAATTATAATCTGAGGCCATCTGGTTTTTGCCGAGGAGCTTGTGGGCTCAGCTTTTGGTATGGATACTTCAAACGTTTTAGGGAGTGATACATAAACATTTCTTTTGCATCTACATATGTTGGCACTCATACTCAACTACAGAAAGCCACTCGTAGGGATCGAAAAAAGAAAGAAATTATTGAAATTAAATGCCCAATGATCAGAATGTGGATAAATTGCATGTTTTATCGTCAAAAAAATTTCTAAATCGACCAATTGCAATTCTTAAACTCAGGCCTTTAAAATAATTTTTTGAGTGCAAAAGCAAAATAAGGTATTAGCGGGTTAAGTTGATTCAGCTGGAGATGGAACGAGGTTGGTGCTTGGTTATGTAAGCTTATGACAATGTATCTTATTCGTGCTGGTATCGGGTAGATATCTGCAAGATTGATGGTACGACTACTGAGTTGTCCAGTGATGTTCAGTGTTTTGGCGTGACCCTTACTCGAAGCTAACCTGGAAAGTGTACATCGAAGAGCTATGAGAGCATTCTTACAATGCAGACAGACTTTTACTTAAATCTGGGGCCTGAAACCGAGCTCAGTATACTAGCGGTGCATAGCTCCAATCAAGCCCGTAGTATCATAAGCATCAGTGGTTTGGTAGAGGAGAACAATGGTTCAGTTCAGTGGTACTCTTCAGATTGCAGAACAACGGCTGCTTGGGTATCACAGGTGCTATGAGCCCTATCTCAAGTGGCTATGAAAGCAGCCACCAGACTCAGTAATAATGTAGTCTGGTTAAGCGAACTGGGATTTGATTTCCAAATGTGCATTTGGTCGCAACGTGATATTTTCACCACAAGAGAACTAGAGCGATTCCGGACAAATATTTGTACTAAGGAGGAACACCCATGTCTGAAGGGATCTGTAGTGACAGTTAATTCCGGACCTACCCATGTCAAATGTGCCTTAATCTCACGGTGTTCGAATACGCTAGCATATAACACACGGATTGATAAATATAGTCAATCAACGACCTCATGGAGTTTATTAGAATGGATTTGTCAACTTCATATTCTATATTTTATATAGAGTTCTATATGGCATATATTTTTACTAATATAATTTAGTAAAAACCAAACGAAAAAGATGAGTTGGACAATTTCACATCAACCTTTGTTTGGCCCGAGGATTACCCAAACCCTCTGCCGTTCTTTGGGTCTCAGCACCTGGTTGGTTAGAAGCAACGCCACTCCGTGCAAAGACACTTCTCGCTTTTGAGTCGAAAACCACAGCCACCACGCAACTCCCCAAAGGGTCACAATCATTAAAGTAAGCACATAACCGATCCTAAAAAGAAGAGGCTATGTGCGCTTTGCTGACTACCCGTGGCACCTGTTTTGACCCCTAGTAAAGTTTCATACCCGAAGGTACTACAAATTCAAAACTCCCAAAAATTCAGTGTGGTACCGATTTATTCGCAATAACGCATGGTTTTTAGGTAAAACCTATACCATTCGAAAGATAAAATGCTTGCGGTTTGCAGAATATAAGTTTCACCTGAATACGTTGCGTTTTAGTCAGGTAAAAATTGATTTGAAGTAAAAAACTACAACAAAATACATTGTAAAACGTTTTTATTTCGTGTTTTCTTTTCTCTTCTTTGGCGAAGACTAGTATATTGCACATACAATAAAATACACTGCCGTTCATTTCAATACCAATTTCAATATTGACATTTTGTGTTGAGTCCATATTTTCAGAATTCAAATAGAGAACTGACTCAACTAATAGATTAATTCAACTATTCATGTATTAATTTTTTTCAGTCAGTTCCGTTTTGTACATTGTTTTGTACCGACCTAAAATATCGATATTTTTGCAATAAAGTATCGCGATATTTGATCTTCCACATACCGATAACATCGGTTTTTTTGATATATCATAACAACTCTAATGTGTACATAACAATTTTCGTTCCCTTATTGAGTGCACGGAAAGTCAATTGTTTTTGTTTTTTGTGTGTCATCGTTGTGTCAATGCATTAGGTTATCATTTGAAGAGAAATAGACATGAGAGAGAACGTGTGCATTACTTGGAAGACTTGGAAGAAAATTTTACTATTAACGGTATAACAAAAACAACTTTGGTTTGTGCAAGGATTTAGATACCTACAACTAGCACAATCCGATGCAAACGTTCTGTTACGATTTTCCTTTCGTTTCTCCGGCCAAAACTCATCTTGCTACTCAGTTAGTGAAACCAGTTCTTTAAATTTGGCTTACTTTAAATATGACACCAAAACAATAACAAAGCGTAAGAGCCTTAGCTTAAGTCTCTAGGTTCATATAATGTGTGTGAAGCGCATTAATTGTGTCACTTCTGGATCAGATACGCTTATGCGATATACAAAGACAACAGCAACAGCTTGGGGGCGGCGGGCGTGGTAAGAACACTTTTGAGAGCATTTCAACTTTTAGAGTGCGCGCCACATTTGGCGCGTTTTATGACTGCAATTAAGCAAACGTTGACAAGGAACAACCAGTACCCGCTGTCATACGTTAATTCAAGTGGCCACTCGACCCAGACGCAATCACTGTCAAGTCATCATCAGGGTTGCAAGCACCTTACGCTCCACTCCTGCTGCCAATTGGCTGTCAAATGTGGAAAGCACTGTGTTTTGCACTCAGATTGTGCCTTTGGCAGCTACTTAGCACGTGTCAGAGTTTAGACCGTTACCGTCTTACCCTTTTGCCAGACTCCTCTGGTACCTGACCGGACGCGCTTCATTTGAAGAGAGTGCAAATTTTCCCCAAAGTGCCATCAATGTTGAGCAAGCAGTTGGTGGTGGAAACGTCAAATCAAATCAACCCCCATCCCCGCTGCCAACACGTAGAGCTTTCGAATATAGGCCATAAAAATACACAAAATCCCCCTTACCGCAAAACCCCCCTGCTCGATTTGCGCTTTTATAGCTTTATGTGTCATTGCAGCTATTACATAAACTATCTGACCAAGGCCATGCAGCTGGAGGATCCGCGTGCGCGGTACAAACAGCTCCAAAACGAACGCTGCTCAACGGAGTCGATTGCCCTGCAGGTAAGCTGCATATTGATTTTTTGTTCTATTGTTGTTGTTTTTGTTGTTGCTATGTTAATGACATTGGACTTGCATGTACATGCATGTATTTCATAGCACATGGCCGCTCAGTCCCAGACACAGCAGCAGCCAGCACAGTCGTCCTACGGCAGCTCGCCCTATCACGTCTATCCGAGTAACAATTTGACGGCCGTACGCGCCTTTCAGGAGCGGAATCAATTACAACCCAGCTTGCACAACATATCCTCCAGCCCGTTGTTGTCAGTCTCATCACGCGGTCACTTGGTAAGTCAGTCAGTGTGATTCGACCTTGTTGTTATTTTGGGTCTGTGCGTTACGGTTAGGCGCATTTTAATTGTGTGGAAAAACGTAAAGCGTTTTGTACGTAACGAATAAGAACGCATAATATACTCGTTTATGGAATTGAGGACAAAACTGTCCCTAAGAGCATAGTCAGTTTTTTTGCGCATCTCATCCGAACTTATTTCGTTCTTCGTTCCTTTCCTAAATTCAATGAGCTTCTCGGACTACGGTTACTATATATTATTCTATCATTTTAGTGCATGTCATTGGAGCATGTTTATTATTTGTTCTTTAAAGTGACTCAAAGGTTGTGTATTTAGAACGATTTTCGACGACAAAACAGCATCGATAAACTTATTGCCTCTTTTGGCCATGAAGCTGCATTCTCTGCCAGTGGATAAGGGCCTGGCTCTTTGTTAAAAATTCGTGTTAGCCGTTCACATGACAGCAATTTTGTCATTCGTAAATATGATGCATTTAGCCAAAATCAGAGAAAATCAAAATCAATAATTTCATAATTGCAGCCGTCGTAGGGCGAATGGCAAACAACCTTCTGATGAACGCTGAAAGATCGTGAGCGTTAAATCGTCGTATAAGAACATGTTATAGATCAACAGATATTAGAGCCTCAACGGTTGTCTACCAGAAGAATTAGCTCATAACAATGTTCTTACGGCGATGAGTGCATCGATAAGCTTTTGGCGTTGAAGCTCCATTCTCAGCCAATAACTCTGCTGCCATAACGAGTTCAATCGCCAATGTCCTTCGCCTATAAGAGAATTCGGTGTAGCACGCTTGTTAAAAGAAAATATAGTGTGAGTAAATGTTGAAGCGCTACTAATAATAAGTTATTTTGCCAAGCGAATCACAATCGAGTTAAAACATTATGTGCGCTTCTTCTTGACTGGCCAAAACAACCCTCTATTGGGCTTGATGTAGAGACCTCTTCCAGGCGCCTCTGCATCGCGCGAGATCTCCAATCGGCGTTACCAAAGGTAGTTAGTGCGCTCTCTATCTGGTCCTTCCATCGGAGACAGGAGAAAGGGCAGAACCTTCGTCGCCTTCCTTTAATAACCGCATTGAAGACGTTTCTCGCAGGAGCTTCTGCATCCATACGCACAATATGACCCAATCAGCAAAGCCGCTGCATGGTAATTCGCTTGGATATGTCAATGTTGTTGTAGAGCTCAAAAAACTTGTCGTTTCATGGAATATGGTAGTTTGGCATACAGCGACACTCATTTGCCTACTAAGTAACATCTATTGGCAAGAGTGATAATCGCTTGGATCTCCATGCTGACATCGTTCTTCATTAAAACGGTGGTGCCAAGTTAAATGAAATACTTGACAACATCAAAATAATAGTTTTCAACATTAATCTGAGAGTCCAACCGGGTCTCTTCTCTCAGAGAAAACATACACTTTGTGTACCAATAGCCGCAAAAGCTCTTGTAACTGATCGCTTAGTACGACAAATGATGTCAATATCATCTGCTTAGGCGAGCAACAGGACAAAATATTCTTCTGTTCCGATGTACTTCGGCCTTTCGCAACTCATTCTCCATCAGAAGGTTGAAGAGGTCGCAGTAGAGGGCATCGCCCTCGTCTGAAGCCTCGCTTGGTATCAAATGGCTCGGAGAAGGAGCATCAACTCTGACCACTACTTTGTTGCAGCTAAGTTTCACACGGGGGTTAGCGAGCGGAGCGGGCAGTTGGCGGAACAAAACGAAGTTTGCGCGGTTAGCCAGTTGTTTATAGAACTTTGAATAATAATTTACCATTCCAATGATAGCTCTGAGCTTTAAAACCGGACTTGGTGCTGATAGTAAGATAGCAGTCCTTTTTCCGCTCTTGCTCTACCCTCTTTATCAATAGGTGACCCAAGGTATGCATTTTTGATTGCAAATATTCACATCATTCAGAATTAAGCCTTAATCCGGTTTCCTTAAGTTAACTTAAAGCATTCTTTAAATTTGCTACGTGCTCCTGCATGATCTATCCTGTAACAGTAATTTTATCCTGATTGACTACCACACTTTGAATCCCTCTCATCAACTTTTCCACGATTTTCTGGAAAATAGCTGTTCGCAATACTTTTTTGCGGAAAAGTAAAACTTAAGTAGAACGGTTGGTAACCAACTCAGGCTTTTCCGCACGTTTATCAAAACAACCGAAATTAGCTTGGAGAAAGTCCTTTCATTGAGGTCAAATTTGTTGCATAGTGTTATTATAGACCATAGAAAAACAGTAAAATAATTAAATTTGTACTGCGACAGTTGCGCTTTAAGAGCTATGTTGAAATATTTTTTAAATTCTTTGACTTTTGTCCATAGAATTTAAGTTAAATATTTAATTTCAGTTGATACCGTGCCTTTGATGAAGTATAATTTTTGTTTAATGTAAAATTATATTTAATTGAAATAAGAAATCTAAAAAACATGAATTTTTCATAAATTAATTTGTATTCAATTTTATGTTAGTTAATTTTAACTGTTTTAAAAGTTATCGTAAGTGCCAAAAAATCTTCTTTTTCAAAATAAAAGCAAACAAATTTTAAGCTGACTTAAATTAGCCGATTATTGTTAGAAAAGCGGATAAAACGCTCTACTGTAAAATGTAGCTTTTGCAACATACGATAACTCCTTCTGCCTGTTATCTATAATACCCTTTTACACTTTGGTGTACAGGGTATAAAAATATGCTCATCGATGAAAAATCATATTTGAGCCTGCAATTCGACTTAATGCCATTGCTCGGTTTAACCCATGATCGTCACCTTCTTCCTCACTATCATTACTGTCGTTGAGTTCTACGCCTACAGTTGCCAGCTCCATTTCAGGATTGAGAAACTTATTATATGGATTACAGCCCGCATAATTGCCATAATTAGCTGCATCTTCAAAGGCTGTGAGTATAAGCTGCTCATAAATCTTGCTCTTTTTACCCTTAAGAGCCAAATGTAAAGCCGTAGCGCCATCGCCTAAGGAGCGCACCTCACAGGCATTAAGCTCCAGATTAGTATAACACTTAAGTAACCACTTCAGGCTCTCGGTTTTCTCATACACAACGGCAGCATGCAATGCCGTAAAACCATTTTTGTCATAAACGCTCAGTAGGTGCTCCTGTTGGAGGAGGTTCAAACTCTGCTCAGCATAATCCATAAGATCAGTACGTTCTTTCTCCACGGCAATATGCAGAAATGTATTGCCGTCTAAGGTTTGCAAGCCCAGACTGTGTTTGGCACAGTGGGACACCAGCCAAGCGTCATTCTTTCTATCTTCTGGAGACAGTACGACTGGAGCCTTGAGCAACGCCTGGATATGCATCAGCGTACGGTTGTCGCCATCCTGCAGCATGGCGAGACGCTCAAAACATGCATCTTTCAGTGCTTCATCATTAATGGAGTCAAACACCTGCCGCAGTAGACCCAGTTGGCGAAATTTGATGGCTTCATGAAAGATGGTCGTGTTGCTGTTCCGACGCCACACCAAATAGACTGAAAAACAACAGATTAGTTTCCACTTATTGCCCGTATATCTTACTTACTGTTGTTAATATTCATAATTTTTCCCCAGACTGCCTGAATTTGTGTAGAAGGAGCTCGATTTGTAGCCCTAAGCAGCTCTAGGATTTGATGTAGACCACTTTGCACCATGGCATAATTATTTTGCAGATTTCTATCAACACCCGGTTGATCCGGAAACGCCATGTAGTAAACTTGTGCACCAGTCATTGTTTCTGTATTATGTTCCATCGGTAGATTAAAATTGGGATCCCAGTTGTCCATATCTATATCCATTATTTCATTTGTGAATCCATCGTTTGTATCATCAAATTCAAAATTTTCCGGATTTCGTGGATTAACTATTGATCTTATATTGCCCGTTCCATATCTAACATATACGATATCCACTTCCTGTACGTGCGTTGAAACGTTGTCATCGTAAATCATTAATTTGCAGTTTATGGAAGTATCGCCTGAAGTACAGTTACCCGTATACATCGGCGCTTCATAGACAAGCAAGCTATGCGCAATCTTGTGCTTTTGTTCCGTTGTGTTTGTTATAGGTGCTATAAGCTCTGACTCCCAGCCGAGACCAGCAGTTGTTTTGATCTTAATTTGGTAGTCTTTTTTAACGTCGGATAGCAATAGATGTATTTTGGTTTTTCCATGAAACGGTACATGCGGATTGCAGCAAATGTTAATCGCTAGCTTGGAATTAAGATTTGATATTCCTTGGGAGTAAATCGTTTCGCACATTTGATACCGGTTTCCGGCTTGAATTTGATAAGCTGTGAAGGCCAGATGCACCTATAGAAAAGATTTTTTTTTCCTTATAACTTTGTTACGTGTCTATGTTCCAACTGTGCTTATAAAATGTATTCACATTTTAGAGACTTACTGTTTCGTGCTTGGCAAATGTGCTTTTGGCAAGTTGAACGGTTGGCAGCTGAACCAAACCTGGCATTATGTGAGGTTCCAATTCTCTAAATCGAGCTTCAATTTCAGCTTTCGGAGTCTTCACTATGCAATGATCAACCAATTCAAATTTGTACGATTTCCTATATTGGTCATTAGCTAACATTCGGCTAGCTCTGGTAATAGAGTGGCTCTCATTGTCGCGCAGTCGCAAAATGTTTGCGGAAACCATATACGGTTGATCATCTTTGTATCTTTTTACTAATTGGCACACAATTTGTATATCATTATTACTCATATTATTCAATTTTACGTATACCAACTCGACGGCGGGCCATTTGCCGTTCTCTCCCTCGAGCGGCCCGCGAAGGCCCTCGCTTATATATCGAAAATGATAACGCTTGTTGGGTTGCGAAATAAATCGTAATTTTACAATTGGTTTTCCATCTTGCAAACTAAACGGGATAGTGCATCTTACTTCGCTAACTTTATGAAAAAAGGCCAATGTCTTGTGTGACTCATTGGCAAGATGTGTCCTTAATTTGGTATCTTTTGCTTCAAAACTTATTTGACAAATACTGCAGAACGCTTTTGATACATCGTTAGCATCTTTTTGAATAACGAACCTCGTGTCAACATTTTTCTGAATGTTATCCCAATTGATCATTGCCATTCTGCAATACGCAGTATTAAGTTGTACAACAAACGTATATATATATATATATATATATAGGTATATGTTTATGTGCTATTTTATATATATATTTTTTTATTGCTTCGTAAACAAACGCGCTGGAATTGTTCTGCCGCGTAACGTTCCGAACTCGTTCACTTATCAAGAGAGACTGAAGCAGAACGAAAACAGCTAACAAAAAATTGGCTCTCTTCGCTGTCAGATAGCGAGCTTACGGGATTCCCCTTACTTTGACTACACAAAGTCTCGGAAAATTATTAAAGCAATTTATCAGTTGATAATGATAATATGTGCTGTGAGAAATTTAGTTATACCCTGTACACATAGTGTTAGTCAGTCTATCTGTCCGTCCATTTGTCTGTCTGAACAGCTAGATCTCGTACACTATTAGATTTAAGCGTATGAAAAAATTGTCAAATCAAATTTACCCCCTTATATTTAAGCTAAAGTTACCAAATTCGGTGTGAATGCTCGCATGAGCCTAATTATCAATACTAAGTTGACCTTTTGTCAATACAAGCCCCACACCTCGAGCAATTGACTTACCTTGATTGTTGAGGCCGGACAACTCATTCAGCTTTTAAACTACAGTTGAATGTGCCGAGTCAACTACGAGACACGGGTAATGCCACAGTGTTGAAAGAATGCAAACTGATCATCTGGGATGAGTGCACAATGGCACCTAGAAAACCGCTTGAAGCACTCTATCATATTTTGCAAAAGTTGAGAGGAAACTACCATCCATTTGGCCGAATTCTCATTCGCCTAGCTGACACACTTCCGTCAAACTTTTTCTGTCATTCCGCGATCGATGCCCGCAGACGAACTCCATGCTTGCCTGAAAGCTTCAATTCTTTGGAGAAATGTAAAAAAAAAAAGTTTTAGTTACATAACTCAGTTTTTGAATTCTTTGGCGCCTTCAAAGTTTAAAGTTGGCGCACCAACCATGCTACTCCGAAAATTGTGCAATGACACCAAAACCCGTTACCGGGTTACGGCCTGATGTTTTTCTTTCATTGGGATTGGGGTTTTACATGGTGGGTCCCAAACCCTACGCACAACCCTTTTAAGGCCTGGAATGGCTCTACTGGTCTAGAAAGAATCCAGTGTCATTATCAGTCGCCTCATACGACAAGCTTGGACCTGCTGAGGCGGTATTCTATAACCCGCTCACCACACTCCGATGATCTTAAATGACTTTGATTCCCGTTGCGACTGACTTTTGCAAAAACAATCAACAAATTGCAAAGATAATTGCTTCGGATCACCGGATTGAACTTGGAAAATCTATGGTTCTCACATGGACAACTGTAAGTAGCGGATAGCATCGTAAACTTCACAAATTGTGTCACAAAACGTGTTAATCGTCTGCATAAAGTCCATCCTAGTCACCCCGTGTGGTGAGCGGGTTAGAGAATACCACCACAGCAGGTCAAAGCTTGTCGTATGAGGCGACTAACAATGACACTGGGTTCTTTCGAGACCAGTAGGCTTAAAAGGGTTGTGCGTAGGGTTTGGGACCCACCACGTAAAGCCCCAATTCCATTGAAAGAATGTATTTACATCAGGCCGTAACCCGATAACACGGGTTGTTATGGCCAGTTAAGAAGAATAAGTCGCTCTCTCTATATGAGAGAGAGAGAGAGAGAGAGTTCGCTTACACAGCAAACGAGCTGCTCTGTCCTCATCTGATTGGGAGTCTTGATACTGAGCTGCGTGCTGCCTGCCAGCTACTCTGCCTTCTTCCGATTGTGAGTCTCGATACTCAGCTGTGAACTGCTGCACCAGCTGTAAGCGAGCTGATCTGTCCTCATCTGATTCTGAGTCTCGATACTCAGCTGCGTGTTGCCCCACTTGCTGCAAGCGAGCTGTTCTCGCTTCTACTGATTGTGAGTCTTGATACTCAGGTGCGTGCTACCTATTCAAATTACTGCTTTAACCAATTGTAACTTGTAAGCAGCTTTAAGAAAAATGCTAGCCAACTAACTCTCTATGTCAGCCTACGAACTTTTCAGCCCAACTGTTATATAAGTATATAGTGTATATCTGTTTACTTGGTCACTTATGAGTACATATTGCTGATCCGGTCCAGGATAATGAGGCAAGCTTTTAAAATTATTGTGCTTGATAAGTGTGCGAAGTATCAACTTAATCTGACGTTTTGAAGTGGAAGAAAATCAGGTTCAAAGATAAAGTTACCAACAAACAATTGGGAAAAAAACTCGTCAACTTTCAGTGTATCCTTATTCATGATCGTATAATATTTACAATTTCAACATCTTTTCAGGAAATGTCTTCGCCACTGCCCTTTCAGCGTGCCCGCTTGGGCGCCAGCATGTCGCGTCGCTCGACCATACAGGAAACTTCCTTTAGCAATCAAATAGATACGGATGCCGTCGTGGCCAAGATACAAAATATGTTTCCCACTGCCGGCGAGAATCATGTACGCTTGCTCTTAAAGCGGTAAGTTGCGACTTTTGTGTAGTAATTAACGGCTTTTAATCCTAAATCGCCAAATGTGCTAATATTTATAACTAAACAATTTTTACTCTCACACGCTGCCTGTCGCTTTGTGCACTCTGTCCCTCTCTCTCGTTGTCTCACTAACACACCTGCTTTACTAACACATGCTCAGCTACTACAATCGCGAGGCCGTCGTCATCAGCGCGCTGCAGGTGGAAAAGCATCCAGTGACCATGCCCGGTCCGTTTGTAACGCCTCCAGCACAGCGTCATCTATTCCACAGCAATTCTGCTTTTTATATGACACCACCGACGCGTCGCCTGGACATGGGCTCTAGCCGAGGCGCCTTGAGTAGCACATCTCGTACGGCTAGTCCCTTGCCAGGCGGCCGTTTTGGTAGTCTCATGAGCATGCAAAGTGCTGGTCCTGTTGGCATTGGAGGCACTGGTATTGCTATTGGGGGCAATGTGCCGCTGCATGGCTCACCGTTGCAGCAATGGCGCAGCTCGCCCAAGCCCCATTCGTCACCAAAAATGAAGTTGAGGTGCGGCTGTATTATAAGCTAGACCTTGTTGTTGTGTTTTTTAGTTTCCATTACTGGAGCAATACTAATGAAGCCTTTCTTTTCATACCAGATACATGAAGAACATTTTTCCCAAGGCGGATGAGGAACTGCTGCTAGACATATTGGCTAATGCGGATAATAATGTGCAGTATGCCACGGATAAGCTATTGGCCTTGGGTTATGCGAAACGCGATGTGCAACCGCATAGGCCCAACAATCGTCCACCGCAGTTGGATGCAGAAGCGAATGCTCAGGCTGTGCAGCACATACCTCTAAGACCAAAGGAATACAGCGCAGAGGAGAAGTTAGCCAGTAAGTAAAAACTAGACCAAACCAGTGTAGCCATTAACATCAAGAGGGGACATTTACTTACTCCAACCCGATTATTATGACTCGAACTGTTTCGGTTCAATGGTGCCTGGTGACTATGTTGTAACTCACCACCATATGGCGCTGCAGTGTATCAACTTCTATATCGTTTTACCGATCACCATGAAAATTGGTTTACAGAGGTATTTGAGCGTGGAGAATAGTTTCGCGTCCTCCACATTGTTGAAATGGCCGTTAGAAATCGCCGCAGCGTTTCAACTTCTGAGAGGGTGAGCATTCAAATGATTGCCATGAAAACTGGCTTACATAGGGGTATATATCCTCGCTACGATTTGCTTGTAAAACATCACTAGATGGCGCTACAACGTATTATAACCCACACCGTACACGAAAAATACAACGAATTCTAGATTATGCAAAACAACATCTGCCGGCTTCTGCTTCTTCTTCTTAACTGGCCATAACAACCCGTGTTATCGGGTTACGACCTGATGTAAATTCATTTTTTCATTGGAATTGTGGTTTTACGTGGTGGGTCCCAAATCCTAAGCACAATCCTTTTAAGGCCAGGGGTGGCTCTACTGGTCTCGAAAGAACCCAGTGTCATTGTTAGTCGCCTCATACGACAAGCTTTGACATGCTGAGGTGGTATTCTCTAACCCGCTCACCACGCCGGCTTCTGCTAGTAACTTATATATAAAATCATTTATCAATTTTCAGTGCAAGTTTTGCTCAAGCAAAAGTATCCCCAAATAGCCGAGCGTATAATACTCATGGCTTTGGAATCGGTGAACTATGCCGAGGATCGTGCCACACAAATTTTGCAAATTGTGCAAGAAGAAGACGATCAACGCGATTTAAAGCATGCTACAACAAATGCCAATGCGCAACTGGAAGATCTGGTCACACTGAAAGAGCACACAGAGCAAGTTGATGGACATAACTCGGAAAGGTGTGTATTAAACACTTTTTATAAAATGTGGTATGCAAAAAGTCACACAAACAAAGCAAATCGGTATGTTAAGATCAAGAAACTCCCAAGCCAAGTCTTTCCACGCCCTCAGCTCTCCTATGTTCCGCTTTATTTTTATGCTATTGCTCTAAACTAGCAAAACCTTTTGTTGCTGCCAATGCCAAAACTTAAAAACAAAAAACTACTTCGATTACAAAATCTCTCTTATACGTTTACTTTGCGCTCCTCTCTGTTTGCCTGCAAACTGCTGTGTGCCCATCATATAGCATATTGACTGTCGTGCTTGAGACAACGCCAGCACCAACAATAACAACAACAACATCAACAACTATCAACAAGCCACATAAGCGTCATGTATTGCCATCCATAAATGTCACCACGCCCACAACGGCCACCACACAGATCATACTCAGTAACTCACCAACCGTAGAGAATGAGACAGCCGCCAAAGCAACAGCAATTGGCGATAATAAGAGTAATGCCATTTTATCACCCATTTCGACTGCATCCTGCCATTCATCAACGGCCACACCCAACACACATTCATATGCTTCACCAACACACTCACCAAAAGTGGGTGAACGTTACGAACGTCTCACCACTAAGAGCATTCTAGCACGTTCATCGGGCGGCAGCAGCCTTAATTCGTTTAGCAACAATTTCAATAAAAACAACAACTACAAAAACAACAGCTACAGCATCAATGGCTATCTGCATGGCTCTAATTGCAATTACAATGCTAGCTCCTATTCCTCCTACACCACATCAATGACGTCCTCATCGTTGTCGTCCGGAAACTCGCATAGCTCCTCGATAACGAGCAAATTAACAGCCGCTGATAATCGCGGGCGCATCAAAACCGATTCACTGAAGTATGCCCGCTTGCTGTTTACCGTTACCGTTTAACCGTTAGCGCATGTTTTTGTGAAATCGTAATCGTAATCGTAATCGTACTCGTAATTGTGGCGCATGTTTTAGCACTAAGTAGCAGACCGTTTTGTAGTAGTACTTTTTGAAAAGCAGTTCGGAGTACATTAAGCCAGCTTTAGTTTGTCTTTATTTTGGCATGGAAAATTTTTCATTTTTTACTTAAGTATTTTACAAATTTGTTTTAAGTATGTCTTATGTCTCTCTTATGTATGTTTATTACGATATAGTGATTTATTGTTAACCCAGCTTTTTCCTTAACAACAGACATGCGCAAATTGCCTCCACTTCGGATAGTTTGCACAATTCGGAATCTGTTGAATTTCAATCTCTTATCGAACGCATGTCAACATTTGGACCCAATGCACAGCTTAGCAAGGGAGCTAATGAGAATTTGTTGCTGTAAGTACATAAAATTCAACGAATTAAAGCGAAACAATTTTCCGAAACTAGTCCAGTTATAAATAATCAAAAGAGAATCCCTAAAACTTGAGACTTGATTTCATTACGGAAGCTTACAGCTTTTATTGAGCTCAGGAATTACTATATTCATTAAAGTATTTACCTTAAAAAAGATTGTAAGAAAAACAACTTCATTTTCAAGATAGTGATAGATTAGGCGGGAACGGCAGGTTATTAGTCTTCAATCGGTATGTTTTTATAACGTAGGATCTGAAACCCCGTGTGGTGAGCGGGTTATAGA
Source organism: Chymomyza caudatula (assembly GCA_035041775.1). NCBI lineage: Eukaryota > Metazoa > Arthropoda > Insecta > Diptera > Drosophilidae > Chymomyza > Chymomyza caudatula. The sequence continues at coordinate 755,182 of JAWNKW010000137.1, read as the reverse complement.
ATACCACCACAGCAGGTCAAAGCTTGTTGTATGAGGCGACTAACAATGACACTGGGTTCTTTCGAGACCAGTAGGCCTTAAAAGGGTTGTGCGTAGGGCTTGGGACCCACCACGTAAAACCACAATTCCAATGAAAGAATGTATTTACATCAGGCCGTAACCCGAAATCACGGGTTTTTATGGCCAGTTAAGAAGAAGAAGAAGGATCTGAAACGGGGAGTTTCGAGATGCTGGCCAAAAGTCGCTAGTGTAGATAGAAGGACATTACTTAGAATACGCTTTATATCCCCGTGACTAGGCATGTGTGCCTTTCTGGCCAAAAACACACTGTTAAGCCATTTCTTGTAGAGATTTGCGAAGGTTTTTTATACCGATATTTAACCAATAGATTTGATAACCGCTTGACTATCACTGTAATACCTTTGCCTGCAACACTCTGCAGTTATTTAGCTTCGGGCCGCTATGCACGTTTTGTTAGGGTGAGATGACGAATCCTACTATATACATAAGAGAAAAACGAAGCAAGACTTAAAATTGGGCAGGTCACCTCAACCCCAAGAAGACAAACCCGACGGACAACCAGTAAAGACCAAATTTTTTGTTGTTAGCCGAACATCCTGAAGTCGCAACGGTTAAAGGGAAGCAGCAGTCGGCCCTAACAAATTCACGCACGTGAAGAAAAGTATGGTGTCAATGGGTGCTAGAAGTCTAAGGGACCATTTGTCCCTATACGGGATAAGAGTATTATAGGCAGTACTGGAGTTCTCTACCAGTACGAATAGCTGGAGAAAGGGAAATTTTAAAAATTATTCACCAATTATAGTCTTTTAAGTGTTGTGATGAGAATAAGGCAAGGACCACTCAAGGGTTTTTTACTTAGATGCTTCATGATAGCCTGTATGAATAATGATTGATCACTATTGCAAGACCCCATATAGAATAATTAGCTCTCCGTGTTTTAGGTCGTCGCTAAATTCTTCTTTTGTTCAAGTGTATTAAGATTCCAGTCGAATTTCCTGTCCAGCTAAATTTGGTACTGTTATTGAAGGGAAGGACGGAACAATTAGGTTAGGGGGCACAAGCGATGGAAATTTGTTTTTGAGAAGGATCAGGGTTGTACCAGATATCTCGTGCAACAATATCAATTTAAGCCGATTTTCAGCCAAAAAGCCATTCGTCAATGTGCCAAAAATATTTTGGAAAGCGTGGGAAATCTTACAAGAATGAATCCGTCGGGTGTTTTTCAGGGAAATTTAAATGAAAATTTACAAAAAGAACCAATATATGAGTATATACCATTTCTGATGGCTAGGGAAAGCTTGTCTCAATTAAACCAAACCAAAGGGTCTAGCCGGTTAAGGTACCCAAAAGTGCCCCCAGCGATTTTTAAAAACTAATGATGCAGATCGATTTGTACGTGGGAAAAAAAATTCTACAAAAAATTTCAGATCGAAAAATTAATGCGTTACCGCTTAATTTAAAAAAACGTGTTTTTCACTTTTTGAATTATTGCGACTAAACTACAAAATATTTTTGAACCAAAATTTCCACAATAATACTTATTAATAAGGTCTTTACTTTTTCTTTAAAAAAAATTTAAAATTTAATTATTTTTTTTTAAGAAAAAAGAACCCAATTACGATTTTTTTCACAAAAATCCTTTAATACTCTCCTATATACAGTAAAAATTTAAACTAAATCGGTTTGGTGGAACAATGTTAAAAAAAATAAAAACTAAAATTTTTAATTTTTTTTTCCTTATTTTAGATAAAAAAAATAATATTTTTTGAATTAATTTTTCTATCTGAAATTTTTTGTAGAATTTTTTTTCCCACGTACAAATTGATCTGCATCATTAGTTTTTAAAAATCGCTAGGGGTACTTTTGGGTACCTTAACCGGCTAGACCCTTAAAAAAAGTTGTATAATTCTTATTATTGGTTTTAGAATTCAGTTAATCAGGACCTTTTTCTTGTTAAAAACCTTTTATACCAACCTTAACGTAAACGTATCTAACTTACAATACAGTGCCGATTATGTCACCTGGAACGGACCCAACACAGCGCTTACCACCAAGCAATCTGCACGTGGTGCCGATGCCAGTTTGCTTACAGAGCGTAGCTATAAGCCAACTGGACGCAATACCGAACTCTGCAAAGGCGCCAAGGCAGGTCTAGCCAAAGGCAGTATCTATGCTCAGGGCAGCAACAACAACGCCAACATCAAATGCAACTAGACTGCCGAGTTATACAGAATTTGGAATCCCCAACTTTATTGCTTATTTTAGTGCCAAAATGCAACATATTTAATGCCATGCACCTAATGCACACTTACATAATCCTACAGAAATATTTTTATATGTCGTCAAACATAAAAGTTCTAAATGTTCTTTCGATTTGTAAGTATAAAATACACACATTCCATCCAAACTCCTCTATGTACTTAACATTTTTTAATTCTGCAACACAAAAATAAATTGATATTTAAAAACTAACTTATATAGAATGTCATATACTAAGTTTTATGGGTTGGTGTATGTTACAAAAAGCGTTGTGGTGTGTGCGGTACTTGGTCTAGACTTCATCTTCGTTTAGCAGCATGTTGGGTATGCCGTCTGTTATCGGAAAAACACGACCAGTTTCGGGGCATTCCAGTTGGCCCTCCAGCACATCGACTTCAAACAATAAATGATGCAGCTTCTGCAGCAAATGTTCATTGTCGGCTATATTCTCGGGCTGCACAGCGGGTATGTCCTCGTCCAACTCCGCCTAATAATAAAGTATAAATTTTAGTTGTAGCTCTCCTTAGAAAACCTTTTAGCGGCCTAAATACTTGTGACGAAAGCGTAGATACTTGCATAATGAAATCGAAACCCGCATTAGTTTGGGTTGAAGCCATATAATAAAGTTGGTTCAACCAAAAATTGTATTATGTACAGAACAAACATAGCATTCAATGCGGGGAGCACTTATAAGAAACTCCAGACCAGAAGAGTTTCAGTTTTTAAAGTAATCAAAGACCAAACAGACAAATAGTTTTTGAGTGCGTCAAAATCTTTAAAGCCTATCGTAGGCTCCAGCTACGGCAGATAGTTGGTTTTTTTTTTTAAAACCTCTGCCTATTTCGAACGAATCTTAAACCCAGCTGCAGAACTCTTGCGCTTTTCGTCATAGCAGAACTGCCGCTCGTAATACTATGTAATTGGGACTCACCACTTGTGCAGCACTATAAACAGCCAACCAGTCCAGTTTGGGCAGCAAGCGTTCCACAAATACGGGATTAAATTCACTTTCCACCACAACCTTTTTGTTAATCTAGTAATTAATAAAAATAAACAATATGCCGTGAAACAATCAATATGCTAAGCCGCTGCGCACTTTATGACTTACCGTCAGTTTAAGCGGATAGCCAACCTTGACACCTTTAATGGCCATCGAAGTTAGAAAATTATAAGTGCTGAGCTTCATTTTTAACAGAATCTAGGTCTAATTTAGTCTAAAATTAGTTAATTAACAATAAACACAAAATGCGGCGCACGTTTTGCTGCTGCTTTTAGCTGGTTTTGCCAATCACAGCGCATAGTTGCCATTTGCTAAAAAAATTGCAACAGGTGGCAACTCTTTGCTTTTATTTTTATTAAGTGGCAGGCTTAGCCATAACATTGTCCATCACTAACGCGTTGACTGCTGCTATACACAACTGCTGCAATTTTATAGAAATTAAACGTTATTAAATGTAATTTAAGTGCAATTTATAGTTAAAACAGTGTAAAAGTGTATAATTAAAGTGTGAAAAGAGTAGCCATGGAAGATATATTTCACTGGTGCCGTGAGGGCAACTCAATACAAGTGCGCCTTTGGCTAGATGAAACCGAGCATGACATGAATCTGGGGTAAATTAACAGTAGTAAATTAAGCAAAAACTTTAAATAAAGACAATTTATTGTTGTACGTCTGATAAATTCGTGGAATTTGCGTTTAAATTACTCATTATTGTTGCTCTGCAGCAAAAGCGACGCAACTGTTCGAGTGACGTCATAATTATTCTTGAGTTGTGTAAACACATTCAAAAACACACACAAACACATCTGCATATCAAACAAAACAACAACAAAAAAGGCGTCCCAACATAAAAATTGGCCCCCACACATAAAATTATATTTAAACATTTAATCAATGTTTGTTTTACCTTTCCAATAACAGCGACGATCATGGCTTCAGTCCGCTGCATTGGGTAGCCAAAGAGGGTCATGCCAAGCTGGTGGAGACCCTGCTGCAGCGTGGTGCACGCGTCAATGCAACCAATATGGGCGATGATATACCGCTGCATTTGGCCGCCGCCCATGGACATCGCGAGGTGGTGCAAATGGTGCGTATAAATAAGCTACTAAATACAAGTAAACAATATAAAATTCAATCCCTTTTAGCTGCTTCGCGAACGCTCTGATGTCAATGCCGTCAATGAACATGGCAATACGCCCCTTCATTATGCCTGTTTCTGGGGCTATGACATGATTTGCGAGGATTTGTTAAATGCCGGTGCCTTGGTCACCATTGCCAACAAGGATGGGCATACGCCTATCGATAAAGCCAAGCCTAGCTTGGGCAAACGCATGCAAGACTTGGCCGAGAAGAGCGGTCAGGAAATGAAGGTTATTAGCTTCAAGGAGCAAAGCTGGCTGGGCATGAAGACACGTTCGCGGGATGCTACTTTGTCGCGCTTTAAAGGCATCAGCATGGGCGATTTGGATTTGCATACGAAGTTGTCCGTTAGCTCATCGGGTGAAACCTGGCGTGGACGCTGGCAGAAAAATGATGTTATAGCAAAGGTTAGTTAAGATTTTCTCATATAAAGATTTCCATGATTAATACCAATTTGTTTTCACCCACAGATACTTGCTGTGCGCCAGTGCACATCGCGCATCTCTCGCGATTTTAACGAGGAGTTTCCCAAGCTGCGCATATTCTCGCATCCGAATATTTTGCCTATTATTGGCGCCTGCAATTCGCCACCCAATCTAGTGGTCATTAGTCAGGTGCGTCTTAGGCATTATAAAATACGTACAGAATTTGCTAATAACTTTCTCACACAGTTTATGCCACGCGCCTCGCTATTTAATTTGCTGCATGGCGCCACGGGCGTGGTTGTGGACACCAGTCAAGCGGTGCGTTTTGCCTTGGATATAGCACGCGGCATGGCTTTTTTGCATTCGCTGGAACGCATTATACCAACCTATCATCTGAACAGTCATCATGTGATGATAGACGACGACTTGACGGCACGCATTAACATGGGCGATGCCAAGTTTTCGTTCCAGGAGAAGGGACGCATCTATCAGCCAGCCTGGATGTCACCAGAGGGTTTGCAACGCAAGCCAGCGGATCGTAACTGGGAAGCATGCGATATGTGGAGCTTTGCTGTGCTCATATGGGAGCTAACAACACGTGAAGTGCCGTTTGCGGAGTGGTCACCCATGGAGTGTGGCATGAAGATTGCTTTGGAGGGCTTGAGGGTTAAAATACCACCCGGCACTTCTTCACACATGGCCAAGTTAATATCAATTTGCATGAATGAGGATCCGGGCAAGCGGCCTAAATTCGACATGGTTGTACCCATATTGGAGAAAATGAAACGCTAGCCGGGATGGGTGTTTCATTTGTGGAAATTCGTCAACAACGCAACAATTTTTAAAGCCAAAATGTGCCTGTCTACAAACTTAAGTAACCGAAATGCACCAAAAGTTATCTCGAAGTTCGCATTTCGATCGATGTTTGCCAACTAATTGTAACTACATTGTGTTAACTTTTAAAAAAACAAAAAACCTAACTGAACCTAACCGAACCCAAGCCACAAGTGCCTGAAAGTTGGAAATGTATTGCCGCTAAAATTTCATTTTTTTTTATCGCGTAAACCCAAAAAACTGCCTGTTTCTATAATACTTGTTTTATATGTCGTAGACAAGTATTAGAATTTATGTTTCGTTTCGTCATAATACTAAATTTATAGGAAAGCAGCTTATCATGAAAAAAAAAAACAACAAGAAGAACTGGTAAAATATATGCAGGGTCAACGTTTCCTAGCATATCTTAAAGTCAACTCAGTTATCATGATTTACTACTCTCGTATAAACGTAGTATATGCTTTGTCCAAAAGATGTTTTCTTAGCTATCGACGGTGCTCGACTTTTTATATATGTTTTTAGTTTAAATTAACCATTAAGATTTAAAAGTACGTATTTATATACAAATATTTGTTACTAATTATAAAACGAATGAATTATGTACAATAAAAATGGAATTGTAATTCTTTTAAAATAAAATTCAAAAGTATTTTGGAACTGTTCAGATTTAGCAAAAATAGCTATAGTAAATGAAAACAAATTCAATTAACAAAACTTTTTAATTTTAAATTCATTTTGTTTAGCGTTTATGGAGGCATTCGCTATAGGCACCGCCCTTGTTCTCATATTCCATATAGCACGTTTGTATGCTATCCTGTACAGCTGATCCAACCATGGCATGGGATTGCAGTACGATTGTCCAGTCATTGTCAGCCAATTCATTTTTAAGTTGGGATTTGACACATCCGCTCCACAAAATCTTGCTCCGAAACGTACAATGGCAATTATTCTACAAAATCTCGTAATGGCGAAAATCTGTTAAGATGGCGAAGTTTGTCCCGAAATTGCTAAAGTTTTATCTAAAAAACAGTCGCATAAGCATCGCTCAGGAACTGACGTAAACGACAAAAAATATGTATTATATGCATTTTAGCGATAACTTCATATAAGCGATAATCGGATACATGCAAAATATTTCAAATAAGCGATAATCGATATCCTTTATACGGAATATGCAAATGATAATAGGATATATGCAAAATATTTTAGATATTATTGGTTTATATTTTATATGGAATATCGAAAATGCAGCGCTTTTTTCCATATAAGCGATAATTTTATTTAAGCAATAGTGAAACAGCATATCGTATCTATATATACAATAATTGCTAATAAGCGATTTAATATAAATAATTCCAAACAAAATGCACTTAAACTATCTTTTTTTTTCATATAAGCAATAATTTCATATAAACGATACGTCACATAAGCGATATATACTGTAATTCACTAGTTGCGAAGGCAGCAAGTCGCATATTATTATTATTGTTTTATAAAATTCTTTATTTTTGATTCTAAATTAATTATATCATAAATTATTAGAATTTTGTACCGTATACTTCGAATTTAACCAAAGAAGTAATTGGGGATTATCGAAAAAATTGTATGGTCAATATTGCCATCATCTCGATTGGAAGTAATCTTTCCGAGCTTTCAATTTTACAAATATAAAAATTAAATAAAAATTTGTGGAAAATGAATCTACTGTAATATTATAAATAGACATATTTTTTTAGTATATTATTAGTTTCTTTATTTACGATCTGTCACAAGAGACAGTAAGTGCATTTTGTGAAACATAAATTTACATTGGGCCCTTTTAGATAAGCGGAGAGACCTTATGATGCGGAGCTAAAAAAAATTATGGTTTTTTGTTTAACAAAAAAGGCGTCAAGATTAAATAAATGCTATTAAAATAGATAGACCGACAGATTCCCAAATCCTATTTCAATATTATCGAAAAGTTTTCAAGGATGGACCTTGCCTATTTATCATTTGATATTGTTCTTATTCTTTTGTTTTTACCCCAGAAATAGATATTTCGAGCACATCCAAAAATTAAATTCGCTTTTCAAAGTGAACAAGTTTCAACAAAAAAAGAAACGAATGTTGAACACAGTCAGGTTCAAAAAGAAGTTTTGGTATTTTGTAAATTTTTTCCAGCGTGAACAGTGCAACATTTGATTTTTCACCGCTTAGCTGAATTTTCCATCGATTGGCTCATTTTCCTACTTGTACGGAGGATGCTAAGGATAGTAAGGCAGCGCCATCATCATTGGTGGCCTTTATAAGTCTAGCGTTACTTGTGATTAGTGTATATAGGAATGGTGAAGGAGCGCCTCTTTGAGGGAGTCCGGCTATTATTGAGCCCACTTTGGAGAGCTCCTCCTTTGTAGAGACCTTGAAGAGGCGGTTTCCTTGTGTCAGGCACGATCAATAACCTGCGTAACATTTAAGAATGATTCATTGCAACAATGCCGGTGTTTAAAAGAGTCGAGAAACCGCCGTGTCGTTTGCGGAATCCGAATTGGTGACTCGGTAGTATTGTCGGCGCATTTTCATTTCCTACCTCTTTTTCCTTAATATTGTGAATATTCCGCAATATTGTAAATACTGTATCCTATTAGAGTTGTAATAATAATTAAGTAAATAACTCAATTGAATAGAATTTAAATTTAACAATCTCTAATAGAAAACTTGCCATAGACCACACTCTTAAACACTATTTAGTGTGTAGCGATTAAGTTATCTTAGTCTTAGTTTTACCAGGCTGATTGCCATTAATAATAAAAAAAAACCATTAAAAAAAGTAAATTTTTTCCTAAATTCATTTGATAACTGCTCTTATCCACACTTGCCAGCGTTTACTGTATTAGCAAAGCAAACCCTGTACCAAAATCTGTGCATGAGACAAAGCTTTTTAAAAGCTTTTGCCGCCAAAAGCTTTTTGACTGCGCTTGTGTGTGCGAGGGGAAGAGAAAGAAAATGGCAGGCAGCAAGTGAGCACAACGGCCCTGACCTGGTTTCATTTTGTGCACGCGATGTGTGCAGCGTGGGCAGGCCGCTGAGAGAGCATGAGAAACGGGCCAAGAGAGTCATAAATGTGAAATAAAATGCAAAGCTCATAATTCTTTAAGTACTCTTTAGGCCATATTCTGAGTGCTAACAATTCGAAAATACTTTTTTGTTTTAGCTGTAAAACGCTTTCAAATAATTACAGTTGCATATGCGCTCTTTTGTTTACCGCTCTCTTACTTTTACTCTTACTCTCATTCTCACTCTCTCTTTAGTGTCTTGTGCAGCGCCGGCTCAAAACTCTCTGTTTATGTTTTTATGGCTCTTGTTGTTGTTGTTGTTGCTGCTGCTGCGGCAAGCTTGCACCATGTGATTGTTTTGGCGTCTCGCTCTTTGACATGTGCGCTCTCTTTTCGCCTGCCTTTGTGTGTCCTGTCGGCAAGCCTGGGGACTCGTTGCAGCTTAAAAAAAAAGAAGAAGAAAGAAAGAAGAAAAAAGAACAGCAAAAGTTTTTGCTGCATTTTGCTTTGCTGTCGTCGTGTCGTCTGTTATTGTTGTCTTCGTCGTGCTTTTCGTGCCACAGAAGCTGCTCGTTCGGCCGTCCAACGTTGCACGGTGCACGGCGCTGTGTCAAAAGCCGATTTACAGTTATATGCCAGTTATGACTGCAACAGCGACAGAACATTTCCGCAATGGCCTCAGCGTGCCTAAAAGCACATATTGTTAAACTTTAAAAGTAAAAACTGCTGAAAAAAAACACACACACAAGTCACAACTAGTGCATAATTGTTAAAATAAATAGAATTCAAGCTAAAAACAATAAAAATACGGGCTGTAAAAAGCGTTAAACTTTGCATAAACTAAAAAGTAATTACAAAATAATAATAGCTGAGCAGCACGGCTTACTGAACCGTTTCACTGTACGCCTATTGGAACGCCGGAAATGGCTGCAAAGTGAAAGTGACAAATTTCATGGCATCTTTTAGGCGCAGCGCATAAAAGTTCTCTATAGAGCGCTCAATAAGAACAAAACGCTTCTATAATTTCGGAAAACAATTTATGTGTGTGATCTGGGCCATAAAGCAGCTGTTTAAATGTATTTTAGTGCTTGCGGTCAGCAAGGGCCAGCCCCATTGAGGGCCGGCAATCCATGGAGTATTCAAACACAAGGCGTTTGAATAACAACGAGCAGGAGGTTCCACATCCGCAGCAGCAGCAGCAGCATCAACTTGATGCCAATAACGGCAAAAGCAGGTTAGTTTATAAATTCATAAGTGTGTGTGTATAACGGTGTGTGTGTGTGTGTGTGTGTGTGTGCCCCATTTTGTGCATATAATCATAACCACACCTGAGCGCGTTCGCTTTTTATGCTTTCGCTTTTTTAATTAACCATACAATTGCCAGTGTTCTGTGTGTGTGTGTGTGTGCCACACATAACTGTACAAAACTTTCATCAGCAACAACAATAAGAGGAGCAGCAGCACAGTCAACGTCGCAGTTACTCCATCATTCATTTTGTTGCGCCGCAGCGGGCGAGCCACTAACCTACTTCTCTAAGGAACAAAAGTGCCAGTTGAGCCGCTGCTCTGCTCTACTCTGCTGATAGTTGTTGCCATTGCCGGCTAGCCACGCCCACACAAACAATCACACACGCATAACACAATGGATGCCTGTCCCGGCTTTGATGAGTGAAAATGTGAAAATGAGTTTGCCAGTGTTTCCTGGGCATTTGTTGTATAAGCCGGAGACTGACAGTGGCTAAAGCTGCCACATCATCCCATAAACAACGACAGCAGCAGAAGGCGCAAAAAACTAATGATGAGATTTACTGTGAGCTCAATAGTTGTTGCATAAATCAAAAGTTCAATTTCGTCAGTTTTCAAAAAGCACAAAAACTTGTACATTTACAGACTTGTTGTGTTTATACGAAAGCGTAAGGGTCAAATCGTATAGATCGTAAATAGAATTTATAGATGTGGAGGCTGACAGCCGAGAAAAACTTAGCTTCTGGTTTAATAGCACTACACAAAGAACTTAGTCATACTATTGAATCGATATTAATCGGTTATTGTTTGGAAAATTGTTTTACAAATACTACCAAGCATACACTTACTTTTGCAGCTCAGATCCTAAAGCTAAATAAAACATAACTCTTGTTGCTAATTTTGTCTTCAAACTATATTAGATTTATTTGCCCTAAATATTCCTTATAAGTCCAGAAATCGAATTGGTTTATTTGAATTTTTGGCATATGTTATAGCCACAACAGGGTGTGTTGTTGAAAAGACGCAGTGAATGTGTGTAATCCAGCGATTTGGTGTTATGTCTCCGGATCATATTCAAACATAAAAGACTCGTCGATATTTCAGTCACCAGTAGTTTCTGGAAATTATTAGTTTTCGTTCTCGTTATTTGTGGTCGTTAAGGGGCATCCTGAGCTATGATCTTTTTCAGCTTGATCTCCTCCCTGTACCAAGCACTTTTGATCATTTCATGAGTTTCAGGCGCGGTTTTACACACTAGAACGCCCGAAAGTGGTTCTGAAAATTTGCAGACTACACCCTGCTTTGTCAATCGACAGTTCCAATTCTAATACAATATCGTGCAAGATTTGCAAGAGTTACATATTTGTTGGTTACTGTTTTCCCAAACATTTTCTGCTAATTGGATCAGTGGTCACTATTAATAAATAACAATACATGCGTTGGAGCGAGACAGCACTAGCACACTTTCCAAACGCATATAAGGTAAACAAAAATTCAGTGTGGTACCGATTACTTCGCAATAACGCAACGTTCTTAGGTAAAACCTATACCATTCGAAAGATAAAATGCTTGCGGTTTGCAGAACATAAGTTTCACCCGAATACGTTGCGTTTTAGTCAAGTAAATACTGATTTGAAGTGAAAAATTTACCGTATATGTAGAAAAAAAACAACCACATCGAAATACATTCTACAAACAAATGTTGTTATTTCATGTTTTCTTTTCTCTTCCACTGTTATGAGAGCATGTATGAAGTCGTCAGAATAGTTATAATAAAATCTTCATTTCAACAAATGTAAATGCAAACTCTGAAAACTTCGAACTTGTCCCAAAACAACACTTTCGATTCTGTGAATAATGCAAATGCCGTACACATAAACCGTACAATAGCTAAACAGTAATAGGCATGCAAGCCGCTTTTCCATCCAAATATGATTCCGGAATATGTCAAGTAGTGGAAAGGGACAATATTTCACTTGTATTTTCGAGCAGCACATTGAAAAGCGAAAATATTGTGACAACACAGCTAGAAGAACAATAACAACAGTAACAGTAACAAAAACCATATGCATAAGTATTAGGCAGATCAGGGCTTCTGGGCCAGTGTCAGAGCGACGCAGAGAGAATTATAGAGAGTGAGAGACATATCCTATTCGAGTGGATGCTGTCTGCCTGCACTCGTGTGAAGTGCATAACAACCTAGAAATATTGTAAAAGCAAACTACAAGAACGACAAAGAGGCACCCATAAGTACACACACACACACACACACACACACACACACACACTCAGAGACACACACACACACTCCGGGACACACACATAGTACACATCACGTAGTATCTGGGCAGGAAGAAGACTTCCCTGGGCCTGACAGTAACAGAAGTAGTATCAAAAGAAAAATGCCAACCTACAAAGTACAGAAAATGCAATAAAGTACAGCAAAGGCAAATGCTGTAAATATATTTTAGAATTTATAATCTAGGGAAGGGGATGCAGCGGTGCTGCGGGAGGCCCCTGGCTAGGCCATAAGAGATGTAGTAACGGCAAATGCTGTGCCATGCAAACATTTATTGATTTTAAGTTGCCGTTTTTTTCAGTTACATTTCTTTCGTTGCTCTGCAAGAAATGATGCAAAGCTAGTTGAGTTTTTAAGTCGATACACAGGGCGTATGTGTAATATGCAAAAAGAGATGCTGCGAGTGGTTTAAGCAGTTTGGTTTAGACGCAGGAAAACGCTTTAAGTGTGGTCTTTATAGTTTTTAGCTTTAAATAAGTAAATTGTAAAAGGAAAGCTGCTACCCTGGTCACTTTTAGCTTACTTATTATGTCCCAATAGTGATTTCCATTTTAAAGTTTGGTACTTTCTGGCATAAGCTTTCATAGAAGTTTTTGTTGCACGATCACTTAGTTGCTCGTTGTAAAATTCATCTCGGAAGACAAATGGAATTGGCTCATGAAAATTTCCGTGCGATGAAGACGATCATGGCACTACGAATTTTGACGATGAAATAACAGACTTAGCAACTGTGAAAAACTGGTACGAATTCAAAGAGATGGTGGGTGTCGATTTGGTGTTTCTGTCTTTCCAGGATTTGGAGTATTGTGAATATCTGGTCAATAGTAGACTTAGCAGGCCTAAAAACACACTGATAAGGTCCAATCAGTTCTTACGCCAACGGCTTTAGTCCTTCACACAATATGGTCGATAGAACCTCATATGCATATAGAAATAACGCACACCGTGGGGTCACCCTTCCTGAGGACAGGGCAGAGGACACCAAAGTTCCAATCATCGGGCATGCTCTCATCTAGCCTTATTCTGCAGAAGACCTGGAGCATGCGACTTACCAACCGACGAACTGTACGAGCTCTAAAACGACGTTGACTTAGTTAAGCGGCTCCGCTGAAGCTCCTGCGAGGAAGGTCTTCAATGCAACTACTAAAGGAAGGGATAGGCTGTGATTTCGTTGGAAGGGCCTGGTAGAGGGCGCTACTCGGTAGCAAATTGCTATGGCCAGTCAAGCAGAAGAAACTATTGTAGTCTTAATAGATCATTCGCTCAAGGCAAAAAATAAGCTATAGGAAACTTATTGAAGCACTTCTGCAATAAGATGCAGCAGCATGTAGCATAAAATCAGGTGAGGAAGCTGCATTCGGCGTTTACGAGATATCAATTCCAAGAAGGGGTATTTAAGCACTCAAAGCTGGAGATGAATCATCTAGTTTTTGAGCCTGTTATCAGTGCAAAACATTTTTGGAAAAGGGTGGTCTCGCATAGCGCCGGTGTGTCGAACCAACAGATTCTTAGATGGCATGACCTAGTGAGGCAAGACGTTACTAAACCAATTGAAAACCAGAGTGTAAGTAGTACCTTATAACCCAATCATAGTTCATACCGGAGATATTCGCAATTAAACTCTCATTCGAGAATTGCTTGTTTTGGCGTTGCCAACTTAACATAGTTAGTAGCTGAGTGCTGCCACATGCTCTAGATTTGCGTGTATCTCACAAGCATTCATCTCTGTTTATAAGCGTATTGTACGAAACTCGCAAAACTATAACCAAATTCAAAAACTTCTCTGTTTCATAAACTGAATATCTTTCAATATTACGCAAAGTAAACCAAATAAAAAAAATCGATGCTATACATTCAAAGGAAATGGTAAAACTCTCGTCGATGTTCAATGAATTCTGTGCTGTACTTTGAAAATGGTCAATTACGAGCCAAAACGAGTTAAGAAATGTGTCATTGTTGGGTGCCAGAAGGGGTGGCAACGCAGTAATGTAGGCTAAGGGAAGGACTTGTCTGGCTGGGTGAATGAATGATGGCCTGTGCTGCACTTAACATGAATACCCATTTTTCCAATCAATTACTTGCAAGCCAAAGCCACAAATTGTACATGGTCAATATAATACAGCTTATTATATCAATAGAGAGAGAGGGAGACAGATAGCAGAGAGAGACAAGTGAACTAAAGCCAAACCACAGATTATTATAGAAAACCGAAGACGTGCAGACTATAGTAATTTCAGTTTTAAGCTGCTAGTGCGGCCAAGTCCTGTCAGGACCTATGTTTCTATTAGGAACTAAAAGGATTAAATATAAAATGTAGCCTTGCGGCGCTTTCATTTACTTTGTTTTTCTTTGGGAAGTGGAATAGGTCAAATTGCAGCTACTTGTATATACAGTATGAACTTTGACATTGACAATGAAAAACAATTTTCTTGCACTAGAAAAAATAGCAAGCATGAAACAAGCAGAGCCTTCGTCACAAGTGCGGCACAAACAGAGTCCTTTTAACCTGGAATAGAAGCCTTTCGCATAATAATTAAAAGTTAATTAGCTTTAAGATGAGGCTTGAAAAATTGGGAAAAGTTCAAGTTCCTCGACTCCCAAGGAAACTTATTTCCGCTTTTTGGTCGGAATGCCTATTGCAGTTGAGAAACTCATTATGAATGTGTACCCGAATCATGATTCAAGAAACAACTATTAAAAGGAGTTTCTGAGTTTCATTGGATTTGCCGTGTTTACCATCTTAGACTGAAGGTTAGATCTGTTAGCAACATGCTTCGGAACCTCAATCAACAGAAATTATGCAAAGTAACAAGATTTGTTCGTGTAGCAACTTGAGAATCATGTAGTTCGAAAACGTTAATCAAAGGCAAATTGAAGGGCAATGAAGTGCTTATTCCTAGAATTCAACTGATTCCAACCGGCTTACCTTTCAACTTCAAAAGCATTCAATTTCCGGTTCGTCCTGCATTCGCCGCGACAGTCAATAGATCATTAGGCCATGCCTTTGGAGTGTGTGGCATCCTTCAAAGAACGTAGTCTATCTGCAGAGGAACGGCTGAGAGGGGACAATAGGAAATGGAAAAATAAAGATTTGGAGCTAAGATTATGGGTTAGAAGTAGAGCAGTAAAAAGATCTGCCTACCTCCTGGGAGCACGTGGATTGATGAGCGAAGCGCGCAGTGGGCAAAACCCCCAAGTTTTCAATAATTTTTCTTTCTAAGGTACAATTGTTAAGTATACGTATCGTTAACCTGTTCTATGACATTTACTACTTGATTTTAGATAAAGAGTACATTCAGCCGTGGAATTTCAAATACGCAAGCAAATTATAACTGTAGTTACTAAAATTTCTTGTAGTGTACTTATTCTACAGACTTCATGTGTTCACAACGCAAACTCGTACTGCAAATTGCTTTCAAATTAGTGCAGTTAATTATTAATTTTCATTCATTATTCCGCAGACTGTCTATTGAAAGCTATTTGAGTTTCGGGCTGAAACGCGAAACGCCCACAACGCCCACGCCGAACACACCAAGCAGTCCTTTGCAGGAGCCGCCACAAAGTCCCGATTGTCAAACCTCATCGCTAAGCTCCAGCTCGGGCTCCACGGACCTCTTGTTAGGTAAGTGCACACAGGCACACACAGGCATTGTATACTGCTATATGTATCTTATAGTTTTGCCAAAAATTTGGCATAGCGAAAAGAAACTATTTTTGGTTTGGACGCCATTTCCTGGCAATGTTATTTATAGTCTTACGCCTGACCGTGCTCATGTCTAAGTAGTAGGCCAACGGCGGCAAGACAAGAAACAGATCATGACCCAGGAAAAAAGAACAAGACGAAAAACTACAATATTCGTGAAATTTTATTGAGGTTGCTGACATTCACTAGAAAAGAGAATAATGTAATAAAAACCACAAAAATGGCTTAAATTTTGTGTGTCAAAGTTTCTATGCTCTTCAAATAAATCAAAGTGTACTTATGAGATAGTAGCGATTTCGCAACGTGTGTAAAACAAATTTTGAGTTGTTGTAACAGCTGTTTCGGTTATGGTTCCATTTGCTGATTCCAAACGATTTCACAGTTATAAGAGTGCATTGGGGCAAACCGCATTCGTATTAAAAAATACTGCTGAAATGATCCTCAGCTTAAAATTTTGGGATCTCGACTGCTTAAACGACATTTGACTGGATCTCATCTAAGTAAAATTTGTTGTACGACTTTTCAGAAGAGTCCCAAGAAATTTCCCCAGCATCAGTCAAAGTAAACTGACCAACATTCTAATATAATAAGTTTTGTTTGTTTTATTGGTTTTTTCACTGTCCGATATAGAAGCCAAGTGCCTATATTCTTTTCATTGCCTCGATTTCGATCATTTCAAATTTTATCATTTGACTTCTTGCAGCATCTTCAAGGTGCACAACACCTTCAGAATAGAAGACATAGATTTCAAATTGTACCGACTTGCTTTGTTGTATACACCTCGTTACAATTTAGCATCAGAAATAGATGGGCAACTTCACTCTATACATATGAAGCATTCGCTATACTGCATTTCAGGATTCAACCATACATTCGTTGCTAATGTTGTTGGTGCCAGGATAAAAGGATACTCCATTTTTGGTTGGCTCGATCTTTTCCATGGATATAATTTTGGGATTAGCACAGATGTGGCATTTGTGACTTGCAAAGTCCAATCGTTGAAACTTTTTCACATTATTACACTGCTCATTCATCACTGTTGAGAGGTTATAGGAATATGAACGTGGGAATTCGCATTGTGTAGAAAAGCTCCTGCAGTCTTCATATCTGTTCACTATTTTTTCAACTGATCGATCAAGCTCAACTTTTTCTTCGTCATTTGTCATCGGTGTCACTACTAAATTCTTCAGTTTGGTTTTCGACTTCCATTACATCAGAATCATACAGTAGAATCAGTTACACATAATAAAATTGTACTCCTATTCTTTGCGTTGCTCCCTCTGAATTCTTTCATGCAAAATTAGTAGTTGCTAGTCAAGTTATGTCTGATATTATCTAAAAAGAAACCTTCAAATATAATTCCTTTAAAGAATTTACACCTAAATTCATTTACCATGATGTACAAGGCGACTGAAAACTGTATAGATTGTTTTCTTTGGTAATTTCTCATAGTATTTTGTTTTTAATGTTTAAGTCTTACAATAAACTAATAAAAGAGGCAAAGATATTTAAATAATCTCGATTAAAGGTAAGTTCTTTATTTTCTCTAGTTTATGTTTCAATGTCACGTTCGTGATCGAAACATATTATTCGTGTTCATTGCGTTATTGATTGCAGCAGTGTGTCAAAATTTGCCACAAAGAATAATGGAATAATATGTCACATTCGCAATGTAAGAATGCAAGAATAACCAATAAGATAGGCAGATATTAAAATAATCTCGATTTAAGGTGTTTTTAATTTTCTCAGTTAATGTTTTAAAGTCACGTTCGCGGTCGGAAAATATTATTCGTACTCATTTCGTTATTGATAACAGCAGTGTGTCAAAATTCGTCACAAACCATAATGTAATAATATGTCTCGTTGGCAATGTCACGTATCAAGTCATGCTATAATTTTGTAATAAAAAGAGAATTAACACGACGAAAAAAAAGTAATATAAAATATTATTAAACGCACATAGTAGCTTCTGCGGGCAAAATAAACACTTTAGGTCATGTTCGAATCAGTTCTTTTTTGTCTTTTTCTTGGTTACAGGATTATGTTTTGTTACCACTAACAAAGTGTCATAAGTTGAAGTAAAACAAAACAAAAAACAGTTTTTTACTTTGACTTTTATCCACTTAAACGTGCACGACGGTCACGTTCGACACCATGGAAATACCCCTATGCGATTTCCATAGACTCCTTGCAAGGGTATAAAAGTGAGCAGCCAAATGTTGCTTGCCGACCCTAAATATCTTGGCACAGAATGAATGCAACAATCTATTAAAGTTGCATTTTTATGAGTGTGTGCTTGTGGCAGACTTATGTTCCAGAGTTTGTGGCATAAATTTCGCAGAGTTTTGAATTCGCACTCACACAACTGTCACTGTCAGTCACAACTGACCAAAACTGCTCTGTGTCAGTATCGCCTGCAGCGTCGTGCCGCCCGCTGAGCTCCTAACTAGCGATGGCACTTAAATTCCCTGAATATGATTATCTATAATGGCTACTTTACAGTTTGTTTACAACTTTTTCACTATCAAAAGTCTAACACAGAACAACAATAACAACTAAAAGTAAACAAGAAAGAATATTAATAAACAAATAAATAAATATAACTAAGCGCAATTGTGTGACTTTGTGGCTACTCTCTCTCGCTCTCGCTCTCTCTCTCTCTTGCTCTCTCTCTTGGTGTCTTGTCCATGACGTTGCCAGCGCTTTCAAGTCATTGAACTTAGATGCCGCCGCCGCCAACAATAGCAAAAAAAAATAAAAGAAATAAATAAATAAAAATATGCGAATACAGAGCAAGCGCAGCAGTAGAGCAGAGCAGAGCAGAGCAGAGCAACAGGCGCGGCTGACACAAGAACTTTTCAGCAGCATTGATGAGTGATGAAATAAGCGTTGCCGCAGATAACAACAACAGCAAAAAGATAAGAGAGTAAGAGAAGTAGAGAAGTGGCGAAAAAAGTGGGCATGGTCAGTGCATAAAAATGCCAAGAATGCAAGAGGGGGGCCAAAGCCAAAGCCAAAGCCAACGCCACTGTGCGGCAAACAGAGTGAGAGTTGTTTACACACACACACACACGCACACAGACGCACGCACGCGCCAATACACAGACAGCGATTACACAATCGCTGCAGTCGCAGTCGCTGCCGAAGCAGCGGCATTTTCATTTTTCTCTTCCTGGTTCGTCGTCGTTCGGCGTCGCGTGTCTTATGGCGTCTTGACTGACAGTGTGCGTGCTGCTGCTCGTGTGTGTGTGTGTGTGTGTGTGTGAAGATCAGGTTTTATCAGGCAATGCAATCGAACATGTTACGTTTGTCGTGTTGCTGCTTTTGTGGAGGCGGCGGGCGGTTGCCCATCACTAACACCATCACCAACATCGGCATCGGCAACTTCGTTCATCATCGTTGGCAACGTCTTCGTTGACTTTTCGCTTTCGTGTAGGATCGGCAAAACGGCATCGCTGTCGGCGCTGTGCAGTTGCCGTTTCTATTTTATTTACAGTTTCTTTTGCTTTCGCTGACTGCCGTTGTTGTTGTTGTTGGAAAAATGGTATAACTAGCCGCTTGCGCTAGCTGATCATTGACTTTCGTTGCTTCCCTTTTGCGTTGGGCATTCGTCATGAAAATTGTGCGACGCTAAAATGAAAATAAAGTGCATACAGCACTTGGGTAATTTTTCGCATTTCCCCCCCCACCACTTTTTACACACATTCTTGTGTAACGTTTGCGCTCCACGCCAAGTGGGATAGCATTTGTTTAGGGGTTTAATGGAGATATGTAGTTCTACAAAGTGGGTTTGTGGGGTCCTGAGTTTTTATTGGAGCGATGCTCTACTTTAGGGCAAACTTAAGTAACGGGTTGTTTTGCCAAGTCAAGAAATAAAAGAATAACGTTTTGTGTCTCAGCATACCAAACTCGTCGTTGTTTTTTCAAAATTTTGTTGAATAGCTGTTACATGTTTAGTTTTTAGTGTATAGACCAGGGCTATCCACTATTTTATGTTGGTCTTGTTTGAATTTAACTTGTTTAAGGGCCCGTCCTTATATAACGTCAACACGTTTTTGTCCATTTTCGACCCCTTTCATAGATTAGATTTGTAACACAATACGTAGCTTCTTCGTATATTTCTGAAATACATATGTTTCATGATGCGATTGAATTTAAAATTTCATTGTTCTTGACTGACTTCGAATGGTGTTTCCAGGCAATCCTTAATATAAGAAAACACTGGATTATCGCTTTCGCCTTTATCGCCTTTAACGAAATCGTTCAGAACTTTTGCACACATTTTGAGATATTCTATGATTCTTCTATTCTATCTATTTTCAATGTTAGGCTTACTCAGCAAAGCAGTTGGGAAGGTTATTTACTGGCACACTATAGCCGTAAACCGGACCTTTGTGATACATTGGGATCTAACATACCATTCTCATTTAAAGGAAACATGGTCACCGCGAGGGCTATCTGCATGCAGAGATCAAACTTGCAATCCATCTGGCACTAATTATGGACGGTAACGAGATGCCCTCAAAGTAACAACCAAGATGTTTGTGCCTTCTCCTACATGGAAGGCGGACACTAACAGGCGTTTCACCTTTTCCATAGTTTTGCCTTCTCCTACAGGAAGGCGGACATGAACAGAGCATGTGTTCCACCTTTTTTCACAGCACTCTCTCTCTCTCTCTCTCAAGGTGGTGTGAAGCAGTGGTGCCACATATGTAAGGATCAGCTATATGTACAGTTGTTTTCAATTTACCGGCTAGCCTAATAATTCTTGAGCCATCTCATAAAGAGATAGCGACATTTTGCTGCAGCTGTCAGATTTGAACATTGTATATTTTTGAATAATCTGACTCAATGGTAGAGTCTTTTAGGCACTATGTGTCACGATATTCAATTATACAACAAAAAAATCTACCGAACGCGGTTGCATAAGAAAAAGTGGTGTCGGCTTCCTTTGCAAGCCGGCCAAATATTAAATCCTTTATAGAATTCACTGAAACATAGTCTTCGCAAAAGCAAAAATAAAAATATTAATCTTTGATAATGACGGCATCGCCACATTAACGACCTCCTCTAACCATGTAATCAAACATAACACTATGCAAAAAAAAAGCATATGTCTATAACTTACCATTTCCCGTAAATTTGAGGTCGCTCATTTCGAATCCGGAAACAGTTTTGAATCGATTATTTGCGATCATTTCAACACTAATTTGACCAAAATCGGTAGCGAAATGACGAAGTTACTAGGGAATTTCGAACCAATGCCACAATCGACAATTTTCTTGAATTTCGTTAAAAAGAACAAAACAAAAACCCAGGAGTAAAAGACACCTTGTCCTGAAAATTTTGGGTTGATTTCTAGACTGGAAATCGTTTTGAATTATCTAGAACAGTTTTCGAAATACCACGTCGCGAAATTTTTAAAATGGTTTTCGGATTCGAAATGTATCAGAAAATGTGTATTTTAGCGATAGGCCTTTTATTGAGGTCAAATTCGTTGCATAGTGTAATCAATTTGGTAACTCCCTAACCTAGAAAAAGATCACCACAGTACCAGAACATGATTACCCTGTACCGTACATTTTAATAGATTTTGTTCAGCGTGTAGTGCTCATTTAACAAGTTAGTTCTTAAAATTCACAACTGGTTAAAGCCATGTTAGCAATTAGGATCTCAAAGCAACTGATTTTGGGCACCAAAATCGAGCTTAACTCAAACTAGCCGTTCCATAAAGAAGCTAGCTTTTAAAGTTAAATCAAGCTTACAATGACTTATAATGGGATACAATTAAGAATTCTGGGACTAAATTAGTCCATTTGTTGGAATTTATTGATTGGAATTGATTGAATTACAGAATAATTGGTTTTTTTTTTGGGTGTTGGAGTTTGTCGATATCAATGATATGGGAAAGAAGATCGTACTCTTCTGATATGTTGACCAAATTTTGGTGGGGCAGAGAAGAAAAACTCGAAAGGTCATCCCAAAACTTCCGCATCACTGTAGTAACATGTATGTCGGATATTATATGGTTATAGAGTGACTTTAATGGTGTAAGCCATGAAAAAGGTTGTCAGATAAAAGATTATGCCATAAACTTCAACTGTGTAGGGATAATGCGCCTTTTTTGGTCAGTTAGAAGCTCCTAACTCTTGATCCCCGGTTTTCATACGGACAGTCATTACGTCACGGTTCGTCACCAGTTATTTACATTATACAAATCCCACACACAGTGCGTTCTCTCAAATATTACCTTGACGCAACATATTTGTGACTAGTTCAAGCTTCCAGATATTCTTTAAAGTCGTGCTTGTTAGGTTTAACCACTTTCCAGCTGATAAGTTGTTGGCTCTTTTTAGCCGTGGGCGTTACTATCAAGTTTTTTTTTTGCCAAGACCAACTGTATTTTGGCAAACTCGTTTGGCACTTTCTATTAAGTACTGTGGGGCGCATGCAGCATTTTAACTTCCGCATTTTACAGCTTACACTCACACAGGCTCAAATGCCATTGCCTACCTCAAGAGTTGCAAAGGTTCTTTGACTCAAATCGAGTCAACTCTCTAGCGCCCGCGCTTTTCTATCTTTGGCTCTCCCGCTCGTAGAAGAAGCTGGCTGCAATATGTAACGGTTTTGCACTGTGCAAGTTTTGCCGCTCTCTGACACACACACACACACACACACACACACACACACACACACACACATAGATTTCCTTTGCTGTGTGTGTGAAATTGATCTTGAGTGAGTGCGCAGTGCACTTGAAGCATTAGCCAACGCCGCCAACAACAAACATTATTGGCGCTGCTTGCTGCCGCGGTCGCTGCCGCTGCCGCTGCCCACGGCAATAGAAATTGAAAATAGCAACCAGGAACAGAACAGCGACTCTGAGAAGTGCAAGAAGAACAGAATGAAGAAGAAGCACAAACAACAAGCAGCAAAATGCAGCGCCAGCGAGAGTGCAGGCCTAGTGCGTGTGGTTGTTGTTGTTGTGGCTTGCAGATTAGAAAGATAGAAAAGCAACAAAAACAACAACAACAACAGGCACAGAAGAGCTCGAGCACATTGACTCTCGCTCGTTGGGTGTGCGCTGCCATCGACGTCGACGTTGACGTTGGCGTCGCAGCTGTTGTTATTGCTCTGCTGCTGCTGCTGTCGTCCAGTGAGTCAGCTAGCGCACAACGGCAACAACACATAGTTTTTCCTACTCCATGCACATTCTATTTTCCTACTCTTTCCACACACACACACACACACACACACACACACACACACACACATTGGCAATTCTTATTCTTGTTCTTTTCTTGTGCTACTCCATCGTCGTCAGAATTGCCGCTAAGGTTCTGCAGTTTGGTTTGAATTTCTGGTTCGCATTTGAAGCGCTGCAAACTTGGCGCTTGGATCTTGTCTCGTTCTGTACGCGCGATCGCACACATTTTCCTGCCGCTTTTCCGCGTTATCGTGCCTTTGATAGCGTCTGCTCATTGTCATCGTTTGCTAACATGTATTAAACGGAAAAGAACAACAAAAATATAACATTCGCGCGTTTTTCGTCCGTGACCCGTCGATTTTTAATCTAACTAATTAGTGTCCTGCTGTGTGAAAAGTGTGCATACAAAATTTTCCTGCCGCTGTGTACATTTTCATTTTGCAATAGTTTGAGCTGTGCGCAGAAGGAAACAAACACGGAAGTGAATTGCAAATTATGCATAATGTGTGCAAATTCCTTTTTAGTTCCAACGAAAATCTAATTAAATTGGAATTTTAAGTGCAATATCTTGAATTAACTGTGGATTTAATACTCTCCGCAAACAGTTAGAAGAAAGTCATTGCATAGTTATTATGCATTATAATTATTAGAAGGAAAGTTTGTTTGTGTGGTTATTGTGGTTATTCTACGATAACGCTCTGTACTTGTTATCGATTTCAAAAATCGAAAAAGCTAGAAAGCTTACAGCTAATATAAAAGTTGATTTTGCTTTTGTGAGAGAATAGAGTAGACTAAATTCATACTAATTAATACCATATTCTTAGAAAAACTGCTAATATTATAGAAAAACAAGAATATGGCTTCGAAAAAGCTTGAACCTGTTAGTCACCCTGTGGCTGCGAATTCTTCTTCAAGTAGCTTGTAGAATTCAGCTTAGTCGCTTCTCTCGCTCATATGAGTCTGTTTACCGGCGATCTTCTCTATATAGGAAATCTAAATATACTAAACATTTTTGTAAGATACGGAAGAGCCGATAGCGAGTTATGCTTATCTTATTGTAGTCCCTTCAATTGTTAACAAATATATAAAATTTGAAGATTCTTCAATATCTGGCGTAGTAATTTGTGATCTAGTGAGTTTTCATAGTTTTGAAGGTAAAGGTTTTTACACTCAGTAAGGCCTTAATACTTACTAACTTATTAAGGCCACTTATGTATATAAGAAGTTTATGTTTCCGCTTTTAGTTGTTTAATGCAATGATATTTCTAGTAGAGCTGCAAAACTATCCATAGCAAGTTAGGAAAGTAGAAAGGAAAGAAACACCGATAGTACTATCGATAGTATCGAAATCAAATGACGCCACAATCGTTAGCTTTGCAGTTCTAATCTCTACACGGCTTTGCATAAATTTTGTTTTGCTATTTGTATAAAAATCTGAAGATAGAAAGCTTTCCGCCTTCAAAAAGGTTTAAATTGTTATTTCAGAAATAAGGGATGCATTTGTATAAGTTTTTATCCATTAACAACAAGTATTGATATAACGTGTGTTGCGTACTTTTTCCAATGATAACGGAGTTCTCAATATAGATAGACAGTGAAAAACCCAATGAAATAGGCAAAACAAATTGCAAAGCCAACAGAAACTAGGCACTAGGATTATCGGCCAAAATAAGGAACAGACATTCCTAAAGGCGTATTTTACTTCTTTCTTAAATTTAGATTAAATAAAAATGAAAAACTTAACTTATCCCACTTTGGAAACCGATTTCCTTGATTTCGAGAACAATATTCTTAAATTCTTTAGGCTTACGATATTTTTACCGAGATGATAAAAAGCAAGTTGATCGAAAATGTATGTCAACATATATATATTTTGATATCCCATAAGACATCGGTAGAAGGTTAACACATAAACTTATTGGATTCATAACGTATTAACAGTTTTTTTTCTTTTTGAGTATAAAAACAGACACGAAATAGCTTTAAATATAGTTTATTATCTGGTATTATTAAGAAAAATCTCAAAAGGATCATGTAAGATGACGTTAACTAAACGCCAAAAAGTGGAAAGCTTTAATGTATGAAGGCTTCGAAGACACTTGAAGTAATAGTAGATAAATAGACTCAAAGTTAGGGAACTGGTTGTTGCACAAACTGTACTTACAAAAGGTAGGGTCTACAGCAAAGTGACAATTCTCAAGCCCAGTTCAATACCTTTCGAACGACTCAGAATTACAGAGCCATAATAAAATTAAACTTGGGAAGCTGGTTCGTGGTTATGGCTTCCAAAGGCCTATCAGCGGATAAGGGGAAAGAGCTGTTGCCTCTAGCTATAACTAATCCTTGTGTTTCCGAAAAGTGCAAATCTCAAAAACGTTGCAAGTACTAATTGATGATTTATGTACGTATTGATCGTGAAATTCGCTGTCGGCTTCCTTTGTATTACAATCATTAAGGAAACTAAATAAAAAGTGACACAAACTGAAGGCATAAATATATTTAAGTTATAAAACCAACGAGTAGGTAATCAATATAGCTCAAGAAACCGAGGTAATAACAATCGTATCTAAATGTTAGCAAGTAAATGCCGCCCCTAAAAGCAGCTTTTAACAATCCGAAAAGGTTAATAAAAGAAAAACTAAAAAGTGCCGAATAAAATACGACACAACTTAAAGAAAAGCCCATTAATAAGCATAATAAGGAAGTAGGAAATAAAAGATTGGAAAAATGCTGGCAACGCTTGATGTTTTGTTGTTGCCAATAATGGATGATGATGCCAATGAAGAGACGACGCCGACAACAACATGGATGTGTACAAAATAGAGCTGGAGCAGGCACAGGCACAAATCCGTAAAAATCTGGTAGAGAGTGTTGTTGTTGGTGGCATATGCATAAAGAGCGAGCAGC
The DNA here is from genome assembly GCA_035041775.1 of Chymomyza caudatula. Classification (NCBI taxonomy): domain Eukaryota; kingdom Metazoa; phylum Arthropoda; class Insecta; order Diptera; family Drosophilidae; genus Chymomyza; species Chymomyza caudatula. The sequence continues at coordinate 729,107 of JAWNKW010000137.1, read as the reverse complement.
ACAACAGTAATCACAAGCGAAACCTCAACATTGAGCAGTCAGCCGTTACAGTTGAAGCTGAGCAACAGCAGCAGCAGGAGCAACAGCAGCTGAAGCAGGAAGACGAGGAGGAGCAGGAGCCGGAGCAGGAAGAGGCAAACGAAGACGAGCTGCCTTTGCCAGAGGTCAGCTTTGATGCAAATTCCGATTTCAATTTGCATTTTTTTGATACGCCCGAGGATTCATCAACTCAAGGCGCCTATAGTGAACCCGGCTCACTGGATTCACTGTGTGACGACACAGAGCAGGAATTGGATGATAACTATACAACAACTGCAACAACAACAACAACGTCAACACTAAACAACAATCAGCAGCAGCTGGACGACTGTCTGAGTGCCATTGAAGCGGATCCCTTGCAGTTGCTACACTGTGACGCCTACTACGTCAATAGCAGTCAGCAGCAGCAGCAGCAGCAGCAGCAGCAGCATTTAGCAGCGTCGACGTTGACAGCGACTGCGACAGCATCGGCTAACCAACACTTGAGCTGCGCTGCCTTGAGCAATGGTGGAGGTGCTCTGTACGCCATCAGCAGTGTGCATCAGTTCGGTCCAGCGTCAGCGTGCAGCTCCTCCTCAGGCTCTGCCACCACATCACCGTGCAGCAGCGGCAGTGGCAGTCTCTGTAGCAGCGGACGCGGCTCAGCTACAGTTTCATCCAGCACAGCAGCAGCAGCAGCCGGCACGACATCACACGCTGACCATTTTAACATTGGGGGGCGGACGCACATCAACCACAACGGGCAGCACCAACAACAGCAGCAACAGCAGCTCCTCAACGGTCACGGTCATACATCCTCATCAGCGGTCACTTCTTCGACCAGTGTCAGCAATAACAACGCCGCCTCATCATCATCTTCATCATCATCATCCGCAACGTCTTCAACATCATCATCATCTTCATCAGCAACAGCAGCAGCAGCAACAACAACTGCAACAGCAACATCTTCATTGCATCAGGCGCATGTGAACAAAAGCAAGTCGTCAGGTATGTATCGTATGAGTCTAAAGATTACGACCTGGTCTTCATCTTCATCTTGTTGGCATCTCCGTCGTCATTGTTAGTGTTGGTGTCGGCGTCGTCGTTGTCTCTTCCGTGTTGGCTTATGCCCTTGTGCCCAGTGGTTATATTGACTTTGTTTTGAAGTTTGCAGCCAACAGAGTAAAGGGTTACACGATTCCATGGAACAGCTACTCAGTGCATTCTGTTTTAGCCTTTCCGACTTAAGATTGAAAAAAGATTTTACAGATTTGATTTTTGATCGAAAACGGTTCAATTTGCTTAACTAAACGCTGTTCCGGCTTAGACTATCTGGAATATCCGGATATATGGCATATCTTCAACAACTTTTTCGAGAAATCTGTGGTCTAAGCTTCGTTATAGGATTAAAATAAGCAAAATATACAGTGAAAACAACGATTTCCGAAAGTGAGTTTCTGAGTACTTAGTAAACGAACGAAAATTTTAGGTTTCAAAATGGCCGCATTGAGTATGTGTAGAAAAATGAGCTGTTTCTTTTACCAAGCACTTATCCTTACTTTGTGTAAATTGTGTCCAAAAAATATCATAAGTTTCATTGGTACTGAAATTTGGGATTCCACTATGGAATAAGTAAAAAAGTATGAGAGAGAAAGACCTCTCCAATTTTCCCTTGCTACTTAGTTTCTGCTTGTTCTTTAGATAAACTCCGCAAAAGTTCTTGAAATTCTAACCAAAAACTTCAATTTTAGCTTAATCCATCTGTCTTTACACAATATTTATGCACGCATTTATTTATTATTTGTATACAATGCTCTCGGTTTTTTCTCTCTGTGTACTTTTATAGTCCAGTTGTTGGACGTTTCTTTCAATTTCAACGCACACACATTTTTTCTTAGAAAATTCCGATCATTTTAAGAGTTATCGATAAATGTTTATTCAGCCAGGTGTTCTATGAACGAACATAAACGAATGCAGATAACAATTTTAATGCTGGATTTAGAAACTGAGTCCAAAAATTTGACAGATCCTATTTTCGATTTAGCTCGTGTGACGAACGTTGACCCTTGAGCACTTGTATACATACGCACAACCACCTTATCTGGTTTCTCAATTCTTCACTTGATCATCTGCCGATTTATAGCTTTTCTTTTACGAATTCACATTTGTTACGATCGTTTCGACTGCTAGGGTATTCAACTGCGGTGCCCCAAGGTTAATTTCTCTTCCTAGTTTTTCTTGCTATTGTTGTTTTTGTTGCAGAGTTGTAACTGCCAACGCAGTTGGGAGTTATGTTCAATAAATTTGCATTCGTTGCATAACACTCAACTGCTACAACAACAACAGCCCGAACAACAAAGCTTAACCAATTGAAAGTTGTTGTTGTTGTTTTCAAATTGAGCAGTCGTCGCCGTGGTTGTTGTTGTTGTTGTTGGTGTTATTGGCAATGCAACCGCCGCTTTTCCTTAACATAGCTTAAGTGCCGCCCTGTTTCATAGTCTTTCCTCTTTAAGGCTTTTCTTTTTGCGGAAACTATTAAGCCTGAATGAAAAATGTGAAAATGTATAAAAGCCGCTGGCATTTTTTTCTATTCAGGGTTTTAAAATTGTTTAAATGTTTAATTAGGAAATTGCTTTTCATGTTGAACATGAAAATGCTTTGTTTTTAATCTTGTCAAATGGAATTTACTAGCTAAGGTTTTCATTTGTATAGCACTTTATTAAGATCCGCTTTAAAACTCAAAGCTAATCGTATGGAATTGTTATCGTAATAGGATTAATTTATTTGAGTCTTGCTCTTTGAGAAGTTAGATGACTTTTGGTACTTCTGGTCTAACATTCTATTATACCTTCTACTCTAAACACGATTGTGCTTAAGGATTGGCCCCAACTGCGAAAGACAACCATTCCCAGTGAAGGTTTAACGAAGAAAGCGTGCCTGAAGTGGACTGACTTGTAGCGACATCCTCTATCAGGCCTTAACTTGGTCAGTCAGAAAGAAGAACCAAGCATCCTATGTCTATTGAACAGAATTTCGGACCATTTGCCTTTGGAGAAGCTCAGTTTGCTTTTGATCGGAACGCGCAGAATTATTCCTTTTTTTATGATATTTTTATGAAAAAGTTCCTTTTCGATATGCGATCCTAACTTAATCAGCACTTGGCTTAAAATCATAGAAAAATAAATTTTATAAAAAGGCCTTGAGAAATGATTTGTTTGAAAATTGCGCATATTCATAGAAAGTTGATTATTTCCCACAATAAAAAAATTGTTTTAATATCAAATACAATCCGGCTTGTTCCAGATTTCGAAATGACTGTGAAATCGACCTATCCATTTCGTAATCGAAATTTGGAACATTCATGAATATCAATATAAAAAACAATTCTTGAGCTGTGGTCACACTGTGCAAAATATTTGCAAGAAAATTTAGTTCTTCGTCAAGGAATTTTGCACATAGAAAAGTCAGTTTTTTTTATTACTTCAAATCCATTTTTAATTGACTAAAACGCTACGTATTTAGGTGAAACTTATATTCTGCAAACCGCAAGAATTTTATCTTTCGAATGGTATATGTTTGAACTGAAAGCGTTTCGTTATTTCCAAGTAATCGGTACCACACTGAATTTTTGCTTTGCGTATTTATATATAGATAGATCACTTCATGAGTTCTACGAACTACAATCAGTAGGTGGATTTAATTTGGTTTTTAACTCAATGTAACAAATTTATATATAAAAAACAGCCCCGTAATTTGCAAACAAATGCGTGATGATATTTTGCATAAGACGTCTCCTAAAATAACAAATCCTGATTTACAACTTAGCAATTAAATTCAAAACGATGCATTGATATTAATAAAAACAAAGTAGATTATTTGGTTAATATGAAACGGGCGGCAACGCTAGTAGCACGGTGGATGGAGAACGGAGCGAGCAGAGATCGGAACTCTCTGCTTTTTAAAAAAAGATTGAAATTAAGGGAAAAAAAACATGTTAGCCGACATTATTCATTGTTATTGTGAGCCTCAGAATCTATTAAACTCCTAACTGAGCTTATAGTTCCACTGCCAGTCTTCTTCTCTTTTCCTAATAACACTAGGCCAAATCTGAGGAGTTGATTGCAAATCCGGAAACCGTTTCGAATTTTCAGGCACGGATTCCGAATTATCGCTACTTCGAAAAGTTTGGTATTTCCAAAAGTTGCGAGGTCAAATCTCATATTACTCGGGTACATTACTGCCGATCGATCTGAACTGTAACTTGAATTAATGGTATTTAAGTGTCGGTTCAATATTGCACGGTCAGTTTTGCTCAATCTTGTCTCAATTGTGGATTATGTTACAGTTCAATTTTTTGTTGCTTATCTGGTGTTATCTGAGATGATTCCTACCGCTTCGCATCCAGCCTAGTGATTTTCCGCAAAAGAGGACCATCCTTTTGCTCGCCAGGGCATTACACTCAACTTGTGGGTGCAGCTTACTCAAGTGTCCTTTTAGCGTGCAGTGTCCAGTAAGCTGACCAGTTAGAATTCTAACGGATAACCTATTTGAGTTAAAGCAGCGAAGGAATAGTTGGCCCTATCCAACTGGTGATCTTATTTGGAGTTCTTAAACATTTCCCTTCTCTTAGCAGAGCATCACAGAATGGCGCAGGCCCTATCAAAAGATTTGTAGCAACGTTTGTTGTAAGAGCTTCTTTTGTGGTATGACAAATTCTAGTATGACTCGGAATTCACAAACTATCATAGAGTTTATTCCAATTGATTCTCAAATTAAGAGAGTGTTAAATTCCGAAAACCAGATACCAGATATGATAAGAAAAACGTCCCTGAAACCGAGATCAACATAAAATGTTGAATTCAGATAACAGCTAATTGGTAATAAAAGGTAATTTTATAACAAATTAGATTTGAATATCTACAATAAATATTTAACAATATTTTATTGTCTTTGTCGTGATATATTCGTTTAGGAAACTCGCCAGTATGTTAATATTTTGTCTTGATATAATGACTGAACCACATATGGTGGCATATTTGGATCGAAATTTTTGTTGGCTAGTGTTATTTGCATAGTCGAACCGAAAAGTTTTAAACAACATTATTGTCTTCCTTTCTAAAACGGCTTTACTCCATAAAACTAAGATCTATGATGATCTTTACGTTTTCTCTAAAGCAAGCAGAACTCTTTTATAGCAACTCTATAAAAATTTTGTACTCTAATTTTTTTAAATTGCAGTGTAATGTAATAATGTTTGTTGTGTTGAGAGATTAAGTGGCACAGTAACCAAACCGTTAAAAAGAACTCTTCTGTTGCATTTTTGTGTCATAAAAATGCGTCTTTAATTAGTCTTTAACATTGGAATTGTTTTCTTTTGGCTAATTGGCAACATGTTGCCAATTTTGTTGTTGTGGCACAAGCAAACACAGCAACAACAATAATAGTTGTAGTTATAGCAACAGAATTAAGATTTAATTGCCGCAATTATAGCAACATTCAGTTGAATGCAAATTGTAATTGCAACCAAATTAAATGCCATTCAAAGCAAAAGCTGATAGGCTTCACTTCTCTTTGATTTTAATGCACTGGCAGAGAGTGCATAAAAAACTGGTGTACATTTCATCGAATGAATTTAACGGCTTTTTTCTGTGTCTTATAAGCATGAGTACGTTCACGGAAATTCGACTTTAAAAGCATAAATTTATTTCAAATACTCTCCATAACTATGGAAAAAACTTGTGCCGACTCCCGGCAGTAGTCAAAATGCATGCTCTTCTTTTCACTCTCACTGCTAATACGGCCATCATAAAAACCAACGTGCAACTTTTTCGCTCTTCGGTGGACGCTGCTGACACAGCATTCACAAGTGTAATAACATCCAAGCGTAACATCAGAGCGGGTCAGCCTTACTATTGCCGCCAATCCAATAGCACGATTGCTCACTTTTCCAACAGTATCGTGTTCACTTTTGCTCCCAGGCACAAACTTGTTTTTGCTTTGCGCTGGCAAGTAGATTGCCTTGTGTGTGTGTGTAGATCTAAGACGATTTTGAAGGACTTCTAAAAACAATTTCATAGCTTCGCTGGATCCACTTCTTCTTCTAAACTGGCCATAAAACACTAATGTAACAGTCCTCCAGGTGCCTCTGCTTTGCACACGCCTTCTCCAATCGGTGATACCAAAGGTAGCTAGTGCACGCTCTACCTGGTCCTTTCATTTCCTTTATGCACCTTCGCCGCCTCCCTTCAACAGCCGCAATGAACCGCTTTTGAGTAGTAGCTAGCCGGCGGAGCCGCTGGATATAATCATATCGTCGTAGAGGTATTTTCAAGGGTATTTTCATCGCGCCTTAGAGCAAAACAGGAAGGATGAGCGTTTTCTACAGTGTTAGTTTTGTCTGGCGTGAGTGGTCTCTGCTACTCATTAGACAACTGAGGCCAAAGTTACATCTATTGGAAATATTGATTCTCCGCTCGATTCTCCGCTTGATCTCCATGCTGACAACGTTCTTCAATGTAATCGTATTGCCAAGTTAGACGAAATCCATTACAACATCAAAATTATAGTTTTCAACATCAATCTGAGAGTCCAACCGCGGCGAAGAATCGAAGTACACATAACTTTGTCTTGCTCTCATTTACAAAGAGACCTACCCGGGCAGGTTCTCTTTCAATAGCCGCCCAGGCACCGGTAACCGCTTATTGCGACCAATGATATCGATATCATCTGCGTAGGCGTGCAGCTGGACACTCTTATATTTCCTTACTGTAAGAATCGTATTACATAGGTTAAGACGGCTTCCAGTTTGGGTCTATGTACAGACGGTTTTGAGATACTATCCTGAATGTGATTGCCAAGCTACTTGACGTCTACAGAGAAGTCTGCAGATAGCTGGACATGAGCAGAAGAAGTGCTAACTGTTTTCTCCTTTTCTTCGTGTCCGCAGCAGCTGCAAAAGTTCACGATAAGGCGTTAAAAGCCTAGCTGCATGGACACGTACAGTGGTCCAAATGCGCAATCTAACTCCAGAAAAGTCAATTTTTAAAATGTCTCATTTAAGGGTGCGCCAGAAATCTCTTTCAACCGAATTGCAATCCAACAGCAATTTTTCGGTGTGCCAAATATCTTTCCAAACGGTTTTCGGTTCATAATCAATCCGGTGAAGTGCTAGAAATACCTAAGAGAGCATTGAAAATAAATAAAGATTTTGACTGAATTATTTTTCAAAAGATGCCAAATGATATTTATTCCAAAACCGTCTAGATATTTCTGATACCCCCCTGTAATTGATTACTTATACAATTTTAAGTTTCAAGTATGTAGTTTTAAAAAGGGATTCCGGTACAAATTCTTGTGAGAAGTCTCATAGTATTCTACTAGACGCTCATTCCCCAGGCTGCACAATCTACCAGCCTTCCCCTACTCTTAAGGCATAACGTCCCTAGACGCTATCTAAGTAAAAGAAACATAAACTAGGCGAAACCCTATAAGTCTTCCGGATCCGACAATGTCATAGCACCCCAAAAGGCTGGCTCAATAGCCATAAATTAGCAAGGAATCATGTTCAATGAAATATTCAAACTGGGCCAGATTTCAGAAATATGATTACGGTTAAACAATATTTTTATTCCTAAGGCAGGTAAAGCTATTCCCACAATACTTAAGGACTTCAAGCCTTTAACGCCTTTAACAATATTGTCGCCGATCCAATACTGAAGCTCCAACAGATTGTTGAAGCTAATCAATCAATTGCCTTAAAGTAGGGTAGTTGCCTAAAACTATGTATAGTATGGCAGTAGAGGTAGCCCTCATGTAGGTATACTATGCCCCCTTCTATTGAAAAAAGTTGTAAATAATCTACTATGCTACTCTCTGCGACCTGATGGCAGCAAAAAGCGGCTTGAGCGCATATCAGAAGAATACAGATTTTGTTCTTTCCTCAAAGAGCGTGCAGCTGAACTATGCATCACCTGCGTACAACTCCAGCCCTCGATGTCATACTCAGCATTTCTTCCCTGACTCTTACATGAAAGGAAAAAAGCCAAACAACTGAGAGATTCGAACAGCTGGATAGAATCCAAATTTGGTCAATTCACTATAGCAGCCAAACGCGCTTTTGTTCCTATTAGACAACTGTGTGCCAGTAGCACTCCTTTGAATACCCTTATTACGGACAGGAATGAATGGTACGTTGGCCTTTCAGCACAAAGATTGGGCTTTTATTTTCGGAGCTATTCATTTCCTTACGCTAAATCGGGCCTTTCAATCAATGTGCAGTGTCCGGCAATACGGCAGTACATGTCTCTCGGTTACGGGAACAGAGCGCCTTCTTGCGATTTTGGCTTTTTTAAATCGGGTTTCTGTGGCTCGATATGGCTTATAACTATAAGTCGAGCCATCCATGTAGAAATCTGCAACAGCCTGTAACTAATAGTGAGCTTTATATCGTATGAATTCATATAATATGAGCAAAAATAACGAATTTCCCTTTCTTTATACGTCACCAACGGTTGGCATATATTAAAGGGCAATTTTCAAACTCGTTTCATTTTACTTTAGACAACAAATTTGATGTTCTAAGAAAAAGCCACAACAACTGAACACATTTAAATTGCTCTTTCAAGCGACAAATGAACAACAATAACAACAATTAACGTAGGCTGCATAATCGCAACAACAATAACAAAGAATAGAAGTCATTCTGGCTTTCCGTCAGTCATTGCATTTTATCAAGAAAAAAAAAGGAAAAATTGCAAACAAAACAGCTGCAAAAAGCGATAGAAATATGACTTGGGTCTGGACTGTCTTCAAAATGCGGAAATGCCAGGCAGCAATAGCCCTTCAGTGTGTCCCCTCCCCAAAGCGATTTCGAAGCGCCAACAAGCTCCCCCTAAGACTCAGACAACAACAATGGCAACCAAATTGTCAACTTTCAGTTGCTGTCAAGTGATTTGCATTTGAAGGCGGCGTGAAAATGAAAAACCAGGCAGTCAGGCACTTGAATTTCCGCAACGACATTTTCCAGACGCAAAAACAACAACAGCAGCGACAACAACGACAACTGCAATTGCAATTGGCATTTGTCTTGATGGTGAAAATTTTCAATTTTCAATTTCACAAACGCGTAACGCCACACACACAGACACACACACACACATGCAATGCTATAGCATTTCCTTGTGGAGTGTTGTTGGTTTTTATTAACGTTTTTGTTGCAGTTGCAGTTGCAGTTGGAGTTGGAGTTGTTGTTGTTGTTGTTGGTTAGGCTTTGTGTGTGCCGTGATGCGTGCAAGTTGCACATTAATTTCATTTCACTTGACTAGGTGTGGCAACGCCAATTGCCACAACAACAACAACAACAGCAGTTCAAACTCTTTGCTTAGTTCATTTGCCTTTTTAGTTCGTTTTTCGCATTAGAAATAAACATTAAACACAAAGCAACAAAAACCCAACTAAAGCAACAACAACAACAGCAACAAACCTAAAGGAAAATTGAAATGAAATGGCCAAAGTGGCAAGAAGCAGCAGCACAAGCGCGGCGTCGATTTGCATTGCAAATTTTTCGGCATTAATACATAGTACAAAAAAAAACAACAACAAACAAACAAAATGAAAAGGCCCCACTGTGCGGTCGCCTATTGCTCTTGCTGCTGCTGTTGTTGCAATTTTCCGACGCAAGCAACAACAACAATGCTTAGCTTTTGCACGCTGCAGCTTTGTTTGTTTTATGGCGCGTCGTCGCACAGTGGCTCCAACTGACTTCTTTTTCGGCGAAAATCATAACTTTTGAGGAAGTAAAGAGAAGTGCTGAAGCTTCTGCGATACACCGCGATAAATTAACTGTGTATAGAGGGAGCTTCAAAAAACGGTAGTAAAGTTCGATATTATATACTGCAAATGTCTTATCCTTGCATGTCATTGAAAAATTCCATGTTCTAAATTGTGCTTATTTTCGGCGAAAGTTTGTCTAACTGACGAACGTGTGTACACTAAGATCGAAATAGACTGTAAACAGATTTTCAAAATTTCAACGATTTATTAAGCAATAAGCACATTTTATAGGTCTAAGGATAAGGTGCTTTTGGTGCATATAATATCGAACTTTACTACCGTTTTTTGAAGCTCCTTCTCTTCACAGCAATGCATCGCAGAAGCTAAAGGAATAATCTGTTATATGCATTTTAAATTTTTCAAATATCTTTACTTGCTCAAAAGTTATGATTTTCGCCGAAAAAGAAGTCAGTTGGATCCACTGTGCGTCGTGCCTGACTTGAACGTCGACTGCGCTGTCGCTGTCGTAGACGCCGCCGCCGCCACCGCCGCCGTCGCTGCTGCTGCCGCTGTTCCTTGTTGTAGGTGGTGCGTTGGCGTATACGTGATTTTTTATTTCTTTCTTTTTTTTGGGATTTTTTTTTTTTATTTCTTATCGCTCATCAAGCGGCCGCTGACGTCGAAGTGCAATGCACTTTTAAGTTTTGCTATTGCATTTGATGGTCTTTAATGCATAGTTGTTGTTGTTCTTGAAACTTTTCTTTGTTAAGGGAAAACATTTTCTATGGCAATTCTAATGGCAGCTGGAACTTTTAGTTATAGAGTACACGCAGCTGATAGATTTTGATGTGAATGAATTTAGTAATTAAGCGAGTTAAAAGCTGCTGTTGTGTAAAAAACCTATTAAAGAGTGAAAAAAATCTAAAGCCATCCCGTTCGTGCTCACTAGCAGTTTGGACAAATTTCGTTCTGATCCGCAAATTTCTGCTTGGTAATCCTCTTTTACCCCTATAATAGTGTTAACCATCCTCCATGGTATCAGTCTTCATTCTATTGCATATAAGGGCCTACGTAGCGTATTGTGTGATTGGACCTTATCAATGTCGCTTTAGGCCTAGTAAATCCACCATAGACTAGATGTTCACACTACGCTATGTCCTGGAAAAGACACACAAATACGTAATCGACAGCCACCATCTCTTTGTCGTTTATAAAGCAGCATTTGATAGCCCGTTGAGGGATTACGTATAGGCTGCCCTGTCTGAGTTTGGAATACCTGCACAGTTGGTGCGACTGTGCAGAATGACGTTGAGCAACACACGCAGCTCCGTCAAGATAGGAAGGAGCTTCTACAAGCCTTTTGATACCAAGTAAGGCTTCAGACAAAGTGATGGCCTCTCTTGCAGAGCCTGTTGCGAAAGGCCACAGTAAATAGGTACGGGACCATGTTTTATAAGAGTGTCCAGTTGCTTGCATACGCAGATGAGATCGATTTTGTTTATCGTACGAAGCGGGCAGTTACTGCTGCCTTTGCGACTATTGAAAGAGAATCTGCCATGTTGGGTTTCGTTGTTAATGAGACAGAGACGAAATATATGCTTGATTCCATTAGAGATACAATCTATACACTTGAGGTTGCCAACGATTTCGTCTATCTTGGCAACACCGTCACGATGAAAAACGATGTCAGCACGGAAATCAAGCGGAGAATCACTCTTGCCAATAGATCTCTCGTCAGACTAACACTCTATACTCATCTTTTCCGTCTCATGTCTTTGAGCGGAAAGTACTGGATTGAGGAACTCTATGACCGCTGGCTAAGTCATGTTGTGCGTATGGATGAAGAAGTAGTTTTAACGATTCATAGGTTTGCAGATACTGGGCAATCCATATTAAGAGGAACTTATTTATAGTTTTCAATGTGCTGTTATGGTCGGTCAAGAATACATTTAATTGTAAGCAATAATCTTGGAGGTTGCAAGTAAAACACACTTTTGGCAACGAAAGCGTTTACTTTTGCTCAGGGATTATTTCTCTCATTTTTACAAATTATGGTCAATTGCTAGAAAAGTCTGGCTTAACTTTTATTTATCTCAACTCTTGAAAAACTTGTATCTCCTTATGTTGTTGTTCCTTTTTGTTTTATTTTTTTTCTTCTAATAGTGCCAGAGTTGTCTTTGGTGCGAGCACTTAAAACGAAGAGTCGATGGTTTCTGAATCGGCATGTCATAACAAATTTGTTTTACCACTACGTCCAAGTTTTCTAAAATTTCTACTGCTGTGACGATCAGAATTCAAAATTTCTCCTTCTTAATCATGTCTTTGGATCAAGGATCGGCAAAGTGAGCAGAGAAGTTACCATTGTTAAAAGCAAAAATTTTCTTATACATGCATGTAACTAGTTGACAACTTTTCTCTACTAAAAGACCAACTCTGTCATTTTACCAAATCAAACAATACTCTTATGCCCCATCAAACCCTCTCATGGAGGAGACAGCAAACCTCAATGTACAGGTTGAATATGTGTTCATTCTATTTTTTTCTGCCGTCAATCTCTTCTTAAATCTCGCTTATTTCAAGCTTAGGCACTCGCCATCTTGTATATATCGACCAATGTTAAATACTCTACGCTGAGGGTGGGAAGTTTATAAATGATTCGATAGTCAAAAAATGGCGCAAATCTCTGAACGAGATTGCACAATAGCTCGTCATAGACCTCAATACGATTCCAAGGCCCAGCAGCATTCAGGACAATGACTGCTTTGTTAACAAGGAACTAAACCCAGAAATATAGCGATCCAACCTATTAGAATCTAATGCTTAGTACATTTCTTAGCAATCAATACATTTTCTTTTACTTCGAAAAATGACACTTGATTACAATCATTCTTCGGAACCCAACGCCAAACCTATGTATACTGCACACATCATAATTCACTGTACATATTTGTTCCCTTTGACAGTTGCTTGTAAGTGAAGTCGTTGTTGTAGTTGGTCAAACAGACAACAATAGCAACAAAAATTTGATGCAGTCGGGACGGTGCCCGACAGTGGGATACCCTGAAAATCGAATTACATGCAAATTTTTGTATCGATACGTTGAAGGATATGGGCGTAAGATCGGTTACTGTGCCACGGGGTAGGGGTAGGGAGGGATGGTGCGGAAAAAGGTCAAAATTGTTAACGTACCACATTTGGTTAACATAAATGTTAACTTTAACATTTCTGTAAAAAGTGAAATTCTAAAATTGGCACATTATTAGCTATATCTTCTAAAGTTCTTACCCGAACTGAATCATTTTTACACTACACATGCACAGTAATAGTGTGCATAACTATACCAAATTTCAATTGGCTAAAACCGCGAAATTTGGCACGGGGGAAGGGGGTCGACATAATTCGACAAACTCGTATTTTTCCCGTCATATGCGCATCTTTTGGTAAACAAATTTTTGATCTAGCTCTTATAGTCTCACGCGGACATACGGACATGTCTATATCGACTCGACTATTGCTGCTGACCATTTTTGTCCATGAAACATATAGTCTGCCACGCCTCCTTCTGTCTGTTACATACATTGCACAAATCTATAATACCCTTTTATACTTTGTGTACAGGGTATAAAAACTTACAAAGATTTAGAGCAAAAGATAGCCATAGAGTATAAAGCAAACTAATTAGGGAAATTGCACAAAATCGAATGTGTTCAAATTTGCAGCTGCTGCCACGGTGCGTATGCGCAATGTGCAAACAAAGTCATCAAAGTTGCATAAGCAATCGAAATGTGTATGAAAATGTGTATGGGAAAGTAAGCAGGAAGTGCCACTCTATAAACTTATATACTAACTAGCTGCCACTCTCTTCCTCTTTATAGAGCAACAATCGCAACATCAGCAGCAGCAGCAACAACAACAACAACAGCAACTGCATTCACACTCACAGCAACAACAACAGGCACAGCCGCCTTTTGGCCTAGCTGACTCCAGCAACAACAACAACAACAACAGCAGCAACACCAACAGCAACGGCAGCAACAACAACAACAACAACTCAAACGGAGTCTCCTCGAAATCGTTTGTGCCGTGTAAAGTTTGCGGCGACAAGGCATCGGGTTATCATTATGGTGTAACCTCTTGCGAGGGTTGCAAGGTAAGTTTGCCTTTTCTGGCCAGCTGCTCACACGATAATGCTGTCTCTCTCTCTCTCTATCGCTATCTCTCTCTGACAGGGTTTCTTTCGACGCAGCATACAAAAACAAATCGAATACCGTTGCCTGAGAGACGGCAAGTGTTTGGTAATCCGATTGAATCGCAATCGCTGTCAATATTGTCGCTTCAAGAAATGTCTTTCGGCTGGCATGAGCCGCGACTGTGAGTACCATATTTTTTCACTCTTTTTCCAACTCTTTAGCTATTTTTTTGTTTTTCTTGGTTTTTCCTCTTTTGCTCAAGTGTCTTAACAAGCGCGCATTGCAAATTGTTGCATAAAAGGCAAAAGTGAGCTAAAGTGAATGGCAAAAGCTGCACCTAATTGTGGCATAGACGAGAGTATATATGTAGTTTATATTATAGTATATACGCCGTTGCGGTCTTTTGCCAGTTGATAACTTTATTATATAGCTGCAGTTTGTAGATCGTAGATTATGTCATTTGGTTGTCAAGCACTGAAACTGTTAACGGCTGGTAACTAAGTGCTAAATAAAAAGGAACTCGAGTTGCTTTATTCCTAAAAGAATTGACAGCAAAAAAAAAAAGATTACGTTTTTAGTAGTTGCAAAGTGCAGAGAGGTTACTGCAAGTAACCTTTTCAGAAACTTGCTGCTTATGGGATTTCGACTAATCAATATTTTCAGCAACAAAAAGCGTTCGCTGTGATCGAGAGATTGTACAAATGCCAAAATCTCTCTCGCTCTCTCGAATATAAATTGAACAAGGGGCTGCGTTACCTGCCCGCTTGGTTCTTAGCCATCACCAAAGCACCAAAAGAAAAGCTACTATTGGAAAATCTCGAATATACAATTCGCTGTACCTTTAACAGTGCATTTGTATTTTCGATTATAAATACAGTGAACAACTTTCGAGTATCGAGAAAAGTTGGCGTTAAGATACCGTAGATAATAATATATATATACTGAATATATTCGAAATTTGTATTAGATTTATGTAAACTAGGGGGCACCGACCCCTGCTCGTTCTGCTCGCCAACCCCCTTGGCCCTCTCGAGGTGAAGCATATTCTTCTTCGCGTTCCCCTTCCTCATTTTATTCTTTTTCATCTTCCTTTTCTTCTTTCTCATCCTATTTTTCTTCCTCTTAATGTTCCTTATCCTCATTTCAAGAGCTATAAGATAACACAAACAGTTCTACGTTTCACTCAGCCCCCTTGTCTTCAACTTCTTCTTCCCGTTCTTCCTTTTCCCTTTTTTCTACTTCAAGCGCTACCTCCATCTTTATCCTCAGTTCGAGAGCTATAAAATGAGACAAACCGATTTACGTTTCACACCGCCCCTTTCTCGTTTCGTTCACATCCTTCTTGCCCATCTGTAGGTAGATCGTATTCCAATCCTTTCCTCTTGATCTTCCACTTCCAGTTCCCCTTCCGTTTCCCCTTCCCTTTCCTATTAGAAGAGGTTGCCAGACTTTATGCACAGTTTTGGGAAAAAATAATATTTTGTGTCATTTTTAGTAGTTCTACGATTTTTTGTCCACCTAAATAAGAATTCTTTTTGATAATTTATCAAAATATTGACATGAATCGACAAATCTGCACTTCCTATGGAAATTCCCTAGACAATGATATAAGTTTCACTCATATTTCTTCTCATATAGTTGGCGAAAAAGTGTGCACAAATTTTTTCTTTGTCTATTTATATTAAAAATGTGCTTTAAAACAAGTTTGGAAATTGACTTTAAATATACCTGCATTTTTCGGGAACTTTACGGAGAATGCAGATTGTTATCTTTCTGTCTTGTTTTGCCGACCGTCGCATCAGTCACCGCTTTGAACGACGCCAAGACAGCAACCAAGTGGTAGTGGTTGGTCAAATGACCCTGGAAGTCAGGTTCACTTAAGCCAGTCACTAGTGGCTCCATCGGCGACTTAGACGCCCTTGTTAGATGGAGGCAGGTTTGGTTACCTTGCTCTGCCCCTTAAGGTTTTATGGTTGAAGACAGTGGGAAACAGCCCAGGCGAATTGAGCTGTTCTAAGAACTTTCTCTTTTCTCAAAGCCTCCCACTGGCGCATACCGATGCCTTTTTAAATGTCGCTGGGGCATACTAGATACTGGTTCTGTATGTATTGCCATTCCGCTGGGACCAGCATCAACATCCGTCATCAAACCCTCAGTTGTATTGTTTGCCGATGATGCAGAGAACTTAGGTTGTGCCTTTTTGTCGTACATCAGCCGAGTACCCCAGCCGGTTCCCTCCGACAGCATTCCGGCACTTTCGCCGTTGCACGCGAGACCACTCTTGCTCGTTGGAGTTATATCCCACGTTCGATACCTCCATTAGATCTGCAGCTGCAGGTGTTGTCTCCTTCAAAAAAAGAACCTGGTTTTCCCGAAGCTCATGTTGCAATGCAGCCACTCGCTGAAGTTCCCCCGTTTAACCTAGCTGCCATGCGCTTGGCACTCGGATTCAAACTTAAGCTGGAGAAAATTAGTCTCCACCCTGGATTCCTGCTGGCAGCCCTTGATCGCTGAATCCTTTCCTCATACAAGATGCCTGCACAACTCGCCTGCATTCTTATGCGGTGCTGAGTTTGAGGATCGGTGGACTTGGAGTACGGCTGCAACTCGAGGAGGAGAACATTTTCCGGATTCGGATTTAGTGAGCATTTCATTGAGTTCAAATTTATTGCCTAATGTTATTGGGTTTCGTTTGCATACCGAGGTGTGTCGGTAAGCTACTTCCATGAGTAGTGGAAGCCACTGTCATCAGGGAATTACTAGCAAGTTTCCCATGCCCTGGATATAAATTACTCACTGGGCGACCTACGAGTTGACTTGGGATGACTAACATCATCGAAAGTATTGAACTTTAAGCGGCAAGACTGTAATCTACCTGTTAGTAGCATGGGACGAGCAGGTGGCAAAGCCCCTAGGCATTTATTATATTTCCTAAGATGTTGAAACTCGAAGCTTGCAGGTTTGCAAACTTACTAAAGCAAATTAAGGACTGTTCTTTGGGGGGTATCAAAGAAACCTCCAGTTTTTAGCCATATTTTTCCGCTGAGCACTACAACTCCCACTATTTGGCGAAAATGGCTTTTAAATGAACGTCTAAACTAGGCACTATAAACAGCTGTTTCTAGCCATGTGTTTCAGGTAGTCGGCCACGCCTTGCAGAAAGCTAATCTAGCCACTTTTTAACCTTATAATGAATGTTAACTATTGAAGTTGTGAAAATTTGTGAAAAATCATTACAAGCGCGGCACGCCTCATATATTTTTATGTACAAACTGTACCTACTTACATACATACAACTATATACTATGTATATGCATTTGTGTGGCTTGCTTAAGAGATCAACTGACAGCCTGACGGACGGTCGGACGGACATACTATATAGTTTGGCTTGCGACTTGCCTGACTTGCTTCAAATTGGTTAAGTTGGTTTTTTTTTGCGTGGGCGTTTTGTGGCTGCAACAAGCGGCAAAAGCCAGCTCACTTATTGCCAATCAAGAGTTGCAAGTTTTTTTGACTCGTTTCGTTTAGCCAACAGAAATTAAGGAAGTGTTTGTTCAACATTAGATACACAAGGCACAAGACACTACACACAAAGACAACGCCAAATGGTCGAAATGTTGCTGCAACTGGCCAAGCTAATAAATGTTGCAAGCCAGCCAACAGACAACGGCAAAAGTGACAACAACAAATGTCTTTTGCCTGTCACACAGCCCTCGAACCGTATGCTCACGCCCCTTGCCCCCTGTACAGGCAACTTGCAACACGCGCACTTCATTTTACTACACTTCACTTGAGCTTATTTTATGCATGGCATTTCGCTGCATTTTTTTTGTTGCTCTTTTTGGGCAATTAATTGTGCAACATAAAATAAATTGCATTTGGCAACCACAGGCAGCAGCAACAACAACAAAAACATGTTGCACTTTCCCATTGCTGTGTCTGTTGTTGCAACATTTGCAGCTCTCATAAAAAACTAATTTCGATTCAATGTCTGCGGTTGTTGTTGTTGTTGTGGGTGGATATTTAGGAAGCAGTTTAAGGCTACATACAACAGTTAACAACAAATTACAGTTTTCGGAGCTGTGGGGTCTGGTAATCTTTCGTTGATATGCTGTAATTAAGGTGCTGGAAAAGCGACCACTTAAATCGCTGAGGCAGACCTGCAGCCCAAATAAGTGCCTAATGTTTGGTTATAAAGCCCAAACGAGACTTTAAAGAAGAAGACTTAAGAATGATCTTAAGCGGAAATGAAGTTTTTCTTAAAGAACATTTGGGGTAAGGGAAAAACTTGAAGATGATAATATAACAGCAGCGAAACGAACTTAACGAGCAGAGAAGTTTGGAAAATCAACGAAGCAGAGTTTTGGGAATAGCCTAGTGTTTAGTTTTTAGAGCTGTGTAATGAAAATTTTACTACTGTTAGATATATTTGATGTGGAGGGAAGAGAGCTCAGTAAAAACTCTCAGTTAGCTGTGCACAATGTTTGACAGAAGAACTATGGTAAAAGATCGAAGGGCCTCCAGATACCTTCTTCGTCAGAAGAGGACAGATCTGCGACCCCTGGTTCACAATACATTTGACCAACACCTGGCCAATATGGGCCTCATTGACGACCCAACCTGCGCAGCCTGTCTTGAGAAAGCCGACTCTACAGAGAACTTTCTGTGTCACTGTCCAGCCTTTGCAAGAATTCGGATGCGCATTTTGGGAAGTGATACACTCAATATGAGCGAGGTGTTTACTCTCCCCTTACATGGTCTTCTCGACTTCCTACGCGAGCCGGGAAGATTGTGACAATAGGGAGCCTGTTAAGGAAGCCTACCCTATCTTCACACCCTCTCTCTTATTTCAACTGTCTTTCTCCCTCCTAACTTCCTCTGTCGGGCATGGCACAATGGGCAATTTCTAATCTAATCGAATTTTAAAAGACGGGAAATAATAAGCTGACAGTTCAGAGCAAAAGCTGATCCAGTGCTTCATTGTAGGCTTTACAACTGCCACGTGAAATAGTGCATAAATATTGAATAGTGAGAAGAGCAGGGGAGCTGCATGGAGATCAAGCGAAGAATCACTCTTACCAATAGATGTTAATTTGGTCTCAGTAAGTAAAACGAGTAGTAAAGACCACTCTCGCCAGCGAAACACATAATCCTGGGTAATGACGCAGTCTGATCCTTGAAGTGTTTGAGCGTAAAGTGCTCAGTAAGAACTTTAACCAACGACTACCGCTTTAGACGGAACGACGAACTCTATGTTCCGCAGGCTTGGGCATGTTGTGCATATGGACGAAGGAAATTCTGCGAGAAAGGTCTTCAATTCGGGTGCTGAAGGATGGCGACGAAGTGGCAGGCAGACTGAGAAACAGAGAGCACGCTAACTACCATTGTTATTACCTATTGGAGACGATCGCGCGAACCGGAGACGCCTGGAGAAGTGCTCTATATCAGGCCGCAACCCTATAATGGGGGATTATGGCAAAAAAGAGTAAGGTTTTTCCCAGATTTTTGGCTTACTTACGCTAAAACAATTTTGCTTATATTTTTGGTGTTGTTATTTTCCTTCTGCCTTTCTGAAAGACAGAAAGTCTGTTTAATTAGAGTTTTGTTTGGAGTGATTCGTGAGATTGTTGCCAATTAATTGCGGCATTTGTGGCATTTACTCAAATGCATTTGCAACTTGTGCACTAAAAGTTTGAGTTGTCTCTCTTTAAGGCAGTGCTTAGCTTATATCTTTTAACTAGGCTTAAAACGATGTCCAAAACATCTGCAGCTGAACATAGTTTTTTAGGTCAGCTGACTGACACGCCTCTCATCTCTCCGCAGTACTCCCTCCTCCATCTGACTGTCATTTGCAACTGGCACGTAATTTTGCTAACGCAAATAAATGCAATTATGTTGTGAGCCTAATGTGTGTGTGTGTGTGTGTGTGTGGGCGTGTCAGTTTAGCTTTTATTTAATTTGCAAGCTTTTGTTGGCAGCAGCCAGAGAAAAACAAAAACAATAACAACAATAAGCCAGCAAACGCGTCAAAGTTTCTGTTGCCTGTCATGACAGCTGCCCGTTTGCCGCTCCTCTGCCTGTAACCCCCTCTACACAACGCCTATGTCAATCTTTTTTATTTGTGTTGTTGGCAACCCCGTTTGTGACTGTTGCAAGCAGATTGCATTTCGGATGTTGCAGCAGCAACAGCAATGCTTTGCATGTCACTGTGTGCGAATGAATTTGGGTCAAACATAAAGCACACACACACACACACACACACACACACACACACACACACACACACACACATGCACACACGCTCGTGTAAACAACAAGCATCATGCCGGCATGCGGCATGCGGCATTTTGTGGCAACAACAAATGCAACACTATAAAAAAATGTTGCTGCTTGCAATTTCTATGAAGTTTTGGTTTGCTTTAGCTTTTTTTTGGTTTACATATTTCGTTCCAAATGCTTAGCTGTGGCTCTTCCGCTTTGACCCAAAATTTAGGTTACATTAATCAAATCTCTCTCATCAGCTTCGAAATATCATAAAGTAACTCATGGCGTATACGTAATGTCCGTTCTTTTAATTCTTCTCCTTTTCCCTTTCCTGAGTATGCTACTAACAGATTATCTTTTCATTTAAATAGACAGATATAGATAGATATATATAGATAGACATAGATAGATATAGATAGATATAGATAGATATAGATAGATATAGATAGATATAGATAGATATAGATAGATATAGATAGATATAGATAGATATAGATAGATATAGATAGATATAGATAGATATAGATAGATATAGATAGATATAGATAGATATAGATAGATATAGATAGATATAGATAGATATAGATAGATATAGATAGATATAGATAGATATAGATAGATATAGATAGATATAGATAGATATAGATAGATATAGATAGATATAGATAGATATAGATAGATATAGATAGATATAGATAGATATAGATAGATATAGATAGATATAGATAGATATAGATAGATATAGATAGATATAGATAGATATAGATAGATATAGATAGATATAGATAGATATAGATAGATATAGATAGATATAGATAGATATAGATAGATATAGATAGATATAGATAGATATAGATAGATATAGATAGATATAGATAGATATAGATAGATATAGATAGATATAGATAGATATAGATAGATATAGATAGATATAGATAGATATAGATAGATATAGATAGATATAGATAGATATAGATAGATATAGATAGATATAGATAAATATAGATAAATATATAGATAGATATAGATAGATATAGATAGATATAGATAGATATAGATAGATATAGATAGATATAGATAGATATAGATAGATATAGATAGATATAGATAGATATAGATAGATATAGATAGATATAGATAGATATAGATAGATATAGATAGATATAGATAGATATAGATAGATATAGATAGATATAGATAGATATAGATAGATATAGATACACAAAACTAAACTGGTAACTCATGACGTATTCATTACATGCCGCATTTCCCAATCTCTTTGCCGGTTCTTTTTCTAGTCGCGCATCATCCTAACTGTCAATCAAATTGACCACAAATCCAAATCTAATTAAAACGCTGGTTCTTCGTTTATTTACTTGTTAAGTTGTTGCCAATCAAACCAAAAAAACAAAAACGAAATACAAAAACCAAACCAAGTCTGTCTTGGGAATGGGAACAGACGACGCCGTGAGGCAAAAACCGCAGTTTGTCCAAGGCGACACAGTTACACAGAATTCTTGTCAGAGAGAATCATGGCGGCAATTTCGGCCGAAAAAATCGCTCATTGCCAGCTTGACGCTCAAATTGTAAACAATTTGAAAGCAAACTATCAAATGTCAAGTCAGTTGTGCAGACAGTCAATCATTCAGTTTGTCCGTCATTCAATCAGTCAGTTTAGTCATCTTGCGTTTTGTTCTAGGGCAGTTCTCTCTTTCTCTCACACACACTCCCTAAATCTGTCTGTCTCTTTCGTCTAAGGTCCAAAATTGAGTGCAAATGAAAATCTATGGCCAATGCGGCGCTGCGCTTGCGCACATTCAACCAGCTACAAAAACAACAACAACAAATACATGAGAAGACTTGTTGTAATTGTGGCGTAAACTGGGTCAGCATGCCACAGAAATACAACAACAACCATAACAACGAAATAATATGACCAGTTAGCTAAGCTACAACGAAGTTTGCATGCTCTTTTTCGGCTTTTTCAAAAAATTTCAAATTAAAAGTGAAGGCATAACCCTCTAGAGATTCCTGGCAGCACCTTATAGAGTCGTTTTTGAAGTGATTTGAACAAAATTTGACAAAATTAAAAAAAAAAAAATCTTTTCGCAAGTTCCAATTTTTCGATATTTCGTATGGAATATAGCAAGTATATGAAATAGAGATTCTAATGATTGATCCTAAACAGAAATCTCTAGATAGGAGAAAGAGAGTGAGGAGTGATGCACAATGTAAGGGAGAATGACCACTGAGGGAGTGTGAGTAATGAGGGAGATCGAGGTGCGAAATGAGTGGAAAGAAAATGAGATGTTATGAGAGATGAAGAGATGTAACCATACCGATGGGTAGAATGGTTAAAGATAAATGATTTAGAAAAGTTGTGTGAGGAGTGGAGATCCATGTGAATTAATGAAATGAGATGATTAGGAGTGAGGGTAAAAGATCTAGAGGGGAGTGGGGTCAGTAATTAGGAAAAAATATCTTAAAATACTGAACATTTTTAATCATAATATACAATCCAATAAATTATAAATATACCAAAACTTTAAATGGGTGTAACTTCTTTGTTTTTCATTTGAATTATACACTTCTATTGCATGAATAGAATGATTTCTTAAGGGATTTCAGTTTAATGTTATCAGGTGGCGTAGAATTCTAAGTTCAAAATTTCGCTGGTAAAACATATCTAAAGATAAATTTTGCTTTCGTTGAGACAACATATCATTTTGGCAAAACGTTTCCCTAAAGAAGGCTTCTTTCATACTTGTATTAGCAGGTTAAAAAGCAAAACCCTTCTTTTTGATTTTGATAGAAAGAGAAAAAACAATATGCAAAATCACCTACTCCTACGAGGTAGCTATGCATGCTACTGTCCCTTCTATAATCATACTGCCTTTCATGCTGCTTTTAAAAATACTAAACCGGAGCCCTTTAAGATTGATTTTTGAAGATTACCTAGTTTCTGTATACCAGTTGGTATCCTTAAATATTTGGATAGAGTGCTTATCAGCTTACGTCGCACCATGGTATAACAATACAAGGTAAGATAATGCGAGACGTCGTATCTTAAATTAAAGAGAGAGTTAGACGCTCAACACAAGAACAAAAGTGCTTATACGTTACACATTCTCACATAGCCTCAAACACGGTACACTTAGTAAGGTATGATAACTCTGCTGAAAATAAATATAAGGTTACTTATGCTTCACTTAAATGCGAGCGTCGATAAAGAAGATTGTGTTCCCGCATGATTTTTTGTGACCTTAACGCGAATATAAGGGTGGGTTTTTGCATCTACAAAAAGATACAATTGTAAGAAAGAAAGATACATTTGTGAAATTTGAATGTTTGCACTCTTATACTAGCGTCACACTACATGCCTTACTTTGCAATCTGATGAAGCAGGGGGAAATGGAAGAGGAAACCCAAAGATTTTCGAAGTTGATCAAGCCCCTTTGCGACCACACAAGAAACGAAAGGAAAACGTCAGAGAAAGAAGTACTTTTGTCCTACTTCGATGTCCCACTGGCTACCAAAGCTCGAAAAAAAACTTAATTAAAATACATCTTAGAGTGGACCAAAATAGAAATGTTTGCTAATCGAGATAATCCGGGCTTGTGGCTAAAAAATATACGGGTCTTTCATTATCCCGTTGGTTTATATTATTGATGTCAAAAGTCTACCGCGGGAAGAGTTGCAATACGTGTACTCATTTCGTATCAAACTTAACATACTCGCTTTAGAAGAGTATTAATTGTGTGGACCGCCCCGCATGTTGTATTATTAAGTGCGAATTGTTTTCTAGCTCACTGTTAATGCTGTTGTTATTGTTGTTTTGTTGTTGGTTTTGCTAAGTCGAATTGCTTTGAAATTTTTGTTAGTCGCGGTTTAAGCCTTCGCTGTCTCTTTTTCGACAATTGTTCTTGTATTGTTTTGGCCAGAGTTGTAATTGTTGTTCTTGTTGTTTTTGGGCACATTAAAGCGCAACGAAACCGTCCATAAAGCAGACTCAATTCGCTTGTTCTGCCATTGAATTTGGCCATTGTTCTGCTTCTTGTTACTGTATATAAATTTATTATTATTTTGCAATAAAAAAATAGGAAGGGCGAAATCATTCTGGGCACACTTTTTTTTATGACTGTTCTTGCGCTTAGAGTGTGTGAGAATGGCCCGTCAAAAAGTTCATTGTGCGGATGTTTTACTGTTTGTTTGTGTTGGCAAACCTTTTTGATGGCCAATTATATGAGCTGTCAAAATGCAAAATAGATTAGGCTAGCGGAAAATTAGTCTGCATGGGAAATCACTTTGAATAAGTTCTGAGTAAGTGTTTTTTTTTAATGGTGTAATATCTAACTGTAGGCATTAAAGACACAAAATTATAGCTTAAAAGTGTTTTCATCATAATAGAACTAATCACATTGAATCGTATACGTTAAAGTGTCTAAGTTTTAAATGACAGACGCAAGTCACGTGGCAAAACGTGACGCTAGGCAATGGAACTCATAAGGATTTGAGTAAACAGCAATAAAAAGATTACATGCAGCTTGAAAAATGTTTATTGAAAAAGTGATTACGGACTGTGAATATTCACGCAAGATCGACATTGCTCTATTGCTGAATTTCGACATTTGTATGATACATATGTTCATGGTAGAATGGTATAAGGTATGATTACTCTTCTTCTTCTAGGAACCACAAATGTTTTGCTTTAAACGAGTTCCATTAACGCATTATACATATGTCCATGGTAGAATATTATAAGGTATGATTACTGTTCTTCTTCTAGGCACCACACATTTTTGTGAGTGAGCCGGCATGAGAGAATTGCGCTGCTGCTTTGTTTACCAGAAAGTTTCCGGAAATTGTAAATAAAACGCAAAATTTTGAATCTTCATCGATTTTTATTTTGTCTCCTTCAAAATATGCCCCTTTTGAAGCTATACACATATGACACCGCTTGTCCAATAATTAAAACATGCCTTCAAGGCGTCGGCCGGGTGACCTTCAGCACCCCCAGCGAATTTTCTTATATGGCCACAATTGTGTCGGCAACTTTAGTTTTGGAAACAAAAAAAAAAAACACTTCGAGCCAAATCCGGCGAATACGGTGCTTTTGGCCTTATAATAATTCATAATTACAGCTCGGTGCGATGATGTTTTTGGAGGAAATTCAGATCTTTCGCCATGCCCAATTTAGCCACCAAAATTGAACGAGCTACTTCACGACTGATGTTTAGCTCACGTACTATCTCTCTAACACTCGTATGACGATTTTCAAACACGATTTCTTTCAATTTTTTAATGTTATCGTCAGTGGTAGATGCCGAAGGAGCTCCGGAACGAGCCATGTCTTCGACAGTCTCCCGACCATCCTTAAAGGCTTTGTACCGGTCGTAGGCGTAACGATCGTAGTATTTTCCAACATTCGCAATGACTTCGCACACGAAATTTGATTAAAAACACTTTAAAAAAAAAAATCTAACAGTTTTTGTTCAAAAAATCGGCTAACTGAACATAAAGATCCACAATATTTAATTAAACAATAACATTCTTTTAAATCCTAAGTAGAATTGTGGTACAGATAGTACTAATGTTAGATCTTCTGAAAAAATATCATATTCTGATGTTTGTGCCACTTTTTTTAGCTAAATTTTTTGCATAAACATTACTTCAAAGTTCGATTGAAGACTTCTGACTGTTTTATTTGCGTTATTTGCTTTCGCCAAGTGTTGCAAAAATTTCGTGTGAAAATCTTAAAAAGTGTTTAAACATTTAATTTTTTATTTTTATGTATCTTGAAATGTGTGTAAACACCATAAACACACACACACATGTGAAGTGTGACGCCGTCTGGCAAAAATATGTATATTTCATTGCTGAAACGCATTTAGTCACATTTTAAATACCCAATTAAAATTAAAATGATCTTTCACGACGACAAATTTTCGGCGATATTTCAAAAAAGTCATTAAAAATGCGTGCATTGGACTTTGTTTATTGTCAGTTTGTCGATTGTTTCAACTTTGTTATAGCGAAAGTGAAAGCAGGGGCTAAGTAAAATATCAGATAAATACTCTCATAGGAAAGTGAAGAAAAGCGTGGAATGCTAAGAATTTCAAAGCGTGGAAATTCGTGAAAATTATAACGTGTTAGACGATCATTCAACTTTGGCGTTGAAAAGAATTTGGCAGAAGAAAAGACTATAAAGAATTTATATGGATGAGTTTGGCGCAAGATCACGCTATAAAGTAATTATATGGCTTTAAGATTTATGCCTGATATTAAGGCTATTAGGGGTAATTCTTAGTTGTGGCTATAAAAATTTGACAAAATTTATGAAGCGGATACATAGGTTTTGCTTTGGCAAAAAGTCGTAAACAAATTTGACAGCATATTTTTTATATGTCTACGATTTTCGGTATATTTCCTGAAAGTTTCGTCAAGATTGAAGCAGAATAAGCTAAGTGTATGCGCTGCCTCTGGAACGCTTGTTTGGATTATCTTGGAGTAGTATTTTGTCACTTTGGTAATCTCTCCTAAATAAAGTTATCGCTTATCATTAGGAGAAGGACTGCAGTTTTTCTTTAGCATCTATATTTGCATATCGATACTTAACAAGAGGAGATGTTCTAGCAAATCTGTATTCATCGTTGAACACTGAAGCAGCACTCAATCTTACGTCATCAGAACTATATTGGAGAAAGAACAACAAAGACAACATTCAAAATATCGAAACGAACTGAGGAACTGTACCCTCAAGACCGTTACCTATCTAACTGGCTTGCAAGACTGAATTTAAACATGAGCGTTGAGACAGCGTTCATCCGGATCCACGAGAACCATATTTGGGGAATTAACCAACCTTTATAACATCCAAAAGAAATATCGTAGATACTGAGGATCGATATCTCGATATATACATTCAAGAAGAAGAGAATTTCGAACAAATCTGTATCTATAGTTGACCACTAAGGCATATCTGATTCTTATGTCATCAGGACTACATTTGAGAAAGCATGAAGACTGAAGTTCCTCAAGACCGATATCGATATTTAGCAAGTCTGAATTCATCCATGAGGCTTATCCAGATGTCGGATGACAAACCACATTTGGGGAAATGCCCAACCTTTCTAAGATCCAAAAAAGCTACCGTAGGTTCTCAGGAGCCATATCTTAATACCTACTTTCCAGAAAAAAAGATTCTTTAACAAATCTGGAATTATCCATGAGCATTGAGGAAGCGCTCATCCAGATGTCATTTGTACCTTTTTCGAATATAGTGCAAGCTTTTAAGAGATCCATAGAAGTACAGAGAAGTACAGGATCGATAAATCGATGGATGAAGTTGGATTTTTCAAATTGCTAACAAGGCGTGATTCAACTATGAATACAGAGGCTGTGTTTAAACTTCAACATTTCAAGAAATATAAAAGTAGCAACCCTTAAAAGAGCCAATTTAACTGCTTCACTTCTTCAGGATCGATATTCAAGAAAATATTTTCGAACAAACTGTGGCAGCGCTCAGGTAATATGACAATGTAACAATACCAATCTTCAAATGTTTCAAACGAACTGTTGTAGTTCTTCAGGACCCTCTGTATGCGATTTCTCGATGGACTTGCTTGGCTTGAGGATGAGACTTCTTTTACTATATAATATTCAGATATCATATATACATGAAGAAGGCTAACGAGTGCATAACAAGAGGTGCACAGGCAACGACTCCCGGCAATTTTTTTCAGTAGATGCGAGATACTCCCAACCCAAGCCTGTCGGTGTTAAAAGCGGATGATAAATTGTGTCCTTAATTTCGGTACTACGGTTTGAGCAGTTTGCAAGGCTGCCCATTGGAGTCGGTCTCCTTCTGTTAGTATCGTGGTTGATACCCAAATCGCGGGTTTTTGAGTTTCAATCGGGTGCTGCTACCCATAAATCAGAAGGGGGAATAGATGCGACTCACGCTTAATCGATGAATAATGTATGCCCAAAACATGCAGCTAAATCGGCAGAGAGGCAAAATCGGCTGATATTCTCGAAGGGGCGTTACCTCTCGTTAGGTTGCCCATTTGACGTATAGGTCTCCCACATCACGTATAGGACTCGTTATCTGTCTTTCTTTAGGATCGTTATCTTAACACCAACTAAAATATTCCATAGAGTAGAGGTAGGGGTAGAGGTAAGGGTAGAGGTAGAGGTAGGGGTAGAAGTAGAGGCAAACTTAAGCTACTTTCTCAAGCTGTGGGCTAAGTTCTATCGTTAAAAGATCTTAATTGATGCACGAATATCAGACTTGTTTCATCTATGTTGCTGTTGTTTCTGTTGTTGTAGTGCTTCTGTTGCGTTTATTGTTGTACCTGCCTCTGAACAGGCTCTGGTATATGTCATGTTGCAACATTGTTGTCTCAGACAACTAATTGCATGTGATAATTTATGCAATCAAGCGCCGTGTTGCTTTGTCGTTGTTCTTAATATGTTGTCGTTGTTGTTGTTGTTGCAGCTGTGTTACGCATGCGCAAGAAGAAGTTGCCAACGGCAGCGACGTCAGCGTCGACGTCGACGACAAACGCGTTGAACAAAGGTGACGACAGAGCTGAGTGCAACGAATTTGCGCACAATTATGTGCCATTACAACAAAGTTGCTTGTTTAAGTTGTTGCTTGTTGCTATTGTTGTTGTTGCCTTTGTCTATTTGTTGTTTAATTAACACTTTGTCGCTTGCAAAATTCACAAGAAGAAACACAAACACACCAAAAACAGTGCAAAACAAACAAAAGTGCCGCAAAACTTCGCACATTTCAAAGAAGTGTGACGCCAAAAATAAGTACAACAACTGCAACAACTACAACAACAATAGGCGAAAAATGCTAAATTCTTCGAATTCATAAAGTTCATTGCAATGCGAATGCAAATGTTGCAATTGTTGCCCAAAAGCCATAAGTAAATTTGGTTTATCTCTTTGTTGTTGCGTGAATAAGCTTATGATTGTTGTTGCCTCATCTTTTTCTTTTTTTTTGCCAATTTGTGCGCCGATTTTTACGGTCAGTGTCTTAAGTTGTTGTTGTGAAATTTGCACGTTTCTGCATCAGTTGCAACTTTGTTGATTGAGTTGTATGTATGTTTGTATGTTTTGTGTTGAGTCAGTGGCCAAGTTCAGTTGCCTGCTTAGTAAATTTCCACATAGCGTATGCGTAATTTGCGCCTACAGTCAAATACTCATACAGAATATTACACATACGCCCCCGAGTGCACAAATATTTACAAAAGTTTGTTAAATGTCATTGCCAGCTTAATGAGCAACCTTGAAATGTTTATAAAAAAAAATCACCGAAAATGTTGACAGCAAGAAATTATAGTACTTTAAATAGAGCCAATTGTTGTAGACGAAATATTATATATATTTTAAAAGCAAAAATGACAAAACCAAACTCTTGGTTCTCTTTCAAATAAATGCATATTTTTGGCAAAAGAATCAGCTAGATTTTTGTTCTGATGTCGCCTTTAGCTTCTATAAGTCTTCTCTTCTTACACCAAGGTATTGGTGTCTTTGGCGTTAATGTTTTCAGCAACGCCGTTTTCAAGGGTTTCTTAGATTTGGGCTCATCCAAAGCAACTCTCGCAAAATGCTTTAACAAATTAATAAATGCGCTTGTGCCTAAAGACCATTCGTCCCGCTCCAGCTGCAGGAGGAGCACCTCCAAATAACTAAATTTCCACCGCCTTCCTTTATTGTGGCGATTTTCGCCACATTTTGGGCGGTCATCGTGCCCAAACAAGTCGTATTTTCATTCCTCAGTAAAAGAAACGTTCTTTTAAAAAGAATCTGTTATGTTCAGATCCTGTTTGGCGAGCTCCAACCTTTGCTTCTTTTTGTTTGTGAATGTGTTTGCGACTAGAAACTCTTCCATGTTTCCCTGGCACAGTGCTGGGAGTTCCGAATAATTTGGGTTGTCCTTTTGTTAGCGATAATTCTTCGATAGTGTTGTTGTTTTAGTGTAACAGAAAATACGATATTTCGATCCTTTCGAGGGGCTAATATCGTTCTTCATTGACCACTGTGTCTCTGGGCTCGAAGGTAACATATACTTCGTCTTTCTCTCATCTACGTATGCAAGCAACTGGATACCCTTATAGAATACAGTCCCGTTCCGATGTACTTCGGCCTTTCGCAACACATTAACCATTAGTTAAAGAGGGTAAAGAGGTCGCAGGAGAGGGCATCGCCTTGTCTGAATCCCTGAATCAAAAGATTCGGTAAAGCTCTTTCCTTGACGTAGCTGCGTAAGTTGCTCAACGTCTTGCTGCATAGTCGTACCAACTTTGTAGGGATTCCAAACTCAGACAGCGCGGCATATACGCAAACGGGCTATACGGTGTCGATTTGGTATTCGTGGGTCTGTTCCATGGTAGACTTACCAGACCTAAAACCACACTGATAAGGTCCAATCTGTTCTTTCTTAATCGGCTTTAGTCTTTCACACAATACGCTCGATAGGGCCTTATCTGCAATAAAAAGAAGTCTGATACCACAGGACAGGTGTGTAGTATTCAATGCAAATACCCATCAATTGGGCTACAAACTGCTACCGCATTCAGCATATTCTGCAAACATAACAACCCTTTAACGGGTTACGGCCTCGTATAGTGCACCTCTCCAGGCAGCTCATACCACCTTCCATTGGGAAAGGGGAAAGCTGTTAAAGTCCAGGGCAGACTTCGCTGCGCACATAAGCTCACTGCCCTAACCCTTAATTAGAGCAGCTAAGCAGTTGGCACCACTTGGAGAATGTGCGTCAACTTGATAAAGATATAGACAGGGATCAGGAAGCTTCACCCTGTCCTACCAGAACCCAAGCACCCTGGCCTTTTAATGTATTAAATCTTAAAGAAGATTGCTGTTTAACAACAATAAATTCAATGTGGCATTATCCAAAACATTAAAACAACCGCTCTCAAGAAATGAAATGTCCAAGAAAGTATCACGTATTGCAAGCGTTCAGTTCGCCGCTGTTTCGAGAAGGACCTGTTCTCCTTGTAACTGTCGGATTTTGCGGAAAAGCAATTCCTCTGACTGACATAATATGCAACGTAATAAACGTAGTTTACATGCTTGCGATTTAACCTCATAAACATAAGTCGAATCGAAGTCTTCGAAAAGTATCTTAAAGCGCACGACAAATCGTTCTGTACATTTCTGCATGAAGCGATTCAAGAAGATTCACATTCAATCAAGAAGTGACTCTCAATCCAGCCTCTTATGCTACGAAACGTTTTTCATCAAAACCAATACACCCAATAAACCACTCACACCCAAAAAAATATACAATTAGCCTTTGCCTTCTTTTCGTTTTCCACCTGCGCCAAATGAGCAAATTAATGACAAATAAAAAAGAAATCAGTCAAAAAATTACAAAGAAATGTCGCACACGTTCCCCACAACAACAACAACAATAACAACTGTGACGTAGACAACAACAACAACAATGGGACACTCATTGACGCAGAAGAAGAAGAAGACAGACAACAATGGCGACAAGCGAACGAACATTGACTTTTAAATGTCAATCAGAGTATCTTGCTGCAGACCACCGCACCGAAAGACTGTCAGTCAGTGTTCCTCTGTCCAAGTGTGTCCGCCCATTCCATGCAATTCCGTCCGTGAGTTCTCAACGTGCGCTGCATACAATTTCTTAGTAAATAAATACATGTATTATAAAATGTACATACAATAATACTTTGAATATGTAAACAAAATAAACAGAAGTGAAAACAACAACAACAGCAAACGCCACGAAGAAGTTTTATAAAATTAGCAAATTGTTATTGTCACCATCGTTGTTTTTGTTGTCGCAGGGACGGTGTCCGACAGTGGAATACCCTTTACCCTTTTTTCCCCCATAAGCACTAAATCCAGCATACGGTAATATGGGAACGAAAGTATTTCCTTCTACGTCTCTTTATACAAATACGATATGACTGTAACTATTTTCCTATTGGAAAGTTCAAATTGACAAGTTTTCCTATTGGGCAGTTGGTTATTATGGGGGCAAAAATTACTTTTATGCCTATAATTCCAGTATTCTTGTGTCAATGTCGTTGAATTCTGTAACATAGACCAAGTACATATATTAATGTCTGTGACAATTGTCAAATCAATATATTGGGGGGTGTGGCAGTAATTATGGTAAATCGATTGCGTGGGAAGGGGGGGTTCTATTGAAAAAAGGTGGACACAGTTTTAACGTCTATAGTCACACGAGTCTCCACACCAAATTTTGTAACTCTAGCTCACATGTATCCATATCTACACGTAGTGGAATTTTACAGTTTATGGGCGAGGGGGAAGGACGCACACCTCTGTCAAGTTTGGAGATGATAGATTGAACTGTTGTAAACCGCTGTGTATGTCACAGGGGAAGGGAGCAAGATATCGACGTGATTCGACAAACTTCATCTTTTCGGTGTAAATGCGCATCTTTTGGTAAACTTTTGTGCCTCTACCTTTTATAGTGTCTGATATTTCGATGTTCATACGGAAGGACGGACAATCGGACATGTCTATATCGACTCGACTATTGCTTCTGACCATGGAACATATGATCTGCCACGCCTCCTTCTGCCTGTCACATACATTGCACAAACCTATAATACCCTTTTGCACTTTGTGTTCAGGGTATAATAAACGATTATGATACGACGATATGCATGCCATAATAGTTGCAGTTGCAGTTGTTGTTGCAGTTGCAGTTGTTGTTGCAGTTGCTGTTGTTGTTGCACCCGCCGCCATCAGGCAAGTTCATTGAACGCAGCAGCGATCATTCCCCCGCCTTGCGTGCATCTCTCTCGCTCTCGGTCTCTGTCCCTGTCTCACTTTCGCTTACTCCTTGTGAGTCAGTTTGGCACGCATTTTCTTGTGCTTCCGCGGTTCTGCGCCATTATCAGTGCCGTTGCCTCGATTAACTTGGCAATAGCCAGCGGCTGCGCTGCTGCTGCTCTGCTGCTGCTCTTCCTCTTCCTCTCCTTTGCAGCACACGCTCTCACTCTCTTATTACTGCATTTACTGCAACTTCATGCGTCGTTGACGTCGCTGTTGACGCAGTTGTCGTCGTCGTCGCTGTTACGGCTGCTGCTACTGTGTCTTATGCGACCCGGAAGACATTTCAGTTTAGTCCAGTTCAGTTTTATGCGTAATTCGAAAGTGTACATTAACTTTGTTGTATATTATGTACAGTATCTTCCAAATTTGAAAGTGTATGTACATAGCTAACAGTACAATGAATCCTCTTCTGACAACTTCACCACTATAAACATCCGCATAGAACTGCATCAAAGAGTTTTCATTTTATCCGAGTTATTGCGAAATTTTGTATATTCTGATATTTTTATTAAGAATCAGTTTTGGATGCGTCTAGCAAACTTTTTGCACAAATCTATACATACTTTTTCTTAAGTGGCCAATACAACTTATTACCTGGCTACGTCCTGATGTTCTGCCGTCCTCCAGGAGGCGCTGCTTCGCGTGCGCCATCTCCTGTTCCTACAAAGAAGACACGGCCTACCACTTTATCTCCTCACTTCAAAAGTCGCTTTTAACAACTATTTCCCAGATGCGCCTTCATTCACACGCACAACATTACCAAGCCAACGAAGCTGTATGCTAATTCGTTGGACTGTGTCAATGTCGGCATATAGCTTGAAGATTTCGTCGTTCCATCGGATACGGTTGTTGTTGCCAACGCGTAGAGGGTCAAAGATCCAATGAGTTTTTTCTGAAGCAGACTGCGTCATTAACCATAACCAAAACGGAGTGGATGAGCGTGTTCTAGATCGTTAGTTTGGTTTGCCGACAGTGGTCTCTAATACTCAATTGAACTCTAAGACCAAAGTAGCATTGCTTGATCCCCATGCTTACATAGTTCTACGTTGTGACAATGTAGCCAAGGCACCGATCTGAGAGTCAAACTGCCGGCGGATCCTATTTCAATAGCCACAAAGTCTTTCATAACTTCTCGCTTAGTACGACCAATGCTGTCAATATCATCTACGTAGGCAAGCAACTGGTTACTCATATAGCTCAATATTGTCTCTGGCAGAAAAGTCTCCATCACAAAGTTGATCGCCTCACCCGGCGCCAAAGGTTCGATGAGGTTGATTCACATACGCGAACCCTCAACCCTTAAGATCCACGACGGCAAACACCTTTCGCGATTAAGTATGTAAGCAATGCCTCAAAAGGAGGCCTTATCGCTGAAAATGGTTGTTTTTTGGGATCAGTCAAGAAAAGCAGTTACAATAATTAATTTGCTCTTATAGTTAGTTAGTAAAAGAAGGATCGAATCTGTTTTTTTGGGTAGTTTTACGCTCGAATGATGATGTCTCCCTTCTAACGGTTCAAGGTCAGGGCCGTCAACAGGGAGGTTCGGGTGAGATTCCCCCCGTGTCCGAAGTATCTGAGGGTCCGAATCTTAATCGAAATTCTGAAATCGGGAAAAAGTTAAACATGCATCACCTTCATCAAGCCCTTTTGTTACATCCGGCACTGTTCAAGGTTCAAATCAATCTCATTCTGTGTCCTCTATCCTTAATTTTGGATAAGCCCCAATAGCGTGGACAAATAAGAACATAATATGCAGACCTTGTAAGTACTGCTCATTTACTTCATACTTTGGGAAGCATGAAACTGCAAATCTAAAAAAGTACTTATAAGTTTTGTTCAGGGGTTCGAATATTCCGATATCCGTGTCCGAACTGAAAGTGCACCTAACCAAATAGTAGAGCAAATAATATGACTTGAATAAAGGACGCAGTCGACTTTGCACTGAAATTCGTCGTGTCTTTTAGAGTATACAAAAGTTTGCACTTCTGTCTTATATTTAGTTAATATCTTTTTTGAGTACTGACTTTTATTGGCTTTTGCAATTTGATTTGTTTTTGTTGTTTGTTTGTTGAGCATAAAAAGCGATATTATGCGCAACATAAATTGGCAGACAAACATCTTGCCCAACAACAAGTTTTACTGTACTTATGCTCGTGTGTGTGTTTGTTGTGTGTGTGTCAGATTTAATTAAGTTGCACTTTATGTTGCTACTAATTACACGCATACTCAAACATTTTCAAACGTCTTAAGCGATGGCGGCACTTTTCCAACAAACAAAGCCAAACCGCAAGCAACAACAACAATAAAACTAACAAGCTGCCGCACAGTGGCACCAAAGGCGTTAAACCTAAGTTAAACTGCCATAAGCAGCGTATAAGTGCAGCGGCAAACATGCAACATAATCAGGAAGCAACAAATGCAACTAACATGCAACAAAAGCAACAACAAACACAAAGTGAACGCATGAACCAGTGAAGCATTTGAATTTGAACAGTAAAATGAACGACCAACGCAGAGCTTTTGCGTCGAATTGACGCGTTTTGACTTTGGATCTACGCGTTTTACTTGCTAGATACTTTTTGAATACCCTAACAAGAGTGTATTGATTTTAGCAAGACGCTGTGTTTAAGATGGTTTTACTCAATTGTTTGAATAGTTTCAATGAAACTTTAATCGAAATTCTGAATTTCATATGAAACTGTTTCACATGTGATTTTCCCAATTTTTCCTTGATAAGCTTAGGATCGAATTTTTGGGTTGAAATATATACAAATATTTGTATGTATTTCGCTTCAGAAACTTGAACGTAATACATAATATTCGTGGTTGGTCATAAAAGGAGATTGACCCATCCATAGAATTGTACCATGTCCAATGGAGGAAGTTAAGAGAAGGAAAGGACAGTTGATATGAGAACAAGAGTACAAAAACAAAATAGGCTGACAAAGGAGATCTACATTAAAGCAATCTTCCCAACGACCAAAGGAATACGTCAAGACTGCGTAAGGAAAAAGTATAAAACTCATTCTTAAAGTACTGCCAGTTTATACACCATATTTAATACCGGCTAGCTAAAGATGAAAGATACTGCTTCGCAAAGGGGGAAAACAATTGGAGTAGAGCTCACACCTGGATATCAGCCGAAATATGTGAATCATCAAGATTAGTAGGAAAAACACTGGTCACACCCTTAAAAGCATCGCACTATGAACAGAAAACTGAGATCTTAAATTGCTGTCCATTTTGTCAAGCAAAAACTCCCTTACTTACAGACACGGAAATTCTACTCACTCTGAATACACAGAACACTTTAAAATCAGCCGAAAGCGATGTTGTTTACTTTTTTGATGTGAAATAGCTGTTAAAATCGAATATCGAATATCGTCACGAAAAGCGTTTTTGTTTGATGTTACGTTCATATGTACTGTGCTAGCAGCGTTCAAATAAGAGCAAGAAGATTTCTCGTTTGTGCTAGCAGTGAGAGCGAAAAGAAGAGCACCATTATGTCAAGCTGGGAAAAATTTTCGTTAAGGCTCAAGTTGTTTTCATGGTTTTCCATAGATTTTCGTTCTTTGACTGGTTGATTTTTAAATTCTCAATAAAGTGTCGATTAGGCTTGCGATTTCGGGACTTAAATCAAGGCTTCTACGTTGATAAGCAAGGGTCTGTCTTAGGGTTAATTGCAGTCTCAAAATTTTTTGACCAAAAATCTCTTCCGTTCTGAGGTTTTGCTCGCCGAAAAAGTAGAGACCTGTGCATTTGGTAAATATTATCCACATATTGTAGAAAGAAGTGCTTTACATATAGCTGCCCTATTGCCCTTAGTTTGATTTAACAAATATTATGTCTCAAAATAAGTGAAATGGGACATTTTTGAATTCGGTTGTTCAGAATTGCTTTATGTTTGTACATCCAATAGATTACAGATGCCAGCAAATATATTTTCTCTCACGAAATACCGATTTTTCTGGCGAGCTATTGAGGAATGAAGGCTTAGGTACATGAACAACATGTTTTCATGAGAAACACTATTTTCTCGCGTGTTCTGTGATCTTGAAGTGTTTTTTTAGGTTGATCAAAACATTTTTGTCAAATTCTGCTAGCGGATTCCAATTGAGTTGTTTTTTTGAGGTTAGGTTTGAACCAAGACACGATTCTGCTGTCGGATTAGCTTTCTTCTTCTTTTAACGGGTTACTCCCTGGAGTAGAGCACTTCGCCCGGCTTCTCGTAGTTACTATGCCCTCTACCTGGTCCTTCCAATGGAGACACGGCCTGCCCCCTTCGTCGCTTTGTCACTGAACGTTGAACGCTAAGTACCAAAACTTGTCTAAACGGTCATTAAGGTCAAGAACTTTTTCTAAAAGCAGAAAACACTTTACTTCAGAATAGAACTCCATATTGAAAAATTTGTTTTGAAATCGCTTTCAAATTCATTATCATAAGCTTGGGATTCTCTGGACTTCAAGAGTATGTAAACTTTGGAGCACCAAAGCCAACTTATTTTTCACTTTTTCCAACCTTTTTTTTTGCCGGTTTGCCTGCTTGTCTTCAATTAACACGCTGCTTCGTTAACCGCCGTCAGTCGATGCCGCTGCAGTAGGTTGTTAGTTGTTGTTGTTGTATTTGATGGTGTAGCAGTTGTTGTAGTTGTTGTTGTTGCTGTGTGGCATTTCCCTTTGGCCACAGAATGCGTTGACCTTTCAAGTGCTCTCAAGTGTTACCGACGCTTGGCAACTTTTTTGACGCTTGTTAAACACCTCGCTGCTGCAGTTGACGTTGACGTTGACGTCGAGCGTCTCTGCTGCTGCTCACTTATGATTTAACTGCTTAATCAAGTTGAAGTTGCAGCCAAAGTTGCATGTTAAATTGCTTGATCTGTGGCCCATCTTCTTCTGTGCGTCTCCGTCCGTCCGTCCGTCCGTCTGTATGTCTCGCTGTCTATCTGTCTGCTTTTAATAATGTTGATGCCACAGCGGCTGCAACTCCAAATTTGACGACGCGTCCCTTTTTACGGCCGTGATCGATGACTTCCCATGGGCGAGCAAAGTAAAGTATGCGTACACTGTGAGAAAAAGTCTAACGAATTTGTTGTCACGAATTTAAAATGTGTCTTATGTGTTTAATTAAGCCAAATGAATTTCCTTTAATAAAAGCTGAAAATTGTGTGTTCAACTTTTTATGTTAAATTTTCGAGCAAACATTATTTCGTGAATCAAACTTTCGATCGGAGTGAATTGTAACTTCGATATTTATAAATTGTACTCAATACATTTTTCGAAATTCGAAAATCGTGTTCTCTTTGTTTCGATAATTTGATTCTTGCGGATTTTGATAAAGCTAGTCTTGAATTGTCCGAAATGAGTCAGTCTATCGAAATCAGCTGAGTTAGAGAAAAATTGGCTTTATTTGAGAAAAAATTCATTTTAAAGTGTGCCGTGTGTTTCGAAGTCGATTTGCAGTGTGATAAATCCACTTAAGAAAATGTTACAAAACTACCTTAAATTTTATGTATATGATTGTTCGGACTAACTGATTGCGAATTACATGCGTATCGTTGTTTCGGGCGTTCTTTTTACAAAAAATAATGTGCCGAATTTGAATTAAACGCCCCCACATTAATCAGATGTGGCATATTTTCATTAAATAAAGGTAAACTTTGGCTAGTGGTATTTGTATAGTTTGTTAAAACCGCAATCGAAAGATATGTTTGTTGTATATTTTAGTATTTTTTGGTATTTTTTGGTATTATGTATTTATAATTTATTTGAAATATTTATAAATAGCTTTCGAAACATTTGATCACTCATTTTTGACAAATGATTGCTTCTCGTATAAAAACGATGTTTCGCATTTATTTTCAGACTTGATAAAACTTTATTTACACTTTCATAAAAGGTTCATTCAACTAATCATTTTAAATTATTTTTCTATTTCATCAAACTCAACAAAATTTCTAACTAAAACTTTGAGCTATTTTGCGCTCAGTCATTTCTCCAAGTGTACGATTAGCACGATAAAAAAAGATACTATCTACACTGTGTACTTGCATGCTGCTGCCAGTTCTTGTAATTTCTACTAAATTAAATCAAAACTGGCAGCGTGTTAAAACGTGCTTGCCATGCACAATGCCGTGTTGCAGTTGCAACTCGGCTCTCGCTCCACTGTTCTGATGTGAGTTCCGAGACCGTCCGTTTCGGAGTTGTAGAGCTGAGGGTCTGTGCAATTCCATAAAGGAAATCAGCACTTGAGACGCGTGCAGACACTTCGCCCCAGTTGCCTTGCATTGTTGCGTGTTGCAAATTAGTTGCCAAGTTGTTATTGCAACAAACTGAGAGAGAGGGTGGTAGAGAGAGTGTGCGAGAGTCTATGTAAATTTCATATGCTTAAACTAACGGTCTCTGATTAGAGTTACTAATTGCTGCCATAACTGAGACTGAGATTGTGGACCATTATATCAAGTATACGTTCAAACAAAAACTAGATCCGTTACGTTTATATGGTAAAAAGTTACATTAAGTGATGCTAAGTTATAAGCTAGACATTAAGTAGGAAAACAAAACATATTGATTTATTTTTGCAAATCGAGTTTGACAAAAAGAAGGCATCGTCTTTCAGAAACAATTTGTTAAAATTCTAAGGTAATACTGCGCACAGCCATACAGAAAAATTCTAACAGAATTCCGAATGATTTTTGGAAATAGTAGAATGGGCGTTCCAAAAAATTGCATCATTATTACAAAATAGAAACCTGCAATTGTATATAGGTTTTTTAGCTCTAGCAATTTGTGAAGTCACATTATAGAAGGGTTTGAGAGAACGTGACGATTTTAGATAAGGAAATGGGTACAACAAAAAAGTTGTATTTAAGATTAATTTTCGATAGAAAAAGTTGTTAATTGTACATAAGATACATTTTCATAGCTTAAAACCAGTACAATGCTCTTAAGGTTTCTTCCCGAAGAAGCACAGTCTTATTAGCTACAACGAGAAACATGCTTCCAATAAAACTACAGTTTCCACTTCCACAAGCAACTGACTTGTCCTTTTTGATTTATAAAAGTTTTGGGTTAGAGTTACATTTAATTTCTACATTCATCTGCATGCAATAAATGTATTAAACTTAGCAATTTCCGTAAAGTTGTTCAATATCTTTATAAATCTGTTTGCATTTCATGAAAAACCAAATTACTTTCCAATTTTAAAGTTATTTCGAAGCCTACTAGATGTATGCCACCAAAAACCTATCAAGCTAAATCACATTTAAGCTGCATTTGTTGATTCAATTTCGAGCGCGGAAAGCATTTGATGGGAAAACTGTAGCAGGAAATAGTGAAAATGCACATACAGCTTCCTTCCGTCTTTGTTTACACGCTTTCGCTCTCACTCGCACAAAATGTGTCTTGAAGCCATCGAAAAGCCACTTAATCAAAAAAGCATTTTAGGGAAAACTCGCAGCAACAACAACAACAACGACTACATTTGCAACAAAATCGAAGAAACTGACACGAAAAGTTACTTCCTTATTGCAATACTCACAAACACACAAATACAACTGTTAAATCAAAGCTTATGCAACAAACATAAGCCGCCATCTTTGTTGCATCTAAGCGCGCGTCAAATTTTCCTTTTATAAGTTTCAAATTGTAAAACGTGCCGCCAGCCACGTTACCAAATGTGCAGCGACGACGTCGACGCCGACGCCGACGGCGGCAGCGGCTTCAAATGCAAATCTACATCTAACACCGGTTGAGCAGCTTTTTTAACGTTTTGTATGACAACTTTGGGATGCAGCTAAGAGATACACAGATACAGTTACAGATACACACAAATGCCAAAATGCGGCCTGCCCTGGCCTGGTCTGCTCTGCCGCTGCCGCTGCTGCTGCAATTGCAAATGCTGCTCAGCGCAGCGCTGCCTTTAATGTGCAATTGCGCTGCCGCAGCTGCAGTCAGCAGAAGTTTTAATGCAAAAGCTTTTGCTCTCTCACGCGCGCTCGCGCTCTCTCTCGCTCTCGCTCTCGTACTTGCATTTGACGTGCGCTCATCTTTGCACTTCTTTGTTTTGCTTCTTGTATTCTTCTGCTGCTGCCGCCTGTAAAAGCTTTACGACGACTGCGACGCTGACTGCGCAATCGACATCGTTTGCGCTTGTTCGTTGGCAACGCTTCGCTGTCGTTTTCTGTTGTCTCTCGTTGCTCAAAGCGCGCGGTACGCGTCGTTCCGTTCGCTTAAACGCAAAGTTCAACGCGCGATACGAAAAAAACGAAAAACCAACGAGTGCGGCGAGTTTTGTGTACTACCAAATGAAAAGCATGCAACATTTTGTAGGCGTTAGTTAGTTGAACCAATTACATTTTTTTAAAAAAATCCACAAAAAACAAGAAACTATTGCAAAGGAACCACAACAGCAGCAGTATATGTAAATGCTCCTTTAACCCTTTACTTCCTTTTATGCGATTTTATTTATTTTTTATAACGTTTTTGGCAATGTGATTTGAATTTCAAAACCAAAATTTCGCGTGCAACAGAGCGAAATAGAGGGAGCCAGCAAGAGAAAGAGAAGCCAAGTAAGGTTAAAGTTTTCCTTGTTCCAACTTGTTATTGTTGTTGTAGTGCTGTAAGTGACAGTGAAAAAAGTCAACCAAAATATATGTACATAAAGCAGAGCAGTGAAATTCAAGCAAAGCCAAAAAAGTAAAACAACAAAAAAGTTTCTGTTTTTTTAAGTGAAGTTTCTGAAATCAACACGGGCAACATTTAAACCAAAAAAAAAAAAAAAAAACAAAGTCCCGGCCCGGCCAGGCATTAAAATTAATAAGCAAAGAGGCAATGAACGCACTTTGAGCGCCTATTTTTGGATACGTCCAGGAGCATCTCCAGCGGAGGCAGCAATAACCGTTGAGTGCCTTCGAATGGTAAATTAAATTTCTTTCTTTCTTTCTTTTGCTTTTTTCGTTTCCCTTTTCCTCTGCCTTTCTACACGTTTTCATTTCTGCTTTTTATGCCCCTTTCGTTGCTGTCATTTTTGGGGCACGTTTTGTTTATAGCAGGGTCCACCCTAAACCACCTATAAATACTTAAGCCCCAAATGTGGTCAAAATGCTAAAAAAGGCAAGTTTTTTTTTCGTAAATTAGAGCAACGCTGCGTATGCTTAATGTGTCAAATGTAGCAATTGAGACATACTTCAATGAGAGTTTAAGCACGATTTGGGCAAAAAGTTTCTTTTAAAAATCTCTTTCGATTTCAAGATATTATGCATGACGCAAAAACATAAGGTTCTATTTGTAACAAAAAACTAAATCAATTGACAGAATTATGCATATTTTCA
Organism: Chymomyza caudatula; assembly: GCA_035041775.1. NCBI lineage: Eukaryota > Metazoa > Arthropoda > Insecta > Diptera > Drosophilidae > Chymomyza > Chymomyza caudatula. The sequence continues at coordinate 686,662 of JAWNKW010000137.1, read as the reverse complement.
GAGTAGTTACTTTTCTAAGTTAAAAGCAATGTCTAATTGAGTAAAAAGAAAAAATTCTATAACAATTTGAGCTTTCTTATAAAAGTTGGCAATTAATTGTTTGTTTAGTTCGTACTGAATTAATAGGTTTTTGAATTCGTTCAACAATTTTGGATGCAATTTTGAACATCTAGAAACTTTTTTTTAGAAAGAAAACGTTGTTTTACTAAAAAAAAAAGTCTTCAGTGTCAAAACCTAGCTCAGAAACTAGAAGAAACAAATACAGCGAATAATCTTAAATTAAAGAACTAGAGTGAATGTAAGTGTAATCTGAAATCACTTATATTTCAACTTTAAATGGCCATATCCAGGAATCTAGAGCAGATACAGTGAAAAGTAAACTAGTTTAATTTGCTGAAATCAACACTTTTAAAATAAGAGCCTTTCTCTTCTAGAAGCTTAAACAGCTATAATTTAAAAGTGAACTAAAGGAACTACAAACTGGTGCATGGCACAGATAAAACCAAAAGAACAAAAGAACTGAACGAGCTAATAGATTTGAATGAATAAGATAAGACCGAAAGAGCTGAGCTACTAGAACCAGCTGATGGAACTTAGAAACTGAGTGAACGAAAATCAAAGTTATATTCCAGCGTTCGAAGGAACTAGTTCAGTGCTGTCTAAGCCATATGCTGCTTTTTGTCTCTTATGGAAGCCTTCGGCAAGCACTTCGGCCGTGTCTATGTAAAAACTCGACAAAAGCACATGCCTGTCGTAGAACTAACTAGATTTCAGCGACTATTACGCTTGAAAACTTCTTCGAGATAGCACTAGAGCTTGTCTCATTAGTTGTGCAAAAGTTGACTTTTGCATAAAAAAACTTTACACTGAATTATGGTTTTATGGGCTTTATAATGTTTCCTAACGTAATGATCAAGTTACTCCCAAAACAATTTTAATTGGTTTTTGATAAAGTGAGCTAAAACTTTTGCCTTGAAAACAACAAAGCAATTTCGTTAAAGTTCCAATTAAACTTTTCTCAAGAAGCAAGACTAGTTAAGTATTGTATTTTCTAGTTTTCAAAATCTTTTAAACACTCAACTCTCACATTCTGAAGCAACTATGTACAGGTTCATTGTACGCCTGAAAATGACTTTACACCAATACAAAGACAACTTGCACTTCCTGCCAGTTCAGAGTATCTTTTTATTGTCGTTGTTGTTGTTGCACCCGCACTGTGCAATTTACTTCCTATTTTTGCAAATTTTTGCAGCACTGTTTGTTTTCGCTTTTTTCATGTTGTTGTTGTATGTTTGTTTGCATTTCATTGTTGCAGTTGTTGTTGTTGCATTTTATAAACTGAAACTCTTGCAGTCAACTTTGCCAAAACTGGTTTATTTTCATTATTATTGCAAGTAAAGAGGGAGAAGTCTTGGCAGCAAAAAGGGTTCGGGTCCGAAAGGTAAAAAGACTGAAACTAAACTGGTTGTGTTTTGATTTGGTTGTTTATTTTTGTATCTTTTTTGAGCTGCTCCTTGCTTTGCCCCAAGGCAATTGATTTGCTTTGGCTTTTCAGCTTGTAGTAGTTCCCTGCAAGCTTCTCTGTCCAGTTCCTGTGGACGCTCGGCTACCCTCTGTAGTGCACACTTCTGCCTTCTGCCTTGGTGCAAATGCATTTGCATTCTTGTTAGGCATTTGCTTGTTGCTTGGTCTTCATGCCGTAGGCTTCTAATCAGAACCGGAAACATAAAAATGCTGCCAGCAAATATGCCGGAATGCCAAAGAGACTGTGTCTCATTTTTCAAATTCAAAGCTGGACAGCTGCAGCGAACAATGTAGATCTATCTATGCGAACAGGTGCAACCCTAGTGATTCCAGGCACAAGCTACAACTCTTGTCTACTAGTTGATTGGCATTTAAGCCGCAATAAAGTTTAGCCAAGGCTCTTACTATGCTGCTTTTTTTTATTATTTCTGCTAATTAGAAATATTTAACGATCTGGCGGATTCTATAGGGTAGCTATTAGGCTATAAAAAAAAAAACTATTAAATGGAGAACAAGTTATTTAGAAGTTTACTATATGCACTTAAAACTCTTTTTTTTAAAACAACAAGATTTGATTTCATAAATCAGCAAAAGACTTCCTGAGTTCAATGCATTTGAGAGCAAGTTAATGTGCGTTTATCGATCACTTTGCTTATCAGCATGCAAAGAGTAAGAAATCATAGAATTGTGATAGGTCAATTCAAAATACTGCAAAATATCGATAATGTTCAAAAAAATACAGATGGTTTTTCGAGTTTTGAACGAACCAAAATCATCTGACATTATTTGGAACACTCGCAAACAACTTTCAGAAAAGTTGGTACATATCTCGTATGCGAGAGTAGTTTAATCATATTCACATCGTGTTTTTGAAATGCATGCAAATATTTACTTCAAACCAAGCTAGATCCGGGGTATCTGTATAAAATTTTGGTACTTAAATCGCACAACGATACAAACTTCATCTAATTTTTGCCTTATGAGTATGAACCGAAATCATAGCAATTTGTAGTAAGTATTCTACCTAAAAGAACAAATTTCTATTGATTTTGAACTTATTTTGCTTAGTTGCTTGAAAGGAATCCTAGAAAGTGTTATTGGATAACTAATTATATCTCTCTGCAAATGCTAAAGCTTGCCAGTACCGGATTCTGAAGTCTCTATAGGACAGCATTTATTCTAAAACCTACGATTTCGGCGCTACTCTAGCAATTCGAGCCAATTTGCAGCAAGTCCTGAACACGCACAATGAATCTCTAAATCTAGGCGTTAATGGCAATTTCTGACTATTTTCGACCTTTTGCTACAATAATAACGTATAGTACTTCCGATGTTCAAATTAAAAAAGTGTTAGCTTGAAATGTTTTTTACGTGCCACCTTTTTTGTGTTCGATCGTTTTGAGAAGACGGTCTAATAGATAACACTATACCTTATCATATATTGAAATGTAGCTTTGTTTCAGAAAAGCCAATATTTTAAATTTTAGTAAGGTTGCTGTCAAAATTTATTAAAAAAAACATTAGTTAGTAGGCTGAGATCATAATCCCAGCTAGAGCTTTTGGTAGCAACACACCCCCCTGTGGTGAGCGGGTTGGAGAATACCACCTCAGCAGTACAAAGATTCTCCTATGAGGCGACTAACAATGACGCTGGATTCTTTCGAGACCAGTAGGCCTTAAAAGGGTTGAGCGTAGGGATTGGGACCCACCACGTAAAACCACAAAATTCCAATGAAAGAATGTGTTTAACATACATCAGGCCGTAACCCGATAACGGCCAGTTAAGCAGAAGATAGAACACATGTCAATATTATATAGTATTTTGCTATAAAATCCAATGAATGCCTCAGAGCAAGTCAAATAAAATAGTTGACAAATTTGCAGGCACACGCATACATACAGATACATGCACTTGACTATGTGCGATGTTTGTGACTTTTGTGACTGCCTCGACTATTGCTCGAGTTCATTAACATTAAATGTGTCCTTGTGTAAAAAAAAAAAAAAAAAAAAATGTTTAAACGACAAACACAAGTCAAATCAAAATTGAAAACATAAATAAATAAATTATATGCAATAGCAATAAGAAGAAGAAGAAGCACAGTTTTAGGCAGGTAAACACACACACACACACACACGCACACACACACACACACACACACACACACACAAAGGCAGGCTGAAGGTCCTGCACAAAGACAAGCAAAAGCCTAAGCCAAGCTGCAAATCTTTTTGGCCACAAAAGCCACACCTCAAGGGCACAAAAGCCACATGAATAACAATCAAGTGTGTCTGTGTGTGTGTGTGTGTGTGTGTGTGTGTGTGTGTGTGTGTGTGTGTGTGTGTGGGGTGTGAGTGCGTATGTTTGTATGTGTTGCTATCTGTCTCTAACGGTTCACCTGCGGCCTGCCCACACCCAAAAGCATACATAACACATCAAAGCACGCACACATGGCGTATACGCAATATTTGCTGCCGGGCAGCTGCTTGGCTTGCCCTTTTACCCAATGCTGCCCCCTATATATGTAAATATACACATACATGTGTGCACGTGTGTGTGTGTGTGTGTGTGTGTGTGTGTGTGTGTGTGTGTGTGTGTGTGTCTATGCATAATCATAATAAAAAGCAATGCGAAAAAGAAACAACCAACAACAACAAAAGCAACAGCAACGGTATTTGTAGTAAAAAAGCGGCCAATAAACTGTACGCGTACGGTTCAAGGTTTGCCAAGCAACTGAAACTATCAAAAGCAACAACAACATCAGCAGCAGCAACAACAAACAACAACATCAACAATAAGAGCAACAGCAACAACAACAAACAACGAAACAAAAACGAATGACGAACAAACCAAGCCAAATGAATAACAATTAAATCTCAAGCGCTATGCGACTGACTAGCAATGAAATCATCCGCCATAGTCGCTTGTTGCTACTATATATACGATATGTTACATACAAACAAACATACAAACATACATAGACAAGTCAGCTTTGTAGATCTGTACCATAGAAACTGGCACACTGAAAAGCAACAACAGCAAATGACAACAAACAATAGCAACATAAGCAGCAGTCGAGCATTCCAGTAACTACTACTACATACATACATATATACATGAGAGTTAGGCATACAGTTTGAGAGTCACTGAGTAAGTGAGTAAGACACAGCAGTCGTGTGCGCATCCAAGTATAAGGGTCACATGGATGTGTATGAGTTGATTTCTGTGAACTAACGATGAAATCTTTTGGAGTTTTGTTCAGGCTAAGAATATTGGCTGGTTCAGAATCATAAGAAGGTTTAAACGGAGCTCTGAACTGAGAAATGGTTCTCTCTCTCTCTCTCTCTCTCTCTGATGAATCTAAGGCACTAATTAGAGCATCCAAAAAATGAGTATGTTCGCGGAAGTTCGGCTTTGAAGCAAACCCGCCTAAATCAATCGTATAGTTCTTAAGTGCACTCAAGGCACTTCTTAAGAAAAGGCATAAAGTACCAAGAAAAAAAGCGTTAATGATGTGTCAGTGAATCAACTATGTTGGAGAGAAAACACAGGCCGTGTATGTAAATAATACGGACTTTCCAAATATGCTTCAAAGTGATTGTCAAAGACTCACTCTATCCCTCCTGCGAACTTCTGGCGGGGAATAAGAGCACCCGTTGGCCATGCCACCCTGCCCCCTCTCGTAAGGCGTATGTTAGGCTTAAAAGAGAAAGAGAATTTTTAATTAAAGGCAAATCCATCCAGATTCAGAAATTGTTTCTACCAAACATTTGGGACTAATTATGGTTGACTTCTGCATAGACCCAGTCATGAACAGAAGATGTGTTCCCCCCTCTGCTTTTCTTACTTAACAACATAGTTACTGCAAAACTTATTGCGTGCAACACAAAGGCTGAATGCATGGACTCCTATTACAAAATAGCAAATCCTCTTAGTCGGCTCACCAAAGCATATTCGTCAAAAAATGCTGGAATTTTTAAATTTTTTTGCAACCCAATAGATGCTCTAGAAATATTCCAAGATATCAACATTGTCGCCAAAAATTAAAGATGGCAAGAAAGTGATTTCTGCTTTAATATTTTACGAATTTTGTACTATACAAAGGTTTAGTATCCACTTTGTGAGATATGGCACACAGAGAATAATTCATTGGCATTCCCACGCTTAAAAGCTAAAGAGTTCTATAAATGTGTGGTGAGCGGGTTAGAGTATACCGCCTCAGCAGGTCAAAGCTTGTGGTATGAGGCGACTAACAATGACACTGGGTTCTTAGGACCCACCACGTAAAGCCACAATGAAAGAATGTATTTACATCAGGCCGTAACCCGATAACACGGGTTGTTATGGTCAGTTAGGAAGAAGTAGTTCTATAAATACTGGAAAAAAAAACTTTGACAGACATCTCTGAGCTACAAAACTTCTAGTTTGAGATTGACATATCAATATACAGTTTGAGAGTCACTCGTTAAGTATGCGTCTTGAGCTTAAAGACCAAAAAGCTTAACTCAGACACAACGGTATTACCGTTAATCCAAAGTCAAGCGCCCATTAACAGTTATGCAGAGCAACCAAGCAGCTGAGCAGCAATTACCGCACACACACACACACACACACGCACACGCACAGTAATTGGTTCACATAGCAAAACCAAAGAGGAATAATGTAAAAGCAACATAAAAAGCAGCTGCTGAAGCCCAAGATGAAGCTGCTGTCAGTCAGCTGAGAGAGAGCACAAGTCCAGTTAGCCAACTGAAGCTAGTGTATGTGTGTGTGTGTGTGTGTGTGTGTGTGTGTGTGTGTGTTTGTGAGAGCGAAACAGATGATCATGCTGATAAAAGCAGCAATTATTTAAATGCCGCCCGAAATCAGATCGTCGCACACTTCTGGAGAGGATTATAACGCTGACATAAACTTGGCCAAGCGCCCACATATGTATGTACATAAAAGACAGCTAAATAGATTAATGGCCAAAGAGCCAGCTGGCCAAAGTTGACTGTTTGAGTGACTGACTGACTGACTGACAGACAGACAGATTGACTTGCCATCATTTAATGGCCAATAGTTCAATAGAATAGTTCAAGTTCTTGTCGTTTTGTTGGATTTGTTGCCTCTGGAAGTGTTTTTTATGATTATACACACATGGGATTATATGCCATATAGCATATACATAGAGCAAACGACACACAGATGCACACACACACACACTCACACACAAACATATCTATTTTATTACAAAATTGACCTAGATATTTGCGCTGTTTTCTTTTCATTTCATTGGCTCTGCTCGTATCGTATGCGAGTTTTTATATGTATTTCTTGTCATTTATTTAATGTATTTTTACTTTATTATGCCCCACCATAATAATAAATAAATAAATAAATAAATAACTAGACATAAACATTATAGTGCCGATAATGACCGCTTTTGGGTGTAAGAGTTTTGGCCTTTTGAATATGTCAACAGTCATTCACTTTTCTATATACACATAAGCTAAAGTATCTATGACAAACGTTTTTTTTTTTTTATAGTTGCTCTTTATAAATAGTTTTGGCAAAAGTTTTCGACCCGAAAGTTTTTCACTTCCCTAGTTTATATGATTGTTAACAGCTGTCAGCTATTTGATATGGGTTAAAGAATGAAGGCATTTACAGACTTATCACAAAATTAAAGTTAGTTTGAATGGGTTCATCTAAGGCTTTAGTTAGAAGCAACGCCATGAAATCAATGAAAACGCTTTTGAAATTGAGTTCTGTAATGGAACTGCATTGGTCGCGTTTTAGTGCTATTTTGCTATATCGGTATTTGAAACGCAAAATTTCCAAATGTCACTCAAGTAATATGAGCACACACTCCCACTCACGACTGTCAAATACCTATCTATACTTGCAACGGTTTGGTATTCGCTAAACCGATATTTGAAACGAAAAACTTCCAAATGTCTTCCAAGTAATATGAACGCAAATTTGTAAGCGCAGCGTTTTGGTTTTCACTAAACCGTTATTTGAAACGAAAAATGTATAAAACTATAAATGCAGACCTATACGAGCAGCGGTATTCGCTATACCGACATTTGCACAGAAAAATTTTCAAATGTCTTCCAAGCAACCATCTTCTTTGACGCAATTCTGTAAAGTATAAGAGATTTTGCTAGCGAATATATAAGTGCAAGGCTCTAGTGAACATATAAACACATGGAATGCATTCGTTATTGACATTTTGTGTTGGATCACGGTTCGAATACCTAATTTTTAAATTTTGTTTTAACTTCTATAAAGTTATTTCCTTTATACTTTAATACGTGAACCTTGTTGTATATACTAAGATAATTACCTGAGCATTATGGAACTCATGTGCCACAAGAACATGTTAAACGTAGGACACCGAACTCTATTATATGCATCTTTAAAGGCCTTTTTAATATTACTAAAAGCTCGTAACTTTGTGCATAATTTAAACGTTTCGGTGTTTTAAGTGCAGCTAATTTGAAACTCTTACTAGCTATTAACTAAATAATTAACCATTTAAGAGTTATGTGTACATATGTATATACTAGCATTGCTTAACTGACTGTCTGACATTTGTTGTTGCCCCAAAATTAGCCACACTCAACGGCAATTATGACAAGCAAGAACAACAACAACAACACTAAGTGGCACAAGTTGCATATAAAGCAATCAAGCTAACAAAAATTTGAAACATACTTTAAACTAAGCAGTTCATCATAATTGACATTTTTGTGCCAAGAATACCGCAAACTGTTTTCGTTTTGCAGTCTAAAAGTTTTTCAGTTTTCAGTTTAGCTATTGCCGTTTTCAGTTTGATTTTTCAGGCAGACACATAATGCCACGCTTGGTTGCACGGCGAGACCCAAGCCAAGACACAACGCACACATGAATGTATCTAGATACAAAAGTATATCATTTAAAATGCAGTTAGCAACACGCATAGCGAGCGAGCGAGCGAAAGAGAGGCAGCAAAGTGACCTCTAAATTGAAAGAATAATCAAAATGCCAGCCAAGTTGCCACACGACGAGCAACAACCGCAATGAGGCAAGGTGCAGCGACCATAACCACAGCACCACAGAAACCGTAGACAAGACTGAAGAAGTGCTTTATAGAGTAAAGATACTAAAGTGAAGAGTCAAAGGCGGCAGCGACGCAGGGGGGGGTACGCAGCAGAGACGCAACTAAAGCATAGATGCGTAATAAAAGCTCTAGAGACCACGGTGATGGAGCTGACCCTGGTCGTGTCTAGTTGATTGTTCTATAGTAAACTGGACGCAATGTAGATGCATTCAACGCGTGAAACAGAACAGAACTAAAAGCCAAGCTAAAGATAGTCAGTCAGTAGTCAGTCAGTCAGTCGTTCAGGGGCAACGTTAAGCTAACTGTTAAAAGTCTCTTAAAGAGCGTTAAAACAAGGCTGCGCCCGTTAAAGTGTAGACGCAGCGTTTAGTTAAACGCTTTTGGAGACTCAATAGAAAGAAACCGATAATTAGATGGTATGTCTCGGCTTGAGTCAGAACCTACAGTTTAACTGTAGGTGATGCAACAATCAAGGGTATGCCAGAAATTTTTGAAGCGTATTTCAAAGCAGCATATATATAACCATATATATCAGCAATATATCTCTACACTGATAGAAAATAGCGCTCTGTAGTCTGGTAGTCAAGATCCGTCGGTCTCAAATTAAGCACGGAGTTATTAAGACCACCGTTCTGATATTAAGAACGTTTTGGTCATAATTTAAGAACATTCTGTTCTTGTATAGAACACCCTGTGCTCATTTCATGAACGATTTTTGCTTCATATAAGCAAGCATAGCATCCTGAAATCTTTTCATCGATGGGTTACTGCAGAAATTTGAAATGAAGTTTCTAGACAAGCAGTATAGAGATTCCTGTTAGTGGGAACCATTGTCAGTACACTCAAAAAAGTTCAAATTATTAAGTTCTGCTTTTTACACTTAAAAAAATCACTGAGCGAGCAAAGCCGACAGGGAGCAGAGCCCTTTTCTTTCTGGCCATACAATTATAAACATTTTAGCTAAAATATTAATAAAGGCTAAATGGGCTGTTAACGGTAATGCGCGTCGTCGCTGTCGTTTGAGCGTTGATGAGTCTATTAAAAACTGTTGATGGAATAAATGATAAGGTTTATTTTGCTATTATATTGTTAGTTCTTAGTTCTAGCAAACTGAAATTGGGTTAAATGCTTGGACTAAAAGGCTGCGTAAAGTTAAATGGCATACTTTGAGAAAATTGCTCATTGGAAACTTTTAAGCAAGTCTTAATAAGTAAAAATCAGCTATTTTTTTAAATTTATTTTAACGCAAAAGCTTGAAAGCCAATTATCTACAGGATAGGCTTATTTTACATGGGTATTGCCACAGCAAGGTGCACCATAAACGTAAAATTCAAAATAATTAAGAAAAGTTGATTGGCAGATATTTCGTCATTCATCAAATTCTCTCTAACCGCAATAATGAAGAGAAACAAAGCGATAAAAGTTATCTAAATTTACATGAAATTTTGTCATTTGCCGAAGATTATGTTCTAATGTCATGTTCGCGATCGGAAAACATCATATGTTCTTGACGACTACGTATACTGCTGTGAAATTACTTTTAATTAAAGTAATTGTAGTGGCTGCTGAGTTGTTCACTAGTATGACTTAAAATTGCCAAAAATATGATGAAGTGTGACCATGCTGCTATACGCTTTGGAGAGGCAGCATAGCGATGAACTATTTTCTTTTAATTTTCTAAAAAAGAGTTTTGCCTACAATTTGCGTTGCTTTACAAAAGAGGCCTCCAAAGCTTTACCTCCGCCTCTATAGCAATGCTGCCTATTTCTGCTGTAGAAGACAACTCTTTTCAATTTTCCACAAAGCGGCCTCCAAAGACTTGTCTCTCTACTTGTTGATCCATTCAAAGGAATGTCGTGCAGTCCAGCCCCATTTCAAAGTTCAACAATTTCTGCAAACGTTAAATGCAATCAGCTCATTAGCAAACGGCAGACAGCCAATGATTAGAGAGCATTGGCACAAGATCGAGGGACAAAGAGGGAAGGGTGGCCACTCAGCCTGTTAGAACACTTGAAGAAAATGTTGCCCAGCAATTTTCACTTGCACTTGGTGCGTTAGCAGCAACCGAGCTAATTTTATTTGCAAAATAAAGAATAAAGTGTAACTTTAAATGGAGTCAAATGCCGGAGCCAAAGCCAGACGCATGCAGAGCGCAGAACAAAGATTTTGTATTTTTTTGCTCACAGACGCATGCAGCGGCTATGAACAACACACACAAACAAAAAAAAGTTCAAACGCCAGACAAGGATGCACCAAAGTGCAAAGGCAGCCAACGAGCGGCGCACAGTGGATCCAACTGACTTATTTTTCGGCAAAAATCATAGCTTTTGAGGGAGCAAAGATATTTTCAAAATTTAAAATGCATAGAACAGAGAATTCGTTAAGCTTTTGCGATACACTGCGATAAATAAGCTGTAAAGTAAAGTTCAATATTATGTACACCAAACGCCTTATACTTGCAACTCTAAATTGTGCTCATTGCTTAAAAAATCTTTAAAATTTTCAAAATCTGTTGGCAAGTTGTTTGGAGTCTATTTTGATCCGAGCGTACACACTTTCGCCAGATAGACAAACTTTCGACGACGACGATTTATTGAAACATAAGCACAATTTAGAACATGGAATTTTTTCATGACATGCAAAGATAATACATTTGCAGTATATAATATGGAACTTTATTACCGTTTCTTGAAGTTTCCTCTATACACAGCTTATTTATCGTAGTGTATCGCAGAAGCTTAAGAAATTTTCTATTCTATGCATTTTAAGTTTCCAAAGTTATGATTTTTGCCGAAAAAGAAGTCAGTTGGATCCACTGTGCGACGTACGACCAACGACCGAAAACAGAGACGACGCGACTGCAAATGGTAGGGGAGGGCGAGAGGCGCAGTCAAACACTCAACGCACAGCAGACGACGACGACGACGGGACAGACGTGGAGCACGAAGACGACGGCGACGGCGACGACGACGACGCTTGCAAAAGCGACGCATGTGAGCGCAGTGCTTGAAAAAACGGAAAGAAAAAGGATTGAACGACAAGAACAAGAACAAGAACAACAACAGCGAATGGTCACGATGCGAACGCGCCATAACAACAACAACAACAACAGCAGCAGCAGGAGGTGCAAAAGTAAAGGCAACGCACGTGAAGACGCGCACACACACACACACACACACACACACACATAAGAACAAGTGCATTGACACTTTGCGCTTAACGCGACGTCGACGACAACGACTGAGACGCCGACTGCGGCGGAGAGTGGAACTGCGTCTGAGACAGGCGACTGCAAAGGGTGACGCAGCCGCAAGCTGCGCAGCACTGCATTGATAGCAGAGCGCAGCAACAACAACAAAACCGCAAAATGTTGAAGGGATCGACCTCGGCCAGACTTTACTTAAGCTTGCTCAGTCACAGCTGATCATTGTTTGCCCATGGGCAAAGTATGGGTCAAAGAGAGCAGCAGACAGCAAGACAGCAAGCGGAGTGGAGCAGGGTGCTCAGCATGTCCAAAAAAAAGTATATGGCGGCGTTCGTTGCACCGTCGTCTCCAACGAGTTTGCAATTGTTGTTTCAGACAAACAACAACAACAACAACAAAAAGGGTACAAAATACATGTGTGTGTGTGTGTGTGTGTGTGTGTGTGTGTGTGTGTGTGTGTGTGTACGCTGATTATGATATTGTAAAATGAACGCACAACTTACGACTTATAATGTTGATGACGCCTGACTACAATGTGATGTTACCCAAAACGGGGAACAAAACGAGAGATTATAATCGCTGAAGTTCAGGCATATTTCTATACCCTAATTTGCTGTCCTTTTGGGCTTTGATCAATGTCAATTACGATCTTGATTTGTCGCGATGTCTACGCTGTTCAGACTAATAGACCGTAAGACAATAACCAGATCTACACCAGAATTTAGTATAAGTGGTTGAGTTACTCAAGCTGAATTCTACCTTGGTTGGGCACGAAGACTTTCTGAATGCTTCTCCGGATTTTGAGTCCCAACAGTTGGTTTTAAGGGTACTACCAGCATTTGAGTATCAAAATACGAAACTCCTTCTTTACCCTAGAACAGCATTCTTCGCGCTGTATAACTGTTAGTGTACAGACAAAAAAGTATGACGTTCCAGTGTTAAAAGATCAAGCTCAGTGTTTCTGCCCACCCGTGTCATCAGATTCAGTCCAGGTGAAACTGTGTACCCAAAGCGAGTTCTACATGTTGTAAATCCCAACAGTTAGTAACGTCTACTCCCATTAAGTCAATCGATTGTTTATCAAAGCCGCTAGCAAGGCACGCTTACTTTTGCGATAAGAGCAATTAATTAATCTTGGCCAGTGTTTTGGGTTCGAATAATGTCTTGAGATGGCTGGCCCCCAAAACTCAACGTAAGACAAGAGCAGTTGGCGTTCTTTTTTGTTAAAACGACAAATCGAAATCATAGTTATGAACAAGTACAGCTTCAATTCGTGTTTGTGAAGGCGAGGCACCTGATCATTTCCATATTTTGACTACGCTTTAGCACGATCTACTTGGACTCTTGTTTTTCGAAAGAAGCAAGAACGCGTTGCACTTACTGGTTAAACGCTAATCCCGTGGGGTATTGTGTTGCACAATTGGTATATTTAGTACGTAGGCATAGTCATTCAGGAGTGAGCCAGAAGAAGAGGATTTATTGAAATCTCTTACCAAATCGGTCAGTTGAACGCTTTCAATGTTCTCAACCACATTATTGATCCAGTGGCGGATTACTTTAAGCTTGAAATTCGGCAGAGATAGATGGTTGAATAAAGGATTGCTGTTGGGTTGAAATAAGGTTTAAAGAGAATTCAGGCACACTACTGAAAAGTGTCTGCTGGTGGAACGGAGCATCAGTATCGACATCGGGTTTTCATGCCCCATTTAAAAAAAAAGACATGAGGCAATCCTGAATCTGCTTCAATGAACTTTCCGATGTTAAAAGTTCGTAGCTTATAAATATCGGTTAAAAAAAAGTGTACTATCAAGCAAAAAGATTGCTTTTAGAAAGTATAGGAGTAGGCATGTGCACCTATACGGGCGTACGGTTGAAATTTTGGTCGTGTGCACACACAGGCACGGAGAAAGGCGAAGCATTGACTTGCTGCTCGCAACCATGGTATACTTAACAAGGTAGCCTCATTCGCTCTAAATTGACAAAATATTTTGTGAGTCTGAAAGAACTATAGAGAATGACATATATTTTGTACATACATACATACCTTTCAACAATTACAACATTGCAACAGGATTATATCGCGCAGTACACAAACACATGCACACATTAATCTGTTCTCTCGGTGAACTCGCCTGATCTGTAATGGAACCACTAGACTCAATGATGCTGGACGTATTGCGTTGCAAGCTTTCAGCTAAAGTGAATGTACCTTTTATAAAGGGCGGTAAGCGCGACAGCAGCATAAAGTCAAGAATGAAATGCGACGACAGCAAAAACAAGAACGTTGGAAACCGCCACGATCGTTGACGACGTTTATAGTTCAACGCACCGGCAGGGTGCCCCTTTTCTCTGCCGCTGTCGCAGTCGCTGCTGCTTCTGCTACTACTTCTGTCTGGGATTCCTGCAGAAATCACTTGCCAACGGGCGCAGCTTGCAGCTTGAAATTGCCATTACCGTCGTCGACGTCGTCGTCGTCGTCGTTGTTGTTGTCTGTCTCACTTTCGGTCGGTCAATGATCGTGCGTGCTTATAATGAAGACAAGTCAGCAACAACAACAAGCTGATCATCAACATCGAAGCTAACTAAAGTTGTACCTTATTAAATTCATTGACTGCCCAAGCCACACTCTCTCTCTATCACTCTCGCCCGTATCTCTCTCTCTTTCTCGCTCACGCTGACCACTTAACGAGCATTGATCTTGTCTACTTGGCGCTTAGCTAAGCTTTGCTGTTAATTTGTATTATTTATTAATTCAATCAATCAAAAGCGTGTCCATAGCCCCCCAGCAGCTGCCGTTCTAATAAGCGATCAATCAAATAAATGCTACCTCCAATCGACAGCTGCCAATGCGTTCATTGATCTCGCGCGTTGTCTCTCTCGCAGTGCATACTCCCGCTCTTTGGTATTTTGCGCGTGCTAGTTTTGCCCTCGTCTGTTCACATATTTGTAGCTGCCTTTTGGCTAATTTAATTGTGTTGTTTTTGTTATACCCTCTACACAAAGTGTAAAAGGGTATTACAGGTTTGTGCAATGTATGTAACAGGTAGAAGGTGGCGTGGCAGACTATATGTTCTATGGGCAAAAGTGGTCAGGAGCATTAGTCGAGTCGATATAGACATGTCTGTCTGAACGTCGACATATCAGGCATACAAATTTAACAAAAGATGCGCATTTACACCGAAAAGATGAAGTTTGGCGAATCACGGCGATATCTTGCCCCCTTCCCCTGTGACATACAAGCGGTTTACAGCCGCTCCGTTCAAGCTATCATCTCGAAACTCGACAGAGGTGTACATCATAAATACATCAAAAGTTATAGTCAAAAATATGCTAATTTCACACCCCCTTGCTCATAAACTGCTTCAAAATTCGACTACATGTAGATATGGATACACGGGAGCTAGAGTTACATAATTTGGTACGAAGACTCGTGTGACCCCAATCGTTAAAACTATATTCACCTTTTTTCAATAGAACCACCCCTTCCCCCGCAATCCATTAACCTTAATTACTACCACACCCCCGAATATATTGATTTGAAAATTGCCACAGACATTTATAAATGTATTTTTGATCTAGGCTACAAAATTCAATGACATTGACCTAAGAATACTGGAGTTATGGGTATAAAAGTAATTTTTGCCCCCACAATAACCAACTTTCCAATAGGAAAACTTGTCAATTTGAACTTCCCAATAGGAAAATGCTTACAGTCATATCGAACTTGTATAACGTATACCGTATGCTGGATTTAGTGCTTATGGGAAAAAAAAGTGTACAGGGTATTCCACTGTCGGGCACCGTCCCGACTGTCTGCATCAAGTTTTTTTCTTCTTGACTTGACTTGACTTGATTGTGGACTTGTCTGGGTTGTTGTGGGGTTCTTAAAGGCTTTTCTAGTTCATTGAAACATTTATAGCCCACAAAAAAAACAACAACAGCTTGTCGAGCTGTCTCTATGCTCGGCATTTAATTCGCTAATTGAATGTGACGCTGCCTTGGGGCTTATCAAATTGGAGCATCGTGCAACATTTCATTAGTTTTATTTATATATGTATTTGTCTTAGTATATAAATTTTGGCGTCTGTGCTGTTTTATTTGGCTGCCACTACACATTTTAGTCTAAATATTTGATAAGCGACTGGGACAGTTCAGAGTTTTGCGTAACGTATCGTCATGCCGTATTACTCATACGCCAGGTTGTGCAGCTCTCATTTGCACGTCTGTTTATCGCTGCTGCCCGAGCAACTTGTTTACAGTTAGAATTGCTTCCGGTTGTAAAAATTGCCAAAAGAACAGCGAATACGTACTTATATTTGCATTTTATCTGTTTGTTTTAAATATTAAAAAGTTCATTGCTGTTTTTATAAAAACAAAAATAACTTAAATTTAAAATTTTTTTTTTTTTTTTTGCACAATTATATCGCAAGCTTGTTTGTGTGTGTGCATTTATTTTTGTTGCATTGATTCATTGGACACCAACACACAAACCAGCGAAAAAATTTAAATGCTTTTTTGGTCTTTTCGGCATTAAAAACGTTACATTAAAATGATATTGCGTTAATGCGATTGTAAAACGTTTTTCATGCCGGTTCAAAAAACGTTTAATGAGCGCGTAATGCATTCGATTTTTATTGTTATTTCCATTAATTTGGTTAAAATCTGTTAAATTTCAAGTGTTATATAAAGTTCAGACACAGCTGCTTATACGCTTAAAGCGTGTAAAGTGTTTTTTCTTTTTGTTTAGTAGTGTTATAAACGCTGTTAAATGCTATTTTTTGAGCTCAACTACAAGTTTAGAAACCCTGAAATTTGATTTTGTTTTTAGACGAAACTGTGAATAGGCGCATTTTGGAAGTTTATAGAAGAATTCTGACAGTGCGCGAGTTTGATTGAAAGCGGAAGTCCATATTGAACAAAGAAAATACAAGTTTTTTTTAGTGTAGACAGTTCTTCTTTTGATGAATGATCTTGTCTTGGCTTTGCAGAATACTGACAGAGAGTTTGAGTAAGATATCTTTGAAGAGGTAAATCTAGATGAGACAGTCGATTTGCACATTTTCACGCTGTTTTAAAAGTTTTTGAATCATTATTACAAAGAGTGAAATGATAAGTTAAGATATCTCTTAAAAAGGAAATCAAAATTAAGGAATATCATATGGAAATAGATGTTTGTCACTTTCAATGAGTCTGCAAGTTCATCTTGAGTTTCACAAGAGTCTTCTGCACACAATGTTTCCAATTTTGTTTTTGCAATTATTTGTGGCCTTCTGAGAACAAAACTTCTGTAAGCCTTATAGATTTTTCTGCAAATAGAAGCAGAAAACAAAAGCTTGTGTTTGTTGACAGATATAAAGAACACCTTCTATGTAATGAAAATGTAATGAATACTTCAATATGAGTATTCAATAATGGAAATCTTATTTGCCATCCAACAACTAGAATTTGTTAAAATCCCAAACACAGTATTTCGTATCGAAGGAGTCATTATCTATTCACTCATATTGGTAGTAAGCTCAACCACTCAGACAGCTAAATACATTATTATTATTATCTGGTAGAAAAAGCGAGAGAGCCGAAAGACAGGGCAGTCAGAGGAGAAAGAGGATAAGAAAACAGCGAACACTGAAATGGCGGTCCCACTTTAACAGAATCTTCCCGAATTCTGTAAAAGTACACATAAGAGCTGCAAAATTATCGATAGCGGCGCCATTCGATAGGAACAAACTCGATCTTTCTCTTTCTTAATTTTGCCTACGAGTGAGTCATTCTAACAGAGACAGTTACACAAGCAGCCTCACACGTACACTGTCTTGGAAATGGTCGCTTTTCAGCAAATATTTTGAAATTTTCAACGGCACTTTGAGCACTATCGTTTGAAAAGTTTCAATACTATCAAAAATACTTGGGGTCTTTTATCCTTCCTACCTTTCTGATCTTCGCCGCTTAGCGTGTGCTTAAATATAGTCTATATATATATATATATCTATATAGTATATCGATAGTGAAAATTGCATCGCTAGTGAGATACAAAAAAAAAAAAAATGCGATATTACCGCATTCCTGTCCGGACCGTGACACAGAGAGTGCTCAATCGATTCGTCTTCACTACTGCCGGAGAGAATGTCCTAATTTGTGTGAATCCGAGCTTTTTGTTGCCAGTTCATCTACCATATCTTTTCCCTGAGTAATTCGTTGTTCACAAAGTCATGTTAAGTTTGGTCTTATAGTCACTGACTATAATCCACGTTGTTTGAGAATGCTCACTACACTTATGACACACAGAAAAAGGTACGTCGAATCAACCTATCATTGATAGATGGCGCCAGTTGAGCCGTTAAAGCGACACGGTAATATCACCCATAAGTTGTCTCGCCTGCAACCCTATACGACTTGCTGCATATTAGAATGCATTCTAATATCAAACGAGATTTCGTTAGAGATTTTTTCACTTTCGCTTAAAAATCTCGCTTCGTGTAACAAGCGCCTAAGTAACCAAAATCTTTTCATTTGTAGCGGATGATTACTTGTTCGCAAATAGTACGCTTCAACAGTCTCTAAACAAACTACATTTACTATATAGTAGTAGGAAGTAGTCTTTCTTTAGTACTCTCTTGTTACACAACCAAACTATACGATGGAAATGTATTTTATTAAATTGCGCATTTTCATACATATTCGTAAAATGCAATTTCGTTTTCATTTTCTGCTTAGCTATACAGAACTATGACACGGTTGCCCGCTCCCCCCAGACAAAGTTACACTTAAACGATTTCAACTAAATTTTGCTGTCAGCATGCAGCACGACTCCACTAGTAAGTACCCCTCGGGGCAGCTCCAAACTAGCACAACGCTCCACAGCGCGCGTACAGCTAACATCAACACCTCTTAAGCACGCCAGTTCTGCGCTGAATTCACTCCCTGTTCCAGCAAATGAATACAACAAATGAACTCCCCGTCAGCCAGTGAACTGTATAGTTAGTTTTATCTAATTAGCTAGTTAAACAAGCACACAACTAAAGTAGAATAAAGTTGAAAAACGGAAAAATAGAGCGTTGTACCATAAATTGTGTCACTAAATAAAATCTGACAAACGGTGGCAAGCAACGACTTGTTGTTGCAGGCAGCCAGAAAATTGTGTCAAACTGATATAAAAAAAAAATAAGAAAATAAAGCTGCCACTCCTTGAGCCCACAAAAAATGAACGCTCACCAAGCGCAGTTATAATTATAACCTCAATTCGGTCTCGCTCGCTCTTTTGTGTGTCGCTCAGCCAGAGATTGGGGGCAAAGTAGGTGGAAGTATGCAGTAACCAGTAACCGAAAATTGTAGAGCATTTGAATAATTTTTTGAGAATGCAATAAAAATAAAAAATAAAACTGTATAAAGTTTAGAGTGACGGCGTCTGCGTTGCGTTGATTTAAATAAAAAATGGCACCCAAAAAGTCAGTCGACGTTGATGATGATAATGATGATGATGATGATGATGTTGTTCTTAATCATGATTATGAAGAGTCGATGGCTTGTTGTTGCTGCCCAGCAGCCGCCGTTAAACAGCAGCAAGCAAAGCTTCAAAGTTTACAGGCGTGCAAGAGCGAGATAGCAAACGACCAACTATTCAAATTGAGGTCATTCATCCCGCTTCGTTGAGCGCGCTTTTAAGTGAATTATGTGTGTGTGTGTGTGTTTGTATGTGTGTGTGTGTGTTCATTTCACAAAATGAACAACTATTTTTGTCGCTTTGGCTTAGTTAGGAAGAAGAAGAAGAAGCAGCAGCAGCATTCTACTTACTTTTTTAAGCATTTACAACGTTTGCCGTTAAATGAGTACAACAATGGTCAAAGAGAGGTCATCATGGGCGACATATAGAAGTTGATGAGTAAGCGACAGCGGGGAAAGGGTAAGCTGAAAGTCGACAGTTTAAAAGCAATTCTCAAATCTATGCCGCTAGCATTTTGACACCTTCAAGTGTTTTACTCATGAATGACGACGAACCAGGGTTGCCAAACAGTTCTTCAAAGAATTAGTTATGCGCTGCAGCATGAAACTAGCTATGAGCTGGCGAACAATAACAGGCCGCGTTAAAGATAACAATTTGTAGGCGTTTTTTCTATGGTTTCGTACGTGACCTTCATTTTCTGCTCTAACTTTAACTATCAGCACATTGGTAGCACTAAACATGGTGGTACAGCTAATAACAGACGTAATGATTCGAACGTGACTAAAATAAAACTGTTTGTTTTGGTCATCTATAGTAACGAAGACTAATTTAAAATGTTTTATGACTTTATATAAGATTTTAATGCATTAAAAAATCTTTTTAATACTTGCGAACACATTGTAGCATGATTCGAACGTGACATATGTTTCCATTATGGCTCAGTTGGTCAAATTGAAGCACATTTTTTAAATACAAGTACATTTTAAAAACAGCAACTAAAACACTTGGTTGATTTCTTCAATTCTATTCTTTAAACCTTTACAGAGTGCAAAACTCAAAACTAGCTGCTGCTCTGTAGTTCACCCTAAAGTTGAGCTGAATTCATTATTATAAAACTATACTGTAAACCCTTCAAAAGTCGAAAATGATACAATTTCTGACAGCTTTTTTTTTAACTATACGCTATACAATTACTTTGATATATTTTATAGAATATTTTGTAGTACAGTGTTTATTTGGGAAACTTTCGAATTGATTGATTGAGCAAATACCACAATATAAATTACATAAAGCCATATTTCAAATTAATAATTAACTTTTAATTAAGTTAAATGATTAATGCGATATTACCATGTGCACCTACATATAAATCTCGTTAATCGGCATGATATCATTACCTATGATACAATAAATATTATTTTTTTTAATTACTTTCAAATCTTCTTAAATTCGTCATGAATGATTTAATTAACACAGTTTGTGCTGCAAATTTCGTACTGAAAGAGTCGTCTTTGAGGTTGAGATTCCTAAAAACAGATATTGCTGTTATAAAGATCTCAATGTTATGACAGCCGAAATGATTTTAAGATAATGTTTCGAATATTAAATCGGAACTTTTTTCCAAAAAGGTGCTTAGGATCGCGACAACGAATTTGCGCATTGAATTCACTTCAAGTGGAGCTCTTGAAATCAAATCACAAACGAAACTTTTTAGGGAATCTCAGTTTTTGGGTTTACTTAGCTCCACTTACAGAAGTTTACCGATAAGATGCTAGACGGAGCAAAAAATTCGAAATTGATAATTTTAAGTTCTCATTATTTTCAGATTACAACAAGTACTTAATTGAAAAGTGAGATTAAAAAAACCATCGAAAAAATTCGATACCAGTCCCAATACTAATTTACAGTGGATTAGAATGTATACAGATATTAATGCGCCAGAAAACTATAGACGATTTTGAACTAAATTTCATTTGAAAACTCTTGTACAATCAGTCAAAAACTTTTATGAGGTTTTTCAACGCTCTCTGGCACGTCAATGGATTGTTTTTGGTCTGAAATTCATTTCCAATAATATAGAAGTCAGAATCCCGAAAGCGTTAGGACTTCTTAACCAAACTACCAACACTATAGCTCATTGACTGAAATATTATTCCCAAGCTTATTGCACCAATTTCATGTAATGAACACAATTTAGAAGCATCGCATCTATGCAGAACCTGATTCATTGTAGCCTTCTGTCTTTACGTTATTCAAGACCATATTTCTACCACTTTGCAACCCTGCATCGAAAACCTTTCTTTTCAATGCCACTTTTTCACTCATTCATAGACACACGAACACACCTAACCACCTTAAACACTTAAAAATAGAGAATGAGGCAAAAGTAAAGTACATGTCATACGGCCCCCATACCCATGGCTCTTTGGCTTAAGTACTACTTGACTTGGGAGTGGGCCAGCATAATGAACATGTTAATAGCTGACCAAAGAGATCTCACATTTATCTTCTGTCTAGATTTCATAAAAACGATCCATGGCACGTTCAACGCCCCCGATATGATATTTTACACAAGTATTTTACAAGCCATTTTTTCGCAATTTGAATTTTGAATAGCTTTATAAGCAAGTAGATATCTATATGTATGTGTGTCGTTTTTCAGGTTTGTTTTTATTTTTGGTTTTTTTTTGTTTTGTATTTTTTCGTCTTTCGATTTTTATGGTAGTAGGTCAGTTCAAAATTTGCATATGCGTTTGTTCGCATTTTTTGTTGCCTTTTTTCGATTTCGCACAACTCACACGCTGATTTTTTATTCATATTCGCCGACTGTCTGTCTGTCATTCTGTCTGACATTACACATTGGGTGCCCACCTTTGCCGCAAGTCTAGTCTATATAATATATGTGTCATCGTTGTATCTCGTTCCAAGAATAGAGGCCAGCATTCACACGTGCCCCTCCATAATGCGATTAGAGGCAAGTAATTTATAAGACTTTGTTACATTTATCTAGATAGAACTCCGGCGCTAGCATATTAGAGATACAGCAGTTACACATTCTGTGCAAATTGAAATATATTTCTACAATGAACCATTTTAATGTCACAAATACATGTTCAATGCGCACACATAGATACACACACACACAAGCATACATGTTGCGAATTATTTATTCAACCCGGGAGCTTTGACCATATTTGTGTCATGCGTGCTCATCGCATTTGTTTGGCTTATGCAAAATACTAGTTGGCTTAGATATATTAAAGAGTTGAGCAAGAAATACTGTATCTGAGCTTCGAAATCATTATGAACTGAAGTAACATGTGAAGTAACATACTTGGGTATAGTAGAGGCAGAGGTAAAGGTAGAGGTAGAGGTAGAGGTAGCGGTAGAGGTAGAGGTAGAGGTAGAGGTAGAAGTAGAGGTAGAAGTAGAGGTAGATGTAGAGGTAGAGGTAGAGGTAGAGGTAGAGGTAGAGGTAGAGGTAGAGGTAGAGGTAGAGGTAGAGGTAGAGGTAGAGGTAGAGGTAGAGGTAGAGGTAGAGGTAGAGGTAGAGGTAGAGGTAGAGGTAGAGGTAGAGGTAGAGGTAGAGGTAGAGGTAGAGGTAGAGGTAGAGGTAGAGGTAGAGGTAGAAGTAGAGAAAGAAGTAGAGGTAGAGGTAGTGGTAGAAGTAAAGGTAGCGGTAGAAGTAAAGGTAGAGGTAGAAGTAAAGGTAGAAGAAGAACATTCGCGTCGGTTACGTACAGCTGCCAGAGCGCTTCTAAAGCCAAACGCTGTGGTGAGAGCGCTGTGTTTGTACCGAAGAAGAAGAAGAACATAGAAACCAGCATATTCTTGCGTATGGTGATCAAGTAAGCCAACCACCACTCGCTCTCGCATTGCAGCGAGCTGCAGGAATCCCCAAAGTCGGTGTCTACTTCACGATTGCAGTTGCGTGTCTTAGGCGTGCGTCGTAAATGATCATGTTTGAGAAGAAGTATTCGGCCAGAAAGCGTGATGACTTGGCCAGTCATCTGGTGAGAGCGCAAGCACATATGTTTGCGCCAACTAGCTTTCATCCATGCTAACTCCAACCCAATCGCATTAATATAAATCCATGCGAACGGCACTCCATTCGATCGACACAACATTTGCACGACATACTATTCAAGCGTGACGCATTCGAAACTGTCTTACCTCTAGGACGCGCCAAGTAGATGTGTCACACCAAAGAAAAAAACGTTTCTATAAAATCCAATACAATTACATTAGGCAAAAAATGGAACTTAATGAAAAGTCCTTAGCTGAGGCATATCGGGTTTATCAAGAGATTTCAAACGGAAACTTAGTCAAACGCGATTACAGATTACTGGAACACCACTGGATCACCCTCATTTCCGATGCATCATGCATGTCATCTTATATTTGTTTTCAAAAGAGTTTTCATTTAATTAAACTGGCGAAACTTAACTCATTTCACTTGGAGCTTCGTGAATTATTGGTGAGCCAAGTGCATCAAATTGAGCTCTACCAATCAATAAATTTTTTTTTAATAGTATATCAATTATAATCATTTGTTAAGGAATTTCTCCCTTAGAAGTTGTACTGTAAGAATTTAAATCCACAATAAATATTTAATAGATAATGCTTATGGCATTCCTTTACTTGTCGATAACGACAATCGAGCACAACAAATTTCTATATGTGTACCTGTTACCCTAACTTGTACGGATTTTGACTACGATATTTCTTTGTTATGGTGTTTGCTTTTTCGGATGAAACTAAAACGCATCTTTAAACTTCTTGAAATAAACTCTTTATAATAGGAAAGCAAGCTTAGATGTGTTTGAAATTATACCAAAATAGGTATAAAATCGGGAAATCCACGATTTAGCGAATGATAATGTATATATATAGAAGGTTTATTTTACACAAATCGCTTACGATGTTGATGATGCTGTATAACGTCTACAGAGAATTGTAATCAGTTCAGTTCATACACGGACATCCGGTTATTTTTGCCATTTTAACTTTTTTCCAAAAACAACATTTTGCAAAATATGCGTAGAAATTGTATAAACGAAACCTGATGACCAGCGTATTCTAAAGTGTACAAGCGTGAACAGAAAGGTCGGCAATGTGTGACTTGTGTCCAACTTGATATAATGTAGCGCCATCTAGCGTGCTCTTATGCTAACGCAGAAACAACCACAAGAGTTCGCTGTGCTTTACGCTCTCCCTGCTAACACAACAAACCTGCGTAATTCTCACTCTCCTGTAAAAGCTGCAAAGCGCACAAAAGCGTAACGCCACCCGAGCGTAACACCACCCACGAGTCGGCTTGACACCAAGACACATTAACACACCACGGAGTGCTTGTGTTACTCTACATTGTGTGAAGAGGTATTATTTGTTTCTGCAACAAAGTCAGCTACCTGCTCTTTATTAGAACAGCACATTCCCTGCACATTCTAGAGTAGGTCAATAGCAATATCAACAAATCGCAGCATATGCATTCATTTACTTTATGCCATATCTTAGAAAAATATCAATAAACTATAACATTATCTACACAACTGTCCAGTAAAGAATGGTATAAATTTTCAACGCCTAACAAAGAAAGGCTCAGTTTAGAAATACTATCAAAGAGGGCTATACTACATCTGGAAGCAACATGCAGTTTGGTAAATTGCAATTTCCGATTCCTCTTGGACATTTTTTAAGAGTTTTCCCATTCTAGTACCAGCACTGCTAGTGTTAATTATAGTAAGCAGCGGCCAGGCTCAAAACAAGTGCGGATCCAGCAGGGAAGGATTTTGTGTATGTGAGAATATACCAGCTGGTCAAATAGTTAAGGATTGTCAAGATTGTACGGCCTACTTTCTATGTGGCATTGACTCTATACAGCATCTAAAATGTGGCATTAATGAAATCTTTGATGCACAGCTAAATGCTTGTGTACAAGGCACTTGTCCACGAGCGGATTGCAACGATACAGTTGATCCTGTCACTCCCGGTATACCCTCGGATTGCGAAAATAACGAAGTAACTTGCCAGTTCCACGGACAGATCATACCACATGCCACACATTGCCGTTTCTATTGGACTTGCGTGCAAGATTGTCCAGTATTGGGGTTTTGTGAACTTGAAATGTGGTTCGATCGGGAGCTTTATGTGTGCGATTTTAGGAAAAATGTGCACAACTGTCCAGCGAACTGCGATTAAAACTTGCTCATATATTTTTTTTAAGTAACAGTGTAAACATCAAGTGTTTTAACAGCAAAAAGAAAATTTGACTTTTTAACGGTCATTAAACTGCAATCGACCTTTGACAAGCCATAATAACAACAACAACAAAATCAAGGCGCAACTCGATAATTTACGCAAATTACTTGACACAAATTTATTGTTGTTGTTGTTATTGTTGTACGCTTATTGATGTTGTGGGCGTGTCGGCTGTTGTTGTCGGAGTTGCAAGCTCAACAAAAAAAAGCCGAGCACGCAACTAACAATTTTAGCTGTTTCAGTTGTATTGTGCCACAAAACATACACAAACTAATGCACACAAAAAAACAAACAAAAGTAAATGTTGTATTGGTAGTTCACATACCTTCGGTCCTGCTGGTACACTATGTTTCCCTTTCTTGGTATCACCGCCAAGTATTACTTCGCTAGGTGGAGCAGCTATGGTCCGAACATTCAGCGCGACTCAAGGATTTTATTAGCTCTGCGAACTCAGTAGGATAACTAGTTTCACTAGTTGACCTGGTTTAGCTCTTATCCTTACGAAAAAAGGATATGCACCTCGTTATCTTTTGTCAATAAGCCACCCGTCAGTAGATATGTTAAATAGAAATCGGTGTGCCCGTGCTGCCTACTCACCCACGTCCGGATGTCCGAAATCAGACTTCTCGACATCTCGCCATAGTTGACTTTAGCTGACGAAATCACTCTTTTTGCTCGGTCGCCGATGTGGGAAGCTCGCCACCTCTCCCGACATCGCGCCATAGCTGACTCTAGCTGACGAAATCAGTCCAGTTGTGGAAAGCTCGCCACCTCTCTTATCATCTCTCCATAGTTTACTCTAGCTGACAAAATCACTCTTCTTGCTCAGTCGCCGTTGTGGGAAGCTCGCCACCTATCTCTTGACATCTCCCACTAGTTGACTCTAGCCGACACAACTGTGGCTCGCTCGTTGTAGCAGGACTCTATTGCAAGCATATCCGATGTTGGTTAAGTGCATGGAACAGAGCTGCATTCTAGGAGACCGCGGAGATCCTTCTGCGACTTGCTGTGCGGCTGTAGGAAGTCACCGCCATTGCAGATGTGTAGAGCAGGAGGGACCGTACCACATCTGCTACCATCGGCTGCATTTCCTAGAATCTTCAGGGTCTGCTATAATGCCAGTAGTTTTTACCCACTTTGCTGAATGTTGTGCGTGATGATAAGATAGCGAATGGCACGCTTTGAGCATATATCCTTACCACCCAACCGAACCCAGCCAACGTCTTTATTGCTGCCAGTTGCAGCCCGTACTCTGCTATGGTGCTGCCATTGATGCTGCTCAAGACATCATTCAACTCCTTGGCGACAGCGACTACTGCAACTCGTACCCTCTGCGGCATACATTACATTCCACAGTAACAGCGATTCCTGTGGCACGCCACCGGAAATGGTTTGTTGCTTCCGACCGGAGGAGGTGTCGTATAGCAGGACGCAGTTGTGAAAATAGTCACATATGATGATGCCGAGATACGCCAGCATCCGCAGAATGCTTGTTGTTTTTCTCTCTGTGTATGTGTGTGTGTATCACCTGCTGCATTGCTTTACACTTATGTAGCTTCTGCCTACGTTGAGAAATGTCTCGCTACTTATATGCAAACAATAAAAACACAATTCAACATTCCTAATTACCTCAAAACTTGGTACATCTTCAGAAGTTTCAAACTTTTTCACTACAAAAGTGACTCAGAGTGCAGCCTGAGCGCTAAAGTATATGCTTATGTTCAATTCGAATTATTTTCTATGAACGAAGTTCATTTGTTTTAATGGTTTATTAAGCAGAATAAACAATGAAAAACGTGCTTTACAAAAAAAGAACCGACAAATTTTTGAGACTCAACAAAATCTATCCACAAACAATGGTTTTGTTTCTTGGAGAGTTCCAGAGAACTGCAACAAAAGACTCTGGACTTACTGGCCTCTCAAGATACCCGACAAACTTGTCTGATCTTCCGTTTCAAATTAGGAAGCATGGTGTTGGTCAATTAAGTCGCTTATTCTTAGGTCTTCATAGAATGCTTGGTCTTTGTTAAAAACCGAACGAATCGAAGCCTTTCCTATTTTCTCCTTCTTTAATGCTCGGTTCAAAACGGTTGCTAAACAATTATAAAAATACTAGGGGGCTCCGCTTCCTGCTGGCTAAAAGGTTATGAAGGTCTTGCTCTAAGATTTGTGGTGGGTGCGATGGCTCATCAGTCTTCTTCTCTTATTCCTTTTCTTCTTCTCTATATGAACAAATCATCATATTACCATATCTCCTTATCACCTTCTATTCTGAACTATTTTTCCACTACTCTCTCAGACATACAAAGAACGTACATGTTTGTTAGCATTTTCTCTTTCTCTTCACCATTGTGTTGGCAACCATTTGAACTTTCGAACCAAAAATAGTTTTGACGAAAACTGAATAATATTGAGATATAGTAATTTAAATTTGTTAGCCGTTGTTGGACTTTTTGTACGCACAACCCTATAATGCAAGCGGGAACTACTTAAGGCATAGCAATTTCGCTACGGATACGGTTTCATGGGATGCCTATTACTTTGTAAAATGGGTTAATGGTGTTTTAGACCCAATATGCACGCTGTAAGACTATACGGAATTCGGCTCATCAAAAACCACACACACACACATTTCTTTTTCGCCCTTTATTTAACAATTTGGTCGAATTGCCAAAAGCAGTTCAACAAAATAAACAACAAACTTTCACCCAGTAAGCCGCAGAATTTTTTGGACAATTTCGTAACTGGGTAAACAAACACAAACACACAACACATATACATATATATGTACATAAATGAATGCAAATGTGTGTGTTTGGGTGTGTGTGTGTGTGTGTTTGGGTGTGTGTGAGTGCATAAGTGCAGCAGTGCGGCAGGTGAATGAACGACCTCAAACGAGGTCAGCAGAGCTAGCAGCGACAAATACAACAAACAACTATAACAACAACAAGAACAGCCAGTCAGCCATTCATGCACACGATAAAGCCAAAAAAAAAAAAAAACAAAATAATAATACATACCAACACACATTTAAACTATCCCAGCGGACCAAACGCTCGTTTATGATATCGCATACGAGTGAAATGCGAGACTCGACCCGACAAAACGCTCGATTTCAGTACACCATAACACCCGTTTCAAACGCGTTTGCGAGCATTTTGCGAGATTTTCGCTAAAGGCACGTATGTTGGTCCACTGGGATGTGTTTATATAAGCATGTGTTTGCTACCCAAGGCATTTTACTGGCATGCTAATGGCCACCCGGTCACACACACACACACACACACTTACACTTTTGCAGAGGAAGAGTTAAAGTGGGCAACATTTGGCCACTTTATGGCATGCTGCTGCCACAATTACCGTTGTGATGCTGCCGCTGACTCTCTGACTCTAGCTCTGCTGCTCTCCGCTGCTGCTTCAAATTTCAGTGACCTAAATCCTTTTTGGCACTCGACACCAGCAAAGGCAGCAGCAGCGACAGCAACATCGCCGCTTTAAACGACTTTTCTCTGCTGATGCTGCTGCACAGTGGTCGAAATAAGTGCTGCCAAAACCGATTCTTTTGCCGCTAGATCTAGAAGTTTTTATGCCCCCCATGCACACAACAATAGTTTGGCCAACCTGAAGTGCAAAATCAAAAAAATTTGATGTAATGTTCTGCTGTTGGCCAACCAATTGCTGTGTGTATGGGGGGCATAAGAGTCCTATAGTTGGAAAATCTCAACAATAATATACACTTTGCCCTCACTTTTCTACTCCGTTGCCGACCACTTTAAGAAAAACTAATGCATCCATCATAAGATCTTTTGCCTCGTTGTAAACGACTAACACAAACGTTGGAACAACGAACTCTATGATCTCTACGACGACATTGACATAATCAAGCAAATTAACAATCAGCGGCTAAATTGGCTAGGTCAATTTATGCGTATGGATGAAGAAGCCACTGCAAAAAAGTTCTTCAATGCGCCTGTTGAACGAAGGCGACGAAAAGGCCTCCATTAAAAGGAGCAGGTAGAGAGCATACTGGTTAGCATCCCACATCCAGCTATCACCATCAATTCCAAACAGAATCTACATCAATAAGAGTATTTTACGGTGTTTTTTCGTAGTGACCTGAAAAGCGAACTTTTTTTTTTATTCACGGAAAGTGTTGACTATTGGTACTGACTAAGTTATTCAAATCTTGTAGAATTAACCTAATCAGACGGACATGCCTAAATCGACTTACTGAACTTCTTGTAAAACCGTTTTTTTGATTTTGTAACTTGGCAGACCTGGCCGGACAGCCTAATCTTGTGTAAATCCTATGTGTTATATGCAATCCGAAAAAATGAACAAGCAGCGCAGTCAAACTTTACTTTTCTGTAGCTAGATGGTGCATTTTGACCACTGTGCACTGCTGACGACTGTCATTCGGTCGCACTGAACGTTTGGCTGCACTAAATCACTTAAGATGCTTTTAACAGCAGCAAAGGCAACAACAACAACCAGAACAACTTAAGGCTTAGACCAGAGGCCATATTATTTATGCTACTTGTGCCTGGCCTGCTTATAATGGATGGATGATGTTGACCTGTACGGCTGGAGATGATGACGATGATGCCGAGTTTGAGCATGATGATGACGCTGGTGCTTATGCTCGTGGGTGGCTACTTAATGACTGGTTTTTAAACGAGCGCTTGCCAATTGAGAATGTTATCAGGGGATTTGGCTACATAGATAATGTTTATATAAGATTTAGTTGCCCGAGTTGGGCAAAGTCTGCCAATTAGCTTATAGACTACATAGTTCAACCCGGCTGAGGAAGTACATTCATGCGTCGACAGTACCTCCCTCATTGACGTTTGCAATAGACGGAGAAATAGTACCTTCAAAAAGAGCGAGCGTCAGCAGATGACTTAGTTCTACCTATGCCTCGAATACAGCAGTGGTACATATATAAGAGCTTTGCAATAAAAACGTCTTACAAACAATTCGCTTAAAAGCAAGTGCTCCAAATACCAAGACAGATGTGTACAAGTAACGTATTTGTACTATATAACGACATTAGCATGGAAGTATTCTTAACAAAGCAAAACTTTAATGAGGGTATTGAAACGCGTGCTCAAGTAGTATGTTTTGGAGAGTTTGGTTTTACTTGCTAAACTAGAAAAGTGACCAAGCTCTAAATTTGTTTAGCGCTTTAAGTTTCGAAGACGTGTGTCTGATTGTAAGGCTAGTTCCTCTCCTTCAAAATTCAGAATGTTGAGTAAGGCTTCGAGAGCTGTACTTGGCGTAGTACGAAGGGCACCCGTGATGCATAATTAAGCTGTTCGCAGATCGGGAAGTATACCTCAACCAAGCCGGCCAATGTAACAATACAACACATAAGAGGATGTGCTTAATTATAGGGGTAAGAGGCCATAAGGTCATTTGGAAAGAGCCATTGTGACTTGCTTCAAACGTTCAAGAGTGTTAAGGTTCCAGTCTCTACCTAGGGAGCAAATCTGTGTTATGCTCTATATTTCCACTTCCATTTAGTTTTTTGTCCACTGTCAACCAATAACGACCATTTGTATCTCTTTAAAAAGGCAACTTGAAGTTGTCTAAACTATTGTCATTAGATTGTGGAATCTGGTTGATGATTCCCTTATTTTATTTAGATTTTAAATAGCAAGGTTTTTACTTTTGTGTGTGCCTATGGCGGGAGTTCGGACGTAAGTTATCGATAACAATAGACGTTAGTGTTGGGAAATCTTTGTAGGGAAAATATCTTCCTTGGCACTAACACTTGATTGCGCTTACTAAGATGAGACAGAGGGCGCTGCTGTTGCCCAGATGAGTTTGCCACAGGATATTACATATCTATACCAATAATCAATTAAGTTTATCGAATTATCAGCACATCTCTAATTGTCTACCTTAGCTATATATACGTGTGCACACTGAACATGCTTTCATTTTTCATTTGACTGCCAAGCAGGCAGGACCGTTTTACTGTCTTTGCATAACACATAATTTTTGTTTCTTCTTTTTTTATAATAATATAAAATTTACGAACCCTACAACTTGATTCTTATTTCGATTATGTGTACATGGGTTTTTTTTTCTAAAATGTTATTAACCATTCAAAGATATTCTTTGTGAAGAGCTGTTGCAAGCTTCTTGTTATTCCTCTTTTCGACAACTTCAACTTTTAGTGTCATTGAAGACCCCTTTTGCTTGAGTTAACAAAGATCAACAAGAGCCAGCTATGCACACCCTTGAGATACTTATATGTAGCAGAAGCACTAAAAAAAAAGTACAATACAAAATCTTTAGAAAGATAAACAGAAAAAAATCGTGCTACATTTGGCCAACAGGTGGAGGCAATGAGCTGCTAATTGAAACCACCTTAAAATAAACAGAGCAAAGCGCCATGAACAATTAACAAAGATGAAGGTGTTCATAACGTATCAGCTACAGATACAGATACAGATACAGATACAGATACAGATACAGATACAGACACAGATACAGATACAGATACAGATACAGATACAGATACAGATACAGATACAGATACAGATACAGATACAGATACAGATACAGATACAGATACAGATACAGATACAGATACAGATACAGATACAGATACAGATACAGATCAATACAGATACAGATACAGATACAGATACAGATACAGATACAGATACAGATACAGATACAGATACAGATACAGATACAGATACAGATACAGATACAGATACAGATACAGATACAGATACAGATACAGATACAGATACAGATACAGATACAGATACAGATACAGATACAGATACAGATACAGATACAATACAGATACAGATACAATACAGATACAGATACAGATACAGATACAGATACAGATACAGATACAGATACAGATACAGATACAGATACAGATACAGATACAGATACAGATACAGATACAGATACAGATACAGATACAGATACAGATACAGATACAGATACAGATACAGATACAGATACAGATACAGATACAGATACAGATACAGATACAGATACAGATACAGATACAGATACAGATACAGATACAGATACAATACAGATACAGATACAGATACAGATACAGATACAGATACAGATACAGATACAGATACAATACAGATACAGATACAGATACAGATACAGATACAATACAATCAGATACAGATACAGATACAGATACAGATACAGATACAGATACAGATACAGATACAGATACAGATACAGATACAGATACAGATACAGATACAGATACAGATACAGATACAGATACAGATACAGATACAGATACAGATACAGATACAGATACAGATACAGATACAGATACAGATACAGATACAGATACAGATACAGATACAGATACAGATACAGATACAGATACAGATACAGATACAGATACAGATACAGATACAGATACAGATACAGATACAGATACAGATACAGATACAGATACAGATACAGATACAGATACAGATACAGATACAGATACAGATACAGATACAGATACAGATACAGATACAGATACAGATACAGATACAGATACAGATACAGATACAGATACAGATACAGATACAGATACAGATACAGATACAGATACAGATACAGATACAGATACAGATACAGATACAGATACAGATACAGATACAGATACAGATACAGATACAGATACAGATACAGATACAGATACAGATACAGATACAGATACAGATACAGATACAGATACAGATACAGATACAGATACAGATACAGATACAGATACAGATACAGATACAGATACAGATACAGATACAGATACAGATACAGATACAGATACAGATACAGATACAGATACAGATACAGATACAGATACAGATACAGATACAGATACAGATACAGATACAGATACAGATACAGATACAGATACAGATACAGATACAAGCTATAAAAATGTATCTATACAATGCACTTGGGCTGTAGGTGTGTGCGTGTGTATTATATATTAACTAGCAAAGATATGCGCCACTATTATGTCATAATTAATTTACAAGCTGTGACAATTAACGCCAGAGACAACGCATTTTAAGAGACAGTACGACAGCGCGAGAAAGAGACAGAGGGGCAGAGCGGCATTGCATATGGAAAACAAAGTGTGTGTGAGTGGGACAAGGCCTGTTGATCCATATGTAGCCATAATTTGTGGTCATTACTAAACAAAAGCAACAAAAACAATGGCAAACATTTGGGTCAATGTGTTAACCAACAACAGCAACACAACAACAACAATACCAACGAACAACAAGTTAACAACTAATGGGCATCTTTCACTTTGCATGCGGTTTTGACTACCTTTTTCTTCTCTATTATATTGTTGATTTTTTTGGAATTTTTTTTTTTTTTTTGAATCGCGTGCTCTACAGTTTTCCGACAGAGCGTTGGCATACGCTGCATATGCGCAATAGTTTCTTTCACTTTTTATACCCTATGTCGAAAAGTTTATTGACTTTATAAGAATTACAAGAGAGTTGGTTATGAGATAAAGTTTCCTAATTAGGCCTTCAATGCCATATCTCCGTTGAAGGTACCAGCTGCTCTACATCAGAAGAAAAGAAATTTGGTACTCCTTAGAAGAGGAAGTTGCCAAAAGTGGAAAGTTACCAAAACTATCCACAGAAATTACACTGAAATTGTTGGTTGCTTTTACTGAAAAGACGCGTCTTTAGCAGAGACTTTCGATTTAAATAGTACATAAGAATAATGTTATTGGGGATGAATGAATCGCAACTCCACAGATCTATTGTGCCCTCGACTGAGCTTATACCTCCTCTGTTAGAAATATCTCTGACATTAACTTTATTATCTGGGATAGATCCAAACGGGTATGCACACTCAATTACGTGCTTTGAGGATTCCTCTGGAAGTTCACAAAACCTACAGATATGATGATGTACAGTTTACTCAAGTGTCCTTAAGTACAGTAAGCAGACCAGTTACAATTCTCACAGAGTTCTTGCCCAGTTGCGTGATTTTCTTGAATCCATTTAAGTTATAGAAGCCAAGCAATGGTTTGGATTGGCTATGGCCTGAATCCACAGATCCAGGGTGCACTTTGTCTTAATCTTTTTGCTTCTTCTAGTTAGAGTGTGTCTTACCATAGAATGGCTTTGTGTTTCTTGTATCCAGCATCAGCATTTAGGCTAGGTTTTTTCCGTGGAATGCATCTCCTCTAAGATTGTTCTATGACGTTTGTACCTCGTAGTAGTACTGAAGTTCCGCATGAAATGGTACTCAGCAGTAATTTCATCGCTGAGTTATAGAAACGGCGGAATTATCTTTACCAGTTTGTGAGCATCTAGTACCAGTCTTCTCCATTAACAACCAGTATTCCTTTTATATGAAGCTCTATGGCTAGATGGTGCGCTGTGAAGTCACTGTGCCACTGAAGAAAAGCGCCTCATCGCTCCTCTCAGACATCGGCTAATCTTTGTATTTTCATAAGCTCATTCTTAACTAAGATCGTATTCACTCTTGTTTCCCAGTCGATTGCTCCGTAGTTGAGCACCGCTCTTATTAAGCAATGTTCCCCATAACATGCCGACTATTCTAGGCTTGTTCCGTAGATTCTACTAGAGCCGACATTTGAAATTATGCGAATGTCTTGATATTGTACATATTGCCAGTTAAAGAGTATGTGAACGTTGACGCTACGAAATTAGACTTCCGATACGGATATTTCGTTTCAATTTCAATGCTGACGCATGCCGACTGACAGTGGGACAAACGCACTGACTGACCAACTGACTGACAATGGGCACGAACAGAAGACGGCTGACACCAACTGCAACGAACTTAAAGACAGCGCCGGCACGCTTTCGTCATTTGGTACTATGACTATTTTTGTTGTTGTTGTTTTGAAACTGGCTGGCAGCGCCGCCAGCTATGGCCAGAGCAACACACACACACACACACACACACACAAAAGACAAAAGAAATACTACAACAAAATATACAAAATCACTTGCCTCCATTTTTATATTGAGCACAGTGGGTCAATGTCCCACAGATAAAGTGAGCGTAGTTGTGACGTCGCGACGTCGCTGCCGCTGTTGCGGCTGCCACAGACAACTCCAAGTTGAAAGTAGCCCACTGGAGCAACGTTGTCGCTATAGTCTCCATCACATATATAACATCATCGCCAACGGCAACATCATCGATGTTCTCCGTCTGCTTCAGGCAAATTTGATTTTAATTAATACGATACAACAAAAAAAATATGGTTTGCTTGCACGAAATAAATTTTAAGTTAAATGGAAGAATTTTCAGCATTTCAATGCCCCTGTTAAGAGTGTCAAAAATGTTTGGCTTGGCAATTGTAAGGCATAAAATCGCAAGCATAAATCCAGCAACTTCTGAAGAACTTTTTAATATTGTTGGAAAAAGCATTTACGGCTTAGAAATAGCTAAAACACAGAAACCTCTTTCAACCGAATTTCAACCAAAACATTCTGTCAGTATCTAAGAGATGTCTTTCTACTGAATTTCAGGCCAAAATCTATGCATCTTTGAGAACACAAGAGTTATTTCAAATTAAACGTAAGGCAAAACTTTCTAGAGATTTCTGGCACAACCCTCTTAATGCGCAACTATGCCCTAATTAGACAGGACACAAATACACCCAAAACACATGGAAATGGAAGTAAATAAGAAGAAATTCTGAAGAAATTCTGAAGATTGTCAGTCAGTTGGTCAGTCAGTGCGTTTGTCCCACTGTCAGTCGGCATGCGTCAGCATTGAAATTGAAACGAAATATCCGTATCGGAAGTCTAATTTCGTAGCGTCAACGTTCACATACTCTTTAACTGGCAATATGTACAATATCAAGACATTCGCATAATTTCAAATGTCGGCTCTAGTAGAATCTACGGAACAAGCCTAGAATAGTCGGCATGTTATGGGGAACATTGCTTAATAAGAGCGGTGCTCAACTCAATTCTGCATCCCAATACAAAACTACACTTTAATTGGTTTTCCCATAAAGTCCATTTTATCAGTACGATTTCTGTGTAAATATGTATATACATAAATAACAAAATAGTTTATGATGAAGGCGTCAACGGACTCTAAGCCATAGAAAAATTCATGAAAGTTTGCAAAAAAAAAATAAAAACAGTACGACGACAGGGAAAACTCTAGATTGTCTATACCCAAACAAGTTGAACTTTCAAAGAATATATAATTTTCAACAAATCTTTAAACAACAGGAACAATTCGACATCTTCGAATTCGCCAAACCAATTAAAACTGGAGTAATTTAAAACATTTAATTTAAGAATTTTTAATCGAATACTAAGTTTACGTTGAGGATTTCTTATTCCACATATCCTAGTCATAGATTCTACTTCTTTTACCACTACATTTCTTGCACAAGTAGCTTCCAAAATCTAACGTTTTCCTTTCGTTTTTATCACGTGCATGGCCTAGGCCAAAGAATTGTTCTATTAGGACATGATTTGCATATTGTTCGGAATTTTCTTCCATTTCACATTCAGAAAGAAACGTTCTTGAAGCACTACGCAATAAGTGCAAAACGCATGTTGTGCTATTGACACTGTCTGCATTTTACGGTAGTGAAAAAAGATGTTCGTTTCGAAACGTCTTCGCGTTGTATGGTAAACGCACTTCTTGCACAATGGAAGTTTTTATGTATCACTGGAAAACGATTTCTTCATCTTCATTTGCATTAATTTTTATGTACGTCTTAATTTTAATTTTCAGCTTGAATTTCATCTTCATTTTTATTTCCATTTTCATCTCTATTTTCATTTTTGGTTTCATCTTTATTAGCATTTTTATTTGCATTTGCATCTTTCTTTTCATCTTAATTTTCAGCTTAAATTTCATCTTCATTTTTATCTGCATTTTCATCTTTATTTTCATCTTTGTTTTCATCTTTATTTTCATCTTTGTTTTCATCATTATTTTTATCTTCATTTTCATCTTTATTTTTATATTTATTTCCGTCTTCGTTTTCATTTTCATCTTCGTTTTCATATGCACTTTCATCTTCATTTTCATCTTCAACTTCTTCTACAACTTCCCCTTCTTCATACAGGCAGTAGTCTGGTATTAGTACGGCTTGTTAGGAAGTTTGCGTAGTCCCATCATAAATTTTCAAGGTCCGAGGGAAAAATATCGACACAACAGTATATCATGCTCTTCTAGCCCATTTACCATATCTTTCAGCGAAAGATTTTCATGGTATTCCGGCTATAAAACAGAACAGTCATCCAATGCTTTTTCTCATCGTGCAAACATATGTGGACCTAATTTGACTTTTGTATTAACTATCCTTACTATATTTTTTAATGCGGAAAACCGAGATATAAAAAAAGAGTGTTGATCTACCTACAAGTTTTAATGCAATATATCCAGCATCGCTCTTTCAGTATTCCTACACTTAAAAAAGTCTAAAAGCGTATTCAAATTTCGACGCTGCCGAAAAAGAATTCTCTTTTCTTTGGGTTTGGGGTGACAATCAATGCAAGTCTCAAGTTGACGGATGGCTGGCCGGTCAGTCACTCAGTCAGTCCGTCCGTCCGTCCATCCATCCATCCGTCCGTCAGTCATTCTACGAAACATTGTAGAACAAGCCTCAGGGCTAATGAACATTTCATAAGAATATCAGCGCAAAAAATAAATTGAAATATATTTTTACCCCACTAAATGATAAATAACTTAGGCAGCTCTTGTTTTTCCCACAATGAAACAAAGAAACAACAAACCGAATTTTTAGTAGAGATTTTCTAGTTGAGAGCAAAGCAAAAATGCTTTGCCAATTTGTTGTAGTATCTATAGAAGAATTAAAGATAGAATACAAAGTATTCTCTTGACAAAAAAGCGGCAAGAAATTTGTACAGAAGATTTATGCGTGTGCCAGTTTATATTTTGGGAATATATTTTTTAATTGCATTATAAATTAATAAAGTGCTTTTCTTTGAGCTTTATTAATTTTTATTAGTTGTTATTATAAAAACGCAATATGTTAAAATAAACTACGCAATTTTATGGCCTATAATTGCGTTTTGTGACTCAGAATTTAATGGCTTGTTTTAATGTATTTATGAAAATTTAGATTTTGCGCGCGTAACTCCCTAAAGTCTTAATTAAAAAAGGCGATTTTCTTATGCAAATTGCGGCCAGTAAATTGTGATTTTTCAGCTACGCCAAAAAGTATGCAATTTAATTTTTTAGTATATTCTCGTTCACTGGAAATATTTTCCATAAACAGCGTAAGATTGTTTGAGATCTAACATGTAAGCTTTTGGTCACCAGATTTTCCAAGAGATTTCAAATGATACTTAAAACATATCATCTAGAGAGTTACAACAAAAAGACGACTTGATTCATCAATGTTTGTGGTTTAATCCCCCAAAAATACATTTGTGCCAAAACTTTTGCTTGACAAACTTCTGATATGCGCTCTTCAGTATGATCTTGAGCTCTGCCAGCGATGTGGTCAATTCTTAATTGTGACAGTTTATCAAGTTCGTTGAAAAAGTTACCGAGCTATGATTACGGAGTTGTTTTTGAGCTTGTGGAAAGAGCTAACGATGCACCAAGCAGTTCTATATCTAGCGTCCATTCGCAAGACAGTGCATACATATCCGTTTTTTTTGCTCTTTCTCAATTTTGCCCACTAGTGAGTCGGTCTGACAGAAACAGCAACACAAGCAGCCTCACACATACACTGTCTTGGAAATGGTTGCTTTATAGCAAAATTTTGCATGTTGCTCTTTGCCATCTCTCTATGGAAAATGGACGACAATTGTAAGCCGATAAAAACGACTTTTGTATGGCATAGTAATCGATTGTTAGCATTGTTGCTTATGTTTTCAAGGCAGCTTTTGTATGGCATAGTAATCGATTGTTAGCATTGTTGCTTCTGTTTTCAATGCATTCTTGACTAGCAATTATCGTGCAACTTTCTGTGGGAGAAGGTTGTAAGGTTACGAAGATAGCAAAAAAAAACCGATAGTACCATCGATAGTATCGAATCTTTTCGAGCCGATGATACTATCGTCACTATCAAATCTTTTTTCTGGAACTATCGAAAAGCGCCAGTATCGATAGTTTTGCAGCTCTAAAACCTATCCGCACCAGTTACAACCTTTTTGAGAACATTTGGATTTGCTGATGTCGTAACAGCTACTGAGTGATGCTCATGAGACGGATCTTTGGTGAAAATTTGCCAATTTCAAAAAAAACTTGTCTACCTAATGTTGCAAGCTTAAAACATACGGAAAAATATGATCAGAAAATAGCACGAAAACTGGAAAATTATCTGTTTTGTTTCATGATTGCTCATTCGGGAGTTATTTGGGGTAGAACTACTTTCAACATAGTTTAACATTTTGGTATTGAAATTAAAAAAGGAATAAATCTTATCGTTGCTTTTTGTAACAGAACCGATAAATATTTGTGCTTTTGGATAAAATTATAAAATTTTGGTCAGAGTCATGTACTTAAGCCCTGACTTCACTATTATGGGTTTTGGCATGTCTAATCTAGAAACTATTGTCCTTATCAAAGAAAAGAGTTTAAAATAGTGTAACTTTATAAGAGAAGGTAAGGCTTGCCAAACTTTCTTGGTATCAAAGAAACACCTTCTTAGGGCCGAATACCCTGACTTTTTAGAAACTAAATGCAGAGTAAACTAGATTAGGCGAAACGAAACGCATCTGACTAATCAGATAATGAAAACAGAGCTTAATCCAAATGTTTGGATTTCAAGACCTAATAAGGGTTAACTTCTGGCACACTTATAAGAAGAATACATATATTTTCTTGAGCTCTCAAAAGTAAGTTTAATAAGAAGAAGTTACATATACAACTTTTCGATTCTTCACTTCGTTTTTGAAGTTGGAATTCCTAAAAATTTGGTAATTTTTTAAACTACAACAAACTTTCGGAATCCATCTATCGAAAGTTTAACACGATATCGATAAATCTATAACAGTGTTTGCACACATTTTGACTGCTGATACCGGGAGCACAAGTTCCACATACCTGATTTCATTTCAAAAAGAGTAACAATCTTTTTACAATGATATATTTTCCCAAATCGTTTTAAACAAATTTTTGTTTTTTACTCTTATTGCAGCTGTTCGTTATGGTCGCGTACCGAAACGTTCACGTGAGCTGAACGGTGGCGGAACCACAGCAGCGGCAGCATCCTCAACCACAAGCCACAATTGCAACGTGGCAACCACAACGGCTTTGACTCCTTTAAGTGTGGATGAAACGTCCGCAAGTAATTTGCATACTAATTTAAATCAGCATCAACTACAGCAACAACAACAACTGCAGCAGCAGCCACAGCAGCCACAGCAACCACAGCAACCACATCATCAACAGCAAGCACAACCACAACAACAACAAGCAGCAGCACATACCACAACGCATGCGAGCAGCGTTGTGTGTGTGAAAACACCGAGTACACCACAAACGCCACAAATGTGTTCGATCGCATCATCGCCATCGGAGCTGGGCGGTTGCAATAGTGCCAACAACAACAACAACAATGCCACAGGTGCCAGCGGCGTGGGCGTAGGCGTCGGTGTGGGCGTGGGCGTTGTCGTTGTGGGCGGCCAACAAATGGGCGCCGATGTGGGCCAAGTTGTGGGCTGCGATGGCATCGCCGGCACAGC
This sequence comes from Chymomyza caudatula, assembly GCA_035041775.1. NCBI lineage: Eukaryota > Metazoa > Arthropoda > Insecta > Diptera > Drosophilidae > Chymomyza > Chymomyza caudatula. The sequence continues at coordinate 645,451 of JAWNKW010000137.1, read as the reverse complement.
AAACGAATTGACTGTCTATGATGTGATTATGTGCGTCTCGCAAGCGCATCGCCTGAATTGCTCCTATACCGAGGAGCTGACACGCGAACTAATGCGACGTCCAGTGACGGTGCCACAAAATGGCGTAAGTATGAGCACCAAGTGCACCGAAATTCAAAGCAAAAAGATACGCGCTGTTGATACGCTATAAAATCTATTCCCAAGTTCATTAGAACATATATGTCGTCAAGATTGTTGGCCCACTTGTCACAAATTGTTATAACCAACAATAAAATTCATTTAATTGCTGTTTTTGGTATTGTGACTTCACTTTTCCAAACACTCTCCTCATCTTTACAAATCGTCACAATTTGACGATACTCCCGCCCTACTCAGTGGTGACGTCATTTATGAACTTCCCCAAATAGCATCTGTCTGGAGGAGATTGACCTGTCTAGTTTCTGTTCCATAAACTTAGTAGCATCTCTTTAAGCCAAGAAATGGTCCTGTTGGACGAAAGGATTGCGAATATAAGCAGAATTCGACAAACTTGGTATGCGTATGAACTGGGAGCACTTCCTGAGCAATTTTTGTGTTTCTACCTATTATGCTCTCCGAGATCTAGCTGTTCATACAGACAAATAGGCGCACATCGCTATATCGACAACTATTGTTGCTGGTCATTTGGGTACAAGTCTGTGGATTGCCACGCTTCCTTTTGGCCTTCTTAAACCTAAAACACTTAGTTCAACAATTACTACATATAAACTCTTGAAACTGCTTTAGGAACTTCTGTGAAAAACACATAATCAAGAATGTTTTTACCTTATAGATCGATTCCGTTCTCGTTCTTTCTCTTCAGTAGGACTTTTCGTAAATGGGTTTTCTTTTAACGTTGTAATACCGAATTCAATTCGCAAACTTCTAAAGCAATGTAATTTGCTTACATAACGATTCAGTCAACACTTAAGAATTTCATTCCTCGAGCAGCCCTGCCATCTTCTTCGTAACTGCCCATGAAAACATGTTACCGGATTATGCCCCGATATAGAGCACTACTCCAGAAGTCTCTACTTTGCTGGATCAGTCGCTTTGTGAATTCAATTCGCAAGCTTGAAAACAATTTAGCCCAAAAACTAATGCTCACAAATCTTACATGCAGATTGCCACAACAGTAGCGGAGAATCTGGAATTTCAGAAAATCTGGCTCTGGCAACAATTCTCGGCACGCGTAACGCCCGGCGTGCAACGCATTGTGGAGTTTGCAAAACGCGTACCTGGCTTCTGTGATTTCACACAAGATGACCAACTGATACTCATAAAGCTGGGCTTTTTCGAGGTGTGGCTAACGCATGTGGCACGCCTCATCAATGATACGACGCTGACGCTGGACGATGGCGCCTATCTGACGCACCAGCAGCTGGAGATACTCTATGATGTAAGTGCGGTATTGTAATAAGCGTAATCTATCACTGGCTAAACTCGCTCTTTCTTTTGCCATTTCTCACTGATAGACGGACTTTGTCAACGCTTTGCTGAATTTCGCCAATACACTAAACGCCTATGGGCTGAGTGACACAGAGATTGGCCTCTTCTCGGCCATGGTACTGCTAGCCTCCGACAGAGCGGGCCTCAGCGAACCCAAGGTCATAGCGCGTGCTCGCGAGCTCGTTGCCGAGGCGTTGCGCGTGCAAATACTACGCTCGCGAGCCGGTTCAACGCAGGCGCTACAACTGATGCCAGCGCTGGAGGCTAAGATACCCGAGCTGCGCTCACTGGGCGCCAAACACTTCTCACACTTAGACTGGCTGCGAATGAACTGGACCAAGCTGCGTTTGCCGCCACTCTTTGCCGAGATCTTCGACATACCCAAGGCCGATGATGAGCTCTAAGAGCACTCGCGAGCGTGATTACGCAACATGAAAGCAAGCAAATGAAAAACAGACAGCAACAAATATTATACATACTATCTAAATGTTTAAGTAATTAGCGTTAAAATTAATATAACTCTAAAAAAAAAAAGAAAGAAAACTGCATCAAATACATCTAATCAACATTTAAAGCAAGCAAAATATGTAGCACCGTTTGCACCATCTGCCGATATAGAGAATAAACTATCTGCTAACTGCAGATTGCGCAAACGGCCCTAAATAGTTAACTACAGTTATGCTAGAGCATTTGAAACATTTTTAAACATACATTTTTTTGTTGCCAAGTTGTGCGTTTAAATAGATTTTTAATAAGAAACACCAAGCAACTCGAAAGGATATTCGAAAAATGCAAGTTCGAAAATTCGAGTTCGAAATTCAAGTTCGAAAATTCGATTTTGAAATCGTTACTAAAAACAAAAACAGCTGAACATATCCATGCACAACAACATAAATTTATTTATTTCATTTTTCAACTCATTGCCCATCAGCCAGTTTACCGAAAAACTACAAAAAAAAATAAAAATTTTAAAAATTATACTAAATGGCAACAGAATTATAGGCACATTTTCTAACTCGACTGAAGTGCGAGCGTTAAAGTTCGAAAAATACTGGTTTTTATAATATTGCTATTATAAATACTTATAAATATATTATATATACACATAAATATTAATATAATAATGTACAACTAGCGCTATTTACCTTTAAAATTATGTAGTTAAAAAAAAGACCCAATGTGTTTGCTTAAATATTTTAGTTAAAAAAAGAAAAACTTTAAGTTGCCGAAAATATTTTAAAATATTATATGACATCATTTAGATTTGACTTTCGATGTTCGATGATGACGATGCGTTTATTGTATCTGCGTGTAAATAAATTATAATTATAATTTAACATTAAATTCGCTAGTTTTTATTATTATTTCTCATAAGTTATGATACGCTCTTTCCAATTACTTATAGTTTAGAGGCAAAGCCAAAATATTTCACTGTCTGAAACTAAAATGATAGTAACGCCAGCTAAATCTCAAATGCCTTTAGATATTTTCGAAAAATTTCTTGATTTCATTTGCGGCTTTAACAACTGCTTATTCTAAGTAATAAACTAAATCAAACTATCAAAAATTTAACGATTTTCTTTTAATGTCTGCCAAAACAAAGATATACAACTGTTCTGTCGAAATGAATGTATTATAAAATCGAAATTTAGAGCAGTCATGAATAGTTCGAAACATCGAATTCTGTTCTTCTTTAAACAATTTCAATAAGGTTTTATGTTTATAGAGTTATCTCTTCTTCGAAAAATCAAATAAATATATGCTGATTTTTGTATCCAATTTCGGCACGGTTTTACGGTTAAAGAGTTTTCTTTGTTTCAAAATATTGAAAATACTTATTCTGATTTTTCTTGTATCCAATTTCGGCAACTTCTATTAAAAACAATCTGTCGACTTTAAGCCCGTTACTTTTACAAATATCCCATATCCGCCTTTCTTCTTTTATTACAAATATTTTTCAATACTTTCGAAATAACCTTAACCTACAAATTTGAAGGTTAGAGAAACCAGTTTTTTAAAACTTTCCAATGCTATGAACTTGGAAAACAATCACTTTTCAAAAAGTCGCTGTTGATTTTGATATTTTCTTGAATTCTGAAAGAAACTCAAAATTAGCGATTTTAAATTTTTTTTCATAATTTTCTTCTTCTAAAACGCTTCCAAATCCATTTTCTTTTTTAAAATAATCAAAGTTTTTACATACTCACTATGTGCGAATCTTGCTGCTTCTGAGCTTTCTTCGATATTTTCATCGATACTTAAAACGTTTACCTTTTCTAAGATTTACCCTTATTTCCTAAATACTAGAAGCCTTAAAACTTGCTGTTGCTTCAGGGATTTGTCTTTAATGTACAAACAAATTCGCTAAATTTATGCACTTTTTGAAATTTTTTAAAATAAACTTATATTGACACAATCACAAATTCTGTCCTGCAATTACATGCCTATAGCCTTTCTTTGAAGACCTTCAATTTTCCAATTCAACTGCTGTCTTTAGGTTTTTATAATGTTAAAATTTACGACTTTTTAAACATTGTTACGATTATACCTTTTTGTACTGACATTTCGTTAAATCTTGCTGTTTCCTTTTAACTTTCTCCAATTATTTCACAAATCCTTAAAACTTATTCAAAATATCCACCTATTTCGCAAATATAGAACGAGCCTAGCAGCGTTTTATTAACAAATTTTTTATATACACTAAATTCTTTAAAACATAAAACCTGTATTACGAAATTTTCACCTATTATTTGGAAAAAGCTTGTCGGCCGGCAGCGGATTTTAATTTACTTCTTAAATATAATAAATTTTAGTATTTAAAAACTGTTTTACGACATTTCCCGCTATTATTTGAAAAGAGCTTAAAAATCTCAGCAGGCAGCGTTTTTTAAATATAATAAATTCTTTAAAACTTAAAACCTGTATTACGACATTTCGCGCTATTATTTAAAAAGAGCTTTAAAAATGTCAGCCGACAGCGTTTTTTAAACTATTTTTTAAACATAATCAATTCCTTAAAACCCGTTTTATGACATTTCCCGCTATTATGTGAAAAGAGCTTTAAATCTATTTTTTTAAATATATTCAATTATTTAAAACTTTAAAACTGTATTACGACATTTCCCGCTATTATATGAAAAGAGTTTTAAAAATATCAGCCGGCAGCGTTTTTTAAGTATAATAGAATAAGTTCTTTAATATAGAAAATCTGTTTTGCGAAATTTCCCGCTATTATTTGGAAAGAGCTTTAAAAATGTCGGCCGGCCGCAGTTCTCATTTCGAAAAGTGTTCAGCTTATATATGCATATAAAAACTATATAAAATTTTTAAATTAAGCGCTTCATTTTATAAAAAGAATGCATAATTTATAAACTTAATTTGTACAACTTAAAACAATCAAATTGTTTGATGAATTTTTGAATAGATTGGTGCTAAATTTGTGTGTTAAGTTTACATGAAAAAAAGGGGGGAAATACCTAAAATAAACACTTATATTAACTCTATGTATAAAGAAAACAAAGCAAAACTTTGAAAATCTAGAACTTTTCATTAATTGTTGAATTTATATAGAAAATTTTGTGAAATTCAAATTTATTATTGTAGTATGAAAAAATGATATAAGAGAAGGAACTAAATTAATTAAGCTCTGTTCTAAGCTCCATGTGTACCTTTTGCTTATTGAATTAGTGAGAAAAAATAAGAGAGATAAAACTAAAAACTATTTAGAAAACAATTTGCAATATCTTAAAGGAAAAATCAACTTCAAATATAACTAAATCAGTTAGGCCGAAAATTCTTATAGGTTTCCAAATACTAGACCAATTAGCAATGACAAACTTGAAAATGAAGATTGTTAAAGGCGTTTTCCAGCTTATTTTCTAAAACTAAATTCCTTATGTCTAGCAGCACAATTAAAAAATAAAAATAAATAATATCAGAGAGAGTGTTAATTTTGTAAACCAGTGCGCATAAATAAAACCTTATGAATGTAGCATAAAATACTTATTATTATTATAATTATCATTATAACAAAACTACAGATTTTTCATTAATTACAATTTTATATATATACATATATATACTTATATAGATACAATTTTTTACCTACTGTAGCTTTGATTACATTTTTAAATGATGTGTCAAATTTTAAATGGTATTAAAAAAAAAACAATTGCAAAAAAAATAGAAAAACAAAGAAATCCTTAGTAATACTCTACCACAAAAAGTAAACGTGAAATGCATGCTACAAAAAGAAAACTACAATATATAAAGTATATGCTTAAAAAATACTTAAAAAAAATACTTAAAAAAAAGAAATGTAAATGTTGCAAAACAAATGCCGACTTCCTAAAAGAAATGCTCTCGCTCGTTGCTAATTTAAGTACGTCACTACTTACTCTACTCAAAAGCAAAAACAGTGCAAAAATAAACAAGAAACCGTAAAAAAAACAAATACAACTTAAATAAAGTATATATATATATATATATCTGCATATGCATGTATGTATGTTCTATAAAAAATAAAGTCGCTTTAATATTTACTGCTACGAAACCGAAACCGAAATCCACAAAAAATGCTTTAAAGCAACAAAAATTATACCACGAAAAGCCTAAACAAAAAGTTGAATTCTGTAACAGTGCAACTTCAATACTCTTCACTTAGTCCAAATATACATATATGATAAAACAGGGCTTCACACCGTCTTTGAACGTAACAAGTTCGAAACAGAGCGTTTCGAAGAAACGCAGACTACTCTGCAGCTGAAACTGACTCCCCAACTGAGGCACTTTTTTTAATAGAAATATTCTAAAAATTTTCATAAAAAACGTGAAATCCCTCGCGAAATCGTAGAGTCCGAAACAGGGCATTTAGGGTAACTCCAGAGATCATGAAACACAAACTACTCTACTACCACTTTTTGCAGCTGAAACTGACTCCCCAACTAAAGCACCTTTTTTAACAAAAATTTTCTAAAGAATCTTGAAATTTCTTTAAAAAATGTGAAATCCCTCGCGAAATCATAGAGCGCCAAACTGGGTATTTTGGGTCACCCTAAAGAAACAAGAAACGCAGTCTACTCTACTACCACCCTTTGCAGCTGAAACTGACACCCCAACTAAAGCACCTTTTTTAATAGAAATATTCTAAAATATTCCGAAATTTCTTATACAAAACTTGAAATCCCTCGCGAATTCATAGTTTCTGTTGAATCCTGTACCGTTAAAAAAATCCAAATTTTTAGCCAACTCCCTCGTAGGCAACGGCCAAGCATTCCACTCTATTAAATTTCATGCTCTTTGATTACAATTCTGAATTCCTATTCGTAATAAGAAACCATATATGTAAAAATTACCTTAAGAATATAAAAATTTCTAATGGTAGTAACTTCTTTGTTATTGATATGAATTATATACTTCCTTTGCATGAGCTCTATGTTTTTGGGTAGAACTCTAAGTTCAAGACTTCGCTTGTAAAATATGGCTCCGCAGGTAAATAAAGTGTAAACAGAATATGAAGCTATGGTTGAGACCAATATTTAGTGTTTGCGACCTGATCTTGTTATTAAGCTTTTACAACAACTAGTGTTCGCCTTGTCGTCGACAGTCGACGACACGCTCTCATAACAGCTGATTACAAAGAAGAGAAAAGACAGCACGAAATAACAACGTTTGTGTGTACGATGTATTTTGTTGTTGTTTATTTAGTATTCTCAATTTTTAGCAACGTATCCAGGTGAAACTCATATTCTGCAAATCGCAAGCATTTTATTTTTCGAATGGTATAGATTTCACCTAAAAACGTTGCGTTATTGCGAAGTAATCGGAACCACACTGAAATTTTTGATTAAAAAAAAGTTCTGAAAAAAAAACATTTGACGGTAGGCGGTGGACCATCGCAATAGAAGATAACGCAGATAATACAGATACGTTTCAGAGAGCAAAACCAATTTTGTAATCCAAAATAGCTATTTAATGCAATATATGATTAGTTAAATTCATAACACTAACTGATCTATTCTAGTGCATAAGAATTTCCATTTGCACCAGCTTTTTATTGGTATCCGTGGGCATGCGATATGGTAGGAAGGCTGCCACATTGGTCAGCGCCTTGGCGTGCTCTCGCAACTGTCCCAAAACAGTCTCCTTGCCCTCAATGTTTTGGTCAGCATTTCGCTGCAGCAAATATTCCTTGTAGACAATCTCCATGTTGGCAAGCAAAACATCTGGCAGCACTTTGACAATTTCCGGGCCAACCCGCTTCAATTTATTAACACAATTATCAACCTCACTTGAGCAGTTTGGCGTCAGCTTGTGCTTCTCTAGGTATTCCAACGCCAGGCGATGTTCGCCTGCATGATAGTAGTCAAAGAAACTCATCAGATCTGCCAGCAAATTATAGGTGACCATACGATGAGGCTCCACATCACCAGGTCGATGTGCCAAGACTTCATTCAACTTTGCCACAATGGCTTGGAGTCGTTCTCGCATACTGCCCTCGCGTGAAGGCTGATGCACAACCTGGCTCAGTAAAGAGCAAACAATCTTCAAGCAGTTGTCCATTTGATTGGCTACAAAATAGAGCTTAATTGCGAGTTCGAAGTTGCTGCGATGTGCCAGTTCATCGCCTACCATGCCTGCCAGTGTGTGCTTATCATAGTCGATGGTGGGGAAGTTATCAAAGACACCGCTAGAAAGAAAATGGAAGCCAAAGTATTATTAAATATAGTTCGCTTTAGAAGATAGCCAATGATACGCAAACTTAAACCCTATTTCTACGCACCCTGTGTAAGCCCAGGAATCGGACCCAATGGGCTGTCCAAAGACCAACTGCATCATGCCATCGTCACAGTTCTCCAACAGCAAATCGCATAAACTGGTTAGCATCAAATTGTTGCCATCGGGTCCTTTGAAATGACGCAGCAAATAATAATATTGCAGCGCTTCAGCAGTGTTGGTCAGCTCAAAGGACTTGGCATACATGATGATGAGCCTGGCCAGATTAAGACGTTTCATGGGCTGCGGATCTTCTGGTTCGGACGATAAGAGTGGCTTCTTCACCGACGATGGAGCGCCAAGTAAACACAATTCATTCAACGCAATTGCCATGTGCACGGCATGAGCTCTATAGGTTTCAGTGCGAGCCAGAAACTCTATGGCAGATTCAAATTGGCCGGTTAAGACCAAAACTTGGAAGTAAAGTGGCGCCTTTTCCTTGGCATTGAAGTAATTTTCGCCATACTTTTCCAATATAAGCGCTTGGAGACCGCCATAGCTTAGCTGCTCAATATTATAATCCCGACGTTCATCTATGCGCAGCACAGACAACTGCAGCCAAAGAAAATCATCAATGCTGCGTACAATTTCCGGATGCGATTCTTGTGGATCGCAGGCCAAGACAATGGCATAGACCTGGAAAAGAAGCCAATCGTACGTATTATAAAAAATTATAGATATTGTTCAATTCAACTTCGACTTACCGCCTTTTTGTATGGATCCGTGGAGATGCGCACCTTATTCGAATACTCTAGTTTTAATTGACCCATAACCTTGGATTTGAGCTTCTCCTCATCGGGATTGTGTTTTTGCAGCATAAATTGCATTAAATCTGGATAAGTGCCGTTCTTTCTAAGAAACTGTATTGCTGCGCTTAAGTCTCCACTGCGTAAACTAAAGTATACCAAGGGCCATAAAGGTTTTCCTCCAACTATATCGACTAGGCCAATTTGGCTTTGCGAATTCTGGAATGTTACACCCACAAACGAGTTGACCAGATTATATACATTGGGTATGCCACCACGTTGCGCTATCATCAGATTCTGCCCTATCACTTTGTCCATGTATTTCTTGTAGCGACGCTCCAGATAGGTGCGCGCCTGTTGCACAAATTGTGTGCCTTGGCGGGTCTTGAGCGGATCCACATTACGCGAGAGTGGCGTTACATTGGCCATGTAGTCTAAGACACTCCACATTTCATTCACCAATTCATCATTGAGGGCAGACTCGGCCAGTTTTGTAAATTTTGATACCAAATTAGGCCGAAGCCCGCCTTCTATATAGCTCTGGTTATAGTTGGTTATCTCTTTAGCGAACAAAACTTCAATTTGCGTTAGGCGCGAATGCGGTAAAGTTTCCTGATGCAATACTGTGTGCACTTTTTGGCGGTGTACATCTGGAAAGTCTTCCTGCTTTGGACCTACCAACGCATTGAGAAGACGATCCTTTTCCTCACCCCATTCAGCGTGCATGCAGTGCCATTTTCGCTTCTCTACAGCTTCCGAAATCTATAGTGAAAAGAAAACCCCTTTATAAGGCAGTTGTTTTGAAGATTTTATGTGCTAACTTACGTTACGTTTGGTCTCCTCAATGACAGAGAGTATTGCATTTTCACGCTCGTTTTTTAAATAACCACGCACATCTGTGTCGGTAATTGGATCCAGAGGCTCAAAAGATTTGCGCGCGCTTAGTGATTCCAGCTTTTGTGTTAGCCGCGGTAGATCCACTCCCTTTGAGCCAAGCAACAAGTATCTGTGGGTGTATTTTAATATAATATAGCCATATAACTTATACTAAGCGTATACTAACGCCTGTAAATCGTTTGTGCCGGCTTGTGTGACGCGGGAATGCAGCTCGTGCGTTGCTTGCAGCACTTGCGAAATTGTGCGTTCCACACGTGGTAGCTCCGTATCCATTTTGGTTTTGTTGGTCAGGTCTTGTGCCTGCTGCAACAGCTCGCTCAGATCCATTATAAGTTTATTACTTTACAATTAATCAAAATAATTCTAATAAACAAATTTTTATTAATTTCTAACTATTGGCGTTGCCATATAACAGAGTAAATGATAAAAACGCGCGAACGAAAGTAGTCGAATATCGATAAGTTTATATGCTTTTAAGTTTAAGAATTTGCAACGTTTTACTTAATCTATATGAAAATATATATTATTTCATAGTGACCTATTAACTATTTATATTTAGTATAGCGACTAGGAAAAACACATCGATATTAGCATTTACGTTGTACGCATGTCTTTTCGATAGTCATATTGAAGTGTTGTTTAATGCCTTGCCGATGTGCTATTAATGTGTTGCCAAAACAGCTGTTTTCATGATATTCCACCACTAGCCCGCGCACCCAAAATGTAAAACTCATTTAAAAACGCAGCTCTTGCATATTTTAATGTTTTTTGCATTTCAATTTTACAATTTAGTTAATCAATGAATCAAAAGAAATCAAAAGAAAGCTTGTTTAGTGTATTTATGAATTGTAGCGAACGCTTCAAACATTCAAATTTCACCGACTATTTTTTTGTAAACACTGCCTTGAAAAATAAAATTGAAGGGCATTTTAAATGCGGTGTTTTCCTGATTATAGCTTTTACTTTACTTCTCGATTTCTTAAAAACCGCAAACAGTACGAACTAGTAGTATAGAAGTAAATACAGCTTTTTCTTGTTATTATATGTGCATATCGCTCATTTACTAGGAAGACTGTCATAACTCAAAAATTGCGATTTTGCAGAAAACGCGTTTAAAGGTTTTAAGTTGCATCCAACTAGTAGAAAAAAGGGCGACATATTCCGGCGGAGAGTATACAAGATATTAACACGCAATGTTTACACAACATGCAGCAGGATACAACAAACAATTCTAAACGATAACGCAGACATGTAATCTCCAAGCGAATCTAGTTAACTCCCTATATACTCTTTTGATTCTTATCTGCCCCTTTTTATATAGACTAATGGAAAAGTAAATGCAGAAATATTGGAAGCGCTGAAAAGTTGTAATCAAACTATAAATAAACAATAAAAAGCTGTTTGGTCGAGCCTATTACAAATAAATAAACAAAGTATCATTGTTTTTGAGTGAATAAACTAATAAAAACTACTTTATATATGTATGTTTATAATTTTCACGATAACTATATTATATCATGTATATATGTGTGTGTGTGTGTGTGTACATGACACGACTTTTTATTTCGAGTGCAAACTACAACAACTAGGAAGATATTCCTTTGTTTTGTTGTTACATATGCATTATAAGTAGCAATTAAACACACATTACTTTGGTTAAATTCAAATGCTTTTGGGTTAGTTAGATTACTAGAATGTGGTAATTTTTTTAGGCGCTGCCTAATCATCTCTGGGCAGTGGCTGGAACTGTGTCAATAGCTTGGCTATGTCCTGTGCTAGCTGTGGCGTAGCAGCGGCCAGCACACGACGCGACATAATATCGAATTCTCCTCCAGCGGGATCAATGACCACACCGCCAGCTTCACGCACTATCAAATCGCCGGCACATACATCCCAGGCATGTATGCCAAACTCGTAGTTGGCATCGGCAGCGCCCAATGCTACCATGGCCATATTAAGTGCTGCAGAGCCCAGAACGCGCAGGCTGTGTTACAAAAAATGCATACTTAAAACAAAAGCTAGTATATGTACAGCGTATTTGAAGACTTGCCCGTGCACTGTCTTGGCCATTTTGGCGAAGTTCTCGTTGACCACAAGCATTTTGGCCTCATCGCGTGTAGTGCCAAATTCGCTTGTTACCAAGGCCTTGGATATATCCTTTTGTCCGCTAACATGTATGCGTCTTCCATTATAAAAGGCGCCCTCGCCACGACGTGACGTAAAGCGTTGCTCCAGTATGGGATTATAAATGATGCCAATTTCTGTGATTTTATTAATCTTAAGGCCCACCGAAATGCATGAATGCGGAAAGGCATGTACAAAGTTCATGGTACCATCGACGGGATCTATAATCCAAGTGGGCGCATCGGTAAGCTTGTTAACGCCGCTGCCGGAGCTGCTTTCCTCCTCGCCAATAAATCTGTAAGGTTGTTGCTTTAATATTGTATATTAAACCTGTGGATATACTCTTGCAAATTGTACTATAAGCTTAGGCTTTTTTCTTAAGAATCTGAACCCCAAATATTTGTGCATCTGCAAGAATATATAAACTTCGGCTTTCTATATAATTTCGTCATACTTATGGTCGGGAAAGTGCTGCTTAATGCCATTCATTATTAGCTTTTCCACATCCTGATCAGTTTGTGTTACCAAGTCAATGTCACCCGACTTGCATACAAAATCCTGGCGCGTTTCATTGTTGCGTGCAATCAGCTGTGGGATGCACACCACTTAGTTCTATAGCCAAAAATGGTGTAACAAGTTGCGCTTACCCGACCTGCTTCTGTTACCAAGTTATTGATAATTTCAAAGCACTTGCCCAGATCCACGTTATCGCCCATGCTGCTACTTACTGAACTGTTCGTTTTCCAAAGCTACTCTTTTTTCTTGTAGAATAAAGCACAATTACGTTGTTTATTTGCGCGAACTTGCAAAAACAAATCTAATTTGATTAGTTCTGCAGCTAGCGATGTAAGCACACTGCCGATTGCCAGCAATACATCGAGCTTTTAAAAATCGAATGTGTCGAAGTAAACAAAAAAAAGCGCGCGCTCTGCAACTTCAAATGCCGATAGAAAAAAGCTGCAGCTTAAGCACACTGCCGATTGCCAGCAATATATCGAGCTTTTGAAATCGAATGTGTCGAAGTAAACAAATGCGCTCTGCAACTTCAAATGCCGATAGAAAAAAGCTGCATAGCTGCTGAGCTTTTGTCATTGAACATATGACATGGAGATATTGCGTGCACGCGCATTTGAAATTATAAAATCGCAAAAAAAATATACTGTAGTATTAAATTTGTATTATTCTATGGATTAACTTGGGGCTTGGCCTATTTTTTTTTTTAAATATTTGTTAGCACCTTTTTGTTGAAGCAAACAACTTCATGGTGAGCATCAATGGTCATTTACCAATTTTTGTTGACCGGGGGAAACCGAGTCAACGACTCATCGATAGAGTCGTAGTCTTCTCTGAATTCAGTCTGTGCATTAAAATCCACTTTCTGAACGGAATACTCATTTGGATATTCTATTTTGGATTGATCGTCACGCGGTTCCGGATAATTTTGTACTAGCTGAATGGACAGATTTTCTGCCAGCATTTGTGTAGATGCCGCCAATACACGGCGCGACATAATATCGACGGGTCCGCCAGCGGGATCTATAACTGAGCCCCCAGCTTCGGTTACCATAAGTATTCCCGCTGCCATGTCCCAAATATGCAACCCAAAGTAGTAAAAAGCATCCGCTGCACCAGAAGCGACCATGGCGAGACCCATTGCCGAAGAGCCAATGCAACGCAAACTAAGAGACAAACTTGCTAGTTTTCATTATGTTACTAAAGAACTGTTTCTATTGTCAACTTACGCATGAACTTGCTTGACAAGATTGCTGGCATTCTGAATCGCCGCCTTAGTGCGTGTGACGTTCATGCCCGAGGTATATTCCTGCAGTATCAAGGACTGGCCGAGATCCGTTTGACCGCTTGTTTTTACGCGTTGACCGTTTAGATACGTACCCTTACTACGACGTGCCGTATAGAAATTGTTCATGGGCGGATTGAACACAACACCGAATTCTGTTGTCTTGTTCACAATGAATGCCAAAGAGACGCAGTAGTATGGAAAGTGGTGTATAAAATTCATGGTACCATCGATGGGATCAACAATCCAAGTGGGACTATTTGTTAGCTCGACCTTTGACGTTTCCGAATTCGAAATGGCCTCTTCGCCAATGAACTTATGATCGGGAAATTTCTTTCTTAAAAACTCAACAATCATATTCTCCACCTCGATATCGGTAGAGGTGAATAAATCGTGTGAGTGTTGCTTTGTGGTGTAACTCAGACGTTCTTTATTGGCTTCCAGTGCATACTGGATGAAGTTTTTGTTTTTATGGCCGATAAGGAAAACAGATTGTAACCACTTACCGATCCTGCTTTTCTAACTATGTCAACGGCAAACTCAAAACAGACATCCAAATTTGACCTATCGAATCCATCCGAACCACTTTTTTTAGTTTCAGAAGTATTATCAGTATCATCAGGTGCATCCCTAGTACTTGTAGTCTTGCAAGCAAATGTTTTGCCGGGATCAAAAGAAACATCGGTGTTATTGCTTTTATCAGTTTCTGGCAAGGGGTAGAAATCCGATTCAGAATGCGTCCTTTGCATTGATTCTTTCTGTACCATTTTTCGTTGGGATTCGTTTAAGCGCTGTTGTGCTGGCTCGGTCTGCCCGTCTGTCCGCTCTTCTGCTGGCTTCATCTCTGCATCTATCCGCTGTATAGACAATTTTCGCATCGACTGGTCCGTTTGATCTATATTGTTGGCGGAATGTTGATGATAGTTTCTCATAACCGTTACCCGCGGATCTTGTCTTGTGGCTTTATTCTCTTCTAAGCCATATTGTGTAGCTGGATTAACATAATCAGACTGAGCCGGTCTACTTGATTCAGTTGCTGGCTCTGGTTCAGCATTCTCTGAGGATAACGTTGTTTTCTTTGGTAATACTGCATTGGGGCTTACGATTGATTTAGCACTAGCCGTCGGCTCCTCTTTAGCCACCGTTCGTCTAATGTTCGCTACTCTTGCGTCGCCTTGGTTTGCTACATTGTCTTCCAACCCAAAGTTCTTTGCAGCGTTAGAAGGCCCCTTTGATTCCTCTATTGGAGCCACTGCACTATGTCCGTGATTTCGAAGATGGTTTCTGTTCAAGCTGTTAGCAAGTCTTCGAATTGCTTGTACTCTTCTTCTGTGCCTGTCATCCTCACTGGAAGTAGATGATTGCTCGTTAAAATCGTCCTCAGCCATAATGCAAGCTGCTCTTGAGAATTTGCTTTAATTTAAGCTTTAGTGACCACCAAGAAGTCGCATGCTCCTATGTAAAAGCTACAGCACCCAAGTTATAAGTGTCTATCAAATATTATTTTGTACATCTTAAAAAATACTTAAAAGTAAATTATGTCTGTGCATTGTGAAATATAATGCCAAGTATGTTATTTTATTTTTCTTCACGAAAGTTTTTTATGTATCGAACAGTGCGGACCTGCTATTCCTCAGCAGGCTCATCATCACGCTTGTGATAGATTTGCAAGTCACCCAAAACCTGTACGATCCGACTACCGAGCTCCGTGGTGGCAGCTGCCAGCACGCGTCTGGACATTAAATCGAATTCACCACCTTTAGGATCCAGAACTGCTCCGCCCGCTTCACGCACCAGCAGAACACCAGCTGCCAAGTCCCAGGCATGCGGATAGAACTCGTAATAAGCATCGGCAGCGCCCATTGCCACTAGACACATGTCCATGGCTGCCGAGCCAGTGGTACGCAGTCTAAGGGTTAACTTATTGCACACAAATAAAAAACATACTCATAGCTAGAACTCACGCATGAGCTTTGCGCAGCATTTTCAGAGCATTGCAGAGAGTGATGTCCATATAATCCGCCCGAAGATTCGCCACATTCAGCTCGTGCAGCACCAAAGAACACTTTATGTCACGCTGTCCGCTAGTTTTAATGGGGCTGCCATTCAAGTAGGCACCATACTCACGTCGCGCTGTATAGCATTGTTCCAGCAGTGGATTATAGCAGATGGCAAGTTCGGGTCGTTTGTTCAGCCAGAAACCCACAGATATGCAGCTATATTGAAAGCCATGCACAAAATTTGTTGTACCATCTATGGGATCTATGATCCAAGTCGGGGCATGTGTTAGCATGTTTCCTGTAGCCGCTCCTGCTGTGCCCTCTTCACCTATGTAGATATGGTTGGGAAAGCATTTACGCAGGCCACCAATAAGCAATTTTTCGATGTGGCCATCGGTGGCTGTAACCAGATCTTGGCTATTAGCTTTGGATTGGTATACTCGACGTTGCTTACAGGACGCTTTCAAGTGCTGCGGGAGTTACACATGCCAAAATTTTGTTAGAATTCCGTGCTTTGAATCTGGCGCAGACCTACCTCAGCCGCATTATGCACCAGTTCTAGCATTACCGCCGAACATTTGTCCACATCTTCGCTAGAATTGTCTTGACCTCCAGCAGTCTGCATACAAAATTTGCGCCAATGTGCCCCAATTGAGCGACGCCCTAATCTTACAAACATTTTGATTTATTTCCCAAAGCATTCAACAAGAGACAGAATGAGCAAATTGGTTTCTGAGTGATTGTTCAATATGCATCAACTCCTCTCAATCAGATACCTTATAGGTCGGAAATAGAAAAGGGTAAGAGCAGACAGTACAATGGAATCAACTTCTATACTAATTCAAACTCCTAGTCTCTTGCTTATAGATGCACTCTCCTTCAGTCTACTTCCCTACTTACGCATGTGATGCCCGTGTAACCTTGTCTTTAGTCTGCAGTTTCTTAGCACGTTCTGTTAAATCGTTGCCCAGTTCATGCATTAGCAGCGACTCACTTAATGATTTGCGTGTGCCCACCTTCAGAGGCACAACATTCATAAAGGAGCCGTGGCCACGCCTTGTTGTATAGCATTGATCTAGCAGAGGGTTCCATATAATGACAAACTCGGGCTGTTTGCGCAACCAGAAGGCCAGCGATATACAGGCATAGGGAAAGCCATGTACAAAATTCATGGTGCCATCGATGGGATCAATCAACCAAGTGGGCTCATCTGTTAAAGTGCGACCGTTGCTCGCCAAATGCGCCTTATCTTCAGCTATAATTCTACGATTAGTTCGAAATAAGTTCTTAAATGAGTTTGCGAATTGCTTTGCTTACTTGTGCGTCGGATAGTGCTGAGTTATGTCACCTATGAGCATTTGCTCTATCTCCATGTCCCATTTGGTAAGCAAATCCCTTCTGGTCCTTGCACTGCTATACTGCCGTTCCTCTTTAATGGCCCGCATTAACAGTTCCGAAGCTTTGCGCACACTTCCAAAGCCAAACTCAAAGCATGTGTTTACATCGAGAGGCTTGGACTGTCCACATTCGCCCGATTTATTGTAACTCCGACTGCTGTTGTTCCTATCATAGTTGCTTGATTTAAAAACCACTCCCCAAGGCTGCATGGATAACATGCAATTAAAATTTTTATCAATACTGAAAACTTTTGAAAAAATATGAATGAAAATGTTGCTTTGTTATTGATTCTCAACACTTTCGTCGTCACGTGGCTTGGGAAAGTTTTGCGTCAGCAGCGGCACAAGTTGCTGCGCCAATTCAGGCGAGGATGCTGCCAGCAAACGACGTGAATACAAATCGAACTCACCACCGCAAGGATCCACGATCACTCCACCTGCTTCCTGCACTAGCAAAACACCTGCCGCCCAATCCCATACATGTGGCCCAAACTGATAATAAGCATCACAGGCGCCATTCGCCACTTGCGCCAGATTACACGCTGCCGAGCCAAGGGAACGCAAACCATGCACTATAGGCATGAGTTTGACCGTATTACTTATAATCAAATGTGGCTCAATTAGACGCAAGCTCCACTCCTGGAAGACCAACGCTTTTTTAAGATCACGCTGTCCGCTAACCTGGATTTTCTGCTCATTTAGATAGACACCGCAACCGCGCTTAGTTATATATTTATGCGACAACAAGGGATTATAGATCAACGCAAGTTCGGCTTGTTTCCTTATGTACAAAGCCACTGAGAGGCAAAAGGCCGGAAAGCCATGCACAAAGTTCATGGTGCCATCGATGGGATCAATAATCCAAGTCGGAGCGTCAGTCAACACGGGGCTTTTCGAGGTGCCTGAAGTACCCTCCTCGCCTATGACTCTGTGTGAATGGACTAAGTCAGCTATGGGCAGGATTATTTAGGTAGTGCAAAAACTACCATTTGTGTAAAATGTTTCAGTATATTTTGGTTTAAAGAAGGGATGCAGACCCAGTTTAACCCGGAGAGCTTTGAACTTGGATATCCGGATACTTTCTCCAATCGAACCGAACAATAAAGCGAATCATTCTTAGTTCTACCCTGTGAATTGAACTCTGAATCGGATGGGCTTAGAAAATAAATGGGAGCTGCGAGCCTTGGAACCAAACAAACCAAATCTCACACGAAATTTCTGAAATTTGAGTATTGTTTCAAAACCATTTTGAAATATTTCTTATTGCCAAGGAGGTTGAAATCGTCACTATTAACTTCCTTACGTTTTATAAAAAGAAAAGTTTGATAAAACTCTCATATTTTTGTAAATGTTATCGATAAAGATGATAATATTATGGTTAATATTGCAACTGGAACTACAGTAGTTGGTTCAAGTATAAGAATGCGGTAAAATTAACTAATAACTTTGAGCTTGAGCAAAATTGCAAAGATTACACTATGCAGCAAATTTGACCTCAATAAAAGGCCTATTGGTAAAACATACATTTCCGGTAAATTCGGTTTCGCTGATTCGTATCCGGAAACCGTTTTGGATTTTCTAGCACCGTACCGAAAATTCGAGAAAGTTGCGAAACTCATGTTACTCGGTAACCTTATTATTAAATAACATTTTTTTTTCGAAAATCGAAAATTCTTCTTTTTTTCTTAATTACAAATTAATTAAATAAAAAATTAAAGGCTTCCTTTTGGATTCATTAAATTGATTCATTGCGAATATTGCAACTAGCTTAAAATACCTTTAATGCAATAAGGCTCTCGAGTAATATAAGCTTTTCAGACATTGCGGCTTTCGAAATCTATAGTTTGAATTTAGAAAAAGCGATATTTCGAAAACCGTTCTAGATAATTCAAACTGTTTCTGGATTCAAAATCAGCGACACAAAATTTACCGGAAAAGTAATGTTTTACGCCTGTGTTTTACTCTTTTTACGGAAATTTAATAAAACTGTCGATTGTGGCATTTATCGATATTCCCTAATAACTGCGCCATTTCGCTACCGATTTTGCTCAAATTGGTGTTCAAATGTTCGAAAACAATCAATTTATCGATATTTTTAACAAACTTTTTGTAATTTTTAATTTAATTATTTTAATATGCAGAGTTTGCGAACTGATCTTCTCATTTAGCTTTATAATGTTTGAAGTTATTTATTCTCCAATATTTTCGAACAACTGCGGAGTCCGTCTTTAGTTAATTTTGACACAACCAGTAGCTGTGGAGCTTAAATTTTAAAATTCAATTATTTTTGAATTTAAAAAATTCATTTAGTTCAAGCTACAGTTCATCAGCATCAGTTTTGCTGACTTCAAAACTCTTGAAATTTCAAATTTTTTTGAATAACCATAGTTGAAAAACGATGCTAGAAAATTCAAAACAGTTTCCGTACTCGAAATCAGCAACGCTAAATTCACCGGAAATGGCATGTTTATGATATTTTTTTTACTGCATAATGCTATTTATAATTTGAATTTAAAAAATTTGTATATTACATGTGGATCAGTTTAAGATACAAATTTTCAAAAACTTCTGATTACCCCCTTTCCTGTATAACAGCTAATACATGTGGTATTCATGATTTGAGTTTTATTGTCAAGTCTTGAGTATTTCCGGAGTCATAAAAAAATTCGAAAATCTTCGAAAACTAAGCCGAAGAATAGCTAAAGTTTGTTGAACAAGAAGGATTTTAAAAGTATATTGATACTAAATCCTACCGCCAACTACACGCTCCGAGTATTATTAGCGCTACTTACTTATGTTCCGGAAACTCCTTTGTGAGTCCTTTGACTAACATGCGCTCCACAGCTTTATCGGTTTCAGTTACTAGATCGCGTGCGTTTGCTTTGGTGCTATATTCGCGTTTCTTAGCCAAAGCTTTCAACATCATCTGTAAGAATTACATTTTAAAATTCTATTTAGAAGATTTACAAAGATTGGCTGAAACGCTTCAACCTCTCCGGCTTTGTCTGCCAGCTGGGATACTACAACTCGAGCCTGCTCAAGATCTACCTCGCAGCTATTTGTACCAAAAAAGTTCAATTTTGGCAAACTCTTCGCTTTGAGCAATTTTACATAGAAATTTCCCTTTAAGGCTTGCATTTTGAAACAATAAACTTTATTTATACACAAATATGTTTCAATAAATATATACTATATATGTATGTATGTATAATATACCTGCTCTGTGTATGACATAAAATGTACATACAGAGTTTTTTCGAATAGGCTAAATAAATTTGCTTTTTTCTAACGAAGTTTTTTTTTTTTACATACAGCCCTTGCAAGATACACGTTGGCCCTAGAAGCACAGCATTACTTTCAATCTTTAACTCGTTCAGTTTGCATAAATAACAACAATAATACTAACAATTATAATAATAATAGTTGTACAGTACAATAATAAATATGTATATAGTATATAATAATATATTGAGTTGCAGCAGTAACTTCATGATATGTTTCGTTGCAGGAAGTCTTCTTCTGACCATAGTATTCGTATAGGAATGTTCTATATAAGCAATATCTGATATGTATCGTTCTCAAACTTACAAGCTAGTTTTGGAAAAGGTAGTTAAGTTAAGTGGAAAGTTAAGCACTTACTTGTTAGAAATGTTGTGGTTGCCTGGAACTAGATGTTGTCTTAAAACTGAACAAACAGCACTACAAATAAATTGAAATGAAAATTTCGAACTAATAGCAATTGTGTATAATTTTTGTGTATATTATTGGAATTGTGTATATAAATTTTGTTTATATAAGTGTTTTACTAAAAATAGTACATACAATCATAATCAATACAATTAAATTTTTATCACAAAGAATTAGCAAGAACTTAAACTAAACTACAATACAAATAAACAAGATGGAAACTGGAAAATGTGCGTTTACTCAGCATTCTCTAAGTGTATGAATAAAAAGAGAACCAATTGAAAACGACTTTTTTTTTACTTACGCACAGCTTAAGAACTAAAATAGGAGAGCTTAAAGCGTTAGACCAGACTTGCTGTTCTAGATTTAGACGTATTCCGGATTGTACGGCACATTGCAAGTTAGTGTACTTTATAGGGAATTCGAACATTTCTAGATAAAAGTGAGCACCTTATAGAGTAGATTTACATAGATGTGATAAGGGTTAAATGCTAGAGCAATAGCTACAACAATTATCAGAACGAAAACTTTCTGTTGTAAATGCAGCTCCAACTGTAAAGCAACTGGTTGGGTTAAGCTCTAAGCGGTTTCTAGATGAGATTAGTTTAGATTGGTTTGTAGTTCAATGGGGAAAATAAACATTAAACAAATAACAGCCCACTAGAGCTAGTAACTGGTTACAACTGACTCTATTTGGTCTCCGCGGGGCGATTGGCAAATAGCTGCTCCACTATATGCTCATCGGCCAGTGTTGAAGTATCGCCAACATTGCGATCATTGACAGCTATCTTGCGCAAAACACGACGCATAATCTTGCCCGAGCGTGTCTTGGGCAAGCCCGGCGCATTTTGTACCACATCGGGCATAGCAAAGGGTCCAATACGTTCGCGCACCAATTTCTTTAGCTCGCTAATAAGTTTCTGATCGAAAACCTCATTCTCATTGGGTGTTATGAAGCAGTACAAACATTCACCCTTAACCGGATGTGGGCGTGAGACTACGGCTGATTCGGCAACGCGTGGATGCTCGGTCAGCACAGATTCCACCTCAGCCGTGGACATAAGATGACCAGACACATTTAACATATCATCAACGCGTCCCGTAATCCAATAATAGCCATCCGCATCACGTCGTGCGCCTGCAGCATAAATATACAATTAGAGTCACATCGATTAAGTTGTCAAAGTCTACACAAGGCTTACCATCTCCAGTGCAGTAGAAGCCTGGGAATTTTGAGAAATACGTGTCCTCAAAACGTTCGTGATTGTTGTACAAAGTCCTCATCATGCCTGGCCAAGGTTGTGAGAAAACCAAATAACCTTCACCTTCACCCTTGATTTCAATGCCGCATTCATCCAGCAATAAGGGTTTTACGCCAAAGAACGGAAAAGACTGTAAGCAAAATCAGTCTTTATTAAGTAAAGTGCTTTAAATAAAACAAAGCGCTAGGTATACGTACAGCAGAGCCGGGTTTCATGGGCGTGGCGCCTGGCAAGGGCGTTATAACATGACCACCAGTTTCGGTTTGCCAAAAAGTGTCCACAATAGAGCATTGTTCCTTGCCCACAATGCGATAATACCAAAGCCAAGCCTCCGGGTTAATGGGTTCGCCTACGCTGCCAAGCACTCTGTAGGGATTAGAGAAAGTAGAGTTTTAGTTGTACGCAAGCCGGAAAAGTAGCTGGCTGAGACATACTTGAGACCAGTTAGATTGTGTTTGAGCACGGGTTGATCACCGTACTTCATGAGAGCGCGTATGGCTGTGGGTGCCGTATAGAACTGTGTGACCTTGTACTTCTCAATAACGCTCCAGTAACGATCATTTTCCGGAAAGAATGGAGTGCCCTCAAACTGTAAAAGACAAAAGCTTAGATTGTGGCCAATAGCTATTAGCTGTCCGATTACTTACAATAACCGAGGTGGCGCCATTGGCCAATGGGCCGTATACGACATAGGTGTGACCAGTAATCCAACCAATGTCAGCAGTGCACCAGTAAATATCGCCCGGCTTGTAGTCAAATACAATTTTAAATGTTGTGGCTGCATAGAGCAAATAACCGGCTGTAGTATGTAAGACGCCCTTGGGCTTGCCCGTAGAGCCACTCGTATAGAGCATAAATAATGGATCTTCGGCATCCATCCATTCGGGATAGCAAGCTGGTTCCTTGTCTTCCATTTCCTCATGCCACCAATAGTCACGATCATCGGTCCAGGGAATATCCTGCTCCACATGATTCTCCTGACACGGTGTAACACGCTTTAAATGCGACACTACAATACACTTCTCGACCGCATGTCCCATCTCCTCCACCTTCTCCAGCGCTGTATCGCACAAAGCCTTCAGGTACAATGGTTTCTCACCACGCCAAGCACCATCGGCCGTGATCAATACCTTGGCCTTACAATCAAACATGCGTTCGGCCAGCGAGTCCGGCGAGAAACCGGCAAACACAATCGAATGCACGGCGCCAATGCGAGCACAGGCCAACATGGCAATGGGCAGTTCCAATATCATGGGCATGTAAATCGATACACGGTCACCCTTTTGCACGCCATGGTCCTTCAAGACATTCGCAAAGCGACAGACCTCCTCCAGCAATTTACGATAAGTAAGACCGCGCGAGTAATCATCGGGGTGGTTGCCCTCCCTGCAAATACAAGCAAATTGCATGAGTTCAGATGTAAGTTACGTATAACTATAATAGTATAAGTATAATGGGTCTCATAATTTGCGATAATTACAGCACCCAGCTAATAACTACTGAGAAACGGACACAATTGATATCACTTACTATGCTCAATTGGCACTTCCGCCCGTGCTTAGCACGTGTTTTCCAAGCAAAACATTCTAATTTTGTGTTCAAGCATTTGATATTGAAATTAACTTTGGATATCTATATCTCTAGGGTTTATCGTACACCTGTTCGCACTGCTGGCGGCACCTTTCTCTTTTTTTTTTAGGTTTTTGTGTATATTTTCATTACCTTTTCCCACTTTACTTTGTGTGCTTTTGTTTTCAACTTGACAACAAGCGAGGCAACAAAGCAATAACCGGCACAATACCCGGCATTAATACTGTGGAAGTGCATTATACGACACACATAGATACTATGCACACATACATATATATATATATATATATATATATATGCCTCATTAAGTGTATATCTATAAGAATATATCTGAAAGTATTTTGTTTAACGCATTTCAGAGGCACTCTTTGAGCATATACAAACAATATGTGTTTATGTGTTCACTTTGTTTTTGATATTAATTGAGAAAGCACAATAAAATCGTTCTCAAGCTCCTTATATTGGATGCTCTTCACGATCTCTTCAAAGCAACCTGCTAGAGTAGAAAAGTAAGGGATTATGAGAAGAAGGTATTGCACAGATTGGTGTGCAAGAGGGCTCGATATACCCAAAGAGTTTTCCAACCAGGGAACACAAGAAACGACAAGAGAATTTGGCTTAAGGTCTTCAAATTCCCTAGACCAGCGTTAAAAAAGAATAATGAAGCGCAGGCAGGCATTTAAGACTTCTGAGAGCTATCCCAACATCGATTTATATCTTATCACGTAGAGAATAAGTGAATTAAGCGAATATGTCACAAAACTCTTTAAAGTGATGCTGCGATGTGTATACTTGCCCTGCCATAGCATATATCACAAAATGTGACACGATCTTACTCCACAAGATAGATACACACGCTCAATATATTATCCCCTTCACCAATTTGGATTTCTGAGATTCGGATTGCACGTGAACAGTGAGTACTGCTCTGCAATTTTTGCTTAATGTTGTCCATAGAAATATCTAAGCTAAAAGCCATCGTCCTCCACTGACTCAAAATTTCTTTTAAGATACAACATTCTATGAAAGATAATTTGTAAAGAAACGCTGAAACAACATGTTCCCCTAACCAGGAGATAGTTCTAAATATTTAGGTTAAGATATGAAAAATTATATTGTGCCTCCCCAAGATAACTTTAAATAAATAACATAACAAAGGAACTACGTTGACGATATGGTAAGAGTTAATTTGGCATTTACATTTCATTAAGGTTAGAAGTAGCTAATCTAAGGGATATAAACACAAACTTGGCCGTATCGCTCTATATTTTCATACTCCAAAGTACTATAAATGATATAAACGAATGAAAATTAAAACACCATTTAACCGAGTAATGCCAAATAAATCAAATATGAAGTTTAATTTAATTTTAAAAGCATTTACAAGGGAATTCAAGCAACAATGTTTAGAACGTGACTGAGACAATTCATGCTTGAATGTTATTTCTTATAAAATAAGTTCTCGACCTAACAACTTAACAGATAACTGATTTTAAATCAAGAACAAACATAACGAACATTTACAACCTTGCAATAATTGTGTATATAAATCATTCAACAAAAAGTGTCATACTAGAAGGCAAAACAAGTTATAATGGTAAACGACGTCTAGACCCTAGACATAAGTCTGATGCAAGCTGGCCAATATGGCTAAAATGACCAATTTGAGCATATAGAAATGAATTGTCTGCGTTACTCATAAAAGTGACCGATAAGATTTATCTGCCATAAAAGAAAGCAGTCATCAAAACAAGAACTTGTGACGTCATGCGGCTCATTGTTTATTTTTGTATACAAATTTAGAGAGCAAAGTGCGCAAAGTAGGTTTGCAGTTAACTATAGATATTTTTGAACACGCTGACTCATCAGTGCTCTCTTTTGGTGAAACATTTTACAACACTTGTGAAATATTGGCTAATAATGCGTAAACATGCAATTAGTAAGTTGATAAAAATAAATAAAAACACTAATCAAAGATTCGCGTTTAAAAAGTGGCGCAAACTAAGCAAAACGTAGCATAGATGAAGAACATGAACATATAACATGGAAAGCAACAGCAATGTAAGGCTACGCACAGTGCGTCTCAAACTGTAAACAGCCCATACGCTCTTTATCAGCCAGACGAGACGCTCTATCAGCTCGCACAGTTTGGGCAGCATGCGTTTTAGTGGGCGTGAGCTCAGTGCCCGCCAAACTGCATTAACAGCTGCGTGTCTTGCAAAATGACTAATATGGAGCGATAGTACTTATGTGTAGTACTACTAAACGTTTTTATAAGTGCTTTCATTTTCGATTACGCTCTTGAAAGTATCGCTTATCATGTCCATTGGCCAGACAACAAACTTTCCATAGAAACAGCCGCTCACCTCATCTAAGAAGCTGCAGCCAAGAGTCACACGCGTGGCGTGCTATGAGCTGATTTTAAAAGCTTATCAAAAATCAAAAACGATCATAAAGTCTAGCATATAAAACCCAAAGCCAAAAACAATAAACAACATGTGATAACCATTACTCTCTCTACATATAAATAGTACTTTATCTTAAAAAAAAAAATAAAAATAGCTTAGCAACAATTTGCCGGCAATTTGTAGAAAAGCGCTGAGAGATGTTTATTGTGCATTGGCACGGGTCGCATTTTATAGTTTTTAATATGAACTTAATTTTGCGATTTGCCTCAAGTGATTTGTGAATGCAGCACTGGAAAAGTGTCGCCATAGTGTCTAGCCCAGCAGCAGGGGTTACAGTTTTGGAGCTACAGCTGAGACACATCGTATGATCAGTGTTTGTTTGTAGGCATAAGCACATAATTAAAATTTCGCATTTTTATACTCTTCACCAAGTGAGTAGTAGTTTTCGATTGTCAAGTGTGTAACACCCGAAGAGGGCAGACCTTCATTAAGCCCAGTTTTGTTCAATTCTTACATGAAGCGAGATTTTCATGCGTGAAAGTGAAAAAATGTCACGCCCGATTGTCAAAATATTACAGTAAGATTTCGCGTTTTACAACATGTCTAATTCCCATTTAAAACACTGGCTATAAAAAGTGTTATAAACTGCAAATAAGCATTAAAAAAAAGTAAGAAAATCAAGGTTTAAAATAACAAAATTCTAATTTTGTATGTATCTGATAAGAAAGACTCATAAGAAAGACAAATTGATCAAAATTTTCTAAATCAAAATTTGTATTGTTTATACATTCAATAAAAGCTTAAGGAAAAATTTGTCATTCTGTATAACACGTAACATATAATATTATGGCTTGAATAAGAAAACAACTAAACAACACAATTGTAAAGTAACGATATTCAGAACATATTAAAATAGGTTCCATTCAAAAACTCGTTGGTTTTTGGCAGGCTTTTGCACTTTTTTAAAGGTTGACGAAACCCACTTCTATATTCTGTCACGTTACATAATAATTTTTCCTTGCAAATATCTTAAGACCATGCTCTCTACATTTCATAGATTTTACACTAAATATATAAAGCAGCCAAAGTAATATCCGTAAATCAAAAGGAAATAAAATTTTTATTTTTTTTTTCATATATAAGACTGTCACGTGCGTAGTAGAATCGTCTTAAGATATCCTAAATTGTAGTAACAAATTTACTTATTTCGACTAGCTTATAAACTGCCGACTCGTGTGATCCTAATAATCAAAACTATGTTGACCTTTTATCACTCCAAAGTCTTGCACTACTCATCGTATGATTTTAAAACTTGACACAGATATTGACAATACCCTTAACGCCTGGACCTGGGCCATCCCTTTGCCATTTAAGAGTAGAGCTGCAAAACTATCGATAGTTCTATCGAGGTATCGAATGATTTCGTTGTTTGTTTCGATGTTTTTTTACACTATCGATAGTTTAAAACCACATGCCGGCAGCGTCAGTTTTGCTTTCTTTTAATCTTCGATTAAGATTAGAAAGGTTCGAAGGCAAAAAACCATTTAGTACTATTGATAGCATCGAATCTTTTTGCTAGTTAGTTTCTATTTAAGGGTTGCTTGTTAGACTGCAATCAGATGGCACTTAAAAACAGAGAAGCAGTGTCGAGCACCACTGGTAGTGTAAGCCAAGCCCTCAAATAAACTAAGATCTTTGTTTGAAAACTTTTCAGAGTATACAAACTACGTCACTAGCTTGCTTTACCTGCTGGACTTTATATGCTTGATTAGCATTTATAGTAAATGTGTTAATTGATGTTTAGACATTTTGTTAGACGGAGGTGTTAAGTTAATCTCATTTGGCTTAGTGCATGACCGTATATTAGCCGCCTAGCATATTAATATACAGTGGAGTCGCGATAGAATGAACACTCGGTTATGTGAACACTCGTAAGAGTGAACAAATTATTTTTTACATTGACTAGTCTAAAGAGTCTAACAACCTAGTTTTTAACCAAAAAACAAACCAAAATTTCAGCATTCTTTAAAAAAACTTAAAACGTCATGTATTATCTTTTTCATTTATTGAATTTTATTTTATGGTTTTCGATCACAATGAATTTTATGTACTAAATTAGTTAACTTATGCGATCAAATATATGACCCATGAAGGCTGTTTTAAGTTAAAATTAGAAATTAATTGTTTTTTTTTTTAAATAAATAAAACGATATCCCGACTAGATTTGTGCATTATGTTATTTAAACACATCATAAAATGTTTGAATCGATATAGTGAACAAACTTGGTATTGTGAACACCCTTGGTTTTGATTAGTTCCAAAATGGCTGTTGTTTTGGCAATACCCCTATAAATGTACCTTCCGCCTACACGATCAGTTGCGAAAATGATAACAAAACGCACAAACAAGTAAACATAAGCATAAAAGAAAAACAAAGCACATACCAATGCTTTTTGTTGTTTTTGTTTGCTTTTCGTTTTGTAGCTCTTTCTTTTGAACTTCAGGTATGTGTGTGTAATCGACAGCATTAAGCACCATTTTGGTTGTGTGCGCGCGTGGAAATGCTCTCTAATTGGTTGTGAGTAATCAGGCGATCACACGATCGCGTGATTTCTACTCTACTGTCAATACTATGCACAGTGCTGCCCAAACTGTAAACCGGCTTAACAGAAGCTGCTAACAGCATCTAGTATTCGTGGAACCAAAAGCTTGAACTTTTACCGCTTAATTAATTTGCATGTGCGTTTCGCTCATTGCCAGACAGCAGACGCAGACATAGAAAGCAAAAAAAACCACAAATGCACACTTAAATTTAAATTGGATTAACAATTCGAACGATTAGCTTAACAATCAGCTTGCATAATGTTGTACTTTATTACAAGTGACAGACATGGAACTTGATGAGTGCAGCAAAATAACTGCAACAGTTGTAAAAAGCAGTTATAATTGTATATAACAGTAGAAGGCGTGACAGAGCTAACAAAGTACAAAATGTTTCTTAAACGTTGGGAACATTAAAAACTCGTATTATAGGGGGAGACCCCAAAAACAACAATAAACAGTTTTGCTTTTGTTTGCAAAGGTAACAATAAGTAAACAAGAGTAGCAGTTTCAAAACTCCCTAGACTTAAAAACCGTCTTTTTACAAAGAAATATATTCTTGCTTTAGAAAATAGTTCGAAATGAAAAGACATTTACTAGTAGACTGATAGATAATTAAAAAAAGAAAAGAGTAAACAAAATGAAAACATTTAATTTTTACAGAACACGAAGCCTTATTGTGCATTATTAACTCAAAAATCTACTTATGACAGTTTTCTAGTATATTTGCCGATCTTTGAGCTAAAGCTGTAGCTGCGATAGATGCTTAAGCCATATTCATCAATCAAAAGATCAAAGAGCATGAAAGTAATAGAGTGGAAGCCTGAACCGTTAAAAAATTCAAAACTTTTGCTGACAAGCGACCATTTCCAAGACAGTATACGTCTGAGGCTGTCTCTGTTAGACCGACTTACTTGTAGCCAAAAGTGAGAAAGAGAAAAAAAGATGCCTATGTATGCACTGTCATGGGAAAGGTCGCTTTGCAGCAAGTCAACTCAATGTAACGGCCCAGGATTCCACTCTATTACTTTCATAGTCTTTGCAAAAGGTATTATGATGAATTTCCGGGGCTCACAAAGCTATTTCAGCCACTGTGATGACTGTTTGAATGTTTTTCGTCTAAAATCGGTTGAAAACCGATGGATTGCTGTTTGGTTTTAACAGATTTCTGTCACAACACTGTTCAATGATGTTAAGCTTAACACCTAGCCTGTAGCGAAATATTTAAAATATTTATGTTGATAACAAATCGTTCACGTCTAGAAAAGAATTTGGTATTAAAAGATTTTAAGACCGATTTAAAGATTGCAGATTTCATATTAATCGATGCAAAAATACAGGGTTACGGAACCCCCTCAGGTTATGCAATTTCTTTGCTCCTTATAAAACTAATTAAAGTAGTAACTGCATTATCTCTTCAAGGTCGACACATAACACTAAAAATAAAATATTGCATTAAAAAAATTTCAATTCATATTTACTGCGCCTAAGTGGACCTTCGAGTAGTATTAATTAAACAGTCAGCAACTGTTGTTACCAGTAAGCACCATGCTTATCTTATCTTATTTCAGTACCGATAATGAGCAAATTCTGTCTGGTCGAAAATGAAGATGTTCTAACGATTAGCATTCCTATTGTAACTTCAAACTCTTGCCTGCTTTTGTTTTATTTGTGGCTTGTTTTGGACCGCACGGATAACCTCAGATAACATTTCAAAAATTTTGTTATTCAACAATTTGAATGCAAATGACGAACACAGATAATGTGAACTTTGGCTCTTTTGCGCAAAATCCGAAATTATACCTACTATACCATATACATATAAAATAAATATGCGCATTTTTAAATTGAGAAACACCCAAAAGAAACAGCTGTTAACCCGAGTATTTGATTAACAATGTAGACGCAATACCCAATTAACATTGACGTAATATGGGAAATGCATAAATATCCATATACTATATAAGAGCTAAGTGAGTGCCCCACGTGCAAAAGTTCCACACTTGGCGCTTAATTTGAATCGGGCATAAAAGTACTTATTAACAAGTGCTTAAATTTCCGCTAACGAAAATATTTTTGCACGCCCTGCGTTAAGATTTTAACAAAATGTTTACATTAAAAATGTCGAAATGAAGCTGATTCTAGACGAAAAGAGAGGCAAGCCAATTGCCTGGGTGGGGCGCACACAATGTGTCAAACATTTAAACAAGCTGGCATCTATTATAACAGGTGTACAGGTACAGTACACAATCGTAAATTATATTTACAATGCTTAAAATTTTGCCGAATTTAATGCATTATAAATTTCAACTGAAATGCATTCAGTTTTGCTCATAGTTTTTCAAAACAGTAGGCATGCTATAGTTTCTATTTAGTCTATATTTTGTTCGGATCTTGGCATACCAGGTTTCGGCAGCACTGAAGTTACCCGATGACAACTGAGAAAATGTTCGTATACATGCATCTGTTACTAGTTCTGCTGGGTCGGTGACTTACATATATTCTTATACAAACTTATAAAAGCATAGGTTAAGTGTATAATTTCACTCGTAACATAGGTACATAAATAATTGAAAAAGTGAAGAAAAAGTGGTCCTAACTATAAAAGTATTGAGACGCGTCTTTGCCGCTTCTAAAGTTGTTCATTTTCATATAGATCTATTAATTTTACAATAAAAATGTGGTCAATTTAAATTTCTGGCGAACGAAACATCGTCAAATTCTTAAGCTCTTGATGTCACTATTATCCTACTCTTCGCTTGAGTAAAAGTAGTCTAAGCTATTAATTTTTATAGTTTTTCACTTATAATAGATAATTCACAAGGTTTTTACTGGGAAGTCGACTGAAAATTTAAAAAACTATAGATATCTTATCACCTTCGTTGCTGACAAGTCCCAGAATAAAAATTTTGCTAAAAAACGACAACGAAGACGATACAAAAACGAAACGATCCGTAAAAGTGGCGAATGTTATTGAAATCTTCATTTCCAAAGAAAAGAATCGCTAAGGAATTTAATTGTTAAACTCCTAAATTCTCACCACTTGCTACAGAGACACAATCAGTCAACAAAGAAATACAAACCTGTAGAGCTGTTTTTCATCATCATATAATGTCGATAGTCTATATAATGTGCCCCTGAATGCTTTCAAGCTCAAAGAGTAAACCGATTACACTTACATATAAAAGATTTCTCTTTGAGTTTAATCGTTTCTTCAAGTTGAAAACAATTTGTCGCGAAACAGAAAAAAAAAGATCAGATGTTCGATCTTTGGCGTATTCTACGAAGAATGCAACACCAGTAGTACACTCAATTCCCGTTTATAGTTGCTTAAATCATCAATAACTACAAGAAAAATCCGGAAATAGTATTTACCAGTTATAATATGCGAGTGTCCACTGTATTAATCAATTAATATTGCTAATAAGTGAACTTTGAACTGTAAACTATGGCAATATTTTGCTAACCCAACAAATCAGGGTCATTGAAATAACATAGTTTGCTTTTGTTTACGCATTCTAGTATATACAAACGCGACACTGACATTGACCCAAAGTAGCTGCTTAAAGCCAATGCTATTCAAACTGTAAACTCTGAGCACAAGAGACAAAACCAATTAAAAGTTATTTGGGTGATTTTTTTTTTTTTAGCTTTATTAGCGTTTATGCCAAGTAGAACACAACTTAGTTTGAATGGCTTTAAAAGACAGTTTGTCCTTGAGCTGGAGTAGTTGCCCCCCAACCACAACAGGGTGTGTTTTTCTCACAATCAACATCAATGCCAAACAGATGTTAATACTATGCAAACCGCGTGCGCAGTAGGTATTGCAGTGGGCTTTGAGCGGGGAATACGTTTCGTAACGAAGACCTAAAGAAAAATCAATAGTGTCCTTTACCCTTACTCAACTGTTTGCATGTGAGGATTCACTTTTGTTTTCATGGGACCTACGCAATATAAGTTGCTTTGTGTGGGAACTTACCAGTAATATGCAATGGCATCACCCAAGCCGTTGCGTACATTGCGATCCAAGAGATTATAACATATATTGGTCGAGGCGCCTTCCATCCATTTAATAGATATGGGTCCCTTTGAAATGTCAAAGTTGTATTGCAGAAATTTTTGCGCGTCTGCTGCGGTCTCCCAATGGAATTGCTTGGCCACGCGTGACCAGAATTCCTCTGGATTGTCCAAGGACTCTTGATAGAATTTCTTATATTCTTCAAAACTAGATATGTATGCGTTTTGGCTGATGGTCAAATTAGGATCGTATATTGATTTTTCCGCTGGCATTTTGTTGTGTGTGTGTTGTTTTAAAACAGTTATTTATCTATTTATAGAGTATTTTTATGCCGGTTTTATTATATGTTATTGAAAGAGTCCTTTGCGCTGTTTGGATTTAAGCTATAATCACTAATTCGTTTTTAAGTTCTTGAATATTCCACTAGCACAGCTTTTGCGCGTTTTCGACCCGCGCGAATTGAGTTCAACTCAAGTAATGACTGTTTGCTCGATGCGTAGCTAACCTTTTCGCATATGAAACGACAGATGTCGCTTTAGGCATCAGCATTGCCAACACAAAGTTAGTAGTATTAGAAGAGTGCGGCTACCAAAGAGGTTCTGTAAGTGCGACACGCTGCGCATCATGCGTTTGCGCTCTGAAAAGCTTGCGTTGAACTAAGAGAGCTTTCAAAGTTGCGTTGCACGCTCTTTACAAGCTGGCTGACTACTGCATATCAGCTGATCGGACGTTCTTAGCCTTATCAGCATCCATGTGTATGGTTTCTGTTTGTTGTTTTTTTGTTGCGTTTTTAACAGACAGACGTCGATTCTCAAGACACGTTGCTGTCAAAATCCGGCGGTAGGTGTGTACGGTTCTTATCAGCCGCAATCACCTGATGCGTCGTGTGCCAAGTCGCACCACGCTTCGAGAGCCTGATCTTGCGAGTGGGCAATGAATTTACTGTCGGCATCGAACTTATGTCGTTTATGGCCATTTTTCTCGTAATGTTAAACGGTTTTATTCGCGTTTTCAGATTTAATTAAATACCTTTTTGCACTTAATTCAACAACATTTATTAATCTTATGTACTGGCAAAATCTGGTACCCACAAGTATAGTAATTATTGACTTTTTTAGTACGATTTTTCGAGATTTTTTTTCAATGGGTATATTTATGTAAGTGCAAACACTTTTACACGATGCGAAACTACCAAGCGATTAAGTGAAAAAAACGTGCTAATAGAACGCAATCTAATATGAACCAAGAGACAACTTACGCTCACAATTACAGCGCCTACAAACGATTTGAGAAACACATCGCACGGACTTGCTTGGAAATCCCGGATCGTGTAACAAGCGCCTTAACCAGTTAATCTTTCATGAACAATTTGTATGACGAACGAACTTCGGTGAGCAAATAAAGTCGGCTAGTACATATAACAACAATAGAATTCGATTTCGCTATAGTTTCTTTTTTGCTTCTTTTTAGAAGACCAAAATAGCTAGGAATTGAACTTTTATCCGAATGTGTATATTATGCTCTAGTTCGCTGGTATTGAATTTTGTTTGAATTGGTGAAAATCTATTGAAAAATCGTCAAAAATTGAATACCTCTTTTGCCTAGAAACTTCACTAAAAATTATTTATCCAGACATGTATTTGTGGAAGGGTCTGGTAGTCTTTAAAACCGATATGCTTTTAGGAATAATTTTATTTTTTCAATCATCCGAAGTAGAAACTTCACCCATGAAATTCAACTATCAAGATTATATTATAGTATAGCTGTCGCGATTGCTGCCAGGCCACTCTTTGAGAAATATTAGCTTTTTGAAGATTTCTTTTATCTTAAAGAGTTTATAATACTGATGCCGTTACGCGAAAATAGCTTGTTACAAAATGCGTTTCATTTCACAAGATACAATTTTTTTTTATTTTTGTTTGCTTTCACTTGTAATATAACTATCATATTTGAACAGCAACTATTCTCGTCACTTTGAATCGTTCATAATCAAAAAGTGATTTTTTTAAAAAGTTTAACATGTAATATTTTCAGCGTCGATTTTCCCGAGAAATAGATAATAAAGCCTTTTTAATAGTATATTTTTGTCAAAGCCAAATAAAGTTTTGCTTAACTATGCTAAAAATGCATTCATGGAAAGTTTTATTATTTTCCTAGCCGAACCCTCATACTTTACAAAATCAAGTTAAATGCTAGGTATAAGTATACAAATAAAGCAAGGCACGCACATTTCAATCAATTTATAATTAACTCATGTTATACATAAGGGTTAACAGGCATATTATCCAAAGGAATTTACACAATAAACTAAATGCAAGTCCTTATCAAAACTGAGCTTAAGGCCCAGCTGTGTCGCTACAATGTTTAGATTTGTTTCGGAACCAAATATTTGATGCCACATTTTCAAATAAATTTAATATATTTTAAGGACAAATTTGCTTAAAACTCTTAATCTAATACTTGCTTTGCTTGATATACCCAAACCTAGCTTCATTATTTTCATTTGCTTGAGTTATTCCACTCAGTTTTGATCCAGTTCCGGTTCCGGCAATTGTGTTGCTTTTGATTCTCTGCTCAACGATTTGATTTGAGTGAAATAAAACTGATAAGGCATTCTCTTTAGTTGTCTTATCGCTAAGCAGCATTTCGTGGGGGAGCAAACCGTGTCTATAAAGGTCATCAGCAGTCTCGTATTGTTTGTGCGTGTGTGTTTTCAAAGTAATATTTGGCTTTACAGTTTATTCTTAAAGCATAACGAAATCCAAAATGCGACAACAACGTGGTGGATGAGTTTGATTTGTGTGTGTGGGTTTGTATACATGAAATAATAGATAATGTGTCCATAAGGCACAAAACCACAATGTTTGTTCCTTTCTAGTGATCTTCGGCTTTGCTCAGGTACGACTTGTATTGTTCCTCAGTCATAAGTTTCTCCACTTCGCTAGGATTCTTCAGTGTGACCTTGAAGAGCCAGCCTGCAAAGTGATTAAAAAACTTTAGTATGAAACAGGACATAGATGTTAGTGATACTTACCCTTCTCATAGCAGCTGCGGTTGACCAATCCGGGTGTATCCTCCACCTGGCTATTCTTCTCGGTTACCTTGCCGCTAACCGGCGAGTAGACCTCACTGGCAGCCTTGACACTCTCCAGAGCACCACATTCATCATCCTGAGTGAGCTCAGTGCCAGGTTCGGGCAGCTGTGCAAAGACAACATCGCCGAGCGCCTCTTGAGCATAACTGGAAATGCCCACAATGGCTGTGTTATTTTCCATTAACTCAACCCATTCGTGTTTTTCTGTATAGCGACGCTCTGCAAATGCAAATTATTTAGTATACAGTTTTGGCTGCATTGCAAAGGTTTGAAAATTGCAGTCTGATTGCATAAATTGCCTACCTTTGTCGAGCATGAGGCTCACATGGAAACTACGCCATTGAGGCGTCAAACGAGGCGTGGCGCGCACTTGACGCACTGCCTGCACACCAAAACGTGCAAATTTTGTTATGAAAACCATTTTAAAGCAAAACTATTGCCTTTTTCAATGCTGGAAATACACCGGCTACGGCTGTCGCTGCGTGCACGTCTCAAACTCAAATGAGATATATGAAAACACGCGCCTTATGTTTAACGTCAAATCGTGGAATTAGCCACAGCTTCAAAAATATTTACATATATATTTTTCACGCTCCGCTTATGCTTATCAATTTTGTTTAACAATTTTTAATGAACTTTGTTGAACTGCGAACGACAACTGTGAGACAACAGTTTGACAGTGAGTAAAGCGCTGCCAACTTGATTGCAAATATTAATTTTAGTATAACAACATTTAGCTTTTGGAAGCATTTGTAAACAACAGCTGTGCGCGACTTTTTACTTATTCAAAATTATAACCTGTTTTGTGTCTGTTGTTTGTAAGTTTAAATTAATACTAATTTCGCTTAAAAAATAAAGGTTGACCCATAACTAAAAACTTGGCGGGGGTTGCATATAATCAACAATATCTGATTAGCGCCGTATCAGCGCTAAAAATAAACACTTTCTTTTTTTTTTGTTACTATTTGTGTGCAAAGAACTATAAATATATTATATAAATTAACAATTAAATGGTATATAGTATACATTTTTGTTGGTATTACTGGAGGGCGCTGAACTCATTCGAGAATTATAATATGTGTAGCTTTAGTGACACTACATGGTTTTCGTTGAAGTTTTCTTTTTTGGCGTAGCTGCCATTGGGGCAAACTGGCACCGGGAAGCCGGCAGTGGCCACAACTCCGGTATCCTGCATGGGACTGATTGACTACTCTAATTCTGGGGCGATGGATATTGTTGGAAACAAACCATAAGATTGATGCCAATGCCCTAGACATATGTGCAGTACTCACTCTGCTCTCCCCGTTTCTCTTCGGTTTCGAGTTTAGTACCTTTATAACTATCCATACTTATCTCTCTTCCTCGTAGGCGTGTATGGCTGCTCTCGTGCTCAATACATTCTTTAAATTCATCTTTGTATTTGTATAAGAAAAAAGTAAATTATAAAAAATCTTAACTGACGTCTTGAGTCACGTGACAGGCGGCAACAAGTTCTATTCGACTACAGTTGAAGCCGATATCAGCGTTCTATAAGTTGATAAGCCACAGCACGAAACTCTTAAAGGATATGACCATCATGGCCGCATTTGGATCCCCATAGCCCATATTAATCTTATTGCCACTGAAGCACAGATGAGGCCTTAATACCGTTTTTACGTATGTACGCACAAAAACACGGTGTTAATAAGCGGGGAAACCCAACCACAATATATGTACTTTATACCTTCGACAATTCCCACAGTTGCTATACGAATTAGATATGCCTTGACGCATAGTTTGGAAATGATCATAGAATATCGTCTCATTTTGGCTCTAAGTCTCGAACTGTTACTTCAACTAGCCTCCAGAAGCTTAAGCCTTGATTTCACAATCTTCAGTAATAGGTTAGAGCACCTTTTTGGTACAGGATATAAGAAAGGTGCACAGGTTCAAAATAAGTTTATTTCTGTTAAAGATAATGCAGTTTCGTTGTTGTATCTCATTTTCCTTAAGTGTACATACTAGGTTTCATGACAACTCTGTAAACAAAGTGTAAAAGAGTATTATAGATGTGTGCAATGTGTGTAACATGAAGAAGGAAGCGTGGCAGACCATATGTTCCATGTCCGTCTGTTCGTTCGTCCGTTTTGACCAAACGATGCGTTTTTTTTTCAAATTATGGAACATGCTTGAGCTATTAAGATAAGATATAAGATTACACATAGAAAAAGCCTTCCAACTAAAAGGTCTAGCCGGTTAAGTCACCAAAAAGTACCCCAAGTTTTAAAAACTAATAAAAATCTCCAAAAAATTACATGAAAGGCAGTCCTTAGAGAAGTCATCTGCTTCCGAGATAGTGTATGCTCGGATCGGTATTTCCATGTACCGGGTAAGCTCCCTCAGAGCAAAAAACTTTTTCGCCATATCTCTTCCTATGGCACTCCATTAGCTGCTTCAACGGCGTATGTGTAACTTAGCCACCACCTCGAAATCTGTGCCCAATCACCAACGTGCTGGTACAGCTTATTGTTGGAAGGCTTAGCTTGTCTTTGACATCAATTGCCTTTGCTGCCAGAGTACATCGTTACCTAATGCCTTTTGGTACTCGCTGCATTTTCCCATATAAATTTCAAATGTTTCTCTGTTACTGTTTGCACTTAGCTTTTGATTGAATGGCGCCTTTTGCCAAAGTTTCATTAAGCGAGGCAAAAAGCTTTGCTGCCAAAAGCTTTTGACAGTTCTACAATATCCAAGTTCCAAACTAGTAACACTTTTTTTGTGGAGAATATTTCAGTTCAAATAATTAGCTCAGTTACTTTTGCGACAAATGTGCATATCAAACTTCATCTTCTTAACTGGTCATAACAACCCGTTATCGGGTTACGGCCTGATGTAAATACCTTCTTTCATTAGAATTGTGGTTTTACGTGGTGGGTCACAAAACCCTACGCACAACCTTTTTAAGGTCTGGGGTGGCTCTACTGGTCTCGAAAGAACCCAGTGTCATTGTTAGTCGCCTCATACGACAAGGTTGTAGGTGGTATTCTCTAACCCGCTCACCACATGTGGGAAAGCATATCAAACTTAGCGATAAGAAAAATATGTGATACGAGACGGTGTCCGACAGTGGGAGACCCTGTAGCCAATTCTGAATGGTATGCGACCATTTGTTTCTCAAAAGTTTTTGGCGAATTAAGCAAAACCAACCTCTAAATACGCTTAGTCCTTTATCAGGACATTGCGAGCTCTCCCACAGCGACGAACATAAGTTGCTTTTTGAGCACCCAAAACATCGAATTAATGGAGCACACGGCGTAGAGTCGCGTCTTGGCACCCAATCATATTATTTTGTTGCAGATGTTCTGGATAGAATTGACTTCCGGTGCAATGGACAAAGTCTCACCGTGAATCCTAGTAAGACCACCATGGTTCTTTTCACTCGGAAGCGCAGGATGTATGCATGGCTTGCACTGTTCAGTTATATAAAGTATATCGGGGTGACTCTAAGCCGACCTGGAAAGTGCATATTGAGCGGAAAACCGAACGTGCTTTCAGACGGGCTTTTAGTAAAATCTGTGGCTTGAAGCCGAGCGCTGTACACTGTTTGTACTTAGCTCTAATTCCCACCATAAGTGATGCTCTTAACGTATTGTTAAATCTAACTCCTCTTGATGTATAAGAGGCTATAAAAGCGGCTAGCAGAATCTATAACTACGGATTCTGGACAAGCGTACTGGGATTTGGTCTCACACTAATAGCCACCAAGCTAAGAGAAGACCGCTCGCTTTTTTCGATGGCTGAAGTTTGCCGCAGATTAAATGTAATACTGGAGTCATGAAACTGCTGGACTTATACTGGAGGGGCATACGCATGACTTCTACACAGACGGTTCCCAAACGAAAGATTTGACTGGTCCTGGTTGGTATCTTGATGGTGGTTTGCCGTCGGTTTTAAAAACGGAAATCTGCGCAATTCTGAATGCTGTGTTCTGGAGCCACGAAAGAAAGCTTCGTGGGGTAACTGTAGGTATTTGTAGTGACAGTTCAATGTAAGACCAGACTCAATATCATATCACGTGGGTGCCTGGACACCGAAGTAACTAGGGCTATAAAATGACAGATGAGCTGGCAAACAAGGCTCGGAAAAGAAAAAGTCTGTAAGTAACGCTGGAAATTCACCACTGGATGCTGCGTAACACAACATTTGGGTATACGGATGGATCCCTGACAAATGATGGCACTGGAATAGGTGTCGCGGGACCCCGAACACGAAAAGTTATGAATCTATGGGCATTTACAGAAGCATCTTCCAGGCAAAAGTATGCGCCATAGACAGATGTGCAGCCGTAAACCTAAAAAGAAATTATGAACATCGGGATATAGGTATACTGTCGGACAGTCAAGCCGCAATAAAGGCGTCCATCCACAATAACATTCCTGGGAATGAACTTGCGGTTCCCCTCCCTGATGGGACCAGATCCATTCTGTGGTAGTGGCAGACACACGATTAAGCAGCTATTAAGCTATTCTTAAGAAAGAAGCAGGCGAACCGCTGACTGGATATGGGCAACAGGCGTTAGGCTAAGCAGCTCCTTATCTCCTACAACTGTAATAGATTTAAGAAAATTGTTCAACTGAGCAAGAACAACCTAAGGGTACTGACTGGCCTACTTACCGGGCACTGCAGACTAAAGGGACACTTAAGTAAGCTGGGCATCACCGGCTCTAATACCTGTGGGTTTTGCGAACAGGAGGAGGAGTCGTCGCCAAGTGTGATGCACTGTCAAGAAGAAGACAGAACCTCCTAGGCGGGTATAAACTCTCGATGATTGACGTAACCCGACGATCCTTAGGGTTGCAGTGCACCCATTATATTATTATTATTATTATACAACACTTTGTGAAAGAACCCAATTCAAAGGTCTCCAAATATCTTCTTCTTCAGGAGAGTAAGGATCTCTGCCTGTCTTGAAGCCCACTCAAAGAAACACTTTCTGCTGTCCGACTTTTGCAAGGACACAAATGCGCAGAATCTGAAGTGAAACATTCCACATGAGTGCGGAGTATACGCAGTGTGAAAGACTGCCTTAATGGGGGACACCTATGTCCCTGCTTTACTCTACTTCTCATTTCATATGTTCTTTCTCTTTACTTCCTCTATCAAGCATGGACAAGGGTACCTGAGTGCTTGATATGAGTCAACCTTCTTTGATGAGCACTCACACCCACCACAAATCTAATCTTATCACAATATCAGTCTGGATTTTGTAAACGCCGCTTTAGTTTCACAGCTAATTTCAAGAGTGCCGCTAGACCTAAAAATATTGTGCATATGTAGGTTCCATGCATAGTACAATTTCTATACATACTCCCTAAGCAGCATATAAAAACAAAGCCGGCCATTGTTTTGGCATACTTTCATAGGCTCTAAATAGCTGGTTAGCCGAAAATATATTACGTATTTGGGCCGATAACACAATTACCCAATATAAAACACAAACCACACACACAAACCGGACTCGCATGCCGACACCGTGAGAGGTCGCCCACATATGTATGCTCTATGTGTACTTGTGGGCGTCTGTGAGCAATTACAATGCATTCAGTCGAACAGTCAACTAACCTCAAATTATGCATAGTGTGAACATGCTTGCGCAGTCAAAAGGATTCGCGATGGGCACAAAAGTTGGCCCCCAAAAGTATGCAACACATTTTGCATGCATGTTGTACTCACATAGTTCGGAATCGAGCAAAAACAAGATGAAGAACCACAACTCTGGGTCCACTACGTTTTAAGCTGGCCTAATTTAATGCCAATTTACAGATTTATTAGCATAGATTTTATTTGTGCCTCGACTACAACTTGGCCTTATAAATCGTAAAAACGACTCAATTGACCGACGACAAGAACAAGCCACAAAAAACTTTGGCAAATTAACTACGCTCTTAAGAAGTTTTAACATAAATTTTTGTGAATTATTAAAAATATTGCAGAATGCTGCGACCAAGTTTTTGGCAGAAAAGTTGCCGAAATATGAGCATAAATTTTATTCTACTGACAAAGAAATATATTTGTAGTATAGTAAAATTTTTATTTATAAACATAAATTTTTTAGCATATACTATATGTAATGAGTTATGTATATGCATTGCTAGCAGTACTTGAAAGTTATCGAAGTGCTGATATTTCGGACTAGTAAACTTGTTAAGCATAAAAAAGAGCACTCAAACTCTGTAGGAAAATCCAACATCGTTATTGATGGCTACAAACTAAAAACTTTAGTGCCTTTAGAATTTATTATTATTTATTGGTTTTCCATTTTTTAAGTAATTTTAAAGTCACTACGCGAAATATGCCTGGAATGTTGTTTTTCACAACGTCCAATCGGTATATTTCGGAAACTAGAAGATATAGTGCGAAGGTTAGTTTAGATTAGAACGGCTGCCAGGCACTTTGCCTGACATACTTGGGCCATAATACGGCCCATTGTGACACCGCGGGATCTACACACTCCTTTCCTGTTCTTGAGCAGACAGAATTAATGTGGCGGCCATCTAGATGCAGAGATACAGTCTGCTATTCGTTTAGATCTGATTTCAGACAGTTCCGCTATGCTGCTCAGGAAATAACTACCTAGATATTTAAGCCTGGACATGAGCAGAAGAGTTGATCAACCGTTTCTTCCTCATACTTGTCCCAGCAGCCCCTGCACAAATCGTTAAAATCGCGCTGTCTTGGGAATGGTCGCTTTTCAGCAAGTCGACTCAATGAAACGGCCAAGGATTTCATGATCTTTGACAAAAACAGTTCCAAAAGAAAGCTACAAAAAAAGGAGCTTAAGAAATTCCATGTTACACGCGTTTTAAATTTTGAAAATATCTTTACCCATTCGAAAGTTATGAATGTTGTCGATAAGAAGTCAGATAATGCTTCACAGAATAACGGAATGTAAAGCACGACATTAAAAAATATGTAAGCTTGCAAAGAAAAAAAAACGAAACCGTACGTATAACGGTTAACGGTTATCGGTTTGAATTCCTGGTTAATAGATTGTTTTAGGTTAAAAATGCTGCAACTCTTCTACCTAACTGTCTATTACAATCCTTTACCGGGTTACAGCCTGATGTAGAATACTCTTCCAAACGCCTCTACTTGGCGTTCGCCTTCATCAAACGGTGATACCAAAGGTAGTTAGTTTGCTCTCCAACTGGTCCTTCCAACGGCTTCCATCAACAGCCGCATTGAAGACTTTTATCCCAGGAGCACAACATGGCCTAGCCAGCAGAGCTGCAATGGCGTAGA
This sequence comes from Chymomyza caudatula, assembly GCA_035041775.1. Taxonomy (NCBI): domain Eukaryota; kingdom Metazoa; phylum Arthropoda; class Insecta; order Diptera; family Drosophilidae; genus Chymomyza; species Chymomyza caudatula. The sequence goes on along the minus strand of JAWNKW010000137.1, from coordinate 602,307 downwards.
ATTCACCGTTCCTTCGAATGGAGTAGGCATTGACAACGCGTAAAGGGCCAAAGGTCTTACGTCATCAGCCACGCTTCAGTGCCATAAAGCAAAGCGGGAAGAATGAGCGTCTTCTAGATTGTTAGTTTTGACTGAAGAGAGTTTTCCCTACTACTCAATTGCCTACTGGGACCAAAGTAACATCTATTAATGTCCATGCCGACATCGTTCTTTATTTTGACGTTGGTGCAAAGGTCAACGAAATCCTTCTCAAAATCAATCAAAAGTGTAGCTATCAACATCTATTGGACAGTCTGTCGTTGTGAGTCATGTCGAAGTGAGTTTTTGTCCATGACTAAGGTATTTGAAGGCATGAATGGCATATTGGGTTTAAACCAATCTTCGCTAGTTTTAAAACGAGCCAAATGGGCTGTATTGAATTTAGTAAAAAATAGGCCAGTTTTGCACTCAAATCGATTCTACTTTTATACTTTATATTACAACTACAAGAAGACTGGAATGGAAAAGCTGCAGGAAATGCATGAAGCTGTTGATTACGGATTCTCTGGCATACCCTATTTGCAGTGGTTACCTAGAGGAGCTGCTATTGTTTATCAAACACACATGAATTCTGAAAGACTGACAAAATAACTAGCTTGCAGTCCATGACAGCACAGACGACTAGCTTGGTCCTCGTGTAACTGCCACTTAGTAATTGGACGCTTCAACCAAACTTAATCTAAAAGTCCAGCTTCTTTAGTACAAAACCATTTTAAAACCCACAATTAAAGAAATGTGCGGTGGAAAAAACACGTATTTCGAAGTAACACATATCCACAAAGTTATAAAAAACAAAATTGATTGATATCGTTAAGTGCTCCGACAGCAAAAATATCACAAGCTCAGCTCCACTTGGAAATGCTCCGCACAGCTTCCAAAGATTTTAAAGCGCTGCCAATTCTTAAACATGTTCACTGTCCGTTGGCTAAATTGCGTTTTGCACTGAATTTGGCTGTCATAATGGGAAATAAAAAGAAGAAGAAGAAATCGTCGAACTGCAACTCCCACTTCATTTATAACCATCCATAATGTAGTGCAGGTAAAATCAGCAAAAATCCTTTGACATTATCATAAATGCATCAAAATTTCAATTTTTTTGCTTGCTGGCTGCTTTTAACTCCGACAAGCAGGACAAAAGACAGCTGCAATGGCAGCAATGGTAAAGGGCAGCGGGGTCGTTGCTTTTATCACGCGCCAAACTTAACGCCACGTAACATTTCTTACCCAAGCTTATACCTAGCCAGGATCCGTACTTACCCAGTAAACTTGGCCAGTTCACCGCGTCCACCCATCCACACGTCCAAGCAGCCAAAGCGGACAGACACTCAGCCAACGGCAACGAAAAGATTAAATCAGCGTAAAGTGCAAACACTGTGTCAAGTGTTGCCGAGCGTCAGACAGCAGGCAACCAACCAGGCCAGCCATGGATACCTCCCAAGGGGCTGCAGGAACGAACTGTGTTGGACGACACAAAAAACGGATAAATGTCAATCAATTTAACTGCCAACTGGCCCAGGTTGTAACAAAATTCAACTTGACTGTGGCTTAAATTTGCTATGATAACGTGAGCCATAAAAAACGCCAAGTGGCTCGAACTAAGGGAACTAGCTCATGTTAGCTCATAGTTTCAATGGCTAAATTAATTACAGAATCTTTTTTCTTTTTTGTGTTATAAGTATTACAAAAACCTGTGAAAACGATTGAGGTTCAGACCAAATAACATAGTCTAGTCTGTATGAACTATTGTCAATATTAAAGTTTTACTCAAAAATGTTGTAGTAAACACGATGCAATTCCACTTTTTTACTTGGTCAATCCAATTGGGACACGGTCTACCCATTCGCCATCTTCCTTCATTAGCTGCTTTAAATACCTTTCTCTCTTGAGCTGCTTTCTCGAAACGCACTGCTAGCGGAGCCGCTAGATGCAAATCTTGATTATATCCATGTCATCTTACAGATCTTGGAATTCGTTGTTCCAACGTCATCAACGCGTAAAAGGCCAATGTAATCAGCACATTAATTTTAGGCGTTGGGCCAACCTAGGCAACATTACCTTTTTTACCATCCCTGATGAAAACTCATAACATCCTGTCTATATTTTAATATAGAATTCTTTAAACCAAAAAAGCGTTAGGGTTCTGGGAATATAAACTTTTAAAATGGTGAACCGCCATTTCTCGTTCCTGAATGGTTGTTCGACGACCCATCAATATCATTATTTTTGATATGTCTGTAAATAGGGCTTATCTTTCTCGTAGGCCCTTTTTTCGATAAAAATTGTCTCATATGCCGCGTGCATGCCGTGATGGTAGCACAGCAATAAGCTTGAGTCGCAGCTAGCGTATACGCATGCTAGAAGTCAATGCACAGGATCGTTATTTATTCGAACGTGTTAAAAACTGAATGAGCGCAACGACCCAAATTCATGATGGGATACGCTCTTGCTACTAGCGTTGCTGTAAGTTTTCACAACGTGCCGATTCTTAAATTGCAATCAATATTCCTTTAATGTTCAGCTCAAACGCATGAATTGAAGTCTGTTGAGTTGGTAACCAGCGATGGTAACACTCGATTGGAGCAACTATAGAATAGATCACGCCTAGCAGATTCAAACGTATGCACAGCATGGGCAAACCCCTTTGTTTGTTCGATCCCTTCCTTGTTTGCCGTTGGAGCAGAGGTAACCGTTAAACGTCCTTTGGCTTCAACTCATATGGGATCCGCGTTCCTTGCTTTTATACCATTTGCATTTGAGCCGTTGTACAACTTTCAACAAACTTTCAGTGGTCGGACAACTCAGAAAAGTAAGTTATTTAAGGGGGGAATCAGAGGATTTATCCACCGAATGTACTGACGAATCCTATAAAAAAAAATTAAAATAACCTTCTTTATATTTAATAAATTTTAGTCATACGCAACAGATTCAATTTATTATATTTATTTACTTAGATCTAGATACATATTTATTACGAGATTGTCGAAATACTAAATAAAATTGATCTCTCATTTAGATCGCCATCCGACTAAACCCAAATAGCCTAATAGTTTTATATCTAAACATCTAAAATAACAACTTTACTAACTAAATATGTAATTTTCATATAATAGTAATTATGGTTATTGTATTAAGAGTTGGCAGACGGAATTTATTGTTGACATTCTCAAAAGTTGTAATTCTTATATACACAATTTGGCACAAAAAATTAAATTATCGTTTGATATTTACCGCTGACTTTATGATATCCCTCGGTATTGCCACAAGGCAAACGTTGTTATATAAACTATTTAATGGTGCGAGCTCGCTCCAAACATTACGCTCTGGATCATATTCGTCGACAGTGCTAACATCCAAGTAGCTGCTGACTATAATAATGCGATTACCATACACACCACAACCAGAAATATTCTCTGCCCTTCCAAGTGAGCAAACCCAAGTCCAGGAATCATTGGTTGGGTTGTAGCGCTCTACAGAATCGCTATCATAACCGCCAACTGCATATAGGAACCCATTAAATTGTACCACTCCAGGATGAGCACGGACCTCGTTCATGGATGCTACACGGCTCCACTCATTCGTACATGGATCATACCTTTCCACGCTGCTTAAAACGCCTCTCGTATTCCTTCCTCCAACTACATAGAGACAATCGTTGAGTACTGCCACGCCGGCTTGGTATCTCATAGTTATCATGGGTGCCACACAGCTCCAGGTGCCCGTTCTAGGATCCAATCGCTCTGCAGTATTTACTAAATTTAAACCATCAGTTCCGCCTACCACATAGACTAAGCCTTTTAGCACTGCCACGCCCATTCCACTCTTTGGTATGATTAATGGCGAAGGTGACATCCAGGACATGCTTCTTAAATCCAAGCTCGACACCTCCTTCGCTAATCTTGATTGTTTAAATCCTCCCATTAATATCACCTTATTCTCAATAACTGCCATACGAAATCCGTTCAATTTCAGATCTTTTTCTTTTTTTAAAAGCGTCCATTGCTGCTGCATTGGGCAGTAGCTTTCAATGATAAAATCATCGAAACTTTCGCCAATTGCTAGCAAACAGTCAAATTTAACGCTTGGCCTCCGGGCAACTGATAACAATCGCTCGGGCATTGCGTGACACTTGTAGGCTTCTGTAAGCAGATGCTGGCATCCATTGTCTTTGCATACGCTCTCCACATGTTTCTCAATATATGACAACTGCAGGAAGGGTAGCCGCACTTGGGCCATTAGTTTAGGTATGTGCTGTTTGCGGGCGGGCTCATCATGTTGCACCCAAGACATGAGACTCTGAAACACATTCTCCTCGGATGGCACTTGGAGATCATCATTGGCAAACAGCTTGCCCAGCAGGTCAGCATTGATCTGTAGGAACTCCAGACTCTGGCTTACTGCCACAAAATGCTGACTTATATAGTCTTGAGCCAGTTCCAACAAAGTGTTGCAGTTGTGTTGTTCGGCCATTAAGGCAAATCCCAGACAGTTCGTTGGAGCTAGTCGGCGCGCCATAAAGTTACTGCAAGCCGTGACGGCAGAGCTCAGCTGCAGCTTATTGGCAGTGGTCAGCAGCAATTCGGCATTGTCCTCGCGCACTTCAAGGGTTCCCGTATAGCAGTAATTCACTAGAACTTGTAGAGCGTCGCTATGCACGTCGGCCAGGAACACTTCATTGTCGTTGGCTTGACGCATGGAGCCGGTAAACTTGGCCGAAAAAAACTTACTGTTGGCGGATAACATCAGACGATGGGCCGGCACACGTTTTCCATCAATACCCGCAATGAGCACCACATCGCATAGCTGTTCCTTGTCGAGATGGAATTTTATTAGTTTTAGAACCATGACGGCGTGATCGCTTGATTGAAGGATTTCATCCTCGTCTCTAGAGTTTGAGCGTTCTTTCTTTTCCGACATTGCGTACAAACTATGTAAATCAATTCATCAAAACATAAAGAAGACTAGTGGTGGAATACATCAGCTGATTCGCCAAGCCTGAATCGAGTCGCAACGCCAATTCCAACAATCGGCTGGTTACAGTGGTGATCGGTAGGTGGCGCATGTATAGATCGGTGTGCTGCATACTTTGGGGATTCTTCGTTATTTTTGAAAAAAACTCAATTTAAAATCGGCGTAATCAGAGGTGTGCGAGATATCAGTATGTCAACCAAATTTCAACCCAAATGCAATCTGTCGGTGTGCATGATATCTCTACTAGAGATTTTAAAATCTCTCAGCATGTTGCGGTTGATTTTGAACTTTTTGTGCCATTTATTTTGTGCATTAGAAAATCTTTGGTTTTTGCAAATTTTACTAATGATTAGTGTGAAATTTAATTTAATATGAGTTCAAGAGCAAATATGCACGAGTTTAAATCAAAGTATCAATTAAAATTAAACTTTAATTTTGTTATGACTTATTTTTGTAGCATCACCAACATGCCATTCACAACAAAGAAGCCAGCACACGGTAGTTTCGGTAACTGAAATCTCTAGTCCGGCAGGCACACTAACGAATTTTTCTAGAGATTTTAAAGACGGTATGTGGCAAAACCGTCTGGAGATATCAGGCACACCTCTATATATCGCGCCCATAAAAGCATTATTAATATTTATGAGTCGTTACCGGGTTACGGCCTGATGTAAAGCACTCCTCCAGACGCCCCTGATTTGCGCGAACGTAGAAAGTGGTCTGCCCCTTCATCGCGTTCCTTCAACGGCCGCGTTGAAGACTTTTCTCGAAGTAGAAAGTTATACGCAAACCAGCTTGATTATATACGTGTACAGCACCCAGAATTCATTGTTTTAAGGTCATCAACGCGTAAAAGGCTAATGGGTATTCAGCATATTGATTTTAAGCAGTGGACCAACCTAGACAACAGTACCTTTCTTATGTCGTTTAAGAAGTTATGGGCAAAGTCGAAATAGGGAACCATCCCTGATGACAATTCGTTACTAGCCATACATACAACAACTCTTCCGAAATAAGTTGAATTTGAATTTTTTCGCGGAAATAATGTAGTTGCATTACTCCTTAGGCATCGTAACATGCTCTTTGGCAAAGGTGATCCGAATCATTCATGCATGGTTCCTCAAAAGCAACTCGGCAATTAAAATCATGACGCAGCATGCGGCAGACGGTTTCCATACTGTACTCTTTGGCAAGTTCAATGTGAACCGCTTCGGTCAAACCACATCAGCACCAGGGAAACTTTTACTCCGTGTATTCATGTCTTTATTTTAAGTTCTTAAAAGTTCTTAAAACCAAAGACACGTTAGGGTTCTGGGAATATAAACTTTTGGAATGGTGAACCGCCATTTCTCGTTCCTGAATGGTTTTTCGACGACCCATCAATAAGTAAGCGCCGCTTATTTTTAATATTTCTGTAAATAGGGCTTATCTTTCTCGCAGGCCCTTTTTACGATCGTATGCCTATGCATGCCGTGATGGTAGCACATCAATGCGCTTAAGTTGCCGCTAGCATGACGCATACTAGAAGTGAATGCACAGGTTCGTTATTTATTTGAAGGTGTTCAAAAATGAAAGAGCGCAACGACCCAGATTCATGATGGGATATGCTCTTGCTATTAGCGTAGTTGTAGGTTTTCATCACGTACTGATCCTTCACTTGCGATCAATTTTCCTTTAATGTTCAGCTCAAACGCATGAATTGAAGTCATTAGAGTTGATGGCCAGTGATGGTTACGCCCGATTGGAGCAGCAATGATATATAAAAATGTGTGTCCAAAATTTTCTACCATAGAAATGCAATGGTAAATGTAATCTGCAAGAATTACCTTTTACTAAAAGAAAAATTAACAGCTTCGAAAATAAGAGGGGATTATACAACAAAATTTTTGAAAATTATTTACTCTTATTATTCCTCTGGCGACCCAACTATAGCGACTAGAGTACTCCAATTCAATAGGAATCCCTTTGAAGATGTGCCCAACACGACTACGACTACGCAAGAACACAAAAATATCGCCGAAAAAGTTAGCAGAGTGCTTAAATCGTCGAAAAACTGGAAATAATAGTAGATTTTTGCGGAAAAGTAAAAAAAAATATTTCTGCACATACCCTATAAATTGAAATAAATGGAGTCAACGTTGAATTTTTTCATTTTTAGCACTGTACGCAGAATTCTGCGATCAAAAGTATGTAAATGTGTAATCGTTGCTTATTGGTAATTAATGTATGTTGTTAGTATTAAAATACTAAATACCTATCACGCCTACGCTTAAGCTTGTTAATAACAATTGAAAACATAAATGAAAAAGTGAATTAAACATAATTATTCTATACTTATGCTATATTTTCATTGCATATATCTTGTTTAAGTGTAATTAGTGCTTAAATATTAAACTGTAAATACATTTTAAATTGATTATAAATCTTTTTTAATTTTTCTTCTTTTTCTATATATGCACAAATTTTTATGTATTATTATTATTTGATTTTTAATTCTTAATTACTTTTCCATCTTTCACATGCTCCTGGGTCTCTTTGTCATCACCAAGTTGCTGAGAATCACTCTCAGTATTAGTTTCTGTTCGTTTACGCATTTGATTGCAATGAAGTTTAATTTCTTTGGTATTATGATTATTTATGCATATTTAAGACCTGGTTTCAAGCTGCTCTTTGACTTTTCCTTCTGACCATCTTGGTTTGTTTCCGTCCCGACTGTCTGCATAAAATTTTTTTTTCTTTGGGTCTTGTAATTCACTATCGATATAAGATATGCCAAAACTGTTCGATAACAATTGAAGCGATACTTAAATATCTTTCATTCAAGTTACTCAAACGGTAGTAAGGTTCCTGAGATATATGAGATTAGCTGACTTCGCAACTTTCGAAATCTGTAATTTGAATATGAATTTTGAAATAGCAATTTTTCGAAAACCGTTCTAGATAATTCAAAACGGTTACAGGGTTTCAAATCAGTGATCCCAAATTAACCGAAAAAGTTATGTTTTATTCCTGGGCATTTTTTTTACAAAAATAAAAAAAAATTGTCGATTTTCCAATAAATTGATTCCGAAAATAACCCATTTCAATTTTTTTGAAATTTTGTATTTAATTCATTTGGAATAAAAAAAGAAGAAAAAGAAATATTTTCGATTTTGGAATAAAATGCATTGCCCTGTAATTTGCAATCGAATCAAGTGAGACCAAAATACAATTGAAGTTGAAGTTATATGATATTTGCTGACTTCGCACCTCCCTTGAAAGCGATAATTCGAAAACGCTGATAGAAAGAGCTATGTTTTAGACATAGGCTTTTTTTTTTGTTGCATAGTGTCTAGCTCAAACTTGGCATGGATGTCAATAAAAGTTGTGTCAACTTATACAGTCCGGGTCAATTTTGACTAGTGGCGTATTTAAGGGGTGATCAGAGGATCACGAAAAAATAAAAAAAGCTTCGTTTTATATATACACTTTCCCACCCTATGGATAAAGCTATCTACGCCACAGACTTAGAAAGTATTTACCACGAGTCTTCATCGAACAATGTCAACAATGCTTCATTTTCCAATCGCGGTGAACTAAAAAGAACTAAAGAACTACTGCGACAAACCATGACGTATAGTTGTAGCCAAACTGTCTATTGGTTTCCGGTTACACTTTATGACGTATACGCAATATGACACATAAAGTGCAATAATAGAAGCGTGCGACCACCGGAAATTCGCTGATTTGACTTTAATGCTTGCCGTTTGACAAACAGCGTAACATTTGACATTACGGCTAAAATTTGTTGCCACTTTTGTAAGATTATGTCAAGCTTTACAGTTGGCACACACCTAAATGAACCTAACCACAGAGCGCTTTTGATTGACTAGATGACTTACAATTAAGTCTAACTGAAAACTTGGCAACAACTCCTGAAATTGACGCCTCTCTCGAACACACTTCGTCCGCCTGTTAGCCTGGTGTTAATGTATATTAAATTGTTGTTTGCTCTGAGTGAACACAAAAAATGTTGCCCTACACAGAGAAAAATAATGAAGTACATTGTACTCAAAGTGAGCACATCCGTGCACAAAAGCCGTGCAATATACATAAAATCTCATTTTAAGTAAAAAATTCGAATTTTGAGTACAAATTTAAATGTTTGCAATTACTCAAATTAAGTTGTTTTTTTTTTTACGTTTTTGAGAATTTTTTGTACTCTTGCGTGGATCAGAGGACAACAACAAACTGTAGGTCCTTGGCTCGATTCCCAGTCGTAGCAGTTGCATTTTTTTTTCCTTTTTTTAATTCCTTTATCTGTATATGTTATTTAATTTATTTTTCTATAAATAGGATTGGAGACAATTGAGAAAATTAGTGAAAGAAACATTTCTATACCAGCATTAAACCAAACATACATAGGGTAATAGTGGGAATCGAAATCACGACCTCGGGTTTTATGTTTGAAAACTTAACCACTGAACTTAGATACATTAACTAATGCAACACCACAATGCCTTCCAAATAGATGCATATATTTCAGTTGGGTTAAGAAGAAGAAGCGCTAAAAAAGTAAATGCGAGGGGTCTCGCTCACACTGTCAATTTATTACGCAGTTCTTTTTTTTAATTTCAAAATGTTACTCATTTTGAGTTTTTTTTTTTACTTAATTTAAGTACATTATGTTCTTGATTTTTATTTGAGTACGAAATTTACTCAATTGAAGTATTTTTTTCTGAAAATGCGTACTCGAAAATGCTTGTTCGCATATTGAGTACGCGACAACTCATTTTGAGAATGTCGTTTTTCTCTCTGTGTATGTTACCCCCCCTGCAGCCCCCCGTCCTCGGTTCACAGCAGACATTTAGCAAGTTTCTCTGTTGCTGTTTTTGATATGCAACTTAATTACTGTGCGTTTGCAATGTTTGCGCTGCATTTTGCAAATAAACAGTAATAATTAATGTTTGCGCTGCTTCCGTTTTTTTGTCTCTTCATGACGTTGTTGTTGTTTGTTGTTGTTGCACTTGTTTGTTGTTTGCAGTCAACTTAATGGCGCTTAAGTCGCTTTTAGCAAAAGTTTGTTTTTATAAGGTTTTTTTAACTTATGCTATTTAGATGTTTGTGTTTTGGATTTACTATTTATAGACATTCTCGACTTCTGTATTTTTATTTTATTTTATTTAAAACCCTGTTTTATTAGAATGTAATATATAATAAAAACAAAAGATATAAAAAGGAGGAGAAATGGAAAAGTTGATAGATATATCTAATAACGAGTGTCCAATCCGTTGGGTGAACTTTTTATAGATGTGCACCAACTCACATCAAGGATGAAGCCAAAGATGCACGACTGGGAGAGTCAAGGAAAGACAAGATACTGAAAGATATAGAATAGAGCGAATTACTAAAAGAAACAAGATGATATAATTCATTAAAGTTAGTACAAAGAACACGGAAAGGATCATGCAAGGTAAAACTAGACCTACAAACTTGCAGCTGTAAAAGACGAAAATGGCTAGAAGGTCTACGAGGAATAGAAAACATAACCTGGCCAAGAAGATAAGTGGAATCTATGAGGCCAAGAATCAGTTTATGTAGAAATAAAACACCATGACAGATTCTACGATTAAATAGGGAAGTCAATTTTATAAGGCGAAGTCTATCAGTATAAGAAGGTATAAGCTACGAAGCGCGAACAAAAGGAATTGTTTTTGAACAGACTCTATCATGTCTTGATAAAGTTTATACTGAGGACTCCAAACACAGGAGCAATATTCAAGATTAGGACGGACGAGCGCAGTGTAAAGTTTGGTTGTATAGGGATCATTAAACTCCTTGGACCAACGTTTAACAAATGCGAGAACCCCTCTAGCTTTGTTAACAATATTGCCAATGTGCTTATCAAATTTAAGCTTATGATCAAATAAAGCTCCAAGAAGAAGCAGTGAAAATACGTTCAAGACTGAAGGAACCTAACGAGTAACTAACAATTTGAGGATTATTCCGATAAAAAGTCATAACCTTACATTTGGCAATGTTAAGAAATAGCTTATCTTAATCATTCTGAAGACGTAAATACATGCCATTATCGGAAAATGACAAACAAAGCTTTACATCATCCGCGTAAATAAGTATATAAGAAGAGGAGATGACCTGAGGGTGGTCATTGATGAATAATACAAAAAGGAGAGGTATAACGAAGAACAGGTATTTCAAATATGGAGAAAAATTTAATAACACACAAAACTTTTGACAAAGTATGAAGATGACATTTTTACGGTTGCCCAAGAGAGAGACATTGATAATATCCTGTTACACTTTACTCACGAACAAGAAAAAGATAATAAATTGCCATATCTGGACGCTGTTGTATATCACAAAAACAATGAACTTAGGGTCAATTGGTGACAAAAGGCAACATCATCGGGACGGTTTATCAATTTTTACTCAAAACATCCTAGGAGCATGATCATGAACACAGCCAACAATCTTGTTCAAAGGATCATGGACACCAACGACCCGATTTTTCACGAAGAAAACAAAAAAATTATCCGTAAACTACTACATAAAAATGACTTTCCGAATAACATTATAAAAACCATTATTGACAATATCGGACAAGATGCTATATATATATAGTTCGGTTATTTATAAACCAAAATTTTCGGATATATGACAAAGACAACACAACAATAGCACACAAGCCATTTTACACCAAGAATCATATAGTAACACTAAAAGCAGGATTGACAAGTTAGATAACAAAAACTTAATTTACAGCATACCATGTGCTGGGGACGGATCCAACTTATTCAACCAAATATATGTTGGAACAACAAAATCTAAACTTAAGACCAGACTATCTGGGCACAAGTCAGACATATAGAACAGAGGCGCAAGGAACATCCAAAAAACTGCACTTGCAGCCTACTGTGCGGACAACAATCACTCTCCGGATTTTGACGCAACAAGCATTTTACAAAGAGAAAAACACTATGCGAAGAGATTTACAGAACAGATAAGAGATATGAGCTTCTTCGAGCCTTTTGATACCAAGGGAGGCGTTAGACAAGGCGATGCCCTGCGACCTCTTCATCCTTATACATCAAAACGGGACGGTATTCTATAAGAGCGTCCAGTTACCGGGGTTTTTGCGGCTATTGAAAGATAATCTGCCAGGCTAGGTCTAGTGATAAATGAGAGAAGTATATGCTTTCTTCGAGTAGCGACACACAGCGGTTGGACTCTCAGATCGAAAAGCTATAATTTTGATGTTGTCAAGGATTTCGTCTGCCTTGGCACCACCCTCACAATGAAGAACGATGTCAGAAGGGAGATCAAGCGGATAATCACTCTTGCCAATAGATGTTACTCTGATCTCAGCAGGCAATGAGTAGTAGAGTTAACTCTATATAACGCTCATCCTTCCCATTTTGCTTAATGGCGCTGAAGCATAGGTGATGTCGCAGTCTGATGAAAATGCCCTAGGAGTGTTTGAGCGGAAAGTACTGCGTTAGATCTTTGGCCCTCTACGCGTTGTCAACGACTAACGCAACCGATGGAACGACAAACTCTATGAGCACTACGACGACATTGACATAGCTAAGCGCATTAAAATCCAGCGTCTCCGTTGGCTGGGTCATGTTGTGCGTATGGATGAAGACGCTCCAGCGAGAAAAGTCTTCAATGCAGTTGTCGAAGAGAAGCGATGAAAGGGCAGACCATGTCTCCGTTGGAAGGACCAGGTAGGGTACACTAGCTACCTTTGGTATCGCCAATTGGAGGAAGCGTGCGCAAAGCAGAGACTCCGTAACGGGTTGTTAGCGGCAGTTAAGTAAGTAAGAGAAGAAAGAAGGAAGTTAGACGAGGACTAGACATCGCGAGCGTTCAAATTGAGATCGAAAAAGTGTCCCACCTTGACTATGTCTGTTCAGAGCGATGATGGAGATCAGCGAGGTTTAATTGGCACTACGACTGCAAAGCAGATAAGCATCCAAGGCCAAGTAACTATTCAGTATTGGAGTATCCTGAATTTAGCTTGCCTACGTATGAAGGTCTATCAGTTTATCTCTCATTGGAAGAGAGGTAACCATTCAATTGCGGGTCGCTCATAGTGGTAATAGTGTCATAGCAGGCACTGGACATTATTAATGCACCGCGTTGCATTATTCGGGTGAGATTACTGATTGAAGCTGAGAAGAAACTGGCGATTTGCGAAAAAAAGGCAGTGCACCGTAACGGGCAGCATACTGACCTCATGGTCTACGTGATTTCCATGCTTAATCGCATGGCAACCAGTGGCGACTTTGAGAGAATTGTAGGTAGTAAACTAAGGTGCTTAGCAGCTGTGGAGCTTTTGGCCGTTATGATGTCGACTGGAGACCGGCGAAACAGGTGGCACTTGGGTGCTAGACACATTGTCGACAGAAGCGGTTAGAGCAACAGTGCCGGTTTTCTTTGCAGGATATTGGTGTAGTCATCGAAGCTGACTCATAATACCTGCTCACTTTTTTGAGAGAGGCAATTGAGTCAGCGTTCCGAGGCTAACGCAGGTTTTGGCCTGCCCAAGGATTGTCATCGGAAACGGTACCACATACACATGTTCTCCGTTCTCCTTTGATATATTGTGTAACTCATGGATTTTTCGTTATATCGTCTTGTCTTTACAGTACTCTTGCCTGCTTCTGTGATTTTTGTTATTGCCAAATGCATTTATTTCATTTCTAAACTAAGGGCAGGAAGTGTACCTTTTGAAGGCCTCTTTTAGCTGCGACATGCATTCAATATCTATATATATTAAGTAAAACCATCTCAAAGCACAAATTTCTTGTGAAACCCTCTTAATTTGGTGCCTAAGCCGAGGCCTTGCATGGGACAGCATGAAGCAGCAAACAGCTGCAACTCTTTCTCTGTCGCAAGTTCTCTGCACACATACTTCATACAAATTCTCAGTTACTTTTTCAACGCTCTCACACAAACCAGCAATTAGTCAAAACGGAAGTCCAACGCCCACAGTAGCCCAAAGAAGCATCGACCAGTAAACCCCCTGCACCATCCATCGCCAACACCATCCCACCAAGAGCGTTGCAATGTTGCACGACATACTTCTATTAAAGTTTGACGATAACGTGGCAAAACTTTTGTGCTGCAATTTGTGTTGCCGGCGCAGCATAAGTTTAGTCGCTGCACTAATCAAGCGCTGCATAACGCCTGGCGTTATATCTTGGCATTTATTAATAACGCTCGGTCTTAGCGTTGGTTTGCATTCCCGACGAACTAACGAACTTTAAATAACCCAGAAGTTAAGTTTAGCTAAGAACAAGAACAAGAACAATGCTCCTACTGCCGCTGTTCGTGCTGCTTTTAAGTGTTGCCTGATAATTGCGCATACGCCGCGTGCGCCAGTCAAGCGCATGTAGTTTATACAGCATTTACATGGACGACATTATTTAGGCCAAGACTAAGACACACACACACACACACACACACATGGCCACAGAACCGCAACAACTGCAGCGTTGCAGCTGTTTGTATTCGTATTTGTGTTGGTATTAGTATTGCTATTATTATTACAAGCGCCGCACAGTGGGGCATTGCTTGAAAAAAATGGAGAGAAATCAAAATTTTGATGGAAGAAATTTGAAAAATGAATAAATGCGTCTGATAGAGAAATGCCCAGAGATTCAGCAAATAATAATTTCAGTCAATTTGGATAATTGGTTTGGTTGTTAGAAACGCTTAAAATAGAGCATTTTTTCTGTCTGCATCAAATTCGAAATTTTTTAAAATAAAGTTCACCTTTGGGTTTGATTTTTGGGTAAACTATAACCGGTTGTTATTTTGTTGGATTCTTTTAAAAAGGACATTAAATTCAAAGTGAAAAAGAGGAAATACATTTTCTTCCTGTTTCCTTACTTTTATGAATAAAGCTGTTTTGGCTAATCACTACATTTTGACTTTTTTTAACCTTTAGCAGAGATTAAAAAAAAGTTAGAAATTGCTAAAAAATTCACCTTAATTTTTTGTTATTGAATCCTTTACCGAAATATTTTTGGCTGCGAAGACTTGCTAGTTTACCTGTAACAACAATATAATCGAAGCAGCCTGGCATCAAAAACAAAGCTGCAGCTGGTGTAGACTAAGAAGAAGAACGCACAGAAGGTACAGAGGTATTCTCTCTAGTCTATTTTTGCATAGCCTGTAGCCCTTTTGATAATACCTGCGACCTTTCTCCTTTTAAAATATTATGTCATAAGCAAAATTGTGCTTGTGGGTACTACTGGTAAGAAGTAATTTTTGGGTAGCGATGCAACCTTTGTACCTTCCCCTTATTGGTGAATTTTCAGTGGGTGGAAACTTTATAAACATTAACTACCCGATTATTTTAACCAACTATTCTTCAAATCACGGAAGCCATCACCATCAATCATGAGTTTTTACTTACTATGGTTGATGGAAAAGTTTTGAATGAACTGACGCATACAGCTTCAACATTGAGATGTGCAATTTGCAAACACAATCAAAAAGATTTTCAAAATTTTGATGATTGAATGAGCTCAATTTGGAATATGGAATTTCTCCATAAGATGTTTGGAGTTTATTTTGAAGCTAGCTTAGAATACCAGATACAGATATACGGAAGGAATTCTCTGACAAGCTTTCACTAACAGTAGACTGCCCAAAGCACGGATACGGAAATACGAACGATGGAAATATGTCTAGGACGTTTTTTGAAAATCATGAGGTAGCAGCTCAAATCACTGGAGTTGATAATACAATTATCAAACGATTGGATCCTTAATGATATAAACTGTAAGGAAAACATTTGTGGTGCAAAATTTGGTGAATATGCGTCAGCAACTGCCAATCTCCTGGCTAAAATATACCCGGAGAAAAAGCTTACTCCCGCGGCTCTTAAAATGGCGAGTGCAAAGAGCTTATAGAATACCAGTGTTTGCCAATTGGAGAATTGTCCGAAGAAGCCCAAGAATTAAAAAACAAAGATTACAATAAATTTTGATATACGAACACGTGCAAAACATCAAAAATAAGACAGAGTCAGGATCTTTTTAATATGTTGGCGGTATCTTCAGATCCTCTTCTTGCATCTTTAAGACACGCCAGAACAAGAAAGGAAATTAAATCAAATAATTATAGTCCAGAAATGTTAAGCCTTTTAGAAATGCCACCCAGTTTTGATGACTATTTTGAAGAAAATTTATAATAATATTGTTTGGTTATGCAGCCAGCAGAACCCGCGCAGCAGCCAACATGCTTAGATAATTAAGTCGGCTAGCATAACTGAAACATGAATAGCATCCACTTTGCTTCTCTCTTGTCATTTCGCTACACTTCGGCACGGTCAATCGGATCGCCTACTTATAACTTTCATATTATCTTACTTAGTTAGTACATAAGCATCAATAGCACGGGCTACATCGGGTCCGCCGGCATATTCTTAAACTTATAACAATAAGAGCTAAACTACTGTACATTGGCCCCCGCGGCATAAAAACCATAAATATAAAATATATAAACTATTACTAAAGCTATTGAAAAAGCTCAATAGCTAAACAAATATAAAATATCATATGAGTGATATAAATTAATTTTTTACATTGTAACTTATATTTTTTTTTTTTAATATTATTAAGCTTTTAACCCAAATTAAATTATAAAATGTATATTTGTTATAGAATTAAAAATCAATTATCTCCTTTGAATATGTTACTCGTGCATTGTTTATAAAATCGAACTTTGAAACCGTTTATTGAATCAGCACCTTGTTTGTGCATTCATATTAAAGCTTAAGATTCTCTTTAACATGCATTTTAAATTTTGAAAATATCTTTACTTCCTCAAAAGTTATGATTTTCGCCGAAAAAAAGTCAGTTGGATCCACTGTGCGCCGCAGCCATTGCCGCTCATATGCTTTTATAGAAGGGTGTGAATGTATGTAAGTGTGTATGTTGACTTGCTGCCAGGGGCAACAGTTTGTGGCCTGCTGCGCTTTGTTGCGGCTGTTTTACTTCTTTTAGCTGTTTTGCTGCCAAGTTGTGGCCGGTTTTGCAGCTGCTTCTGCCCGATATTATCAATCTTTTTGCCAGGCCAAAATTTCATCAGGCAAATTCTGGCCATTTGCCAGTTTAGCATTATCGTAAAATGCAATTTTATAGACCACTTTGCAGCACCTCTTGACCAAGCTTTGTGACACCTGACTTCTTGTTTGCTTTGACATTTGCACCTTACTGACACATGATGAACACATTTCCAGCTAGCATTTTTATGTCCTTTTTTTGGCAAACATATTGTAGGAGTTCACAGAACTTGGCAGCTCAACAACGAGCTGCCAAAAGAAATAATCATATAGAAAAATGCTTCTTTGAAAAATAAAAAGTTATACGAAAACAACAGGCCAACTTGCTGGCTGTTTGTAAGATGAAAAGTTTGCTTGCTGCGGCTGCATTACATGTGGTTGGACTTGGTAAGACTTGGTTATAGTCGCTAGGCAGAGCCTGCAGCAGTTGCAGACAGCTGCAGCTAAAGTTGCAGCTAAAGTTGCAGTTATTGTTGCTGTTGTTGTTGTGTATGTTATTGGTTTTATATTCCGTGTTGTTTGTAGAAGTTGGCAAAAAGTTTGGCAGATAGAGAGTAGCCCTAAGCAGACATGGTTGTTGATGGAGACTGTTGCATGCGCTGCAGGGTGTCTCTTGAGAGACTGCCAGAAATGGCATATTAAAGAATTGGCTATATGACCAATTTGTATGCATTTCTTGAGAGCATTAAGCTGGCAAACAAAAGTTGAGCAGACGTTTCTATCTAAGTTTTGTCAACTTAAGTTCAATGTGTTTTGCAATGAAATCTTGATTTTGATCAATTTTGCAACTTCTATGAGACGGCTTTTCAGAAATCGTTAAAGATCGCTTGTTTTGCTCCTAAATTGTACGTGCAAAATTCTAAGAAATTGTTCTTTAAAATTAGTAGGGAGTCGAGCCAGAAGCAATACTATTACGGTTTCGATTCTGATAACAGTTTACACCTTTTAATCAGATAATTTTGGTTGAAGATTCCTCCAGTTCTATTCGCTGCCTGTCAGGACGTCAGTTAGATTGCTTTCCTAATGCAAAATACCGTGACAAACGGTGGATGAAGTTGAAATAAAGGGCTGTTTCTACAGAAAGGCTCACCAGGTATTAATCTAAATGCGTAAATGCGGCTTGCAATAAAAGTTGTATCGATTAGCGGCAAAATTTTTTATTAATGTCACGTTCGCGATAAAAATACATAGTTTGTTCTCATTTCGTTGTTGATAGCACCCGCAATGTAAAACATTGTGATGCGATAGTAGCTACATCGATGGGTTTCTATAGATGGCCATAAAAACGGTTTAATTTTTGGTCACGTTCGAATAAATTTTTTGTTTCTTTTACTTGAAGTCAGCATTACGTTTGCTATCAACTTTAACACTATGTACATTATTAAAAAAAAATTTTACTTTTATATCACTTTAAGCGTCTACGACTGTCACATTCGACACTAATGTCACGTTTCCGATCAAAATACATAATTTGTTTTCATTTCGTTGTTGATAGAAGCCGCAACAAAATTGGTCACGTTCGAAATGGTAAGCGTAAAACATTGTGAAACGAAATTAGCTACATCGCTGAGTTTCTATAGATGGCCGCAAAAACCAGTTTCATTGTTTTGTCACGTTCGAATACATTTTTTATTTCTTTTTCTTGGAGTCAGCATTACGTTTGCTATCAACTTTACCACCATTATGACTGCTATCAAAGTACTATTAGTTGAAGGAAAAAAGTACTTTAACCATGTATAACTGTAAAGTTCGACACCATGGACACATGGGCATGTGGTAGAGTAGCTTAAGTGGACATCAGAAAATGTTGAGTTATTGCGTTCTGGAGCTTTAAAGAAGCCATTACAAGCCGCTTTTCATTTTTCCAGTTTATGAGAGAAGAAATGTACAAGTTTTAAAAAATGAATGATGACTTGTAATGACTTATATAAAGTTCCAGAACGCAATAACTTTACATTTTCGTATATCGACTTAAGCTACTCTTCCATAAGACAGATATGTAAAACCGAAATTTTTAACAATATAGACAACTTATATAGTTATTTAAAAAAAAACGTTAAATCCGACATGTTTAAATAGAAAATTAATCAATCAAGTATGCCAGTTTGAATCGGTTAATATCAAAAAACGTTTAAGGCGATTCACTGCATGTGCAGTATTACATGATATGGATGGTACTTTCGAAACTGGAGTCTCAAGAAACTTAAACTGTTCTAAAAACAAACTCAGAGAATTTTGCCATAGAAATTTTATTTCTAGGCCAACACGCTTCGTATTCCAGTTCTTCGTGTTTAGCAATTTCGTTCCGAGTTGAAAAATTAACTTTCTTTGCCAT
This sequence comes from Chymomyza caudatula, assembly GCA_035041775.1. Lineage (NCBI taxonomy): Eukaryota > Metazoa > Arthropoda > Insecta > Diptera > Drosophilidae > Chymomyza > Chymomyza caudatula. The sequence continues at coordinate 582,886 of JAWNKW010000137.1, read as the reverse complement.
AACTTTTAAATGCTCTAATGAAACAGAGTAGTTTAACCGAACTCTACGCTTGAATGAGCCATAAAAAATGGCTGCAAGTGAGTATTTTAGTAGCCAAATTTTGCAACCATCTTCGGCATAACTTTAATACCACTCCAGTCTATGAGGCCCGGCCTGCCTGGGTATTTTGCCCAAGTCATGTACAAACTTTTCTAATAACCTAAGATACTTGCAAACAAGCCGAAACACTTGTACAAACAGACACGGAAAATCGCCAGGAAAAAACTGAAAACAAGAAGACGTTGTATTTTGTATGTACAGCTCAACTCAATGGAAGAGCATATGAAATTGACGTGTTATTTCTAAAACTTTAAAAGCAAGCAGAAAGCATTAATTTTTTAAGATGTAAATATGTAAGGGTGCAGCAGGGTACACACACATAGTACGTATAAAGAGAAGCAGACGTTGCGTATACTTGATATATTATTGTACATAACAGACAAATTGAAAAAATACACGGGGTCGTAAAATATAAAATAACCAGTTCACTTTTGGGCTAAAGTAATGTGGTTAGGGGTTTTGAACATACCAATTTTTAGTACAGTTACGTCAGCTGTAAAAAAATAAGAGAATCAAATAGTTGAATCATATATGTATATAGAAATTTATGAATCCCTTTTAGAGCAGTCATAAAAAATATGCAGCAATTTATGCAATTGCGCGCACATTTTTTATATTGAAATAAGGCGCAGCTATGAAAAGTAAACTAAAAAACAGTTTATGCACAAATAACGGAAGTGATGTAGTGCATAAAAATGCTAAATTGATTGATTGATAAAAATAAATGCAAGCTTGATTGATTGCATTTGGTCAAAATGTAAACTATACTAATAAGATTACCTGCTGACCCATATTTCGTATTACAGCTTTGAAAAAAGTGACACCATGTTTCTCTTCTTCATCGCTCTTTAACATTAAAGGCTTCGAAAAAGAAGCAGAAAGCGGCATACCATTTACCGTATTGTATATCGTAAATAAGTCTTCAATTCCAAATCTCGGTAACACAGAAATGTTTTGTAGACTGGCTTTAAAGCTGTAGTGTTCTGTCAAGAGATTTTGTCAAAAACAGCTCTGAAGGAACCTGTCACTTTTGGGCCGAGAGTCGGCCCGTTGTGAAACCGTTGGATCTATTTCTCCTTTCCCCTGCTACAGATACGCGCTTAAAGGAAGGATCTGATAGGCTGTTCAGGACGTACCCATCCACCTACTTGTGTCTTCTTTTGTACAGAGCAGTAGGATACAAAAAGCCCAGGTGCATGGACACCAACTGGCCAGCGTCCTCCTTTCTAAGAGAGCAACTATGACCAAGTTTGCGGCGCAGTTTGACATCTTAACACTTTCTTTCTAATAGCAAGAGCGATGAGCATTTCCACTCTCTCAGGAAGCCGTTCTTAGAGAAGTATGTGGCGTTGGTAAGTTTTTTATAACCAACAGACGATGCATTCCTGTCACAGTAGCCTGTTTTCGAGGAGACAAAAGCGTGTTTGGCTACTATAGAGGAGTGACCAAATTCGGATTCGACCCAGCTATTTCAGTCTCGTAGAAGAGCTTGTTTCTCCAATGTTAGATCCAGCGGAGGAATGCTAAGTACTGCATCGAGGGCTCAGCTTGGAGTAGTACGCAGGTCATCCTTGATGCATAGTTCAGCTGTTCGCTGTACTTATTAGATTTCTTTAGTGAGGTCTGTCTCCTCAGAGCTGGCCATCATACTAAAGAAGAGTGAGTCTGATTATAGCCGTATGGAGCCCGATCGAAACTCACATCTTTTAGTGCTCTGATTAATGCTTTGCGAACTATATTGTTAAAAGCGCCTTCGATATCTAGGAAGGCAGCCTGGGTGTATTTCTTGATGTTTCAAACATAGCGACTACCTGGTGAAGATCTGTTTCTGTTGACTTGCATTTTTGGTATGCGTATTGAGATGCTGTCATGAGCTCAGGTTTCAAAGAGGTTCTAAGTTCAAGGGCGATGACGCGCTCGTGTCCAGGAACTATATTGTTTTCAATTTTGGAGCAGAAGTTCCTCCATGATTCTCTCTCAGCTTTCCTAGTTATTTTTTTTTATACATATATGGCTAGACTGGATTTGTAGTTCAAACAGAGTTAGTCTGAGTTATATCTATTGCATAAATTAAAGAGCGATCCACAGCTTGGTGGCGGCTCATACAAGCAAGAGGATCGATCTCACACCAACATAAGACGCCATCGCCATTGCCATCAGTCTGTACAGCCGTTTGGCTTAGGTCCTCCAAATAGAGATTTCAGAGATTTGTAAAAAGGAGGTTTACATTGCTATAAAACACAGGAGGCAGCGGAGCCGTGGGAACTAATTTGGTTTGATTATTTTAATAAAAAGGTAGGCGTTGCAACGCGTCGAACATCTTACGGAGAACTCACCAAGTATCTGCACCCATGCTTTAGTTTCGTCTGGCGGGAATGGTCATACTCATTTGCCTACTGAGACCAAAGTAGCATCGAGTGGCAAGAGTGACTCTCTGCTAGATCTGCATGCTGACTGATCTCAAGGTAGATGAAATAGCATGCGTCTATGCTAGCGGCAACTTAAGCTCATTGTTGTGCTACCATCACGGCATACACGCTGTTAGATGTTTTACACCAAAAATCATCGATATAGAAGTTTTAGTTCAAACAATGCCTTAAACATAAATTTTCTTTAATGACAGCGAGCTCTAGCGACTTTGACTAGCTGCAGAAGGTAGGTGCATGACTTAGTGCAAAGTAACTCAAGTCGAGGTTTACGCCTTACAGAGCCAACAAAGAACATTAGGCAACAAATTTGAACTCACAAAAAAGTCCTTGGCTAAAATATACCGTTTTCGGAGAGAATCTTACTTGCAATCGCGATAAATTTCCACTCAAACTAATGTGTTTTAAACATCGACTCACTGACTCTTAAACAGTTTGGGTTAAAATTCTACGAAATCATTTTCATAAAAGCGCAGCTGCTAAGTACACACAAACCATCTTCTAGTTTCGAAGTTCAGTGGAACACTACTCTTCCGTTCGTACACAATTTCAATTGTTCAAATTGTCGTGCCATTTGTATTGCACCTAAACGCGACATAATTCGTGACAACTGCACTCAAAACTTTAGCTGCCAGTCCATTCCGAACTAAGTATGCCAAATGTGCCGCAAATGTGCAGGAGATTACATGGACAACATTTTATCCGGCACCTGTACAAAGTTTTTTGGCCAAAGTTGAACAACTGCGAACAAAGCAATGGCCCAAGTTGCTTAAGCTCAATTAGTTCGAACTTTGGTGCACAATTAGAGAGCAAGCACTTCGGTGTAACTTATTTGGGTGTTACGAAAGTTACACACTCTGTCTAAGCAACCGACAATTTAGACGTCAAAGCAATGTATTTATATATTAAACAGAAATTTGAGTGAACCGAAGAAGCTGCATAATAAACTAAGCACTCAAACTGGCGATTCTAATAGATCAAGTCACAAATGAAAAAAACCAGTAAGCAATTGATTCACAATAATAACATAGATCTAGATATTGAACAAGAAATTTGTAAAAGGATACAGGCGCGTTGGTGGTGCGGCGGTGTGGCTGGTTCCATCAAGCAACTTACAAATGCACCTTTCGATCTAATCGAATGCCGCATGATGGCGAATAAGAACTACATATCGATGACAAGTGAACTTAGGCGCACTATTAAAAAGGACGGTAAGTGAATGTGTACCGTTTTCTCATGTTATGTAGCGGTCACACTGGAGCCGCTAAAGAGCCGCAGTCAAAAAAACACATACAATGAAGTGACAGTTTGATGCAACATAGCCGCCACGACCGCCGCTGGTGTTGCGGCTACCAAAAATCATGCAAACAAATGGGTAACTCTACGGTTATCGATGAAGCATTGTTATTATAGCTGATTCTGATTCGATTGCGTCAAAGCATTGGGGGAATCCAAGCTGTCATAGCTGCGCACACACTTCTTAACTCTAGCTTCCATGAGTGAGTTTTCCCCTAAGTACTGCGGCGCTAAATTCACCCATACTTCCTTGCAATTCTTTCATCAAACAGCTTGGAAATTGTGTGAAACTCTGCGGACGAGCCCACTGTTTCCAAGGTAATTGCGATGCGCTTTTCCAGAGGAATGCATTTCCCAAAATTGTTGTCTTTCTTGGTCAATTGCGATAACAATGACACAAGGCGGGAAACCACTTTTCTCTCTATTCTGAAACCTTCTTTAAATATAAAGACACTTGCTATGGGCACATACTTAGAAATATATTCATAATTCTGTAATTAATCCACTTATTTTCAACCATATTTCTCGGGAATTTGGCGACAAAGCAAATGTCGAAACAGTATCGACGAATTTTGAACTATATAAGAGACGCACTTCTGCAAGTTCGTCATCATCGTTGGCTATGATTTCAATGGCTTCCGAAAATTAAAGCTGCATTATAGCAAGCTTGTTAGAATTATTTGAATTATCCATTTTTGAACTTCACTGTTTGTTGATTGCTCATTTTTTCAAGCCTATAGAACTATCTTTATTATCGAAAATAAAAACAATGGTGTCACTTTTGATAGTTTTGTAGCTCCAACATCTACAAGTGAAGCTTTGTGTTGCTTGATCCGCTTCGTGATATCGCGAATTTAACTCCGGGAGTAGCTCCTAAATTAATTATTTTTTAAATTTCAGGCTTTATCTCGCTGTATGACGGATTGTCTGCGCAAATTGTACGCCAATTAACCTACACCTCCATGCGTTTTCATCTATACGCGCAGGGCAAGAAATATGTGGACGAACGCGATTTTTTGCCCAAGGTGCTGGTGGCCAGCATGGCGGGCTTACTAAGTGGAATAGTAGGCATACCTATGGATCTGGTCAACACGCGCATGCAAGTGGATCGTTCCTTTTCCCCCGAGGATCGACGCAATTATAAACATGCTTTTCATGGGCTTTACAAGGTGTGGAAATTGGAAGGATCTGCTGCGCTTTACACTGGCTGGAAATATGCTTGTATACGTGCTGTTGGTATCACAATTGGCCAGAATGCGTTCTATGATCAGGTAAGCATCAAGATCTCAAGATCTTTTTTAACACTAAGTTGTAGTGTTTTTTTTTGTTTCTTTTGCAGGCTAAGGATGCGTATATGAACAAGTTTCATCTTAGTGACGATAGCAAGAGTTTGCATTTTTTAAGCTCCGTGACGGCGGCTCTTGCTTGTTTGCCCTTCGTGCATCCTTTGGAGGTGTTAAAAACCGTGGCCATGAGCATGCGCGGGAGGCGTATAAAAACTACCGAGGATGAGGTCAAATATATGTTGCGCTTTGGTGTGCGTGGCATGTTCCGTGGCATTGTTCCGGGTCTATTGAATTTGGTTCCTAATACGGTTATACTTTTTGTTGTCTACGAGCAGTTGCGTTTAAACTTTGGCTATTATGAAGATAAAGACGATAAAAGAATCTAAGCTAAAGCGTTGCAATTTAGTTACTTCAAATTGTTTTTACTCTCAGCTAAGCAGGTCAACACTGCGTATGCATAACATTTAATAATGCAAATCAGTGTGGGCGCAGTTGCTTATCTAACTGTATACACATATAGGAACTGTGCATTAATTTAATGGCAAACTCAAGCCACTAATAACCTGCCAGTCCGCCAGTCAGTCAGTCACTTGGCTATAGCAACCGGCCAAAGCCCTTACCCCAGACACAAGTCGGTCCTAAAGTTGGCTACAACCATTTATGCAAATAACATGTATTAAATGACTTTGTGTGTTCCATGTATGTGTTTACGCATTTGGAAATTTGTCATGGCAGCAACCACAACGAGACCTACTCATATGCTCTAATTTAGTTCCATGGCGACCCATTATTCTTATTTTTCCGCGAACCTCATATTGCCTGCTAATAAATTCAATTTCCACAATGACTGCAATGACAAGCAGAGAACAGAGCCCACGGTATGCGGTTAAGGGTACAATATGGAACCGCTAATTATGTTTATGACTAAATATCTTTAAAACCTTGGTTCTCTTGCGGATTAGTGTTTGAATTTCTTTTGTGTTTGGTATAAAATATGGGAAGCTTTAATTTGATGTTGTTTGAGTTAGTTGAGATTTGAGAAGAACGCCGGGCAAAAAAGTTGCAGAGAGAACTGCCAGGGTGGGTCTGGTGGTAAATGAGAGCAAGACGATTTCGTCTACCTTGGTACCACCGTCACAAGGAAGAACGATGTCAGCATAGAGATCAAGCGGAGAATCACTCTTGCCAATAAGTAATACTTTGGTCTCAATAGGCAAATGAGTAGTAGAGACCACTCCTGCCAGACGAAACTAACACTCTATAAGACGCTCATCCGTCCCGTTTTGCTAGGAGTGTTTGAGCGGAAAGTACTCCGTAAGATCTTTGGCCCTTTACGCGTTGGCAAAGACTACCGCACCCGATGCAACGACGAACTCTATGAGCTCTACGATGACATTGACATAGTCAAGCGAATTAAGATATAGCGGCTATGCTGGCTAGGTCATGTTGTGCGTAAGCATGAAGAAGCTCCTGCGAGAAGAGTCTTCAATGCGGTTGTCGAAGGAAAGCGACGAAAGGGCAGACCATGCCTCCGTTGGAGGTAACAGGTAGAGAGTACACTAGCTACCTTTAGTATTACCAATTGGATCAAGCTGGCGAAAAGCAGAGACGCTTGGAGGAGAGCTTTAAGTCAGACCGTAACCCGGTAACGGGTTGTTATAGCCAATTAAGTAAGTAAGTAGTATAAGTAACAAACGGGAGTGGACAACTCTAGATGAGATGCATCCTATGGAAAAACACACCATACTTTGCTACACAAACGGGTCCTTGACTATAATCATAATAATACTAACGTATTTCAGCCTGAGGTCCGCGCCATAATCCGATGCGCAGATATACATCGCAGGTTCAAGAAACTCCCACAGTTAGGAAAGAATTCTATTAGAATTCTGATAGGTCTGTTTACTGGACATTGTAGACTTAAAGGCCAACTGAGCAAGCTGAGCATCACCAGCTCCGGTACCTGCAAGCACATCCTAGCTGAGTGTGATGCCCTGGCGAGACAAAGGTTGACGCTACTAGGTGGACACACGATCTCGAATACAGATATGAACAGTTTGGAACCATCTCTAGAGAGAACCATACCAGAGATAGAACTGACCGGGGAGCTGTAAGCTCAGTAGGGGCACAATATATATTTAAGGTCGCGTTGCACTACTCCCCATTAACATTACTATTACTATTATTAAATGCTAGGTCAGGGAAGCACCTTGATCAGTACAGTTGGCAAAGAGCCAACAAATGCCTAAAGTGTCTTGGGAGTTCATAATGTGCCATCCACTTACAACAAGTTGTAGCTAGAAACAACAATTGTGGCCCTACGTGCTACATATGTAGCTGCTTACGTGATGCCATCGAAATGTTGCGCATACTTGATTGCTACTCTATGGTTGAATTTGTGGCACACTAGGCCAAGAGAGCGAAACTATTGAATACCATAATGCTACCAAGAATCCTGCTCTGTCGCCCAACACGTGTTGGCATTTAGCGTAACTTTCGCTTGTGAATGAACTTAGCGCCGCCTGGTAGACGAATCAAGTTGGCTAAATTAATTTTCATTAGTCACGTCGCGGGTGTAATCAATTTATAATGTGGCATGACGGCTGTGGTTTATGTTGACTACGCCGTACTATCAAGGGAGTACGGTCAATATACGCACAGGGCGTAGGAAGCGCAAACCAAACTCTTTATGCTTGCGTGTCCTGCAGGAGCAAGCTTATAAGCAGTTAACACGACATGTGAGTTTGTTGGGAATTGCTAATTTTGCGCTTGTCTACTTAGTACGGGGTTCTTATATTTTAGTAAATCTTAATTACTAACATCTTTTTTTTTTGCCTTGCTCACAGGTTGGTCTTTTCTTTGCCTCCATTGGTAAATAGCCAAAGTGTATACGTAATTGTTCATATATCATAAACAACATGATAGTCGCGGGTCCTTTGCGCGCCATCGACGGTAACAGTCCACGAAACACTCCTGTGGGTCCAAAACGTAACATATAGCGCATGGCATCGAAAATGCTACCAAACTGATTATTTTGAGCGTTCATCATTAGAGTCTTGAGCACATCAAAGGGTTGCGAGATCACACTGGAGGCGATGGAGGACAACAAAGAGCTTGCAAAGTGCAGCCTTATATCATCCTTCATGTCAAAATGGTGCGTCAGCTGCGTCTTGACCTGTCAGCGAAATTAACATATAGTTTTTGTCATATCCCAGCTACTCACTAGATCATAGCCCCCTATTTGGCCGCAGGTGCCGACTGCTGATTTTAAAACTGCTGCCGTACTGCCGGTATATAGCGCCCACCAACCCTCTTCCTTGATTATGCGATTAAAAGCATCAAAAACGTGCTTATAGCTGCGAGCGGAACTACCTTTAGTTTGGTAAATATGTTAGTAGCGTGGTGAGTTTTACTTGCGCATTCCACGCCTGTAGTTTTTCATATCACTTTGCATGCGCACATTAATCAGATCCAGAGGTATTCCTACTATGGCGCCTATTAAACCCGCAAAGCTGGCCAAGGTCATTTTTGAAAAGAAGTTATCGTACACGAATTCGTTGTACTTGCCATTCTCATAGATGGAGAAGCGTATGCTAGTGCTCAGCATTTGACGCAGTGCAGCAGCGCTGAAACCATCATAGAAGCCAATATAACCTAAATGGCATCAAAAGAATTATATGCATATGTATGTCAAGATCCCCTATGTGGACTCACCTCTTAGAGCCACAACCTTTTTTGCCGTTAAATACATGCCTTTTTTCTTTATTTGCGTTTGCATATGAGTTTTTAAAAGATCAATGGGAGCTACCGCACAGGCCACCACTGTAGAGGCCGCTCCCCCAAACCACCAACGTGGCCGTTTGTCAATTGTCCCGTAATCTATATATCCAAAGAACTCGTATTTAAAGTGTTCCGCAGCATTCTTACCACTTAGTAACTCATTAATATGTGGCATTTCAGGCGACAATAATTCAAGCTTTGATTATCTTATTCGAGAGTCTCAGACCCCTAATCAGGCAACGAATTTTTTATATATTTGGCATTAACCCAACTTGTCGTTTGTTTTGTAATTTCCCATAGAATAAAGTCATTGTGACTTACTACTCAGAGAGCTGTTAAGAATTTACTTATATTTCACTTACCTAGCGTTTTTATCTTGGAATATGAAAAATTTTTAGCCGTAGTAGATCTCTGTTAACATCTTTTACGCTGTGGGTCCCAAATCCTTCGCACAGCCCTGTTCAAGACCAGTGCACACTTTGCTGCGATGTTTTACCTCAATACCCTGAATTCGGCTGGTGATTAGAGCACTAGCACGAGCTAACCAGATCTCACCACTTGAAAGTTCGTTTGCCCAAAAAAACTGTTTCTCCCGCCTAGATATAGTGACAAGCGCTTAGAAGCCTTTAGAAGGGATATTGTAGTTATCACATTTTGAAGTCATTTGTAAAAACCGTCACAACAAACAACAATATCAGGAACATAGAGCCAAAATCTGTATCGATATCATATAATGGATGCAGCGATCTCAAAAATAAAGTTATATAACCTATCCTGAAGGCATCCCGCTATCTTCAACGTGAGAAAAGTTTTACGAGCCTTTGTGTTAATTCTTCTGTAACTGGCCTTTTTAAGCAATACACTTCATACGCATAACTGTTCGTATACGAGTTCTTTATAAGGAGACGTATGGACGAGGTGTACATCTTAAAACTGTCTTCTCCTCACTTCACATCTTGTTCTTAAAAAAGATTAGATTAAGGGACACCAAATCATCAATTTGAACGCCTAAATTTTATACTTAAGCCCACGGAGGGGAACACACATATCTTCTATAAAGGTGGTTTCAAAACAATGTGACTGATACTGGTTGGTATCTTGATGGAAATTCAAGCTATTCATGAGGAACTGAAAGCATACGGGGAGTTTAGCAGACGAAAATATTCGCATTTTTGAACGCCGCGAGCATGATCTATGGGAGATCTGTAGTGACATTCGCGCAGCGCTTAGGATCCTGAAGTATCCTAGCACAACGTCGATCGTGGTAAGTGTAAGCGTAAGACCAGAATCAGCATGATTTCACATTAAGGTAGAATCCGTCTACAGGAATAACCGGATCTATACCGGAAGGGTTTTACGTGAGCAACTGCCAGGTATAGCTTAATCTCAAGGAGCTCGAATATGCATGCACACACAATGATTGCTTCTTTACGATCTCATAGAGTGTATTGGACGGGTTTTGTCAACTGACAAAATCCATATGGCATATGTATTAACCAACATGAGTTGTCAAATTTCCATAAATACCAAATGAAGAAGATGAGTTAGGCAATCTCACTTCAACCTTTGTATGGGTCACAGCACCCGGTTGGTTTGGAACAACTACACTTCGAGTAAAACCTATTCTCGCTTTTTGTCTAAGCCGCAGCAGCCACAAAACTCACCTTAGCGCCGCAAACATTAAAGTCAGCACCCTAGCCAATTCTAAAAAGTAAAGTCTATGCGGACTTTACTGACTACCCGTGGCACCAGTTTAGACTTCTGGTAGTGTTTTATACCCAACAGCTTCTAGGCTCGCTACATCTATATGTTAAGGGTTTGTCATCGAAGTGCGTTGAACGCACTAGCAGCACACGCGGAATTCTGTAAGTCCCGTTGTTACTTATGGGCAGCTTCCTGGACCAGGGGACACTAGATCGTGGAATAGCTGGCCGCCAGAATCCGTCTACACTGAGTTACTGGATGCGAGGTATCTAGGGTAATGAAATAAGAAATTAACTCGCACACAATCGCTCCGTTCCAAGTTGGTATATGCAGAGCTGATCATCCCTGTTAGTGGGTCAGAAATCGTTTATGGATGGCGAGCCGTACAGACAGAATTTGTAAGGAACGCTTGGGCTTTATAGTCACGCACTCTGTGAAAAATCCCAAGCCAAAGGCCTGCATATATCTTTTTCGTTAGAAGATGAAAGATTTGGGTTGATTGCACAAGAAGACGCCTCGTCAATATACTTTATAATTCAATGTCAAGAACTATTGGAAGTGGTTCACTTCACATGAGCTAGGTGTAAGGGAGTCGGGAACCAAGTTTCTTCGATCAGTCGTCTTACCTACCAAAAATCTTATCTAAGTCAAATATATTTAAGTTTTCACACGTTATAAGCACGTAATGCGCTCTCAGGGAAATCTCTACTTTAAGATCTAGTGTTGCATGCAGCTCTTTGAGTCACATTAGCAAGGTTGTAAATCGAAGCTCCACAGCTCCACGTCCAGCTGCATAATTTCAGCTACATTGGTCGGCCTACACGAAATAAGCTACTTTGTGCCATTTTGGCTTGGTTTGCCACTAAAACTTTGCTCCTACGTCTACTTTTAGTCAATTTCACCAATGCAAGTTGGAGGCACGTAGTTTACCTGTTCGCTTTGGAGTCGAACACAGCGAACTGGCCTCCTTATGTGCTATAGTTGCAGGCTCTCCTCTAACCACCCGTGATGCGGGCAGATGACATAATAAACGAGGTTACCCGAGACCCATGCAGTGCAGTTTGGGTCCTTCCTTTGGCGCTGGTTCCTCGTTCTATGCATTTTTACCATTTGGTTTTTTTTTTTGCGCTGGCTAATGTCGGACATTTGCCGTGGTGCAGCAAGAGGATGATAGGAGCCACCACCGTAGTGTTCGGCGGCTCACTTTGCCACGTATTTTGCATACTCGACACGCTCCGCTTGGCTCGCACACATTGACAAGTTTTTGTCACGTTTTGGGCGTTGAAATTTGAAACTTTTTTGCACGCACTTATCAAAAGTGCTGCTAGCTCGGTAGTCAAAGTAAATGAGCATCTTTAGCACCTGGCAGGGCGTAGTCGATGTGTCCGTGAGTACCACAACTTTTCGTATTAAATTTAACAATAATAACTGAAACTGGACTGCTAACTGTTAGCGTACAGTGACAGTTATATACGTAAAAACTCTCTCTTTCGTTTTGACTGTTCGCAAGTTGACACTCGCTTATCATTTCCGTTTCCGGCAGCTAGCAACTTTGCTATTTCCACGTTTCCACTTTGTAGTTAGTGCTCCACTCAGCGTGCCACTGTCGCAGTGTCACAGTTGTCGCCACGTACGTGGGAAACAGCGGGAAAAGTTAACCGCATGCGTTGTCAGCGTTGCAGGACAACAAGTTAATGTAATGAGAGAGGCGAAACGTTTTAATTGTCAACGCCTGACAGTTTTAGTGCCGTACTCCCGTCCAGTAGCTGCTCCTGGCTTGACCGGCACAGCGCCGTAATTGGATAACTTTGGTTCATTTTTTTTCTGCTGCCACCATGCATGCAAAATCACTTGATTACCGAGACGCTTAATTGCAATTCATTTGAAATTGACACTTTCAAGTAGTTTTGTGCGTTTTCTGTTGCATACTTAAGTGCGCATTACTCCACTCCGAACCACTTCAGGTTCAATTGACAGTAAATGACAAACAGAACGCCGTAGTAATAGCGACGGAAGAACTACAACCGTCAATTAATTTTTGGCATGCATTTGAAGTGTAATTTGAACTTTACGTCAATAACAGACAAAATTGCATTTGTTAAGGTTTGAGTGAAAGAAGCAAATAAGCTAAGTAAATATGTGAGCAAATTAAGATTTGATGAAATGCTCTCGAATAGCAGTCATGTCCTTGTTATAGTGTGTGTTGATTAATGAATCATTGTATAAATATAATTAAGTGGCAGATACACACTTCATGATGCTTGATTTGTTAATTTATTCCCTTCTTAACTTAACTGGCCATAATAACCAGTTACCGGGTTACGGCCTAATGTAGAGCACTCCTCCAGGCGCCTCTGTTTTGCGCACGCCTCCTCCTACTGGTGATACCAAAGATACCAAGAGTGCTCTCTACCTGGTCCTTCCTATTCGTCGCTTCCCTTCAACAGCCACATTGAAAACCTTTCTCGCAGTGTACACACAGCATGACTTAGCCAATAGATGTTAATTCGCTTGACGACGTTAATGTCATAGTAGAGCTCATAGAGTTCGTCGTTCAATCGAAGTACTTTTCGCTCAAAAGCTCCAAGGGCATTTTCATCAGACTTCTTTATCAAACATGAAGCAAAACGAGAAGGAGAAGCGTAAGATAGAGTGTTAGCTTTAGGTGCTTTGTACGACTATTGATATCGATATCATCTGCGTATGCAAGCAACTGGAACTCCATCAAAAAGGAAATCGCTTTGACTGAAGCCTCGCATGGTATCAAAGGGCTAGGAAAAGCTCTTTTCTACCTTGCTCAACGTCATTCTGAACAGTCGCACCAAGTTTGCCGGGATTCCAAGCTCAGACAATGCGGCAAAAACGCGATGCCTCAACGGGCCATCAAAATCGGCAAGGAGATGGTGGGTGCTGTATATTCGTGTGTGAATATTTGGTCATCGGTGAACTTACCAGGCCTAAAACCACACTGATTTGTTAATTTTCTTTAGCTATATTACAAAGATACTGAATATGACTGAAGTTTCAAGTGCCCTGATTTGAATTTGAAGGCATTTGGATTTTTAAAATCAACACACTGAATTCACTTTCCAAATCACGAAAAAACAAAAGCGTAACCTAACCTAACCAATTATTATGAGTAGCGGAACATAGAAAAATAAAGTTATAGAACCTATCCTGAAGGCTTCCCTCTATCTTCAACGTGAGAAATGATTTAGGGGCTGTTGGGTTAATTTCTCTTCTTAATTGGCCATAATTGGCGTCTCTGCTTTGCGGCAAACGCACAATTCGGTTAACTATGTTAATGTCATTGTAGAGCTCATAGAGTTCGGTAGTTGTTGCCAACGCGCAAAGGGCCCATTGACTTAATGAGTACTTTCCGCTCAAACACTCCTTGGGTTAATTAAGGGTCAATATAAATTTGGACAGTTAATTGAAAAATAAAGGCATGATTGCACTTTTTGTAAAAATGAGTACTCGCTGTTCCTATATGAGTTCTTTATAAGAAGACGGATGGACGAGGACTACAGTTTACAACTGCTTTCGCCTCACTTCATTAAGCAGTGGTTGCTCCGTCGATGATGCTTCATTAGTTAGTCAAAATAGCTATGTCCGTCTGTCTTGTTCTTAAAGCAGCTTAGTTTAAGGGACACCAAATCAAATGAATGAAATGCTTAATCTCTTTTAGAATGATTCCCTACTACTACTACTGGATACTTTTTAGCTTTCATAAAAATTTCTTCATTTTCGAAGTTCAAACATGCATAACATCTTAAAAGGTCTATATCGGTATTCATCTGACATTGCAAAAGTTTTAGCTTTCTTCATCTGCTGCCGATAAGTCGATAACATGCATTAGAAAGAATATCTAAACTGACAGTTCAAAAGTTTTACATATAAATCAAAATTTCACCCGGCAGTAAGTAAACAAGGTGAAAAAGTTGAAATAAATGTATTCACATTTAATAGCTGAGATTAAAAGCATTCTCGTGTTGCATAAGCTGTTATTTTATTGGCCGTGAATTATTTGACAGACTGATAAATGGCTTGAGGCAGTTTAGATATTTTGGCAAGCGATGAAGAGCGGTTTTTTGGTGATTTTTGCAGCTTAGAAGACGGTCTTTAAACGGTAAATGGCAAGTGTTTCACTTTAAGTTAAGAGTTTTCCTTACTTAAATAGTTGCTTTCATTTGCCTTGTACAAACTTTTGCGTTCTACCTGTTATCAAAGCAGCGCTAAATACTTGTCAATGCAACTCAATTTACATTTTACTACATCTAATATCTTCAAGATAAATTCAGCTGCTTGTTCCGTCAGTTTGCCCGCACACAATTTAATTGCAAATTTTTCTACACAAGAAACACTTCTCTTACCTTGACGCTTTTCCACTATGTATCTTGATTGCCATTTGTGTTCACTTGCTGTTGGGGTGCATATATTTTTAAATTTTATTAGCAAAGTTGCTGCAAAACTCAATTAAACCTAATTGACTGAGCTGGGAAACCAGTTGATTTCATTTCAAATAACTTGGCCTGCATGAATTTCCGGCTCACATAAGTTGACTTCGGAGTACATAGAAACTGTACTAAGTACATTGGCAGCGTTGCCAGACAGCCATAAGCTTATGCGCTCGTTTAAGCCAACTGACAAAACATCTAACATACAAATTGTTGACTTCTGCATTGGTAATTACATTACGCTTCATAATTGCTTATTACACGAAACAACGCAGCATAACAAACAGTCAGCTAAAGGGGAATTAAATGAGAGTGCAAAAGCTAGAGCTCCGGCTAACGATTGCCGGACTGCCCGTCATTGTCAATTTGTAGCTAAGTGCTGTGCTATGTAAGCGCCATGGACTGGAAACCCATTGCTACTAGAGACAGAGGGATCGGCAACAGGCGGAGAGAGCATAAATGGTATCCGTAAGAGCAACACAGGCGTGAACAGTAAGCAAAGAGCGGTAGCCTTTTGATTGCATTAAGCGGGTGCAAAAATTATTGCTTATACGCCATGCTGCACACACACACGCACACAGAGACACATGAGTCTATTAAAAACGACTTTCACATACTCTTTTAGCAGTGAGGGAAAACCAGGCTTTCATTACTATTTAAGCAATCTCGTTACGAATTGTATGTTTCGGGCGTAAGTACCGAGTAATAAGCCAAGTACACAGGCTTCGCATTTTCGAATCACTTGGTCAAATGCAAACAACTGGTGTAAATTGGAAGTCAATCCGTGCAGGTTGATTTTTCGAAACTTTAAGTAGTCATAACTTCTAAATCAAAAATAAGCTTATTTTCGAATCACTTGGCCAAATGCAAACAACTTGTGTCAATTTGAAGCAGGTTGATTTTTTGAAACTTCAACGGTGTTTTGTTTATGGTCCGTTATATTTAAAGGTTGTTCAATTACCTAACTACCATTTTTAAATATTTCTTTATGATTTATGCTTTACAAACTTGGACTCTGATGCACAAATTTAATTGGAAGTAAGTTTCTTTTCTTGAAATTTATCGAGCTTTTGCCACATTGAAATTTTTAAGCTAGAAAACATCGAAGCTAAGTTTTACTTTTTTTGTTTTAATACATGTTTGGTTATGCGGCCCAGCAGCCAAATGTTAACTTACATAGCTCCCACTCACCACCCTGCAATACTTTATGTTAACCGCCAGCTAAGCGGGATTGTCGCCTAGCT
The DNA here is from genome assembly GCA_035041775.1 of Chymomyza caudatula. NCBI lineage: Eukaryota > Metazoa > Arthropoda > Insecta > Diptera > Drosophilidae > Chymomyza > Chymomyza caudatula. The sequence continues at coordinate 566,594 of JAWNKW010000137.1, read as the reverse complement.
GTGCTGTAATTGTATTCATTTTCGTATTTTAATCGTCGGTAACCGTAGTCGGTACGACGCACAAAATAACATATTTCGATCATATTTACACGATCATAGTTGATCGGCTGTATATATAATTCAACGTCAGTGGCACGGGCTACTCTTGGTTCCGCCTGCTTTGTGCTCAATATCAGCATAAACGTAAACCTGCATATCGGGATTTAGATAAATTGCATTGCTCTGTTACTTCTAACAATTATCGTGTTTTAATTAATAACATGAAAACATAAAATATAGTTGCTGAAAAAGCTCAGTAACTCAACAATACACTTGAAAAAGTGTAGTTCAATTTAGTGCTCCATTGCATAAAAAGTTGATTTTCGAGAATTTCACAACGCTGATCGAGTTCGTCGCTATTCTAAAAATAATGAAATAAATATTTATGATTTTTAATAGCCATGGGCTAAGGTCGTATTGAAGGCACTTTGGGTTTTTGAGGTTAGAAAGAAATCTGAAATCTAGTAGAAACAAATGCCTTAAGAAGCGCCTACACTAATGGGTCGAGCATCATCATGTTTGCTTCAAATAAAACTTGTTGGTTTTGTTAGCAACCTTTGTAAGTGCTGCTCTTCCAAGACTAGTAGTCATTGACTACTTTATAGCGTTGCTTAAAACGTCTTACAGAACTTGCAACATCCATGTGTAGTTTCTTAAGCTCTGTTCACACTTAAAGAAATCTATGTGAATGTTACCATTTCGTGAACAAATTACCATCTATTTGCAGTTTTTTACTTAGCCAATTGATTTATTACAGCGAGTTCTGGATCGAAAGAGTCTTGGCCAACTTTTGGTTGCTTTGCTTAAATATATGATAAATACTTCTGTAAGTCAGTTTCTTACACTTTCAGTTATATAAAATGTCCGCTGAGTCATTTAATTGATGCCGAGCATAAAAAGCATAAATGCGCGAAATAAAAGGGGGAAAGGTAGTTAATTAATTAAGTATTTACACCGAGGCAGCACACACACACACACACACACACACACACACACACACACACACACACACACACACGCATATATATATATATATACAGATACTGTCACAGTTACACAAAGCGCGGGACACACACCCACACACACACACACACACACACACCCACACACCCACACACACACACACACACACACACACACACACACACCACACACACACACACACACAGAGATAAACAAGTTGGCTTTAACACTTCTCCCTTTTGAAGCAACAATTGAGGTTAAGTGATTGTTGAGTGTATAAGTGGCGCTCGTTAGCCACTGACAAGACGTGTTCATCAGCATGTGTATGTGGGCACGCCAAAGAGTGACTCAGTGACTCAGCCAGTCGGTCAGACGGTAAGTCAGTCAGGAAGTCAGCAAGTCAGTCAGTGCGTCAGTCAAGTCGAGTCAAGTCATTTGGCATTACGCATACACAAGCAACAGTAAACAAACGAGCGGCCGTTAGAGGCAAAAAAGGAAAAAACACAACTGGGTGGCAACCTAGTGGCGCGTTCTGGCAGAAGCTGTCGAGGATTAAAGCGAGAATTTTTCAATATGACACACACACACACACACACACTCACCCGACATAGACAATGCCTGAAAGCCAATTTCAGAAATGGTCAAAAGCAATCAGTCGCTTCAAGCCAAAACCAAATGTTGGCCAATTAATTGACAGCAGTTTTGCGGCAGCTGAAAATTCTCAATTCAATTAAGCGAAATGGCAGCAAAAGTTTTGTATTCCACTTTTAAGCTTTATTTACTTATGATATTAAGCGGAGTTTTAAATAAATCCGAAACTATATATAAGTATAAATGTGTTTTTTATTGTTGTAGCTGCGGTGGCACGAGGCAGTTCCAGATAATTCATCATATAAATTACGCAGACCATTTCGCAAACTGTCAATCTCGACGCGCTGTTGCACAAGAATAGCTATATAAGTGTGTGTATGCCACACTCTCTCACTCCCTCTCTCACTCCCTCTCTCTCTCTCTGCTCTCTCTTACGATGTGCTCATTTTTATGTCTTGGCATCCTTTTTGCAACACGGTGTTGCAACTACCTCAAACATGGAGCTGTGCCATGTGTCTGCTGCTTCCTGTTAGAATTACTTCTTTTTGTACATTTTCAACTGTAATCACATCATTTTACATCATATTTCATGCTTCATCTTGTAAGCGCGTCAGCTGCTCGCTGTTCCGGGGGCTATGAAGGATTTCTAACTCGTTTTACCGTTCGCTGCATGTTGCGGGCGAAGGGCAACTGTAGTGCAACATAAATATGGGGCACAGGAAATTACTTCAGACAGCAAAGCAGTGGGACAGGGGACACACATTTCTCATGATTGTACAATATGGCGTTGAGTAAAAAAGAATTGCTTACTAATCTAGGTCGTATTGCACTTTTGAAAGGTTTCTGCAATAATCTTGATTCTTGCTTTAGACGTTGGCTGAATGGGTTTGCTAATAATAACAGGCAACATGGAATACAAAATCCTTGGCTCAAATATACTCTATCCGGTAAATGTTGGGGAACTGGTTCCGAAAGTTGGGGAACACCCCTCTAACGCGGCAAACGTGTAAAGCAATATGCAGGTGAACAACTGGCATTAGAAGGTGCCTCTCTCAAGCATAGATCTTAAGGGCTTAAGATGTGTAAAGCAGACATAACTCCCATTCAGGGAATGCAATGCAGAGGGCAGAGCTGCTGCGAGCTTGATAAACCTTCAATGTTAAACTGTTGGGATTTTGAATAGGTAGTACCTTCGGGTATGCACACTTCAACAGGAGTCAATCTGTTGCCACGGGTAGTCAGCAACTCCCATAAACCTTTTCTTTTTTATAAATTTTTCTGTGCTAAGTCCCTTGTGGAAAGGAGGTGCTACACGCTACACGGAGTAGCGTTGCTTCTAAAGAGCCGGGTTATGGAACCCAAAGAACGTCAGATGATTTGAGTACTCCTTATGCCATACCAAGGTAGAAGTTAAGTTTCCCAGTTCAACTTATTCAATTGGTACTTCATATTTGTACAAATTTATATATTATATGTACACTATATACTCTTTATAGTGTATCATATAACATGAGTTGACATCCAGAAAAAAATCTTTAAAGGACGAAATGTATCAATCAATCTCGTAACTCGAACACCATGAGATTAAGGGGCAAAGGCAGCTGCTCACGTTAAACAAAAACCGATATAGGTCCAGTGAACACCATGTGTCAGCTACTAAAGATCACTGTTGAGAAAGGACGAATTTGGGTGTGGAGGCTACGCTACCGTTCCTTCAACAACAATTCGTGACCGATGGATGCATTCAGTATTGGTTGATATTCGTACATTTAAGTCTGATCACTACCTTTTTGTAGCCTAGGTTCGCATGCGTCTAAGCAAATCGAAGTTGAGGTAGAGGTTGAGGTATATTCTAAGTATAGAATCATTAAAAATTTATTTTCTTTGAATGATAAAATGAATGTTTAGAAGACGTTATTTGTGCATTTGTGATTACATTGTTTATGATACAATATATACAATGAAATCATTGACGGCTGAATGAATCAATGTTGCCACTACGTTATTCATGGCTGAAGCTTTGGCCAGCTATCAACAAGAGGTACGCTGGCAACGTAATCAAAACGAGAGGGATAGGGCAGGGTAAAAGGTTGGCAAGGCGAGGAAGGCAAAGAAAGCGCCTATAAGAGAGACAGTTTTGGCCGAGGAAGGAGCGAAGTTCACAGGTCAGGAAAAATGTGAAGTGCTGGGAGTAAGCGTGGAAGCAGAAAAGGTTAGTTGTAGTTGCAGTGATTCGACAAACAGCTTGGCCTGATAGGATTAAGAGAAAAGGTAAGGATTAAGAGCTCACTTGGATAGGTGAATAAAATAAGTGAACAAAATAAATGAAATAAAAGTGAAGAATCATAACGAGGTAGCCGAAGTGTGCTCTTAATGTCATGCTCTTCCGTCAAGTGGTTTTTGCTGGTAACCGTGGTCTTGGTCCGTCAGCCACTTTGGCCCCTTCCCTTGCAAGTATAAACTAATATACGTGAACCGCGCCACTATATTGCTATTATCCTTCAGAGCACACTCCAACGGCTACATGTATATGTGTGGTTTAATGCACAAAAACAATAGCTGAGAGTCTCAGCAGTCTACAAATGATCTCATAAATCGGTCCAGGTTATGACTGAGGGTGGTTTAGATTAGCGGTAAAGGAATTCGATAGGATTCGAACACTCAATTCGAAATGTAAGTTATTCTCAAAGAAGCAAAAACGAGTTTCTTTGCTTTCAATATCTTCTTCTTGACTGGCCATAACAACCAGTTACCGGGTAACGGCCTCATGTAGAGCACTTCTCCCAGCAACTCATACCGTCTTCCATTGAGAGGGGAGCTTTACGCGGTGGCTCCCAAACCCTAAGCACAATTCTGTTAAAGTCCTGGGCAGACTTCGCTGCGTACATTAGCTCACTGCCCTAACCCCTAGTAGTAATTAGAACAGCTAACCAAGTGGAGATTGGCGTCAACTTGGTAAAGGTAAAGACAGGGTTCAGGGAGCTTCACCATGTTCTACCAGAAACCAGGCCCACTTTGCTTTCAAGATATACAGAAAAAAAGAAGAATAACGCTGATAGTTAGTTTAGGTTATGTTCGAATATCGGCGCTACATATTGTTGCTATAATTCACGTAACGTCGGGTCTAAATGCGTTTATCCATTTAAGTGTGGCGAACAAGGCAATATGCTTTCTAAATGGCGCAGATCTGAGCTTTGACAATACTTCCAAAAGGGGATTTCCACATCTCCGAAGGCTAACTGACCCAAGCTATTTCAGCTTGGACCTTGATTTTGTTTGCCTATGTTTCCTCCTAACCGTTTTCATCATCAAATGCTGCAAACATAGCCATAGGTTGACCAAATGCAATGTGATATCAGCACAACTTTGGTTCGGATCTTGGTCAGGTTTGATCGCAGCCAGTCGTTCTGGCTTCGAAATGGTGTAACTTGGGCAGCTGGAGACATCGTTACACAACATTAGATGGAAAACTGTTGGGAAAATGTTGACCATATATAGCTTTTAAAGTGCTATTTCAAGACAAAGATTAAGGACTCTTCAACTTAGCTTCATCGAGTTATATTTATAGCCACAGGCGCTCAATGTGTGGCACTAACATAAAAAATGTCTTAATTTTAGTAGCGAATCAGAGTTATTTTTACACTAATTGTTGATGATGATAGTCTACGTTAATAGGCTATTACTTGCCGAATTTTCCATCTGTCAGAGACCAGTGTTCCCATACAAATCCAAGGAGTTTTACGCAAAACTTTCGAGTATAAAAATCAATTCAAAGCTGTAAAATCGCAAGTGCTGCAGTTGATGTTTGTGTTTAATGTGTTGAACAGTAATTCGCACAGCGACAACCAAAGGATGTTATAAAACCGTCTAATTTTAGGACTTCTAAATGAGTTTGGAACAGGAAATTATTTCCAACTGCTTTAACAACGGCCAAATGCAAGTTTTGACACACAAGCTTGAAATAATTTGAAATGGCGCCCGATGTGGGGCGCATAAATTAACTTTTGCCATAATCGAAAGCAGACCGTTAAATCACAATTGTATTCAGCATTTAACGATGCATAAAATTTATAAGGAAGACAGCAAAAAGTCAAATAAAAATGGCCGCATAACTTTGCATAATTAATGAAAATTGCAATTTTTGCTGTGCGAGTAAGGGTTAAGGCCCTTGAGCGTTGTTTGTCAAGCCTTGTTTTGTTTTGGTTTATTTTTTGTTGGTTTGCATCAATTGAAAAATTACAATGTAAATTAACTGTTGCAAAAGTTTTCGAGTTGCTTGTTGCATATTTAAAGAGCTGCAAGTGCGGCATGAATAAAAATTCCGCGGGAAATGAATTAACGAAGCGCATAAATTGGAGTAACATGCTCTAACGGTTAGTCTAATGAAAAGCACGAGATTTTCTAGGCCCAACTCAATGGCTATTGTGTGCATACTGCAAGTATAAGTTAGTATATTGTTCGATATTGTAGCGAAAAACTATTGGATATTGTGCCGGAAACTGCCAAGAGTCGGAAACCGGTGCGCACATTTGCAACAGTTTGGCACGCATTTCAACTTTGAATACATTTCACTTCAAGTTGTTGCTTTTGTCGTATCGTCATAGTTGTTGTTGTCGTTGTCGTTGTTGTAGCTGTTGTTAGACAAGTTTTGCAGGCACTTGGCAACGTTGTTTTCAAATTGGGCCGTTGCAGTGACAAGCTGACAACTTTTGCAGCTGTCAACGCGCCAAAACATAAAAGCTGCGTGCGCGTTACTCAATTCCAGGTACAGTTTAGCCGTGCAACAACTGCTCTACCCATATTTATATACAGTATTCATGGTGCTTTATAAAAACAACGCCTGGCATGGCATTAAAAACTCATCAGGCTGTTAGGCAACACACAAATCCAGAGTTACGACGCGACAAACTGCCTCCAGCAGTGCAACATTTGCATTTGCAGCTTGCTATTGCCGGTTGACTGACATTTTGACTGCAGTCTGGGGTGCACTTAGTTTGGGGCAATAGCAATACTGCGGCATATATACTATTTACAGGACAACGACGCCGTTTTAACGCTGCGAGGCTGCCACCTCTCGTGATAAGTGTTTGCGTTGCCAGTTAGTTGCAAACTTAAATCAACAACAATGGCAAACACACAATATTTAAAGCCAGCGGTGATGAGCAGTGCACAGTGTAAGTACAACTACGTGGGGCTTACGGGGCACTCAGCCTTGCCATGGGGCAATGACCAGACCTCCTGGCCATATATTTCGGCACGCTAAAATACTATAAATCTTGGAAACATGTACGTCAGGCTAATTGTTTTTATACTCTTCTGGCAATGAATGAGTATTACAAAGTTTCGCCATTAGTTTGTTATGAATTGTGGCTACAAAAAAGTATGTGTAGAGTAGGTTTACCATTCACATATACTAATCGGCTTGCTCGTTAATCTGTTTCTTGTTGTGCGGCTAAATAACTTTGTTTTGTAGCTCGATTGTTACATTTTTCAATTTATAGCGTCCTTGGTGCACACATCGACTAGTATGCCGTCACGTAAGTCTACATTACACTCTCATGGTGTGACGCTCGCATGGTCATCGAGAGACGTCGGTAATGAGATTGCAATGGCGCCAACATCTGTGTTTGCTTGTAAGTGCTGGGTTAGCACCGTCCGAAGCAGAGCAAGAAGGTTGCACATTTGTTTTTGCCTGCTGTATTTCCCAGTGTGATGAGCGGGTTAGAGAATACCACCTCAGCAGGTCAAAGCTTGTCGTATGAGGCGACTTATAATGACACTGGATTCTTTCGAGACCAGCAGAGCCACCTCAGGCCTTAAAAGGGTTGTGCATAGGGTTTGGAACCCACCATGTAAAACCCCAATTCCAATGAAAGAAATACATCAGGCCGTAACCCGGTAACGGTTTGTTATGGCCATTTAAGAAGATTAGCAGTGTGAGTTTTGTCAGTAATATGTAATGCATTTAAGGAGAGTTCAAAATCAAGAGCATATGTCAAATTTGTCTAAGGGTATTTCCATGGTTTCGAACATGATAGTCGTACACGTTTAAAGAGAAAAAAAAGTCAAAGTAGGACAATTACGTCTCTCTTCTGTTACTTTAACAAATAGTTCTTTGGTTGCACTATGCATAGTTTTAAAGTGAATAGCAGTCGTTTACAGATACTGAGGAAAACTCGAACGTGACCAAAAATTGAGTTGATTTCGTGGCGATAATCATAATCACAATCATAATCATAATCACAATGCAAAAAGTGAAAAAAAATTTTATATAATATATTTTGAGCTGTTTTAAGTTGTGTAACCCAATGTTTTACCCTTACGATGGCGAACGTGATCTACTTTGAATAGCTGCAAAAAATTAACATCATGATATTTTAACACTCGCTGTGCTGTGAAAGACGAAATAGCACCAAATTATATTTTTCGATCGCGAACGTGACATTTGAACATTACTGTTAAACGAGAGTTTTTCGATATCTTTGCCTCATTTATAAGTTAATCGTTGTTGTGAGATAGATTTTGTGTTTATTCCACTTTGCAGTCGCTTCTCTTAATTATATACATAAATTAAGAGGTACAGAGCATTTAAGCTTCGGCGCCCTGAACTTAATCTCCGCCATTTTAAAAATATTTTTTTGTTTTGTTTTTTGGATATGCGCATATGTACAATACAATTAAATTGGTTGATGTGAGTGCAAGTGATTTATGAGCAGCGCAACGAAGTATGCAATGATATTTTGAATAGCTTTATTTGCCTAATATTTCATGTTGTCTGGATTTTTTATTAGCCAGACTGTGCAAATTAGGTTACGATATAGTATAGAACTGCCGCAGTGTAAAGGAATGTAATTTCACACAAGTCATGCACTAATTTGATGTTTATTACGAGTTGTCGGCATCAGGTGTGCCGTACTATATATGTTCCAATATGGAAATTCCTTTTCCGCGAACAAATGTTTAAATGTTTTGTTTTTCTTTCATCCTACACTTTTATTGCGAAATACGTCGTTTTAAAAATGTCTATATCAATTATAGTAGCAATTTAGATCTTATTAACCTGCCAGCTTCTGATACAAATAAGCGTAATTTGTGATTGTGAAATACATTAATATTGTAAGAAAACTGTGTTTTGGGTGATTGCAAGTTTCCGTGCGGTTATTGTTAATAATTGTTATTATTCTAAAATAAGTATGATACTCAATATATGTAGCGGTTCCAGCACCTTATCGCAGTTCTTGTGACACTAATAGATAGCTACCTTTAAGCCTAAGCACTCCTCCTATCCTGCTATCCGCCACTAACAAAGTCTATGTTATATGGGAAAACGAAAAATATCCCAGGGAATGGAAAGCTGAAGGTTTTATAATAACTGACTGTTTTCGAGGTTAGGTCACGGCTCTAACTGCTTTACGTAGACTTTGAGCCCTTTGATGTTTCGTTCTACAAAAAGGATAACGTTCCGACATCTTCGAAGTATCCAATGAAGAGCGTTTAAGAGGCTAAGCCACCCGGATTCTTTTTTTTGATAACAAATCGTACCTGGTAATGGCATGATATAAAGCACTCCTCCAGGTGCCTCTGACTTGCAAGCGGCCTCCAATCGGTGATATTAAAGGTAACTAGTGTGCTCCTACCTGGTCCTTCCAACGGAGACATGGTTTGCCCCTTAGTTGCCTCCCTTCCATAGCCGTATTGAAGACCTTTCTCGCCGGAGTTTCTTTATCCATAGACACAACATGACCCAGCCAGCGGTGCCGCTAAAATAAAGGAAAACGGAAGGGATGAGCTTCTTATAGAGTGTTAGTTCCGTCTGGCGGGAGTGGTCTCTACCAAACATTTGCCTATTGATACCAAAGGAACATCTACTGGCAACAGATACTCTCCACTTTATCTCCATCTTGACATCGTTTGTCATCGTAACGTTGGTGCCAAGGTAGAGTCAAAAAGTATAGTTTTCAACATAAATCTGAGAGTCCAATCGTTGTATCAACGAAACTCATATCATTTGCGTATACAACCAACCAGACACTCTTTAAGAATACAGATCCGTTCCGACGTACTTCGGCTTTTTGCAACACATTCTCCATCACAAAGTTGAAGACGTTGCAGGAGAGTGCATCGCCTTATCTGAAGTATCGCTTGGCATCAAAAGGCTCGGAGAATCTCTTCCCTTCCTAGACGCAGCTGCGTGTGTTGCTCAACGTCATTCTGCATAGTCCCACAAACTTTACAGGGGTTCCAAAAGCCTCCTGGATTATGCCGATGATATTTGTTCAATTACTGCAAGTGAACGAAGAAATATGTAATACCTGGTCTTCGGATCAAGAAGTCAAAAATAATGGACACTAGTTGCTCAGCTCATCAGCGGATGATTCTGAGACAGACGCCCACTGAGGTCAAACAGTTCAACTATACCAGTTGTGTATCGTCCGATGGGGACAAGGGGATATTCTTTCACCGATCCTCTTTTTTACTATGGATGACTGCGTTCCAGAGGCTAAAGTATTACATTATAACGAACCAAGAATTGTTGCATAAAACGGATCAAAAACTGTTGATTGCCAAAATTAGGCATCAGAAGTAGCGCTGGATTGGCCACACGATAACATCGCGCTGCCATGCTCCAATATAAACTTCAAGGTCTTCAAGTATTGGCCGGAGCAGCAACACGACGCAAAACGTAGCCACAGCTGGAGAAAGGTGGAAAGAAAGAAGAGAAAGGCCGAGATCGCGAAAGATGAAAGAAATGGCCCAACCGTGGTTGGAGAAATCATGTTTATAAGCGCCATAAAGCACAACAGGAACGATGAGTGTGTCTCTACTACTATGATCTTCATACTGACATCATTCTTGATTGTGACCATATTGCCAAGCTAGACGAAATCCCTGTCCAACTGTAACATAGCTCTCATTTGCCACCAGAGCCACCCTGGCAGATTCTCTTTACATAGTCGCAAAGGCTCCGGTAACATCTCGCTTGGTACAACCAATGATGTCAATATCTTTTATAGAAAATTATTACGCTACTTTGCACTCCGGTGTTTTAGTTGAAGAAATCGCAGTAAAGGGCCTTGCTTCGCCTGAAACGTTACAATGTATCGCATTGTTCGGAGAGGAGGGATTCCCCAACGGGCTATCATGCTATAATGCTGCATTATAAACGGCAAGGCGATGTTATGCGTGGATGTGAATATATGGCGTCTCACTATGGAGGGTCATCTAGTTCCGTAAAAGTGACTCCACTATTGCAGTTAAAAACTGCAATTGAATATAGATTTTTTTATGCTATATCGATTTATGACGTCACATTAGGGAAGGTTCTAACATTTTGTGACAGAGATGGTTCTTTGCCAGGATTTGGCCAGGACGCTCTGGCAAGATTCGTTTTGCGATAGGGCCTTACATGCGATAGAAAGCATTTAGATTTGTGTTAGGTGTGATGGCTCATCAAAGAAATTGACTCATCCCCAGTACTCAGCCAGCATTGCCCATTCTGCCATGAAAAGAAGAAGAATACTACCATGGTATTTGGCGCATACCAACTGTTTCTTGCTGTCGTCAAAGGAGTTTAAGATCGGGATGATCGACATGATTCGACAAACTTGCACTGAATAGGTAAAATGCACATCTATTACAGTCTCCGAGAACGGTGCGGCAACACGGACAGACGGACAAGCGGACATGTCTATATCGACTCGACTTTTGCTCCTGACCATTTTTGCCCATGGAACATATAGTCTGCCACGCCTCCTTCTGCCTGTTACATACATTGCACAAATCTATAATACCCTTTTAAACTTTATATACAGGATATAATGAAGTAGTTAGCTGAAAACCATGTAACTATCAAGCTTGGATTCTTAACAGTTGGCAATCTATCAAATAATTTCGACTATTTATTAAGGTTATTTCTCTTTCTTTTATAAGCACATTTATTTGTTACAACTTTTTGCTCTTCTATTTTAGATTGTATTGAATTCAAATTATCTTTTGTCATATTTGTTGGGTATTTTTTGGTCGTTTTGAAATTCTTTGGTTTTCTTTGTGTGCATTTTGTGTATTTTTTGCCTGAGATAAAATCGATTTTACATTGTAGGCTATAGACTTTCATTGTTTTCGTACATTGGCACTTGTAGCATGTTCGCCATTTTTCAAGCAAATAAACGATTTAATACGATGCTGTCTCTACTTTTTTGTATACAAATTTGAAGCCATGAATTGAAAGCCAAGTCAAAAGCGTACCTGAACGGGCTGAAGACGATACACAAGACTTCTGCTTTTATTTCACTTTGCAAATTGCCAAGATTTGTCATCATATACAGTCAAACCTGCTTAAGTTGGCTAGTCACGGTTCAAGAATTTTTGTCCAACTTATACAGGTGGCCAATTTATGAGGGAGAAACATTTTTATATTGATTTTATGTTGTTTCTTTAATTTTGCAACTTTATATAATGATTTATGATTGTTTTTAACATAAAAGTTTATTTAATCGTGTATGTTTATGTACTGTCTATAAACTCCAGACAATAACAAAATAAACATATAACTATCTACATTCATAGTTGCAAGCCAGTCAAAGTTTTTTATCAAGAATACTGTACATTCTTTGAAATTCAAAATTACATTTTACTTTTAATGTAACTTAAGAGAATCCTTTAAATTTGCTAATTTATAAGATTTTTACATTTTACTTTTCCGCAAAAAAGTATTGAGATTGGCCAAAAACTATAATCTCTTTTCCGGCGATTTAGCGATGTTTTTGTTTTGGGCATGTCTTCAAAGGGTTTCCTTTTGAATTTGATTACTCTCTCTATAGTTGGGTTGCCAGAGAAATAATAAGAGTAAATCATTTTAAACATTTTTTTGTTTCATTTTTTTGTGGTTAAAATTTCTCATAGCTAATTTCGGTTGTTTTGATAAACGTGCGGAAAAGCCTGTTGTTTTTTCTTTTGATTTTCAAAAGAAGGATTTTTCATCTGGAAGGATTCTTCTTCTTCTTAACTGGCCATAACAACCCGTTATCGGGTTACGGCCTGATGCAAATATATTCTTTCATTGGAATTGTGGTTTTACGTGGTGGGTCCCAAACCCTACGCACAACCCACACGGGGGAAGGATCTGGAAGTATTACACAATTAAAATTCTGAAGGTGGCCAACTTTTACAGGTTCAATTGCATTGACAAAATTCAAAAATCGCTCAAAAAGTGGCCAGGTATGCAGGTGCAAGTTGGGCAGGTAAAAATTTGAGTTTTTGTACTAATATATTTTGGTTCCGCTGAAAATTGTGCAACTTAAGGAGGTGGCCAACTTTGCAGGTTTGACTGTACATACATTTGTGTGTGTGTGTGTATGTGTGTGTGTTTGTGCGTAATGTTTAGTAGCAGCTCATATCAAACTGAAACTGATTGATTGACAATATGCGTAAACTGGCAGCTTAGACAAATTCTCAAAGCGAATTTTCAAATTCACAAAAATCTGAAATTCTGCGACATGCGAGCGCTCATTTTGTTTTCCCTCGGGTAGCATTGGAAAATTTGATTGCAAAACAAACACAAGCACACAAAGTCGCATACATATAAAAAGTCATCATTTTATGGAATTTGAGTTATGCGGTTTTGCTTTAATGTGGTTTTTGTGCAATGACAATAAATTCAATAACTGCTCAAATTAAAGTATGATATACATTAAAAAAATTATATTTATTTATATAAAATAATTAAAAATGAAAAATTATTTTACTCATTTAGAGTTCATTCCATAAAGTCCAGATAAATTCGCTTCAACAGTTGCGGTTACGGTATTAAAATATTGTTTGCGGTCTTATGAAAATAACATCGATTAACGGTTATTGACACGGTTAGATTTTTGAATTTTATAATGCGTGTTTCCAATGTTGTTTCCCATTTCGATAATTCAGTTTAGCGAACTAGATTCTCTAGATTCTTTAAGCTTACTTTTGAGTGAATTCAATTCGACAAAACGATTCGGAAATGGGAAGAGTGAAGATTAGGATTAGAGCACTTTATCATAAAGACTAAAAAAATCCCATTCGGTACTAAAGATGAGTGCTATTACATCAAATTTTAAGCCCTTCTAATTTATTTTTATGGAGCTTTTTTCAATTATATAGCTAAGCATCTTAAAATTTAACATTTTTCAATAACAATGTAACATTTTTCAGTCTGGAAACTTAATTTATATTACCTAGAACGAAAGGAAAAGCATAAATTCAGTGTTTAAAAGTATGCAGACCATATCTTTTTTTTTTCTCAATCTTGGAGAATATATCAAATGTTTTGACAAGTGCACTTCAGTTTCAGAGATACTACTTTGTCTCGCATGAGTTAAATCATATTTAAGGTGAATCGGAACATTATTATAGAGCTGCCTTGTAAATTATTATTTATTTCGATTATAATCGATCTAAAGTAGGTTTTAGTGATTTCGTTAAAAGTTATATCTAGCAATTATTTTGATATCTGACTCCCCTCTCATAGGAGCATTGCATTATTACATTCTTTCGAAACTTGTTACACTCAAGATAGGATGTAAACTTCCAAAACTATAGGTTATAATTTACTAATTTCAAACTCTTCCAAACTGTATCTAAGCTATGCTTGTGCATAAGATGACTTACAATGTCAGCCTAATAAACAAAACAATGTGCACATATTGTCGAACCCTTGAAATCCATTGGCTTATTAATTATACTTAAATCACCTCATGCCCTGATTTGGGTGGCCCAATTCGGTTGGCATGATTCTGGTGGCCTGATTCGGGTGGCCTGATTCAAATGGCTTGATAAGGGTGGGTTTCGCGATTCGGGTGCCGTATAAGCAGAGACTAGAGTATAGAGCCGAGCAGCGAGAAGGATGTGCCGCATATTTGTGTTTGGGGATAGCAAATTTCAGAAAAAGCGCAGTGTTTTGGAAAACTTAATTAAAACCCGCTTTACCCAATGGCATTATATGCACTACATCGGAAAATTTGTACAGAAAATGTTGACATAAAGTCCAGAAAATTTTTCATGCAAAATTCGATTTGAATGTTTTGCTTTTGGCCTGCCAACTTGATTAATTAAAATCACAGTGATAATAATTTTTTTTTTTCTCTTTTTTTCGTGTATTTTGTTATGCTTTTTTGAGTTTTTGTTGGGATTTGAAATTGTCACTTTTGATGGCGGTCGCAGCAGCCAGTAACATTGATAAATGAAGTGTAATGCCTTTAAGAGCGCCACGGCCATGGCCCAAAACATTATGTAAATTTTTTTTGATGTCCTTTGGAGTTGGGGTCACTGGCATTTGCTTTGTTGCTAGTTGGCGTAATTTTGGCAGTGGAAAATGATGCGTAAACAATTTGCGTAGAATTAAATGTAAAAATGAAAATGAAAATTGTGGAAAAGCGGAAATGTTAAAATGTGTAAATGTGGAAATGTCCAAATGTTTTGCCTGGCATTGCTGCCAATTGATTGACCGAATGATATTCGGTTTCTTTTTTGTTTGTTTGACTTTTCAATTAAGTCTATAATGGCTTTTGAAGTGAATCAAGTGTAGCAAAATGCTTGAAATTTGACAGTCTGAAATTTTTGTTGGCATGCATTGCGTATGCGTAATATGTTCGAAGTGTTTGCTGGAAATTGAACTGAACGATTTGAACGGTAACATCTTAAAACCAAGCCTAAAACAAGAAACAGCTAATTTTATGCAAAAGTTATGTATACATTTAATTTTACGAACTAGTAAGTAAGATCATTTGGTACATATTTCACTTTAAAAGGTAGTGAGAAATAAAGTTTTACCATTGCATTAGCAATTGTGTGTTACATATTACCTAAGAAAAGTTGACAGAAAAGAACAAGAAATTTATCAAAAATAAAGAATATTTTGCATTTAAGTGCCCATATTTTGTATGGAATAAGCGACCTGATCTTCCTCTTAAAAAGATGTTTTTTGTCGGCTCAAGGTCCAAAAACAAGAAGATAAACTTTTAAGTTTTTTTGTTTTTAGATTTTTATTTCCCGATATTTCTAAATCTCGGTGGAGTCCTTCTTTAGGGACTATCACAACAACATATGTTGTTCAAACTTGGATTATGCCGACGATATGGCAAGAATCAACAGTGCGATTAACGAGGAGTCTCAAAAGATGGCTGGTCTTCGCATCAATTGCAAAAAGACCAATTAATGGACGCTCACCTCGTCAGCGGTTTTCTCTGAGACAGACGCACATTGCAGAGGTCAAACAGCTTAACTATTTAGGCAATTTCGTGTTTCCCGATGAAGGAACGAACCTGGATATTAATCAGAATAACTAAAGCTCGCAAGACTTTTGGAATGTTCTCCTCAGGAATTACATTCAAATTTTGTTACACACTAAGGATCTTCCAATTCAATGTCAAATCTGTACTGCTGTATGCCAGAGATATCTGGAAAATCTCTATCTCCACCTGGAAAAGACCGCAGGACGTATCTTAAGGTCGGATAGCCGATGAAAAACAACGCCATGCAGTTCTTTGAATGGAATCATCAAGACGAGTTTGTAGAACAAGAACTACATGGAAATCATCATCATCTTATTCTAACGCAGCGAAAAACGCGCAAAGGATATTTCTAACTATGCCTGTTATTTTATGAGAACAACATTGTTTTTTTATCAATAACACATATAAAGTATTCGAAACAACTAATCGAATTCGATTTGTATAAACAAACTGAAAGGATTTGTCTGTTTGTTCTGACATCTTTTGGATAGAGCTGATGTTTCAAACAACGAATTAGTAACAACTATTTCAGCTTTTCCTCAGTCAAAAGAAACCTCACAAAAATACAGAGGCTGACCAGCATATGCATGACAGGTGCATAGAGCCCGTGTCCTGCTGCGGCACTGGAAGTGACTATGGATTTGACACCGTTCCATATAGTCATAGAACTCCACATAAGAATGGTAATAGAAGGGATTGCCAATGGCCATATACTCAGTGTTCGAGACGCTGGGGCTGGGAAAGACAATTGACCGCTTCAAAAACTCAGAGATGAAATGGCCACCCACTATTTCATGCGGAACGTTAGTACTATTATAAGTAACAAACGGTCATTGACAACCTTAGAGGAGATGCATCCTATGAAAAGGCATACCATAGTTTGGTACATGGACGGGTCTCTGACAAATGAGGACACTGGACTCGGTACTGCAAGAGTTGCGTATCCGCCTCTCTGAGTATGCGCCATAGGCTAATGTGCAGACATAAACCTGAAACGGAATAGATATATTATCAGTCAGGCCGCAACAAAACCGGTCGCAGGAACTAGAATAGACTCCAAGATGGTTGGGGTAACCCGAGCCAAACTGGATCTTCTGCCAACAAACTGACACTTCGATGGGTACCCGGTCACAGCCACTTTCCTGGTAATGAACTTGCGGACGAACTAGCAAGAAATGGCGCTGCAAATATCCTGATAAACCAGAGCCATTTTGTTGCATTGGAAGACATATGGCTAAATAGCTACTAAGAGAGGAGGAAAGACTGAGGAGATTCTCAGACTGGAGGGGTACATCTGGACTCAGAACTGTCCTTATCCCCTACAACTTTAATTGGTTCAAGAAAATATGTGCAACTAAGCAGAAATAACCTCAGAACTCTTACTGCCTTTTGCAGTCTGAAGGAATATTTAGCCAAGTCATCACCAGTAGGATTTTGTGATCAGAAGGAAGTGGCGTCGCGGCATGTACTCGCCGAGTGCAACGCGTTGAGTCATGGAACCATCCTTAATAATGAGAAACATTTCGGAGATAGGAATATTGGCCGAGCTTTAAGCTAGATATTGGGCACAATAGATCCTTATTCCACATTCTTTCAACTTATGGGAACTGCTGATTCCTTATCAACTTAGCAACTAGGTGCATCCGATTGAAATAGACAGAATGGACATTTCTGTTTGCGCCACAGTCGATCTTCTTATGGAACAGCTGACCTTAAATCGACACAACAGCACAAACAACACAAACAAATTTTAACTAGTTCCTCTGAAGTGCGAGCTTATTAGTGTTGTAAAAAATATATCGATGCATCGAAATCATCGATGATTAGCCTGCAATTTTCCAATGTTTTCCGTTGTTCTCGTACAT
The DNA here is from genome assembly GCA_035041775.1 of Chymomyza caudatula. Classification (NCBI taxonomy): domain Eukaryota; kingdom Metazoa; phylum Arthropoda; class Insecta; order Diptera; family Drosophilidae; genus Chymomyza; species Chymomyza caudatula. The sequence continues at coordinate 548,872 of JAWNKW010000137.1, read as the reverse complement.
ATGATGCATCGGCAAAACATCGAGGTTTTTAAAACCATCGAACGTTTCAGCATATCCTACGCCGACCCATTATTATCAAAAGTGTCGCTAGTCAAATTATTTCAAATCATGCCAAAGCAAGTCTTTTTTCAGTTTTAAAAATAGCCCTTTGCAGAGTTAAGAGATGTTATTCTAAGAAACAGGCAAAACTCTCAGCGACAAACGATATAAACTGCTGCCGGAATGCTTATCCAAACATTTGTGTTTACTACCATCGAGGTATCGAGGTTTTTAGCCCGATGTATCGACCAACATAGCATCCATTGTCGATGGACCGTGCGATGGTAAACATCGATGTTTTGGCAATAATGCTGCGATAGACAAAAATGTGCCAATTGAACTAGTAAAATAGATGAACTAGTTAGTATTAAAATGAAACCCGCTTCTAGAGTCACGTGTCTTCTATAGGCAAGAAGCGACTCTCCTTTTTTGATAGCGAAAACGTGTCATCGTAGAACAAGGCTATGAAACTAACCCTAAAAAGTTGCGCTACCTTCAGGTGTAAATACACATGTATCTACATAGTTTTAAATCACTAACCAAATTCTGTCTGTATTTAGCAACCTTTTATGCAACCTTTTTTTGATTGTTGTTTGCCCGCTAGCTAAATGCAGTTTATGCACATCGCTAATTGCAGGTATGCTTTCAATTAACTATGCAGCCTGCAACACAAGGCGTATGCGTAATATTCTAATAATTCATATGCAAAGCGTTTTTTTTTATATCATCGTCTTCTTTTGCCTGTTACTTCAGCTGATGTTTTTATGGCGCTGCAAACATGAAAAATGAAAAGCAGCGTTTAACGCCCACCTATGATGGGTGGTCATAAATTTTCCAACACTGTGCTGCTTTACTTTTGGCTCGCACTGTAGTCGTCATCATCAGCGCTGTCGTCGTTGCCCCGTCTCACTTTGTTGCACAAAAACAAAAGGAACCAACTAAAAAACAAGAACTCGTTGGACTCTTGTGTTGAAAATTTGAAAATTAAATGAAGTCAGTGACTGTGTCAGTGACGGAAATGAGTTTGCCATTTGTGTGTACTCCCCCAGCAACAGCAACAAGCTCCAAATACATAACAGTTCAACCCGTTTGCCATTCTTGCATACCGCACATTACAGTTAACGTTGCATGAAGCAGACAGCGCTTCAGTATTTATGACTTTTGAAGTTGTATATGAATTCATTAGCATTTGCATGCAGCACTCACTCACACTCACTCACACTCACACACTCACACACTCACACACATACAAACAGTTACAAGCGAAACTCGAGCACATCAATCATAACTAAATGTTGCACGATAAATTCGTTGTGTTCAATATAACCAAATGGTCAACAGGCCGGCCAAAATGGCCGGCAGTCCACTTGACTAGAATGTTGCACTTGATTTACCAAATTGAATTGCTCCATTTGGTTGATCTTAGTTAAGTGTATTACTTGCAGTTGTTGCACTAAAACCTGCAGCAGCTGAAAACCAATCAGAGCAAGTGGTTATAGCCAACAAGAGACAGAAGAAATATGACCAAATAACTTCGGGCCAAACTTTGCTGTTCTCTGACGTGAACTTTTAGAGCATTTGATGACGCGCTGTTCCACTATCCCCAGGAGCCCCAAGTTCAAGCAAACTTTACATCCCAAATCATGGAAAACCCAGAATAACATAAATTTTTACCAATTGGGTAGAAAGAAAAATTGAAAAAAATTCTCTAATGACCAGTGTGTTACCGCCGACTTGATATAACGTGGCGCCATCTAGCGCGAGAACAATATCCACAAACTAACATAAGCATGCATGCCATTCTCTGGCTTCTGTGAATACTGCTAACGCAGCGCACGCACTCTTAACTCCAATTGAGCTTACGCTATTATTACCAGATTTTCGTGACGGCATACGAGTTGGTCTCAAGGCACACCTATAGATGCTGCAAATCAACAAAACCTCTTTGTTATAAAGCTTTCAAATACAGTAATATACGCCTACTTTTTCGCAACAAAATCTGCCATATAGTGTTGTTGTGTGGTTCGTAATGAAAGAATTAAAAAGAAGGGTGACCATATATCCGAAAAAATCAGCAACGTGATACGGTCACCCTGTTGAGTCAGCTGTTTTACGTTGTGTTTGTTGTCATTAAAAAGGGCGGGTAAATGGAAATATGGTTGGTACAGTTGTGAATGTGGGGCTGGGTTATGGTGGAACAGGGTGAAAGCTTTTGATCGCTAATCACTGGGGAATGGTCAGGGTGATACCTATCTCTATCTTAAAAAAGTTGAGTGAGTAGCGAAGCCCTACCTTAAAAAAGTTGACACACAACCTCCACGTGGTGCCCCTGGATAGCTGATCTAGCGAAGCCCTTCCTGGGCTCTAAATGGGTTGTGCGTACGGTTTGGGACACGACGCGTATTAACCTTCCCCCAATGAACGATACAAGATACTTAGAAACACCCCAAAGTTGATGACGGTTACGCAACCGTGTGTTCCGGTTCACACTAGTGAACGACAGTCTGGCAACAATCCGCAACTAGGCAAAATTCTTCAACATCAGACTGATTTGTGCGCACGCCCCGACGGAGGACCCGAAATGTTGGAAGATAACGCATCTGTGGTCCTACTGTCGAACAATTCAACCTTCACGAGACTACCTCGAACAACGGTCTCAGGCTAATTGACTTCGCCGTGGCACGAAACATGGTAGTCTGTAAAACCAGATTTCAGCATCCCGACATCCACAAGGCTACATGGCTGTCAATCAAACTACACGCAATCAGATTCATCATGTTGTGATTGATGGAAGGCGTGCATCTAGCGTGCTTGATGTTCGAACGTTCAGAGGGGTCAAAATAAACTCTGACCATTACCTTGTTGTTCCTACGGTGTGCGGTAATACTTCTTCTTATATATTCTTATAAGGCCCTATCGAGCGTACTGTGTGAAAGACTGAAGCCGTTTGCGAAAGAACTGATTGGACCTTATCAGTGTGGTTTTAGGCCTGGCAAGGCCATTGACCAGATATTCACACTACGCCAAATCCTGGAAAAGACCCACGAAACCCAAATCGACACCCAACATCTCTTTGTTGATTATAAAGCAGTATTTGATTCCCTGCAAAGTTGGTAAGACTATGCAGAATGACGTTGAGCAATCAAGGTCATTTGATATCAAGCGAGGCTTCAGACAAGACGATCTCCTGCGACCTCTTCAACCTTTTGATGTAGAATGTGTTGCGAAAGGCCGAAGTGCATCGGAACGGGATTACCGATATCGTCGGACGCAGTAAGCGAGCCGTTACCGGAGCCTTTGCGGCTATGAAAAGAGAAATTGCCAGGCTGGGTCTGGTATTAAATGAGAGCAAGACAAAGTTTATGTTTTCTTTGTGTAGAGAGGTTTGACTCTCAGGTTGATGTAGAAAACTATATTTTTGATAATGTCAAGGATTTCGTCTACCTTGGAGAAGTAGAGACCTCTCTCGCCAGACGAAACTAACACTCTATATAACGCTCATCCTTCCCATTTGGCTTTATGGCGCTGAAGCATGGGTGATGGCGCAGTCTGATGAAAATGTCCTGGGAGTGTTTCAGCGGAAAGTACTGCGTTAGCAATGACGCGATGGCAACGACTAACGCACCCGATGGAACGACGAACTCTATGAGCACTACGACGACATTGACATAGCTAAGCGCATTTAAATCCAGCGGCTTAGCTGGCTAGATCATGTTGTGCGCACGGATAAAGAAGCTACTGCTAAAAGGATCTGCAATGCGGCTGTCGAGGAAAGGGGACGCAGGGGCAGACCATGTCTCCGTTGGAAGGAACAGGTAGAGAGTGCATTAGCTACCTTTGGTATCACCAATTGGAGAGCGACCAAAGCAGTGACGCCTGGATGGGAGCGGTAAAGGATTGTTATGCCCAGTTAAGTAAGTAAGTTGGCCTTCTGGCCTTTTCGTGTTGGCAACGACTACCGCATTCGATGGAACGATGAACTCTATTAGCTCTATCACGAGAAGCGAATTAAGATCCAACGGCTCCGCTAGCTTGTTCATGTTGTGCGTATGGATGAAGAAGCTCCTACGAGGAGAACAGCAGCCATTTCTCCGTTCGAAGGACCAGGTAGAGAGCACACTAACTACCTTGGGTATTACCAAATGCAGGAGGCGGGCTCAAAGCAGAGGCACCAGGCATCGCTACAAGATTAGCAGTGTCGACAACCATTTTATGCGAAACTTTATAATTCATATAAGCATACACTGCACTTAGGCTCATGGAAGGAAACTAAACTTGAATTTGACTCGAACTCTACACCAAAATGTTTATATAAGACAACTTTTTAATTTTTTATGTACCAAAAAGTAAGTTTTTGTTCGTATTTGAAGAGATACAAAGAAAATGAAAATCGTAGCTTCAAAACAGCCAACAAAACTCAAATTTTTAAAATTCCAAAAAAAAAATGCTTTAACAAGCTTTGCATTTACAGATTTTGTTATAGAATATTTACCAAAAGCTGAAAACAAAGTTTATAAATTGTTTGATGCTATTTGCGCTTGAATTTGATTTGTTGATATCTCCTTCTCGCTCTGAAAGCGTCTCTTTTACGCTTTCAGTTGCCACTTAATATATTTTATTTGCTTTTATAGAAACGTAATTTGTTTTTATTGAGCGCAAATATTTGTTTAATATTTTGAAATTTAATTTACGTGCACATATACCGTTAGTTGGTTTGTCGATTGGTTGCTTCTTTTTAGGGTTCATAGTTAATGGGTGGAAAACGACAATTTCCGAAATGAAATTAATCAGATTTTTCAGCTTGAAACAACTATATAAATATTTAAATAGTTTTATTATTTCAGCGTTTCTTTGTTATTTTATATATGCGCAAATTGCCAAATAGCTAAGCAATCCAATTTAATTGCATACTTGCGTTTACGTATACGTAATGTATGCAAAACATTTAATATAATAGACTTTATTCATAACACTAAATTCGTAGAAAATCGCATTCGAAATGTTGGAAATAGCTTATCAAATTGATAATAAGTATATTACGTATACGCAATGTTTGCAATTAAAAATTATGCAATAGCAAAAAAGACTTTGTAATGGCATTCCAAATATTATTCCAGACTTTTTTTGCGTAATATGTGCAATAATTGCATAAATGTATTCACTTTTTTTTGTGTCAAAAACGAGCATTCAAAACTTTTGGGACTAAACAATAGTGGGTTGGAGTTGTTTATATAATAGCATATATTTGATATATACTACAAAATTTTATAAGCACAACAGAGCACACTTATATGCACACGTTGCGTATACGCAATGTTTGCTATATGGCTATCCATTTGCACTTAGGATAAGCATAAATTAAATACAGTTCAAACATAAATTAAACGGTAGAATAAATAAATTTGTTGCTTAATGAAGCTGTCTTTGCTTTGATCGGACACTATCAATAGCTTATAATTTTGTCTGGATATTCAAATTGGAAGGAAGCCATGGTATCAATCTTCTTCCCTATTGAGTATATTGTTGAAAGACTAAAGCCATTGGCGAAAGCACTGATCGAACCTTATAGACCAAATAAGTCCACGACATAGGTCTATATTCACACTATGTCAAATATGGGGTTGCCAGTCATCTTAAGTCGTGTATACCAGGCACCACAATCCTGAGAAATGGATACTTAGCGGCAGAGGAAGCCATCTAGCTGATTTGTCAGTGGCTTCTGCGTGGTGTCAGCGGCTGGCTGCTTTGGGAAGTGTCTTGCCTGGCTACCGACACACCTCGGTATGCCAATTGGTCAAGGATTCTTGAAGTAACATGTTGAGTCGCTGGCTCCGCCAACTTAACTGCTCCCCAGACTGGAAGATCAGAAAATATCACCTCTCGGGCCTGGTCACTCCATGGTTAAATAAGGCCTGTTTCTAATGAATGGAGTTTAAACCGTGAAACTCTGCACGTTGGTGGTAATCGCACCGACAATTTGGCGGCTGAGCATTCTGATGTGCAGGCCCACAACTCATTCCCAAGCATAACCGGAGTTGGTAACAGGGACTTTGGACGAAGCAAAGTGGAGTTAGATGCGTGTTCTATTGGAGCCTTATCGAACACAGGCTCTCTCACCAGCTGTTGGCAGTACCTGTCGTTGAAAAAAGCAACGCCTACGGCTGCGATCCCATTGGATGTGATACTCCAACGAGTCTGCAACCTCAGGGCGGTCTTGCGACGGTGGAAAGTGAACCATTGCCACAGGAAATTTGAGGGGGTGCTCAGCTTATGTATGAGAACAAAGCGCAAGCTAGGGTTCGCATTATCTGGAAGCTTGAAGCAGTGCTGTCCAAGCGACAGATAACAAAAAGTCAGCTCGCTGCAAATAGAGCGGCTGCAGCCCTCCTCCCGTGGAGGGTAATGCGAAAAGAGAGTGCACTCAAAACTCTCAAGGGGCTGGTATGAAGTTGGCGAATCGAAAAGAGAGATTGTCAAATTCACCTTCTTTGGCCAACCAGCCTGCCTCAGCTTCGGCGAAAGGCAAAAAAGGGATTCTGGAACGCCGGTGGAACTACTAGAGACTTGCTCAAGGACTTGCTTACCTTATTGTAAGGTAAGTCATACCTGATTGCCGAAGCGACAGTTGCAACTAGTTGTGATAAAACCAGCGTGACGACAGTGTTAGCGACGGGCACGCCAGAGACTGAGAAACGGGTTTCGGCAAAGCAGTGCAGAAAGGCAACAACCTGCATTGCTCCGTCAACCTCCGTCAACTGCTGCTGGGGTGAAGCCTCCGAATAAACCATCAGAAAGTGGTAGTAGCTTTGCGGAAGTTGCAAGGAAGTCGCTTACTGTGGTTATTCGCACTGATAAAGAGCAATTTCAGCTGACAAACAATCAGCATGAGAGTGTCGCGCAGCATCTATGGAAGGCAATGAGTTGCAATCAGCTTCGAAGGTATTGGGAAGGACGGTTACTCTTATCGAGTAACCTGTTTGGATGCGTGCTCTTTGAAGTGGCGGAAAACGGCAATTGCTCAATTAGCAGAAAACGAAGGGTGCAAGTTTGTTGCAACCTGCACCTCGGAGCATTAGCTGATAAATCTTCCCAGGTAGGCCTAGAAGGCCACAGGAAAACCGCTCCCTACTGAACTGTACCTTTTTAGCAACTATAAACTCTTGCGGGTCGCCTGACGACATATTCCCCCATCCGAGGCGACGTGCTTAATGAATTATATTCAATATGTATGTCAGAATGGAGTTCAAGCAAAGGATCACTCTTAGCTTGTATAGGTAGTAAACGACCAATCTCGCCAGACGATACCTACAATCTGCAAGAAGCTCATCCTTATTCTAAGCCCTTCCGGCGAAATTCCCATTAAGATGGTAGTCAGGGCTAATTTTGACCCCACGGAAAGTACGGATATCCAGCACACTAGATGCATGCAATCCATCGACCAAAATGAGATCAATCTGATTCCGAGTGGTCTCCTAAAGAATTATCCGACTCGCCTTGAACGACATTAGCGTGATGGGCTGGACGGTGTTCATAGACGATTTTGAGTCTAGTGTAAACGCATCTTTGATCATATAGTCCTTGTTCTCCTTCGAAGCGTGCTTGTATATCAAGTTTTTGCAGAAGAGTTTAGCCCTAATACGGATTGTTGCTAGTCTCGTTCACTGGAGACACGTCGGTATAGTCTCTTGCCAAGAGCAAATAAGCACCCAAACTCAAGCCTCTTCACCTGGCAGCTGTTAGCCTATTCTGCTAGCCCGTAGTAGCCTTGATCTCGCCGTGGCATCTTCTCGCTGGCGGTTACATCTGCTATACCTAGATCGTAAGCATCCGCAAGTTGGAATTTAGGTTTCGGACATTCCAGGTGCATACCTTTAAATCATAGTTCTTTATAAGATTTCTGAGCTCATTTGCCTTCCTAGTTCTCCTTTCTAAGGCAAAAAGGATATAAGGCAAGGACACCTTAGAGAGGGACGCTATTGATAAAATTCTGCTTAACAAATTTATTAACGGTCTCCAGAGCCGTAGAGCAAAAAAAAGGTACCGGGATAAAATTGATCCCATTCATTCTCTTTGGGTTATGTCATTGTATTCTTTAATCTTGTCTTTGGCCTGCTGATAGATGCGGATCCGTTTTGAAAATTGAACATAGCTAAATTAATTTATCCTGCGAGGATACACAAATGAACGTAACGTCCCTGTGAAAGGTGAAAAGTGATCAAGAAATGTCAAACTAATAGAGTTTTTGGAAAACGAATCGAACTTACAAGTTAATGGTCGCCAATTCTCAAAACCGAATAAAAAGCAATATTATTTTGAAGATCTCTTTCTATACTTTCCTGTTCTTTTTTCCCAAAGCGTTCACATGGCTTTGATAACCGATAACCCTCCCGCAATTCTCTATTCTGCCTAAAAGCCTCAACCTCTAACCATTGAAATTCTCATACAGAGAGAAATCTTTAAGACAATAATAAATCATAGAAATCATTGTCCCAAGGCTATACTTATTTATGCATCAATTCGTTTATGCTTGACAAGCTCATAGATACAAGATAAAGTAAAGGCATCCATAAGTTAGTACCACCAAGACATGAAATGCCAAAAATATGCTATAAACAAATTGAATCCCTAATGAATTGGTAATTTACAAATCTCGGCCCAAAAGTTATCATTATACAAATGTCATTGCTCAGTTTCGGGCTATTCGATTCAATGGAATCACAATTCGAACACCTTAAATTAAATGCATATTCCTTAAAGGCGAATAAAAGCAAAGGATTACCACTAAGTCATGCCAACTGCTAACGAGGTGGCTCACTTGCCTCTTCTGACCCAAAAAAAGGGAAGAGATTCGATTCGATTTTGCCAACGCTCCGACTCTCAGACGATGACGCACAAGTGCACTTTAGTTTTCAATTTTTGTCGTTTCATAATGCGCCCACACAGCTTTTTCTTGCCCTTTGCTCTTTCGCTTTTAGTCTGTGTGTATGTGTGTGTGTGTGTCTGTGTGTGTGTGTGTGTGTGTGTGTGTGTGTGTGTGTGTGTGTGTGTGTGTGTGTGTGTGTGTGTGTGTGTGTAGGTGTGTGTGTGTGTGTGTGTATTGTTGTTTTGCTCTTTTTGGAGCCCTTCTCTTAGCTGCAGTTATTGAGCAAATACATATCTTCAAATGGATTTTAAAACCCGCCAAAAGCAGCAACAACAACAAAGAGCATAAATATATATTTAGGTTTATATGTATATGTGTGTGTGTGTATGTGTGTGTGTGTGTGTGTGTGTGTGTGTGTGCGAACGCATTGCAGGGGCCCTGACACAGGAAATATGAGTGAAGGTTACCTTAGGGATGCATTCAACAAAATATTTTTTACCCTAATGGTAAAATAAAAGCTGCTGCAACAGCAAATATTTCGTATACCAAAACCAAGTTATTTATTTGTAATACACATTTTGCAGTTAGCCCCCTCGGGGTTTGTCCTTAAAATCACTTAGCCATTTGGACAGGTTGATTCAAATAGCTTGCCCTGTGCTTTGTCAAGGGCTACTTACGACCAAGACTTTATAACTTTGTCAGAAAGCAATGAAATGCCAAGTGCGAGTCACTTCAGCTGCGTTGTTGACTTAGGACCCAAAGATTCTGGGCCACCACTGATTAGCCCAGCAAATTGGGTGAGAGTGCATAAGGGTGATACAGACAACAAGCACTAAGTGTATAACCGAATGAAGCGAAAGTGGGGGACAGGACAGGCAAAGGACTTGGCCAACAAACAAAAAATTGCATAAATATTCCCATAGACACTACCTGACTTTTGGCATGGCATGCGTTGCTGTGCATATTTTACCAATACCCTATAGTTTAAACTTTTGAACCAGCTGGTTTTGACCCCTTGCCAACTTTCTTACATGAGTATTCACATCTACAACCACTTCCCTTCTTACTAGACCTTGCTGAGGACTTTGGGCATATCAGACATATCCATATCTAGGAATATATGTGTTTTTCATAGGATTGTCTTAAGGCATCGATTTTAATATAACTGCCTTGCAATATCACTATATATTTGTAAAAAGATTAAAAGTGGTTAAACTGGTTTCTTACTATAGGGAGTTACCCTTTCATACTCTTCATTTATATTTCGCTAAATATTCTTCTTCTTTACTGACCATGACAACTTTCTACCGGGTTGCGGACTCATGTAGAGTACTCCTCTCGACGCCTCTGCTTTGCACACGCCTTCTCCAATTTGTCTTACCAAAGGTTGTTAGTGTATCCTCTACCTGCTGCTTCCAGCGGAGACATGGCCAGCACCTTCATCTTCTTTCCTCAACAACCGCGTTGCAGACCTTTCTAGCAGTAGCTTCTTTATCCATGCGCACAACATTGTATGTTAATTCGCTTGACTATGTCAACGTCGTCGTAGAGCTCATAGAGTTCGTCGTTCCATCGAGTAAGGTAGTCGTTGCCAACGCTTAAAGGGCTAAAGGTTTTACGGAGTACTCTCCGCTGAGACCAAATAGATGTTCTATTGGCAATAGTGTTTCTCCGCTTGATTTCAATGCCGACATCGTTCTTTATTGTGACATTGGTGCCAAGGTAGACGAAATCCTTGACAAAATCAAAAATATAGTTTTCAACATCTACTTAAAGAAAACATATACTTTGTCTTGCTTTCACTTACAACCAAATTCACCCTGGAAGATTCTCTTTCAATAGCCGCAAAGACTCTGGTAACTGCTCGCTTAGTACCACAAATGATATCGATATCATCTTCGTATGCGAGCAACTGGACACTCTTATAGTTCAATATAGTTCCACTCCGATGTACTTCTGCGTTAGTCAACACACTTCATCACAAGGTTTTGGAGTTTACAGAAGAGGGCATAGCCTTGTCTGAAGCCTCGCTCGATATCAAAAGGGTTTGAGTGCTTCTTTCCTATTTTGATGAAGCTACGTGTATGTTATTGTTCAACGTCATTCTGCATAGTCGTACCAACTTTGCGATCCCTTAACTGGCTATCATATGCTGCTTTACAATCAACAAAGAGGCTATCGATTTGATGTTCGTGGCTCTTTTCCAGTATTTGGCATAGTGTGAAAATCTGGTCAATGGTAAGTCCAATCGGTTCTTTCGCGAATGGCTTAAACCTTTCACATAAAACGTTTGATAGAACACTCTATGCAATAGGAAAATCTCAGATACCACGTTAGTTAGTGCACACAGTGGGATAACTCTTCTTGAGGGTTTCTTACTATAGGGAGATACCCTTATTTAACATTCTCTAAAGATTACACCAGGTTTCCAATAGATGGAATCTGAGTGTCACGATGTGTTACCGACCTTTGGACAAACCAGGCGGGTATTAAAGATTCTTTGTTTTGGAATACTTGAATGCGGATGCTGTTTGACAAGGCAGTTGTGACCCAATATTTTTTAACATCTGGCCATATGAGCTTGATAATATCCTTCTATAATAAAAGTTTGTTTTTGATGCTCACTTGAGAGTTTGCCTCATCAGCAAGTATATTTCCTTTAGTTGTGAGCCGCTTATCCAGAGTTAGACCAAAATATTTAACGTATTCCCATGCTAATATGCGTTCAACGTTTAGGAGCACTGTCGGACACTGAACGTGCCTGAGGCAGAAAGTCTGAGCTAACCACCTCCTGCTGCACAGTTGAGGCGATATTTGAATCGCCGTCGGTATCCAAGAGGTAATGTCAGCGTATGTCGCAATAGTATGCGAGAGTTTTGAATCACTAGGCGAATGGTGGTATATAGTATTTGGCCAACTTGAGCCTCATCTGCTCTTTAGCCTCTCTACAAAACCAAATAATTGTCTATTATTAAGATAAGATTTTATCGTGATGTAAAATAGGTAGCGCTCTTTTTTATTATGCACAATAATCCCAAATTGCCATATTATACCAAAAGCCTGCCTAACGTCAAAAAAGGCAGCAGAACAGTACTCTTTGTTTTTAAAAGCTTGGTCCACTCTGTAGCATTGCCCAGGTGTGCCAAGGAAACTTCTAAATCGGAATTGGTAGTCAGAAATAAGACCTTCATCCAGCAGTGGCAGCGGTCTCCTCGAGAATATTCTCTCGAATATCGGACTGATAGGGGATACTTTGCTTTATGGCTTCCCTGGTTTGGCAATCATAATGATTTCAGCGCATTTCTATTGGGCAGAGATATGGCTAAACCTCAGAATGCCATTGAAATATGTTACTAATAGTAGTTTGACAGCATTTTTGGGCTGGACTCTGACTGCGAGGGCATTTATGCGGTCACTTCCGCGGAATTTTTCACGGCTTCATGGAAAAAGCTAATATATTTTATTCTTTTGTATTATACAAGATCTTCTTCGCTGATAAATTGAATTTATTTTATTAAACATAATCTCCTTCTGAGTTGATACAAAGATATACAGGATCGAGAATCTTTTCGAATGAGTGTTACAGCTCGCTGGCCAGGAGGTCCTTTAGCATATAAGTTGATGCTATTTGGATAGCTTCTACGTCGGCATAGCATTTTTCTTTCACGGATAAATTCAATCAACCGAACAGAAAATAACTAATTTTTTCATGCATTTTGAAAAATTTCATTGTTCTTTAACTGACTTAATATAAGTTCCTTGTTCGATGCTGAAAAGAAACTGTCACTTTAAAAGTGATTACTCGGTTTTTGACATTGTATCTTTCAAAGGCATTATCCCACAATAGGAGTGACTATGCTTAAAAAGTGCATTTTCAAGCAGACTTTGTAAGCTCATCAATTTCATGGTAATAAACGTATTTTTAAAGAAATTTGATTAATTATTGGCGATCTTAATGACACTTTGAACATTTTTCACTTTTGTTATGCCAGAATCAAAGAGATCGCTCCTCTATATTATATAGTAGCTTCGATAAAAGCGACAGGCTTTTAAGCAGGGATCGGCAGCGGCAGCGAATCCGTCGCTTAAACTTTTTTGCTGTCACTGCTTTTAAGCCTATTTAGTCCGAAATTATCAAAAATACTCAATTTATCTGAGTAAATGTAAGTAGGTAAGCGTCCTTATATGGTATGTAGACTTCCGCTGCTTATATATTTTTATTGAACATAAACAGAACTGCTACATGAAAATTATCCATAAAAGTCGTTGTAAAAGAAAACTGTACAGCTCTTTAAACAAGTTTTTTATGCCGTAATAAAGTGAGTATTGCCTTGAATGCAAGATTTAAGCATGTAAAATAAGTTGAACGCACTTTTTACCTACTTTTTCTTTATAACAGGTATATTGTGAAAATAGAGGTATATACAGGTTTTGACGAAAATCGTATTTATCTATCGTATTTACTATGTGTAGCCGGGTTTAAGCCATATTTTAAGGTTCGTTGAATCGCCAATTTTACATTTGCATTTCTCTCTATTATATAAACATTTTATATATGGAAGTTGTTGTTTCCAAATATTTGTTCAACTCACACTTATAAACAGACATCCTTCAGCTAGCGAAATTTTAAAAAATTGTATCACTGCTGTGAGTTTGTCATATTTAAGGTGTAGTTGGTATTGGGCAAAAGGTTGTATAATCCTAGTTAAACTTGGCAATCATTACCCTATATAAGGTTTCTAGGACAGGGTTGTGCATAGGGCTCTCGATACCAACTCCCAATGTTATGAGACGCCTGGAGGAGTGCTCTACATCAGTCCATAAGCCGGTAACAAAACCATCAGTTCAAATGGGTTTGACTGTTTGAACAGTTACCAAAGCAATGCCACAAGTTTGATCACCATTTTAAGTATTATATTATGGTCAGCACAGTAAAGGCTTCAAAGTACTTGCAAATGGCTTTAATATAGTATGCATTCGCTTTTTATATAGCCACGTACTTGATGTACTTACTTTGTCTTCGTACCACTTTTCTTAGAGCATAAATCAAACTACAAATTTTGTGAGCTGCTTGGCAGACTTTTTAATGAGCTTGTCAGATACTTTACAGTGCCAGTCCAATCACTATACCAAATAGCTCTACAAGTGTAGGGTGCCGGAAACCGCAGTAGGAGCTGTCCTGCTCTGTCCTGCTTAGTCTTTGGTGAGTTTAGCGCAAACTTGATGAAAGTGAATCGAAGCAAGCGAGCGTTAAATGGAAACTTTTGTTCCGGCTTTTTTGTTGCATACTTTTCAGCGTCTTTTCTCTGCGCTACATTCAGAACTCTGTGTGGATTTCAAGTTTTTTGGTTAGGAAAAAGTTCGCACTGACCGAAGCAACACTAGAATAAGAAGCAGCAGCAACGCTAGAACCGCAATCAGCAGCAACTAAAGACTCACACACACACACACACACACACACAATCGTTAAGCTGTAATAAATTTAAAATGGCGACCATGAAAACACTTGAGGAATATTAAAACAAATGAAAGGGCAAACTTGAGGCGCCGACAAGCTTAAACAAGTTGTTGTTGTCGCTGCTCCTGCTGGCTAATAAAGCAACTGTTTGGTAGGAGGCGATAAGCGGGTTTTCGCTAGCTACACACACACACACACACACACACACACACACACACACACACAGCTCCTTCACTCTATTACATTTCCTTATTTAAACACGTACGGCACATTTAATTTGGCCAAAAATAAAAATTGTTGTTGCAGACAGTGGGGACGGTGCCGACAGTGGAATACCCTGTACACTTTTTTTCCCCATAAGCACTAAATCCAGCATACGGTAAAATGGAAACGAAAGTATTTTCTTTTACGTCTCTTTATACAAATTTACTATGACTGTTGTCTATTGAAAAAAGGTGGTTACAGTTTAACGATTAGGGTTCCACGAGTCTTCACACCAAATTTTGTAACTCTAGCTCACATGGAATTTTGGCAAAGTTTATAGGCGAGGGGGGCTGAAATTAGCATATTTTTGACTATAACTTTTAATGTATTTATTCGATTTCAATATTTTTTGAAACACACCTCTGTCGAGGCTGTAAACCGCAAAAATATGTCACAGGGGAAAGGGGCAAGATATCGACGTGATTCGACTTCAACTTCAGCTTTTCGCTGTAAAGGCGCATCTTTTGGTAAATTTTTGTGCCTCTACCTCTTATGGTGCCTGATATCGCGACGTGCATACGGAAGGACGGACACACGGACATATCTATATCGAGTCGATTATTGCTCCTGATCATTTTTGCCCCTGGAACATATGGTGTGCCACGCCTCCTTCTGCCTGTTACATACATTGCACAAATCTATAATACCTTTTTACACTTTGTGTGCAGGGTATAAAAAGACTTTGAATGCATGAAAAATACGTGATAAGCAAATTCAGAAGCCATTAAGGGGTATATTTTTTATAGGCGACAAGGCAGGCAACAGGCGCAAATGTCAGCATAAAACGTAAGCAGGAAAAAATGAAAGAAAAAGAGTGATAAAGAGAGTGAGAGAGAGAGAGAAGAGAGAAAGAAGCGATTCCGCGCCACATGCGGTTCCATTAAATTTGTATAACAAGCATTTTATATATGCATATAAATTTTAAGTACTTGTGGGGTACCTAGAAGGCGCAGAATGTGTCGTCATGAAGTCACACCCGCCTAATTGACGCGGCTGGAAATTGAATGCTAAAGAGAATGTCTAGCTCGAAGCTAGGGAAGAACTCTACCAGAATTCTTACAGGTCTGCTTTCTGGACATCGTAGACTTAAAGGTCACCTGAGCAAGCTGGGCATCACCGGCTCTGCCACCTGCAGTTTCTGTGAACTTGAGGATGAATCCTCCCAGTGCATTTTATCCGAGTGTGATGCCCTGGCAAGACGAAGGCTGATGCTATACAGGATCTCGCTGGCCGATATTAACTGGTTGGAAGCATCCCATATTATGCAGTTTATAACAGTGATAGGACTGACAGTGCGGTAATCCCCAATAACGTTATTATTATTATCTGTTTTCGAATGTTTAATAGCTAGCGCGAGCAGCAACAGCTGCAGGGGAAAGCTCGACTTAGAACAAAACATAAAACCTTTTTCTTAAGACAATTGAGAGCAATGTATACTTAACAAGGTAAAGTCGTCGTTGAGCGACCCTTCTTAAAATTTTGCGAGAGGCTGAAATAGCGAAAGAGAGAGGCGCAATTAACTCTCGTTGCTCAAAAAACGCAATGGAAAGGCAATGCATATACATATACCATAAGCTGAAAAAACATGATATATGTTAACAACCTCCCTCATTGGAATCCGCAAGAGAACGAAAAGTTAAGAAGCAGCGCTGCTGACGTCGCAACGACGACGTTACCTTGTTAAGTATTTTATTCCATTTGGATGGAAGTTCTTTTATCTATGTTTTCTATTCAATCCTTTGTATGATTTAAATTCATTACACGTTATATAACATTGATATTTTGACAGCTGCGATTATAAGATTATTCTTCTGCGTAGATCAGTAGTCCTTTCAAACGTCTTCTAACTTGATGCCCACAAAGGTCATAAGCTAGCGAATTAGGGTTAGCCCTTGACGGTCCTCGTTTTTGAATGTAGCTTACATTTGCTTGCGCCATGCTGATTAAAACACAGTCTGAAAACTTGGAATGAAAAGTCCAAATTGTTCGAGTTATACTGCCCGATGGTAAAGCTGAAATAGTCAAAAATTGGAGCACTTGCGTTACCTACTAAGATCTCTACTCTGCTTTTTCCACTCAAGTTACTACCGTTCAGCTGAGAATGGACAAATACAAAACACATAGTATGCGTCTTCTTGTAATTGATTCAAATGGAAGTCAAACCATGTACGGACGTCCAAAAGAAGGTTGTGTCCAGGCGCCGTTATAGTAAGTTTGGCGAATCTCCTGCCATCTCCGCATATTCGTCTTTCGTAGACACAGATGTGGCTCGTTGCAACGGTTCAAGGAAGCCATAATTTCGAGAACAACAGTTGCATGCTCAGAGACCGTGCGGTAACACAATCTTTCTAAGGTGCTTCTTCGGTATGCTATCTTGCACCCGCAAGATAAGACGCCACCGCCTTTGGGACCCAGCCCAAACACCTGTGGCACACCGTCGGCAACGGATTGCGGGATGCTGTTCAGCGTTGTGATCAGATCGTGATAATAAGGATCCTCAGTCGGCTTTCGGGAGCAATAAATAAATATATTTTGAATGTTTAAAGTGCAAATATCTTACAAATTAACAGAGTTTTAGTAAATTCAAAAATTCTGTGTAATAAAGTCATGCATTTTTCAGATTCGGAATCATGGGTCACAAGCTTTCGGCAAATACAAGCTTTACGTAAATTAAACTACTTTTTCAACACCAAGCCCACAAAACCTCGGGATACCAAGCTTGATGTAAATCCTATAAAGTATAAAACTATGAACGTGTTTGCTGTAAATGTATCGATGTACTATCGATGTAGTGAATTTCTTTGTTAGCGTGTTCCTGTCGATTTTTTTCATTATCGATAGTATTTATTAATTCTCTCATTCCCATTGCTGCTGTAGCCAAAGAAAACGCGGCTTAAATTTGTGTGGAAATAATGCGAAGAATTGCAGCCAATAAAAGTGCAATGCAGAAATTCATTTAAGAAGAGATATGCACTGTACCAAGAAGGGCAACATAACTTGAAACTAGATTCAAAAGGCAAGGTTTGTTTCCAAGAAAGTTTTTAACAATTACTAGCAGAGAATATTTCAAACATGTCCAAGACCAACAGACTAGCTGCGATATTGGATTTCTGCCAATAACTTGAAAGTTAAGGCCAATTTAAAAAGTGTATTTCTACATTTAATATTTAATCGTTCCGAGCGAAACTAAGCTTAAATCATGTATCATACGATTTCTATATATTTCAGCGATTTCGACGAAGTCGCAAAGAATAAGAAAGATCGAGAGACTCTTCTGTCAAAGTATGTTGAAATGTTTCTCTCGATGGTATTAAATTTTTTTCCTTTAAATATGAAAACATCGATTGTCGCAATTATCGATAGTTTTGCGGCTCAAGTCACTATCGATATATCGATTTTTTTCTTTGTGCCACAAATTGTTAGAAAGTAACATAAAAAGAGATGCAATGCACGATATATTCAACATAGACCTTAAGTTAAGAGCAAAAGTGTTTAAAACTATTTTGTGTTTTTCTCTTAAAAAGCAAGTAAGAAATAGAAGCCGTGCCTTTTTTGGACACAAGTTAAACCGCTTATTTTCACAATCCTTAAGTAACATGCCGCAAAGGAATGCCTTTCTTGCTCAAGGTAAGCTCTTAATAAGCTGCTAATTCTCGACTTTACGGCATTAAAAGCGTATAAGAGACCATTTCTTTTTTCACCCTAACTCATTTAGGTCTTCGTTGCGCTCCCTTTAAAGGTCATACATAATTTGCTCTAGCCCCCGGGTTATTATGCTTTCAACTTGTGTACACTTTTTTCTGGAACTTGTATATAGATATATTTATTTTTTAATTTTATACTTTTTCGCCGAGTTACTCTATTAACTGCACTTCACTTAAATGTCAACAGTTTTTGTGTTCATATTTGCCACGTTTCACTTGCTGTTGCTTTTTATACCCTGTACCAAAAGTGTAAAAGGGTATTATAGATTTGCGCAATGTATGTAACAGGCAGAAGGAGGCGTGGCAGACTATATATTCGATGTGCAAAAATGGTCAGAAGCAATAGTCGAGTCGACATAGACATGTCCGTCTGTCCATGTTGTCGCACCGTTCTCGGAGACTATAAGAGCTAGAGAAAAAATTTGTTTACCAAAAGATCGAATTATGTCGATATCTCACCCCCTTCCCCCGTGACAGATCTTCGCGATTTACAACCGCTCCGTTCAAACCATCATCTCAAAACTCGACAGGGGTGTGCGTTTGTGTTTATGTGCATCAATTTTTCAAAAATTATCGAAATTTCACCCTCCCTCGCCTATAAACTGTGCCAATTGTAGGTATGGACACATGAGAGCTAGAATTACAAAATTTGTTGTGGAGACTTGTGGGACTCTTATCATTAAAACTGCTTCCACCTTTTTTCAATAGACCCCCCCTCCCCCTACCCACGCAATTGATTTACCTTAATTACTTTCACGTCCCCCATATATTGATTTGAAAATTGTCACAGACATTAAGATATGTATTTTGGATCTGTGTTACAAAATTCAACGACATTATCCCAAGAATATTGGTTTTATGGGTATAAAAGTAATTTTTGCCACCATTAAATTCCCCATAGGAAAACTTGTCAACTGAAAATGGATATAAAAGTGGATACTTCCGTTACCATTTTACCGTATTTAGTGTTTGTAAAGAAAAAGGGTACAGGGTATTCCACTGTCGGGCACCGTCCCGTCTGTCTGCATCAAATTTTTATATTTATTTACTTGTTGTTGGCGTTGTCTCTTTGGCTTACATTTCATTGCATTTCGTTACGTTTGGTAAAAGGATTACTTGACTTGGCCCGGCGTCATGTAGTTGGGTTTGGCTCTTGGCCACATAAATTGTGCAAATATATACACATGGAGTGATTTACAACTGATTTAATATGATAATTGAGATGCGCAAAAGAAATGGCAGGATGTCACTTGTAATGCATTGACTTTTGCTAAAAGGGACAACACTGCGTATGAATGAATTATAATGTATTAAGCTAGGTATTGAATGGACTTGAGTGCAAAATATATTCAACCATTTTATAGGCAAGCCTTTAAGAACCAATTGAGTCAGAGGCCAATATATAGTATGAGCTGCCTGGAGAAGTGTTCTACATAAGAGGCAGAAGATTGAAGGTACTTTTCCACATGGACCAAAAATAGAGACATTGACAGTGTACCGACGAAACCAAGATGAAAAAAAGAATAATGGGTTTTTTTTTCAGCCCTGAGTACTACATGTTGGTGGTGTCTCAGAAAAGAAGCATTCGATGATCGTAATAAGGCAAATGCTAGATTGCGCATGCGATGGATTTTGGTTATTTGAGGAACTTAAGCTGGTTGCATTTAGAGCAGAAATTGTGTCTTCGCAGTATTTAGAAGCCCCGTAGTTATCTGCAGAATGATTTGGCTTCGTCTAGAAAATTCGTAGTTTTTCTTCTTTTTTTTTGTTGCCAGGCACTCTGAACTTAAGACAGTTGATGGCCTCTGGTGGGGAGTGGCCCAAAACCTACGCACAACCTTGTTAAAGTTCTGGGCAGTATCTTCAATACTTGCGCTTAATTATGAAACTTTGTTTTGTTTCAAATCACATTGATTTGCATTTTTGCCGACCATATATATACTAGGGGGCTCTGCCCCCTGCTCGTTTCGCTCGTCAACCCCCGTGTTCCTCTCGAGGTAGAGCATATTCCTTTTTCCGTTTCCCTTCCTCATTTTCTTCTTCTTCTCTTTCTTTTTCTTCCCCTTCATCTTCTTCGTTCTCTTCCGCTTCTTCTTCTTCGTCCTCTTCCTCAACTTCTTTTTCTTCTTTCTCTTTCTTTTCCTCTTCTTCTTTCTTTTCTTTTTCCTCTTTTTCTTCTTCCTGTTCCTTTTCCACTTTTTCTTCCTTTTTCTGCTCCTTCTCCACCTTCCCTTTGTATTTGTCTTTAACTTCATCTTATTCCTCGCCCTCTTCCTCTTCATCCTCTTCCCGATCCCCTTCCGGTTACCCTTCCCGTTCTTATTAATAGGCGTTTCCTCACTCTGTGAACATTTTACAAAAGTAAGCTGAGATTGTATGTAAAGTTTTGTAGTTCAAAACTCTAATCTGTTTATCCAAACATCGTCCACATACAGAATTTTGGATTGATTTTTATGTATATAGATTATAGCAAACTCTGTGAACTTTGTTTTGCCCAAAATAGATCGAAGCACTCACGGTATCTGCCGAAATTTTTTTTTATCGAAAGTAATGGGCACTGCCTTTTGCTCGCTCTGATCGCCAACTCCCGTACCTCATTCGAGGTAGATCAAATTCTTCTTCCCGTTCCCCTTTCCGTTCTCCTTCCCGTTTTAGTAGGTGTTGCCAGACTCTGTGCACAGTTTTGGGAAAAAATTAAAGTAGGCTTTGAGATTTTGTATCATTTTATGTTGTTTTACGCTTTTTTGCGGGGGAAGTGTTTAAGATATTGCCACAAAAAAGAGCCTATTTTTTATTCCAAGGTCCTATCTATATCTACACCAAAATGCAAAACAATTGGTCCAGCAGCTAAGGCGTGAAAAGCGTACAAACAAACACACAGACAGACAGAGTACTTTCGAATTTATAATATTAGTATAGATTTATATGAAATTATTGCTTGTACGCAAAAAATAAATTGGATTTAAAGCATTTTGTATGCAATTTATATACAAAAATAGTCGTTTATACGAAAATCGCTTATTAGCAATTTTTGCATATATAGAAACGATCGATAAAGTTTTGGTATAAATATGATCGGTTGTATGCAAACTTTTCAGTTTAATTATTGAAAATGTGCAAAAATGCTTTTTATTTAATCGATTGTAATTGTTTGCTTTGCCTATTTTGCATATATCCGATTTCCCTGGTGCAAAATTATCGCTTATACGCAAAAAAAGAAGCGCAGCATTTTCGCTATTTAGTATAAACGATATCGATTATCGCTTCTTTGAAATACTTTGCATATATCCGATTATCGCTTATATGAAATAATCGCTTAAATGCAATAACAGAGCTGCATTTTCGCCATTGCATATAAACGATATCTACTGTACATGCATTCTTCAAATTCAGGTAGGACATAGTGCGTCGATAAATTTCTTCCATCCGTGGCAACGATTTGCGCTGTGTTGCTG
The DNA here is from genome assembly GCA_035041775.1 of Chymomyza caudatula. Classification (NCBI taxonomy): domain Eukaryota; kingdom Metazoa; phylum Arthropoda; class Insecta; order Diptera; family Drosophilidae; genus Chymomyza; species Chymomyza caudatula. The sequence continues at coordinate 527,089 of JAWNKW010000137.1, read as the reverse complement.
CTTCGGCCAAGAGTTTACATATGAATGCATTCTTCTAGAGATGGAGGCAATAACTTTCCAGGTTTAACCAGGCATAGAGCAGTACGTACAAATCTGTTGGATTCTAAATGCTAGAACTAAGTGCTTAGGCCTGAAATTTCATACTAAGCCCAACAATCCAAAGGCATTCCTCTAACGGACGAAACAATGTTTGGCCTCCTCAAGGGGCGTCTGTCGCAGAATAATGCGCAGATTGACACATCTTCCTGCAGTGATTTAAACGGTTTGACAGTACTACGTCTATCGCCAGTAAAAAGAAGATCGGTGACAAAATATACCCAGTTGCACCACGGAAGCGCCGAAAATTGATCTATTAGAGAATAGTATAACTTTTTAAAAGCAACAATCTTTGGGGGAATCCCTCTAGTACACTAAAGATTTTCAGACCCATTGACGTTAACTTGTTTGACTGTTCGGAAATTAAACGCAGAGTGCCCTCTTTAACGCATTTTCTTTAGTTGCCACTATATTTGGTAAAACACAGAAAAAGGTAAAACCAAGCCAGTTATTGCAGCGCCTAAGATTTTCTTTATAAGCTAAGAAGATTAAGTTATGCACAATAATGAGTTTCCAAACAGTTTGGCAACCCTAGCTTAAATGTTTTATTAACCACTCGCTTTTAAATACGGTAATTCTGTTGAAAGTGATTGTATGAAAGTCAAATAAAAGTATAAAATGCAATCCAAACACACACACACGATTGGTCAATAACAATAAAATTTTAAAGCCTACTTTGAGGCAAGCATTGCCAGCGTTTACAGCTACATTCTGATGCTCGTATTAAACACTTAAAATCAAATAACGGCAAAAAAAGGCAACAGCAAAAAAGTCTATAATCAGTTTGAAGTACAATATAAACAGCATTAACAATATCAATCAAAAAAAAAAAGAGGAAGAAAATCACAATGCTTCACATATGCCGCATATACCACTCACACACACACACACACACACACACCCGCACTCAAACAGACGTGGTAAGCACACATACAGCTGTGGCAAGGTTGCAAGTCGAACGTGCAACTCCAGCGCCAATGCCAATTTGATTGCCATGTTGAGCGCTGTTTGAAGCACTGAAGCGCCAAATAAGCTGCATGATGGACTAAGGTAAATGAACAGATGTATGCGTGTATGCAACCTTCCATTGTTGCCACCATAACAACACGTGGCAACACATAAAACAAAAGCAAAACGAAAAGCTTATACCTACTCATAACAACAACAACGGCATCAACGAGCATCAGAGGCAGAGGAAGTACTTGCTCTGCCTTTTCACATACACGGAAATCCATTTTGACTGTTAATGTGACATTTTGTCATTAAAATTTCAAGAGGCGCGACACAGCCGTAACATAATATTGTTATTATTATTTGTTTCTTGGCTGCACGGTGGCAACTTTAGCTTGCCACTTGGCTTGGCAACAGATGTGTGCCCCAAGCCCTCAAATTCCGCTCGTCACGTCCAGCAACAACTCGCTCCTGACAGACGTCGCTCAGCTTCTAATTCATTCCTTGGCAGGGAATGAGCGCCAGCCAACGGTGCGTATGCGTAATGTATGCTCAAGTCAAATTAAATTTGCTTTAGGACATATGCGTAAAGAGAAGTGGCACGAAGAGTGCGATGCGAATGAAAGAGCAAAGCAAATTGGCAAATAAAAATTTTTAGAAGCGGAAGAAATATAAAAGTTGAGTGAGCAGAAAGCAAAAAGTGTAGAAAATAACGGTAACAACAACAAAAATAAAATATAAACTTTTGAGTGTGTAATTAAATTTACTTGTTGCTTGTGTGTGTGTGTGTGTGTGTGTGTGTGTGTGCAAGTATATCTTTTAAGTTATAAGTTTCGAGCAGAAAGTTTCAACTATGAGATGCCCTTCTTAGCTGGCACTGCAAAAAACGATTATTTTTGTTATTTTCAAACAGACAGTCGGGACGATGCCCGACAGTGCACCGAATACCCTGTACACTTTTTCTTTATAAACACTAAATGTGTGCCACCTTTATATCTCTTTTCATAAGATCGATATGCTTGTAAACACTTTTTCTATTGGGGAGTTCCAATTGACAAGTTAGCTATTATGGTGGCAAAAATCACTTTTATACTCGTAACTCCAGTATTCTTAGGCCACATTTATTGATGTCTGTCACAGTTTTCAAATCAATATATGTGGGGAGGGGGGTGTGGCAGTAATCAAGGTAAATCGTTTGCGGGTGTTCTATAGAAAAAAAAAGTGGATGCAGTTTTACGATTAGGATCACACGAGTCTCTACACCAAATTCTGTAATTCTAGTTCACATGTATCCATATCTACACATAGTGAAATTTTGGTAAAGTTTATAGGCGAGAGGGGCATATTTTTGACTATAACTTTTGATGTATTTATACGATTTCGATTATTCTTAAAACATAGATGCACAATAACACGGCGCATCTCTGAGGAGTTTCGAGTTGATAGACTCAATGGAGCGGTTGTAAACCGCGCAAAACTGTCACGGGGGAAGGGGGTAAGATATCAACTTTATTCGATAAACTACCTCAGTCTTGAGAAAATGCGCATCTTAAAATTGTTTTGCTCTAACTCTTATAGTGTCGGAGAAAGCTGGCCCAACACGCACAGACGGACATGTCTAGATCGACTCGACTATTGCTCCTCATAATTTTTGCACATGCCTTCTGCCTGTTACATACATTGCACAAATCTATAATACCCTTTTAAACTTTGTGTACAGGGTATAATTAGTCCAAATTTTTTTTTATACGCATAAAGCTATATAAGAGAAACAAATCAATTTCTGAAAATTTGAACCAAATTGGATGGTTAGAATGAAAGTGATAGGCATTCTAGGCAGGTGCGAATGTAGGGGGGTTTGGGGGTCGAGAAAAATTATGATAACACCACTGATTACATATTCGGCTTTTGAATATCGAGCTTATTCCCGATTCTGCACATTATTAGCGCACAAAAGTTGGGAAAAGACGTCACGCGAGCGCAAAAGCTTTGATTGCAAGCTATAGAAAAGTTCAAAGATCTTAAAAGTACCATGCTGACGTGCTCAACTTTTAATCGAAAGAACCCGAAAAATGAAAAATAATACTCATGCCTTTTGGCGAACAGTATTACTATGTGGATTTTGAAATGAAGGTGAATTTTCAATGCCCAAAGATAACGACGGTAACTTCAGAGCAATCCTACGATGGAGCTAATACTAAGTTTTCTCATACAAAATAAAATCGTCTTCCAGCTGCCTCAGAGTTAATAACGAAAGAAATCGTGTATCGCATAAACGAGTACAAAATGCTTCTTATCAGTGAATTTCAACAATTCTCAGTTGGTGTGAGATAAATTCATAAAATCTAACAAGAAATCTAAAATCAGAGAGGATGTTCTCTGTTTCATTCCTGTTGAAGATGTGACCGGTAAAGGAATAGCTTACTTTGCACTTTGGAAAAGCTGGATCTGCGGTGTATAAAAATGAAACTATTATATATCGTGTTCTACAATGTTTCGAAGACGGGATCAAATTGACCTCAAGTGGTTGTGCACGGATTAAATGTATTTAATCATAGCAACTGACCCTTATGCTAGACAAATTGGTCTACTAAAATTCTTGAAGATGCGATTTAGATTCGCTTTGCGTTTTTTATGAAGTGTTGTGTTAGCTTGCACTGGAGGATTCGGCCAAAAAAACACTAACAGTTGACTTACATCTTAGCTTTTACATTATCGAAGCCGACATTTAAACGACGAAAAGCATTTTCATTTTGACAGTTTTTCGACGATTAGGTATTAAAAAAATCGTGATAACTACGGAGGAAATAGAAGAAGCTTACTATCAGAAATCTATTATCATATATTTTTTGGACAAATATTTGAAAGATCTTCAGACAAAATTTTATTCTTATCGTAAAATCCTATCTCAAATCGAAATATCATTCCGTCAAAATGCGTAGAACTTGATGCAAAAGAGCTAAATAAAACTTTTAATACTTTTGGAGCAGAATGGCAAAATGACGTTATGTGCACAACTGAAGCGTTTGAAGAATTTGTTCATATTACGAATTGTATTTGAGTTCTATTAATATGCTATCTGTTCTACGAGTGCTAATGCTGATCCTTATATTTTAAAAAAAAAAATTTTTCTGCTTTCGTGCCTTATTCGAGGCATCCAAAATTGAAAAATTTGAGAATCTAATGTATCCATTATACTTACCACCAGAACGCAAATGCACAATTGATTTCTTGATACAACAAAACATTTGCAATTGGAAAATCGTTCAAAATAGTTCCTGTGAGTATTTTGGGTGATTTCGATAATCTAAAACCAATTATTATTTTTCTTCTATTTCTCATAGACAATTTAAATAATAAAATATTTAATTGTTCACTTTCAAAAGTATCTCAAACAGAATTAAGTTTTCAAAATCAAAAACATGTTTTAGCAAGTGCTGTGTTCTATGTTGGTGCCCAATTAAATAGTGATAAATGCTATTGGCCACGAAATAGTAAAGATTTATACTTGCTGTTTTTCAATTTACTGACTTCGAGTGAATGCGTAATTTCATTACCAATTTGGAAAAATGTATATACAATTGGTTAAAAGAAATAACGTAAAATCAAAAGAAATCAATTAAAAGCCAACCAAATAAAAACATACATTCTAAGTTACTCTAAATACAACAACGTAATATTCATGATTTCTTAAGGTTGCAGTTTTAAGACACACAAGCTGTGTGGTCTAACAGGATGTCCTACAAACACTTCACAGCTTGCCGAAATACAAAGAAAGAATTTTCCAAGAACCCAATGTGCTTTAAAATTCCATTATGAATGAAATATATTGCAATATACAGTGTTTTTTTATCCTGTCACATAATATCATATATATTATGATTTGCATACAAGTACCTACGATTTCGTCAGATGTTATTTACTTCGAAGTTATTATATTTTTTTTTTTTTTACTCTTATACACAATTTTTGACATAAAAAAAATTAAATTATCGAGTGATATTTAACGCTGGCCATATGATATCCTTCGGTATTGCCACAACGCAAACGTTGTCATATAAACTATTTAATGGTGCGAGCTCGCTCAAAACATTACGCTCTGGATCATATTCGTAGACAGTGCTAACACTCAAGGGGTTGCCGACTATAATAATGCGATTACCATACACACCACAACCAGAAATATACTTTACCCTTCCAAGTGATCCAATAAAAGTCCAGGAATCATTGGTTGGGTCGTAGCGCTCTACAGTATGGCAAAGATCACCGCCAACTGCATAAAGGAACCCATTAAATTGTGCCACTCGAGGATGAGCACGGACCTCGTTCATGGACGCCACACGGCTCTCTCATTCGTACATGGATCATACCTTTCCACGCTGCTTAAAAAGCCTCCAAAATTAATTCCTCCACATACATAAAGGCAATCGTTAAGCACTGCCACGCCAGAATCGCATTTTGCAGTGATCATGGGTGCCAGAAAGTTCCAGGTGTCCGTTCTAGGATCCCATTGCTCTACAGAATTCGAATAATTTTCATTTTTATTAATTCCGCCTACCACATAGACTAAGCCTTTTAGCACTGCCACGCACATTCCAGACTTTGGTTTGATTAATGGCGAAGGTGACATCCAGGACATGCTTCTTAAATCCAAGCTCGACACCTCCTTCGCTAATCTTGATTGTTTAAATCCTCCTATTAATATCACCTTATTCTCAATAACTGCCATACGAAATCCGTTCAATTTCAGATCTACTTCTTTTTTTAAAAGCGTCCATTGCTGCTGCATTGGGCAGTAGCTTTCAATGATAAAATCATTGAAACATTCGCAAATTGCTAGCAAACAGTCAAATTTAACGCTTGGCCTCCGGGCAACTGATAACAATCGCTCGGGCATTGCGTGACACTTGTAGGCTTCTGTAAGCAGATGCTGGCATCCATTGTCTTTGCATACGCTCTCCACATGTTTCTCAATATATGACAACTGCAGGAAGGGTAGCCGCACTTGGGCCATTAGTTTAGGTATGTGCTGTTTGCGGGCGGGCTCATCATGTTGCACCCAAGACATGAGACTCTGAAACACATTCTCCTCGGATGGCACTTGGAGATCATCATTGGCAAACAGCTTGCCCAGCAGGTCAGCATTGATCTGTAGGAACTCCAGACTCTGGCTTACTGCCACAAAATGCTGACTTATATAGTCTTGAGCCAGTTCCAACAAAGTGTTGCAGTTGTGTTGTTCGGCCATTAAGGCAAATCCCAGACAGTTCGTTGGAGCTAGTCGGCGCGCCATAAAGTTACTGCAAGCCGTGACGGCAGAGCTCAGCTGCAGCTTATTGGCAGTGGTCAGCAGCAATTCGGCATTGTCCTCGCGCACTTCAAGGGTTCCCGTATAGCAGTAATTCACCAGAACTTGTAGAGCGTCGCTATGCACGTCGGCCAGGAACACTTCATTGTCGTTGGCTTGACGCATGGAGCCGGTAAACTTGGCCGAAAAAAAATTACTGTTGGCGGATAACATCAGACGATGGGCCGGCACACGTTTTCCATCAATACCCGCAATGAGCACCACATCGCATAGCTGTTCCTTGTCGAGATGGAATTTTATTAGTTTTAGAACCATGACGGCGTGATCGCTTGATTGAAGGATTTCATCCTCGTGTCTAGAGTTTGAGCGTTCTTTGTTTTCCGACATTGCGTTCAAACTATGTAAATCAATTCATCAAAACATAAAGAAGACTAGTGGTGGAATACATCAGCTGATGAGCCACGCCTGAATCGAGTGGCAACGTTTTTGTTTGTTGTTTGTTGTTCCAACAAACGGCTGGTTACAGTGGTGATCGGTAGGTGGCGCATGTATAGATCGGTGTGCTGCATACTTTGAGGCAGCACTTTGGGTTTCTTCGTTATTTAAAAAAAAAACTCTATTTTAAATCGGCATAATATCGCGGTCATAAAGATTTATTAATCATGGAAAAGCAGTGGCGATATGGGAGGATATGACTCCGAGAAACAATTTTTAGAATTCATTTATGAGCCGCCAAACCATTCAAGCGATTCTAAAATAAACCAAATTGGATAAATATTCGTTGAGAAAAGAAAAGGAAGCAAGTGTGCTCACTACCTGGTTCTCGCCTCTCTATCTTACTCATTTCCCGGTAGTGATATCGCACAGATCGCGTAGCGGCCGACTGCAGGATCCTTCCATAGGCGGCGTTCTTGACTGCAGTGGCTTCACGACACTCCTGATCGTTGGAAACCAAGAACGTACTCCGCGGTAGTACGCAAGTTATGTGATATATGTTGCCAAAGTCCCTCGGCGCTTTCAGATTCAGCTCAGAGAGTTGAGCGAAAAAGGCTTCGCCACTCTGCTGTGATTGCAGCTTTTTGATGTCCAGCTTTCGCTTTCAGGATCGCACGTTCTTCGCTTTGCTTAGCCGCAATCGAAACTTGGCTGCAACAAGGTAATGGTCAAGGTTGATGATGAATTGACATATCATCACACAACGTCGATATTAGTCTGTGATTGCGATACCAAACTCAACATGATATCATGTCATAATTGAGTTAGTTTATACTGAGTTTCTAGGCACTGAGAAAACAACCAGTAGGGCCTGAGCCCATCATCCTTGTGGTACATATAGACAAAAGCTGTAAGGCACACTGGAAATCCTCCGCTGGACGTTGCAGGGCTAAACTTCCAGATATCTTGTGTGTCCAAGGAGGAAAGATCTGCGTGCAGTAGCTGGGTTAATCACGGATAATTATACAACTGCCAAACTCTTGATCACTAGCTTAATTTCTTTTCTTGGCCTTATTCAGTGTGTACTTTGTGGTATCTTATACGCTCCTTTTTGCGCTGATTTTTCTTCTTTAAGGAAAAACCAAGTGTACCCTTTGACGCCTCGAAGCATAGAGCATTAAAAGACCGACAAAAGTTTCCTACACCCAATAGTCAAAGCAAAGTAGTGACACTAATTAAAAGCCCATGCAGGCCGGATGTTTATTTAGTCAGTTTCGTCTGAAACCATATTGCATTTTCATTCAGCAACGCATGTCATATATGTACATATGTAGATGTGTGTGTGTGTGGGTGTGTGTGTGTGTGTGCTCATAGATGAAAGCGAATATGTTGAACACATGAAACTTGCTGGCAAGGAAATGTCATATGGTCCGTTGGCATTGCTGGAACACAATTAAGTTGATTCGTTGCTGTTGGGAATACCGAGAATTGAATCTGGTTTGAAACCGAGTGTTGTTGGGTAAAACTGCATTTAGTGCTTTGGAGAACTGGGAATACATATGAGAAAGCAATGGCACAATAGAACAGACCAAATGTAGACAGTGCAGGTAGCATAGCAAACAGAGATATACAAAGAGATATGTTATGTGCGTAGTTATTGACATCAAAAAATCGCTTGTAAGTTGAACTTTGTTTTGAGCTTGAAGTCAAAATGAAAAGACATAGTTTAATTTAAAGCGAATCCGTATATACTTTGGCTTATGTAAAGATTTAAAGATGCTGTTTTTACACAACTAACAAGCCTTGATGCAATCACTTTGTAACTTTAGTAACTTTTAGTTACAGACTCTTAAAGAGTCGCTGCTTCGTTATATGATCCACTCACTTAGTTCATCTTAAGAGTTATTAATATTTACTAGGATTTCGTGTTCTCCTGGTTTATATTCTCATAACAAGTGCGTTTCCAGTCTGCTGCCTTTCCACCCATTTGTTGCACATCTCATATAAAACTAACAACCGTTTTATAGCAACAGCAAGGACAACAAAAACAGTTAGTAAAACAACTGTAAACAATTTGTTTATGCTCGAGAACGCCGAACAGCGTGCTACATGGCTACATACTCTGCACTATGCATATATATATGTGTGTGTGTGTGTGTGTGTGTGTGTGTGTGTGTGTGTGTGTGTGTCTTTCTTTAACCTAAAAACGTAGCATTGAGTGAAGAGCGTAAAGAAACAAAATATTTCAAGAATAAAATTTAGCATATTGCTTAGATTTTTTGGACTGTTCTGACTGACAAAAGATTTTCTGCCATTTTACAATCGTTGCGTTTACTGTTATTTCTAAAAGGTGCGCAAAACAAACGTAAAACCAGGGCTGAAACCGTTTGAAAATTTACGTTAACTTTGCACATTGGAAGATAAGATATACCAGCGGCAATAAATCAAGTGGTTTCTATGCGTTTCGTAACTAAATGCATTAAAAATCAAAAAACAAACGATTTGTTTAATAAGATACCCTATAATTTTAGGTCAGCATTTCACTTTATTAGCTTCGCTATTCGTTCGTAGCTTAAATTTCTCATTGAAAATATTCATCGAAAGAAGCTGATTTATGTTCAAACCAGAACCGTAATCGTAACCGTTATCTAAAACAAACTATTGAATTTTGAAACCGTAACCGTAACATAACCGAAATAAACTTTTGCGGAAAACCCAATAACCATTAACCGTTATAATTTTTTTTTTTGAAATAACCGAATCGACGTCGCACAGTGGGACCATCTGACTTCTTATCGGCAATATACATAACTTTTTAAGAAGTTTTCAAAGAGAATTCCTTCAGCTTTTGCTGAAAGCTGCTGGTGCTTCTTCTGCTGACATACAAAGTGAACACTAGACAACATCATCTGTTTCTCGCTCCCACTTCTGTTTTTGTAGTTCTCTTTTGGCATTGTTTTTGTATAGAAACAGGTATAACTGGTAAACCGAAACAAATGTCGGTGAATCGAATCGAGACCGATATTATTGTAACAAGATAATCGAAATAAGCCCGTCTAACGGATCAGGAGTACCGGTTCTACCGTAATCGTAAACGTATCCGAAATAAGTTTCGGTTTGAATCCCTGGTTCAAACATTTATTGTTTAGACCCGAGGTCGGCAAAGTGAACATTGACAACTTTTCTCTGCTGACCAATAGCAACTAAGAAAACGTTTCGTGAACACGCGAATGTACTCAATACATTGCAAATTTTATCTGCTGACACACAAATACCAAGTTGCAACTCCTTTTTCATAAACGCTTTCCGCAGCACTTCAAGCTGTAACCACGTCGTGGAAAAGAAACCCATTGTTAGGACAACGGATGTTTTCACCACATAAAAAATATTATTGCAACTTTAGCTGCCAAGGCAACTGAAGCTGAGACTAGAGCCCAACGGCTCGTTACTTTAAATATTCCCTAAACCTTTTAGTTTTTTCTAAGAATTTTCATGCGTATACCCTATGGATTCAAGTATAGGTGGGTAAAAGTACAGGTTTATAGGTCATACTTATATAAACATTATGAAAGTATAAGTGACCACCCCTTGTGGTGAGCGGGTTAGATAATACCACCTCAGCAGGTCAAAGCTGTCAAAGGTCATATGAGGCGTCTAACAATGACACTGGGTTCTTTCGAGACCAGTAGAGCCACCCAAGGCCTTAAAAGGTACATGCACCACGTAAAACCACAATTCCAATGAAAGAATATATTTACATCAGGCCATAACCCTATAACGGGTTGTTATGGCCAGTTAAGAAGTGGCGAGTGTGCATAGAGGAAGAAGAATTTGCTGCGTATTCTTGGCAGTTGCATTGGATTGTATATTACTACATTTGCCTATAAACTATCAAAAATTTATACATTTTCTTCTAAAACAATGGACCAACTTTAATAAAGCTCTAAAAATGCCTTGAAATGCTGATTGTAACTTTGGTGTAATTAAATTCTTTAAATTTTTCATTATATTCATTGTCAAATCAATTATTATTGTATTGTTGAAACAAGAGAATCGTAATATTTTCTGCTAAGACACATTGGGTTTGGCTTTGTGGTGAAGAAAAAAAAACAACAAAATCAGCGTAGAACAGCAAGCTAATCTGCTCAAAGATCTGCGAGCCCTGGATGGATTAATCACTGATCACTATGCATTTTGCCAACTCCTGGCCAATAGGGGCCTCATTGGCGACCCGACTCTTGGGCGGTCTGTTTTGAAAAAGCCGCTATTGTCCCTTCTGTGCCACTGTGCTTTGCAAGGACACGAATGCGCATTTTGGAAAGTAATACATTCAAAACATGAGCGAGGAGTATACTATCCCCTTACGCAGTCTTTAAGACTTCCTAAGTGGAACCTATATGCAAGCCTGCTCTGCTTTCGTTGTCTTGCTCTCATTTCAACTGTTCTTTCCCTCTCTTGACTTTCTCTATCGGGTATGGAACAATGGGCAAGGCTGCCTGAATGTTAGGGATGGGTCAACCTTCTCTGATGAGCACCTTGTGATGGGGGAAAAGATTACTCATCGTCAATTATTTAGTCTTTCTGTGTGCCTGCCTTTTGAATTTCAGCAATCAAGTCGGCAAAGTAATCTTACCTTGTTAATATTATACTATGGCTATAAAACTGAACAACATGCGTATGTGCGCCGCGCAGATTATACACAGATTGTACCACATATCAAGACGCAGTGCAAGTAAAAATCACTTTATCTTAACCTAATATACATACTTATAATAGGTAAAGTAAAACAAATACTATAAAAGTGAGAAATTGTATGCACCCTGACGGTGCAGCTTACGCATATATAGTAAAAGCATCTCGTGGCTTTATATTATTTCTCTTTATATATATCGATATCTGCATTTCGAACACGAATCCTAAGCGCTCGCATATTGCATGAACCCTCTACCGGTTTCTACAATATCTCATCTTATGAAACACGTGTTTCTAAGCTTACTTCTTTAACTCTTTTGTCTTTTATCTAGTGAAAACTGTTTACATTTGACACACTTGGTTCGAAGACTTTTGTCCAATGTATAGAAATTTAAAGATTTTCAGTGTTCTGTGTTTTTTTGGTTGGATACATACGAATTAATAGCATTTATGTTATTTGTGTACATTGTCTTGGAGTTTCTTGTTCAAATCGGTTTTATATTGTAGCTCCTTTGCACTTTTTGGGGCTTTTGTCACTGTTATTTTGTAAAAATACCCTTTTTACAGAGGGAATGGACAAAAAAATATCAAAAAAGTGTTCAATTTATAAGGTGTCAACCTACCAATTTACACAGATATGAAATTTTTTTGGTTTCTTGTATCAAATTAACTTCTCATCCCCTCTGTTTCATCTTTTTTTATATTGTTACAACTTACTCCCTAGCCGTCCATTAGAGTCGTAGTACAACTACCACTAACCACAAATCTAGGGCCACGAAACTGGTCCATCCTCGACCATTTCTGAGTATCAACCTGGCTATAGAAAATTTGGTTACAAGGCAAAGCAAAAACTCAATTTTACTTCAATTGGCTTTCCTAGGCCACAATCTCGCATAACTTACACGAATCAAAGGATGTGATGCGAGTGATTCAAATACGCACTTATTTTTGCTATATTTCGAGCTAAAGCTGTTTGAAGTTGGAAAAACAAACTTATTTCGCTTGGCTTTCTCTTGGCAGCTCTATCTCTTGCGACTTTCGAGCACTTAGAAGTTGGAACACTAACTTATTTCCTAGGCCATAATATCGCACACAGCTTCCTAAGTGTAGTTTTTTTTTCAAATTTTATTTCGAGCTCATAAAAACAAGAATCATTACATCGGGAAATATTACACGTTCATATCACCAAAAATAAAAATGCCGAATCGTCTGTCATATCTTACATGAGTCTAATTGAGTCATTTGCTTCGGTTTACAATCGGATTGATTGTAAAGTTGCTTAATTTTTTTTTTCTTAGCATTTTGATTTGAAAACTATAAAGTTCCAATGAGCAAGTTTAAACTTTTCATCCACAAAATGATTTGGTTCGACTTACAGGCAAAACTCAAAACTAATAGTTCCGGTTTTGCAGCCCTGCTCAAAAAATAGTCGTAACATCAAAATTCAGAGCAATTTTCATTGCAATTTGCTGCAGTTTAAAGATGGCGTGCTCTGTGCCATATCTTTCAGCTTCTTGTTATTGTTGCTGTTGTTGTTGTTGTCGTCGCCATTGTTGTTTGCAGTCCTTGCCATTGAAGTTTTCTTTGAATTGTGTTTTTGCTTTGTTTGCTCATATTTATTTTATTATTTATTTAGCTACTACAGACACGTACAATGCGCACTTCAATAAAGTTGAGTTTTGTGTATTTTTGCTCTGATTGCCATAAGTTTTTCTTTGTCATATATATATATATATATATATATGCCACATAACTCATACATACATATGCGTTCACTGTGCCTGCCACTAAAAGCGGAAGCAGCGTTTGTCTGAAATCTCATCAGCTTCGCTCTGAATGGCAATTTTAAACTGACATTTCGGCAACAATTTGTTGGCAATTAAAAGCACATCGAATGCGTACAGTAATGCTGCTCAAACCACTGCTAATCTTGGCTATTTGAACTTTGATTGAAAGCGCCCGACGATGGGAACCAAGATGGCGTTGACTTTGGCGCTGTAGATAATGTTGATGAGGCGACATTATGCGCTGTAACAACAATAAACATGAAAAACGTGTAAAAACAAGTGCGCCAGAAATGCCGCAGGAAACTTTATACGGCCAAAAACTGCCAGTACTTCTCGGTCTAGCCGTGCACTAAGTATTTTATGACTGGCACTAAAGCTCAAGGCAGAGAGCCCAAAAAGAAAAACTTTGTGTCACATTGCGCAATTTCCCAAAAAAAAAAAAAAAATTTATGCAGACGGTCGGGACGGTGTGCGACAGTGGAATACCCTGAACCCATTATCTTTATAAACACTAAATACGGTGAAATGGTAACTCAAGTATCTACTTTTATATCTATTTTCATATGATCGATATGCCTGTAAACATTTTCCTATTGGGAAGTTCCAATTAACAAGTTTTCCTATTGGGAAGTTGGCTATTATGGGGCCAAAAATTACTTCTATACCCATAGCTCCAGTATTCTTAGGCCAATGTCGTTGAATTTTGTAACATAGATCAAAAATAGGCGGTTCCATTGAAAAAAGGTGGATGCAGTTTTAACGATTAGGGTCACACGAGTTTCCACACCGTGGAGGGGGGAGAGGGGTGAAATTAGCATATTTTTGACTATAACTTTTGATGTATTTATCCGATGAGTTTCAAGCTGATAGAGTCAACGGAATCGGTTGTAAACCGCGAAAATCTGTCACGGGGGAAGGGGGTACGATATCGACATAATTCGACAAACACGTACTTTTGGTAAAAAAAAATGTTGCTCTAGCTCTTATAGTCTCCAAGAACGGTGCAACAACACGGTGAGACAGACCTGACCATTTTTGCCCATGGTACATATAGCCTGCCACGCCTCCTTCTGCCTGTTACATGCATTGCACAAATCTGTAATACCCTATATTACCCTATAAAAAGCAGAAAAAAAGCTAAATTATACACGACAGACACATCAACGGCTCGTGTGCCATATAAATGAATGAGATGGCAATTCGGAGACCGGAGTCTGGAGACGATAGCTTTCAGTTCTTGCCAAAGCTATTAAAACTTATGTATGGGATTGTATTAGCGTGTGTGTGTGTGTGTGTGTGTGTGTGTGTGTGTGTAAGTGAGTGTGTGTGTCTGTATACTCTATGCGTGTCTTAGGCTGCTGGTAGCTCATATAGCTCACTTTTAATGCCAATCAAAGGCTAAACTCAAACAAAAAGTAAATAGAAAGCATCAAACTTTTACCTATTGTTTTCAAAAACAAATACTTATACATTTGTGTACATGTGTGTGTGTGTGTGTGTGTGTGTGTGTGTGTGTGTGTGTGTGTGTGTGTGTGTGTGTGTGTGTGTGTGTGTGTGTGTGTGTGTGTGTGTGTGTGTGTGTGTGTATGTAGATGTGTCTATGCGTTTTGTGTGTGGGTGTGAGCCAAAACAACAAAAGTTAAGTCAAGGCTCAAACTCAAATAGAGAGCAGGAAAAAAACAAGCCAGCCAATTTTCATCATTGAAACTGAGCAAAAGCAATAAAGCCAACGGGAAATGCCAAAGCGAAAGATGAGAAATTGTCAAAATACAAATGGGAAATTGAAGCGGAAAAACAAAAATAAAAATGAACAAAAGTAGCTCAAAGTGAAGCAAGTTGTTGCTGTTTTTCCAGCTACGCTTGTTTGCTTTCTATTTACTCATTTCTCTGACTCTTTGTCGAGGTAACAAGTTTAATCTTTTAATGTGTCCTAAGAAAGAATGCGGGTAAGCATACTTCTGTGGTATTATTTATAGACTTTAAATGACTGTCAAGGGTAAACAACCTGACCAAAGGCAATAAAAGCACAGACTCAATGAAAAAGAGGCAGCTTAGAGAGAGAGCATAACAAGAATGAAATGGTATAGGTTAAGGCATGATGGAATAAAGAAAGGTGTGCTCACTCTCAGTATGTGTCTCTTTAAATTGTTGCCAATTTAGTCTACATCTGTACATATTTGTATGCATGTCAGCTTTTGAGCTTTCGCTGACACAAATTTTGGCTACTGAAAATACTGAGAGTGAGCACACCTTTATTTATTCCATCATGGGTTAAGGTGAGAGCACAATTGGAGCACATCAATGCTGCGTATGTATTGGTGTGTACTTTACTGTAAGCCAGTTAACAATTTGGTTTAATGAGAGAGCAATAAATATAAAGATATAAAGAGATGAATGGGCGACATCTACATCTCTAATGGGACATCTATATCGACTCGACTATTGCTCCAGACCATTTTTGCCCATAGAACATATAGTCTGATAATATAAGTAAAAAGTGACAATAGTTGAAACAGTTTAAACAAATAATTTATACCAAAGCATATCTTTTATGTAAAAAGAAAACGGGTTTTGCACTCAGAGTTTTTTTTTCAAGCAGGAATATAATGAAACGCTTGTCGTTTATGTTTGGGAAAAATATTGCTGCGTCTATCTTGTAAGTACATCGCTTTACGACGGACTTATATAAAGATAACACATCAAAGACCCCTAATAAATTAGGATAACTTAATAAAACAAAGGTTGGTTTATTCCGATACATTGTACCAACTGCCTGGTATATACACCTGAAGTGGCTCGATTCGGTTATATGCGCGGCATCCATGAATACGTAATGGAATCAAAAAACATTTCTACCGCATACTTTTCTAGAAGAATTAAGAGATCAACCTCCGTCTGCGCAAAACCAACACCAAACGTCGGATCTCTTACAAAATGGGCTTTCCAAGCGTATTAAAGTTCAAATACCAAAAGAGCTTACGTCCATTTCTGTCCGATTCTATACAATAGTACAAAATAAATATAGCACAAAATGTCACAAATGCAATGTATTTATATGTAAAAGCAATCCTGAACTTAAAAATACTTGTTAATAATAATAATAAAATTGAGTTTAAAGTGTGTTGGGCAAAAATTGGCCAAAATACACAATTGGTTATTTTTCATTTTTACAGGATGAGGGTTAAGAAAATGTTGTTGAAGACCTAGAAATAGCGCCCACCAGTGCTGTAGTTGTGAGAAAAGGACGCGATCCATTTGCTCATTTAAAGAACTAGTTCCGTCTCTGTAGTGTAGAATTGTATAGTAATTCATAGTTTATTTTTTAATTAGAGTGTAGATTTAATGGTTTGATTCGATAGTTTAAAGAATATAACAGCAACTGATTTTAAGCGTATCAACGGCATGACAATCTCACAATTTCTACGTTCATTTCGACTTTACACTACAACTTTAGTCCCAACTTTACAACTTTAGAATCGACTTTACAACTTTAGAATAGAATCTCAACTTTGCTGCTTATAAACGACTAACCACTTCAACTTGTGCAACTCGACTGCCAAGAACGGTCTCTCCGCTGCTTCTCTGCGCGGCACGAACTCTCCGCTTCTGCAATGGTGCTGCCAACCGCTGCACAGTGGTTCCAACTGACTTCTTGTTCGGCAAAAATCATAACTTTTGAGGGATTAAAGATATTTTCAAAATTAAAAATGCATAGAAAAGGGAATTCCTTAAGCTTCTGCGATAGACTGCGATAAATAAGCTGTGTATAGAGGGAGCTTTAAAAAACGGTAGTAAAGTTCGATAACATATACTACTAACGTAGTATACACCTATAAAATGTGCTTATTGCTTAAGAAATCGTTAAAATTTTAGAAAATTGTTGGGATTGGTGTCTATTTTGATCATACCGTACACACTTCCGCCAGATGAAAAAATTTCCACGAGAACGATTTATTGAAAAATAATCACAATTTAGAACATGGAATTTCTCCATGACATGCAAGGATAAGCCATTTGCAGTATATAATATTGAACTTTACTGCCGTTTTTTGAAGCTCCCTCCATTCACACAATATTTATCGCAGTGTATCGCAGAATCTTAAGGAATTCTCAGTTACAAGCATTTTAAGTTACAAAAATATCTTTACTCCCTCCAAAGTTATGATTTTTGCCGAAAAATAAGTCAGTTGGCTCCACTGTGTGCTGCCACTAACCAACTTTACAGCAGTTTCTACTCCAAAATCATGCAGGTATTTTTTATAACTTTGGCACACAGTGCTTGTTAAAAGATTTTCGATATAAACGCGCAGTTGATTTTAAATTTTGAACTTATTAAATGTTTCGTTGATAGTTAAATGTTGTATTAATGAACCGTGGCAAATGAACCTAATTTAAGCGAAGTAATTAATATTTCATTTTTAATAATTGTGTTTTCTATATCATGCAGCGATTAAACTGCGATTTATCGCAATGAACTTATGGCTAACATACATTTAATACATAGTTATTATCCTAAGTATCTAAAGCAGTTTTAGTTAAACTCATCAATATTTAAATGGCCTTCGATTCCTGCCTCTTCACATGGCTGCGATATAGTAGATGACACTTATAACAAGACCTAGTTAGGCCCAAAACTACAACTTCCAAATAGGCAACCAAAGTATTATTATAGTCAATCTAGGAAACGAACCGTTATTTCCATTAATACCCAATGAAAATATTGAGTTGCACAAACAAAAGGATTATCCTAATGCTCCGATCTTCTTTGGGTCCCGGCACTCGGTTGTTTTTGGAGCAACCAGACTCCGTACCGAAGGGCCGGTTTGTCTGACTACGCAAGAAAAGTCCTACCAGTTTTAACTCTTAACAGTTAGGGCAATACCTGTTTACTTTTAGATACGATCAATCAGATTGATCTTGGTCAGCATTATCTGCTAATTAGTAGCAGCCTTGAACGCTCCATCGCATCTTCTGGATCGATTATTTAAACGCTAAAGACCATCACAAAGGTTCCAGTGGTACTAGGTGCAAATGCTATAATTACACTATGCAACAAAAAAAAAAGCTTATGTCTAAGACAACCCTATTCCGGTTAATTTGGTGTCGCTGTTAGGATTTTCTATCTTTTCAATGTTGTCGAATTATGGCTATTTCAAAAAATTCGAAAATTTGTGAGTTGCGAAGTCATCCGAGCACTTTGCTACCGATCCAGATGAACTCTAATTCGAGTTAAAAGCAAACAAATATCGGTTCAATGTCTTTCGTACGGGTTTATTCAATTGCTCAAAGTTTTTTTGTCCAAATTAGAAAATTCATCTTTTTTTATTTCTAAAGTAATTAAATGAAAAATTACAAAAAGTTTGTTACATGTTTCATTTGGATTCGATAAATTTATTCTTTGCGTATATTTCAATATCAATTTAAGCAAAATCGGTAGCGAAATGGAGAAGTTGTTAGAGAAAAAAAATTCCACGATCGACAATTTTATTGAACCTACGTTAAAAAATAAAAATAAAAAATTTCACTGATTTCGAATCCGTTAACCCTTTGGAGCTATCTAGAATGGTTTTCGAATATCGCTATTTCAAGTTTTCGAAAGTATCGAAAACATATTACTCGGGAACCTTAGAAAAAAATTTTATTTCCAAAAAATTTTTTGATTTCATTTCCATGTTACTCGATATCGAATCAAGGTAGACCAAAATAGTCTGAAAAACATAAAACCAATATTTAATTACCTTCAATTCGAATTACAGGTTATCTGGATCGGTAGTAAGGTTGTCGAGTAATATGGGATTTGTTAAATTCATATTCATAGTTCGAAATATGTGCTAGGTAAGCCAAAACGGTTTCCGGATTCGAAATCAGTGGCCCCAAATTTACCGAAAAAGGTATATTTTAGCCATAGGCCTTTCATTGAGGTCAAATTTGTTGTAAAGTGTTATAGTCCTGCACATGATTTCGGTGGTCGTCAACTTTGAGGGCTGCTGCGCATCCTTCATTCAAACAAGTGGGTATCACTATATGAAATAGTTGCTTCCCGAAGGTTAATTAAACCCGGAAAAGAAAAATATTGCATTGCTCCTATACATAATCAATACAATACAAATTAATGCTGCTTATAGTTTAAAAACGATTCTATAAATTCCGTTATAACTACAGGCTTGTTGTGTATCGAAATCGTTACTCTCACTTTGTATTCACCATTTTCGATAGGAAATCTGGATTGAAAATATTCGGTGTCAAAATAGTAATCCATTATTTGTAATCTTTCGCCACGCTAAATAGACAAAACAAATTAATTTACCTATTATAAGGGAATAAAATTACTAACCTTATAGGGGCAGGTGTGATTAATATTTGAATAAGGTAAAAACCGAATGTAAAAGTAGTTCATTATAAAGTTAAGTTTCCTATTGGCCAAAAAAGTACATCCATCAAGGCTGATGTTATAGAGAAAGGGTCGCCAGCCACTTGCACGCTTAAAAAACTCGGTTCGTAGCTATAACGGCACAAGAATCAAAGTTAATCAGCACTTTATACCAAAATACGTACAATTTTATTACCGTTAAAGCATTGACGGACTTATTCAGCATGAAGGATAGATTGACAGTAGTCACTGTTCGATTGATAGCGTGAAGTTTGCAATAATCGAATTTGCCATAACTATCGGTAATGGTATTGCAGCGTAGATCTATAAGCTTGGCCAAAACAAGTGACTGAAAAAACACCAGATTTCTCATGTTATGTAAGTTAATCATTACTAATTCCAAATCACGCACTGTAAGTGTAGCCAAGATCAAGAGGTGTAGCAAGCCCGACATGGTTATGGAGTTTTCCCACAAATTTGTATACTGAATTGTTGCTAAATGGGTTTTGAAAGCCAGCAATCATTAACCAATATTCAGTTGGTTGCAATTTGAAAGTTAGTTTTTAATTAATCGATCTATAAAATTAATATATTAGTTTTAATTGTTTTGTTTTGAAAATTGTACTATTCTAGAGTATTACGTACACAATGCGTTTAACAAGTTTTGGGAATGGCAGTGGACAAAATTTTGGCAATTATTTTGAAGACAATCAAAACCGTTTTTAGAGTAACCTCAATAGCTCGGCTTGAATTTTATGGGATACCCCGGAGGTAAAGTGCTTGTAAATAACTCAGGAGAATGTTGTTAGATTGTTGTTGTTTTCACGTTTGCAGAGCGCAACCTTATGCCAACTGGGAGAGAACTCACAACAGAATGTTTCACTTTTACCGTTTAGTTTTAGACGATTAACTACCATACGCTATTTTTTAGTTGAATTTGTATCCGCTTTAATAGGGATTCTAAAGTTGAATGCTGGCTCAGCTGGCCAATAACAAAGTAAGATTACATTTTGGGGTCGCGCATATTAACGCAAACTAATCATCGTCATAATCATCGTAGTGGCATATATTTTTAGGTACCGTGAGACTAAGATGAGATTATAACAGATAAGATGAGATAAGTTGAGATGAGATGAGATGAGATGAGATGAGATAAGAGATAAGAGATAAGATGAGATAAGATGAGATAAGATGAGATAAGATGAGATAAGATGAGATAAGATGAGATAAGATGAGATAAGATGAGATAAGATGAGATAAGATGAGATAAGATGAGATAAGATGAGATAAGATGAGATAAGATGAGATAAGATGAGATAAGATGAGATAAGATGAGATAAGATGAGATAAGATGAGATAAGATGAGATAAGATGAGATAAGATGAGATAAGATGAGATAAGATGAGATAAGATGAGATAAGATGAGATTAGATGAGATAAGATGAGATAAGATGAAATAAGATGAGATAAGATGAGATAAGATGAGATAAGATGAGATAAGTTGAGATAAGATGATATGATGAGATAAGATGAGATACGACAAAATTTACAGGAAAAGATAAGTTTTAGACATAGGCTATTTTTTGTGTCCATTGTGTTATTTGAATTTCTTTACCAAATGCCTGAACTAATTACTTTAATTGAAGCACTACTTATAATCACCTGTTTAAACAGCCGTATCTACAATGTTTTCAATTTGTTGGAGTTTCTTAGAAAGCTTAAAACATGAATTAATTCAAGCGTGCAAATATTTATACATTTGTAAATTGAACAATAGATAAGAGAAGCTTAAGACTAAATTAATCTGTGTTTGGTAAATTTCCAATGAATTTGTTTTATCTCCAGGCCTTTTCAGAAAAACGCTTGCCACAAAGTGAAAAATATGTTAACGTGACCTTGAGTTGGCCTTGTTTATGCTGGTTTTCGGCTCGCAGCTTTTCGCCGAAGCAACACTTGACAGTTGACAAATGTAAGCGACGCCAACGGCGAAACCAATGCCAACCAAAAGAAAGAAACTTCAACAAGCAACAGTACAAAGTCCAAAGTCAAGTGGCCGGCTGAAATGCCAAGAATCTCGGCAAATTATCAAGACAAAAAAAAAAAAAAATTTTGATGCAGACAGTCGGGACGGTGCCTGACAGTGGAATACCCTGTACAATTTTTCTTTATAAACACCAAATACGGTAAAATGGGAACGGAAGTTTCCACTTTTATATCTCTTTTCATAAGATCGATATGCTTGTAAACATTTTCCTATTTGGGAGTTCCAATTGACAAGTTGGCTATTATGGTGGCAAAAATCACTTTTATACGCGTAACTCCAGTATTCTTGGGCCAATTTCATTGAATTTTGTAACATAGATTAAAAATACATTTATAGGGTTCTATTGAAAAAAAAAGTGGATGCAGTTTTAACGATTAGGGTCATACGAGTCTTCACAACAAATTTTGTAACTCTAGCTAACATGTATCCATATATACATGCAGTGCAATATTGGCACAGTTAATAGGCGAGGGAGGGTAAAATTTCGATAATTTTTGCAACATAGATGCACATAAACACGGCGCACATCTCTGAGTTTCGAGTTTTGAGACGATAGATTGAACGGAGCGGTTGTAAACCGCGCAAAACTGTCACGTGGGAAGGGGGTGAGGTATCGACATAATTCGACAAACTTGCACTGAATAGGTATAATGCGCATCTTTTGGTAAAAATAATTTTTTCTCTAGCTCTTATTGTCACCGAGAACGGTGCGACAATATATCGACTCGACTATTTTTCCTGATCATTTTTGCTGATGGAACTTATGGTCTGCCACGCCTCCTTCTGCCTGTTACATACATTGCACAAATCTATAATGCCTTTTTATACTTCGTGTATAGGGTATAAAAAACACAACAAGTGTGTGGTCAGCCTGCAAGTTAGTCACTCGGACTGTTATAAGTGTTTCTGCGTGTGTGTGTGTGTGTGTGTGTGTGTGTGTGTGTGCGTGGGTGTGTGTGTGTGTGGGTGTGGATGCGCAGCTTTAAGGTTAAAGCGGTTGGCAAAAAACAAAAAAAAACAAGGCACAACATGAGCCTGGCTGCTATAATATTACGCATACGCCAAGTGGGCGGGTTGGACTAAAAACATGAACGCTTATGCTGGGCTGCACCCTCACGCAACATTAAAATGCAGCACGCACAAAGGCTGACATGAAAGAGGATGCCGTTGCCGCTTAAGCCAAGAGGCAGAAAGTATGTCAAGCTAAAAATTAATAACAACAGCGACACAGAACAACTATAAAACAACAAATGCAACAAATGCAACAAAAATCGACAACAACGACAATGCGTATGCAAAATCGTAAGGGATACGCAATGCATATTGATAAATTTTTGTCAAGCGTTCCGACAACGCTTTGAATTGCTCTGAAATGTTATGCCATGCAGGCGCTCGAAAGTATGCTATGGCAACTATACAGAAGGAAGTGAAAGGTGAAGGCATCGGAGCTCCTCTGCTACGTTCTGCTGTTAAAAATATCACTCAATAAGTTCATGTGTAAGTGTGCCAGTGTGTGTGTGTGTGTGTGTGTGTGTGAGCATATTGATTGAATGCAATGCAACTGTCATACAATACATGCCAATGCCATAAACAAGTAACGCGAAGCCCTAAGGTTGCAGCTCTGGCAGTCATCGTTGCAGCTTTTCTCCAAGCACTAAGGCAAAAATTTGATATAAAAAGTTCAGATGAAAAACACAATTTTTGCCTCTTGCTTTCGTCTTTCGCTTCCGTCTATTTCGTATGATTGTGAAATATGCCATAACCGAAATGCTTAACGTACCGTTGTGCAGCAACAAGGCAGCCGATAAGAGTGTGTGTGTGTGTGTGTGTGTGTGTGTTTAGGACAAACAATGCAGCTGCAGTTAGGCGTTACACTTACTAGCGATGGGCATGATATGTGCTAGCGAACATCGCATAAAAAGGTCGTGATACGATGACTATATGAGCCGCTATGTTTTAATAGCATTTTTGCTAAATGATCAAATGTAGCGTTAAATCACATATTTATATCCATTTCCATGTATCTTAGAGAAGATTTCGGCACATTTTAGATAAATTAACGCTTATATTCGATGGCTTCTGGCGTAATCATAGTTTTCGGCTGGGCCACATAATCATCGTCTACCTGCGACTACCGACCTTCTTTGAACAGCGTAAGCCCCTAATGAACTCTACAATGGGATAAACAATTATCACCACAAATTTGCTTTTCTAGAATGGTTGAGATTCGGTAAAGTTATCGAGCTTAAAATAAATCGTAATAAGTGCTCTTTGTTCGATGTTAACTTTTCGAGTTTTGCTGCAAAGGTATTGTGCGCTTAACTTGGCTTGTAAACAACCCAATATATAGAAATTTTGGTACATTTTCAGGAAAGGCGTAACCGGCAGTGGCTTAAAAGTCTTTAAGCCCTGTTTCATTTCAAGCAGCCTAACATTCTAGTAGGTTTCGAGCACACCACTTAAGTCAAAGGGACTCAAAACAACGGAAACGATGATACGAAATGTTCAAATTTCAGGAGTTGCTTCAGGAGAAACCTTGAATTCTCGTCACCAGCAATAATCCATCCTTTATCTTTAATCTTAGAGCTGGCAAACAAGTGGTCTGAATAGCCTTTTGCTGACATAAAGATCTACAAATACTTTTGACCAAAGCTTTGCTTTTGCCGTGACGTCGACAATCTCATTGAATATATGCTTTATATAAGCAGAATTCCTAAATCTTAACAAAAATACAGCTTGTTAAGATGGAAATTGTTAAGTCTATAGTGGTAATATCTCTTCATTTTCCAATATGCACACCATTACAATAAATTATTAAGATCACAATGAAGATTAACAACCCAACCGCTGATGTTTAACATCGTTGGTATACAGGATTGACCCGCGGTGAATACCTTTGGGAACTATATAAGTTATATACAAGAAACCTGTTGAGTTCAACCCTCCAAGTAAGACTACATTCCTACTCGGGCCCGTCTGATTATAAGAGCCAAGCAGCTAGAAGCGCTGCTGTTACCTTAGAATAAACACAAGCCCCTCAAATTTTAGATGCCGAGCGATATGCAACATTGATAGCTGCAGAGATTCTTGAAGAATGCCAAAGACGACGTGTTACAAATGCTGTTAGGCAGTCGGAAAGAAGGCATGCTTTTACAATGACTATATGGGAGGCGTTTCACTATGCCGCTTTTGTTTATGACTCATTGATTGATTATATATTCTTAACTCACCATGAAAGCCTGTTACCGGGTTACGGCCTTACGTAAAGCTCTCCTCCAGGCGTGTCTGCTTTGCGCGAGCCATTCCAATTGGTAATACCAAAGGCAGCTAATGTACTCTCTAACTGCTCCTTCCACTGTAGACATGATCTGCCCTTTCGTCGCTTCCCTTCGACAACCGCATTGAAGACCTTTCTCGGAGTAGCTAGATTATATGAACCATCGATTACTTCTCATAGGGAGAATGGATAAAAATGCGGACATTGTGACACATAAGTGGAAAAAGGAAAATCCTTTTAATTGTTGCTCTGGTGGAAAGGTTTCAGTTCAAACAGAAGAACCACTAAAATCTTAAAATCTGAATTAAAGCAACGAATCACGAGATTAAAAAAAATATATATCGAAGTTTTAACAGATATATTTTATGGGAGAAGAAAATAACGAGGTTGATCGCAGTTGACAATCACATTCAAGGAGTTAAAAAGGATACTGTTATTAAAATTAAGAGAATGTTGCATGAACAAAACCTTCGAAGAGGAAGAGCAAGACGAAGGGAAAGACGAAGGGGAAGAGGAAGAGGAAGAGGAAGAGAAAGAGAAAGAGAAAGAGAAAGAGAAAGAGAAAGAGAAAGAGAAAGAGAAAGAGAAAGAGAAAGAGAAAGAGAAAGAGAAAGAGAAAGAGAAAGAAGTGAGCAGAGGGCGGAGCCCCCTAGTATGCTATAAGCCTCAAAATTATTGCTTATGCTTTAAATACGATTGCCCATTGCGCCGTTTCTGACATGATATGCTATCACGTACTCTACCCTATTACTACACACACACACACACATTGTCACAAACGATTTTTGCCAAATTATTTGCAAACAGTTGAACTTTGTTTTTTTTTTTTTTTTTTGACTTTTGCATAGCAAACAATTTTGGCGTTTTCTGTGGTAATTGCCGCCTTTTGAGCCCCCTTGTCACATCAGGCGGAGCACGAGGTAGACTGACTATTATTCGGCTGGCAATATATGACAGCTTATCGCTTCATTACGCTGACTTGACAGCAATGGCTCCAACAATAACGGGAAGCAACTGCCGCAGTCTGCCGGTTAATGAATATGCACGATGATGATTTGTTTTGTTTTGAGCTTTCAGCTTGCAGAACTATTGAATGTGTGTTCCATACTTCGAGCTATATGAGTACAATATATGCATAAATGAATGTCTATCTGTCTGCATGTTATGGATGAATGGGTATATCTGTCGCTGTGTGGAGTCATCTCTGCTCTCCACTTGTCTATGTCTGTTCTTGCATGTTTTTGTGATATGCTCGCTGCATAGTATATGCCCATTGAATGCGAATATATATAGGAGAGGATGACAATCGAAATGTTCTTTGTAGTTTGACAGACGATGTCTGAGTAGTTCGTCATATTAATTTTTGATAAAAGCGTCTCAGCTGTGTAAAGAGCATGACAGTGCAACATCATTCGATATGAGTGCTAACAGCTGATGAAGGCTTTGGGAAATATCGGCATAAGCAGCAATGCAACAAAGGAAACGAATAAATGAAGAAGGGTTGCAGCTCAGACAAGCCATTTATGACTAGTGAAGATGAAAGTAAAGGATTTGAGCGTAAGTCGGCGGAAATTCAAAAGATATTTGACAACAAAAACGGCGAATAAACGGGAAAGAACTCTAGAAAATTAATATCTAGTTGACGGTACAAAGAGTGTTCAAAGGGTGTGGCCCACCCCCAAAGCCAAGTTCAACAAAAATTGGAAATGTTTTACAGCAAAAGATTTACATATATAATATTGTATCATAATTTGTTTACGCAAGGATAACTTTAAGTTGTTATGTAAGATGCCTGGCAGATGTGAAACATAAAATTATGATATTTACTGCTCACTCCTATAGACACCCGAGTTTAAATCAGGCCGCAAGAATCAGGCTACCTGAATCAGGCTACCTGAATCAGGCCACACGAATCAGGCCGCTCGGATCATACCACCCGATAACTTATGTGCAGGCACGGTCATAGAAGTTAGACAAGAACAATTAACAAAAAAAAAAACAATGACACTGTTATTATTTTAGAAAATACTTTCTCCTAGTCCTCGTCCTTGACTTTTGTGTGATGTTTTTTGTACTAGATTGTAAAGTCTGAAAGTTTCGTTGAAAAAACTTATCAACCTATCCTTAAAGAAGAAAAAAAAAAACGATTTTTTAAAGGATCTGTAGACTTTGGCAACATCCTTCTTAATAAGAAGGAACAGATTTGAACCGTGCTCTTGAGTGCATGCAGTAATTTGCAGTTACGTGGATAAAGGAACTCCGGTGATATGAGGAAAGCAGAAAAATTTAGAATAAAAACAATAATATCAACGAACTATTCGCTGCAAATTCAAAAATACGATGTTTTTGAATAAGCTACAAACAGCAAGTGACTCCTGGGCTTTGGATCAGGAAGCCCGAGGGGATCTGGGCCAAATATTCCCATTATAGATGAGGATGTCGCGGGACATATTAAAGAGCTGAAAGCCAAGTGATGAAGGTCCCCACAACATTACACTCAATGCAATGCTGGCAGCCAAAGCAGCACAGTTCTTAGTACTGGGAAATGTTCCAACCACATGGAAAAAAGCGAAAATCTGTATGACCCATAAAACTGAAAAAAGCTCCCTGGACTCATACAGACCAATCCGCTTTCTGCTCACGGTTGCGAAGCCCTTCAAACGCCATAAAAACTTTTAGGGAATCAATTCCTCCTTTCCTGCAACTGAATAGAGTTGCATTTCATTGAACATATAACATAATGGTTTTCTTTGCAAAATCAAGCCTTTGAAGCTTCTCGGTGCTGCTGGATGGTGTTGAATCTAGCGTCAGGGCCATTAGAGCAGGGTTTCCACTGGGAATTGTGTAGGGGCTGTAAACATTTTCCTATTGGGAAGTTCCAATTGACAAGTTTTCCCATTGGGAAGTTGGCTATTATGGGGGCAAAAATAACTTTTATACCCAAACCTCCAGTATTATTAGGCCAATGTCGTTGAATTTTGTAACATATCTCAAAAATACATTTATTAATGTCTGTGACAATTTTCAAATCAATATATGGGGGGGGAGTGGGTTTTTTTTGAAAAAAGGTAGATACCGTTTTTTTTAACGATTAGGGTCACACGAGTCTCCACACCAAATTTTGTAACTCTAGCTCGCATGTATCCATGTAGTGGAATTTTGGAGCAGTTTATAGGCGAGGATGGGTGAAATTAGCATATTTTTGACTATAACTTTTGTTGTACTTATCCGATTTAGATAATTTTAGAAACATAAATGCATGAGGAGCTTCGAGTTGACAGATTCAACGGAGCGGCTGTAAGCCGCGAAAGTTTGTCACAGGGGCAGGAGGTGAGATATCGACATGAATCGATAAACTTGCACTTTTCGTGGAAAATGCAATGGTTACATTGTTTTGCTCTAACTCTTATAGTATCTGAGACAGACGGACAGACATGGCTTTATCGACTCGACTGTTGCTCCTGATTATTTTTGCCCATGGAACATATGGTCTGCCACGCATCTTTAATACCCTTTTACACTTTGTATAGAAGTCATTACAAGTTACCATTCCTTTTTTAAGTTTATGGGAGATGAAATATACAAGTTTTAAAAAAGGAATGGTGACTTGTTATGACTCGCATAAAGCTCCAGAGCACAATAACTCAACATTTTCTTATGTCGACTTAAGCTACTCTTCCATATGAGCACAGAAATATACATATATTTAAAGTAAACAATGTGTAGTATACTTTTAGGTATGAATTTGGCTGGTTTGCGTTGTACACCGATCTATCTCATCGAATCTATCTTCATTTTGATCATTAATATTATATTATCTATCAAATGTCAATTCTATTATTACTTAACTTAACTTTTAACTCAAGCCACTGATTTAGGCACTCTTAACTGCCAATTTTAAGTGCAAACTCATCTTGCCTCATTATTACAACGTATAAATTTGGCTTCATTAAAAAGTTTTTTGTTGTTGCTCAAACTGAAATTTTCAAATGCGTTCAAAGTTTCTAGACATGTTTTCAGATTTCCTGCCTCTATTTTTGTGCAGCTAACATTTCCATTTTAATGAATTTCATATAAAAAACCTTTTTTTTCGAACGAATCGCTGAAATGGCCAGTAATCAATAGCAGACTTTGCTAACTGAAGCGAAAGAAATGTAGACTGTAAGCGCATGAAAAGTTACAAAAATTGGCATATAATTTTTTCCGTTCTTTTTCTTTTGTTGGAACTTTTCTTTAATAAAGTGTATTAGGTGCACGGTGACGCTTTGTTTTAATTATGCGCCGACAGCGAGCAGTGAAAATAGCGCACAGAAACAGGCGCCACTTAAGTTCCCAAATTAAATTAATTACGTGGCCAAGCAATTAAGAAAACTGTCCCGAGCAGCAGCAGCAGCAGCTGAAGCTTGTCTAAAGTTTGCACTGAGATAATAATAATAATAAAGCTAAGAGCCTGACTGAGGGGCAACACCGAGTACGCTCCTACATTGGGGTAGAGTGCAGCCAGACAGAGCAACAATCAACCGAAATGCAAGCTGGAAAATTTTTTTTCTTTAACAAGTGAAAAGCGCTTTTCTACAGCCCCAGCTACTTGCAGGTTTTTAATTCATCAACATTTGCACAAAAAAAAAAAAAGAAAGGAAAATGTTATTCTAAAAGAAAGAAAATGGGGGAAACGCGAACGCCAGCGCAACAAACAAACCGATACATCTTCATCACAAAGGTAACGGTACATATAGGTGGAGCACAATGCGTCGTCAAACCGTAGTGCTGCTGGGCCTACCTTTGTGAGCTGTAAAATGAACAACGCGGGACAAAGACTTGAACAAACAAAAGCAAATGTTGGCTGGGGAACTACAGCATTTTGGCGAAGGACATGTCAATTTTCATTACATACAATGGCTCCGCAAAAAGGTTTGGGCCACACGGCATATGAGAAGTTGACAAAACAACCTGCATATAAATCAGAGTACCCAAGACGACATAGCACATCTATTTATGTCAGGCGAAAAGTTTTTACTCATCATTTAGCTGGTCTTACACTAAGAAGTGGCCCATAAGTCATTCGAAAGTTTTGGTACATACACTTAAATGTGACAGGTTCTGAATGAGCAATGTGCCGTTACAAAAGGTGTGCATAGTTGGTTACACTTGAATGCCTCACAATGAGGCGCACAGTTGAAGTGACCGAACGCCAGCGCATAATGGGTCGTATACGTTATATTCCTGTTTGTAAAGTTACATAGCTAAACTTTAATAATGATCAATACTGTTACAAAAGTGTGACATAACAAATCTAAGTGCAAATACTTGTTTTTTATACATCAAATATAGTATATAAGTCTTCTTCTTAACTGGCCATAACAACCCGTTATCGGGTTACGGCCTGATGTACTATAAATACATTCTTTCATTGGAATTGTGGTTTTACGTGGTAGGTCCCAAACCCTACGCACAACCCTTTTAAGGCCTGCTGGTCTCAAAAGAACCCAGTGTCATTGTTAGTCGCCTCATACGACAAGCTTTGACCTGCTGAGGTGGTATTATCTAACCCGCTCACCACGCGGGTTAATGTCGTGACTCCTATCTTAAAAGAAGAAAGTACTTGAATCAATTCTTTGCAACTTGATCTGTTTGGCAACACTTGCTATAGATTAAAGCACAGAATGATTAATTTATTGTTTGTAAAATATATATAGGCACGCCTTGTTCATTCAACCGGCATGTAAGTCATCGGGTGGTGTGATTCGTATGGCTTGATTGGGGTTACCTGATTTTTTAGTTTAAAAAACATCTGATAATTGTCACTTTAAACTTTGGAGCGATTTCAGAACTTGTAAAATAAATCTTACAGCTTGTTCCATAACTATTAAGACTTTTTTTAACTCGTTACTTGTTCTTCATTTCCTAAGCTGCGAAGAAATATATTTGCGTTTTGCGCCTTCCTAGACATCGAAGCTTAAGGTAAAAGTCAAGCACTCTCAAGGTGGGGCGTGAGATTCAATAACTGTTCAAAACAAGGCTAGCCACAGCTCTGTAACCGTTGCCAAGACCCGTGGCTCCCCATACGAAGGAGCTCGTTCTTCACTCCCATGCAGTTTCCTTGTCGGCTAACTTTTGAGAAGACTTGAAGGTAAGGGAATAAAATGTCATGCAATGTTAGAAGAAACATTTAAGTCTAAGATGATTAAACACTACCTATGATTGGTTGTTCTCAACCTGAATTCGTCAAAAACCATAATAGTAGCATTCACCAGACGATATTAGCTACAAAACATAAGGCAACTTTACCTCCGTTGTTATGCTGTTGTACACAAGAACGGAAATCGAGTAGTTTGGAATCACATTTGATTCAAATTTGACTTTCATATAGCAACTTGAACAATAAATGCCACAGAGCACTATACAAGTGCAGAAGAATAGCCGGCAAGTCATGCGGCATTCCCTTAAATCTTCAAATCGTTATTTCTAATGGTAATAAGACCGATGTTCACCTACTAAGCTATAGCCTAGGGGACATGGGTGGATGTGACGTCAGCTAAGAACGCCCTCATGAAAATACAGAGACTACGCTAGGAGCGATGATAACTTCTGGTTCTTATGGACTTAATAACTCTCAGTATGGCAACACTGTTTAAATAACATCGGAGGGGACTGGCAAAGGCCAAAGTGCTCAAGATGCTGACAAAGTGAGAAAGCTGATTCAGCAACTTCTACAACCCAAAGCCATAGTTTGGAGTCGCTGAATCACGGCCTTAATTGTCTAAGCTCATATACCAACATCTTCTAGGCTGAAGTTTGCAGAAATAAACCTGAACAGGAATTACCAGAATTGAGAAATAGCAATAGCATTACATAGTCAGGCCGCCATAAAGGTGGTTGCCGAAACTAGAATAAACTCTAAGCTGGTTCAGGGTAACCAGAATCGAAAGAGACTTTCTAGGATGATGAAACAAACTTTCCCTAGCAAGAATAAGTGCTGCAACCCATTTGATGGGACCAAAGTACTACTGTCATTAAATTGAAAGGTACATTTTTAATTTGAACTTACCGGGATTTTCGAATCGATTCATTTTGGTAGTACTCTTAGTGACATCTGAGTACATGTGTGATAGTGTAGAGTAAGGGATAGATATAGTTAAGAGAAAGTGGACTCAGTCAGATAGGCATTATGATATAGGTAGATAAACAGAGTAACGCTGTTGCTAGGCGCTAATTAGTAGATATTAGAGGTAGTTTTTGGCGGGAAGTTGGAGCGTCAGTGACGGCGTTATCTATATAAGGCGTGCGCTACTGTCAGTAAAGAGAGTCGGTCATGATGTGGCTTTAGAGGACAGTCGGCCTTGATGTGGCTTGAGAGGACCGTGGGTCTTTGGAGGCTTGAGAGCACTAGAGGCTAGAGGACAGTCGACCAGTAACGAGGCAGTATAGGAGTTGGCCAGCAGGGAAGCTGGAGGAAAGTGCGTTGCCCACTTATAAATATGTACAAAAAAATGGAGCTTGAAGTTGCAAGCGTCCTTATAAGAGCGTTGGTTGGAACTTAAGCTTAAGCTTATGAGACACTTGGAGTCCTGGTGGTGTTAGTGCGGGATAAAGCGTATCGAAGCGCTCGCGGCGTTGGCGAATACGCGCATAGGTTATCCCGTGGCAAAGGTGAAGGAGTCGGGATACCGATGCACCACTAATACCACGCCGGCGACCACTGGGTGAGCTGTATGGCGATTGTGCATGTATGAACATAATATGTGTGTAGTTAGTGCTATTGTGAAGGCGTTGTGACGTCAAAAAGGAGTGTTCGATACTGCATAGAGCGGCAATCCATAGTCGCAACACCATGATAATCCGGCACAGAGGACATAATGCCCATATTAATGAGTCCTTGGTGTGCACAAGAAACAGACCTTTCGGTTGGTCTACGGTTGGCTCAAACGGATATGGCGTTTGAGCCCAGGATGCTGTCAATCAGTAATTGAACCTCATCCATGGCTCATAAGGTGCGGGTGGTTTAGAAAGCGATTTGTTGCTCGATTTAAGTGTGGTGAAAAATACCCTTAAAGACATAAATATATATACTTAAAACCAAACAATTGGTGTATTTATTAATTAGAAGATCCAGCAAATATAAATTCGTTGTGAACGGATACTGGACAACCGGCTCAGTTACTCCAGCAACCCCTGCTAACCGAGAGGTTCGTTACAAGCGATACAACGAGTCTGACCGCGAGAGCAATTAGAAGAATATGATGTCAAAACGGCAAGCATCAACGTCGATTGGGCATATCATTCGAAAAAAACACTAAACTTTTTCGAAAAAGAGGATCGTGTTATCATCAGTGTAGAAATGCTTTGTGACGTAATGAAACGCATCATAACTGGAGATGAGACTTGGATACTATCCACAAACAGCCGATCGATCAAACGAACATTTTGCCAAAGGCGAGCCGAAACCGTAAAAATCACGGTCATGTTGACAGTTTTCTCCGATTATAGTGGTGTAGTACATTTTGAGTTCCATCCGCCGGGCCAAACTGTTAACAAGGAATATTATTTAAGTGTTATGCGTCGTTTGCTTGAAGATATTCACAAAAAAAAGGCCGGATTTTTGGGAATATAACCCTGAGTTTTTGCACCATCTTACAAGGCACCAAAAATTCAACAAACTTCGTTTCGCAACCAGCGTATTCGCCTCATTTGGCTCCGTGTGACTTCTCCCGGAACACCGTTTTGACTCGATTGAGCAGATAAACAGATAAACAGAATCGCAGAAAGCTCGAAAGCTCTGATGGCCATTCCGACGGAGGACTTTGGGAAGGGGATTACTTTGAAGGGATTTAAATAGATTTAGAAGAACAAATAAAGATATTTTTAAAATATAACAAAATTCAACTTTTAACCGATTATCGCATATTGAAAATATTTGGCATATGTCCGATTATCGGGTAGTGCGCTGCATTTTCGCCATTAAATATAAGCGATACCTGTTGTATAGTATGAAGATGAGAAAGAGGAACGCGAAGCGGAACCGTAAGGAGAACTGAAAGAGGAAGATGAAGACGAAGAATAATATTGTCTACCTTGAGCGCAGCGAACAGGGGCGGAGCCCCATACTTTATTTATAAAAAAAGATTTCAACAAATACCTGTCGAATTACAATATTTTTGAAGCATGTGAACTTAGTCATTAAAATCTAAACTTAAAAAGATATATATCTAAACTGTGCCTACAACCCTAGAAGCATAATCTTTGTCGAATCGACAAACATAGTTCAACTTATGGTAATTTCCCCTTTTTTCTGATCACTCTCAATCTCGCAAATTTTGGTAGTTCTAGCTGTTGGTCTTAGTCTTCGTACGAAATGTAGATTTCAATTTAAAGCAGCATCTAGACGTAATTCGTACCAAGAATGGCTGAATTATGCATAAGACCTGGCCGATTATAATAAAGCAATCAGGCAGGCAAAAAGACTATCATGAGACGAAATTCCGACGCCGCTAGACCTAGGTTACCTCAGAAGAGAAGATGGCTCATGGCACAGACTCTGGCGATGAATCCTTGAGCAATATACTATTCTGAAGCCCTCCTTAATAACTCCTGTAGGAGAGACAAGATTAACTCCTAAGCAAAAATAACATAAAATGGGCGACAAATAGTTTTAAACCATAAAACCGAAGTCTTCCGATCCTGATAGAATTATACTAGCTCAACTTCAACATGGCTTTCATACATTTTTAAATAAATTCTTAGATCGGGCCAAATGGCCACTGTCTAGCGGTAATCAGATATAGTGTTTTTTCATGCAAAGCCTCTTTTACTACTCCAATGGATTTAAGACCCAGCAGTCTAGCATGCTTCCTTCTAAAATCCTTTGAGGGACTAATTAGTATACACATTAGAAATACGCTAAATCCAGAGCTTATATCTAAATCACAGCATGCGTACTTCATTCGGTAGTGTCTCTAAAAGAGAAATCCTTAAGTATTCTAAGACACCGAAGTTGCTGTCAATAATGTTGTCCCTCAGACAATTAGTGGACCAGCTCAATCAATTGCTCATATGCAGGACTGTGATGAGGTCTCTGATTCCATCGACTGTCACCAGGTATGTGGGTAGATGTACACCTCAAAGAGGTGTACTATTCCGCTTCTTTGGAACATAGCAGTAAATAAACTGCCATGTAAATGCTTACACAGACGATGTTATGGTTAGTTTCACTGGAAAATTTCCCCAAACTTTATTTGAACTGGTGACGGGTAAATTGAAGCAGTTGTCCGAATGGGTAGCAAGGAGCGGAACATCTTTGGTAGGTCCCAAACCTGTAAAAGTCCTGGGGAAACTTCACTACGCACATTAGCTCACTGCCCTAACACCGGTTGATGATTAGTGGGTCCACCATGTGGAGGTTGTGCGTCAACTTGCTTAAGATAGAGACAGATATCAGGGAGCTTCACACTGTCCTAACAAAGCCCAGGCCTCTCTCCCTGTTCAACTATTACTAATGGATAAAAGGTATATTAGAACAAGCTGCGCTTCATCAGGTGCAATAACTGTAGGCTCTGGGAACTTAAGTAGGAATTCTAATTGAGGTGAGAAGAAGATGACCAGAATCTCAAACCCCGGTGCAACGGGATTAGAACCAGATAAGACAGGAGAGCTATAAGCTTTGTAAAAGCAAAATATATCTTAGCACAACTTCCCGAAAATACTATTGTTGCTTCAAACTTCAAACAAAAAAGCCATGGCATACGAATTTTGAACAAAATTCGAAAACACTTTTTTCGCAACTCGTAAGAGTAATAAATTTAAGCGATTCTCGAACAAAAAACTATGGAGAATTGAAAGCAAATTTAATCAGAGATGCAAAAATGGCTGCGAGGCAGCTTTTTATGTACCAAATGCTCTCAATGCCTCAATGCCAAACAAGCTACAACAAGAATTGCGTCAAAATTGTGGTAAAAGGACATATGAAAAGGGCGATGTGACAGTTTTGTGTTGAACCTTTAAACTAGCCATAAAAATATACACACCCATGTCAACTTGAGTCATTCAATGAAAGTTTAGTTAAGAGTTGCAATCTGAGCAAAAACAAAAGTACCAAAACTGAACCCAAAAAACAAAAACTGCTGACAGTGGTCTCCTTTCGGCACATGTCCGTTTCCACACAATTACAACAACAAGAACAACAACGAATGCCATTTACCTACACGCAACAACCAAACAAACTTCAACTTAACTTTTGCAGCCAGTCAAAGTCAACAACTGCAGGCCAAAAAAACACAACAAAAATGGGAGTACAACTAGCCCAAAACTAGCCCAAAACTGTGCCAACACACGGCAATCTGCGCTTCCATGTTGGGCTCTGCCAGACCCAGACCCAGCCCCGGACCCGTATCCATGTCACAAAATTGTCAACAAAATGCAACAAATTGGCAAAAAAAAAAAAAAAAAAAAAGAAGAGAACTCTTTCTATGACTAGGAAAACTGTGAGCCCCAAGCGAATACTACGAGTACATGCGGCTAACGTCCAACTCCAACAGAAACACGCACTAAAACAACGCTAAGGACTATAGTCCGTATACGGATACGGCCAGCAAGTCAAAATAACGTATATCGCATGACAAATAACAAAAATAACAATAAAATACCGAAATTGTATAGCAATTTTTTCGTTGGTGCTTCTAACGATATTTGTTTATCTAATGCGAGAGACGCGGCTAGAAAAAAATGCAAACAACTGTGGACATAACTATAGATACAGATATGCATACATGCATATGCACATACACGTACATACGTAATACATCGATGAATCTGCATGTTGCTGGAGTGTCCATAGCATTTTGTGTGCCGAATTGTTTGTTTATTGATTTTTAAGCATAATAAAAAAAAATGCCGAAAAACTGTCACCTAAATAGAGCCAGAACGTAGTGGGATTTATATGTAAACGTACATATTGTTTATATGGTCAATATATTTGTATAAATCCCTACATATATATTCGTATTTATTGTAAACGGTGAATGAAACTAGGTTGTCATGCACTTTCCATAAAAAAATAACAAATGTGTTGCACCTGCCTCAACAAAAGGCAATAGGCACTGTATTAGGCTGGACCAAAGTTGTTTGAAATCTGTAGCACACACAACCGCCATCCAAGAGATGACAGGGAGATCAAGTTCCTGAAGCGGCAAGGAATGAACAGAGGCTACGGCAGATATGGTTATAGTTGGATGGATTAGAATGGAACTAGAATCTGAGGCTAAGGAAAGTTCATCATGATTTTAAATGGTATCCATCGATCGGCATTAATAGCACCAGCGGTATCGCAGATAGGAGCGATGACACGTACTTGAACATCAGAAAGAGGTGATTTAAGCTTAGCTTCCAGTCATCTGACTGGATGATGCCATAGTAGGCGCTGCTACAACAGATCAAGATTTACTTATGTGTCTTAGTTTAGATATAATGAAAAAAAACCTCTTCGAGATAAAAAACTTGTGACGAAATCGTAGGTACTTGTATGCAAATCATAAAATTAATGTTGTAATTAGTGTGACGAGAAAAGTACAGTGTATATTGCACTATTGTTCATTGATAATAGTAATTTAAAGCACATTTGTGTAGGTTCTTGTAAATTATTATTTTTTTTTATTTTTCCATTAAAAAGAAGACCGCTTTTTGTCAAGCTGGGTGGTCTAATTGGACATCCTACTAACTTTTCACAGCTTGCCGAAAAGCAGCCCTTATATATATTTATTGGGCCTCTATGTCTTCCCGGGACCCTCTAGCGGGATAGGAACATTTTCTTTTAAGCCGTATAACTTCCAAACCAATAGCCAAATTAAAAAACCGTTTATGAAATCGTTAATCTACGCATTAATACCTTTACAACTGTATATGACTTGACCAGATCGGACGCTCCAGCTAAAAGGGCAAAAGTTTGCGTAATTATATAGTTGTGACCTGCTTAGTCGCGCGCTTTGCGTCACACCTACGAGCTACCGCTCTCAGTGATTAAAAACCAAGCAATGTTTTTGGTTTTTAGTTGTAAATCCAAAAACAAATTCGGGCTTCCCAGCATCCCCGACAGGAGCACAGAACCCGCCGCCTATTGTTAAAAGAATTTATTGGTGTATTTAAGCAAAAATGGAAATACAAGTGCCTTTCTAACCTTAGGCGCTGCACTACTTACAGCACGCTATTGGGTGTGCCGTTACCAAATCCTGCTAAAATCTTTGAAATATCTCCAGCCCAACATTAGCACCAATTTATACAACGTCTCTAAATCTCAAACGCCCAGCTCCGAATACCTCACTCGTTTTTCATGCGAGAATGCCGGTTCGAAAACCGCAGAAGCCACCACTGTCGCGGTCGTTGACAGCCAAAAAACAATTATCGCTGGCTGGATCACTCCCCGAATATAATTCCATTTTTGCGGCCGAGGCACTGGCCATATTTAAAGCTTGCCATTTTGCTTCTAGCAATAATGGCGCATAACGACAGCATATCCTTCATAGCAGCCATAAAGAACCCGGAACATACAGATTGCACCATCCACGAGATTCGGAGTATCACCACCCAGCGTCAAGGAATCCTTGGATTCCCACCAAAGACATTCGCAATCTTATCAATCGGATTGGATGCATGCTGCAGAATATTGCCTGTTGAGTACCTCTACCTCTACTCGCAGCGATCCGTATCAAGGTAAAGTATTTTAATCCTAGCCCGTCCATGTGTGCTGCCCAATCCATGAACGATTGGTTCTTGAATTGGAATAGAATGCATCTTTGATCAAACAATAGAGTAATTTAGTCATCATGCGACCATCGAGCAACGACCGAAACCTAATTTTACTAACAGATTTCAGCATCCCAACATGGCTGTCCTCTGATCAATCTATGTACAATCAGATCGAAGGAAGGCATGAATTTAGTGTGCTGGAAGTTCGTTCATTCATGCGGCTCAACACCCACTCTGACCATAACCTTGTTACCAAGGTTCGCTTTCGACTAAGCAGAGTGAAGAACGTACGATTTAGCGCACAACAGAACGCCACCTATAGAAAAAACCCTCGGCTCCTACGCGATCAGTAAGCACTAATGTTGTGGGGTAGCA
This sequence comes from Chymomyza caudatula, assembly GCA_035041775.1. Lineage (NCBI taxonomy): Eukaryota > Metazoa > Arthropoda > Insecta > Diptera > Drosophilidae > Chymomyza > Chymomyza caudatula. The sequence goes on along the minus strand of JAWNKW010000137.1, from coordinate 488,020 downwards.
CTTCTCCGGCTTATTGTCGGATGATGACGGAAATAATGCCGCTTTCGGCGTCTCCATCACAGATGATCGCGTGGACCTTCGAATAGCCATGACGAAGTTGTTGTGTTGAAGTAGACTGGCGGCAATCAGTTAATGCTTAGCATCTACTATAATGTGGGAAAACGGAAGGCGAATGAAGATTTTTGGTCCAACCTAATATATAAACTACATATAACAAATCAAAACACCAAAAATGTTAAAAAACAAAACACCTAAACGAGCGAAATATGCGAAAAAAGAATGGAAAAATACAAACAATTTTTAAGGAATTTTCAATTTGACAGAAACAAAAATTCAAAATGCAATGCAAGAGAAAATATTTGCAATTAGAGCAATATTTTCCAGCAAAAATCGAAAAACAGACGAAACTGTCGTAAGTTTGTGGAAGAGTGACCTAATTACATTGAAGAGCAATCTATTAGCCTTTGTATATGCTGTACATATATATGTTGTTTATATATAAGGAACATAAGGATAAGGACAAATGATTTTATCAAAGTCCAAATGCAGTAGACGATTATTAAATTTGCATCTAAACTATTGAAGCGTTTACACAGAAATTATGTTTTCTCTTACTGTTAATGTCAAATAAGGAATCGAACAGGTTTAATCCTAGATATCCCGATTTTTGATGTGAAACATCTAATGGAATTAAGTGAGCGTGACGATAGTCATATTTCTATGCTTATAAAATCCCAGTAAATACTTTGAAAGTATTTGAAATTTGAAACGTATATAAGGTTCACGAAATAAGTAAATGGGACAAATACTATTTTTGTTAATGAAGACCGTACTATGTATTTTTCAATACCTTTTTACATCTTAATTAATTCGTAGTTATCAAATGCCTCTCATTTGACAACAATACATAATGATAGCGTATATTAGGTTCCGAAATTTGGCATTAAATACAACTTTACTTTCTATTTCAGAGCGAAATAATTTAATGGGACAGATTAGTCTCTTTGGTGATATGCTTCTTGTAAGGTGAATGTGAATTTGGTTATTTTTATTTGTAATAATCACGAAGAACAAGTTTTCATCGATGAAGGGCTACAAAGCCAAAATATTATATCTGCCTAAATCAAGGAGTATCATGAAATGGGGAGCTAAATAGGAATAAAAGTACAATAGATTAGTATCCCAACAATCATGACAAAAGTTCACACCGCAAATTTGCCATGAATTTGAACTGAATGTATCAAGAAGACGCATGCAACAAATTTAGCTTTCCTCAGAATTAATTTCATATGAATATGAATATATTTCAAGTAGACACTTATGCGCTTTTCAGATATTTGGAAGTTTTGATATTTGCCGTAAGAAAATATTATTTGAAACGATGAAAAATATAAAACTTGTAGGGCTCAGACGGCTACCGATATTATAATCATGGAATTAGGACCCCCAAAAAAGGTGCCAGTATAACAGGATTTTCAAAGAAGTGCTCTTATTGTTGGGTCTCGTTTGGGGCTTACAGAAAGTGCCCCATATGCTTTATAACAATCCGAAAAGAACTGTCAATCGGTGGATTCGGTTCTGGTGGATTTCGGAGAAAAATATTTTGGCGATTGGTAAACTTATTAAGAGGATAATACCCCTACTCATGTGTTGAGGCAATCAAAGCCCTCTTTTGAAGCTTAAATCATACTTGAATTTTTAACTGGCCAGCTGAAATTCGGGACCTGAGTCCAATTGAGAAACTTTGGGGTATTCTTTAAAGCAAATGAACTTACTTAATTATTTAAAGATGTAACTGTTGTGCAATAGGAGACATAGGATGAAGCAATTAATAAAATGTTGGGTTTCATTTACAAAAATAAAAATAATTAAATTGGTGCAGACAGTCGAAACGGTACCCGACAGTGGGATACCCTGCAGCCATTTTTCCCATTAAAATCAAATTTATGTGCAAATTTTTGTATAAAACGTTACTAAGGTAACTAAACTGCGGAGGGTGGGGGGTTTATTCGGCAAACATTGTTTCGTTTATAAGCTTAACATGAGTCTGCGTACCAAATTTGGTGGCTCTAACATATAGGTTAACCTTAACATTGCTATAAAAAGTAAAATTTTGTTGTAGTTTATAAGAGGAGGGGCATATTATCACTTATATCTTCTAAACTTTCTATCCGATTTTGATAATTTTTACACAATATGCATAATAACAGTATGCATGACTGTGCTAAGTTTCAATCGGATAGCTTTTATGGTGTGGGTGTAAACCGCGAAAATTTCTCACAAGGGTAGGGGGTGAGATATCGACATGAATCGTTAAACTTGATTTTTTCCGGGAAAATGCTCATCTTACGGTAAATTTTTTTTTGCTAAGTTGTGCCACAAAATATTAAACATTTCTTCGCTTTCTTTTACTATGCCAGCAACACCCCAAATATGGATGGGGCTTAACTGGCAACTAGGACCTAGGAACATAGTTTTGAGTAAAAAATAGCTGTGTCCATTGCAGTAAGGTGACACGACGGTGCAAGTGTATGCCCAGATATCGGACTCAGGCCACCTGAAGTATAGTCGTATCTTTAAGTTTGACGGAAGAACAAACGCCTTACCAGAGCGAAACCAGACAGTTCTGACTCTTGGAGTCAACCTAATTTAATAATTAACATAGTTTGCAAAAACGAAACATTTTCTAATGCACAAAATAAATGGCAAGGCAAAAAAGTACAAAATCAACCGCAACTTGCTGAGAGATTTTAAAATCTCTAATAGAGATATCAGGCACACCCACGGATTGCATTTGGATTGAAATTTGGTTGACAGACTGATATCTCGCACACCTCTGATTACGCCGATTTCAAATTGGGTTTTTTTAAAGTAACGAAGAATCCCCAAAGTATGCAGCACACCGATCTATACATACGCCACCTACCGATCACCACTGTAACCAGCCGTTTGTTGGAATTGGCGTTGCCACTCGATTCAGGCGTGGCTAATCAGCTGATGTATTCCATCACTAGTCTTGCTTATGTTTTGTTGCAATTGAGAGCGAAGAGGAAATAAGTAAACAATAATAAACAAATTCAACTAAATACTTTTGTACGCAATGTCGGAAAACAACGAACGCTCAAACTCTAGAAACGAGGATGGTCATGGTTCTAAAACTAATAAAATTCCATCTCGACAAGGAACAGCTATGCGATGTGGTGCTCATTGGGTATTGATGGAAAACGTGTGTCGGCCCATCGTCTGATGTTATCCGCCAACAGTAAGTTTTTTTCGGCCAAGTTTACCGGCTTCATGCGTCAAGCCAACGACAATGAAGTTCCTGGCCGAGGTGCATAGCGACGCTCTACAAGTTCTGGTGAATTACTGCTATACGGGAACCCTTGAAGTGCGCGAGGACAATGCCGAATTGCTGCTGACCACTGCCAATAAGCTGCAGCTGAGCTCTGCCGTCACGGCTTGCAGTAACTTTATGGCGCGCCGACTAGCTCCAACGAACTGTCTGGGATTTGCCGAACAACACAACTGAAACTCTCTGTTGGAACTGGCTCAAGACTATATAAGTCAGCATTTTGTGGCAGTAAGCCAGAGTCTGGAGTTCCTACAGATCAATGCTGACCTGCTGGGCAAGCTGTTTGCCAATGATGATCTCCAAGTGCCATCCGAGGAGAATGTGTTTCAGAGTCTCATGTCTTGGGTGCAACATGATGAGCCCGCCCGCAAACAGCACATACCTAAACTAATGGCCCAAGTGCGGCTACCCTTACTGCAGTTGTCATATATTGAGAAACATGTGGAGAGCGTATGCAAAGACAATGGATGCCAGCATCTGCTTATAGAAGCCTACAAGTGTCACGCAATGCCCGAGCGATTGTTATCAGATGGCCGGAGGCCAAGCGTTAAATTTGACTGTTTGCTTGCAATTGGCGGGAGTGGCGAGAATATTATCATTGAATGCTACTACCCAATGCAGAAGCAATGGACGCTCTTAAAAAAAGTAAAATGTTCGTGCAGTATCCAGTATGCGAAGGCAGTTATTGAGAACAGGGTGATATTCATGGGAGGACAAAAATTTACGGAGGTGTCGAGCTTGGATTTAAGAAGCATGTCCTGGACGTCACTTTCGCCATTCATCACACCAAAGAGTGGAATGGGCGTGGCAGTGCTAAAAGGCTTAGTCTATGTGGTAGGCGGATTTAAAATAAATCAAAATTATTTGAATTCTGTAGAGCGATGGGATCCTAGAACGGACACCTGGAACTTTGTGGCACCCATGGTCACTGAAAGATACAATCCTGGCGTGGCAGTGCTTAACGATTGCCTTTATGTATGTGGAGGAATTAATTTTGGAGGCGTTTCAAGCAGCGTGGAAGAGTATGATCCATGTACGAATAAGTGGAGCCATGTGGCATCCATGAGCGCAACCCGCTATGGGCTTGGAGTAGCACAAGTAAATGGGTTCCTTTATGCAGTTGGCGGTGATGATAGCTATACTGTAGAGCGCTACGACCCAACCAATGATGCCTGGACTTGGGTTTGCACACTTGAAAGGGCAAACAATATTTCTGGTTGTGGTGTGTATGGTAATCGCACTATTACAGTCACCAGCCTCTTGGATGTTAGCACTGTCGACGAATATGATCCAGAGCGTAATGTTTGGAGCGAGCTTGGACCATTAAATAGTTTTAGTGAATACGTTTTCCTTGCGGCTATACCGAATATCACCGATATCATAAAGCCAGCTGTAAATATCACACGATAAATTTATTTTTTGGGTCAAAAGTTGTGTTTATAAGAATTACAACTTTTGAGAATGTCAACAATAAATTCCGTTTGCCAACTATATTTACAATTATATAATTTTCTATGACTCAACATTATTTGCGTTTAAAAATTACGCATCGATACAAAAATTTGCATGAAATTAGATTTTCATGAAAAAAAAAATTGTATAGAGTATCCCACGGTCGGGCACCGTCCCGACTGTCTGCATAAAATTTTATTTCTTATAGGATTCGTCAGCCCATTGGGAGGATTGCTCCTCTGAGCAATAAATAACTCACTTTTCTGTTCCATTGCTGCTCCAATCAGGCGTAGCCATCACTGGTTATCAATTCTACAGACTTTAGTTCATGCGTTTGAGCTGAATATTAAAGGAAAACTGATCGCAATTTAAGGATCGGTACGTGGTGAAAACTTACAACTATGCTAATACCATTCACAGCTTTAACACTTTCAAATAAATAACAAATAATGTACCTGTGTATGTATCGCCATCTACCATGAGTCTATGCTAGCAGCAACTCAAGCTCATTGATGTGCCACCATCAGGGCATGCACGCGTCGTACGAGTCGGTTTTATCACTAAGCTCGATATTGGGTGTAACACTTCAAAATTATTAGTTAAAATTTTGGTACCATAAAAAGAAAAACTCATTAGATGTATATCACAGTTAAAAGTAGCATACCTTTAAAGTCTAACAAAACTTTGTTGTTGCTCTCTTTTCTACCAAGGCGCTTAAATTTTGCTATTTGGTGCCACGGCTCGACTTGGAGTAGAGAGAGGAGCGGAACACGACAATTTGCTGGGTGCCTGGCTGTCCAATCCAATCAGATAGCTCACTATGACAGTAAGATAGTTGCGCTCAACTTTCTTACTAAGGCGCCTGTTACACGAAGCAAGATTTTCAAGCGATTCCGCGTGATTTGTATCGGGAACCGTTTGTGGGCACGGGTAATATCGCCCGTAAGTTATCTCGCCTGCAACTCTATGGAGTCTAAGCGATACGAACTTAACAAGCCAAACTGCGCAGTTGGTAGCAGCGATTTGAACTTGAAAGAAAAAACCTTATGCCAAAAGCGGTAAAGTGCTTGCTGGATATCCAGGAAGCTGACAAAGCTGTAAAGCTTATTTACGAAACACTTAAGAACACGCGATGAACCTTTTCAGGTTTCAAAACCTAAACTGCTGATCAGCAATGACACACTAGCCAGCAAAACCTTCCGATACTCTACCAAGAAATATTCTCTCAAATATTTTAAGAGATTACAATACATTTATCCGACTTTTCAAGCTTCGGCACCATTGCTTCTAAACGATTAAGTGCTGTTTTAGGATGTCGCTAACACCTACAAATTATCGAAATTAAACATGGAATAGTTTACTTAGTGTCATTTCTTATCTTATGTTGGCAAATATAACCGAATCGGTTGGAATTTTAAGCGGAAATTAGTACGCATCCTCATCTTCATCATTATGCCGATCCTGATGCTCATTCTTTTGGTGTACCTATTCCTTATTCTTATTCTGATCATTATCATCATCCTGATGCACATTCTTTTCATGATGCTCATCCCCTTCCTGTATCTATTCCTATTCCGCATACTCATTCTGACCGGCATCGTCTTACTATACTTATTCGCCATTCTCACCCAGATCCTGATCCACTTTCTGTAACTTCTCATCATGATTCTCATCGTGATCCTCATCATGATCTTTATACGCATCCTTTTCCTGCATCGCCTTGTCTGAAACCTCGCTTGGTATCAAATGACTCGGAGAAGCTCTTTCCTACCTTGACGGAGATGCGCGTGTTGCTCAACGTCATTCTGCATAGTCGTACCAACTTTGCAGGGATACCAAACTCAGACAATGCGGCATATACGCGATCCCTCAACGGGCTATCAAATGCTGCTTTATAATCAACAGATAGATGGTGGGTGTCGATTTGTTTTTCGTGGATCTTTTCTAGGATTTGGCGTAGTGTGAATACCTGGGTATGGTGGACTTACCAGGCCTTAAACCACACTGATTGATCCAATCAGTTCTTTCGCAAACGGCTTTAGTCTTTCACACAATACGCTTGATAGGACCTTATATGCAATAGAAAGTAGACTGATACCACTGTAGTTAGCGCACACCGTGGGATCACCCTTCTTGAGGACAGGGCAGAGGACCCCAAGGTTCCAATCATCGGGCATGCTCTCATCTAGCCATATTCTGCAAAAGAGCCGGTGCATGCATATTACCAACTCATTGCCTCCAGTCTTGAACAGCTCAGCAGGCAGGTCATCTGCACCAGATGGTTTGTTGTTCTTGAGCGGCTTGATTGCGACCCTGATTTCGTCATTGCTAGGCGGCGGTATATCCACGCCGTCGTCTATAATTGGGGACATCGGGAAGTTAGCTCCGGGGGCGGCATTGTCACCATCATCGCCCGATAGCAAGCCAGAGAAGTGTTCCCTCCACAACCTCAGTGGACCCTGTGCATCCACTACCAGATTTCCCTCTGCATCTTTCAGCCAGACGCTTGACTTTTTGGAAGAACTTCCTAACGTCATTCTTGCTGCTGCACATTTCCCGATAGTTATCTCGCACAGATCGCGTGGCAGCCGACAGCAGGGTCCTTCTATAGGCGGCGTTCTTTACTGCAGTGGCTTCGCGACACTCCTGATCGTACCATTGGTGCCTCGGCAGTGGGCGTTGGAATCCAAGGACATTCTCCGCGGCAGAACGCAAGGAGTGGGATATATGCCTTCAGAGTCCCTCGGCGCTATCAGGTTCTGAGGGAGGTTGAGTGACCCGCTCAGAGAGTTGAGCGGAAAAGGCCTCAGCAGTCTGCTGTGATTGCAGCTTTGTGATGTCCAGCTTTCGCTGCGCACTAGATCGCACATTCTTCGCTATGCTTAGACGCATGCGAACCTTGGCTGCAACAAGGTAGTGGTCAGAGTTGATGTTGACCCCTCTGAACGTACGAACATCAAGCACGCTGGATGCATGCCTTCCATCAATCACAACATGATCAATCTGGTTGCGTGTAGATTGATCAGGAGACAGCCATGTAGCCTTATGGATATCAGGATGCGGAAATGTGGTACTACAGATTACCATGTTACGCGCCGCGGCGAAGTCAATTAGCCTGAGACCATTGTTCGAGGTGGTCTCGTGAAGGCTGAATTGTCCGACAGTAGGACCAAAGATGCGCTCTCTTCCAACCTTTCCATTAAAATCGCCTAACAGGATTTTGACATCATGGGCTGGGCAGCGGTCGTAGACATACTCCAGTCTATCATAGAACGCATCCTTGGTCACATCGTCCTTGTCCTCCGTCGGTGCGTGCGCACTTTTTAGCCTTGATGCGGATTGTTGCCAGCCTTTCGTTCACTGGTGTGAACCGGGAGATACGGTTGCGTAATCTCCGGCCAACAACAAATCCGCACCCAAATTCGTGGCGCTTCGCATGGCAGCTGTAGAAGATGTCACAGTCAGCTCCTACGCAGCAGCCCTGTCCTGTCCATCGCATCTCCTGGATGGTAGTGTCGGCTCTGCACATCCTGAGAGCATCCACCAGTTGGGTAGAGGCACCATCCCAATTAAGGGTCCGGACATTCCTGGTGCATACCCTCAAATCATAGTCCTTTTTACATTTCCATGGGTCGTCAACTTTGGGGGCGTTCCTATTCGAGGCAGGTTTATTATCTTTCATTGGGCGAGGTTTTTACGCGGTCCCAAACCCTACGGTCAACCCATTTAGAGCCCAGGGAGGGCTGCGCAGCGCAAAACGGTGTCCACGGAGCGGTCTCTTGAGTTTAGCGAATGGCCAGAAGTCACATGGTGCTAAGTCAGGCGAATACGGTGGTTGCGGAACAATATGGGTCGAGTTTTTGGCGAAATGATCACGAATTACGAGCGCAGTGTGAGAGGGTGCATTATCATGATGCAACAACCAAGAATTGTCTCTCCACAAATCCGGTCTTTTTTTGGCGCACAGCATTACGCAAACGACGCATAACACCAAAATGATAGTCGGAAAGCATTGTTTCAAACACTTCAACGCGGCGCTGTTTTTCCACGAAATTCAGCATTTTTGGCACCAATCGGATTTCACTTCTCAGAGGCCTAAATGGTCACTCAAAATGATTTTCACTGATCCTTCCGAAATTCCAACAAGGTTAGTAAGTTTTCGGACTGTCAATCGATGATTTTCGAGCACCAATTCTTTGATTTTGTTAAAGTGTAGGTCATCAGCGAATGTAGATGGTCGTCCTGGCCGTGCCTCGTCTTCAACGCTTTCTCGAACCTCTTTGAACATTTTGTACCATTTATAAACTCTTGTTTTCGATAGAGCTTGCTCACCAAATGCCTTTTGCAACATTTTCAACGTTTCGGCAGTGAAAATTTCATTTCGAACACATTTTTTAATGAAACTGCGTTGTTGAATAATTTCAGACATTTTAAAAAACGAAAAATTTACTTTTAGCTGTTTAAGGACGCGTATCTCGAACAATAATGAATATTTTAACGTGTAATTTGGCACAGATGTTAGGGATAGTAATGCCAACTTAAAAATAAAAACATTTGTCCCTATCGAAATATCCAAAAAAATTTAAATTCTAATTTCCAAAATTTGCACAATTTTTTGCACAATAATTATAATAATACCCACAGTATAAGGAACCTTGAGCCGGCAAAAAAACATCTCTATAAGAAGAAGTCGCTAATCCATATATTCGTTCGAAATATTAAAGAAGGCTCTCAAGTAATATGAGAAAAGTTTCGCACAAGATATAGTTTTTCGATATCATAAAAGGCTCGCAAACGATCTAAGCGTTCGGCCGAATGCGCTTGTCGGGTCGTGTCCCCCAAGCGTCTCACCCAAGGCATATTTACTGGACGCATCTCACACCGATAAAGCTCTGTGTAAATGTGTGCTGTCCGACAACCCACCATATCCATTTTGTATAAAAGTATTAGTCGGGATCATAGAACTGAACGTGTCGATATAGTCATGTCTGTCTGTTCGTGTTGTCGCACAGCAACCCCACCACCCATCCATCCCACCACCCATCCATCCCACCACCCATCCATTTTGAATACAAGTATTAGTTAGAAACTGAAAGTGTACGGGTGGTGGGTTGTCGGATTTTTGGAAAATTGGAAATAAGAGTCCTATAGCGCCTCAGGGTTTTGTTTTACGAAACATACATTTAAAGTTTAACCGACTTGTTTTATATCATTTGTTTCTGTTGTAGCAAAAGTTGGGATCCGGCAACGTTTTTTACGTTTTTAACGTGTTTTTTATGTCATATATCTTACGACACACGTAAACCATAGCTTTTGCAGCCACAAACTGAACGACATATGAATCTTATTCGTATTCTTTTCCGCAACTGAACACGAGCGTTTTGTCGGGTTAAGCCTCGCATTTCGCTCGTATGCGATATCATATGCGAGCGTTTGGTCCGCTGGGTATTTTGCGGATCAACTTAGTTATTGAGTTACCCTCCATTCATTGTCTTTAATTATTCATTTCGAATTGTCTACATCTATCAAAGGACTAAGGCTAACAAGGACATTACCGTGGAACTACTGTAAACTGCCCTCAAATTGCACACATTTTAAATAAATAATAAAAAGCACAAACGTAAGTAAAATTGCACTTATACTTAAACAAACACACACACACACACACACACACGCACACACAAGAACAGATACACAGTTACAGGCACAGTTATATGAAGACAAAATGGCGAAAGTTTTGTCAATTATTTACAGCTAAGGATGACCCTACAACAAATGTGCTGAGTGTCGATGTTGTTGTTGCTGTTGTCGTTGTTGGCACACAAATTGCATGCCAAACTATTAACACAATTTTCGCAACAAATGTAAATAATTGCAATGAAGCTATGGAGCAAACCGCACTTGTGGTCATTACATGATGCATGTATTTACTTATGTAGTACATATACACTGCAGGAAAGTATACCAGTTAGGAACCACTTTTGAACCAGAAAAAAGGGATGATTTTCAGGTCCTTAACTAGTATTTTTGTTTGAAGCCAAGTGGTATGTTTAACACGGAGCTGTCATAGGAACTGGTTGCGAGTGGTATGGAACTCGTAAATGGGCAATGGCAACATACCAGTTGGGGGTGTGTTTGCGAGTACGTAAATGACTTTTAAACCAGCAAAAAGAGGATGTAAATATGGTTCAATACTAGTATTTTTGTTTGGAACCAATTGGTATTTTTAACACAAGGCTGTCATAGGAACTGGTTTCGAGTGGCATATAACTAGTATTTGGGTCATGGATGCATACCAGTTCGGTGTGTATTGTTGCAAACCACTACAAGTACTTGTGGAATGCTCCTAATATCTTTCATATCGGTAGGAATTAAGTGTAATCCGCCCGTTAATAAATCAATTATAGTGTTCTTTTAAAATTATATTTTATCCATTTATTTTGACTTTATTCAAAACATTTTATGTTTTAATTGTTTAAAATTTTATTGTACATTTTTTTTCTTATCACTTATGGTTTGCTCGGAACCCTGACTTAAAGCACTAAAAATAAAAAAAAAGCAAATTTGAAAAATACTTTTTTACATACAAATGTATTGTATAAGGAATACATTTTAGACACCATTTACTTACTAAATGGAAGAGTCAGCATACCAAACTATTTGAATGTACTTAGTATGTTCAAATGTATGTATTTTTGGCTTACCTTATTCTCTGAAAACACACCGGCATTCCAAATTCATCTGCATAAAATAAAATTGCTTTAGTAAATTATATAATAAATTAATGTTTAATTAAGTTAAAAACACTAAATACTACCAGCACTTACCATTTTCGTACAACTTCGCACTTTGCATTAAGGCCCAATGACGCATATTTTCTGCAGCAGCATTCTTTTTGTTATTTTTCTTGTGTATACACAAATTTCTTCACTTTACGCAAAAAACAACAGCCAAAGAGCTGAATAACCCAACGTGCTAAGACTCTTTCAGAGAAATTCAGCGAAAACAAATAAACAGTAACAGCGCCGAGAACAGCGCGCCGTAATTGTCTTTTTCCTATCCCGCCATAACTCTTTTTTGAACCAGTCCGCTACTACTTGACGACTGCAGCTACAATTACAACTAGTTAAAGCTGTTACCAGTTGACCAATTTCTTGCAGGGTATGTATGCATGTGTTAGAAAAAACCCACACACACGCACATTTATATGTATACGTGTATAAATATATTATGCATAGGAATATAGTAGTGTGAAATGACCATTGTAATTAAAATCATTGCCAGACAAGCAAATAAACTAACTGACAAAGCTCAAGCTAACAGCACACACACACACACACACACACACATATATATGCAAATATGTATATACGTAATGCTAACAAAATGCTGACCAAATCAATTTCTCATTGAAAATGAAAATTTTCAACGGTCAAAACTTTCTATTGGCGTTGCTTAGATACCCGTAAAATTGCATGCGGAAAAGTGCAAACTTGGTATACGAAATTGCAAGCGTAAAAGCCAGCTTTGGATTGGAAGGATACTACGTTCGATTGGCCGGGTTGGCCAGCAAGTAGACAGCCAGAGTGTCGGTCGCCGGTGGGTTTTTTTTTTTGGTGGGCTACCAAGCTGCCACGCTTTACAAGTTTAGCACATTGCTGAGTTTTATTAAAAATTTGAATTGGAAAATTTGTACAGCAAAAGTAGAAACCATACCTTAAATTAAATATTGCAAATTCGTTCGATTTGGCGAAAGCGAAGGTTTAGATTTAGTTCAAATTCAGATGAGTTTGCTTGGGTAAGCAAAACTTCTGACAGCCACTAATACGGGCATGTCTGGAACGATGCCTGTCTGGAACTTAAAGAACTTTAGAAGCTCAAAGTTCCCACTGATGTAAGCAAAGCCTTTGAAATAGCAGCAGAGGCTTCTGCAGCCACTTCCTACATATATGTAGTGTGGTAATGTGATATTGCGAAAATCAGTATCATTCCAAAAATTTTTGAGAATATAATGGCTGATCTCTCAACTTTTCAACATGGATTCGTAAAAGGTAGAACAACAAATACTAATCTTTTAGAGTTTACGGCTAATGGTTTTTAATTGGCGAACTGATCTTCTTCTACTACCCGGCTCATAGACCTTGAGCATGTCAAATCCTTTAGGTGTTTGACAATATTCACCATACACCATAAGGCTGAGCTAAAATCAATCTATCAATCAAACCTAATTTGTCTGTTGCACAGCGTAATCGCCACACTATCAACCAGATTATTAGGAAGTCAATTTGATTTTCTCATGAGTCTACTAGTGACTAGAGTGTGATCAAATGCTAACTTGTTAGATTTCCCATTCTCTACAATATAGTTGTGTCACATTGACAAATTGCTTTTTGATTGATATTCGGTATAAAAAGATAACTGGCATACTGTAAAATTGCTTTGGATTGAAATTCGGTTGAAAGTGATTTCAGGCACACCAGACATTATATCTTAAGCAGCGGGCGCAGACTGTCTAGATCATTAAGTAGTGCACTACTATATTCCTGGCACGCCAAGGGGTTTCAGTTATAATGCGTAAAGCTTTGTTTTGCAGGATCCGCTGCCGCCTCCAATTACTCCTGCAAGCGATTCTCCATATAGGCTTCCCGTATCTTTAAGTAAACGAAACGTCTAAGCTTGTTATTAAGCTAAGACCCACTGGAAAGGAGGCAGTTCAACATCTTTATTCTGACTTTCACAATGGCCACCTTTCCAGCAATGTGTTGTTCAAAAGCAAGCCAAAATAGTAGTTTCTGGCAAAAATCTTCAAAAATCATCTAAATTAAACCTTTCTTTTGAAACATTCTTTAGAGTTTCCATAGACATCAATTTTAATATTGGAATTCCATATTTACATCGTTATTAAACACTAAAGCAGCTTATCTTGTTACTCAACCACAAACTATTTTCTGTCTCTTAATGCCAGGACGCATGGAATGTCCGGTAATTGCATAAAGGAAGTGATTTGCTTTGCAGAAATTGTCTAAACATTACGGTAACACATACAATGCTAATTGGTTTTGTGAGAGTATATGTGCTTCAGTATTGAATTGTGCAACATATTAATTGGACGGCTACGGTAAAAACAATACCAAAGGCAGTGACGTAGATGGGCGGGCGGTTTAGGGAAATGAAAATAGAATTAAATAAACATATTTAAGGGCTGTTAACAGACTGAAGGGCTGAATTCATACTGACGTCACAAATAGCCCTTTTTGGCTTTGCAATTATGACGTCACTTTTCCGGAGTACCCTCCTTCCCTATAGTCACAAATTGTTACAATTTGATGAAAATGGTGACGTCACTTATGAACAGTCCGCTAGAAGAATTTGAACTACCTCGAATGAAGTACGGAGGTTGGCAATCAGAGCAAGCAAAAGACAGTGCCCACTACATTCGTTAAAAAAACATTTCAGCTGAACTTATGAAGGCTTCTATCTATTTTCGGCAACACGAAGTTTGTCGGGTTTGCTATAATCCATATATATATAGAAATCACTTCAAAATTCTGCATGTGGCCGATGTTTGGATAAACGGTTTAGAGTTTAGTTTTAATCGACAACAAAGCGTAAAAATATAAAAAATTACAAAAAATCTCAGACTAGTTTTTTAAAATGTTCAAAGAGCAGAAAGGGGAAGAGGAAGAAGCAGAAGAAAAAAGAAGAAGAAAAAGAGGAAGGGAAACGGGAATATGCACTACCTCGACAGGAGCACGGGGGCTACCGAGCAAAGCGAGCAGGCGGCGGAGCCCCCTATTAAAGAACATATTTTTATAATGTAGACCGAAACCGTAGTCTATTTAACTTTTTTAATCTGGTAAAAAACCGATATGTTAAACTTTCAGCTGTCTCTATAATCAAAAATCGTTCATATGGCAGCTATATGAAATAATAAAAAAAAGTAAAATCTCTCAAAAAGCACTAAAATTTTGAGGGCATCAAAACCGCTGTATACCAGTGTTATCAATCTGGCCTAAAAATCACGAATTTCATATATTATTATTCATTTCCCATATTACCATATGGGAAGTCACCTGGTTAGCTGCTCAAATCAAAACCTGGCGATCTCTAGTAGTTTAACAGGGTTGTGCGTATGGCTTGGAACCCCACGCCTAAAACTCCCCTCTTCATGAAAGATGTTATGAGGCGCCTGAAGTAGTGACCTCTATCAACCCGTAACCCAGTAACTGCTTGTCAACAAGTAGACCCCCAAAACACAGTTTTCTCCGCTAATTGTTGCATGAATATGTTTAATAGTGTAAACAACTAAGTAAAAGTGTATCACATAAAAGGTAATTTCCACGATGGCCTCAAATCAATCCCCATAGCAAAAAACGTAGCTACGCCACTGAATATAACCATGATAGACAAATTCAAGAGTGCTCGTATTGTTATGCAAAAATAATTTCTTATTAATGGAGCATTGCAATTGCTACAATAAGCTTCTTGGCTACTCGTAATGGCAACTCCGCAGAAGGAAACCTATGCATAGTACTCTACAGTAAGGAAAAATTTTAAAATTCCAATGAAAAGTGCTGCATTGCATTGGCTTATTTGACTTATTTTGCACCAGATTTTCATTTTCGGTTTACTCACTTTGTTGTGTTGCAGTTGTTGTTGTTTTGCTGTTGTCTGAAAAACTAGCATTTGATACGTTGCCATAGACAATAGTAATGTTGCTGCAAACTCGTGCAAACAGTTAAATATGTAGGTCTATCTATATAAAAGAGTGTTCCAGAAATATCAAAGTTCACTTAGATTCGTTGGCCATAAAAATAGCAATTGTAATGTAATAGAAACAGAACCAAGTTGACATGCTATTACACTTATCCTTTATAGGAGCATAGACTGGGTAACTATACTATAGATTTCGAAAAGCCAGCGCAACTCTTGGGCATTGACAAGTCGCTATTAGTCGCTTTACTAGAAGTCTGTCATAAGTCAAATAACGCGAATCGAAAGATAATCATGCCGAATCTTCTTATTCGTAAGTGAACATAACAACCTGTTACTGGCTTACGACCTTATATAAAGCCCTACTACTCTCGGTGACACCAAAGGTGGTTAGTGTGCTCTTTACTTGATCCTTCCAAGAATGTTAATTCGCTTGACTATGCCAATGTCATTTGGCACAATGGGCAAGAGATGCCGAAAGGCTTCGGTAACTGCTCGCTTAGTACGACCAATGATATCGATATGATCTGCTTAGGCGAACAAGTGCTGGAGGTTTATCCTTTCTATTCAGCAACAGGGATTTAATCCGAAAATTTTTTTCGGATACGGTTACGATTACCGTCGTACTACTAATTCGGTAAACGATTTTATTTCGTTTTTCCTTTTAACAATTATATCGGTTTCGATTCGATTCACCGATACTTGTTTCAACTTACCGGGTATACCGGTTCCTATACAAAAACCAGAGAGTATGAAAGTAATAGACTGGAATCCTTTGTAATGGTCGCTTTTCAGCAACTCGACTCAATACAACGGTCAAGTTTTGCACTCTATTACTTTCATGCACTTTGACAAAAACAGTGCCAAAAGAGAAACTTTAAAAAAGAAAAACAGATTGTGTTGTCTAGGGTTTTACTTTTTATGGCAGCAGCAGAAGCACCAGCAGCATTATTATTATGCGACCCATTCACACAGTGATCGTAGTGTAGCTTAGGGATTCTCTCTTATGAATATTGCCGATACGAAGTCAGATGGCCCCACTGTGCGCAGTAGATGAAAATGCTTCACAGAGTGACGGAATGTAAAACAAAACATGAAAAATTATGTTCGCATGCTTTTGCAAAGAAAAAAAACCGAAATACGGTACCTGTATAAATATATCGGTTTCAAGTCGGTTATTTCGGAAAAATTATAATGGTTAACCGTTATCGATTTTTCTAAAAAAAAATGTATTTTAGTTACATAACGGTTACGGTTTGAATCCCTGTTCAGCACTTTTTTAAGCTGCCTAATTCAATAAGTAAATTGAATCGTTGGTTTTTTTAATTCTCCTTTTGAAATTTGATCAACGTTACTGAAGGCTGCACTTTTTCATCGATATCTGTGATATACAGCGTTTTAGAAGGAACAACAAAGATGACTCCCATAATAGGGGTCATTAAAATACATATTGTGTAAACATTTCATGTAAAAATTCTCTAACCTCTACGTTTTTCTACAATTTGGAAGTAAATGGTAAACTTTAAACAAGTTTTTGGAGCTTATACACAACTTTTTTCCTATATAATAATAATGGTGTTGAAAGGAGTGCTAAGTGAAGTCTGTCTCCTCAGAGCTGGCCACCAGACTAGAGCTTCTTACAGAAGGTTGGGATGGCCGTGTAGAGGGGGACATACCCCATTAGAGAACTATTGTTTTTATACAATATGCGTTGCTGCGTGTTTTGGGTCCAACCCACTTACTGTCCAGTAATATCCCTAAATTATTAGCACTGTCACTTAAGGGAAGGGTGGAACCATTAAGCTTAGGTGGAAAGAGTCTAGGAATCTTGTATCTTCTTGAAAAGAGAATAAGATCTGTTTTTTCGGGATTTGCGTTCAATCCGCTCTTCGCTGTCCAGTCGGACAGTTGTTTTACTTTGCCTGTCATAAGGTCGCAGAGTGTGTGGGAGACCATCCCAACTTCAGGTGGGGCATAGTGCTGCGCTATATTGCTGCTTTGGCCAAGACTATTGTCATTTGGTCTCCTCAACGTGTGGCCAACTTCTGCTTCCTCCTTCGACAGTCAACAGTTTTCGATCCATTATATTCCATAATTCTTGGTTTGATATAATTTGCGGTTATCCGTTCTTAAAAATGTATTACGCATGCCTAAATTTTTCTCGAGATGGAGGTTTCACAGACATACAGCAGTACAGGTTAGACATTGTATTCGAAGAGCCTTTACTTAGTGCATAGGGAAATTTGACTGGATTTCCATGCTGAGGACAACATTCCAAACATAACTTATTCTGCTATTAACATTCAGATGCGTTCCTTCATCGGAAGATACAAAACTGCATAGACATTAAAATTCTTTAACCTCCTTATCAAATACTTGGATGGGACAGCTCAAATAGTTTCACTAACATGGAATAGACACACAATTCAGTTTGGTTGAGAGTGATTTGTGGAACACTGCCTGTCGAAAGATATTACATACTAGAAAGTTAGGGGCATAAAATGTTGACAATCTGTGCATTGCCTTTGTTTGAAAACCTAAGCAAATGTGTATGTGTGTGTGTCAGCTAGTCAACTGACAAGGCAAACCACATGCCAGTGCACCACAGTGAAGCTCAAACCTCAAACCTAAACACAAAACCCTGAGCTAAACCTCAGCCCACGCCCCTAAGCCCAACCAACGCCCACTATTGTGCCAACTCGAAATGATAAATATGCAATGGTGGCAAAGGTGCACAGTTTTTATATGCATTTCTCAGAACATATTATGCCAAACCACCACGCCCTCTGGCACTGCTGTCAACCTGCCCCCCTATCCCTAGAACAGACCATTTTATTCTAGCATTTTGTGCAAAAACAATTTATTACTGCGTGCAGCAGCCGATTTCCATGCCACATACCAACAACAACAACAAGAAGCCGAGCTGAACCTGAGCCCGGCATAAAAGTATTGTCTGTTGCACTTATCGCCTTATATCGCCGGGCAGGTTGCAGCAATTTTTGCAGGATCTGCTCGGAAAATCATGCAATTTTGCCATTTATGTATGTTCTGTTTGTATCAGAGGGCTGTTTGGGTATGCGATTGCATATGATATGCTTAAATTATTACGGTTTGCAGTGCATGCTTTTATCATCAAAGATTGATTGCATTTGCAAAGTGTTATGCGTAGCCTGCTGAAAGGCCATGAAAGCAATTTTGCTGCTAAAATGCTACAATAGTGGCAGCGTATGAGTAGCATCCACGTGTATGGGCTGTTTCTCCGGGGAGGCACGGGCACAAATTGAAGCTTTTAAAATAATCGTTAGCTTAACGTTTGTACAATTTAGAAAATTTGCTTCAAAATGTAGAAATTCTTGTTCGAAAAAAAGGAGCTTTAGGCTAAGACACAAACATACATACGTGCTTTTATCAGAATTATTTTTATAATGGCATTCGAGCTGTGAATTCTTTCACAGGATTCTTTCTAACCTTAAAACACTTGCTTTCAAACATTTTCTCATCAAAGAGCACAATATGTTAAAGGGTTATTTAGCCCAACGTGGGGAGTCGGATTCTTTACCCACAATAGAGACATTGACAGTGGTATTACCAATGAAACACACAATGAGATAACCCAAGAGTCCCCGCATAATTTACGGCATTTTTCCCTTTTCAAGGCTTCTGTAAAAGAGTGGAAAGAATACCGAATCACATCACCCTTTTGATGTTTTGATAGAATCAGACTGCTAAACGTTACTATTACTTTTTATTTTTTTGTTTTTTAAACTTTTGCCATCACGGTACGCGTGGCAGATGTGAAACATGGAAATGGCTGGTTATTAAAATAGTTTATTGTCAAAAAAAAAAACTATTTTATTGATGTCGCGACTTGGGGGTATGAAAGACGCCATCACGAAATTGTCACGCTCACGTGAGCACACTAGAGGGCGCTAGCAAAGCGCATGCATGTTTATACAAGGTTGCTGTTTTCTCGTGATGATGCTAACATATGCGCACGCTAGATAGAGCTACATGATGCAAAGTTGGGGAGCGCTTAAATCTTTGAGTCGTCACGGCATACACACGGCATACGAATCGGTTTTACCCCCAAGATGCGTCATTAGATGTTTCACATCAAAATTGATAAAAAATATGTTTAGAACTTGTAACAGAGGCGTTTACATGTATCATAGCCGTTTAAGTACTCAATCAGGATGTTAAATTCAGATTTTAGAACACACCGATGCTTACTGCGAAATGCTACATTGTAGCCACCAGTGTAAACTTGGCATTAGCATCGCCTATTAGGCCCAGAGAGTGTTAAGCAGGGCTTTAAGCCTCTTCAATAAATCTGCCTTTTAGCCAGCTGACAATAAAGCCATGTGAAAGCATTTTAGATCTAGACTTTCAAATGCGCCAGCAGGCTAACTGGTCGACGTTACAGACAGCTTAGCTTGACCAGCACATACATATGTAAGTGTAAGTATAAGTGTGTCGGTGCCTGTGTTTATGTATAAACTTGGCATTAGCATAATTCATATTTCGTTGTATTTGCATAATAATAAAGCTGCTGATGTGCCACCATCAGCAGCGTCTTTACTATGGCCTTGCTGCTGTTGCTGATGCTGCTCCTGCTGCTGGCGTTAAGCCAGTGAGCATTGCTGCTGTTGTTGACAAATGGAACACACACATTTGGTTGCAACCTAAAAGGAGCAACCAAACCCTGCAACCAAACGGAGCACCATACAAGAAACAGCGGACATCCACACAATGGGACAAACATACACTAAAGTGGGAGAGCTCTTGAAATGCCCGCATAAATGCATGAATACTTATGGATACTTTTGCAGTGCATTTCAAACTGTTTGCGTGTGTGTGTGTGGGGCTGGCTTTTGTCATGTTTTTCGTTATATTGTAGTGACATCTGGGGACATAATTCGTTGGCATAGACACTTATGTGTCTTGTTTTTGAGCCTGAGCTGGCGCAGCTTGGAATGGAATGCTTTGAATGCCATGTTGTTGTCTTGTCGCTTTGTTTATTTCAAATGTACATTAGTTTTTAGAAGCTAAAATGAAGTGCTGCCTAAGTTTCGGCTGTCTTACTCTTGTCAAACATATTAAATTTATGCAAATACACGCCAATAGAACATTTCAACATTAAAATAGCTACCCCTACACAGCTTGTTTACCCCTAAGCGCCAGATTAATGGCCAAAATTCAGTGAGTTGGTACTCAACCCATCGAAACCAATGATTTTATCTAAAGCCAGCTGGTGATGGTTATGTTGACCAGCGAAGCGTAAAAATGCCATCATTAAAAATCAATGTTTAAAGATTTATGAGCTTAGCAAAGTGTTAATTACAGGCAAAAAAGCTCCGAGCGCACAGCACGAAAATAAACGCACCAGTTTAGCTTAAAACTGCTAAAGTGAAAAGGACTAGGAAGGGTTTATTTATCACCGCTACAGCGTGGCAGTATGTAAATTTCTATATAGTATAAAGCTGTGTAAAGGTTACAATGTTGGTATAAAATGTGCACAAATGAAAGTTTCATAATCATAGCACAGGTGAAAAGTTAGTTCAAATCACAAAAAGAGTACATAACAAGAAATAATCTGAGTACTTAATCAAATGTAGTGCAGTGTTTCAAAGTGAATTCGTTTAATACTTTAAGTCATGCGCAGCGTTAAGAGCATAAACATGTTGCGTATACTTGATTTATTAACAGAACTTAAAGCTTCGTTTAAACATTTGCAACTAACGCTAACGTCAATCAAGCAGTGCTTTTGCATACAACTCAAAGGTAAGAAGATCAACATCAATATGACTTGTGCAGACATAAGCTGTTTGCTGTGGTAGAAATATCGTTTTCTATAAAAACTCTTTACTGACAACAGCTGATTGCTATGCCTCAAACAATTCGATATTGCTGATAGGCAGCAGTTGCTGTCACTAGCTAAATGTTATATCATGTAAGCAGTTTGTTGCGAATATCGCTATTACTTTGCCATGCAGACACAAGCTTATGGATATGTCAAGCAGCTGTCACTCACTGCTCCTCGCAGCACTGAATATCGACATTTCATTAGAGTGCTGACACTAGCTGTCTGCTGTTTTACCTGCAACGGACGATTCTAAAATTTAAATCAAAACTGTTATGTATACTATGCTACAATAAAAACTCGACTCTTTTAAAATAATATCAGAATATATTATATATACAATACTCCACACATGTCACGTGCACAAACAAACATAAATACCTAATATACTATATAGCAAAAGAGGCTCGCACTTACAACTAAACAATTTAATACATTCATGACACTTTCACTTAAGTACTACTACACATACACAATGCTCGTTAGATACTACAGAGGCACTCGAGTTCGGGAATGGCTTACAAGGAGCTGCAGCTAAGCGCGTTTACAATACACAAAACAATATTTTGTAAATAAAAAAAAAAAATCATAAAACATTTAAATTAACTAAAATATTAACTTTTAGATTAAGCAAATGCAGTCGAAAATTGTTCAAAAATTGTCACTCCTCAAACTAAGGACAATCAGAGTTGGGTCCATCTCGACACTTAAGCAGCAAATTTAGCATTCCTTCCAGCTTGTTCGTACGTGACTCAGTTTTGTATAGATTCGTTTGCAGCCGATTCACATCCTGCTGTTGCTTTTCCTAAAAACATGCAAATATTATGCACTCCACAGTTTGTCCACATACATTCAAGCACTTACCAATGTATTCAGACGACTTTTTAGAGTCTCCACCACACTGTACGTGGCTTTCAGTGACTTCTGCAGCTCATTCGTATGCACCCGCTCATTGGCCAGCGAGCGTTCTATCTTTTGCAGCCTTGTGGCAACCTCAGCATCAGCATCATCGTCTATATCGTTTTCCAAATCGCGTGCCTCAAAGGCATCATCTGCATGCACTGAAGCCTTCTTGCAGCTCTGCTGATCCGCCTGCAGCACAAATCCTGTGCGACAGCGGCAGAAATACGAGCCTTGCGTATTGACGCACTGCTGGTCGCACGGCTTTTCCAGCTGGCATTCATTGATGTCCTGCTCACAATAGCGCCCCGTATAGCCAGTCGGGCAGCTACATGTCTGCGGTGCCGTGCAGTTGCCTCCATTTTGACAACGCATGGTGCAAACAGCTGAAAACAATGCACAGTTAGTTACAATTCACTGCAAAGCCAAAATCGCAGATGAATCTCACGTTTCATGCACGAATCCGCACGCGGCGTCTTTCTGCTCCAGCCAGTGCAACAGTCATAGGTCATCTGCTGGGCCGCCTTATGCTTAATGACATCTCTGTAAGCCTGCTCATGAACCAGTTGTACGCGAGTGCACATTTGGTTGGCATGTGTGGGCGGCTGGCAGGGCGTGTTAATGTGTTTCCAGGTGGGTCGCATATACACCTCGGTTGTTTTCACGGGCATGGTAATGGTACGCTGCTGCACGCAAATATGCCGGCTATAGAGAATGTAGTAGAAGAAGCAGAAAAACAAAGCAATTCATTAGATTGGCGACCCACTTAAAAGTCAATGCAATAGCTAGTTGAACCAGGCGATCAGCGGATCGACGGAAAAGTGAAACTGACTTTTCCAGCCGCCGCGGCTAGTCCAAGCGGTCTGCCAATTACTGTCATAATAAACTTGGCAACAGGTTGGCCAGTCGCCCAGCAGACGCGCTGTCTACATCTGTTGGCAGCTAGTCACCCTGGTACTTGTCGTCATCACCGATGTCGGACCGGGAGTCAGAGTCGTAGTCTTGGCCGTAGACGACGTTATAGTCGGCAATTGTCACACACATGTCTGTGCATATTTTGTGCAGTTTAATTGAACGACACTCGCCTTGTCTGACTTAGACCCACGCGCTGCAAACACTCAGTCACGATATGTTGCCAAATCATGTCGAACAACCCAAAAGAAAAGCACATAAAAAGAAGGTAACTTTCGGAAAGTCACAGTTTATATACTCTTGCTGGGCAATTATATAATAAGAAATGATTCGTTTTGAATCGCTTGGATGATTTATGTTTTGTAGGCTTCAATTTTTATGTAAGTTCTAGATGAGCGTCTTCTTTAGAACGGCTGCTCCTCAGTGGTGTGGCGGAAAACGCTTTAAAACGCATTTCAACCCAAAAGCAATATGTATATATCTATTTGCCAGAAATATCATTGGGAACGTTGGAAATCTATCATGCAAGCTTTTTAGTATACCGTCTTCATATTTGTGATATGCCACTTATTACTATTATTGGTAAATTTCCTTTCGGTATCATGGTCTCTACTAGGTGTTTAGAACTACAACAACAATTTCAATATCATTAGCCCGTCATCATCATTAGTCCTCAAGTTTGATGCTAAACGATAGGGTAACCTTTCGTATCATCAATGTTCAGTTCCAACTCGCGGACCAAAATCTTATACGTTTTTGTTGAAAAACATCTAATGGCGTGCCTTATGGGTAAAACCTACTCGTATGCCGCAAATATGCCGTGATGGAAGCACATCACTAGCTTTGAGATGGTGCTAGCATAGACGCATGCTAACATATGCGCGAAGTAATGAAAAGTAGAAGGCACATTACGCAGGTCCGTTATTCGAAAGTCAAGAAGAATTTTACCGCGTGTACCGCCCCACGATCAACATTTTTTCAAGCTTAGCATATGTTCTGCATAATAACGGAAACAAAATGGGAAGCAATGTTTGCTGATCTTCAAGCCAAGTCCAGTCCAGTCAGCGGTTCGCCTGCTTCTTTCCTCTTCCCTTAATAGTTGCTTAATTGCGTGTCTCCCAATGCCACAGAATAGCTTTGGTCCCATCAGGGTGTTCGCGGCTCCATTTCTTGCTAGTTCGTTCGCCAGTTCATTCCCAGGAGTATTGTTATGGCCGGGCACCCACCGAAGTGTTAGTTTGTTCTTCCATCCCAAAAGATTGGCTCGTGTTTCTCTAACCAGCTTAGAGCTTATCCTGGTTGCGGCAACCGCCTTTATTGCAACTAGACTGTCCGACAGTATAGCTATATTCCTATGTTGACAATTCCTTTCTAGGTTTACATCTGCACACCTGCCTATGGCGCATACTTCTGCCTAGAAAATGCTTGGGTTTATGCCCATAGATTCAGATATGCCTTTCCGGGTCCCGCGGCACCTAGTCCAGTGCCATCATTTGTCAGGGATCCATCCGTATACCAAACTTTAGTATCCTTTTTCATAGGACGCATCTCCTCTAAACTTTGTTAGTTTTAATGGTGCTAAAGTTCCGCGTGAAATGGTATTCTGTGGACATTTCATCTCTGGGTTGTTGAAGCGCCGGAATTGTCTTTCCCAGTCTATCGGCAACTGATTATGTGGTCATTGCCAAACCCTTTCACTGCCATTCTGAGCAGTGTCGCATTCATTTGTGATTCAAACTTCATGACTAAGTTAATATACCCTTACTTTCTGTATAAACATAGGCAGTCACTCAGACCCGCAGACCTTTACGAACAGTTGCTGCTTCTTTTACTTTTTTGGTCCACTTTTGGCCAACACAAACAACAACAACAACAACAAAAAAACGTATTTCGGGTTGCACTGATAATAAGCGGTTTTGAACTGTGCAGCGCATCCATAAATTGCAAGTAGCGCAACCTTTTCTCTGCCTGGTGTCGTAATTGAATGCTGTATACTTTGGGTTCGGGACCCAAGTCAGGTCCAAGCCAAACAATTGTTGACTACTGAACGATTGGCCGGTTTAAGGCAATCGCAAATGGCAATGCACACACACATATATATATGTATACAGTCAAACCTGCTTAAGTTGGCCACTTACGGTTTAAGAATTTTTGGCCAACTTATGAGGGGGGCCAACATATGAGGGTGTAGCAGTTTTATATTGCTTTTGTGTTGTTTCTTTAATTTTTTTAACTTTATATTATGGATTATGATTGTTTAAACATGTGTAAACATAAACATACTTTGACCATTAAATCTATAACATATTTCCAAAGCAGTCGAAGTTTGTTTCAAGAGTACTGTACACTCTTTTAAATTCAGCAACGAATTTATTGCAAGCAATTTCGTTCAGTTGTAAATTTTGCCATAGATTTGTATTATTTTGCAGCCTTCGTATTTTCATATTGTTGTGATTTTATACGTTTATTTAGTTTTAAGTATTATTAATATTTAATTAATTAATTGTATTAACCGGCAACCTATACTCTGTCAGTCTCTATCTCAAAATCAGCTGTTTTTGGTTATCGGGCATCTACCGAACATCGTATGATCGATAGATATCGATATGCCATGCCCTCGATAGTTATGTTCTCTGTCTGTGTAACCCATATGTAACACTGCTGTGGCTTTAAGGTGGCCAACTTTTCCAGGTTCAATTGCATTTACAAAATTAAAAAATCGCTCAAAAAGTGGCCAACTTACAAGATATGCAGGTGCAAGTTAGACAGTTAAAAATTTTAGTTTACTAGTACGTTTTGGTTTTGCTAAAAAATATCCAACTTAAGGAGGTGGCCAACTTATGAGGGTGTTCAACTTAGCAGGTTTGACTGTACATATATAACTTAACAATAAGCAGCGCCAAAGTGGCACAGTATCGCCGTCCTGTGGCTGGACATTTAACAATTTCTTTAATGTTGCAGCACATACATATTTATGGGGCACGCAGTTGTTGTTACTGTTTTTGTTGTTGCAAGGTTCTCATGTACCATAATTCTCACGTTATTTATGCACCACAGCATTTACAGCAACAAAACGCGGAAGTTTTCTTAGCGCTTCTCTTACGAAAAAAATATACATATATATATGTAAACTGTGCCAACAAAGTGCAACATGAAATGCTCATTTCTTAACACAACCCAAGTCAAAGTGGGAGGCCTGCTGTGCCAGGGTGCCAGCCCGTCCGTTAGTTAGTCCCGCCAGACGCAGAGACGAGGGCAGGGACGCCATATGTGGACTTTAACGACTTCATTGCATTGTTTAGAACCATTTAGGCTAAATTTAAATTCAAATTTTTAATTGTTAAATGCACGGGAACACCTGTGGCTGCAACTTTGATAGAAACACATAAAGCTGGTCTCAGTGCAGCTTTTAGACTTCTATTTTCTACAATATTTGCTTATAGCCCATTAAAAGATAACTTTTGAATTCCTTAAACATGCAACAGTTAACCCAATAAAGGCGGTCTTTTTAATACTTTTACAATAGACTTAAATCTCAGTCTATGGGCTTTGAAATATACTAGTTTAACTACGATTCTTTACGAGCGTAGATTATTGTGAGGAAAGTCGTTGAATACTAGATTCAAGTAAGTTGAGGCTATAAAACTCGAAGCTCCTTTTTTGCTTAACAGAAGCAAAGCTTTGTGAACTAGAAAGTAAAAATTAAAATCTCTTGGAGTTGTGTCTTTCTCATAAAGATGTTTAAGGGTGAAACATTATAGTTACAGTTTTGATACTTTGGAAGCTAATTGCACCCATTTAGATTTCCATGGAAAGCGTTGTTTGAGTAAACTTAAAAGAAAATACAGTGAATAGTTGGTTACAGCTGTTGAAAATAAGAGGGTCGTTTGAATGGATGCAACCCTTTCCCTGTCAGCTACCATTTATTCATAGAATCTTCTTAACTGGCCATAACAACCCGTTACCGGGTTACGGCCTGATGTAAAGCTCTCCTCCAGGTGTCTCTGTTTTGCGCGCTCCTTCTCCAATCGGTGATACCAAAGGTAGCTAGTGTATTCACCACCTGGTCCTACCACGAGACATGGTTTGCCCTTTCGTTGCCTCCCTTCGTCACCCGCATTGAAGACCTTTTCCGCAGGAGCTGCTTCATCCATAAGCACAACATGAACTAGCCAGCGAAGCCGCTGGATCTTGAATCGCTTGACTATGTCAATGCCGTCGTAGAGCTCATAGAGTTCGTCGTTCCATCGGATGCGGTAGTCTTTGCCAACGTCGTTGCCTTTCCGCTCAAACACTCCAAGGGCATTTTCATCAGACCGCGTCATCACCCATGCTTCAGTGCCATAAAGCAAAACGGGAACGGGAGAGTGCTAGTTTCGTCTGACGAGACTACTCATTTGCCTACTGAAACCAAAGTAACATCTATTGGTAACTGTGATTCTTCGCTTGACCTCCATGCTGACATCATTTGGGGATGCCAAGGTAAACGAAATTCTTGACAACATCAAAAGTATAGTTTTCAATATCGCCTTGTCTGAAGCGAGGCTTGGTATGAAAAGGTTCGGAAAAGCTCTTTCCTACCGAACTTTGCAGGGATTCCAAACTCAGACAGAGCGGCATATAAGCGATCTCTCAACGGGCTATCAAATACTGCTTTATAGCATCGATTTGGTATTCGTGTGTCTTTTCCATGATTTGGCGTAGTGTGAATATCTGGTCTATGTTGGACTTACCAGGCCTAAAACCACACTGATAAGGTCCAATCAGTTCTTTCGCATATGGTTTTAGTCTTTCACACAATATTTCTTTCACAAAATGGCCTCATATAAAGAAGGCTGATAACACGGTAGCTAGCGAACACCGAACATGAGGACATCAAGTTCCCAATCATCGGGCATGCTCTCATCTAGCCATATTCCGCAAAAGACCTGGTACACTATTCATAGAATACTGTCAAAAAAAACATCATCGAAAGCAAGAAAGGGTTGACAAATACTTGGGGGACCAACAATTTCGATGGTTAGAAAGGTTTTGCTGAATTTCGTTGAAGTCGTACCAGCACAAATGTAATTCGTCGATAAAATGCACGGAGTAATAGTAACGATTGGAGACTTAAAGTGCGTGGTGGTTCAGGTACATCACATTTTGGATGAAAATTTTAACCTTAAAAATTTGTCCGTGCGATGGGTGCCACTCGATCATAAGACTAATCACTGCAAAGAAGTTTTTGGCGATGTTCAACCGCAATCAGAACGAGTTTGTCTGTCATTTCCAATTCGTGGGCGTAAAATGTAATGTCATGGGGTGGTGTCATTCGGGAGATTGATTCAGGTGGTGACTTAGATTAGAAAACGTAAAATGATCGCCGGCGAATACCAATCAGAGAAGATGGACAGATTCGACATTGGTTTAAAACAACCCGTCCTCATTTAGCGAAGAAAATGTGCACTCCTTACATAATAAAGTACGGGTGCATATTTGTTAGTCGGCATGCCAAATATCTATTAATTGAATTTGAATATTGAATTTTTTCATTTGTGTCTCACTATCGATAGATTAAAAACACGCTACAGGGCTAAACCGCTAGTACTATCGATAGTATCGAATTTTTTCAACCCTTTCTCTGAAAGTACCGAATGGTACTATCCACGATATTCGCGAACTTCTCGAAAGCTGAGGGTGGCAGGAAAAAACTAGGTACGAAGCGATATTGAGGGAAGTTAGTTTAAACATGATCAACCATCAGAGTTCTTGAATATGAACTCGTGTTTAATAGTGTTATCGCTTACAGGCAACAACTGTATTTCCGCTCTTGCATAAAAGCGATATCTGCTGTATATAAGATTTGATTAGCGGCAAATGTAGTAACACCTACTTTCAAATAACACGATAAAATCAATGTACCTTTCGAATTGGAAAAAAGAGAGGATTTAAACATGTTCAACTGTAAAAACGCTGTATATATAAAGTAATGCTTATATGCGCGCTGTCCCTTGTACATAACACATAATGTACATGAAATAAGGCAAAACTTTTGGACACTAAATTATAAAAACATCAATCAAAATGTAGGCAGTACGAGATGAAAATGAAAATGAAATGCGCCACGCCAATTAATCAAAAAACCGAAAATAACCTACAAAAAAAAAAGAAAATAAAACTGTTAAATTTAACAAGAAATGCTGAACATCGAATGAATGCTGGCATTCGTTTATCGCAAGCTGGTTTTGAACTTCACAATTTAGTAGGCTCTTAAAACCCCAGCTGAGAGGTAGAGCAGATGACACTACATATTTGGTAGGTAAACTTTTGCATTGTGTGTGGTTTATTGATTTACGGTTTATGTAGCAACGGAATTGATGAGGCCGAGATTGCAGACCCCGAGAATGGGCTAATGGATGGGCTTAATAAATTTCCTTGCCATATTGATAAGGCTTAAGAGGCATGTCAAGCTACAGTGTGTATCTTTATAACGAATTTAGCGCAATTCAATTCAAAAATTGTTTAATATTAGCTATATATTTGTATTTTGCATTAAAAACTGGAGAAGCTATATGGCCATAAATCAAGTTAGACTCAAAACTAATAGAGGTCATTTTCTCAGCGATCTAAACCGGTTTATAAATTTCGGTGTTGTAAGTTGCCAAACAATAAAAATGCATTTAAAAAACAGTTTAAGTAAGTTGGCGACACCTAACATGGAGGTCAAGTATATGTGTGTGTGTGTGCATTAGTGACCATTAAATAACCAAATGAAAAAGCTCATAAATCTATAAAACATAAAAATATTGTTATGTGCTTGGGCATAGTACATAAAGAGGTTTTTTATGACGCTGTGAAATGTGTGCATAAAATTGGAAAATCTTTGCAGTTGAAAACTCATCTGCATTATGGCCAACTAAATGAGGGCTATTAAAAAACGTTATTGGCTTAGATATCAAAGGCATTCAGCACAACAAAAGAAAAACTAACATTGGATTTGATTTCCAATTGCAATTTCGTGTTTTGCGGTCTTCCAAACTAATCAAATTTCATATGCCAAATAATGAAGTTTAAATTGGCAAACCGCGTAATTTAAACTGACCCGACTGCACTGGCTTGGCTCCTCGACTTCCAGAGGATCATAAGGTATTTTATGCTTGGGCATAGAAATAGTCAAAAAATTAAGTATACATACTAACAAAGTTAAGTGCCATAGACTAGCGCATGCTCTACAGCTACGAAATGCTTACAAAAAGTGTACGAATCGGGAAATCGGTTTCATTCATACTTTATGTGATGTTTGCACTGTAGTCACAAAATTGTCACAAGCAAAAAAGCTCTGTCCATCGTGAGATGAGTGAGTTGGGGAGGCGACTTTTCAGGAGTAAAAAACGCGAGCAGGAAAAGCGTGAGCGAAAGCAGACCGAGATGTGCAGGAGCTGGCATTACGTTAGAAAGTTTTTTCAAAAAGTCAAGCGTCTGGATGAAATATTTAGTACCGCTGCGTCTTCCAGTAGAGATGCAGTTGGAAATCTGGTAGTGGATGCACAGGGTGCTCTGAGTTTAAGGAGGGAACACTTAATTTGAAAAGTGTAAAGTATAATGCTACTATGAAAAGCTTCGACGTCTTTCCTGTTCTATTGAAGTTTATTGAACATATCTCTTTTCCGGCTCTTTTTGGTAGAATATGGCTAGATGAAAGCATGACCGATGATTCGAACTTTAGTATCGTCTGCCCTGCCCACAAGAAGGGTGACCCCACGGCATGCGCCAAGTAGCGTGGTATAGGTCGCCTTTTTATAGCACTTAAGACGCTATCTAGCATATTGTGTGAGAGACTAAACTTATTCACGAAAGATGGATTCGACATTATTAATGTTTACTAGATATTCACACTAAGCCAAATTCTGGAAAAGTCCCACGAATACCAAATGGACACCCACCATTAGCAGCATTTGATGGCCTGTTGGGCTTTGGCGTATATACCGTATTGTGTGAGTTTGGTTCCCCTGCAAAGTTGCAGAATGACGTTGAGCAACACAAGCAGCTCCTTCAAGGTAGGAGGAAACCTCTCCGAATCTTGTGTGGCTTCAGACGACCTCTTCAATTTTGTGATAAAGAGTGCACTGTGAAAACCCTAAGTACATGAAGCGGAACAATATTGAACTATAAGCTATTGAAATTTGCCCATGTGGTGAGCGGGTTAGAGAATACCACCTCAGCAGGTCAAAGCTTTTTGTATGAGGCGAAGACTAGTAGAGTCACCCCAGGCCTTAAAAGCGTTGTGAGTTTGGTTTTTGTCCCACCTTGTAAAACTCCAATTCCAATAAAAGAAATAAATCAGGCCGTAACACGGTCACGAGTTGTTATGGCCAGTTAAGAAGAAGTCTGCTTGTAAATTAGAGCAAGGGAAGTATATGTTTTCTTCGAGTAGAGAGGCATCGCGGTTTTACTCTTAGATTGATGCTGAAAACTATACTTTGATGTTGTCAAAGACTTCTTCTTCCTTGGCACTTGAAGAACGATGGCAAATTAGAGATCAAGCGGAGAACCACTTTTAGATGTTACTTCGGTCCCAATAGGCAAATGAGTAGTATATATTACTTTCGCCAGACTAAACTAACACTCTATAAGACGCTCCTACTTCCCGTTTTGCTTTAGGACGCTAAAGCATGGGTGATGACGCAGTCGAATGAAAACGCCCTTGGAGTGTTTTAGCGGAAAGTACTCTGTAAGATGTTTGGCACTTTACTCGACTAGCGCATTCGATGGGGCGATGAACTCTATGAGCTCTACGACAACATTGATATAATTAAGCGAAATAACATGCAGCGGCTCCACTGGCGTGGTCATCATAGTGTAAGCCGTTGTTATGGCCAGTTAAGTAAGTAAGTATTCAAAAAATTATAAGCACAATCGCTTCATATACAAGCTTTTCAAATTCAAAGAACCATAGGGGAGTCAGGACTGAGATTTAATTTCTATATAGTTTCACCTCAAAAATTCTATGCCATGCTTTGTGACTACCTTTAATGGTAAAAAGTTGTACAAGAGTGCAACAAATTGTAATTTGCACAGCACATGCAATAATTGCATTATATATTAATGGAAATAATTATTTCATCGTAATATTTTGATGCAGTTTATTCATAAAAACAGCAAATTTACAATAATATTCATAATTAGTTGATAGTTTAAACATTAAACAATGCGAAATAAAAGCCTAACAAAAATTTTGCAAATCAACCAAATCAAAATGAGAGAACTCAAACCAAATGAAAAAACAGAGCACCGGGGACGTAGATAGCTTATCCGGCTGAAATTCATACAGACTCTCGTATTATTATGTCTTTGGACTATTTCAGGGGTACAGTCGTGAGCCTGAGCACAAGCGATGAAAATTTGGAGCAATCGTTGATAAGGCTGCTCTCGTTTCTTCATTGGTCGTCCTCAGGCGTTCTCCTTTTTTCTGTTTAAGTTGAAAGTCCCAATTCGCATAAGAAGCTTGTGGCAAATGGTATTTGAATTGTAACAACACGCTTTGAAAGTAGTGGATACTCATTTTTATATGCAGCCAAAAATGTTGAGCTACTACTTCCGAAAATTTTGTTTTTAATGTCCGATCAGTTTTTAACTCCACGAATTCTTCCTGCTCGTTTTTCGGTTAGTGTCCAAGGGAAATGTTATCCGAGAATAGATTTCGTACGCAATGAAAAATAAGAAATCATTTTTTCTGCTAATAGATCCAAGCTTTTCAAAGGCTGCATTTTTTTCTGAATCGGCAGCCATGACATCGTAGTGACTGATGACCTGCTCCCATTTCCTGACATACTGCATTAAACATACGAGAGTTCGCGACTTGATGTATTTGACTATTTTAACAACTTCTTGTAGGACAGACCACAATTCATCAGACGGAGACTTCGTCATCATGGCTTCACCGTGTAAAAAACAATGTACATTTTTGATATTAGGGTTTTTGCAGAAGCACTGCTTACAAATCCTCCAATTTTTTCCTGCCATAGCTGCTGCTCCGTCTGTACAAATGCTTATGCAGTTGTGCCATGGCCACTGGTAAGTACTGGTCTGTCACTTTGAATATTTCTTCACCTGTGGTGTCACCAGATAGTGGCAAAGGTATATGATTTACAAGCTATGCGCCATCTGCCGACGCTCGCTCATTTTTAGGGCATTATTTTTCATTCTGTTGCAAACGTCAATGATTGCGGTTGTTTTGACGCCTGTTATTTCTGCGTCGGCAGATGGCGCATACCTTGTTATTCACATACCTTGGTAGTGGCAACAACGCTGTGCAAAGCATAACAATAAAATACTTTTGTGCCTCTCTTAATTTCCCATTTTCAGCTTTTATTAATTTTTGGGAAATTTAAGGAATTTAGCTCTCTCAGTAATCACACCTGGTAATAAATAGCTCTCAGCTATTTTTAGTTGTATTATCTTCACAAAACCTTGACTTTTTCCGCGGCACACCAACTGATGACCACGGTACACCAGTGTGCCGTTGCACACGCTTTGAGGAACAATACTCTAAAGCTTACTACAAGTGCATACAACTTTTAAATATCATATCATTTGACAATTCCAATCAATTTTGCCTCAAAATACTAATTAAGTTATGATATGGGTTGCGGGTACGCTTGATTTTGTGGGTCTTGAACACCCATAACTAGATTATTGATTATTCGCTTTAATTTGTGCTGTCGATGGAACAGTCAACTAGTTATGCTAATGAAATTATACTTAATGATTCAAAATATTGGCATAATAATTTTTTATATGCCAATTGGGCAATCAGTAAACTCGAACGAATTTGGTGTCAAACATATTGTCCACACACTGCACACGTTGCACCCATTACACACACCCGATGTTGCGATTATATAAATAGAAACCGATATTAAAATGTGCACAAAAATAAATAAAATTAAATATAGAATTTTCAAATACAATGCTAATATTGACAAACGAGAAATAGCAATTAACATAAATCTGCAATATTGTGAAGCGACATTTTCAGCACAACTTTCAAGAGTTTTCGTTATTTTCATGACTCGCCAATGGAATATAATTGAGGACCTCGTTGGCGGGATAGGAAAGTCGATAGAATGTAGTAGTACAGTAGTATATGTCGCTTATATGCAATTATATTGATTGTATGCAAAAAAAAGTCAGTCTCAATGCATTGTACTTCTAACTTTCATACGAGAATAGTGGTTTATGTGAAAATCGCTTATTAGGAATAATTGCATACATGCATATGTTTCATCAATAATTTGTTTATAAAAATGTTATCGGTTATATACAAAAATTTCAGCTCAGCTGAACGATTAAATAAAGTAATCGTTTACTTTACGCCAAGATAAAAACAAATTGTTGCAGACAGATGGGACGATGCCCGACAATGGGATACCCTGTACCCATTTTTCCCATGATAATCATAAGGTAGAGCCGGTTAAGGTACCAAAAAGAGCCCCCAGCGATTTTTAGAAACTAATTATGCAGATCGATTTATAGGTGGAAAAACAAAAATTTTACAAAAATTTTCAGATCGAAAATTTAACGCGTTACAGCTTAATTTAAAAAATCGTGTTTTTCACTTTTTAATTATTGCCACAAACTACTGAATTTTTTTAAATCAAAATTTCCACGTTAAAACTTACCAATAAGGGCCATGAGAGTAATTTTTTATTTATTATTTTTAGTGATTACTTTTTCTTAAAAAAAATTCAACATTTTTATTCTCATTTTTAAGAAAAAAGAACACAATCAGTTTTTTCTTTTGCAAAATCATTTTTTATTTGCAACAATGTTAAAAACAAAAATTTTAAATAAAAAAAAAACGAATTTTTTTCTCATATGAAAAAAAAATTTTTTTTTTCCAAGACTTGAATAATTATTTTATAATTTTCCAAAATGATTAGTTCATATTTAATGATAATATAACGAAAAAAGAATCTTAATTTTTATTAGCTTCATTCGAGTATCAACATAAAAAAAAAAAAAATTATGAATTTTTGATATAAATTTTCAATCAGGAACAATATAATCACAAATGCACAAATATCGTCTTATAACCATTAATTTTATCATTGAAAGGAAATCAATTTTCATGTTGCTATACTTAGAATATATTATAGAATTAATTATTAATATTTTTTATTATTTTTATTATTATTTAGGTCGCTTAATGCTCTCTCCGCCCGTTAACCCCCTTCCCGTTCCCCTTCCCATTCCTCTTCCTTCTCTTTCTCTCTCTACCTTCCTGATACTAAGTCCAGCTTCGGATATTGGTACCAATATCTTCCTATCATCTTCCCCATCCTCTTTTTCACCTTCTTCATCATCCTCTACCTATTAGTAGGTGTTGCCAAAAACAAACTCTTTTTTTTTTATTTATTTAAAGCTTATTAATGCCACTACAATCTTTTCATAGACCTCTTTTCGATTTGACCCATGAGTTTTTGGCCACAGACCTCAAATATCACTCGTGCCTGAAATTTATCAAAAAAAGGCAAAATTTATGTCTTTATCTAAGCACGTTGACCTGTTGCCAAAATGTTTTTTAATAAGCCTTTCCTTCTGCAGCAAATTCAATTCGTGCGTTAATTTTGGGACACCCTATATGAAAACCAATGCAAAAACTTATCAACGAATGATTTGATTCATATTTTTTCGAGGGGTTCATATTAATACTCAAATTTATGAAAAAATTCCCAAAGAAAGAGTAAGTTGAACAGAAAGTAGAAAATGAAGGCGAGGGTGAAGCGAAAGTTGAAGACGAAAAAGAAGATTAGCATGAAAGGAACCTGCCTACTTTGTAGTACCACGGGTGTTGGCGAACGAAGCAAGCAGGGGACGAAGCCCCCTAGTTTCAAAAAAATTGCCAATACCAGAACAGAAAGCGAAACTAAATAATTGTGTCCTACGAGTTTTGGCAACTTGCCAAAAACACTTATTGTTTAGAAATCTCAAATTTGTCAATGGGATTGCCAATTAGCTGTACAATATTGCTAGTTGTCACAGCCTGTGCTACCGCCCGGAGTCATAAATCCAAGACGTAATTGCTAGTTTTTCTGCTTGTATTGTGAGTAGCCTCATATAATTGGCCAGCATGAAGATTAGATGAACGAAGAATGTCTTCGTTAGGTAATATAGGTACTATATATAAACAATAAAATCAGGAGTACTGAATAAAGTGCAAACAAATGGAAATAAGAAGCTGTAATTTCACGCTAAAAGCGAATAGATTGACTTTTTATGACTTTGAAAACAAACAAGATGCTTTGATGTTGCTTGACAAACTAGAAGTTCTTTTGCAACTGTACATGTTACATATATAAGCACAGAACCTACTATAACCTTTTATGGCGGCAGGGTACAAGGAACAGCAACGACCTGAACTATGCAGACTCGTGTATTGAATAGTTGAACATTGTAGAATAGTTGGACATGTTTCCTGTACCTCGCATAGCTGCCTTTATTTGGCCTTTTACTTAGCAAGACGACGACGACGACGACAAGCATAGCTGATGCATCTTGCTGGCCTCAACACATTTCTAATAATATTTTAGCCAAGTTTTTTTTTTTTTTTTTTGTTGCAGCAAGTGCAACAGCCGGGCAACAGTTGCAGCTTGCAGTATTTAAAAGAAAATTATTACGGCTCTCAGATGCTGGGCCCGCAAATGCGCCAGTCATGCCGGAGCAGACCGGGCCAAGTTAAGCCAAGCAAAAACTTTCGGTTCTAATTTTTCTTATAAATTTGTCTGCGCTAAAAATTTTCTTTTAGTTTTTTTTTGTTTTTATTACGCTTAGTTTTCTTTTTTCAGATTATGCAATAAAAATGCTGTTGCTGCGGCTTGTTGTATGTAATTCTTGGTAACGTACGAAAAAGTGAAAAGAAAATTGCTGCCTTTTGGCTGACCGTCCGCGTCTTTTAATGCGCCGGCGCAGCACAACTGACAGGCAACGGCTCTCCGCGCCGCTACACCACCTCCTCGCGCCGGTACACCACCTCCCCGACTGACTGACTGACAGGCGTACACTGACACTGACGCGCGCTCGTTTCTTTTGGACTACGTATTGAGAGCAAACGAGATGCCAAATTAGAGAGAGAACTGTGCCTTAAGCTTTGTAATGTGAGCTGATTATACGTACAGGCAGAAGAAGGAAGCTGGCGATGCCCAAAAGCTGCCGCTGCAGACAATCGGGACGGTGCCCGACAGTGGAATACCCTGTACCCTTTTTCTTTATAAACACTAAATACGGTGAAATGGGGACGGAAGTATCCACTTTTGTATCTCCTTTTATAAGATCCATATGCCTGTAAACATTTTCCTATTGGAAAGTTCCAATTGACAAGTTTTCCCATTGGGAAGTTGGCTATTATGGTGGCAAAAATTACTTTTATACCGATAACTCCAGTATTCTTGTAACATAGATCAAAAATACATTTATAAATGAGGAGTTTCAAGGATAGACTCAATGGAGCGGTTGTAAACCGCGCAAATCTGTCACGGGGGAAGGGGGTAAGATATTAACTTGATTCGACAAACTTCATCTTACATTAGATTACGCCCATTTTGGTAAAATTTTGTGTGTCTAGACACGGAGATCTATCCCTTTATACGGACAGACGGCCATGGTCCAATCGCTACCCGAGTCAATGATAAGACTTTTTGTCCTTGGAACTTATGGTGTGCCACGCCTCCCTCTGCCTGTTACATATATTGCACAAATCTACAATACCCTTTTACACTTTGTGTACAGGGTATAACAACAGCAAGAGGGCCAGTGAACTCCATGATAAGTAAGCAACTGAAAGTGTGTGCGCCTGACTTTGGTGCCCAACTCGCTGGTTCTACCTTTTGTCTCCTGCCATTTCCATACAACATAATCGTGCGATAAGCAATCTCCACCATGGCCGGTCTCTGGCTCTGGGTCTTGGCCATGTTAGTGTTTCGCGGCTGCCCTGTCAATGCGTTGCGCCCTGCATTAGCGTTGGGTGTAAATCATGATTAATGCCCAAAACTTGTTTAAACAACAGCGTCAAGCTAAGATGCCCACCAAGCCATGGCCGAAAATCCGATTAGTGTGGCTGCAATGCTCAAACGCAAACACAAGAAGAAGAAATGCCTGTCAAGGGGACAGGTAAGAAAAGTTTTTTTCCACTTTTTTTTTTTTTTGTTTTTCAATAAAAGCAAAGTGCCATGCACGATTTCCAATTTTGTGTGTGTGTGTGTGTGTGTGCCTTTGTTGTTGTTCCAATGAACTGCTAATAAAAGCGTTAAAATAAAACCAAGCAGACTCACAAATTTTCATCAAATTAACATATTTTCAGTTAGTTGTATTTATTGTGAGTGCTACCTTGGAAAAGGTATATTTATTTAGTCAAAACGTTTGCAAGGTATTTGTTATTTTTAAACATTATCATACTTATCTCTCAAAGCCAAAAGTTTTTCATATAAAATAATTGTATCTACGGGCTTGCATTATCGTAACAAGTTATCGTCACAAACGTTGCGATAATAATAACATTGTATGACAAAAACCCATTCCTTCATTGTAATACATTTGCGGCACAGTTTCAGAGAGAGCGTGTACTCTTTCAAGTAGTGAGTCAAGCATTCGGCTAGCACTTCGGCTACGCTTTTGTGATTTAAGGCTATGGGCTTACTTTATTTGCAAAGATTTGGCAAGGGTTACGGGCCTTAAAGTCTACACTGAGAACAAGATGTCGTTCTAAAGTTAATGCCAATCGTTCTTTAAAAACTATATTTTTTTTTTCTAGAAAACCCTGGAAATGGAACTTATTTTCTTAAAGAATATTCGTTCTCTCCGTTTGTTCTTAGTAACGAGAATAACATGATTACGAAGAGAAGAAAAGAAAACACTATATAACAACGTCTGTCTATATGTATTTCGTTGTTGTTCTTTTTCTAAAATCAATCAAATCAAATTTTATCTGACTAAAACGCAACGTACCCCCGTGTGGTGAGTGGGTTATAGAATACCACCTCAGCAGGTCAAAGCTTGTCGTATGAGGCGACTAACAATGACATTGGGTTCTTTTCGAGACCAGTAGAGCCAACCCAGGCCTTAAAAGGGTTGTTCGTCGGGTTTGGGACCCACCACGTAAAACCACAATTCCATTGAAAGAATGTATATTCATCAGGCCGTAACCCGATAACGGGTTGTTATGGCTAGTTAAGAAGAAGTCAATTTAAGCCAGAAATTTCTTTCAAACGAATTGCTACGCAACAGCCGTTTGTCGGCATGTTAGACATCTTCTTCAACAGGACTTTAAGCCAAAAGCAGATCGTCCCTATGCCTATAATCATTAAAACTTTGAAAAACGAATTTGTAAGAAGTGTAAAATCTCATTTAACGTTCGTTAAAGCCATTTTGTACTGGCCATAGCAAACCCGCTAACGAGTTAAGGCCTGATGCAGGGCACTCCCGCACTCCTTTCTAAGTCCTTGATACCAAAGGTGTTTAGTGCAAGACCATCTGCCATAGTGCATTTTATATTCGATGCACGCAAGTATCGTTTTCTACTATTTGCTTTTATAGTAGTGCCGATAAAAATCACGCCAACAGAATTGAACCGTTTCGAAAGCGCATTTAAGTAGCCGAGATAGCTGAGCCGCTGCTGCTAATACCTCTTTAGCTCCCCGCACAAATAATGATCATGATAAAGTCGGCGTTAAAGCCAAAACTGCTATATATGTAGCTAAGGTAAGGCGCTTGACTGGCCTGCAAGTGCAAGCTGGCCGGGAATTGGCTAGCGCCACTCGACATACTCGACTCATATCGAATTGCAACATACTCAAAACAATTAAGTATGTAAACCAAAGCCAAATGTTCGGGATCTGGTTCTGTTTTGCTAGCCACTGGACGCTGCTTATCTCACAGCACACAACAGAGTTGAGCTGAGAACTGGACTCAAGATGTGAGTAGTGGAATTTTGTGCGTCATGTAGCTTGGCTTTTTGGTTACGTGTGTGGCACACTGGGTCTCGGTGTTTTGTTGTCTTTTGTTGTCTGTTGCAAGACAAAAGCCAGCCACCTACCGATACCCACAACTGGGCTCTCTTTGGCCTGGTTAACGGGTTTGCGTGTAATATGTCTGTCGGCTTGGGTGTCTGTTTGTCTTGCAATAACCTAATTTTCAACTTGAGATGTAAAGCAGCTGAGTGATTTGCAAATTACAGCAATGACTCGACTGACTCCAAACACACACACACACACTGTGTCATGACTGCTGGGCTTGCCTTTGGCCATGTAGCAAATGAATGCTCACAAAGTGCATTTAATTGGCAGAGCAACACACTCACACACACACACACAGACACACAAACATGCACGGAGACACAAAGCCGGAGTGCCATAAACTTAGATACTATAAAAAGAAAATCTAATTGCGCTCGTAATTTTGAACTAAGAAACGTTAAGTTTGTTATAAGCCAGACAAATGCCATTTTCTTGTGAAAGTAAAGTAATCCGTTTACTTTTCCATACTATAAATAAACCTATTGAAATCTCTTCGTGGAATTGTAAATCTATAGAAAATTAGAAAGATCTTTATTCGTATCTATAATAGATATTATTATATTATTATGCGTGTAGCTAGTTCAAGTATGCGTCTAAAAGTTAATTATTCAAATTTTTGTTAGAGAAACACAATTTGTTAGTTTAAAGTAATTCGGATATAGATATACGATATCACAGTCAATTTATCGAAACTATTTGTTTGTTTAAAACTGCTTAAAACGCTTAGCACTGCATTCGTAAAGAATTCACCTATTAGAAACATAAAGTTGTGTTTGATTCGAATACCTTTTAAGACTAATTAAGAGGAATTAAGGAAAAGTTATAGCCGAGATACATAAATTCAAAGATTATTTGATGGAGAAGCCTCAAGCATGTCTATGGCCACTACTAAGCTTCACATTAAGAAACATTATATACACAAAGTCAACCAAAAATGGAACAATGTGACAAACAGTCGAATTGCTAAACGAATTTAGCCTGAAAACAGCCATAAACGCACTGCGGAGCTCTGTTCCCGTAATTGGAAGAGATGCTCTGGTGTCGTGCGCCCTAGTATAGGACACTGGTTGGTTGTGGTCCATGCGGCTAGGCTTTTTGACCTCCCTAAAGATTTTTGCAGGAGCTGCTGGGACTAGGGAGTGGAAGAAGCGATTGAGCATCTCTTCTGCTCGTGTCCGGCTCTTTGAAGACGTAAGCTAAAATATCTTGGCAGCTACCTTTTGAATAGTAATTCAGATCTGTTCGAAATTATGCCTAATCGGATGTGCAGCTTTTATTTCTGAATCCGGATGGTGCCCCTCCAGATTCTGTCTACATATGAACAAGGAAGTAGTGCTCTCTAGATCCTACAGTATCACAATGGGCCGTAATAAGGCCTAAGTGTGTCAGGCAAAGTGAAAGCTCTTTATCTACAGAATGATCATAGCTAAGTCTCACTATCTGAAATATAAAAGAATGTTTATGGCTTACTTCCTTTCTCTATTCTATCTATCCTATCTATCTTATCTCTCCAATCGTATCTATCGTATCCATCGCATCTATTGTATCTATCGTATTTATCGTATCTATCGTATCTATAGTATCTAACGTATCTAACGTATCTATCGTATCTATGTATCCTAGATATTATATTTATTCTATCCTATCTAACATATTGCATCATATTCCTGACCCTCCTAAGTGTAGAGTACGGCTGGAACATGAATTTTGAAAAGCTTATTAGTCTATATGAGAATTGTTGGGATATTCTACAAAAAATTCAACTCGGAAATAAAGCATGGAAATATCTAAATGGAATGGAACTTTTAAATTTTTTCAAGAGTTGAGTTGTCATTAAAACCAACAACAACACGGAACTTTACTTTTTTAAATATAAGAAGAAATCTTAAAGAATGTTAAAAAAAAAAATAGCAAAGTTGAATGCACTCAAGAACAACTTAAACCAGGTAAACAAATACTTAGCAATCTGAGCCAAGCTCAACTTCAAATTCTATCAGTTTTGAAAAAATAAATAATTTAATAACTAAGAAACGAGTGTTTCTTAATAAACTTAACAAGCCATATCATTTTATGACTGCGATAAGCGTGTCAAAATATTTTAACAGAAGAAAGAATATTATGCGGAAAAGCTCATAAGCTGCTTTTGAATATCAAGTTTCAAGCAACTACAAAATAGTGGACGCTGCTGCAGCAGAAGGAAAGTTGATGTAAGAAATTGGTTCAAATATAGTATCCAATAAATTTGCATGCCAAAGAAATTTTTTAAGTTGTGAAAAAAGTCTGCTAAAATCAAAAATAGGAAAGAATATAAAATTGTGAGTACAGTCAAATATTTGATGAAACTTGAGAACAATAGTAAAAAGTAACCATGGATAAAATGCACACACTCTTTACGGTTAATTTCTGCTTGCTTAATCCGTGTGCGGCAAACGATTTTGTATTCTAAGTAGCATAATTTTCGAGATATCGCTATTTGCAGAAAAAAAAACAAAACACGCTCTTTCGCGAGTTGCCGGATTACCGAAACGCGCGTAAGGTAAAAAAGAAAAGCTAACATCGATTTCGAATGACAAGGCAATGTAATGAGAACTTTTATTAAAATCTCCAAATAAATTTTTTTTTTTAATTAACTTAATTCTTTCTTATATCTAGTCTGACTTCAAAGCGGACAATTCGAGTCGTCTTTCAGCAAAATGGTCAAAAAATTACTTAGGTAATAACTCGAATTATCACTATTTCAAAAAAATTCGAAATATCGAAAGTGGTGAAGTCAGCAACTCTCCTATATACTTCGGGAACCTTACTACCGATCGAAATGAACTGTGTGTCTAGTTAAAGGTAAATAAATATCAGTTCAATGTCTCTCTAACGGTTTTGTTATACTCCCGTTAGATTTACAGGGCAGCATACTCAAAATATTTTTTCGAAATTCAAAAATTAATTGTTTTTTATTATTCCAAATTAATTAAAACTGTTCTAGAATGTACCGAAAAATATATATTTTAGCCATGATTTTTTGACTTCACTTTTTTCAATAAAATGAACGATTGTGTCCTTTTTTCGATATTCCCTAATAACATCGATATTTTGCTAACGATTTTGCTCAAATTGGCGTTGCAGTGTTCGCAAAGAATCAATTTATTGAATCCAAAAGGAACATGTGAACTGTGTACTTTAGAATAACAAAAAAAAAGAAAAGAATTTTCGAATTTCGGAAAAAATTTGCAGTTCATTGCGCTGTAACTCGCAATCGAATCAAGTTTAACTCCATTAGTGCCATTAAGCCGATTTTAAACTACCTTTAACTCGGCATGCTGAATTTGAAATAGCAGTAGTTCAAAAATGGTGCTAGAAAATCCAAAACGGTTTTGAAATCAGCGACCCCAAATTTTCCAAAAATGCTATGTTTTAGTCATAGGCCTTTCATTGAGGTCAAATTTGTTGAATAGTGAAATTTAAAAACCCTCCTCGAACAGAAACTTGAGAAACGGTATGTTTCCATCAAGATTATTAAATGGAAATCAACTTCG
The DNA here is from genome assembly GCA_035041775.1 of Chymomyza caudatula. Lineage (NCBI taxonomy): Eukaryota > Metazoa > Arthropoda > Insecta > Diptera > Drosophilidae > Chymomyza > Chymomyza caudatula. The sequence goes on along the minus strand of JAWNKW010000137.1, from coordinate 444,250 downwards.
ATTCGAAGTGTTACTTAACAAAATCTGTAATCTTGAAACGAAATCAATTGGCTTAGAATCGAATAAAACTTATGGCTGTTTTGCAGGTTACTAAGTGCTGTAAAAACAACAATTTAAAGCTCTTGCCGACTAAAATTCATCTAACAATTAAAATCTAGACTAAAATTATTTAGCTGCAGATGCTGGGGGTTCCAAAGCAACTTCGCCTTCATGCATGTAAATATGTATGTGTCCCTTAATGGAAATAGCATGAAAAACTGTGTAGCTAGAGCTTAAGGTTGAAAACACCCACGGACGAGTGTTTTTCCCAGCGTCTTTAAAAACTCATTGAAAGCACAGCCGCTTCTGCCGGAGCCCGGTGAGAGATGGCATGACTTTAGATAAGGCTGCAGCCAGTTTGTTTGGGCGTTTTGACTAAGCACGCGTAGGCGTGGCCCTAGCACACATTACTTCACGGTACAAAATGCTAACGAATTTGCTTTTTTTACTGAGCATTATACCCTTAAGCCGGGCATATTTAGTTATGTCGTTAAAAGGTGCTTATTCTTGACAGCTCGAAGTTTTGCATCTTTATTGAGCTATTGTGTGCGTCAGACTTGAGCACACTTATAGCGAGCGTATTTTTGAATCTGGAACAAAGGGTCGAGCAGGTGAAACGCAGCTAGCAACCGCAGTTATACTTGAAAGCCTTCTTTGAGGACACGGAGTCCTAGACATTGCTCTGTGGAAATGGTAAGATTAATAGACTTTACTTAGTTTTTTAACATAAGCGTCATCTATGTATATGAGAAACCTCGCTTAGCTCAAAAGCTTCGAGAGAACGAAAAAACTTGGCTGAATTTCTCCCGAATCTTATGTTCAGAGATAAGAGAAGTTGATCGTACAGTTTGTAATCAATTTTTTTATACATAGCTTTTGGTGTGCTAAAAACATGTTATCCAAGCGCTTGGGAATGCTTTTTGTCGCGTAATTGCGATTCTTCTATATCAAATTTTTGAACCATTCAATTCGTTGAAAAAAACCCTGAAGCTGGAAGGGAGAGGATAAGCACAATACCATCGAAACGAGCTTTTGATGAGCTTTACTCACTCTTCATTTAGGGCCGTGAGTGCGAGTGAGCAGCTATGGGCAGCTGCAGAAGCCGCTTCGCGAATTCAGTTCCACATGGGAAATTCGACCGACCCTGCTATGCCGTTTCCTTAAGGTTTTACAATAAAAGTGTTTTACCATCAAAGGCTGTTACGGACTTCATATTCACATGATGTAAGAATGCGTACAAATTAGAAAATTACAGCTAAGTTATGTTCAAGAAGAAAAGCTACATCGAAATAAGCATAGTTAAGAATTTGAAATTGATATCTTACGCTTACTGAGTGGCAACTGCAATCCTAACAATCTACAACTGCTTAGGGTATCTGCAGTTTAACGCAACGAATCTAGCTTTTCATTCGATATTTTTATGAGATTTTTTTTTTGTTAACCAAGCGCGTATTCTAAGTGGAGTTTTCCAGCATATCGAAATCTTTCGTCACTCGAGAGTGCGCCGCCTGGTTGTCGGGCTCATTCAATACGTAATTATCACACAGTGCCCAGGCCAGAGTCAAGCACTCAGTCAGTCGCCCAGTCAGTCAGTTAGTCAGTTCCACGGCGATCGTTGACAAGACTCCAAGACACTATTGAAGTCGAGAGTCAGCTGCACGGCGTGTTCTTTGACGTCTGTGGTTTTTGTTTAGGGTTAACATAGTTGCCACAAAGTGCACATAACTCTTTGGCATTGCTGTTGTTGCAATTGCATTTGGCTGCTGCAACAAATGTTGTTCAAATGTTGTGCAGTTTTTTTATGTTTTTTTATTGTTATGCCATTTGAAGTCAAGGCCCTGCTTTGTTTCAGATTTTTAGTGGGCTTTGTCTGGCTGATTGAGCTTTGAGATTGGGTCTGCCAAGTGTGGCACAAAATAAATGTTGGCCTTTGATTTTATATTTATTGTGATATTGTGTGCACATAAATTTGTACAGCTGCAAGTGCTGTGACAACTGTGAAACATCAAACTGGAAGACCTGCACGCCCACCCTACTTATTTGCATCTCTATCAGTGTTTGAGCCGCTGGCAAAGATCAGTTTTCCTACGGCTATCAATGCGTCCGTCGTTTAATTAATTCATGAACCTTACATTTTGTTGTTGTAGTTGTTGGCATTGCAAGACCAGAGCTAATCAAAGTGGTGCGCAGCTCCTTTGAACGCCAAAACAGACATCAATCAATTGTCAGCAGCGGCAACAAAAACAACAACAGTTGAAAAACTTCGATTCCGCAACATAAATTGAAATCAGCCACAGAAGCGCTGCCAGCGACTGCCAACCGCCGCACGTCCAACAACTTAACACCAACAGCCAGCAATTGAAACGTTGCATTACTCTCTGGCTATTCAGATACAGCAAATACAGATGCAGATACAGATACAGATGCAGAGATACAGATACAATATGCAGCGCCAAACAACGCCGGCAGCGCAGCTGCTTGCAATCGCAATCTCTGGCAAATGCGTGTGAGCCAGCCAAGTGTGAGAGATTTGCATCTAGCGCAAGGCGCCGCACCAGAGATTGCCAAATCCAAATGGCAACCAGCAGCGGTTTGCACGTGCAGCAGCATAAACAAGAAAAACTATCCATCTATATACCACTATATATTGATTATGATTAGAGCCGAAGCTCTGATGCACTTGCATCAATAGCTGAGAGTAGTGGCAAGCTGAAAGCAATTGAAATCATTGGTATTTCTAGTATTTTAAATGAACAATTGAACAAAAATTGCTCCCCCGAGGTTTGAGCTAAATTCGCGTCTATAGTAGATTACACAGGTCAACGTGGTTTAGTTGTTGGAAAGCTAAAGGTAATTTCCAAAGAAATTTGCTGCGTAAAATCCGAAGACGTTGTCAGAATTGGAGAGGATTTTGAGATATTTGAGGTTATGTATGCAAAGATGGCTATTCGAAGTTTCAAAATATATCCCTTCGACGTCATTAGCATTTGTGTTAAGCCTTCCTCAGCTTTCCAACAACTGACATGATCCCGGTATTTGTAGACCTGTGTTATTTGCCTACCGTGGTATCAGTCTACTTTCTATTCCATATAAGGTCCTATCGAAAGAACTGATTGGACCTTATCAGTATGGTTTTAGGTCTGGCAAGTCCACCATAGGCCAGATATTCACACTACGCCAAATCCTGAAGAAGTCCCACGAAAAACAAATCAACACCCACCATCTCTTTGTTAATTATAAAGCAGCATTTGATAGCCCGTTGAGGGATCGCGTATATGCCGCACTGTCCGAGTTTGGTACCCCTGCAAAGTTGGTACGAATGACGTTGAGTAACACGCGCAGCTCCGTCAAGGTAGGAAAGAGCTTCTCCGAGCCATTTGATACCAATCGGAACGGGACTGTATTCTATAAGGGTGTCCAGTTGCTTGCATATGCAGATGATATCGATATCGTCGGCTATTGAAAGAAAGTCAAAACGAAAAATTCAAGAAGCTAATGGTAAAAAGTGTATTAAGTTACAGTTAGTTACAAAATTCAAGAGTTCTTTTCTGGTAACTCAAAGAACTTTGCCATTCATTTATGAAGAACTGCAAGTTATCCAAAACAGTCGTTAGGATATTTAGGACCTAATACCAACAAGCTAGCTTCAGCGCTTTCTACCGATCATGGATCATACTTCACCAGTTACTCGAATTCTACTCTCTCAAGTAGACTAAGTTTTTTGATAGTCTCAATGGGCAAGAGAAAAGAATGCCGCAAAAGACTGAAAGAAACTGAAAATTTATATTTTTATAGTATTTCCAATTGGAAAAGCCTCTTTTTGGGGTAATCCTGGTTGCTTGCGTGAGGAATTCGGCGAGTCTCTTGAGCAGCGCTTCCGCTTTGCCATTTATATCACTTCACCGGTCAAAAGTTTGGGTTCACATCATAATTTTCGAAAAATATTATTAAATCGTGACACATTCGAACGCGATTTTCGCAACGCTCCACCGAGCCAGACCGCCTACTACGCACTAAGCAGGATCGTGTTCTAAGTCGACATTCGTATTTCACGCGTGCTCAATAGAAATTGCGTAAAATTGCAAAATTTATCAGGTGAAGCCAAACTTTTGACATGTGGTATATATATCCACGAATCCATGGTCTAGTCTAGTTGCTTCTATCTGCGGAATCTGGTTGTTCGGTTCTGTGTTATAGTCTAAATGCTGCTCCACTTAATACATAATTTATTCTCTACGCACTAAGTCAGAGCTCTTCGTATGCCTGTGAAACTTTGAAAGTCTCTATCTCCATCTCGAGAAGTATGCGATAGCACCAAGAATTGTGGCATATAATGAATGGAAACTGTTGAATGACGAATATAGATAGTGAAAGTGGTGCTAGAGTGAAGCAGTCCTTCGATTGGAATCCTATAGGTACACGGCGAGTTGGCAAATCAAGTATTACATGGAAATCAACAGGCGAAGCAGCAACACAGCGCAGATCGAGCAGGATGAAAGAAATTCGGCGCCGCTCTATACCCCACCCAGATTATATATACATCAAAAGCCCTAAAATCAATTATGGAAATGGAAACATCAACATCTTTAAGCTATTCCATAAAATAAACATTCATATTTTATGTGAAATACGATTTAGTATTCCCCAATTATGTATGAATCAATCTGGTTCTTCATGCCCGAACTATGTACATCATTTGTGCTCAAATGGGAAATTTCTTTTTAATTATCTCCAAATCCACTACAGACTGACCACATCCAAAGAGTAATAAAGCACTCAACAAGCCATACATGAATATATAGTATATAGTATATATGTATACCATATGAGTCGTATGCACATAACTCACAAAGTGGTGATCATAGCTGCCTACGTTGGCCATGCAAGTGTATCTTTTCTAATAAGTAATATTGGAAAAGAGGCATGCCACGTCACAGTGTTACAGCGGGGTCTGTTGGACGTGGACGTGTGGGCAGCGGCAACAAGAGGCAACAAGAGGCTGAAATGAATGATGGATGATGCCCGGCAAGTTGTGTGCGCATTGCTTGTGGCGCTTTTTTGGTAGTTGTTGCTCTTGTTGTTGCTGTAAATTGTGAAACATAAATTAAAATGTGTCATAATTGGCAACAACACAGACAACTAAGTGACTACCGTGCGGCTGTAGCTGCCATAATGGCTTTTATGATTTACATTGATGAAAAAGCGATTCAGTTTTTATTTGCAAAGAAAAGTAAGAAAGAGGCGCCTGCCAGTGGCCCTTTAGTAGAGGCACATTAATTCCAATTATAAAAAAACAAGAGCGTAAAACCGACAATTGAAAACTCGTTAAGCTTCATTAAGTTAATGCGACACTTCGGTCAATGACATAGACAGACAGCAAACAATAATAATAACTAGAGCCACTTGCCAACAAGCTAAATGACAGCAGCAACAAACTTGGCCAGATCCCAGCGCGGAGTATTGAGAATCAAAGCAATTGAACATGGAGTTGAAGTTGCAATCGCTTCAAGTGCTCATTGATTTGCTGCAATTGACGCAGCAATTGAAACTAAAATTGAAAGGTAAGATAGCAACAACGTTGTAGACGACAACGCAGCAGCTGCCCATGACCTTGTTGCTCATTTATGTACAATTGGCCTTTGATTTGGAAGCCACGTTTTGGGCCTGGCCAATTAGCTGGGCGGCTTGCAGCTGAGCAATGACATTGAAGCATACAAAACCCAGCGATTTATGTCATAATATTCAAATAATTTATGGCATACAAGATAAGCAACTGCATCAACAGCAACATCTACCGACAGTTTTTGATAATTTATAGCCGGCTTCAGCCATGAACTCGCTGTTAAATATGTGCAAAGTCAAATCTCTGAGAAAAATATCACGCATACGCCCCGTTCGAGCCAAGCTTATATACCTTCTGTGTTAATTTGCGCATTCGTAAGAACTCCGCAATAAAGCTTTCAGCTAAGTGTTCCCGTTTTCGTTTTTACAGTAAATTTGACAGCGAGTTTTGTATGCTTTTACGAACACTTTAGTAAGTTAGGCTTCATGGTTGACAATATAAAAGCGCACCTTTTCAATTGGGCGATTTCAAAGGTTTTGATGTGCAACCTCCATTGGGGTAAGACCTACGCGTATGCCGTCACGCTTGTATGGTGTGACGCTTGCATGGATTTACTGTTAAGGGATTGAGAAGAATTGGGTTAAACAGCTATCATTGATCGAACTAACTTTTGGAGTAAAACCGGCAAGTCGGATGGTGTGATTCGTTTGGCCTGATTCGTGTTTTTCTGATGTGCAACCTCCATTGGGGTAAGACCTACGCGTATCCCGTCACGCTTGTATGGTGTGATGCTAGAATGGCTTTACAATTATGGGATTGGGAAGAATTGGGTCAAACATCTATCATTGATCGAACTAACTTTTGGGGGTCAAACGGGAAGGTCGGATGGTGTGATTCAATTGGCCTGATTTTGTGTGAAAGCAATCAGATGGCGTATCAGATCAAAATGAAGTATCTTATCTTATGAGGCGACTAACAATGACACTGGGTTCTACCGAGACCAGTAGAGCAACCCCAGGCCTTAAAGGGGTTGTGCGTAGGGTTTGGGACCCACCATGTGTGTATGTGTTAAGGATACGCTAGTAGATTAGCCATTGAATCAGTTCTAAATACAACTTGTTCCAATTTGGTCTAAGCTCAAATGGACGCTTAAAGTGACATGACGCATACCAGACAGATGTTTACACTAATTCCAAGCCAAGACTCTTTAAAATATTGCTCTACATTTCACTTTTTTATACAAACCACCTTAATTCGTTTGACAAAAACTGAAAACGGAATGCAGTAGAAGTCGTATAAACAACCAAGTTACACTTACCGTTCCATTTCCTTGGCATCTGTGGGATAATTCCTACTGATTGTATTCGTTTCGAATGTATCATCTGTGTTAGGTGCCGTTGTGGTATAACCGCGGCGAGCCGGAACCAGCGGCGGCACAGTACCCATGCTGGTGCCCAAGATGGCACGTCGATTAAGATTTGGCGGTGCTTGTGTAGAGACGGGTGGCACATATTCAAAGCCACGCCCCTTGCCGCTCATACCAATAATCTCCACATCCTGTGTGTTATCTTCACCCTTGCCAACTGATGGCACTGGAGGCGGCGGTGGTCCAAAAGTGTTTGTATTGATGTTGTACGTATTATAGTCCCAGCCCAAGGGCTGTGAGCTGTGAAATCGACGCGTCAACACATTGTTGTGGGGACTGTGCGGATTTACACGACGCAGCCTAGTGGACTCCGTGCCATTGCTGCTGTGTCGCCTCAATGGCGGCGGCATGGTAACACCTGGCAGCAGCTCCACATCGCCCTGCAGCTTATCTTTGTGCGAATGCTGCTTGCGCAGATGATGCGGCATATGTGAGTGTGGGCGATGATTGTGAGTTGCTGGACGTCTTGTGGTGGGCAAGCTGCTGCTGCTGCTGCTACCTGTTGCCAAAGCTGACAGGTGCAGCAGTTCTGTGGCTAGAAGTAGCTGCATAAAGCAGCTTATCAGGCTTGTCATTCTACCTTCGGACTTTGACAATTGAACTGCTGCAAAGAGAGAACAACGAATTTATATCTTTATTAAGCGGCATATAAATTGTAAGCCAATTTACATTCACTTTTTTTTTCATCAACTTGAAACCATTCAAATTTCTAGTCAATTTCATGCGTACGTAAGTCTAGCATAAATTTATTAAGGAATCGCACTTCAATGCATACACAATGAGTTTGTGGCAGAATCAAGGCGCATTCAACTGTCTGTGTGCCTCTCTTTTTTTTACTGTTCATGGTCGAGTGAAGCGTTTAAGAGTGCAACGTGCCAATGTGCTCACACTTCGACCTGTACACTTTGGTTGAGAGAGGGGAAGAGAAGGGTACTAGGGGGGCATACATATAAACAAAGGCAACAACGCCGATGACAAGCGCACAACAGCAATTTGTACTTACAACACATCGACCTCAACTTAAAAACCTGAAATTTGGGTGTGCCAAAGTTGACATACCCTTACAGAGCACTCAAATGCTCTTAAAAGTGCCAAGTGCGATCGACTCTAGATGGTAGGTCATTTTGTTGAAACTTGGTACATTTTATGAGGCCAAAGCAGAGTTAGGCGCAGTACGATTCCAGATTTTTATTTTCATTGCTTGATGTTAGGGACTCTGTGAGGCACTAAGCAGTGAAAGTTTGAAACAGAACAGATGTCTCACATAAAGTAATTGTTATTCATGCCTGTTCCCAGCTTCAATTTCGATTGGTTGATTCCACAATGCAGTTCATAACGTTATCGAAATCGAAATCCGGAACAGGTCTTATTATGAAAGCTTGCATTCGGCACTGTTCCACATTTTCATAAGGAAAAGTTGAATTATAAAAATTTGCAAAATATTTTATAGCACTCAAGCAAACCAAAACTTTGGTTCAGAAGTCCGCTTAAACCACTTTTGGAACGAAGACCTAGCTCAAAAGACAGTACAAATGTTTCACAGAACAGCGAATTCCAACTTATTCTTCACTTAAAACTATTCGATATGATTCACAGCTTGTCTACGATAAGCTCAATTTACATATATATATATTTTGAACTTATCAGCTTAACAAGAATAACAATGATAAAGAAAAAGTTATAAAGCTGTCTAAAAGAAATCAACAGGAAATTCAGTTAGCTTCAGCTTTCTTGTTGGTTCCGATCGCACGTACGATTCCGAAATAAAATCGTATATCACAAAAAACAAAAATTTGAGGAAAGGAGTTCAGCCACCCATTTGTCACCGTCTGTGTCACTAGACACATTCTGCACTTGCAGAATTTGCTATCAAAATGTTTAATATTTTTTCAAATCAAGTATAAAAACTTTATAGTAAAATATCATCATATCCCCCTATCACCATATCTGTGAACTATATTTTTTACTTTTATCTCGGACAAACTGACAGACAGACAATTACTCGTGAACCGTATGTACCATTGTATGAGTTCGGATTCCCTCCAAAGTTGAGCAACACACGCAGCTCCGTCCAGGTAAGAGAATCACTCCGTACATTTCCATACCAAGCGAGGCTTCAGACAAGGCGAAGCCCTCTTCTGCAACCTCTTTAACTTTCTGATGGAGAGTGTGTTGCGTAAGGCTGAAATTTTGGTGTTGTAAATTATATGGTCACCGTAACAGCAAAGAATGATGTCAGTTTTATAGCTATACCACCATGCAAATATTTCGCAAAGAGAGCATACGGTTGCGTTGTTATTTTCTCCAAGGACCTTCAAAATTCATGGTGGGGATACCCAAACTGGCCTAAGTATGACGATGAGAAAGGGACGCGGGAGCAAGAAGTGGAACATAAAGAGGGATATGATCTACCTACAAAGGGTTGGCGAGCGGGCGAATATTATCATAAAAATGAGAAAAACCAAATAAAATTATACGGAAAGTAGATATTTCCGAATTCGCACGGAAATTTTTGGATTACCACTTATTAAAAAGTTTTCTTGGGCGAAGACCATCACAACAAAGCATAAAAGCTCAAATCAAGCTATCTTTTCTCGAGCTATGATCTACATACATATGAGATACGATACAGACAAATCTTCCCCAGCAATGCAACGGATCAACTTTTGGTGACATAAGAACTTAAAGGATAAATACTTCAAAGCGGTTTAATCAATTTCTTTGTGATTTGGATCAAAAAACACAAATGTTATAAAGTGTTTATACTAACAAAAGGAGACGAGAAGCCAAGAAACTGATAAAATCAAAGTTGCCCTCAGCTTAATACATGAAGAAAACAGGCTCTCAAAAGCGCCCACAGTTAATATAACCTCAAAGAGTTAAAACAAAAAAACCACAAGTACAAGTTTATTTAACAATAATGCAAGTATGTAATGCATGAGATTGTTGTACTCGTTGTAATCGTTGTTGTTGCTGCTGCTTCGTAATGTTCAAGTCAAAAGTTAAGTGTCAAAAAAAAAGAGATAAAAAGCGGAAGCAACTGGCTCAATTTGCTGCGCTTTGTTGAAAGATTTTTAACAGCTGCAGCATCAAAAAAAAAAAGTGCTGGAAGTGTTCGAAAATTTCGTCATTTGTCAACTGTTTGAAAGTTAATAAGCCACGCCTTAGGGGGATGCTGGGGCAGGTTATTAACATTTATAGAGCTGCCATAAATTGCACTTGATGAGTACTCATTAATGTTGAAGCTAACATATGTGGCGCCTACCCGCAGCCCATTAAAAAAGTAATGAAAATTTTCCAAATGAAAATAAAACTGAACTGAAACTGATGAAAATTGAAAAGCTCAATGACAGCACGACCCGCTATATATATTGCTGCTTTAATTAAACTACTGCCAAAGAAATTGTAGAAAATTAGAAGAGTTTTTTCTTTTATGTCAGTTCCCAGAGCTGGTAACAGCGACGTCACTCCAAGACGCGTCATCAGGTGCGGCAGGAGCAACAAAAGCCAGTCATGAAATGTCGGAGACCACACACAAAACTCAGCTGGACCAAGCTCCAAGCTCCAGTTGTCATAAGTGTATAAGAGTTCTAGGAAATTGAAAAGGTTGCCAACGCTTAATCAAAACTGCAGACAGTTTTAATAACAATAAAGCTGGAATATGATGGCAATTCCATAGAAATCTAAGCAAGTTTCAAAACTAAATTAAATAAAAAAAAAATCATGTTGACAACTTGCTTTGACCTTGGCTTTTTCTTAAATCCGCTTAAGCATAAAATGACCCAAAATATAGATATACATTTTGGCCAAATTGGCCGAGCATAAAAGTCGTTTGTTTCCAAACAAAACTCAAATGGCCATAAATTGATTAAATGCGATAATTTATTTTTTAATTACTGGCTGCCGTCTTCCAATAAGTAATTAAACAAAAAATTTGCCAGCGCCCAGCGTAATTATGCAAAGATTCTCACAAATTTATGAGATTTGTACGTGTGTGTGTGTCTGTGGGCAAGAAAATTAGTGTTAAATGTTATTGATTCGTTTTCCCAGCACATTAATCACCGCCACACTCTAAGGAGTCACATGAAAAATGTCAACTTTATTTTTGTTAAGCAAACACAACAACAACTGTGGGTGTCATTTTGTGTGTTGCCATAACAAGTTCGATACAGCAAGTACGAGGGTTGCCTCTTATATTTCGGGCATCGATATTTCATCGAAAATGGTTTTGTTTTTCAAAATATGCACAAAAGTCGATACACTTGTGCATAATAATAGCTATATGATATAGTAAGTTACGAATTCAACCTTTTTAGACGTGTGGTTGTTGCGTTTTTGAGGTGCCTTATTAGGAGTGCAAAAAGTGTTTTCGGCATTGGTTCAAGTATGCACAAGTGCATGGTTCAAGAGATGCATCCTATGGAAAGGTACAACATAGTTTGGTACACGCACGGGTCACTGACAAATGAGCACAAACCGGATTAACCTTTCTGAATTTATAGGCATACACACAGCGCGTCTTCCAAGCTGAAGTAGGTAAATACCTATATGTATTATCAAACATTCAGGCCGCAATAAAAGCGGTCGCAGGAACTAGAATAAGCTCCAAGCTGGTTAGGGAGACCCGACCCTTTCGAACTTATACGCAAAGTCCCAAGATTCGTCATCTGTTACGATCTTCTAAACGTCTTTTGAAGCACCATGGTTCAATTCCATATTCTGTCCGAGGTACACTTTTCAAGACTCTTCTAAGAAAACAAGACGCGCTTATATGTTATTTTTACGCTAAAAAGTAACAAAATTCACGTGTGCAAATTTCAGATTTGATCTTCAAGGCTATATTTGCTTATTCCCCAAACATAAAGGACAGCCCTCGCATTTCTGGCACCATAGAGTATTGTGTCTGGATCAAAAGACCTAATTATAACCAAGTGTTAACTATCCAAATCGATTGAAACTTTTTATCCATTTGTGGTATTAACGATTTAGAAATTTTTGTACCGCATACTCTTATATGCTTCGAATATTGTCAGAAGTTCAACAACCTATAAGCCATGGAAGCTCTATACTTGTATATGAGCATAGCATATATAAGTTTATGAAATTATTGCGGCAACCTTGTGCGTAGTTATGCGCTTTTTATCGTGAATTTATCAAAAATACAGTGATTAGATGTTTATCTAAGATAACGATAATTAATCGAAAGTTCCAAAACCAAGTGTCATTTAAGGCGTTAAAACGTTTCAAGTGTTATGAAGAGTGAAAGTAGTGTGTGTCCCACAAATCTTGGGAATCACAAACTCAAAGCAAAACAATGCGCACTGAGCATAGAGTTCATATTTAAAAAACTTTAACCGTCACGTGAGAATTTCGGCGCATCAATATTGTTATCGTTCACATCTAAAACATATCTGGAAAGAAATTTAAGCATACTTGTGGTAACCTCGGTCGGATCCCGACTGCAAATTAAAGTCCAGAAATTTTTAATTCAAAATCATTTCGAATCGATAAATTGTTCCTCTCTCTCTCTCACACTAGGATTTATATGATCCACTGAGCTGTGAATATCAAATACATATAAAACAGTCATGTTCTTCCATAGACCCATGTCGTCTATTTACACAGCCGAAGTGCAAGCAATAGAAAATGAGATAAAGTTCTTGAACAAATGCAAAGTGTCAACGCATAGTATAAGAATACAAGGTAAGCTTGTTATTATGATTTGGCAAAATATATAAACAAAACTTATGTTCTGCACATCTTATGAAAATTCCCTACACAATGATATAAGTATCAGCCATATTTGTTGCCATATAGTTTGTGAAAAAGGGTGAACAAATTTTTCCTTAGCATATTTCTCTAATAGATTTGCTTGATTTTTCAATATTTTGTTGTAGAATGCCATGAAATAAAGTGTAACCGCTCGTCTGCGGTGATCTCTCGTTTTCACCGTTATACGAAATGTCAAAAATAGTTAAATAAAACATTTTATTCATATTTAAGTGCTTCTAATGCGCGTATGTCATCAACGGCTTATAGTTTAAGAAAATTAACATGACTTGAAGCAATTTTAAGACTTATTTAAAGTTTTGAGTGCTGACAACACCAACCTGTTTCAGAAGTCCAGAGAGTCGCAGCCAAACAGCAAATTTGTAGTCGAAAAAAATGCGTTTTTTCTTCTTTTACATGTTTAAATGTTAATTATGTAAATGTCTGCCTGCTCGCCTGAATAGCTGGTTTTGTGCAATGCAGCTGCTGCTTTTTTTTGGTGTATTTTTGAGTTTTTCTGTTTTTATTTTTTGTATTTATGTGTTTATATAAGCTTAGCAAGAGCAACTACACACATAGATACGCACACATACACGGATAGATACAAAACTGATCATGTTAAACTTAAATTCTTAAACAAACTAAATAGTAAAACTTTGCAGCAGCTAGTAAAAAATTTGTTTGGTAATTTTATGGGCAACTATTTGAACACACATTCTCAACAACTGATAAGATGAGCTGTAAAAACTTTTAGATCTTACACTTAAGAGTGTGCCGAAAATTTTGTACAAATTAACATATAAATTGGATTGCATTTCAGTTAGTTGAACTATTGAAAATGGCAGCACCCGCTGTTAGCTGATTGGCCAGTTGCCAGCCAAAGGAAATGTAAACTGAAAATGCACAGCGAATTTGTAGGAAGTACCTAACATATTTTGTATGAGCAGCACAAAGTTCAATAACCTTAGGGATCAGATATGTGTATCTTATCTTTGAGTATATGGCTAAATATTTACTATATACCATATGTTATTTCATACCGCCGATCGTCGCGCCATCCGTCAACTTGCTGCTGTTTGTCTTGACCGCTTCTGTCCGTTCTGCCAACATCTCCAGCTACATATAAGTAGTACTCAAACGTCACGAGTTTGTGCCGTTGTGACAGTTTTGAGCTTTTTCTCACGTTCCCAAGCGATATGTACGCACGTGGCGTTCTTGCAAGAGGAATTGACTTATCGAAAATTTGCTCATAACTTCCAACAAATGCTTGCAATATTGAATGTCGTTTGTGGCTCAACCTTAAGGTATTTTATTTGTTCATTACGTCCGGTGTTTATAGGCAGTGCGTATGCAAAATTGTGACGTGGGAGCTTGAAACACGTTTGCTCAAAGTGTTAATGTGTGCAATAATGCACGGATGTGTAGCTGTATTGAAGCGCATAAAGTGTATAGCTAAAGTACTTTGCAGATTCTTGCTTCTTCGGTGCATATCAAACATGGTCACGACCATTAAAGAAATCTCTTTCAACCGAATTGCAATCCAAAATAAATCAATTGTTGTGTTAGATAAGCTTCATTAGCCAAATTTGAGTACAACTGCATTTGAGGCCAGAATAATCTTTACGAACATTGGAAGTCTTTTATAAACCCTTTTGAGCTTAGAGATTTCTGGCGCACCCCCTGTTATCACATATTCATGGGTGTGCCACAAATCGCTAGACGGTTTTGTCAAAAGTGTCATTTCAATTCTCTGGAAAAAGCTGCCACGAAGTTGCTTTCTTGTTAGATTTCCCACACTGACAGATATTTCTGACACGTCAGGAAACGGCTTTTTGAGTAAAATTTGGCTACTAGCTTGAAATTTCGTTGAAAGCGATTTCAGGCACACCTCTGCATACAAATATAGTAGTTTATATGAAAATCGCTTACTAGCAATTACTGTATACATAGAAACGATCGGCTGTTTCATCGATAGATATGATTGGTTATATGCAAACTTTCCAGCCCAGTTTAACTTATGCAAATTAGCAACAGTGCTTTTTATTTCAGGGCTTGATATGAACCAATAATATATAAAACATTTTGCATACATCTGATTATCACTTATATAAAATGATCGCTTATATGCAAAAAGCACTGCATTTTTGCTATCCTGTATAAACAAAATCGATTATCGCTTATTTGAAATATTTTGCATATATCCGATTATCACTTATATGAAATTATCGCTTAAATGCAATATGCATTTTCGCCATTGCATATAAGCGGTATCTACGATACTAAGTGGCACCGCCGCCTGCTCGCCCGCTTGCCAACGCCCGTGCCCCTCTTGCGGTAGATCATATTCTTCTTCCCGTTCCCCTTCCTTTTCCGCCTCTTTTTCTTCCTTTTCCTCTTCTTCTGCTTCCTCTTCATATGACGATTTTTTGTCCACCAAAATTAAACTTTCTTCTATATTTTTTTTGGTAAAAACTTTATCTTTATTTTCAGGAGCTATAAAGTGGATCAACCCGATTTAAGTTTCGCTAAATCGTTTGTCGTAACATTGGCTACAGACTCAATTTTGCATTTATGTAAATTTTCGAATTGCAACTTTAAAGTCAATTGTTGGTTTTTACGATAGAAGTGAGCGGGTAATCCCAAATCGTGATTCATCCGTCAGAGCCTATAGTTATCAAAATAAGCTACGTCAATATACTAGTTATTACTGTTATTACAATTCTAGAAGCATCATGGCAACTACCATTATGCTGTGAACCGAGTCGTTCGTCGTCACCTCTGAATGGAAGTCCTCGTGATTTTAAACATTTTATTGCGGCCAAGATTCGTTTCACAACGTTTCTCCAGTAAGACATTTCTTGCTCATGTAAAAATGTGATGTCCGTGTCAATTCTTCCTTGGATTTGAGCGCTGTCACTGATATAAGGCAAAAATCGGGACATGTAGTGTTTCAACTCTACCCAATTTGTGGGTTTTACACTCGATCTACAGATCTCGTAATTAAATTATTGGCATAACTCTTAAGTTCAAAAGTTCCAGTTTTTCTTGGAGGAAACAAATTTCGAAAGTTTCCGCTAAAATTTGCCGCCAAGAAGAGACAATATCATTGAGTCAGATTAGAGTATAAATATTTATAATGTTCAAATCCGACATCTGTACCAAAATGTCGCAATCGTTTTATTAGATGACAGTTACTAGTCTAATGTTGCTTAGCTGACGACCCTTACTGACATTGGCGTGTTTAAAGGAGCTGATTAGGGAATCAATCACTCCCCATCAGTGGCGTAACTAGCTTTCTGCCAATGGAGATACGGCAAAAATTTCATGTATTCTATTTAAACCAATGTTTTTTGTTAATTTTTTCAAAATTTGATGGATCATGGATTGATCCTCTGAACACGCCCCCAAACTGCTTGCTGACTAAAACTAACATCGAAAATAGATTAAAAGTGGAAAACAAAGAACTCATATCATAGAGTATCTCAAAATGTGTTGAAAAGTACTAAAAAATGTTTTGGAACTCCATTGAATGATGTTGCTAACAGTGAAGACTATATTTTATTGTATTCTAATATTAAGAATTGGCTGGAAACACCATTGGAAGAAGCCAAAGAATTATATTAAAGTCAGTCAAGAAAAATGAAATTTACTATTTTAAATTAAATCGCGTCTTGAAATATGTGCTAGAACTGTAGTATACTTCTATGTTATCGTGTTCACAAAAAGATATTGCTTCCGATTAAAAACAAAATTGGCGTAATCATATTCATTTAGAACATTTTCATATGGCTCCAAAATGGGAAAAAAACGTGATGACGTGTGGCAATATCTTAACCACTTCCCCGGTGTCTGGCAACACCTACTAAAACGGGAAGGAAAACGGAACGTTAAGAAGAATTCGATCTAACACGCATGAGGGACGGGAGTTGGCGATCAGAGCAAGCAAAAGGCAGTGCACACTACTTTCGATAAAAAAAAATTTCGTGTGAAATCGTGAATGCTTTGATTTATTTTGAGCAAAACGAAGTTAACAGGGTTTGCTATAATCTATATATATAAAAATCAATCCAAAATGCTGTATGTGGAAGATGTTAGGATAGAGTTAGAGTTTCGTGACATGAAATCTCAGCTTACTTTTGTAAAATGTTCACAGAGTGAGGAAACGCATATTAATAGGAACGGGAAGGGTAACCGGAAGAGGGTGAAGAGGGAGAGGAATGAGATGAAGGTAAAGACAAAGCCAAAGTGAAGGTGGAGAAGGAGAAGGCGCAGGAAGAGGAAGAAAAACTGGAAAAGGAACAGGAAGAAGAAGAGGAAAATGAAAAGAAAGAAGAAGAAGTGGACGAAGAAGAGGAAGGGGAAGAGGATGGGGAATAAAAAGAAAAAGAAGAAACAGTAGAAGAAGAAGAAAATGAGGAAGGGAAACGGGAAGGAGAAAAATAATAGGCTCTACCTCGAGAGGAGCACGGGGTTTGACGAGCGGAGCTTCCTAGTGTATATATATATATTAAGCTTTTTTAATCTAATAGAGAGATTTGCAGAAACTCAAGTCGACATGTAAAAAGCTAGACAAAAACCTTTCAAAAGAAAGAACAACAATTTAAAACGTTAACGCTCAAAAAAGCTTAATCGAAAACGGAATTTACGAGTGTGCTGTTTACAAATGTTACTTCATATGGGTAAAAAAAAAAAAAAAAAAAAAGATTGCTTGCCGGATTGTGGATGAACCTTGTCAGATAGCCTAACAGTTATATTTCAAATTGCTTTCTTGCCACAAAGTGGCAACCAACGACTAAAGCGCATAAACCAAGCGGCACTAGGAAATCTCTTTAAAATTTTTTTTTTCCTTTTATCAAAAAGATCAACAAGATCAAAATGTTGAAGCTGACGGTTTGGCATAGTACATGATGTACACAAGACTTTTTGTTTACACTTTACTTTCAATCCAATTAGAGGAATGTGTTTTTTCATAGTCTCGATATGTTCGACATGGCCTGAAAGACAGTTTCGACATTTTGGCCAAAATGGCACAACAAGCAAAACAAAAAAATAACAATAACAATCAAAATAACAAACAAAATGAGCAACTAAATTTTGGTTTTTTGTTTTGTTTTTTTTTTCGTTTCCTTGGGCAAGTTTGAGCAGTTTATGGCTAATGGATACACGCCCACATGCTCAGGGCATGGTCAGAGCCTGCAGCGTTTGACCAAGTTTTGTCTAGACAAAAGACATTTACCGTTAGCTGCATAATTTATGCAATTGGCTTTAGTTAGTCAAGTAATTAGAAAAAAGCACAGTTTAAGCCAGTATGCAGAATAGTAAGCTTATGCAAATTGGACATACATAGATGTTCACGATCTGTCTTGAGCAAGATAAATGTACTAGGAAGTGAGTACAGCATTCAGTTAGTTGACATACAAAGAATTCATAAAGAATTGTAATTAATTATGGCAAGTATTGTATATGAACTTACGCGCTTAAATATGCAGTTTCGATTTCGATTACTATTTTAGCAATTCTTTAAGTGTACTTTTTGTACATATAAGTTATACGGTCAAAGGCGCCACGCGCATAAATCAAACTTGCAATCACAAACAATTAATTATTTTATACTTATGTATATTTTTTTATATATGTATATTTTTTGTGCGCTGACATAAAACAGATACAGCTACAAATTCGCGACGTTTGCTTGCTTTGTATGTAAATTTTGGCTTTTACTTATTTTATTTTAGAAATTATCTTTAAGATTAATGTGCAGCGTCTACATTAGCCGCTTCCGTATGGCAATGCGAGCATTCCTCTTGGCTGCTCTGGCAATATGTATCTCAATCTTTCGCATTCGGCGCTTTTCTTCACAACGATCTGCTCCGCGACGGAGCCAACACAAACGCGCGCTTAGAATGTCCCGAGAAGACTGAACGCTGTGTACTGAATATGCAACGGCGCAAGCGAACAGCCGAAACCGAAAGTCCAGTTAGCGTTCGTCATCGTCAGCCGCGACATGTTGCGCATTCGTGCGATCACGCAGCTTCCGCTTCAGGCGCTGAACTTAGTTGCAACAAGTTCGCTTTCTATGTTCGACATCGTCGGTCGGTCGGTCGTTCGGTCGGTCGGTCGGTCGATCGCTGTGTTTACCTTCGGGTTCCCGCTTTGTTGATCGTCGATCGTGTTGCATCGATCGTTCGCTCGTTCGCACTGACATTGCATTTTCTTTTGTTTACATTGGTTGCTGTAGGTTGCAGTTCGACAACAACAACAGCAACTGGCGGCGCGCCCCCGCGCTGAAGATTCTTGTTGCGGTGTATGCTTTTTATGGCGTGCGGTTCTGCTGCCAAGTTGTTAAGTTAAATATTTGCGCGGCGCACAGTGGGTCCATTTGCAAATAATTGATAAAGAAATCCTTAGAACTTAAGAGATTTGCTTCTTTATGTGATTTGCTTGAAATTCTTGCTATTTTATATGCTTTGAAATGAATATTCATGCTGGTTTTTGACGCTAATCTATGTGGTTCACAATGTAATTTACTTATTTACACCAATACTTAAGCGTGCAGGCAATATATTTACCCCGAATTAGTCCAAAAAAAAAGGTTTTGTTAGGCGAGCACCAAACGTTTACATTACAATTGAAAACAAAAACATAGCTGATGATAAGCAACATTTTTTTTCGATATTTCGAAAGACTTGTTGGTATGACCGCTTCACCTATAAAAATGGATCACACTTATCAAAGCCACGTTTTCGCGATGAGGTAAGCAATTCCAGTAGAGTTACATAAGGCAAACACTGTCATCGGATCGGAGTCGGAACTTTGGATCATATGTTTTTAGTTCTCTTGTTCTCGTCTTCAAACTATGTTTATTTAGAACGATCTCTTTTATCGCCAACTATTGTACAGACATCGCTTTTTGAATTGAATTGCAAAAGCATATTTGATTCATTAGCTGCTTAAATTGCTTTAACCAGAAAATCCATGCTATGTAGAAAAATAGCAAAGAAGTCATGGGGAACATCGCCCAAAATCATAAGATGGCTTTACCATTTGGTAATAAGACCAATGCTAACATACGGATCGATCGCCTTGCGAGAAAGAGTAAAGGTGGCCTGACTTACATGTCAGAATCAATGGGTGTTCATACCAGCGTATTTCAGGCTGAGGTCTGCGCCATAGGGCGATGTGCAGATATAAACCCAAATAGAAATTATCGGAATAGGGTAACAGCGATACTATCGGATAGTCAGGCCGCCATAAGGGCCAGAATAAACTCGAAGCTGGTGCGGGAAACCAGACTGAAGCTAGACCTTCTGGGACAACGTAACTCACTCTCACTCAGCTGGAACCCTGGGCATACTAATATCCCCGGAAATGAGCTTGTGGACAAGCCAGCGAGGCATGGTGCTGCGAACTGATAGAACCACAACCTTTCTGTGGCATTGGCAGACACACCATCAAGCAACTTCTAAGGGAAGAAAGACTAGGACGAGCCACGAACTGGTTTTAGATAGGCCAAACAGTTCCTCGGCATCAGGGAATTCAAGAAACTATCGCAGTTAGGCAAGAATTCTGTTAGAATTCTTACAGGTCTGCTTACTGGACAGTAAAGTCAGACCAACTCACTCATAGGCAAAATTGAGAAAGGCAAAGAGCAGGTTTTCAGCAAGTAGACTCAATGTAACGGCCAAGCGTGCTCGTTGCTTTCATCACTAAACTGTGAGGTATCGCACTTTACAGCACTTTGCGCAAAATCTCGCTCGATATTAAAATGCATTCTAATATGAAGCAAGGCATACTGTGCGAAATACAAATATTACGGTCTCGCTTGAAAATCTCGTTTCATGAACCAGGCACCTCTGGATAAGTGCGTAACAAATTAGATAGTCAAAAACGGTAATTGGATATAGATTTTGTGTTTTTGAAGGAAGGAAGGAAGGAAGGAGGGGTTCAAATTTTAAAAATCAGGACGTTAGTTACATATGTACAGCGGCTTGTTTCGATTCTAAATATAAGCTCACGCAATCTTCTACAAACGTTTGTCGATTTTGCATGAAGGTTGACGTTTTGGGACTTGGACAATAAATTAATGACATTCCATAATCATATAATTATTTTCCATAAAATTCAAAAAAGCCTCGAGATTGTAAACTTATGATGCCTAAACGTACGGTATAAGTAGGCGTGGTCCTGTGAAACATAGTCACAAGGCCTGCAAGTCTGCATACTCAAATTTAATATTTCGTTAATCATAAGCGAGTTACAGCGAAATATTGCAGATATAAATATGCATAGAAAAGAAAGTCATAAAACCGCCTATGAAAAATTAAACTTAACACGCGTCAACGAACTTTTCAGGAGCTGTAATTTTTATTAGCGAAACCTTGCACTTGGTTCCATCGTACAACGCTGTCGATTGTCGTTCGTTCTTGTTGGTTCTTAGCCAGTTTAGTGCATGGCCCGTTGATCTTTTATAGGTATTACTACAGATATCTTGTTGGGTGACAGTGCGAGAACTTGTTTTGCGCGCATCCGCTTCTATGGCCATATTGCCCTTTGCTGTCGTAGTACATTGCAGTTGGCCATGTCCAAGTTCATATCCATGTGCGGCTATCATCACAGTCATAAGCATAATCGCTACTGCAACTCGTCGTTGCACATGTCATAAGTGCTTATACCAAAACTGGTTGCCCACATGCTGGTCAAGCAATGGCTTCTCATTGGTATCAGTGGACGCGTTAATAATGCCTTCATTTCTATGCAACATCGTAAATACAATGATGTGCTAAGTATTGGCAGCTTAGCTAAGCCCACGGGCCCAAAAATGTTGAGCGTCGTCATAAGGAAATTTATGCGCCAATTAGTTGCTACCTGAGTAGTGAATTATGTTTTGATTCGTAACACACCCACGTCGCAGCCAATAACAACAAATACTTTAATATCAAATCAGGCATAAGAGCTCTTAACGATGATGCAGCTCACAGCCCCAGTCTATGGGGTCTGATAACAAATCATTAGCATGGGCATTAGCATTTTTGTGCAGCTTGCGTGGGTCGATCGTGCTTAGTTAATAATGTGTGTGCTGACTCAGTTGGGTTCCTTGGGCTCCACAAAGAAAACAACAACCAAATTACTGTTAGGATTTGAGTCAGGCTTGGATTTGCTGCACACACGATCGGTCGTTTGCCAGGTCGTTCGTTAGGTCTCTCGCGGGATATCGTGGGGCATGTGTCAACGTTCTTATTCTTGGCCTGTCTGTTGCGCATTCAATTTGCCACTTTTGTTCGTCTTGTCATGCATTTGGGTTGGGCTCATGCTTATGCTTGTGCCACAAAAATTGGAGCAATATGCAATGTCAGTTTATAGCGTGGCTCACAAAATTTGCTTGCAGACATGATCATAAATTCAGCAAATGTGCCAATGTGTCAGGCAGGGGCGTAGGCTGCGAGGGGTCAAGTTAACTGCTGCTCGAAATTCCACTTCAAAGAGCATGCAAGTACTAGTGTGGTATCCTTGGTCGTTACATTGAGTCGACTTGCTGAAATGCGGTCATTCCTAAGACAGATTCCACTCTATAACTTTCATGCTCTTTGACACAGCGCTAGGAACTGGGATTCACAGTCCACTTTACTAGAATGTAAAACAGCCAAAAACGCGCCTTGAACTTTCTCGATCGAAAGAACGTTAGAACAACTTAGATGGTGGAAAAGCGCTTACAAAGTAGAGAAAGAGTATAGTTAATTGGGATGATTAATTCATAATTCTAACGTTTTTGATGCGAGATTAGTTCCAGGATTGTGCAAGGTGAGTTTTCACACAAGAGTGTAGAAAAATTACGAAGAAAGGTTCGATGGGTAAGAGCGCTGGGTGTAACGCAATAAGATTAATAGTATAGTACTACACATGGGGTGAACTTTAGCCCATCCCCTTATCGAAATACTGCCAACGCCCTTGGTTTCAGGTTTGGCATATTTTCCAAATTCAAAGTTCTTTTGGCATGCTCAAACAGCCAGCTGTAAATTACATGATTATGATCACGCTTTTGAGTTTGTATTTGCATCGATGAGCTTGTCGGAAGCGCTTGAGTAGCACGCACGACAAATGTATAGAATAAACATACATATTAACGATTACTTAAATAGTCAAATGATCATTGGGTACAAGTGTCAATGAGCAGCTATCGATTACGGCAGCTAACCTTGACGCCTTGTTTAGTAGCTGATTTGCAACCACTTCCACATAGTTTGACACTTGTTGTTTGGCATTAAGGATAACAATGGCTTTGGCTTAATGTTGATGATTAAGCTCACGCTCAGATATTAAGCGGCTTTACTTTGACAGTCTGTTGAATGCGATTTCATGTTAACTCAATTAAAATATGCCAAAACTTACTTAGTCAAATTGTTGCACTAAAATTTTAAGCGCAATACAAAATAATTGCACAAAAATATGCCAATAAAACATTGTTTAACTTTGCACACTTGGTTAAAGCTACGCAAACGCTTTTAGCAACATAATTTAAACAAACAAACTTAATTGTTTGCGCGCGGCATTATCAGCTGTTTTATCTAGCGGTGCTGCCAATTGGTTTGAGCTGCGCAGCGTTAGCCAACACTGTTTAATTAGATCGTGGTAGGAAATGAAAATGGCTTTGGGCTGTATGAAAAGAAAACAAGCTGGCGGCTAATCAAACCGGGTGCAATTTGCTGCCTTGGAAATGAAGCCGAGCTCATTTAACTTTAATGTAACGTAAGTGCCAAGTTTAACGAAATTTAAGGCGCTAATAGCTAAACCGCGTCTAAGCCCAGAACGTAGAGATACGCTGGCAAATAGCATAAATACATAATTGACGGCGCCAGCAAATGTAGGTTGCAGCCCCCAAGGTTTTTGACTTAAAATTGAAACAGAAAAACGGACACCCGAGCCCCTAACCAAACGCAACGAAACTTTTAATCAGACCATTACAAAAGCCCAAAAGAAACAGTCAAACGCAAAGACACAACACACAAAAAGTAAGCAATGGCAAGGCGCTAAAAGAAAAAAACCAAAAAAATCGAAAGAAATATATGAAAATAGTAGAAAAAGCTTTTCTTTTTAACCAAAGAGCCAGCGAAGAGTGTGTCAGGAGTAGCCCAACTTTGTCGCCTGGGCCTGCCAACGTTTTCATAATTCAGGGTAAAGAGGCAACGATGAAAAAATAACACAACACGTTAAAATAGGAAAAATCAACAACCGAAAACGAAACGAACGTACGTAAAAAGATGCCAGGCAGCAGTTTTTCCAGCATAAGCTGCAACGGCAACGGACACGGCGACAACTACCAGGACACACACACACGTGAGGTTTCACGGCAACAAATATACGTATTATATACGTATGCATGTACATATATATATAAATAGTGTAGTGTGGGCGTGCGTGAAGGACGAGTCAAACAAACGCACGCAAAAGCCTTAAATATGCTTGAACCACTAAAGAAGCCATAAAGCAAGCAAGCAAACAGCCCAAAAACGGGCTATATGCTAGTCAGTCCTTCGTCTCGTCTTTATACCTCCGAAAAAGCGACGTAAAAAACCTGCGGTCCTTGGCGTGTCCGGACAACTGCTGCCAACAAATAACCTAACTGAATAAGGCACAGACATGTCTAGTAGTTGTTTCACAACATATCCTTAACGAACTAGTTGCAGGGGAAATTTTCACATATATGGTCTAAATATTTTAGGGGTTGCCAAGGGAAATGTTAAGTGTTTACAGCTGTTATTTGTTGTGTTTGGTTATTACCGTTTGTCTGCGCTGTTGCAATGCGACGGATGCTCGTTGTTATGTTATGTTAGAGTTAACAGAGTTGTGGCTTGTGGGGGCCTGTTAACAGAAATATGTAAAATATTGGTTTTTAAGCTGTTTGTACATTTGGGATATGTTAAGGCATGGGCTGAGGTTTAAATACAGCCAGAGGAAAACCCCACTCTAAATGCGATATGTCATTGAGGTCTCAGAACTCTTTAACAATCTGTCGGTAAACATCATTCAAAATCCGCATAAATATATCTGTAGTGTTTCTGACACATCGACAGATTGGTGTTGGTTTGAAATTCATTTCCCGGAAACTTCTGGTATACCACTGTGTACTATGTCAATTGTCGTTTAATGAGTACTTCTAACTGCAGCCTTGAATTCATACTAACTCCGTAACTAATTCTTCGCTCAAACAGAAACATGTTAAGGCAAGGGCTGAGGTTGAAATACAGCCAGAGGAAAACCCCTCTCAAAACGCGATATGTCATTGAGGTCTCAGAACTCTTTAACAATCTGTCGGTTAACATATTTCAGGAAAAGTGTTTCTGACATACCGACAGATTGGTATTGGGTTGAAATTCATTTCCAAGAGATTTCAAATATACTACTGTGTACGATATGCCAATTGTCATTTAATGAGTACTTCTTACTGCAGCAGTGAATTCCGACTAACTCCTTAACTAATTTTTCGCTCAAACAAAAACCGTTCTGTAGCGTTCGTTACTTAAATTAAACCAATTTATATACAATTTTACATGTAAATCTCTTTTGGTTACAAATAACTGTCTTGGATGCTGCGTGTTTCTAGCTACCAAAAATAAAAAAAATTTCGAGTACACTCTGAAAGCAGCAAGAAACTCTTTCTATAACTTTGATATTTGTTGCTCGATATTTTTTAAAGGGTTTACAGTGTTCAACAAGTCAAATTTGACTACCGAAGTCTCTTACCTAGAATTCTACCCCCAAATTGCAGTTAAATTCGACAAAATCAAATAATTTGAAGACATTTGAAACTTTATTATTAATTTATTTTTAAAGTAAATAAAAGGAATTTTTGCTTGCTTCATACTCTAGACACTATTGAGAATAGCTTACAAAGAGTTAGATTTTTTAAAATTTTTAATGTGGCATAGTTAGCAGAAGTCCTTGAGGAATTTATACAATGTAACAAGAGAGTTTTTCGTAATTTTGATAGAAGTGAGCTGAATATGGGGAACCTCAGGAAATTCACTATGTTAAAATACAGTGTAGTATGGAGTCTTTGGAGTCCTGGCTTAAGGAAATACGTAGTAATGGGATATAATGAGACAAGGGTTGCTTTTAGCATGAGGAATATACCCGTTTTGGGTACGGGAATTCGCGACTGGGCCTTCGAACTTAGATGACATAAAGACTAAAAAGGGGGAATTCAATAATATGACCATAAATACCTATTATGGTAAAACCAGTTTTGTGTATATGTAAATAATTGAGCTTCTATAAAGAGAAAAAAAGATTATAGCGGATATTGGGAAAATACAGGTACATAAATTATCGCTTATAACATAAAGAATTTGGAAGAAGTTGGGAAATACTAAATTGCTATAAACTAAGCCTGCGAAAGGGAACATTTTATACCAGCATTTTTCAAGGAATTATAGCAGTTGATACAAACAAGACCATAAAAGTAGGTGAAATTAAGAACTGGGATTTCAAAGGCGAACATTTGGGCTGCGCTTAAATTAAGGGTGATACCAGGTAAAACGTAGAGTCAGTCCCAAACTATGGCTAAACACCTTGTGAGCAGGTAATTTAACTGGCAATACTAGTATATAAGTTTCGTTGGTTCATTGTCCAACAGTCAGTCACAATGCCACCAAGCAGAAACTCGCGCTACATTTTTGAAGCGGATGAAACTTGGCGCACATTCCGACATGAGCGTTTGATTAATAACTTCAGTGTCAATTGTGAAACTTGTGAAAGTCGTGTTCCCCTGGGCGAACCCTACAATCATCATTGGCTGACTGGACAGGATGCTTCATATATAGAACTAGGCATGGCAGAGAAACTGCTGCTAAAGCGCCTGGAACGCAATCGTGTGGAATCCTATTTACTCTGTGATGAAAGCGCTCAGCCGCGCACCAATGACTTCTTACTGGAATCGGGCATGGATGCAGTGCCGCAACTGCTGCGTTTTCTCTTCTTTGAGGCCACTCGACTAGAGATAAACATTGGTTTCTATGTAAACGTTACAATAACGCAGAAACGCATGTACTTCGAGAGCAGTCCTATGAGCATAGCACATTTCCTAGATATAGACGAGACGGTGGACATGGTGTTTTCGTTGCTGCTAGAGAAGATTGGCAGCTATTTAATGTTGCGACAGCGAGGTAGCTTGGATGTCTGTACTATAAAACGAATAAAGTTGACGGTGAAGCGCTTCTGGACCAACGGAGAGCTGAAGCTGCCGCTACAGTATCGCGTCAAAGGTGACGCGCGACGTACTGCAACCAGCAATCAGGCACCGGTAGATTTATCTCTACTCACCGAAAGCTATATGAGCTATAAAGGCCAACGATTCGGCTACTTTCCGGCCTCTTTGAAAGTCAATTTGTATTGCTTTCGTGTATGTGCCAGCTCCAAGGAACTCTATGCAGTGCCCTATCTTCTAAACAGCGAAGATGTGGATAACACGCCAACATTTATCATACAAAACGATGTAACCGGAGAGTTTCGTGGTATGCATGAGATACGTAATGTGCGCAGATTTTTACGTGCTGATTCGCAAGATCATACTTTTGTCTGCCGTCCATGTAAATCGCACTTTGCAGATCGCACGCAGTATGCCCTGCATAAGCAAATCCATTGTGGACGAGAGTTTATAATTTGGAATTTGGATGATCAGGTAACTGAGCTGCATGAAAATTGTTTGGCACTGCCCAAGGAGTACTTTAGGTATGCATGGTATGGTTTGGGTAAATAATTTGCAGTGTAGAATTAAATAAAATTGAATAAAACTTACAAAACGCAATAAAAATGCATACAATTGGCTAAATTTGAATTTTACTGCTTTAACGCGCACTGCAAAGCTTATCGATAACGAAGTTCTTCGATATACTTAACAATTGTTATCGCCCTGCCAACTTATATCAATACCAGCACTATCTCAAGCAACAAATTGTTTTTCGACCGCACAAAAAACAACTGGCAATTACGGTAAAACATGAATCCTTTGGATAAAATTCACGCACTTGACGAAATCGAGAAAGAGATTATACTTTGCATGCAAAGTGCTGGTAAGTGTAGCCTGTGAAATCAATGCAACATATGTTTACCGGTTGTTTCTTAGGTCAAGCTTTTCAGGAGCTAGGCAAAGAAAAATCGTCGCAGAAAAATGCCGAAACTCAGTCACAGCAATTTCTCAAAAGCCTTTCCAGCGTGGAATCCAAACTTTCTGAGCAAATCAACTACCTAACACAAGTTTCCACCGGTCAGCCACATGAGGGGTCTGGTTATGCCTCAGCTAAGGTATTGCAAATGGCTTGGCATCGCATACAACATGCGCGTTCCCGTGTTCGTGAGCTAGAGGAAACTAAAGCCAAGCATTCGCATGCGGCACGGCAACAGCAGAAACGTCAGCAGGAGCATGCAGCAGCACAACAGCAACAACAACAGCAGCAGCAGCAACAACAAGCCGCTGCAGCAGCTGCGCAGCAACAGCAGCAGACAGCCGGCTCAGGAGCTGCCGCTGATGCACCCACTAGCACCAGTGGGGGTGGTGGAGTAGGCTCTGATACTAGCGGTGGTAGTATGTCAACAAACTAAATAATTTGTAAGTTATTTGTATACTGATTAAACTTAGAATTTATATTTATTGATATACGCTGTATGCTTACATTTATGTAGTTCTATACTAAAGCTACAGGGTATGGACAGCTAGTGCTGGTGGGATTTTCGACTGATTTCTTTAAGCAGTTATCCTTTTATTTCTGTGTATACTATGCGGGTTCTTATTCTAAAATCTTACATTTTTTACTTAAATATCTATAACAGGCATTTTTTTAGGATATTCAATTCTTATAATGTTACTTTTTTAGAATTTATGCATTTTTGATCGTTTCACTGGATATATCATTTGTTGTGTTAGCTCCAATGCCAAAAAAGTTTTGCTCGCATACATATCGCACGCACTGCAAGAGTACATTACGTTCATGGCGAATATCTGCTGCGAGTAGCTTCTCCAGCATGGTGTTCTGGTTACTGAGTTGGCGGGCTCGCTTGTAATTTAAACCATAAACACGCTTCTTTGGAGCTGCTCTTTTGATTGTTGACTTTGCGCTGGCCTCCTCTTTGTCCTTACGAGCTACTGGTTGTTGAACTTCTGGTGTGATGAGAGTTGCTTCAGTCCTACGTTCAATTGGCGTTTCCTCGGGAGCTTCATCTGAAGATGGGTCGTCAGCAATTGCTTTAGCAGCACTGACCTCATCTAGTGGACTTATATTTGATGAGTTATGCAATGGGGTAACATCATTCGCATGAGGATTTAGATATTCTGCTTCCTCTTCCTTCAATGAAGTGACACTAATCTGGGGTATTTTGTCAGAAACTTTCTTAAGTTCCAGCATTTCTGTTGAAGGAACTGCTACATCTGCGCTAGCTTTACTACAAACTGTAGTTGTTGCCGTTTCAACATCAGACTCTTCTTCTGTGCTAACTTCGCTATCGGAGCCATATACGCCTAAAGCACTCAATGCATTTGCATTAACTTTTGGTTTGCTTTTGAAATGTTTGTAGTCTGGCATTCCGCTTGTGCCACGAAACATCGGTACTCCTGTAGAACTTTCATTTAACGACTCCAAAGAAGTTGCGGGCTCTTCTACCAATTTTGCATTCTGGGTTTTCTCTGGTCGTTTCTTAGCTTTCGCTTTCCTATGTTTGTCTGGCTTTGGTCGCTCTTTATTTTTATTAAAAGGTTGCGTGCGTCGACGATCTTCGCGTTTGCCAAAACGTGCTTTTGAAGCCTCCAAACGTTCGCCACGTTTCTGTCGTTGCTCCTTAGCGAGCCTGACCATCTCCACATTAGCGGCAGTTGGAAATCTGAAACATGTACATAAGTTATATATATATTCATAGTAAAGCAGGCATCCTTGCCTTTTGCGCCTTTCAGCTCGCCAAGAAGCTATTTCTTCAGGCGTCCAAACCCTTTTAACAGTTTTATACAAGCCCGTTATATGATTTGCTTCTATATGTCGTTCCAAAATGTTGGACAAGGCCGCAAAATCGCAATTCTCTGCAGGACATGGTTCATGCTGCTCCAAATGTCTTTTCATATCTTTTTCCGTGGCCAACTCTAAACCGCAGTTATAACAGTATTCTGGCTGCGGCGGTGCCTCATATATTGGCGCTGGTAAATCAACATCATTTGGACCATTGTGCTGTGAATATATTGTACTTGTTTTTATACAATTATTAAATTTTTATTTGCCTCACTAACTTGTTGCTGCTGCAGATACTTTGCTGGCACCGTGCTGCCTCTTGCGCCATACATGGGTGGCGGTTGCTTGGATCGCGGCAACAGCGTCATACCGCAGGGCGTTAAATAGTGCAGATTATTTTTACTCGTGTCGTTGGCATTTTTGTTAAAGTTTGGCGGCGGCAATAGAAACTTTTGTGAAGTTGTTTCCATTTTGATTCAAATATTTACGCCATGTGCAAGTAGCGCATGCGAACTAACAGCTGATTAACCCAAAAGTAGTGCTGCAAACGTAGCGGCAGCTGGCGTTGACCAACACTGAAAGACAACAGCTGATTTTTAGTAATGCAAAACACGACAGCTAGTTGGGCGCTTTCAACACTTTTCCCATCACAAAAGAAGAAAGTTGTGTAAAGTATAAATTACATATAAATAAAGCTACAAAAGGGCTTATTCATTGAGTAAAAAGTAATCGGTATTGGACTTACACTCAGCGAAGTCAGAATGCAAAGCGTGCTAAACTCCGTCAAAGGGACAGCCTTGAATGTGGCTGAGTATTTAACGCCCGTGCTGAAGGTTAGTGGTTGGGGGTGTCTCGCCTTACTGGCGTCAATTGAGTTAATAGTAATCAATTTGCATTCATCCCACAGGAATCCAAGTTTCGTGAAACCGGCGTGCTAACACCCGAAGAATTTGTGGCTGCAGGCGATCATTTGGTGCACCATTGTCCCACTTGGCAATGGGCGGCAGGTGATGATGCAAAAATAAAGCAATACTTGCCAAAAGGTAACTAAACCGTGCGTTAAGCAACTGCGCAGTGTTTTTAGGAAGTCGTAAATTTTTTGCGCTTTTGTTCAATGCCCATAGATAAACAGTTTTTGATAACACGTAATGTGCCATGCTACAGACGCTGTAAACAAATGGAATATGTGGGCGAAGAGACGCTCGTCGAGGAGGAGTCTGGCGATGGTGGCTGGGTGGAGACACATCAAGTAAACGATGACGGCACCAGCGTTATTGATGAAAAAATTGACGAGTTGACGCTAGATGACCACAAAGTAAGTATTTCAGATATTCAAAAAAAAAAAGGTTATTTATAAAGCGTTATTTAGGACGAAATGCATACGCCAGATAGTGAAAAATGCGGTGGATCCGCTGCAGCTTTGGACGATGATGAAGACGATGACGAGGCCATAGATATGGATGCATTTGAGGAGAGTGGCATGCTCGAGCTTGTAGATCCCGCTGTAGCCACAACCGTACGTAGAATCGAGTCAACGACAGCTTCTGGCACAGCTGATGGCACTGCCGAAGGTGGCGGTGATTCTGTGCTACACACACGCACCTACGATCTACATATTACCTACGATAAATACTATCAAACACCACGTTTGTGGGTGGTGGGCTACGACGAGCATCGCAAGCCCTTAACAGTAGAGCAAATGTATGAAGATGTTTCACAGGATCATGCGAAAAAGACTGTTACCATGGAATCGCATCCACATTTGCCTGGACCCAATATGGCCTCGGTACATCCGTGTCGCCATGCTGATATTATGAAGAAGATCATACAAACAGTTGAAGAGGGCGGCGGTCAGCTGGGCGTGCATTTATATTTGATTATATTCTTAAAGTTTGTGAACACCGTTATACCAACCATCGAATACGATTTTACGCAGAATTTTAACATGTCTTAAGCACTGTCTGTACACACATTTTGAGGCAACATCCTTTGACTTATAAAAAAAACTATTATATATAATAAAGCGCTGTTTACACATGCAACATAAAAGGCGCTCAATTTGTATTGCAATTGGCTAAAAATAGATAAGTATATCTTTTAGTAACCTTATTTTGTATTCCCCTGTCATAGCGCTACTTATTTGACAAACTACTCAGAATATGCTCAACGCAAAATATTAACTTACTTGCACATTGATGTTAACAAATAAATACTTACAAATTCGTATTATCGTGAAAAATTGTATCGTTTATTAGATGTGGACCCAAATTACAAAACTGGACAAAAATGTGTGATTGGAAGGCTCTGACGGAAATTCGGTAAGCCACGTGTGCTGATCGCTCGATAGGAATCAGACAGTAAGACAAGGACTTTTTCGAACACTTGGAGCAACAGGCATTATCAAATTGTATTCATCAATCGAATTTTGGAAGAAATTTAAACTTGCACAGACTTTTAGTTAGTGTTCTAGTAAGTAGTGTAAAACCTCCCAAAGGATTTTGCGCGCAGGCTTTGCTTTTGTGTTGGGTACGACGATGGCTAGATGAGAGCATGCCTAAAGATTGGAACCTTGGTGTCCTCTTGCCTGTCCTCAAGAAGTATGACCCCATCGCATGTAAGGCCCTATTGAGCGAAGCGTGCGAACGACTTAAGCTATATGCGAAATAGCTGATTGAACCTTATCAGTGTGGTTATAAGCCTGGTAAGTCCACCATTGACCAGATGTTCACCCTGCACGAATACCAAATCGACAATATTGATCTATTAGAGTATCCAGTTGTTCGCCTACGCAGATGATATTGTTAGCATAGGGTTGCGTGGCGCGTGACGAGCGAAAAGCCACCTAAAAAGCCACACTAGAAATTGTGTGCAACGTACAAATGTATGAGCATTACTCATCTTAGTGTTTGTATTGTCTTTAGTCGTTCTAAGCGAGCTGTTACCAGTGCCTTTGCACTCTTGATTAAATGAGAGCTACAGGGGTGCCGGAATGTCTCAAAACCGGGTGACCACATAATTTAGTGCTTTTTGACCCATGATAAAGGGCAAATAAGATTTCAGCCATTTTAGAGTCGAAAAACATCTCTCATTAAAATCATTCTTATAGGATGCGACTATTTCATCCGTACGGGAATCCGCGCCAAGCACAAAAGCTTAAAGAGAACGGAAACACTGTATCTATCCCGAATCTAATGTTAATAGACGAGAGAACATGATCGTAGACATCGTATTTAATATTTTTGTGCATAACATCGGAATTGTTATCCAAGCGCAAAGGGATCTTTTTTTTCGCCGTAATCGCGCTTACAATTTCAAAATCGTTGATGACGTAATATATGGACGGCCCCTAATTTAAAGTAACTACTCAGCTCTTCACGATATTTCTTGCAAAATTGAAGAGGTCCTAGAGAAGGGAAAATACACTCTAGGCGTACTTGGAGACATTAAGGGATCTTTTGGCAATGCTACTTTTAATTCGATGTACTCCGCTGCTTAGAGACATGGCATCGATAAAACCTCATGCAGGTGGATTCGATGCATGCTCTCTGATAGTCATCTCACTGCTGGAAGTGGTGATATAGGCAAGGAGATAGAACGCGGATGCCCCCAAGGGGGAGTCCTGCCTCCTCTGTCTCCAGTGCTTGGTTGTGGACCAGCTCCTGCAAGAGATTCAAAATATGGGCGTACATATTCAAGCTTATGCTGATGATGTGCGCGTGCTGGTATCGGGTAGATCTCTCCATACAATTTGCATCATAATACAGGTTGTATTGGATAGAATTGACTCCTGGTGCAATACACAAAGTCTTACCGTAAATCTGAGTAAGACTACCCTTGTTCTGTTTACTCGGAAGCGTAGGATGGATGGACTGATCCTTCCAATGTTAAAAGGTGTGACAGGCACTGGCCAGTGATGTCAAGTATCTCGGGTTGTCCCTTGATACTAAGCTGACCTGGAAAGTGCATATTGAACGGACGACCGAACGAGCTCTCAGAGCCTTCTGGCAGAGCAGACGGACTTTTAGTAAAGCCTGGGATTTGAAGGGAAACAAACAACGGAGTCTGGACGAACGAACTGGGATTTGGTCAAACACTAATGGCCAGTAAGCTAAGGTAAGCGTGCCCGCTTTTATCGATGCTGCTGACAGTGTTGTACCAAATGTGAAGTTTGGCCACCGATACAAAGTGTTGTTTCCGCCAAAGAGCAATCCAGGACTCTTACTAAACATGTATTCTACACAGACGTTTCCAAAACGAAAGATGGGACTGGTGCTGGTTGGTATCTTGATGAAAGCTCAAGCTACTCATGCGCGACAGGTAGATTGCCGTCGGTTTTCCAAACGGAAATCTACGCAATTCTAAATGCCGCTAGCTGGATGCATGAGAAAAAGTTGAGTGGGGAGAATCTGGAGCATCCTCGCACAACATCGATTATGGTCAGCGAATGTAAGACCCTACTCAACATTATTTCACCTTATAACAAAGTCGGTTTATACTGGGTTCGTGGACACCGAGCTATCCAGGGCAAAACGAAATGGCGGATGAGCTGACAAAGAAAGGCTCGGCGTCACAAGCAATAGGGCCTGAGTCAATCATTCGAGTCAGCGCAGCTGAATTGAATGGATGGATAGCGGCCTACACAGACACAATCTGTAAGGAACGCTGAATATCCACCACTGGATGCCGCGTAGCCAAACACTTCGTGGAAGAACCCAATCCAAAGGCATCCAGATATCTTCTTCGTCAGAAAAGGAAAGATCTGGAAGCCCTGATTGGACTAATCACGGCTGACAATACATTTGGCCAACACCTGCCCAATATGGGCATCGTTGACGACCCCATTTGCGCAGCCTGTCGTGAAGAAGCCGACTCCACGAAGCGATTTCTGTGTTATTGTCCGGCCTTTGCAAGGACATAGATGCGCATTTTGGGAAGCGATACCCTACTCTCCCCTTACATAGTCTTGCTAGGGGAGTCGGGAGAAGAGCCTGCTCTGTTTTCGAACTCTTTCTTCAATGTCAACTGTCCTTTCTCTCTTTTAACTTCCTCTGTCGGACATGGCACAGTGGGCAAGGCTGCCTGAATGCTAGGGACAAATCTAATCTAATCTAACTTCTTCTTCTTCGCGAAAGAACCCATTGTCATTGTTAGTCGCCTCATACGACAATCTTTGACCTAAATACTCGGGGAAAATGCCAAAAGTCACGAACTTATCAAACAGTTCATGTAATTGAATTGAATTCTTTGCAAATATTGCTTCGTTTTATATTTACTTTTTATTTCACTTTTGTTGTTGTTGGTTGGTTGGTTGCTTGTTTGAAACATCTCTGAGATGAAATTTATGTTAACATAAAAATAAACATAATAAATCAATTAATTGTAATTAGTTTAAAATTAGGTAGTTTTGTTTTAGGTAAATGATTTTACATTGCATTTTACATATTATTTTTTGTTTTTTCGTTTTTTTTTTTAACAGTTTCAAACTTAAATTTTTTAAAAGTGTGTGTGTTTGTTTTGCACTATGCTAATCTTTAAATGTATATATATATATATAACTGTTAGATTTTTTTTTTGTTGAATTTTTTTCTCCTTTTTTTTTTGTTTTTCTTTCTTTACATATATAGATTTGCTTAATAATTAAAATCACTTTTCATTTGCAATAACAGGTTCACATCGTTATCAATTTTACAATAAACATACCTACGCCTTTGCCACGCCTATTTTATATAGCTACATGTACATATATTTATAGTAAGATATATATATATATGTAAACCGTTTTATAGCTGTGTTTCCTGCCTATGTATACACGTCTAAGACCCTTCTTCTTCTTTATTTTACTTCCTGCCGAACGCGCATTATGTATACACATATATATACATATGTATATATATATACATATATATATATATATATTATATAAACTTCATTAACATTTTTTATCGTGTTTAGAACAAGATGCCGCCGCTTACGTTATACGTCGTTGACGCTCAACAATTTCTTTTCCTCCCAAATAAACCTCTTGGATACAGATAGTGTATCTTTAATTCTGCTTAAACCTTGCCTAAACCTAAACGCCTTAACTTGCATTTAACCTTTTTTTTTTTGTTTGTTTACATTTTACAATACATACAGAAGATACATACCAACTAGAAACCTAAATACACATATGTATTACATACATATATACCTAGGCAACCTACATACAACATTTGTTGTTGTTTTTCTGCCGCTTTTCCAAATGTGTTTTCAATTTTCTTACAGCTTTTTGTTGTTTGTTTTTGCGTCTAAACGAAAAATATTCATAACATTCATAATTTGTTGTTTTCGTTTTTTACATTTTTATATAACGATTTTTTACATGCTGCCTGCAATTTGCTTTAATTTATATATATTTAATTGTGTGTTACTTGAATTTCGACAAATTTTTTGTATGGTGCTTTTTTTATAAGTTTTTACAATAATTTTATAAGGTACATTTTGTTTAAGCGCGATGCCGAGTCAAAAACAAAGTTGTAGAATAAGTTTTTGCATTTCTAAAAATAAGGCTATTTTGACTTTAAAATTGTTTAAACTTAAGTTTTTTAAATTTTTTTAGTTGCTTTTTAACAATTTCATTGAATCGATATGCTAATAAACATTTTATAAACTAGTTAAAAATTTGTCAAATTAATATTCTATACAGTAAAAATGTCCTTGATTTCAAGAAACGCCGCTAAAACAATTTCTTAAGTCAATGTGTTCCTTTAATAAAGCAAAAGTTTGGTTTGAGAGTTTTGATAAATTACAAATTTGGCATTTTTGTGCAAGTGTTGTTTTTTTTTTAATTTATAAAAAAATTTTTAACTATGTTTTTAAAAAATGAAGTTGTTCTGCAGCAACACTGAAAGCTCTAGTTTTCTGGTTGACGCTGGATTTGCAAATCTCACCCAAAAACCGTCATTGAACACAGAACTACGAGAGATTTTATTTTTAGTTTTATTTGGTCGGCTGATTTGGGGAGATTCTGTTTGACAATTCGCAAATTTTTCCGCGAAAGTTGAGTATTTCTTGGAAAACTGAAGTGAAATTATGCTGAAATTGATTTGCAAATCTCACCCAAAAACCGTCGGTGACCACAAAACCTCGATAGATTTACTTTTATTTGGTCGGTACGTTTTGGGTAGATTTGGGTTACTAAAATTTGACGCCAATGTTGAGTTTTTTTAAGAAAGCTAATCAAATTAAAGTGAAATGAATTTCAAATCACTAGACATTTTGGGGAACTTTGAGTTGTAAATCTCTCCCAAAAACCGTCGTTGAACACAGAACTTTGATATACACTTTGATATATTTAATTTTTAACTTTATTTGGTCGTATGGGCTTGGGGAGGTTTTGGCCATCAATTCGCAGTTTTGCCGCGAAAGTTAAGAAATCAACTGTGAAATTAAGTAAACATTTCTTGACACTTTGGGGACTGTTTTGTAAATCTCTTTCAAAAACTTTCGGCGAACTAAGAACGTCGACAGATTCAATTTTATTTGGACGTATGGTTTTGGGGAGGTTTGGATTTTCAATTTGCACTTTTTGTCTTCAAAGTAAACTATCAAAACAGTTTAACTGATAAAAATTGAAGTTTTTCGGTAAATCTCTAGGCATTTTGGCAACAGTTGATTCTTCGGTGACAAAGAACTTCAAGATATTTCACTTTAAATAATAGACAGATCTTGAAAAATAAAAAAAAGGATAAAACGGAATGCAAAGCATGCAGGATACTTTTTTTTGTTTTTGAAATCTCTCGACAAAACTTTCGAGTTTTAAAACCAGTCAAAATAAACATCTATTAACGAGAATTGGACATATGTTGGAAAGGATTTCAATGGGAAATATTTAATATTCAAATATATATGATTTTTAATTTGCAAACCTCTCCAAAAAGTGTCACCGGACAAACAACTTAAGGATATTTAATTTTTAATATAATTTAAACGCATGGTTTTGGTTACCAAAAGTAGAGATTTTCTAGTAAAAGGAAAAAACGGAGTGCAAAGTATGGAAGATACTCAGCATATTATTATTTTAACAATTCTTAAAGCGCTGTTTTTGATCAAAACTCTTGACAAAACTTTCGAGTTTTAAAACCAGCCAAA
Organism: Chymomyza caudatula; assembly: GCA_035041775.1. NCBI lineage: Eukaryota > Metazoa > Arthropoda > Insecta > Diptera > Drosophilidae > Chymomyza > Chymomyza caudatula. The sequence goes on along the minus strand of JAWNKW010000137.1, from coordinate 406,338 downwards.
ATAAGCATCTATGGAATTGGACTTAGGAAAGAATTTCATTGAGAAAGACATAAATTCCAATGGTCGTATGATTTAGGGGAGATTTTGTTTATCAACAGTGCAGGGCACATTTTTTACTAGAGATTTTGTAAATTACAATTTAATTAACTAAATCAAATGGGAATCATAAAAAATATTAAACAGAATTCGCAAAAAAATCCTTATTCTTAGTCTGCATTTTATTCGTTGTTTTTTTATTTTGATCAAATCTCTGGACAAAAGAAAGACTAGAGATTTGAAACCAGCATAAAATAAGCGTGTCAGCGAGAATGGGAATTGGATTGAAAGAGATTACTCAGTGGTGTGCCAGAAATCTCTAAACGGGTTTGCCTAAAGTTTCATTTGAAGTTTCTTAACAACTCCAAATGTTTTCTTGTTAGATTTTCAATGTTCTCAAAGATATTTCTCTCAAAATAATGAATTGCTTTCTGATTGAAATTCGTTCCAAAAAGATATCTGACATACCAAAAAGTTGCTTTGGGTTGAAAGAGGTTTGAGAACGTATTTTCACAACTTAGAAGTCACCAATGAAAAGTAACTTCAAATAGTAGTTGCAAAAGTCCTTCGCCTTAACTTTTTAAGAAAAATCACTTGAAGTAGAGAAAGCAAGCAGTTATTAGTTTGAGAAACTTAGACAACTTACGGAAGTAAACGTGAAAACACAATAATTTGCTTTTAAAATTTAGAACAAGCAAAATAAATATTCAAGTTCTAAGCTAATTTCGATGCCAATTTTGGAGAACTGCACTGCTTAAACTACGAACATGAAAGTGACTATTACGATGAGCAGCATTGAAAGGGGATTCGAAATCGAGAACAGACTAAAAACAGAAAAAGTCAAAAATCACAAGTTCGAAGTTTTCCGTGCATATCTTTTCTGCTTTTCTTGGCACATTTCAGTACCCTCGAGTGTGTGTCAGGTTGTCATAATATTATTTACAATCAAGGTCTGCTCACGAAACACTGAAGAACAGTGTGATTAATGACTTGAAATAGGAAAAAGCATACACTTAAAGAAATTTTTCATTTTTCGAAACATAGACTGCGCTTGCTCGAAATTGCGGGAATGTGGGAACACATAGCTTTTCGGATTCGGAAAAACGATTTTAAAGTCTACTAAGTAGTTTATAAGTTAATTAACAATAAAGAACAACACTGACAAATACAATTTTAAAAAATATGAAAATAAAACTTTTAGTTACATTGGCACAGCGATCGGCAGCGCAAAGTTGTGAATGTGTTGAGCACATGTGCATGTACATACGTGGCCGCTGCCGATCACTGCATTGATTATAAAATCTTGCTTTTAACAATTGCTTGACCTTAAATTGCATATTGCATACATTTTTGTATATATTTAAGCTTTTCTCACGCCTTATTTTTGACTCAGCATCAGTTTTTTTTCTGAAATTTACATAGAATTGTGATTTTTTTTTTACACATTTAGCTTCGATTGGTTTTGATTTGCACAAAATGTGTGTATGTTTTATGTAGCGCATACAATAAATGTATTTCTTTTTTTGTTTACAAATAAACTTTACACTTGCTTTGACATTGGAACAATAAAATTACAATTTAAATTTTTACATACAATTCATAAAACTTGCAGCTAAATTTACATACAATATATTTAAATATATATAGATATATATATATATTTCTAAACACTTTTTTGTTGCATATAGAAGTTGCTTTCTTAGCTTGTTTGTAGGTAGTTGTTTTCTTTGCCTTTTTGTTTTAATTTTTAAACATACACTTAAAGGAAAATTATACATAATATGTATTTATATAATGAACACCTAAATTTCCTTTTTCTTTGTATTGTATTTTGTTTTTGTTTTTGTGTTTTTTTCTTTTGTTTTTTAAGAGTAGACGCAAATACTATGCAAGACACTTGGCGCAAAATGGAACAAATTAATAAATTGAATTTGAAATATGTGTGAAATACTAATAAAATTTATAGCAGGCCTAAAAAATGTACGCCAATTTACGTAAAAATATATATAGATATATGTATATAAAAAATAAAAATATATTTTTATGCGCTTTTGCATATTTTTGCAATGTTTTTTTTTTTTCTTTACTTTTATAACTATAGAAAAGTTGCATAGTAGTTTTTCTTGCATTTTCTTTGTAGTTGTTGTAACTATTTAAAATTGCTTTCTATGAAGGACTAAGAATTAAAAAAAACATTAATTAATTAATTAATTAGTTAAACATAATGTATAGACTATAATAATAGTAAGTGTATGTAATAATAATTAACATTGAATCAACAAATGTGTGTGTGTGTGTGTGTGTGTGTGTGTGGGTGTGTGTGTAGTAGTAGTTGTTTGTTGGTGGTGTTGTTGTTGCTGCTGGTAGTGATGATGTGTTTTTCCATATATAGAATTAACTGTTGCAATTTTCGCTCGTGTTTTTCCCCTTATTTACAATCTTTTTGTTTTTCGTCTCAACAAACTTTTCTTTTCTTGCATTTATTTAAGTAATTTTTGAGTTTGTTGTCAGTTGGTACAAGTTCTCTTGTTGTTGTTGTTGTTTTTGTTGCTGTTGCTGTACCGCTTACACCTTCCGCTTGGCATGCAACATTTCCATTAGCAGCGTCTGAGTTGGCGCGCTGCCCGCACAATGCTTGGAGTACAGATGCTCCTCGCCGCGCGACGCCATGGCGTGTATTTCCGGTAGTATGTTCAATAGCCTCCTGAATTTTTCCTAAAAGATAGATTGTGGAATCGATTAGTAATGCAAGTTAGTGATATCGCAAAGTCTCAAACTGCTTTAGTTACAGACAAAAATAACTGTTCATAGTTGGCGTCGGGAAGGTTTGCATATATATTGAAACCAGACTCCTACTCCTAATGTGACGTCACAAATCGTTTGGTTATTTTACGTGAAAACTTGAGAAACACGCTTAAAGAGAGCACAAATCCGATGCCGATAGGAATATCGCTATCCGCTTTGGTCCAATTTCCGATAGTTCTAATAAACTTTTCATGTAGTATACACCCAGAAAGTCGGACAAGAGCAAAAGACGTGCTCAGCCGTTTCTTCCTTCTTCTCATCTGTGCAGCTTCTACAGAGATCATTGTAGGGGGGGCAAGATACCTAACTGCTTGGATACCAACTGTAGTGGCTCAAGGTTGAGCATCTCTCCCTGCCAAGAGAGCAGAGCTTAGCAGCTTGTTTGGCTTTGCTTTTCAGAACATTATATATTGCTAGCTTGCAGGTACCATAGGGATGCTAATTCCCTCTCAGAAGGGAGGCGAGCCTGGCTAGCTCATTCGTTGTTGCCTTCTATGTACTGGTGTCCCGGAACCCATATCAGGCTAACAACAAACTGTTGAGCTATAACCTACAGAAATCTGTGACACTTCGCTACCGATATTGAATTCTAAGATAAGAACCCGCCATCTATAGCATGTTCACAGCTTGTCACACTCAGAATTATACCAATCTATAGCTTCAATATGTATCTTCAAGATTGGTACTTAAAAAACAATGGTTACAGATCCTGTAGAGTTTAGATTCTACAGTTACATTATAACTAAAGTAGTAAGCTTATGGGTTAAGGAGAAATCAAACAAATGACGTCACGCATCTTTCTGATCCCATCGATATTCAATACCTTAAAACTTGTACCGATACTTAAAATAATACAAAGAAGGTTCCTGGCATGCCTTCAGAGTCGACTGAATAACTTGAGGTTATTACCTAAGAAGCATTTAATAAAATCCAGGTAAGTAGATATTAGTCTGTGGACTTAAAAAACGCGGCTTATTTGTATAGTTTTTGATGTGATAAGACCGACTTGCAGCCGTGACGCTAAGCTGTTATTACGCTAGGATGGTGTTACGCTGGTTTAACAGTGAGAACGAAAGGAAAAGCTATAAGGCAGGCATATGCACACGCTAGATGGCGCCACATTATGAATAGCTGTGGATAACTTACAGCTGAATGTTGCATATTTGCAAGGCGTGCCGTGACGGCTCAAATTTTTGCAACATGTTTTAAATACAACTAGTTGATAATTTTGAAAAGTTTACAGAATTCTTATAAAATAAAAAGAGAAAACTAGCAAATCTTTTGAAAACTTCAAAGGCGTCCATTCATGTGAAAAGTAGAAATGGTGAAGTGCTCTAATTTAGTGACATAAATTGGTTCAATCTCTGCTCTGCTATTTCGTTGAACCAAATTTATCAAATGTACAGTTTTTTCTTTCAATTTAAAACCCCAAACGTTTTCACTTGAATACGCTACCAAACTTACATGTACTGAGGGATAACACGTCAGCGTGTAATCCAATAAAGCTGCCTGCACATTCTCATGACCCTCCAAGACGGTCTTCTTGTTGATAATACCACGCACATCTAGAGTTACGAAAAGTTAAAGAGTATCTTTAGTATACTGCACACATACGCCAAACTAAACATATAAATTGTCTACCTGGATTCAACAATATTAGGAATTTCATGCATACATAATCGCCCATATCGAACTTCAAATCCTGCAGCTTATTTTGCAGCTCATTAAAGTAATCGCCCAGCTGTGGCACGCCCAACAGGCCCAGACTCATCAGATTGAAGACCTGACCATTGTTAAGCTGCGTTTCATCCGGCAGACCATTGTGTATGCGATGATGCAGATGATCTAGTACAAGCATATCGGACCAAGAGTGTTGCAGCAGCTTCATTTGATCGTCAACCTGTAAATAACAGTTGGTAGAATCCCAAAAAAGGGAAAATTTAGTACAAAGAAGTGTAGAATTGATGCAAGTCTAGTCTATAGCTACATTTGTATGGAAAAGTCTAGCTTGAGATTTCAACATGCTCTGGTGATCGCTCTCAAAGATACGCTACGTCACTCTGGCTGTCTCCCTCTCTCGCTCTCTCTCTGTGTGTGTGTGTGTGTTTGTTGACGAGGCGTCGGTTAACGCTCATTTGCTCATTGCGTCACACAATTTGTCGATGATGATGACGACGACGACGACGACGACGACGCTAACGCTGAAGCCAACGTCGACGCCAGCAGCGGCAGCGGCAGCGACGCTTGGCTGACTGGTTCAGCTTTGCTTGCTAAGTAGGTCAGACACCAAATGAAATCGAAATTCAATGCAGATTTAAGTAGTTGCCGCTCTGCGCGTTGTGGCCATCGTTTACATAACATGCCGCAGACTTGGCCCCTAGCTTGAAACTGGTTTTTCTTTTTTTTTTTTTGACTCTTTCGATGTTGTGTACTCATTCGATTTATTTGGTAGTATTTGTGTTTAAGTCCGCATACCTTCAAATCCTTAAAGAAGACTGTGTTTCTTGCCCAATCCACTTGAGAGAACAAATTCTGATCCAGCACTTTGCACATCAGCTCAAAGAGATCCACTTCAACTTGATTGTACGTTTGCTTTTGCAGCAGCGCAAACAGTTGCGTTTGCCATTCCCGATCATCGATCGATTGCACAAACTCACGTATCATCGGTGAGACCCTTTTGGAAGAGTTTATAAAGAAATAGTATAGCATAAATTCCCGTCTAATATGTACGTATCACTCACCTTAATGGTTCAATAAGCGCATCGGCTGTGCTCGATGGATGCGTGCCGGAATCAAAGCTTTAAGCAAGGCGAAAGAAAAGGACAGATCATATAATAAAATTCAGCATTGCCAGTCATAAACACAATATATAGTCGTTGCATTCATACATGTAGCAAAGGATTTGTAGCAAAGTTGGCTGCGATTGACGACGCCAAGTTTAATCGATTGTTATCGATATGTCATAAAGTGAGCGCAGTCAATGAGTTTCTTAGTCATTGATGGTAAATTAAACTTTTTAATTGGAATTTGACTTCTTTGTGCACAAAATAGTGCTGCTTAAAATATAGCAGCAGTAGAGAAATTACAAGTTTCCAGTGTTGATAAATGCTATATACATGCATTCGTAAAAAAGTAAAGAGTGGAATCCTTGGCCGTTACATTGAGTTGACTTGCTGAAAAGCGATCATTCCCCAGACAGTACATACATGTGTGTTTTTTTTTGCTCTTTCTCTTTCTCAACTTTGCCTACGAGTGAGTTGTTCTAACAGAAACTGCAACACAAGCACTCACACTGTCTTGGAAGTGGTCGCTTTTAAGAAAAAGTTTTGAATTTTTTAACTGTCCAGGATTCCACTCCATTACTTTCATGCACTTTGTGCATATACACAGCGATCGGTTGCCCAAACGCAACACAATAGAAACACCCGGGTAGCCTGGCGTATGACGAGCGAAAAGCCACCCGAAAAGCCACACTAGAAATTGTGTGCAGCGTATATTTGTATGAGCGTAACTCATCTTAGTGTTTGTATTGTCATTGGTTTTGTTGTGTATAAGACGAATTGTTTATTGATCCGTTTTGGGTATGATATACATGAATCATATTTTCAACTCATAACATGATATCCCTTTGATATCGATTTATGAGAAATGCAAGCACGATGATTATGCCAAACTTTTGCACATTTGATTATCACATATTGCGAAATCATCGTTTATAAATCGTATCAAAAACTTTGCCGCACTCAATAACAAATGCACTTTATATACCGTGAATAGACAACAAAAAAAACCGTTTAAACTAAAATCCGATTTCAAATTTGTATTTGCTTTGTTTCGAATTTGTTTGCAGTTTCGTTCGGCTTGATTTTCATGTAAATACCACAATTTCGATTCGGCTGTATTCTGCAGAGATCCTGTGCCAGTTTCATGACAGCCGCTGCCACTGCCGCTGCCATTGCCACCTCCATTACGTTGCAGGCTATCACCGCTGTTGTTATTGCCGCCAGCATTGCCACCGCCGCCGCCACCACCTCCGCCAGCGCCGCTGCTGCCATTGTTGTTGCTATTGCCGTTGCCCACAGAGCCGCCATTGCCACCCCCACCACCAACTCCGCCGCCATTCATGGGTGTCGCTATCACGCCTCCCGTGCTGGCATTCACCTGACCCAAGGCGATGGATATGGGGCTAGGCGATGAGTCCGGCGATTGCGTGAGTGAGGATACCTGAAATTATCATAAAAAACAATAACAAACTGTTTTGCTTACACATTTATATGTAGTAGCTCCGCTTACCTGAGGTATTTGTATTTCTTGCTTAATATTCATATTTGGATATGCTTGCTGCTGATAGCCCGGTGAAAGCGGCGTGGGCTTTATGTCCGGGCCCATGGAACTGCGTAATGCCTGTAGCGCCAGCTGTCTCTGACGCATAACTTGCAATTTTCGCGCACGATCCCGTTTATACATGGGTCCAAATTTATTCCGTCCACCACGCATGCGATCCGCTCGAACAGCTAAAATGGATTAATTGAAGAAACAGCATTCGATTAGTTGAATGTTTTATTGGATTTATTCATAGGTATGTATAAATAAATATAGCTTCAAAGTACTGAATAAGCCTGAATGTGTCATATTACGTGCAACTCATGAAAAGTAATTAAAAGTTTTTAATGGTTTTATTTCATCTGCACAAGGTTTCAACCTTCCCTCCTTTGCAAGCTCAAAGCTAAGTAACAGCGTTTTTTATACATAACATATCTCAGAATTCGCCCCTTAGTGTGATGAGTGAAATAAACCTTCAATAGTGATTTTCCAAGCCTTCGGTAAGCACTTCGGCCTTCTCTGTTTGAGTATCCGATAAATGTTCGGCCCGTGCGGGATATAGAAATGTCTGCTTTATAGTATAAATTTTGGTATTTTACTGGCCATGAAGTCTATATAACTTCGTAAAAAGTTTGTAGTTAGTAAAGATGTTTGAGCATGTAAGTGAATTCAAGAGACTGAAGGGAATTGATATTTATAAACCTTATTTAGGTATAGATGATTTGATCAAAGTTGTTGAAAGGAAACTTAGATAGACGTCAATAAAGTAGCCTTAATAAATCGATCGCTTTCCAAACAATAAATTCTCTTCTATACGCTACTTTGTTTCTACCTTCTCGCATTAGCGTCAAAACTGACAATTTGTTTTTAATACTTTATTATATTCTACTGATGTATCTTCTAAACAATATAAAAGTAGTCACAGGAATAGTTTAGAAATTCTTGATTAGCAACTCGACAACTTTCGGCACAATTCCAACTCGTTGAAAAGTGGGGCGGCAGCGCTTGACAGATGATATTGAATAGAGATGTGTCAATCCATTTAGGAACTTTCGAATATGTTTAAATGAGATCAAGTATGCTCAAAAGGAGAACACACAAATGGTTGAACGTTAGTGCACTGAGTTAGTGAACACCTTGTTTGTGTGAACACCCGACGAAAGTTTGGCTTCTACATTTTTATATTTTTTATACCTACCCATAAAAATGTTTGTTTTGGGCAATTTTCAGAACATTTTACTAAGCAATTCGACCGGCATCGTAAGTGCCTATTGCGTGCTTTTTCAATTCTTGTTTGCACTTTTTTTTTCTCGTTTTTATGAAACCGACATAAATGGATCAAAATTGTTTTTTCTTTACGATTTCGAGAAAAGTACTAAAGCGTTATTGGCTAGAGCCTCAAAAACAATCAAGGGAAATATAAAGGTCCGGCACAACGGCTGCATGAGTGCTAGGGATGGATTAACCTCTTTTGATGATTCACCACACCCAGCTCAAATCTAATCTAATGGCAATTTCCTTAAATGTGAAAGTGAATTTTATTGAAATAAGGTGTTAATCGTAAGTGTACAAGTATATATACCAGGGTATGAATCATACTAATGCTCGTTAGTATGTCTACAAAGAGTTTTATTTGTTTAAGATCTGTTTTTTAAATCTGTCTCACAAATTCTTATGTAAATTTATAATTGTACATAGCTCTAATAACTTAATAATAATAATAATAACTTAAGCAAAATTTTGTCACGTAACGTTTGCCACGTCACGTATAATATTAAGGCTTGAATAAAGGAAACTTTTCAACAACATAATTATGATATAAATTATGATAAATTGCATTGAAAAGCTCACACGCTTTTCGCCAACTTTTACGTTTTTAGAGATGCAGACAAAGACCACTTCAATATTTTGTCACGTTACGTATCACTTTTTCTTGCTAATATCTTAAAACCTGCGTCACGACCGCTCAAAGCTTTAACACTGCTATCCAAAAATTAAAACAGGAAACATAAATATTTAGTTTTTCTTTGATGGTCTTCCAATTGAAACATATACGTCTGGTCAAGTGGAAAAGCCCATGTATAATAAAAACACTTTCTTAATAAGTCTTTTAGAGAGAGTGTACAAAAACTATGCCGTTGCGCAGAATATCAGTCTCTTGGAAGAAAAGTTTTCCTTTAAAGTAGCACGAAAATCAAACAAAAACTCAAATATATATTGCATTTCCCTAAAAAACACAAATTTTTTTGAATTTGTACGCGATTTAGTTTACTTTTTGGCAAAACTCTTAAATTAAAACAAACATTTTTTAATGCGATCTTTACTTCTTTCATAGCCTAGAAACTAAGCTATAAATGCCATTGTTTAATAAAAAAAAAACCATTGAGAACTTTTTAAGGAGCAGAAAATTAGAATTTAATTATAGCCATTTCGTAGCAATTCATTAAAGGTGTAACCTAAAAATGGTAGCATAAACTGCAATTTCTTTAGTTTTAGCTGACCCACAAAATACCCAAAAGCTAACCCTCATTATCGCCAACACTACAAGTTTCAGCGCCAGCACCACCCTATGGAAAACTGGGCCAACGCTAGAACAAAAAATATAGCGCGCAAAAATTGCGCATACGCTGCGTTGTCCCACACATAAATAGTAAACACTAATAACTGAAACGCAATAAAAATGAGTGTCTTATGGGTCGCAGCAGCGACGCAATGCAGCAATTGGGTGGGAGGGGGATGGGCGGGGGGGTGTTTGGGGGCTGGTTGGAGAGGGTTAACAGCGCGACAACGCACACACTCACACATCGTGAGCTGCGTTTCTGCAACTGACGCTGAAGATGCAGCAGCGCAGCTGATTAGAAGACGCCAAGGCGCGTGAGTGGGGGGGTGGGGGAGTGGGTGGTTGGGTGGCGTGCATGACTAGCAGGTGGTGTTGCTGTGCTTGACAAGAAGAAGAAGAAGAAGCACACACAGCAGGCTATAAAATATGCATTTGAAATGCAACGCAGCAGCAGCAGCGGAAAATTGCATGTATTTTTTCACAAGTTTTTCGTATTTTTTGTCTGTTTTTTTGTCTACTTTTTGGTGTGTTTCTCGTTGCGTTTTCAAACAAGTAACTGTAATTTAGGTCAAGCGTATTGTTTACAAATAATCAACGTGGTGTGTGTGAGCGCAACGTGCTCGCTCGCGCGCTCTCTCTCTCTCTCTCTCTTAGCAGCACAAATGTAGCTCAAATGTGCTCATGACGCCTCTGCTGGCATTATAAATGGCGTCGCTGCCGACGTCAGCAGCGAAGCGGCACGCATTTTGCGGCATGCTCTTGCGCTCTCAAACTCTCTCAAAGTTTTGTGCGTTGGCTTTGGCAAAGAGCTTTCTAATGCTCGCTCGCCTGCACGCCAACCTATTACGACATTTCTTTTTGGCGCGCTGTGGCGCTCTCACCAACTCTTTCCCGACGACGACGACGACGACGTCGACGACGACGAAGACACTAGCGACGCGCGACGGCACAAAAAGCAGCAGCGCGGCGCGCATTAGACAACTTTGTTGAGTGGAGTAGGTCAAGGACAGTGTGTGAAAACTGGGACAACATGCGCGTTGTTGTTGCCGTTGGCATGCTGAAACTCTCCCAATTTCTACAACACTCACTCTCACTCTCACTCTCTTTCTGTCGCTTTTCTATTGTTTGGCGCCTGTGCGTTTTTAGTGTTGGAAAAGCTATTTGTATCTGTGTATGTGTGCTGACTTACAGCGTTTTCCGGCCGCTTACATATGTACATATATACCGTGGTCTAAGCCAATTTATGTTGCGCACGCCAGTTTTCTTTTCGCTTCTTCTAATATTTATGGGTTTTTTATGGAAGACATAAATCGCCGTGAATGCTTAAAGATGTTACAGATCTGCCAAAGGTGTTTCGATTATAGCAACAACAAAAACAAGTACGGAGACATAAAGCAGCAGAGCCAATAACTGTTTTTGCTCTCTTACATAATATCCCTTTGTCATATGTGCGTGTGTGTGTGTGCGTGTGTGTATCTGTGTGTAGCGGCACCCGCTGCTTTGTTATTGTTTTAACTTTGGGTTGACATTTTTTTACTTTCGATTTTTTTGTTTTTTTTTTTTTAGGTTGTATATTTTTAAACAAATTTTCACTTTTGTTTCGTTATTGTTGTTGGTTTAAGTGGTTCAATTTGTGCTAAGAAAAAATATACGTCGACGCTGTTAAAAAGGCGTTTTCATTTTTATTGAAGGTTTTGGTTTCTTTTTTAGTATGTGCCTGGGAAATCAATAAATGGCCTGTCAGTTTGTTGTTGCCAACAGGCCGAGTGCTAAGTGGGCGGCCGAGGACTTTTTTTCTGTTGGTATTTTATTATTTTTAAGCTGGCAACAGCAGTAAGCAGAGACCGGAACTAGATTTGGGTCAACGATGCGTATGAGTAATTTGTGTCACTAGTAAATGTGGATAACTAATTAAAACGACTGTGTGCAAGGCATTAAATAGGTCGTGGCATCAAATTCAAGTTAATTAAAAGGATTTTGGGCTATCGTATGCGATAGGCATAGTCATAAGTAGCTACGAAAATATACAAAAACTTGTTAAATCCTTATAATTTTCTAATGGAAAACTGAAGAAGAAGATTGTGTTTAACATTAAATGTTTGAAAGAGTGTACAAACTATTTCGAAAAGCTATGTTTACAGCTTGAACATATTAAGTATACAACATATAGCGCAGTACGTACAAACTACACATACGCCATGTGCATGTATAAGAAACTTTTGAGTAGTTTATGTATCCTCTATTCGCAGTATAATAAAGTAGAAACAGAATAATACAGGAACATACTCTTGGAAAAGTCATAGAACTGCAGTAAGGAAAGTGTACACTAGAATTTTGTAAAAGTGGAACTAAAATCGGCTATGGCAACCAGAAAACAAGGCACTAAACTATGTTTGGAAATGATTTACATTTAATCTCACACTTGCGGTTCTTATAATCTATAAATAAGTAAAACTTTCGCATAAAGTATTATAATTCAATTTAAGAAGTGTCAAAATGCCAAACGCGAAAGTTTGCAATCTAAAGAAGGAGGACCGTAAACATAGGAACGAATATGGATCTGCCAGGGATGCCTATGACTGCATAAGCAAACATGCTTTTTCGTTCCAAGGAATAGGTAAAATAATTGCAAAAATTGGAATGCTTAGTATGACAATAAGTAGATTGGAGTATATATAAGATAATAATATTGTATTTAGCTAAGAAAACTGAAATCGAAATAGCGTATCAAAAGTTTTTTACTATAAAGCCTATATAGAACCAAAGAGTTTTCTAATTTTACACGGTTAAATCTATCTCTTGATAGCATTCAATAAGACATTTGAGTGAATTATATGCAATAATGATATTCATGAAAAAAAGAAAAAAAAAAAGAAAGAAAAAAAAACTTGCCTGACGTGACACAGTGGTGCTAAAATTTTCAGAATAGGATAGAAACTATAAGGGGTATAGACAATAATGTGTCAATTTTGGATCACTGCTATGCAGTTTACAACAAAATTTCACTTTCTATAGACATGTTAACATTAAAGCTAGATCCAACTAATTTGGAACAAACAATGTTGACCTTTTGCCGAATCAAATTTTTAATTTCATAAAATTGAGAACATAAACATACATCTGTTCGAACCAAATTGTATTTTAGCCTTAAAGTAATGTAATAATCAAGCTGTTGTTTCTACAGGAATCCCTTTGGAAATTAAGCTGATATACAAAAATGTTGGCTTCTTAAACCTTGTCTAGCAATTTAAAGATACATAAAAAGCACGCCCAACTTTCCTGTTTATTTCCCATTTCAAAATGTCTGTTAAATTAACCCGAAATGGTATCATTGCCACATATGTTGTTCAATATCAATTGTAACACGCTTAGCGTAATTCAACGTTAAACCAAAAAAAAAAAAAAAATCCCTATTGTTCCACATGCTATAACCATATAGTCAATAACCAAGCAAATACCCAAAGCGTAACTCAAGCCCAAGCTGCTTCCAATTGAATGGATTCAAAGAGCATATGGCTGGAGTGAGTGACTCATTTGGTAAGCTCAAAGGCACGCTCAATTTTTGGTTTTTTTTTTCAGACGATTTCCACATACTCACACAGAGCAACAACAACAACAACAACAGCTAATGCAAACGCATTGGAAATAAAGCCAAAACTTAAACACAGTCGCTGGCAAATCAAATGTATAAAAAAAAGATACAGATACTTAACAAAAGATACTTGACAAAAAGGCAGCAAACGCAAACCAAATGCGGCTAAAAATGCCGCAATTATAAAGTTGAGCTTGGGCTTTTGGAGCGGCAACGGCGGCAGCGGCTGCTGAGCAGCAACCGAAAAACGTTGCTGCTGACGAAAGCGTCAAGAGATTTCGACAGAGCTGACGGAGCAACAGCAACAAAAAACGGAAGGACGGAACAAGAGTCATAGCTACGCTACAAGCAATGACGACGACGCACAGTGGGTCCAACTGACTTCTTTTTCGGCGAAAATCATAACTTTTGAGGAAGTAAAGATATTTTCAAAATTTAAAATGCATATAACAGATTATTCCTTAAGTTGCTGCAATACACTGCGATAGTAAAGTTCGATACTATATACAACAAAAGTCTTATCCTTGCACCTATAAAATGTGCTTGTTGCTTAATAAATCGTCAAAATTATTCAAATCGGTTGGCAAGATGTTTGCAGTCTCTTTCGTCAGATAGACAAACTTTCGACGAGGACGATTTGTTGAAAAATAAGCACAATTTAGAACATGGAATTTTTCCATGACATGCAAGAATAAGACAATGACAGTATTACTACAGTTTTTTGAAGTTCCCTCTATACACAGCTTATTAATCGCAGTATATCGCAGATGCTTAAGCACTTCTTTGTTATATGCATTTTAAATTTTGAAAATATCTTTACTTCCTCGAATGATGATTATGATTTTCGCCGAAAAATAAGTCAGTTGGAGCCACTGTGCAACGACGCTGGCAAAATGTTCGTAATAATTCAGTGAGTATTAAAAATAACAACAAAATCGCACAAACCGTTGCCGCTCTCTTCTACATGTTGCATTGATTACACACACACACACACACACACACACGGACACACACACACACACACACACACACACACAAACGCGTGCTTTGTATATCACGTGCACACACACAACATTGCTGCGGAATCTAGGTCATGAGCGCAAGAGATGGCGCTATGCGGCAAGTGTGCCAAGGCGGAAATGAGATGGCACTATGCCGATATGAGTCGTGTAAGCATTGAGAGCAATGAGCAAGTGTGTGTGTGTGTGTGTGTGTGTGTGTGTGTGTGGTGTGCGAGAGAGCAGTCACAGTGTGCCAATGTGTGTAGCAAATGATTTTTTTTCGTTGGCTTTATTTGTATTTCATTTTTTTTTTTCTTGAATGCGTTTTGTATTTTCGATATGGTTCATAAATATGGCCAAAATGGATTTTTGGCACAATTGAAGAAAAAACAATAAATATAAATTAGACGAAAATTGTATAGATATACTAAGTAAGAAAATGCGGTAAAATATAGGCCTATAAGTACAGCAAAATCTCTATATATATAGTAAAATGACTGCCAATTCTTTGTGACTCTTCTCCTTAAACCCTACTGGACAGATTTTGATGAAATTTTGAGGATAGCTTCCCATTATGTTGGAGAGTGTTCATATCTAAGTTTGAACAAAATCGAATCTTAGGGGTTCCGCAGATATTGCAAAAACGATTCTCCATACAAAACATACTAAATGTGTTACTGTTCTAACTATATAGTAGGCAAGAATTTTACAAAGTTCGTTTAACATTCACAACTTTGACTAGTTAAAGAATTCATTTGAATTGAGGTAGACCTAGAGGTATAGGTAAAGGTAGAGGTAGAAGTGCAGGTAGAGGATATATAGATATTGGAACCAATATCCGCAGCTTAGTATAAAGAAGAGGGAGAGAAAGAGAAGGGAGAGGAACGGGAAGATATAATTTATATAATGAATTTATTGACGGCTTTATTAATGGGCAGCGGAGCGCGCGGATTTAGCTAGTATGCTATAAAAAGATCAAAAGCACATCAAAATATTAGCGGTTAGTATTTGATTTTTTGAAAGTTGTTCTGCAGTTGCGTTAGTCGCTAAAGCTTGTAAATTTTCCAAATTACAGCTGTTGCTGTGGCCCCTATTTAGGCCAAAGTGTGCAAATGATAAAGAAAAATATATAACCATAAACACAGAAATATTACAAAATTCAAACAATGTTAAGAGCGCGCCACACACACACACACACACACACACTTACCGAGAGAGAAACAAGCTCACAGATACACTTGCACACGCAGTTTTTTTTTTCTTAAAGTGAGCGCAAAGCGGCTTTCCGCTTACATTGGAGCTTGTGGCTGCCGCCATACGCCATACACGGTGCTTTGTATTTTGGTTTTGCGGCACGGCGCGCCACAGTCCGGGCCCGGCTCAACGCGGCCCGGCATGGTTGTCAGAGCCACGCGCAAAATGCAAGCCACTCGCCTACGGGGGTGTTACGAATCTGTGAACAGCCTTACGACTGTCGTCATCCTCCCCTTCTCTTTTGGATTTTGGAGCGCGATTTAAGCAGCTTGTGGGTGCAAGCTGCATCAGCTAGTCACGTACATGCATGTATGTATATACTCTGTATATACTATGTAATGTGTGCTAAATATATAGAGCGCGCTATATACTTGTGCTTATATATATAGTATATGTGGGTGCCACCCTCTCTTTACAAGTATGTGTGTGTGTGTGAGCGTCGAAAGCAAAAGTTTTTCTTTTTGCTGGGTAGGGCCGGATTCTCAAAAGTACAAAAAATTAAAATGCAACAAAAAAAAAACGCATAACAAGCATGAGGCACATAAAAAGACATCAAACAAGTGTAAAGAAAGACATGGAATATAATTGTGTAAATTCACAAGAAATTTTAATTAAACTTTCATATAATTCATTCAATTTAAAGTTGCACTTATCTTAAGTTAGCGACTCAAATAAATGCAAGTGGAAAAACTGAGCAGTTGCACATGTCTTATAATCGATATTTTTCGATTACACAAACAAATTCGAAAGAGTTGTTTGTTTCCAAAAAGAATGTTTTCACTTTTTGAGAAGCTTTAGATTATATCTTTAAGCAACATTGGAAGTATTCACAATTTGATCTTATTATCGCTTATTAAATCCTACAAATATCTTTCGATAACAGCAGTGAGCTTGACGCAAACATTTCAATGCGCGTTATGTAAAACAAAACTTTTCCAATATTTTTGACAAACTTTCGAATACGGACGAAAACGGTTTTGCATACAGTTTCATTTGAATTTGCTTCAAAAACCATTCGTTCATTCGTAAGGTACTTAACCTCTGAACACAACCTCACACATTGACGTTTGCAACACGCTTTTTGGCTGAAATTCAGTTTAAATAGATATACGCTTCTAATTCTATTCAAGCAAATACTTGTGTGTAGGACACAAATTGTGAACGTGAATGGGTCATGGACTAGTGTTCGCCTTTTCGTCGATTCAACGACTTAATACACGCTCTCATAACAGCTGATTACGGTGAGGAGAAAAGAAAACACGAAATAAAAACGTTTGTGTGTACAATGTATTTTGTTGTTGTTGTTTTTTTTTTACTTCAAATCAATTTTTACCTGACTAAATCGCAACATATCCAGATGAAACTTATATTCTGCAAACCGCAAGCATTTTATCTTTCGAATGGTCTAGGTTTCACCTGAAAACGTTACGTAATTGCGAGGTAATCGGTACCACATTGAATTTTTGCTTTAGTAACCTGCTCCGTTTTGAAAATCCCTTATATTGACATGCGCCATTACAAGCTGGGAAGGTGATTGGAAAACAAATGAAGTGCAGTTTTTACGTGTCGGTAATTAAAACTACATTACCTACCGAAGTAACTGGTACACAACTAGTTGTGACGAGAATAACTTAAATCGTGTGTTGCAATATGTTGAATTTGATTTCATATGAAAATAAAAATTCACAATTATAAGAGCAAAATAAAGCGATAAGGTCTAAAGAAATACATTATTTTTTTAAGTTTACAACTCATTAATTATTTTTTATTTTAAATAATAAATGATGTGAAAATTGCAATAAATTGCTCAACGTTTAAACTTAAAATTTAAATTTAGGAACATTTTAAGGCTAATTATTGATCAAATTAAAAAAAAATTAAACAAAATTTTTAGAATCGATTTGTAATATGCTTGTAGGTTGTAGTGCCAAGATACACAAGTAAAATGATAAGCTTTCCGTAATACATTTAGCATTGCTCCAAATCTATTTTAACAGTCTTCCAACCCAATAACAAATTGTCGGTATGCCAATTATAAGTAAACCGATTTTCAGCCAAAAAGCAATTCGTCAATATGCCAGAATCAAGCCGTCTACGAGATTTCCAGCGGATCCCTTATTATCTAGATTTGAAATGTAAGCTTGCTTTTTTTTAATAGGACTGAACGAATTCTGAGCGAATTCCATAGGGTCACACTTTGTCATTAAAAAATCTTTAAGTGGTGTGTTCATTATTAGGTAAAACTTTCGTTGTCACTTGACGCTAGGCAGTTGCGACGTGATGATTTTCATCTAAACTAACATGCCGATACATTTTCGAAACCTCACCTGTAAGAGCAAAACGATTCAATCGAAATCGAATTAACAACAAGAAGAGTTTCCTCCGTTAAGCCAAACACACTTGAGAATATCATTCGACGTCATCGGTGACGCATCGAAAACTACTCCAAGTTGGATGATGTGGCTATCAGAGCTCGGTACGCACTCGGGGGTATGCCTGAAATCTCTATCTCTACCGCATTTCAACTCAAATCAAATTTTCAGTATGCGAAATATCTTTCAATAGAGAATTTCAAACAAAAAGCATTTTTTAAGAAAATTATATTAAAACTTTCGGCAAAACTGTAGAGATTTCTGGCACACCGCTGACTATGGTGTTATGCAGTTATGTGATTCAGTGGAATTTTATCCTGTTAAGCAGACATATAACCAAGCTCTATGTATTCTTTTGTAAATAATAGTTACTACAACTTAAATAGTCGTATGCTAGCGCCATCTAGCATAGGTTTATATGCTACTATCACGGCATCTATGTGGTTTAAGAATCCGTTGTACATTAGAGCTGCAAAACTATCGACAGTAGAATAAATATATTGATTTTTTTTCTTTGTGTATCACTTTCGATGTTTTTTTCACTATCAATAGTTTTAACTTGAATTCAGCTATCGTCAAAGTATGCAAAGAAGTTCCCACTGGCAATTGCGGAAATTTTCGTATACATGCAAGCAACACATTGACAATATCCTCTACTGACTCACAAATACTATTGCAGCTACATAAAATCTGAGCAATGACAGCTGCTAATTGTAAGTGAGAAAACGTTTATTGACGAATGCATGCGAATGTTTTCAACACAATGACAACTTTTCTCTGCTGTCACACAAATACCATTACAATGACTGAAATTCTGCCGACGTCGCTGCTGCCGCTGCCGACACCTGCTTTAAGCACACGCTAAGCAGCTAAGGTTAGAAAGATTGAAAGGAAAAAAAAACCTGATAGTACTATCGATAGTGTTGAATCTTTTCGAATCGATGGTACTATCATTACTATCGAATCTTTTTGTGAAAATATCGTTTGGCGCCATTATCGATAGTTTTGCAGCTCTGTTTTACATTTCACGGCATGTAAATCGGTCTTATTACATCTCAAACTTTTGATGTGCTACCATCACGGCATATATGAGTCGGTTTTAAACAAAAGGGAGACACAAAAAAAAAACACGACATAGAAAATGTTATCTTTTTCAAAGCATGGGCTGTGTTTAACAGCGTAAAAGATAAAAGTCAGTGGCACTCAGAAATCTCTTTTTAAAGAATTTAAGCAATCCGTCGACGTTAGTGTACGAAAAAGTGGATCACGTTCCAGGGTTAACCAAGTTTTAGTCCAAAAGAAATTCGCTTACGAGTCATATATTCAAAGTAGTAGTAAGTTTAACGAGTCAGCTTTTGCTCAAGAGATTTAACACGAAAAATTTAAGCCAAAAACGTCTAAGAGTTTTCGATTTTCTTGTCTTCAAATCAACTTCTCTCAATGGTTATAGTTGCTAAACATGAGCGGCTGCTAGTATCAAGGCATACCACATATATAAACAGACAAATATCTAAAGAATGTAAAAAGCAAACTTTATAAAAATCATCAAAGTAAAAGTTAATTTAGGTCACTTCTAGATAACAATAGTGTTAAAATATTGCAAACGCACAAAAAAATATACAATTATTAAGTGAAATACGATTTAAAATTTCCTTATATTTTCATTGGAGCAACTGAAATAACAATGATGCCGCAGAAACGAAACGAAATCAAAACATCGAGAACTTTGAAAAAAAAAAAGCAAGCCCCATGACACATGCCAGAGAAACTGTATAAAGAAAAGATACAAAGATATTCTACTTAAACGTATGCAAAAGGTAAACAAGGCAGCAAAACAAAAGACAATGCTGACGCCGCAGCGACGTCAACGTTGCCGTCACAGAAGCCAAAAGGTGAGGTACTCACCGTGTGGTTTACATTTTCGGGACTTGGGATAGGTCGGAAGAAGCCCTGAAAACCATTTTTTCATTTTTTTGTTTATACTTTAAAGCAGTTGACTTTGCAAAAATGTAAATGGCACACAGAATTGAGAAAAAACAAAGCCAGCGAAAAAGAGACAGATTGTGACAAAGAGTGAGAAAGATTCAGAGTGAGGGATTTTTACAATTTACATAATACAAGTTTAATTGCTTGATGTTATAAATATATTACACGGAAAGTTATAGTATATACACATATAACTCTTTGAAAGCTTGTCAAATCGCCGGGGACACTCAAAGTTTCATATTTCCATCAACAATGGCATATATAAAAATATTTCCCCAAACGTTCGTTCAATTTTTGGTTGTTCTTTTCTGCTCTGCTCGGCGCATTTATAAATAATAAGGAATATCGATTTAATTCCTTTGACTGCAGCCACATTGCAAACAGAGGCACATTCTCTGCCATGTAGTATACAACACGGCCAGTTTATAATATATCCAAACACTCATGCATTATTCCACAAACAAAAAAAAAAGTCAGCAAAAACAACATTTTTGTTTCACTCGAGAAACGTGCACGGCCCGGAAGAAGACATTTTGTAGTGCAATGTTATAAAATGGCATTTTAAGTGAAAAAACTGCAAATCTTTTGCTTAAAGACTTAAGAATGGATACCAACGTCACAACAAAGAGGATCTCCTTTCCCAATGATACTTTTTGGAAATTACTCTCGCCAGAGAAACATTGAGAAACTCTACATATCGCTCATCCTGAAGCATAGGTGATGGCGCAGTCTGTGCGGAAAGTACTCTATAAGATCTTTGGCCATTGGCATGGACTATCTCATTGGGTGGCATAATGAAGCTCTTGGGCGAAAGGTCTTCAATGCGTCTATTGAAGGAAGGCGATGAAATTATAAGCATGTCTTCGTTACACGATGTTAAGAGCTACAAGTTAGAGAGCTACTACTTTTGGTATTACGAAGTAGAGAAGGCGCGCGCAACGCAGACACGTCTGTAGGCGCGACCTAGATCATAATGTATTGGGAAATATACATATATAAGATCTATAGTGCCCACCCTACATCATAAAGTACAGCGCTAATGGTCAGTCAAGAAGAAGAATATCATATGACTTTGGACGGTTTCGCTTTGAAGTAGTTGGTTTCTCAAAGTTTAGTATGAAAAACTGCTTGAATCTAAGAAGATTTCAATCTAGCGAATTGTACAAGCTGGTTGCTTGTAGGGATGAAGAAGCTACTGTCCATGTTGAAGGCGGGCAATGGAGAGGTAAGCAGTGTCTTTTGAAGTTTCAAGCTGGCCTTACAACTAGTTTATCTATCGAATCAACAAATAATGACCAACTTTTCCAAAAAAACTGAATCAACTGAAGTAATTTGTTTACAAATCGATTGGGTATTAGTGTAAGAAGTCTTTTAACAATAGCAAAATCAGACATCTCAAAATGAGCGCTTTAGTTTGTTACTACCATATTACTCATACGCACAGTGTGACAAATGCAAACTCAAGGTGCTTTGATTTACACATGTTATTAAAGCCATGTGAATGATTTGTGCGCTGTATTGAATGATTTATAAGAGCTGAGCGAATAAGCTTTTAGAAGTAATGGTAGAAAAATGCCCAAAGTATGATATAACAAATTCCAAGCATTTTGGCAAGAACAATACACAGCACAATTTGGAAGTTAGTGTGAAATATCTGAATTGCAATAGTTAGACACATATTGCAGCATAGTTTATCCGGATATTAAGGACGCAGTGATAGAAAAAGTAAGCCAAACATGTGCATGTTTTTTATTCAATTTCAACAGCTGAATACCTTTTTCTTTGTTACTGAAAAGTGCACTGATTATGTTAGGTCAACAATGTATCGAGTAGGAAAAGCGTTCACATCGTATATGACATACGTATATTTTTAAACTTTGTTATGCTATAGAAACTAATAAGTGAATGTGATAGATATCGATAAAAATCAATTAAAGCGAAATAAATAAATGAAAGGTACAATATAGTTCATAATATGTTAGTGTGTGTATGAATTTGAATACCCAAAGGAGGAAGCTTAGCAGCAAAAGAGTAACATACCACAAAGAATATACCAAAGTGATCAGTACGACAAAAGAAATTGATTTCGCGCAGCTCTTGTGTGTGTCTGTCTGGAGCACCTGTTTCTGGACATGCACTACAAGATGTATCTTATGCTCTAGTTATTCACTACGAAATTTTTCCAAAAAAAAAGTGGTTTACGTTTTTCCATTTAAGTTAAGAACTTTGGTAGATATATGCTTGAACAGCTTTCGCCAAAGTGCCCAAAACCAACACTGTAGTTCTAGACGTCTATTCCTGGTCTGAACACTGGGTAGGCCCTTTACGGGAAGGGTGTACCCTAAGCGCCGTTCGTGAGCACGTTTGTAAAACCTAACTTTGTCTAGTACTGCATAACGGACTTAGCAAAAGGCAGCCCAAAATGGGTTCCACCAGTCGGAGTGGACACCAAAATTGGTATATAGATTCATGAAACAACGCTACATGCCATGTAATGACCAAATCCACAATTTGTGAGAAATTGCGAACAAATCGTAATAGTCGGGTAATCAAATTCATTAAGATATAGTGACTAAGTACCAACTATATCTTTCAATCAAAAAAATGTGTCTCTGAAAACCGTATATGAAATGCGTAAAGTGGGTTTTGCAGCTTTTCAAAGTGGAAGTGAAAACTGAACTACTATATCTAACAATTTCAAGTTCATTATAGAGATCCCAAGACACTTTCCTTAAAACTGAGCAATATTCTCACTTTCGGAAAAGAAAGCATAAATCGACTGTTCTGATTTTAAAACTACTGTAATGAATCATTTAACAACATCATCACTTTGTGTATCAATCTATTGTGTTCAACGTCTTAAAACGATGTTGAATACTTGTATACATTATCCCATTTATAAAAAGCTTCATAGAGTTTTGGCGTTGACGATACCCAAAAACAAACACATTCAAGTTTATAGCTATACAACTGAATTAATTATGTTAGTACTCACCTTCGAGTTTCATGCCCACCTCCAAGCACTTTTGGAATCGGCAATACGGACAACGCTTTCGCTGTGTCTTATCAATGTGGCAGGAACGTTCCGCGACACATGTGTAGACCTTCTTGTTTTGTACCGTACGTTTGAAGAAACCCTTGCAGGACTCACACGTGAGCAGGCCATAGTGATAGCCACTCACCTTGTCACCACAGACGGGACAGAGCTCCTCAAAGAGATGCTTAAAATCAATGGCCTCACCGCTAACGCCGGAGGTGGCGCTGGTGCCACCATGGCCACCACCACCAGCACCGCCACCGCCAACACTACCAGTTAAATGACCGCTTGAGCTGGTGGCAGGTGGCAGCAGCATATAGCCAGAGCCGCCGCCGCCGCCAGCATTGCCAGAGTTGCCGTTTAGTAGCGCAACATTGGCGCCATTACCAGTGCTGCCACCGGCTGCGGAGCCACCGCCGCCGCCACCACCGCTTTGTTGTGAATGCGAGGAAGTGGTATCCTGATAGCCTGTCGGAAATATATACTGTGAATCGAAATTGTATATATACGAGTAGGATGAGGAGTTGAATTGATTGGAGTTGTTGGCAATATTCTGTTGCTGTTGCTCCTGTTGTTGGTAATGTTGTTGGTGGTTCTGTTGCGTATGCTGCTGTTGCTGCTGCTGATGATGTGTGTGATGTTGTTGCTGCTGCTGCTGCTGCTGGTGATGTGTTTGATTGCTGCCGGTCAGCTGCAGCGTGTAAGCGCTATAATCGTTATCGGAATTGCTTAATGTGTTGTTATCGTTATCATTGTTATTGTTGCTTGTGGCGCTGTTGCTGCCACCGCTCTGCTGCTGCTGCTGTTGCTGCTGATTGCTAGCCAGTGCTGGACTAGCCGGTTGCTGATCCAGCTGCATGGAAAAGGGCGACATATTTAGCGACGAGATAAATTGTACTGTCGCTTGTTGTTGCTCCATTTTGAATAACATTTCATAAAATTTTTCGCTATAATATTACTTTACTTTTGTTTTGGATTTTGGGTTTTAATAACTAAGGGATTTTTGCTGGTTTTGGACGGCACTTGCACACTTGGTTTTTGAAAAGTGTTGGGGGATTTTGGCTTTAGTAGAATTTCTTTTTGTTGATTGTAAAAACAGTTGACACAAATTCTTTGTTTGTTTTTGTTATAATGTGTTTAGACTTGCTTATAGAATAGCTTTTTAAAGTTGATTTTTACATACGGTGGTCTGGCTTTTGCACTTAACTGTTGGTTTTTTATATGCAACATTTTTAACACAAAACGAATAACATGTAAAGTAAAAGCTTTGACAATGTTGAGAAGTGTTTTGGTATTCCTTACGTTTCGTTATTAATTTTTTTTTTTTAATTTTATATATAAATAATTAACAGTTGTTTGTGTTTTATTATTATATTTAAGAAATTCATTTAACAATTTGCAGGTACTTTGACGAGGTGAGTGAGATAGATAGATAAGACAGAAAGAATCGTTGTAATTTTGTTGTTTTTTTTCGCCTTTTTCTCGTTTTACAGCTTAATTGTATATATATGTATGTATAGAATTTTTATATTTACTTTAAAGATTTAAAACTTGATTGTGTGCGTTGTTGTAGAATTTGTATTTCTATTCATGTATAGACATGCATTATATTACTATTTCTTTTTTGGCTACATGGCCTATGCGTTGCACTTTTTTCGTGTTTTGGTATTTTATTTAGTATTTTTTTGAATATTTATGATTATTTTTTCAACACATTATTTGTATTTGGGTCAACACTAAAGCTGCTTTTTTCTCAATTTTGCATGGAGCTATTTTGTTAAACAATTTTTGCATAGCTTAGACACACATAGAACATAATCCTTGGGCTGTTCTGCTGTGTAGTGCTAAACAAATGCATTTGTATTGTGATTATGCACTTTTAGTAGCTGAATTTGCATTGATATTGATATATTGATGCATTGAGCTTGTTGTTTTGTTTTTTTTTTCTTTTTTATTTTTTAAATTAGGCCAAGCGAGCAATTATTGCGAGACAAAACGACGAAACGAATAGAGTGGGTCAAAAATAGGCGGGCAGCTTTACACGCACTTTATACACATTTGCTTTCAATTTTATAGCGATTTGAATTTTAAACAATTATTTTTGTTGTTTTTATAATTTAGTAGGTTGCCTAGCATATATGCAATATATATACTATATATGTATATGTGTGATTTTTTTTTGTTTTTTTGATATATATGTATATTACTTTCTATGCGAAAAACACGACCAACATCAACCACGTATCTCGATTGACTAAACCCAAGTAAACGGCGAGGATACCCGCAATACACTAAAGCGCTGCTGCTGCCGCGCTAACAGCGCTGCTAACGTCAGCGTCGCTGCTGCTGGCCATACATTGCATTGGCGTTTACTCTCGCTCTCAATGTGGCGACCGACTGCTATTACGTATACGTGCTGTCGAAGCTCGTGTCTGAGTGTGTGTGTGTGTGTCTCTCTCTCTCTGTGTGTGTGTGTGTGTGTGTGTGTGTGTGTGTGTGTGTGTGTGTGTGGGGGGCATAGCGCTTTTTGTGTGCAGTTTCACTTTCAATGCTCACGCGCGCTCTCTTGAGTTGTGCTCATTTAGTTCGCTCTCCGCTGCTGCAGCGCTGCCTTGCTCTCTTTTGCTTTGCTTGGCTTGACTTAGTGCCCCCCTTTTGGTTTTTTTGGTTTTGTTTTTGTGTTTTGTTTGTGTTGCCACATTGAAATTCAAACTACGCTGAAAGCGAAAGTGAAACTTTTTGGCATAGCTTTGAGCCACTGTACACAAAGTTGTTGTCGGCGACAACGACAACAACGACAACGACAACAACAAACACAACAACGACAACAACAACTCAAACTCATTCTTTCGGATGTGCAGTAGATGTAGCGTTAAAGTTACTGAAATCGAAAGTGAAACTTTTTGGTATAGCTTTGAGCCACTGTACACAAAGTTGTTGTCGGCGACAACGACAACGACAACAACGACAACGACAACAAACACAACAACGACAACAACAACTCAAACTCATTCTTTCGGATGTGCAGTAGAAGTAGCGTTAAAGTTACTGAAATCGAAAGTGAAACTTTTTGGTATAGCTTTGAGCCACTGTACACAAGTTGTTGTCGGCGACAACGACAACAAACACAACATCGACAACAACAACTCAAACTCATTCTTTCGGATGTTCCGTAGATGTAGCGTTAAAGTTACCAACATTATGAAAGCGTCAAGTTTTTTAACTTGAAAAGTTACTTGTCGCTATTTTGTAATTGTTGCACAGCTCACAATGTTTGTCCTCTCTTCATTTGTTGCTGCTGCTTCTTCTTACTACTTACCTAAGTGGGAATTTTATGTTCCGTTGTGAGCTCTTCTGCCGAGCTGTTGCCAAGTTGGCGTTTGTTTGTTGTTGTTATTGTTGTTGTTGCTGTTTCTGCTTGGTTTACTTTTTGTTGCTGTTTGTTGTATGTGTCTTTGTGTGTCTCTTTGGTCTCAATTAGTTGTGTTGCTGTTGCATTTGTTCATGACACGGTTTTCATATAGCGTGTTTTCGTTTCCTATTTTTATAATAACTTTGTGCTTGGCTCTGGGCTTCAATATAAAATTATTGTCTGTTGTTTTTTTTTTCGTTTTTGTCTCTTGGACTGGTTTTTGGCGTTTTTTTTTTGTTTTTTTTTTTCAATATCAATTTGGGTTTTCGAATTTTATAGTTTTAGTTTTTAGTGCATTTCAATTATTGGTTTTTAAAACATTTTAGGATTTTTATAGCTCTTTTGTGCTTTATGGCATATTTATAGCGATTTTTATAAATATTCATTAAAATTTCTAGAGAAACTAGTAGAATGTCAAAATATTTATAGTTCGATTTAATCTGTGTTACTTTATATAAACTTATTTTCTTTTTGTTATCGCATTTTATAACATTTTTTGTGGTTTATTTTATACAAATTTCTGCAGATTTTAATGAAATTTCAGAAGAAAGGAGTTAGTCCATGAGCTTTGCAATAAATATGAGCTGCATTTCGAAAAAGTTCAGATCTTTTATTTTTATCTTAGCAGCAACTTAGTATTCGATTTTTTGTAACTCAAAATTTCTACAAAAACTGATTGAATTTCCGTTTATAACAAGTCCCAGATGATGTAGGTCTTCTGGCCTTACGAGTAAATGAGTTACTTTTCATCGATCACGCAAATTAATAAGAAGCCCATACAAATTTCAACCAAGGTTTCCTCTCTATATCCTTGAATGACCTAAATAGCGAACGATGACTTCTAGTGAAATACACCCATTGTTAAGGTTACAGGAGAGGGTAATTCTGACTTCTGCTGTTGAATCGGATTTGAATCCAAATTGAACCAAATTTATAACTTGAAACCAACGGTGTTCAATGGGAATCGAAATCCGGAAAACCAATCCATTTCGATTCCACATGCCTTGTTCGGAATCGACACCCGAAACAGCACTGATTATGTTTAAAGCTTAAATCATATAACAATTTTTTGACATTTTCGACCATATTAGTTAATTAAACAATTTCTTTGTATTTCGGACTAAAATGGTCTATCAAACTATCGAAAATGAGCTTGCCAATTATTACCCTTCTAGAATCCTTTAAACGATTTACAAAACATTACAATCAGCCGGATTCCCTTAAGACACAAAAGGTTACCTTTACAGGTCTATTCCATATTGCTAATAATCATGAAATTCGCTGCATTTGATCAGCTCTTTAACTTTTTTTTTTTTTTGAGATCTACTTTAAAAAGAGCTCATTAAACATTTTAATGACCCACATTGCCAAAAGACCCAGCCCAGTTATATAACAGCATAACATCAAGGAGCCCAAAAACTTTCACAAAAATCCAAGTCCTAAACGGAACCAGATCAAAGCATCCAACCACCACAGATGACGTTCATTAAAATGCTGAATTTTCGGAAACACTTCATGAATCACAAACATACCACAAAAAATAAAGACAAAATAACAAACATTGGTACATTTTAAAGGAAAAACCCTGCAGAAAGGCAGTAAAATGAAAAAAATCTCATAAAAATGGAAATCATTCAGTTGGTGCACCTTTGTCAGCAGCACGTGAAAACGTGTCGACTCCATATCTAAATGACGCAGTCGATTGCGTATGCCGCAAAAAAAAAAAAAGGTAAACACGTTTACCACCTTCGCGTTGTTGGTTAGGTTGGCTAGTCGGTTGGTTAGGTTGACTTGGGCTTGTATGGGCACTGGGAACTGGTAGGTTGTTGCTTGATTACAACATTTCAACGCTCAATTACATGTGTGTGTGTGTTAAGTGAAATGAAAACTGAAACAAGAGTCGTTGTCTGTATTTGTTGAAAGATGATTTGTACTCTACAGCTTCGAACAAAACAATGAGGCGAGACTTACGAAACCCTTCAATGCGTTCAATATTATCAGTCTGTTGGCCAGCTGTTTGTTGGTCAGGCCCCACGGCCCGTGGGGCAAACACACAGCAAGACAACATGGCCAAGACAAAGGTACAAAAGTCTGTGCATAATTTTTGTATGCCAATTTTCATTTCCTCCCATATTCCGAAAAATGCGGGCATTACGGAAGAAAGGGGGTACGTAGTGTTCGTGACCGTAACTAAAGCGGCATGGCTCCCTTTTATACTTGCACATATGAGCAAGAGTGACAGTCAAAAAATGTGTCTGAGAGTTTGTGTGTGTGCGTACAGCAATCAAAAGAGCAGGCAACGAAAACTCTGCAAAATATAACTTTTTGAAGTAACGAAATTTACATACTCTCCTTGATCTTCATTATATAGGAAAATAAAAAGAAACACAGGACTTGTTTTTTACACACACATTGTAGCCCGATTTATGGAGAGTCTGGGTTCTGGTCGAACAGGCTGTAAGCCTTCTCGCCATTCTCCGGGGAGTGATCCCTGTCGCTAGCATAACCAAGTCCACCTCCATATGGTGCCCCTGAATAGCTGATATAATCACCACCCGGTGTTAGAGTAGTCAGCTAATGTGCGCAGAGAAGCTTTCGCTGGGATTGGATAGGGTCTAACACTCTATAAGACGCTCATCGTTCCCGTTTTGCTTTATGGCGCTGAAGCCTGGGTGAAGACGCAGTCTGATGAAAATGCCCTTGGAGTGTTTGAGCGGAAAGTACTCCGTAAGATCTACGCGTTGGCAACGACTACCATATCCGATGGAACAACGTACTCTATGAGGTCTAGTAGTCGACCCACTAATGAGTGATAATATCGGACAAGCCATTAATGGAAAAAAAACACTTTTCTTTAGTTGTCTTTAACTCTTCGCTCATATGCAGCAAGCGTGATGAGTTCTTGCTTAAATCACCTATGAGTTTTTCGAGTCGATTAAGACTGCAATGTTTATTGAATGATTTGCAAGGAAAAGTTTAGAACTTCTTAAACAAAAATGATACAACATAATCCTTATTGCTATGTGAAATTGTTGTATGTAGGTTACTTCTACATATTTTTGTCCCAAATTCTTGTCCAATATCATTAGAAGAGATAAAGTCTCATAAGATATATGATATATCGACAGATATATTGTATTTTATTAGATATTATTGTATCCCTTGTCTCTCAGAAGATACTTTTGTATGTCATAAGATACTTTCTATTTCATAAGGTACTTCATAACTCATAAGAACCTTTGGTATATGGTACCATATGGTACTTTTGTATACGACCACACTAAAAATGTAGTACTCTCTGAAAGTGTATAAAAGTCCACAAAAATTTCACTCTCACTCTCAGTTTTTTGAATCATGCCAACAGCAAACAGGTTTACAACTTAAATTTTGGACATGCGAGAGACCTACTTCTGCTTTAGCTTCCACTTCGCTACTCTAGTTAAATGCTGTCTGTAACTGTTGCTTGCCGAAAATGAACAGAAGAAATAAAAATAAATAAATCTGTTAATTTTGGTCTGTCTTGACTCTATTTCTCCAAGTTCTCGTTTTGTTGTCCAATGCTGAGCTTTACTATGTTTTGGGTACTCTGCTGGCTTGCTAGCTGTATTTGTTGTCCATTTCGAGTGTTTTATTTTTGTTGGCTGTTGCCTTTGACTTGCGCGCATGCGCAATGACTTTTTCGACAGTTGTTTGTCAATTGTTGGCAGCAGGCAGCAATAACGGACACAACAGCAACAGTGCACAAGTTGAACTTATAATGCGGTGCAGGCGACAAAAGTGTCATAGGCAAGTTGTGGAGAATCTAATAGATATATGAAACATAGTTTAAGCAGATCTTTTTTGAGAAACGGGTAATTTTTTTTGTTTTTCAAGATCTTTTAAACATAAAACATAAGCCTTTTTATAATATTCTATTTAAGTTACATACATATGCTTGATTTAAGGCACGTATCGCCTAAAACGCTATAATTCGAAATGTAACTGCTTCTGTTTTATCAAAACAGGTTTGATAATGTTAGATTTTGTTGATGAATTATGATTTTGTAAGAACAAAAAAAAAATTCATCAAAAATATTCAAAATTTTGGTTACGTTATTTATCAAATCTTTAAATGTGTGCAATGAAGGTGTATAATTGAATTCAAAATCTTAGAACTTCTGGCCGCTTGAAATTCTGTTTGGAGCAGCAAAACTAATGTATTTCAGTTCGTTCTTTTGTTCAGTCGTCAAAAATGTGCAGATATTCGTTTTCGAAACGGTTCAGACAGATTTTTGTTTCAATCTTAATGTTATTTAAATATTTCGTATACGCATATATATACTTTCCCCGTGTGGTGAGCGGGTTAGAGAATACCACCTCACCAGGTCAAAGCTTGTCGTATGAGGCGACTAACAAAAACACTGGGTTCTTTTGAGACCAGTACAGCCACTGCAGGGTTTGGCACCCACAACGTGAAACCACATTTCCAATGACAGAATGTATTTACATCAAGCCGTAACCCGATAATGGGTTGTTATGGCCAGTTAAGTAGAAGAAGAAGATATGTTTACTCGCTTGGGAATATAATTTTCTTGCTTTGTATTCAGAAAGTAATCGTCATGAACCATTAAAAAAGTAGTAAATTTTCTCAATATTGATATTGAGCCAAATAAGCTTATTGTCGAACCTCCAAAGGTAAACTCTTCTCAGCCCAAAACCTTTAGTTTTTGATGATCCAGGTTTGAGCGAAAAAGGGTTCAAATGCCGTTAAAAGTTAACAGATCAACTAAAGATATCGTAGGCTAAACGAACTGAGTTCGATCGAACTAGTTCATAGCTGTCTACTCTTAACGCGCTTCTGGAAGCAGCATCTGCCAACAGTAGGCGTTCGCTAGGTCTATGTGCAGCCGCCACCGTTTCAAGCTACCTATAAACCCATTTATAACCTAAATATTTCAAAACATTGCATATTGTCAAACTAACAGCGACATTTTTGTCGGCTGTTCATGACAACAGGCCAACAACAAAAAGACGACTTTTGCGTGCAACAACAAAGTTGCCCCACGGTCTGCTCTGTCCGTCCATTTTGTCCACTGTCGTTGCTGGTGGCACAAATGTTAATGTCGCGGTACAAACATACACCAATTTTTGTAAGACTTTTTGCTTAATTTTTTTTTGTTTTTTACATATATACGAGCCACGATGACGCGACCAACTGACTGACTCTGAGACTTGTGCCCAGATTTTGGGAATATGTTTTTTTTTTCGAGTTGTTTCTTCTGTTATTTTGGCTTGGTTAATTTCATAATAAAACATTAAACGTATAAAATGTGCTTTGAACGTGTATAGAATACAAATCGAATTGAAAACTGAATTGTTGTTGTGTCCAGTTTTTTGTTGTTTTTTCTTTATACCCTGCACACATAGTATACAAGGGTATTATAGATTTGTGCAATGTATGTAACAGGCAGAAGTAGGCGTGGCACACCATAAGTTCCATGGGCAAAAAGTCTTATCATCTTATCGTCTGTCCGTATGAGGGGATAGATCTCCGAGACTATTAGAGCCAGAGGCACAAAATTTGACCAAAAGATGCGCGTAATCTAATGTAAGATGAAGTTTGTCGAATCAAGTCAATATCTTACCCCCTTAACCCGTGACGGATTTGCGCGGTTTACAACCGCTCCATTGAGTCTATAAACTCAAAAATGATCGAGATCGGACATATCCATCAAAAGTTATAGTCAAAAATATGCTAATTTCACCCCCGCTCGCCCATAAAATGCATATGCATACATGTGAGCTTTAAAACTTGGTGCATAGATGATCAAAAATTTCAAACAAAAAATCTCAATAATAAATCTGCCTTAAGACATTTAAGGTTATATCTTAGAAGTAATTTGCTAATAAATAAGAGAAAGAAAAATAATAATAGTAATATATACTAAATTGCGTGCTTTCTTATCGAATTCTTGCTTTAACCAGTTGTGAATTGTAAGCACCATTTTAGAAAAATGATAGCCATATATCAATATACAATAGTAATCATTAGTAGTGTAATCAATGCTTTTTTTTTTGAAAATATCTCAAGTTTATATATCTGTTGATATCGAAGTTTTCATGATTACTTTTAATCTTCGACCAAGAATACCGGAGTTTTGGGTAAAAAAGTAATTTTTGACCCCATAATAGCCAGCTTCCCAATAGAAAAACTTGTCAATTGAAACTTCCCAATAGGAAAATGTTAACAGGCATATATATCTTATGAAAGGAGATATAAAAGTGGATACTTTTGTTCCCATTTTACCGTATTTAGTGTTTATAAAGAAAAAGGGTGCAGGGTATTCCACTTTCGGGCACCGTCCCGACTGTCTGCATCAAATTTTTTTTAAATGCGCGAATTTCGGTTGGTTGTTGGTCATTAGGTAGTTTTGTTGGTCGAAGGTTTTGTTTATTTATTTGAAATTGTTGCTTATTGCCATGTTGTTGTCATTGTTGTTGGCTACCTTTGCGTGTGTTTTTTCGTTGTTGTTGTTGTTGCCGCTGTCACTGTTGACTTTTTACGCAATGCACAGTTAATTTTTGTTTTGTGTGGCTTGATTCTGAAAATGTGTTTAGTTTTTTTTTTGAAGTGCTTTTTTGGGTTTTGTTGGGTAGATAATTTTAATTTATTTGACGATTGCCAAATAAGACTTGCCTTGTGCCTAGAGTGCCAATTTTGTAAGCTTAAATTTGGTGGCATTTGTTGGGCAGGTCAGTTGGTCAAAATGTTGTAAATGTGTGTAGATAATGGAAGCGATATAAAGTTTTAACTAGGTCAATATAACAAGCGATTACAATTTTAGTAAGCTTGTTGGGAAAAGATTTTTTTGTTGTTGCAAAAGACGGATTTTCGAACATGATGTGCGGCGGTCTTTTTAAAATTCTAGTTCAATTATATATTATACTGCTGCCCGCTCACTGACCAAACCCGTTTCGAGGTAAAGCATATTTCTCTTCCCGTTCCCCAACTTGTCGCAACTTTTCCTGAAGCAAAACAGATTGCTGATCTCGACCACCTACCGGACACAAACTGAAGAGAAACCTTACTGCAGACCAAACGAATATATGGTCCAAATATGAAGTCATTCGGTTCAGTTGATCTCGAGTTTTACTAACGCGTACCCTGCACGAACGATTTTATATATTAAGGTATATGAGTAAAATATTCCTAAGAGTTAAATTCAAAACCCCAACTAGAGTTGTCGAATTCGATAGGAAACCCTTTGAAGACATGCAACGAAAAACATAACATTAGAGATTTTAGTTTTTTGGCCAATCGCAATACTTTTTTGCGGAAAAGTAAAAATTTTCTGTGTGATAAAATGTGTCCCCGAATATAGGTAAAATTTGTACATCTTCAAACCCAAGATCTATCAACACCACTCTCTTCTTTTGTTTGTGTACCACATATGATACACGGATATGTGCACTTATTTCCCATGCTGCTTACATTCCCCAGTGTGGTCAGCAGATTAAAGCTTGTCGTATAAGGCGACTAATAATGACACTGGATTCTTTCGAAACCAGTAGGCCTTAAAAGGGTTGTGTCCCACCACGTAAAACCACAATTCCAATTAAAGAATGTATTTACATCAGGCCGTAACCCGATAATGGGTTGTTATGGCCAGTTACAAAGAAGAAAAAGCTTACATTCAACATAACCCAAATCTCTTGGTCTTCTCCAGACGCGCTCCGCAAACAATTTTCAAATGAGGCAGGTCACTTACTTAAAGGCAATGCGTGTAGCCAAGAAGCAGACCAAAAAACGAAGCGAAACGAAGCAAAACAAAAGACACAAAACACACAGCAGCTATATTTAGAAAACAGTTTTTCAAACAACTCGAAATGCAACAGTAGCAACGGCAACAACAAGAAACCGAAAAACATAAAATATAAAGTTGAAAAAACAACAAAAAACCGAAACCGAAAAACTCGTCTTAACCTGAAACGAAACCTTGTAACATTTTTCCCTAGCTGTGCGCTGCCTCTGCCGCTGCTGCTGCTTCTCAACTTAATTGACGTTTTCGGTATAACTGTGGCAAGAAACGTGCCGGCGGTTTGTCTGCGCCAGAGAGATGCAGCGCGGGGTGCGCAGCAGCAGCGGCGGCGGCGGCAGCGACGGCAACAAATGCAATCGGCACAACCTACACCAATACATGCGCATACAAACGCAACAGACTGTGAGAGAGAGAGAGAGAGAGAGAGAGAGAGAGAGAAATTGCACTCTTATGTGCAAGTATGTGTGAGCCGCCGCCATGTTGTGCGCTCTCCGTTCACACACATTCTCAGCGATCGGCCGTTTTACTTTTGCTTTCAATATGAAATAATCGACAGCGACGACGTGACGCCGCAGTCGGCGTAAGCGTCGCTGCCATTATGACAATGGCGTCGTCGTCAGCAAACAAAACGAGAGCGCGCACGACGCGCCGAACAAGTTTCGCCCACATGCGTTGCTGCGCTGCTGCCGCGTCGTCAACCAACATTGTGTGTTGTTTGACGGAAGCGTCGAGCGGAGCGCGCGCGGTTTGTTCGGCTGGCCGCTGGGTGCGCTGCTTTTGGGGCTGGCATCATTGAATAATGTAATAAGTGAAAGTGTAGCGCAGCGGGCGCGACGCAGTCGGTGACGACGTTAACGTCGCTGCTAACTTCAACAGCGACGTTTTGCTCGCTGCTATGGTTGACCTACTTTTGCGCTGTACAGATTCAGGTCTATGTTAGAGAGATTAATTTCGATTTCGTTTCGTTTCGTTTTTATGCTATGCGCCTGTGCGTGTGTGCTAATAACATGAAACGGAACGCAGGGGGTTTGGGACGCGGACTTATGTTGTGCATTGTAATGGAAAACTGTTGCCATGTTGGTGTAGGTTGTAGGAAAAGCGAGTTTTTCTTTCATTTTCTTTTTGTGCGTGTGCGTTGCGTGTGGCATACCAGCGAAGGCCTTAGGATAGGTTCACAAATATGTGGCATGCCACCTTCTATGTTGCGATATACACATAACTATTGACAGAGTTGCCGCTTTTAATGTTAATAGGTCAATGGGAAATTTAGTGGGGCGTGCGCGTGTGTTGGCGTAACACCGCTTGTGGGTGTGATAACTTGAGGTTTTCTTCTTCTTCTTGGTTCACCTATAAATACGTAGCTAGTATGTATGCTACGCATAGACATTTTGGGCATACAAATACATACATATTTAATGCTGGTTTCTGGTTTAGCCAGCCATCTAACTTGAAAGTTATGGTTGGTAGGAGTCATATAAATAAATAAAAGCTCTCTGTGTGTGGTAATATAATTGCTTAAGGTAAAGCGCCACTGGTCATCAGTGTTGATGGAAGTGGCCTAGATATGAAGTGCAGCCTATAAAGGCACTTTGACCGACTTTGTACCAACAAACACAGTATGTGAATCAGTACATTTGTATGCATATTTTATGAATAGTAGTGTATTTATCTGAAACCGCTGGCCTTTTTTTAAACTTAACAAGCTCATTTATTTACCTTCTGGTATCATCAACTAAGCCGTTATAGTATCTTAACTGATATACGATTATGCATTCACGAAAAATAAAGCACATAATATCAAAAATTCGATTATTTCCACCATAATTTGGTCGAAAAACCAATAGAAAACCATTGAATGTGTTAACTTGTCTCACGAAATTTGAATTCGAGTGAAAAAGGCTAAAGACAAAACAATTACGTGGGCTATTTTGGTGTTGACCAATAGGCACTTTATAGTCGACTCTTTGTTTAAATTGCAGTAAATATAGAGTGTTCACAGTAAGAAAAGCAGGTTACTATAAAATATAGTGTTTAATAATCTGCTCTCACTAAGAGCAGTAACTTAACCACAGTAAATGTTTAGCTTAAGCACTAGTAATAGCTACTCACTGTCAATAACAGTAAGCTTTACTGTGCACACAGTGGGAATAGCAAATTGCACTTAAGTTCACTAAATATTAGCCAGGAGCGTGCCAGAGCTCTTTTTCAACTGAATTTCAAAGCAACAGTGATTTCCGCGTATGCCAGAAATCTTTATCAATCGTCTCAAAACCAATTTACCAGTATTCCAGCAATATCTTTGAGAGCTTGGGCCATCTATCAAAAAGCTGTGAATAGATAAGATTTTAAGAAATAGCTAATGAAACTTTAGGCAAAACCGTCTAGAGATTTCTGCCATGCCACTGACTATTTTTGAGGATTGGCGCATTTCCAAACGACATTTTCGGTTAGATTTCCTATTGCAAAAATGCACTTTAAGTAATGTAATTTAAAGTTACTGTCGAAATCTGTTACTTTAACTTTTATATTGATTGAGGCATTTCTAATTGAAAATATTTTGTAGAAATGACTGTATATATTTTGTATATTTAAAAGACTCCAACACCACTTTTGGCCTATTTGTTAAAAATTATGCCCTTTAGAGATTACTGTTCATTAAGTCAAACACTCACTCTCAGATGGATGTTGATACTTTTAATGTTTTCAAGGGTTCCGTCTACCTTGGCCCCAGCGACAATGAAGAACGATATCAGCATGGAGATCAAGCGGAGAATCATTCTTGCTAATAGATGCTAATTTGGTCTCAGTTGAGAAATGCGTAGTACAAACCACTCTCGCTAAACGAAACTAACACTATATAAGACACTCATCCTTTCCATTTTGCGTCATGGTGCTGAAGCATGGCTGATGACGCAGTCTGATGAAAATGCCCTTGGAGTTTTTGATCGAAAAGTACTCTGTAAGATCTTTGGCCCTTTACGCGTTGGCAACGACTTCCATATCCGATAGATCGACAAACTATGAGCTCTACGGCCACATTGATATAGCAAATTAACATCAAACGGTTCTGCTGGTTAGATCATGTTGTGCGTATGGATAAAGAAGCTCCTGCAATAAACATCTTCAATGAGGATGTGGAAGGGAGGCGACGAAGGGGCAGACCATGCTTCCGCTAGAAAGACCAGTTTGGTATCACCGGTAGGCCGTTACCCGGTAATAAGTTGTTATGGCCAGTTAAGTAAATAAGTAAGCAAGATCTTTGGACCTTTACGTGTTGGGAAAGACTATCGCATTCAATGGAACCACAGCATTCAGCAGCTCCGCTGGCTAAGTCATGCTGTGCGTTTGGATGAAGAAGCTACTGCGACGCGGATGTTGAAGGGAGGTGACGAAGGGGCAGGGAATGACCCCATTTGAAGGATCAGTTAGAGAGCACACTAGGACAGAGACGCCTGAAGGTATGCCGTAGGCCGTAACCCGGTAATAAGTTGTTATGGCCAGTTAAGTAAGTACGTAAGTAATTTAAGGCAAAGACTATCGCATTCAATGGAACCACAGCATCCAGCGGCTCCTCTAGCTAGGTCATGTAGTGCGTTTGGATGAAGAAGCTACTGAGAGAAAGGTCTGCAATGCGGATGTTGAAGGAAGGTGACGAAGGGGCAGAACATGACCCCGTTGGAGGGATTAGTTAGAGAACACATTAGCTACCTTTGGTATCACCGATTGTAGAAGGCGTGCGCAAAGCAGAGGAGGAGTATTCTACATCAGGTCGTAACACGGTAACGGGTTTTTATGGCCAGTTAAGAAGTCAAAGCAGCATTTGTAGCATGTTTCTTAGATATAATTCCTTGTCTAGTAGTTGTCCTAAACCAAGCAAAAGTTGCATACTTTAGACAGCAAATTTGGTCTTAATAGCTCTTTGTGTTATTTCATTGGATCTGTCAGTGTTTAAAACTCTATTGTGGACCCACTTAAGAACTCCGACTCGTGAAGAAATGTACCCAATGACCAGCATAGCAGTTGAAATTCCAAGTTGTCTCCACTCAAGGATCACTTAGTTACGGTGGCTATTGTTGTTGAGACTGATAAGCCGTTCACACTATAAGCAAGTTGGCCCTTCTTTATAGCGAGCAGCGCACACACACACACACACGCACGCACACACACACACACACGCACACTGACAGATAGAAGCAAATCAGCTTTTGATTGACAATTGAAGCCATAAACCCAATTAAATGGAAGCGAAAAATTCAATTAAAGTAATCAAAAAAGAAAATTAAATAAAAATTTACTACAAATACAACAATGAGGTAAATAATATATACTATAAATAAATATAAATATAAAAAAAATATATATATATATATATAAAAATAGCAAACAATGCACAATTAAATAAAAAACACAAATACAATATGTAAGAAACGATGACAACGTCAAATGAGCAGCAAACAAAAAAGATGCGGCGAAGAGTGTTGTCGGCAGGTAGAGCGGGTGGGGGGGGGGGGGGGGGGGGGGTGTCATAATGGGAAGAAGGGGGTGGCTTGGGTGACACTCATACAAAAGAGCAAACATAACGACGACAACGGCGACGACGCACAGTGGTTCCAACTGCCTTCTTTTTCGGCGAAAATCATAACTATTGAGGAAGTAAAGATATTTTCAAAATTTAAAATGCATAGTACAGAGAAGTCCTTAAGATTCTGCGATACACTGCGATAAATAAGCTGTGTATAAAGGGAGCTTCAAAAAACGGTAGTAAAGTTCGATATTGTATACAGCAAATGTCTTAAAATTCTAATTCTAAATTGTGTTTATTTTTCAACAAATCGTCCTCGTCGAAAGTTTGTCTATCTGGTGAACGTGTGTACTCTAAGATCAAAATAGGATGCAAATATCTTGCCAACCGAATTAAAAAATTTTGACGATTTATTAAGCAATAAGCACATTTTGTAGGTGCAAGGATAAGGCTTTTGGTGTATATAATATCGAACTTTATTACCGTTTTTTGAAGCTCCCTCTCTGCACAGCATATTTATCGCAGTGTATCGCAGAAGCTTAAGGAATTCATTGAAAACATCTTTACTTAGTCAAAAGTTATGATTTTCGCCGAAAAAGAAGTCAGTTGGACCCACTGTGCGACGGCGACGACGTCGACGATTACAACAAACAGCAACAACAATGGAAACAATGAGCAAAGCAAATAGCTGTGCGGCAACGGGGCGGCTACTTGTTTTATATATGTCGCGTGTGTGTGTGTGTGTGTTATTGTTGTGTGTGTGTGTGTGTGTGTGTGTGTGTGTGTGTGTGTTCGAAGTCGACGCTGCCGTAAACGTTAACGCTGCACAAAATATTATTCAAAAAACCTTGACACACTTTTCGCCACACACACACACTCACACACACACATACCGCAACACTCGCCCAGGGACGGATTCGACCGCAATACATTTCGTCGCTCATTCGCTCACTCGTTTGGCTTGGCTTCGCCTGCTCCGTCGTTGTCGTCGTCGTCGCTGCCGTTGCCAACCGAGGAGGTCAGTTTAACGTGTAACGTGCACACACACACACTCACACACACACACATACACACTCACACACACACACTTATAATGTAATTCTCAGCGGCGTCGTCAGGCGATGCGCAATAAATTGCATTTGGCTGCCTTGCCAATGTCCAGTGCAACGTCGACGGCGACTGCGACGCCGACGTTAGTTTTGCCGACAACGCCTCGACATTTTTCAATGCAACTAATGTTTTTTTTTTTGTTTTTTATAAAGCACTTGCATATTTAATTAATTAACGCATATAAATTTATTTTTAATATTATTTATATTTAATTTGCTCATTGTAATGAGGTCAGCAGCGCAGTTTCTTTATAAATGGGCACAGCTCAGCAGCGGCGCTGTCGCTGACGCTGCCGTCATCACGCTAAACGTCTGTCTGTTGGTCTGTCTTTCTGTTCTTTTGTCTGACTTGTCAACCTGTCTTGTCTATCACATCAATATCGCCCAAATCCGAGACAGGTGTGGCCTGCTAGCTTGCAGTTTTCGCCTTTTTTTGAGAAACTGTCACGGTGTTTTTAAAGCCATTTTGCTCTATTTTTTTGAGGGGGGTTCTAAAATAGCCCAGGTCAGTAACGATCTTTAAGAGGTGTTATCTTGAAGTTGTTCTTTGATTTTGGCATACATACTTTTTTTACGATACATACTTAATATCTTGTATGTACCTGCATTATCTTCGAAAGAAATCTTATTAGTTTCTAAATTTTGAACCAAAGCTGAAAATCAGGTCTGATTCAAGTTACTATCCGGATCAGGATTTATTGATATAGTTGAATGTACTGATAGGCTTCTTAACGTACATTCTCATTCTTATCACTTAACCTTATCTGCCGTTGCATGATTTTGTAATATTCTAATTAGACGCCAATTTTACTAATTAATAGATCGCCAATTTCAATTAAACTATATAAGGATCATCTTTTTAATAAGAACTGTGACGTTCGCTGTTTGCAATAACAAATAATTAGTTGACAAATAAAGAGTATGACGTAATAATCTGGTTCTTTCTCTAATTTTCTAACGAATGTTTAGTTCTTCGCTATTACAAAACTGAGAGAGAAGTTTCTGGTTGCCCAGTTACCAGTAAAGTCCTCCAAAATTTGGGATAAAGATTGGAAATCCGGGTCTGTATGCGATGTTTTAAGGATTGAATGGTTTAGTTCTAAAAGGCAGAGAAATAAAGTTTGCAATGTGGGGCTGCAAGTCGTTCTTATATCCTCCTATCCTACGCTACCCTTAGTTTGCATGACTAGAGGATCATCGTTGCTTTCTATATAGGACTTTAGCATTGAGTTCCAGTCTAATTTTATGTCCAGTACTATTCCAATATACTAATGTTTCATTAGAAGCCTGATACCAACTATAGCTGTATATAGCCAGACGACTATCTTGAGGATCAAGCCGCACTTAAAGTCCAAGGTTTGTTTGCATGATCATTGT
Source organism: Chymomyza caudatula (assembly GCA_035041775.1). Taxonomy (NCBI): domain Eukaryota; kingdom Metazoa; phylum Arthropoda; class Insecta; order Diptera; family Drosophilidae; genus Chymomyza; species Chymomyza caudatula. Next base: position 365,153 of record JAWNKW010000137.1, on the reverse strand, counting down.
TGCTTTCTATATAGGACTTTAGCATTGAGATTTCCGTCTAATCTTATGTCCAGTACTATTCCAATATACTAAGGTTCCATTAGAAGCCTGATGCCAACTATAGCTGTATATAGCCAAAAGACTATCTTGAGGATCATGCCGCACTTAAAGCGCAAGGTTTGTTTGCATGACTAGAGGATCATCGTTGCTTTTTATATAGGACTTTAGCATTGAGTTCTAGTCTAATTTTATGTCCAGTACTATTCCAATATACTATTGTCCCATTAGAAGCCTGATATAGCAAATCTAATCTTATGTCCAGTACTATTCCAATATACTAATGTTCCATTATATATAGCCAGAAGACTATCTTGCACTTAATGCCCAAGTTTAGCTTGCATAACTAGAGGATCATCGTTGCTTTTTATAAAGGACTTTAGCATTGACATGTCAGTCTTTTCTTATGTCCAGTACTGTCCCAACATATTTGGCACTCTAGAGCACGGAATCACTTGGATTGCGGGATCCTAACACTTAACACAGTAAGAGTTTGTTCGGGATTTCAACATCTCTCAATCTTCTCTGGCTTACTTATAAATAGATAGCTCCCAAATCTGCCTAACCCACCTCGCAATTCAATTTATGACTAATACGCCTAGTTGGCCATAAAAAATAAATCATATATGTAAGTAGCAAGTAATTATCGCATATTATTCAATGGAAAAAACAACAAATTCAGACAACTAAGCAAATTCACAATGCATTTTTTGTTGTTAATTATTTTGCTCGATTTTAAAGTGTGCACATAAAAATAAATAGTATATTATTAATAAAGTTTTATTTTTGCAAAATGTACAAAATAAACTCACACACATTGCAATTCACTTAAACGTCTCATATGCGCGCTTCAGCAGCGTTGATGTGGAAGACGACGTCGACGTCGTCGTCGCCGCCGCTGCCGTCTCCATCATCGTCAGTCGCGTCGTTGCAGTTGACGAAGCTTGAAACTAGGTCACGAGGCCACAAAAACAATTGCAGCAGCGTTGGTGTTGGCAGCGGCGGCGACGGCGGCGGCAGCGGGTGGAGCAGCGGGTGGAGCAGTGGGTGGATCAGCGGGCGGAGCAGCGGGCGAAGCGCTGACTGCTTAAAATGCAACGCGCATTTTTGCAGTGCGAAAAAGCTGGGCAAAAGCGGGCGGATTACCTATAGATGCCAGTGGGTGGGCTCCATGGGGTGGGTGTGGGTGTCGGTTGGTTGGTGGCACAGTTGCACAGTAGTTGCAAGATGCGTTCAAACAAAACGTGAGATGTGTGCGTGTGTGTGTGTGTGTGTCTGTGTGTGTGTGTGTGTGTGTGTGTGTATGTGTGTGTGTGTGTGTATGTGTGTGTGTATGTGTGTGTGTATGTGTGTGTGTGTGTGTGTGTGTTAGTGTATTCGCTGCATTTCTGTATTATGCTTGGAAATGTGTATGCTGGGCAGGATTTGGGTCGTTACGTTTGTTAATTATAAAAAAAAATAAAAAAATAATCCGTATGATATTTATAATGACAGAGCATACAATGTACTTATTCGAAAATGAATAATGATTTCCTCAACAAGGATGATGAGTAAATATAAAAATGACGTTATAATATAAAAGAGTAAACCCCTTTTGCCCACAAACAACCCATCTTCTTTATGTATTGTTGGAATATATGTAGAATTATTGAATAATTCATAGTTTATTATACTTATAGTTAAAGATTATATAATAGTTTAGATTTATTAGTTTAGATAGTTTTAAATATACACCGGCTGGCAACTTAACAACTTTTCAGTACAATTGTTCAACATAACAGTACAACTTTACAACTTTTATAAGTAACAGATTCTCGACTCGACTGACTACTTATACCTCTGTAACTCCACTGCTCAGAAAGATCTCTACACTGCAACTATGCGCGGGACGAACTGCTGCTGTTGTCTCCTTTCTTACTGCCGATAATGGTGCTGCCAACCGCTGCATAATGCCCCCAACCTACTTTACATATATGTAGATAGGGATCGTAGACATAAGATCCGAGCCTGCGATGAAAACAATACGTGAACTCCTATTATCTCATTAGGTTAATTCATTAATATTGTCACTTTTAAGGCCGCCATCCCGTTGAAAATTTCACGCTCTGAGGGATAAATACCCGCGGCATCTCACAATCATTTTCTTAAAAAATCCGTCGCTCAGATGCTTACTTGTTAGATTTTCCATGCTCTCAAGGATAATGCTGGCACATTGAAAATATATCTGGCATACAGAAATATAGCTTTGGGTTGAAATTACGTTGAACAAGATTTCAGGCACATCCCCGAATTTGAACGTTATGGTTTCCGAGCATCACACCATAAGACCGTGACGTTACGTTCAGTCTTACAAATAAGGCACGAAATGTGAAATGGATGTAACAGGGAAAAGGAGGCGTGGCAGACCATTTGTTCCAGCAGTTCTCATTTTACCGTATTTAGTGTTTATCAAGAAAAATGGTACAGGGTATTCCAGTCGGGCAGTCTGGTTTTTTGAAATTATGTAGGGATTTTATCAATCAATTAAAATTTAAAAAATATATAATTTCTACTTTTTACCTACATTTCCTGCTTATTTTCATTAAAAAGGGTTACATATTAATACCTTATTTCAAGAATAAATCAGAGTCAAATAAGGGTTTATTTATGAAAATTGATCGAGAATTAACCGAGTTATGGACTAAAATTAAAATACAATCAATATCATATCATATCATATCGCATGAAAAGTTCCCTATCCGACGCATAACAGGTGTGACAAATTCAAAACCCATATTATTTTTAGATTTAACCAACCTCAAAATGATAACTGTAAAAATTTCATGACACTCCGATCATTAATTTTCAAGTTACAATCGTTTTAGTTTAAGCTGCTTTTGTTAGCTTTAAAATATTAATTTTTCATTGTTTTTTTATATTTTGCATTAAAAAGAAATAATTAATTCATAAGTTGGTCAATTTTTGACCGTCTTTCATAAGGAAACTTTCTTGACTCGAAATTGAATTACAATTGAATTGAAAAACATAACTCTCTTATTAGAGTTAGAAAAATGTGTAATACATGGAAAATTTTAAAATTACACTAAAAAATTGCATATTTAGTTTAAAAAAAAACCCTTTTTCTATATAGATTTGGAAAGATACATTTTTCACCTTTTTGACGGCATTGAAATCTCTCATCTTCACCGAAAAATCTATGTTTAGCCCAAGTCTTGTTTTTGTTGCCTAGTGTAACTAGGCATTTCAACTTAATAACATATTGAGCCAATAAAACTGTTACTAAGGATAAAAAAAGAGCAATTAGAGTTAAAAAAAAAATTGTTGTTTCAAATACTACGTATTCTCTTTTATCTTAATAAAAATGCCAAAAAAAAGGGCGTGTTCATAAAATTATTTTAATAAATTATGCTACATTAAATTGTCGTTTTTTCAATGTGCATATAAGTACGATTTTTTGGCCCAGTCAGCAATGGAATTTCAAAAATTTGCTGTGCTAAAAACCTCAAAAAAAGAAAACCATAGCGAAGTGGCAACACAGACACACATTTATGCATAAATGTAAAAATTTTGTTTATTAATGTATTATTTGAAGCCAAGGTGTCTGTTTTTGGTCAACGTTTGAAGACATGTGTTTCCCCCTGTGTCACCCTGTTTCCCCCGAAATATATCATCAACTTTGACTGCCTAATTGGGTACATTTTGTTTGTTGTTGTTGTTGCTGTCTTAATAATTAACATCAAGCACATAAATGTTAAATTTATTAACATTAATATAAAAAAAAAAGACGACGATTAGGCAAGATTTGAAAACAATGTAAAATATAAACAACAATAACAAAAAGTTAATAATATAAGCATATTAGCAAGATACAAGATACAAGATAAGAGGCAACAAAAGCTTGTGGACTGTCTTTGAGATCTGTAAGTTGGACTCTTGAGCAGTTATACAATGTTGCACATATATAATATATTTAGTAGCACTTAACATTTTATCGTCACTTGTAGAAGGAAACCTTAGCAGTGTTTTAAAGGGTGTTTCAGGGTCAAGTTTACAATAAAGTTGCTCGTTGAGCATACTCAAATTTCGTATTTGTTGGAAACAGGAATTTTTTTTAATAGTTTAAAGCAAAAGGTGTGGCAACACTATTAACTGATTTTGATACAGAGTTGCATGAGCAGCAGTGCTGACGCATCTGTTTAGGGAGAATAGTGCACTGCGAGCCTGCGGGAGCTGTGTTCCGCAGTTATTTTTAACCGAGTTACATCGGGATTTCACAGTAGATTTGATATTACAGCACACCGCATAAAAAAAACAACAACAAAAACGGAACACAAAGCCAGAGCGAGCGCACAACTCTTTTCTTCTCTTTTGGGTCCCGCGCACAGAGAGCGGAACTGAGCTGAAGTGAGATGTGACCATAGGCAATTTGCTCCCTCCGCAAAAAAAAAATAAAAAATTCCTCTAGCTGCTATGAACGAAGCCTATCCGATTTCGGTGGTTTAGACAATTACCAATAAAATTCAGGTTTTATGAATCCTACAACAAATCTCTGTGATCTGGCGTAGAGGCCAAAGATGTCATTCAATAAGATATCTCTTCTTATATGATAATTGCTTACAATGTTTTGTTCAATAGCACAGTATATCTTACGTTTATTTCGGGCCCATTATTTCTTGCTATTTTTTTCGCAAACTTATTCTTGGGATTGCTGATGACTGTTCCAAAAGAGGAAAAAATATTGACTTAAATAGTTCAATTTGATTCATGTTTCACGAAACAACTTAATAGTTTCGAGGGATTTACAAAAGTTGTCGTATCTAGCTTTAAATTGCATCGGATTATCTGGCAACTCCATATGCATTCGACATAATTTCGCTTCAAAAATCAGTGTGTCATTTCGCTTAAGTGTAAAGAACAAACTTTCTTAAAGCTCAGACTGCAGCTCATGGACATCGATTATTGTATGGGGAATGTTTCGGCGTACTTGTTCCGGAGTTACAAAGAAAGAGCAGAAAGGCCAGTAGGCCTTGTAGACTCTGACTTGGGGGCTTAATGGCACCAAGATTCATGCCAAGCTTCAGAGTAAATGTCTAATATTGGGTCGATGGGATCACTTTGGGAGGATCTACTTTAAGCCAATGCAGACTTACCATGCTACAACTGGGAACAAAGACTTTTGTTAACACTTGCAGTAAAATTGTGGACTTTGGAAATTTGTCTGAAATTGGGTCGGTGGGATCAGTTTGGAGGGATGTACTATGAGCCAATCCAGCCTAACCATGCCACAACTGGGAACAAAGACTTTTGTTAACACTTGCAGTAAAATTGTGGACTTTGGAAACTTGTCTGAAATTGGGTCGGTGGGATCAGTTTGGAGGGATCTACTATGAGCCAATCCAGCCTAACCATACCATAACTGGGAACAAAGACCTTTGATAATACTTGCAATAAATATGTGGAGTTTGGAAACTTGTCTTGTGTCGGTGGGATCAGTTTGGAGGGATCTACTATGAGCCCAACCAGCCTAACCATACCATAACAGGGAATAAAGAGCTTTGATAATACTAGCAATAAAAATGTGGACTTTGGAAACTTGTCTGAAATTGGGTCGGTGGGATTAGTTTGGAGAGAACTACTTTGAGCCAATCCAGCCTAACCATATTATAACAGGGAAGAAAGACTTTTGATAATACTTGCAGTAAAAATGTGGTTATCCAACAAAAAATATAATATTTTCGTTTAGTTACAATCTTAGCAACTTAAGAAAAACTGCATTTATTTGATACAGAAACCAAGTTGATCATGTTATTTTCCTAAGAACACGCAATTTTAGATTATGACGATTTATAAAAGACGAAATTGAGAGTTCCTGTTCCTAGATTCATCTGCCAAATTGAACGCTTTTGAGCAACCCTAATGAACATTAGTTCATTCGAACAAACAAAGCCTATTCACAAATCCTGTAGACAAACCAAATAATAAACAAACAAAAGAAAATGCTTTGGGAAAAAAAAGAAAAATGTCAAACTATTTATAAAGATTTTCGCACTAAAATTAACAAAAAAAAGAATAAGCTACAAAATAAAATGAACGGCACACAGACAAAATCTCAAGAAGCTCAACAAAAATTACAAAATATAAAAAAAATTCACTGCTGGCTGCTGCCAACGTCAGCGGCAACGTCAGCGTCTGCGTCAGCGTCAACGTCGCTGCTGCCACAGTTGTTGCTGTTGTTAGATATGGTGACCCACTAACCTACTTTTTGAAAAACGTTGAAGCTTTTTTTACGTACGTCGTATATACATTTATACATTTTTTCTTCTTCTTCTTCTTTGCTTGCTGCTTCTTTTTTTTTTGATTAAAATTATATAAACAAAGTGGAAATATTCAACAACGCAATCGACACAAAAACAACAAAAACGACCGAACCAAACCAACCGAAATGAAACGCTGAAGAGCAAAGACCAAAAGTGATACATACATATGTATGTATGCGTGTGCGTAGCGTTGCGTAGAGCATTACATACATAAATACATATGTATGTATGTACATATGTATGTACGTATGTATGTACATATGTATGTACATATGTATGTATGTATTCACAGCAGAAACCGCCAAAATGAGCTTTACAACAACGAAAGACACAAAGCCGAAGCCTCATCGCGCATAAGTTGCACACGAGGTTTGCCTTGAGCAACCGCAACAGCAACAACAACAACAACAACAAACCGCAATGAAATTCCCATACAAAACAAACCAACGCAATAGAAACGATACAACAACAATAGCAATAAGCATTAAATAAAAGAAAGAAGAAGAAAAACTACTCCACCATTTCCCCCCACCGAAAGAGCCAAGACTCACGCACTTTACCCAAACGTAGATACATCTATCCCCCTTCCACAAGCAGCACTTCCCATCTTTGCGTCTTGCTCTGTGCGTATTGAACCTAACCCAACAAAAAATGCTTCATGCCAAAAAGCTCACGCATGTATTGCTTACTCTCCCACTCACGCTCACGCTCTCGTGTTGCTCTATCACTCTTCTTATACCCTTTACACAAAGTGTATAGATTTGTGCAATGTACACATGTAACAGGCAGAAGTAGGCGTGGCAGACCATATGTTCCATGGGCAAAAAAGATCAAGAGCAATAGTCAAGATATCAAAGACTATAAAAGGTAGAGGGTCAAAAATTTACCAAAACATGCACATTTCCACCGAAAAGATGAAGTTTGTCGAATCGCGTCGATATCTTGCCCCCTTTCCCTTTGACATATATTTGCCGTTCACAGCCGCTCCGTTGAATCCATCAATCGAAACGACTCAGAGATGTGCGTCGTGTTAATGTGCATCTATGTTTAAAAACTAACAAAATCGGATAAATTCATCAAAATTTATAGTCAAAAATATGCTAATTTCATCCCCCCTCGCCTATAAACTGCTTCAAAATTCCACTACATGTAGTTATGGATACATGTGAGCTAGAGTTACAAAATTTTGTGTGGAGACACGTGTCACCCTAATCGTTAAAACTGCATCCACCTTTTTTCAATGGAGCCCCCCTTCCCTCGTAATCGATTTGTCTTAATTACTGCCACACCCCTCTCATATATTGCTTTGAAAATTGCCACAGACATTTAGAAATGTATGTTTGATCTATGTTACAAAATTCAACGACATTAGCCCAAGAATACTAGAGATATGGGTATAAAAGTAATTTTTGCCATCGTACTAGACAACTTCCCAATAGGAAAACTTGTCAATTGGAACTTCCCAATAGGAAAATGTTTACAGTCATATCGATCTTATGAAAGGATATATAAAAATGGATACTTCCGTTACCATTTGACCGTATTTAGTGTTTATAGAGAAAGAGTGTACAGGGTATTCCACTGTCGGCATTAACTTTTGTTTCTTTCAGTTGCTTTGTTTGGTTTGCCAGCATGACGCGCTTGACGAGTGGGAGAGGGACGGAGGGGAGCACAACGTTGTTTGGCGTTTATTATGCGTGATATTTTTGGCAGTTTTATGCGTAAAGACGACAGCAACAATAACAACAAAAGCAATACGTCGCGTCGCCCGTTTTTTTTTTCGTTTTTTTTTCGTTTTTTTTTACAATCGTTTGCGCAATTTTGCTCATTCATCGCACGCACTTTCGTTTTCAATTTTTGTTTTGAGTATTTTGAAATTTAAATGGGTTTTTCTGTAGAATGCCCTAACAGAAAATGAGCGTATCAGTTTTGTTATTACCAATGCATTTGAGTAGTAGTAAGTGTAATTTTTGTTAGGTGTGTTTCACCTAAGTTGATATTTTGAGTTATAGTGTTTACATGGTGTCGAACGTGACCGTCTTACACATTTAAAGTAACATAAAAGTCAAAGTAAAAACCATTTTGTTTTCTTCTGCTACTTTAACTAATAACACTTTTGTAGTGACTACACATAGTGGTAAAGTTAATAGCACCAATAACACTGGATCCCAGGAAATATTAAAAAAAAGGTTTGAAACTAGTTTTCGTGGCTTAGAATTTAGCGAATCCTGTTAACATTTATGAGTGCAGCAGATTTTAAAACGTTTTGAAATAATATAGCTTAATGACTCGAACGCGACATGCTTCACTTGGGCAATGGTTCATATACACATATGGAAGTAAAAAGCATGGAAATACACAAAATATGAAAAATATATAATAAAATGTAGAGTATTTTCACAGAAAAGTTAACCGTGGCCGTAATATGGAAAGTTATACAAAAAAAAAGTAAAATTTGTATTAATTTAAACAATTTACACCATATTTACCATGATGAGCGAAAAAAAAATTTTTTTCATGTATTTGAGCTCTTTGAAATATCTTATCAATATATTTTACACACACGACCACGAACGTGACCAACTTCAAAGTCTGTTTAGGAACAAAATTTGACACACTTGCTGCTGCTATTTACTGACAAACAACTGAGGTTTTTCGATCGTGAACGTGACATAACATTCAAACAAATGGAATTTTTTTCTTTCCTTTTTAATTGTTGTTGTGTTAATCAATCTCTTTGCCTATCTTATAAGTTCTTAAGAATTATGAAGAAAACGATTAGAAAACGCATTTTGGAATAAAGTTGATTCTATGTTTTACACGTTGTTTTAGCCAAATATGACCCATTTCGGACTAGTAGTTGTAAGAAATTTGACATGCTGACACTATACTGAAAAAGCACTCAGAGAGCGAAAAACTTTAAAAATGTTCTAAAGATTTTGTGATTAGTACTTAATGTGTAAATTCATGGGTTGGTATGGAAGAGTATCTTAAAATTGTATTCAATCATGACTTTCTGTCGTATGCTTAGTTACATTTAGCCTCCAAAAAATCGGCAACTAAATGCTACATTTATATTTTTCCAACCATTAAAACGTTTTGTGTAATGATTTGAGAATAAGCTATAATTAGCTAATAATGCATCATATTAAATTAATTTTTGAGTTTTATACATTTTACCTTAAACAGTTACCAATTAAACATATTGACTAACTTTTGCCACTCACTAATACAGGTACGCCTTCCCTTTATATTGCTATCGCTTCTATAAAGCCAACATAACGCATACGCACAGTTGGCTGAAAGTGCTATAACAAAAAGTACAACAACAACGACAACTAAGCCATGTACTAGATATAATAGTTGGTATGTATACATGGCAGAGTAGCGCTTGGCTTGACACGGAGCAGAGCGGAGCGTTGCTGTTTGGTAATAAAATCTAGGTGACCTAAATTGCATTGACCCAGTTAACAAGAAGGCGAGTTTGCCATTGCTGTTACGCACATGTACTCGGAGACTCAACAAACATAGAAACAAGTGCGCGCCGCATGTGTCCTTTGAGATCAAATGTTCAAGTTGCTGCAACAAACAACAATTGTTAAAACAGTAACAAAAAAACCAACGACTAAATTACGTATACGTAACACTGCCATATACAAATGTATGGAATTAGCAGCACGCGCCATTTATGCAAACTAGAGCTGAGACAAGTTGTTCAAAGAGCATATCTCAAACGTATTTTATGCATAGACATAAAGAGGTTTTTAAGTTTTTGTTGCTTTTTTATAGAAATAATACTGCACATGCCAAAACGCTACTTTCTGAAAAAAGAACAAATTTTACAAAGTACGTCAAGAACAATGGCTAAAACTTGTTAAATTATGTATTACGTTAGTTAAAATATAAGCTTAAAAGTTGTTTTAGTTTAGTTAATACACAATAAAATGCATAAAAATCTGATGCAACAGGGCGTATACGTATTTAATGCAGCATGAATAGCTAAGAAATCTGCCCAAATAGCTAAGTTTAACTTAAACTTAACCTATTTATGACCAAAAATACGAAATTAAATCTTTTTTTTTCGTTTCATTCAAATAATTAAGTTTATTAGGCAAAAATTTGCATCACAGTGCGTATGAGTGATTTTTTGCGTTAAATATACTTTCAGTAAAAACGCTTTATTTCAATAAATCTGTATAAATGCAACTGAGTATGCTTAATATGTATTAGTTTTGAACAAAAGCTGAAAATTTATAACAAAAGATACAACTTTACGTATACGTAATATTTGTGTCTTTCAAACAAAGCTAAGTGATGTTCTTTGTTATTATTATTATTATAAACAAAATAATAACATAATGAAACACATTGTATTATTTAGACTGCATTAATAACAAGGCAAACCCCTCAAAGGAATCAAATTAACGACAGCGGTGCGTATACTTAATATTTAATGACTGCAACATAAATTTTAAGATTTTAAACAATATTGGACTTGTTTGAGTGTTATTGGGAGTGCACTTAAGGTTGTGGATGGCACAATTATACGGCTTTTTACCGGGCGTTGACATCCCGCCGCCAACGGAGCTAACTTCCCCTGGTCCCCCAATCACAGATGACGGCCGTCTAGTAATGACAAAGTAATCAATGCGTCCTGGTAAACCCACTATTGACAATGTACTTACACTGCAACAAATCCTGAAAGAGACACTTGAATACCAAATAGGCAACCATCATCTCTTTGACTATGATGAAGTAACTTTTGATAACACGTTTTGGCATCGCTCATACGCCCCATTGTCTGAGTTTGGTATTCCTGCAAAGTTGCAGAGACTTTGCAAAATGACGAGCAATAGAAGAAGCTTCATCAAGTTAGGAAAATAACCTTTGCAAACCTCTTGATACAGTGCGAGCTACCGACAAGGCGACGCGCTCTCCTGCGACTTTTTTAACTTTGTGTCTGTGTTTTGCAAAAGGCCGTAGCACATTCGAGGGAGACCTTTTTCTATAAAAGTGTCCAGAAGATACTGACGACTTTGGTCGTACTAAGCGTGCTTGGCGGTTATGATGTTAAATGAGCTAAAGTAAATGATTTCTTCAAGTAGCGATAGAGAGAAGCTGAGGTTGGACCCACAAATTGCTGTTTAAAAGTTTATTTTACGATGTTGTCAGGGATACCGTCTGCCTTAGTAGACGGTTCACCATCACAAGCGGGGAATCCCTTTGCCAATTGATACTACTTTGGTCTCAGTGGGCGTATATGTGGTAGTGACCATTCTCGCTCATTCTTCTCTTTTTGCTTTATGGAGCTAAAGAATAACGCAGTGTTTGAGCGAAATGTACTCCGTATAATTTATGGCCCTTTACGCGTTGGCAACGACTACCTACTACATTGAGTAGAACGAGGAACTCTATAAGCTCTACAATGTTATTCTAAAGCTGTTCCGCTGCTGACACTGACGAAGATGCTCCTGGAAGAAATATCTGCAATGCGACTGTTAAAGGAAGGAAAAGACCGTGTCTCCCTTGGAAGTACCAGGTAGAAGGCGCACTAACTACCTTTGGTAACACGGAATGGAATAAGCGTGCGCGAAGTTAAGGCGCTTCGAGAGGCAACTTATGGTCGACAAGTAACAGGCTGTTATGGCCAGTCAAGAAGTAGAAGATGCAGAATTATAGGGTATACTCTACGCGTGAAAAGAGAATATGCCCGTCGCGCACAACAGAGTTGTTTGAGTTATGGAAGTCTTTTATGAAGTCAACTTCAAAAGAATAAAGTCCGAAATAAACACTTTTTTTAAGGAAATCTGTGTTTTTCAACATAAAAATCTATGAATTATTTACATTTAGCTACCGTTATAAAAAACCTATAAATTTACAAACTTATGCGTATTATTTTCGCTAATCGGATAAAAAAAAAAACATTGTCTATTTGTCAATACTATTTATAAAAAATCTATTCCCCATTTGACGCTCTTGTACAGTATCTTAACACGAAAACTTTAAAAGTCACGTGATAGACATTTTTTTTTTTATTTAGCAAGTTTTAGTGTCAAATTAAGCTTCTGTGTGGAGGTCAATTTACATGGCTCATAAACTTAAAAATAAATGCATATGTATAATATGATGAAAATAAAATAATTTCATATTTAAGTTTAGCTACCGAAAGACCTTAATAAAAACATTTAAAATATTACAGCAAATCTGTAAAGCCCTTTGGCTGAGAGTGTGTGTGTGTGTGCGTGTGTGTGTGTGTGTGTGTGTGTGTGTGTGTGTGTGTGTGTGTGTGTGTGTGTGTGTGTGTGTGTGTGTGTGTGTGTGTATGTATGTGTGTGTGCGTAACTAATAGACATTCATATGACAACGACGCCTTTTATGATGTAACAAATCTTTTTTATAGTATGTATGTCTTATTTTTTTATTCGTGAATTTTGTTTATTTTTTTATTTTTATTTATTTTTGTCACTGTTCGGTTCATATTTAAATTACATATATATTTTTGGTTTTTTTTTACTATTTATTTTTATAATTTGCTTACAATTTACGTATATCTCGTCTTTGCTGATATCACAAAAAAGCATTTACTCATATGTCAAATTGTATACGAATTTCAATACCCTTGCTGAGTACATTAACTTAAACAGTGTTTTGGTAACGACGTTGTTTTTATATATTTCAAAAGACACCTTCCTAAACACACGCAGCTATGTACGTCAAGGTAGGCGATGTTTCAGACAAACCGATGTTCTCTCCTGCCTCTCTTCAACCTTGTAATAGAGAATGTCCTGCGAAAGGCCGAAGTACATCGGAACGGGACTGTGTTCTATAAGGGTGTCCAGTTACTTGCATACGCAGATGATATCGATATCGTCGTGCGTACTAAGCGGATATTGAAAGAGAATCTGCCAGGGAGGGTCTGATTGTAAATGAGAGCAAGACGAATTATATGCTTTCTTCGAGTAGAGAGACACAGCTCTTGGAATCTCAGATTGATGTTAAGAACTATACTTTTGATATTGCCAAGGAATTCTTCTATCTTGGCACCATCGTTACGATGAAAAACAATGTTAGCAGGGAGATCATCATCGAAAAAGTGAAAAAAAAAAAATTGAGAGTGGTTGCATGTTTAAACAAAAGTTTTTTTTTTGGAATATCTCGAAAACTAGAGCTTATGGAACAAAATGGTGGACAGTGTACTTGTGATGCTGCTTGTGTTGATGTGTCTGTTAGATCGACTTACTCATAGCCAAAATTAAGAAAGAAAAAGAGCAAACAACACTGTACTGAATTTCATGATCTTTGATAAAAAGAGTGTCAAAATAAAACTAAAAAAAAAAAAAAGAGTGGGAGCCAGTAACAGATTGTGTTGTCTAGTGTTTCACTTTTTATGGCGAGCCATATACACAGCCATCGCAGTGTATCGGAAAAGCTTGACTCTCTGGTACATTCATTACATTTAGATTTTGAAAATATCTTTACTCCTTCAATAGTTATGAATGTTGTTCATAAGAAGTCAGTTGGCTCCACTGTGCGACGTAGATTAAAATGCTTCACAGAATGCCGGAATGTAAAACACAACATGAAAAACTATGCATTCTGCTTGTGTTGCTGTGTCTATTAGACCGAGTCACTCATAGTCAAAATTGAGAAAGAGCAAAAACTATGTAAAAAATGTATGCATGAATTTCATGATCTTTGATAAAAACAATGTAAAAATAGAATTAAAAAAAAGGGGTGGGAGCGAGAAACAGATTGTGTTGTCTAGTGTTTCACTTTTTATGGTGAGCCATATACACAGCAATCGCAGTGTATCGCAGAAGCTTGAGTAATTTTCTGTTACATGCATTTTAAATTTTGAAAATATCTTAACCTAATTATTCATCGCCTTTTCAAATGTTATGAATGTGGTTTAGGTAAGAAGTCAGATGGCCCCACTGTGCGACGTAGATGAAAATGCTTCACAGAATGCCGAAATGTACAACACAACATGGCAAAATATGTATGCTTGCAAAAATATAAACTGAAATCGTAGCGTTATAAATATATCGGTTTCAATTTGGTTATTTCGGAAAAATTAAAACGGTTAACGGTTATCGGTTTTTCTAAAAATCGATAGTTTGGGAAAACGGTTATGGTTACGATTACGGTTTGAAAGCTTGGTATTAAGGAAAAATAAATGGTTTTTCTTAGAAGAAAAATAAATGGAAGAAGAAAAATAAATGGTTTTTCTTAGAATAAAAACCCTAAAACCAAACATTTTCGAATAAAATATCGAAAAACATATTTAAGATATTATTATTTGAGCATTTCTTGCACGTGGAAAACCATTTAAATACAATAAAAACCAAACATTTGTGTATTTTTTGTTTAAATTTCATGTTTTTTCCCAACCACATAACAAAACTTACATCTTTAAAGGGTATGTAAACATTGGTGCTCCAAAGTAGTCGGTCATATCTTTGTTTTTTTTTTTTCGTTTTTCGTTTTCTTTTGCGCACAATTGCGTTGCTCGGTAGTTGAAGTGAGGCACAAGCAAGCGCTCGTAATCTCTGTGTGTGTGTGTGAGTGTGTGTGAGTGTGTGTGTGTGAGTGTGTGTGTGTGAGTGTGTGTGTGTGCCTCTACGGCAGCCATAGTTGAATTGACCCACTTTACTACTACTATTTGCATGGCCTACTGCACTTGGCCAAGTTTTTGTCTCGTTTGCGCTGCTTGAGGTTGAAGCGAGTACGCATTATGTCAAAAAATAAAAAAAAATAATAAAAAAAAAAAAACAAAGAAACAATAAAGCAAGCACAAAGTATAAATAAATATTAAGACAACGTGTGGCGTTTGTGTGTTGGGGCCAAGAAGGGGGTTACAATGTGGGGGGCGTGGCTCGACAATTTTGTAGCAGTTTTATGACTTGATAAGCGACTCGCGGCGACTAGCAGAGCATCGCATAGATTTGGCAATTTGTAGAGTAGATAGTGAAGGTGTGTGTAGGTGAGACAGTCAGTCAGTCAGTCAGTCAGTTTGTCAGTCATTCAGTCGGTTTGTCGGTCAGTCTGTCATTCAGTCAGTCAGTCATTTGATGAGCAAGTCAATTAGTCAGCTAGCTATACAATCAGTCATTCAGTCAGTCATTCAGTCAGTCAGTCGTTCAGTCAGTTGTTTAGCTCAATTGTCTATGCTTATGATTACTCATACGCACCGTTGGCTGACAGTACTCTATGTGCGTATGTAATATGCTCTATAGTGTTTTGCATATTATGAATTATGGTTAGCTGAATGTTGGTCGCTGTGTTTGCTCTGCTTGCGTCGTTGCCGCAATAATTAGTTACGAAAATTTAGATCATGGCAGCCATATAACATTGTAATAATTGCATATAAGTAAGCAACAAAAGTCACAGTCGTCGCAGTTAGACAAACAAACAAACAGACAAACAGACATCAAATAATTGTATAGAATACATACATATGTAAAATATAGAGTTAGTCTGATGCTGCTCGTTTTTACACTGCAAAAAAAGTGTTTGATTTAACTCAATTTGTAACTCTGTACGGTATGAATAGTTTTGGGACTTCAAAAGCTATATTCTGAGTTATATTCTTCACACACGTTACTCACACCTGTTGTCATTATCTAGCTGGATCTTTCAAGCTTTGTGGCGTGCCTTATACCCTTCTTCCCCTGAAAGTTTCAAGCTAGCCGATAACAAGAATTCTTGCATGGCTTAGTAAACGATTGTTAGCATTGTTGTTTTTGTTTTCAAGGCAGGAGAAGGGTATTAGGAGTATGAACGACTGCAACTGGGCACACCAATTTTGGTGTAAAATACTCGTTTTTCGCATACCTGCAGCGATTTCAGCAGCGATAAATCGAAGATATAGTTAACTAGTTCATTGAAAAGTTCAGTTCGATCGAATTAGTTCAGCTCCGTTTTTTCTTAGCACTTGGGCACACCAACTTTGATGTAAAATTGACTCGTTTTTGGCATACATGCCACGATTTCAGTAGCGATAAATCAAAGTTATGGTTCAATAGTTCACTGAAAAGTTCATTTCGATCGAACTAGTTCAAAGCCGTTTTTTCTCAGCACCTGGGCACACCAATTTTGTTGTGAAATTGACTCGTTTTTCACGTACATGCCGTGATTACAGCAGCGATAAATCGAAGAACAGTAATTGAAAAGTTCAGTTCGATCGAATTAGTTCAGTCGTTTTTTCTTAGCACCCGGGCACACCAATTTTATTGTGAAATTGACTCGTTCAGTTCAAGTTCAGTTCGTTCGAACTAGTTCAGAGACGTTTTTTCTTAGCACATTGGCATCCGCGTACATGCCGTGATTTCAGCTGCGATTAGCTGGTTTCTAATTTTATATGAGCTCCCATCATAAACTATTCCATTGTAATAATGACAAATTCACCAAGAAAGCATAGCAATTGAGTGACTATTTTTCTGAGTGTAACTTTGCGTAAATGTATTTATTTATGTACATTTATTTATTTGCATTGTTTTTGTTTTTTACGCGCTATTACATAATAAAGCTACAAAGTGTTTATATACCAAGAATTGCGTAATTTTTTTTTTTTAATTAAAATTTTCTTTTTGCCTTCGTTTTTGAAATCAATTTAAGGCGTTCACGTTTTTGCTTTTGTAAATGATTTTTGGCACTCAATTTGTTTATTGTGCAAAACTGTGCCTGATTTTGTTGCTTTTATTGTTGTGGCTAATTAGACATTATGTCTAACAAATGTGCAACTGTGGCGCATAATGTGTCAGCTGTTTATAAGGTAAATTGTGTAGAAAACGCAACGAATCGTAATTTGGTTTAGTTTAGCTTAGAAAAGTTGTATAAATTTGAAAGATTAGCTCTTAAACGGAGTTCTATTGGGATAATATACCTTTTCTTTTCTTAGTAAGTTCAAGTAATACAGCAACTTATATGGAGACCTTCTTTCTAGGTGTAAATTATAATATTTTCATTTACCTATAGGTCTTAATTGCACTCCAAACTTGTCCTGATAATCTTAGCTTGTGAACATGATCTTAAATATCGGGTGGGCCTGGATTCTGGTAGGACAGTGTGAAACTACCGGATCCCTGCCTATATCTTAACCAAGTTGACACACAATCACAACGGGATGCCTCTTGGTTAGCTGGTCTTTGCACCACTAGGTATTTTCTCTGGACTTCCAATGAAAGTTGTCAAAGGCAAGAAGACCAACTGTTCAACATAAAGGTGTGTATTCTCCTTTTCATGGCCGTATGGCATAATGTAAAGATGTCTACGATGACTACGATTAGACATCCGATGTTCGCTGGTCCAGATCGTGAATGCGCCCTGCTTCTACTTGATCAGTCCAAAGCGATAGTGTTGTGATATCAGTGGGATTGAAATGACACTCAAATAGCTGAACCGTGTTATAGGAACAACAACCCCAGAGCGGACAGGCTTCCGACACATTAGGGTTCCCTCTAGCCAAGTAACTATGCAGGATCTTGGAGTAATCAGAATGTGTAGTATTGAGAACAAAGTCTTGAGAGCTGCTGTGTAGTAGCACAACATTGGAAAATATACAAAAATTCTGCACTGTTATAGTTTTGGATGCTCAATAGAGCATGTTGTACCTTCGCTTTACAGACTAATTTGATGCTTTTAAATACATTTTTTCCTAAATGCAAGCAAAAAGAGCACAAGACTTCAAGCGTTTCGAATTAAACTATAGCCAATGAATCACACTGCAATATAAACCAAAATTCCATAAGGTTCAAAGAGATTTACTGCTAAAAAGCTACAAAAACCTTTTACTGACAAACTCAATGGCTGTATATATATATCTAAATATAACGACAAAACAACTCTTAAACGCTTGTGTTCCCTAACTTAGCTAACTTGTCACACGATTGACTTGACACATAACACTTAAAATATGTCTATTGCGAGTTTTGAGAAATGCCAAGCTACAACAAACATCGTAACTAAAGTCACATAATTTCTGCATACAACAACAACAACAAAAATTCGATGCAGACAGTCGGGACGGTGCCCGACAGTGGGATACCCTGTACCCATTTTTTCCATGAAAATCAAATTTCATGCAAATTTTTGAATCGATGCGTTAAAGGAAAATTTGTCATGGGGGAAGGGGGTAAGATATCGACATAATTCGCCAAACTTGCTCTGAATAGGCATAATGCGCATCTTTTGGTAAAAATATTTTGCTCTAGCTCTTATAGTCTCCAACAGACAGACGGACAGACGGAGATATAGATGTCTATATCGACCCGACTATTGATCCTGACTAGGATTGTTGATATTTTAAAATATATCGTATTTCGATATATCAAAATTATTCTATTTAGAATATCGCCGTATCGATAATATCAATTGGAAAATAGCGATATATCGATTATCGCCAAAAATTTGCCTTCAGACAGGATTTTTAACATTTTCAAGTAAGGAGCTACTTTTGTTGTCTAGAACAAGATCTACAGCAGATGCAACCCTTTCTGACGATGCAGGGCTTACTGGTGATGTCAATTATTTTAGAGCATGTTTTGAAATATGATTTTCATTCCTTTAGCCTGCCCTTTCTCTCAGCAGTTGCACTTTAGCTAAGTTATCATCTTCTTCTTTACGCCGATTTGCTCACTCATATTTCTGTTTTTGATGAGGTGATTATGAACATCTCAAAATCTTTCGTTTACGAATTTCCACTAGTTTTCACTATTTTTCCGCACAAAGTGACACGGAATTTTAATCTAATTTAATAGGTTCATATTTCAAGCGTCGAAATAATGTACACCCTTCAATTTTAACGGAACGCTTTTGTTATTTATTAGAAAAATACAAAGTAGCCGATATTTGATATTTGACACAAAATATATCGATATGTGACATTATCTTCCTCGAAAAAATCGGTCCGATATTATCGGATATTATTAATATCAACAATCCTACTCCTGACCATTTTTGCGCATGGAACATATGGTCTGCCACGCCTCCTTCTGCCAGTTACATACATTGCAACAAATCCATAATACCCTTTTACACTTTGTGTACAGGGTATAAAAACAGTCCAAAAGTAGCATAAATGTCTACAGTAAATAAGTTCCTTTCAGTGCGTCCAAAATCAACAAAAGCTTAAAAAATACAAATTAAAATATGCAACGTGAGCAAATAAAAAACCAAGACCTGCCGCAACAATTTCACAAAAACAACGGTAAAAATAATGCCAAAAAAAAAATACCGCTGACGTTTAACATTTTAAAACAAAGCCAACAACAACAGCAAACAAAATCTCATTTTGGAAAATTAAGTAATTCCACAAAAAAAAAAAATAATTTGTAAACAAAGCAAAAAAGTCGCACAAAAGTGAGCAGGCGATAAGACATCAAAACATCCTCAGCCACGCCTTGTTTTGTATCCACACGCCCATTTACTGCCCAACTTTGGGCTTATCAGTCGCTGCGCAGCGCTGCTCAACGCTGACGTCGCTGCCCCTGACGTCGACCCATTTAACAAAACTGCAAGTTGCTGTCGCTGTTGTTGTCGTTGTTGTTGTTTCAGCTGCCAATGAGCTTTACATATAGAAAAGCTCACACATGCCGCAGCCACAAAGCAAAAAGAAGAAGAACAAAATTCTGATTACTGTCTCTGTAGTTTGCATTGCAATAGCTTTTAAGTTGCTATGTACATACATACATGTGTGTGTGTGTGTGTCTGTGTGCGTGTGTGTGTAACTGTTCATGTGTACATATCTGTCAGTATCTTTTGCCATTTTGCTATCTATAGCAGGGTTGCTCAGGCTGTGCGCTGAGGATCGCTCCAATTTGCAGCAACCAACTATGCACACACACACACACACACACACACACACACACACTCACACACACACACTCACACACACACACACACACACACACTCACACACACACACACGCACAGCGTATTATACACGCACACGCATGCAGCTCCAAAAGCTCGCGCAAAAAGCTTCGCATATAAATGGCAGCTCATGTTTGTGTGTGTGTTTGTGTGTGTGTTTGTTTGTGTGTGTGTGTTTGTTTGTGTGTGTGTGTTTGTTTGTGTGTGTGTGTTTGTGTGTGTGTTGTTGTGCTTGCAAAGCGTTTTAACTTTTTTGTAGTTGTTTTGTTAAAAAAAAAAAAAGAAAAAAAAAACTATCTGTAGCTGCGCTAAAATCTAGGTTGGCCATAGTGGCTCTTGTATGCGCTACCTTAATGAGACATAGAAGACACACGCAGATATTAAGTTTATACTTGCGCAGCTTTTGAAGGTTTCGAGATGCTTGTACTATATATTTAGAAGTTGTTTAAAAGGAAGAATTCACGAGATTTTAACTTTTCTATTTTAAGAAGTAAAAAAATTCGTGAAGTGGTTGCGAGTTAGGCTTTATTTCCAATTTAAACCATACCACGAACCGTTTCTTTGTACGTTTATGCATTAAGAACCTCATTGGAAAAAGAAAATATTGCAAATGGGAAATTCCATGGATACGCACGTGACAGTCGTGCATTCTCAATATAATGAATATTGTATTCAATATTATTGAATAGCAGTTTACAAGCATTAAATTTAGTTTAAGAGTTGAAAACTGTCCAGAGTATGCTCATAAGTTATTAGCTAGCAAAATGTGATACATGTAGTAACAGAATATAAGAAAAAGTTTTTGTCTGCACCTATAAAAATCGAATTGTGAGTTGAGGGTGCAAAAATTTTTCCTTAGCCGTGTTCAGTTTTTCCTTGTTCACCAAATTGTGACTTTTTGTGCCAAAGGGGGAGGGGTGACGTCACAAAATAGTAATCAAATCTAAAAAGTCTTAATATTTTTATGCAATATTTTCTTTTTATTTGAAATTTAAACATCGGTTAAAGATATTGCATAGATTTAAGATCGTACATCCCATCTGATTCAGTTGACATTCTATTCCAATTTTCTAGAAATGTCTAAAGCTTCTGAAAACGTGACGTCACAGAATAATAATCAAATCTGAAAAAGTCTTAATATTTTCATGCAATATTTTCTTTTTATTTGGAATTTAAACATCGATCAAAGATATTGCATCAAATTTAAGATTGTACATTACATCTGCAATGATTCAGTTAACATTCTATTCAAATTTTGTGGAAATGTCTAAAGCTGATTTGTTTTTTTAGTTGCACTATTTGTGACGTCACATTAGGGGTTAAAAATCTTCAAATTTTTTTTTTTAAAGTGGGAATTACCAGGGTTCGCAACTATTTCATAAAATAATATGCGTTTTGTGAAGCTTTTCCTATTTGTTCTAAATTGTTCTAGTAAAACTTGGATTGATAGTTCACCTAGCAAGGTACTTGAACCAAAACCCAATGAATCGCACCCGCGAACTGAATATTACCAGAAATTTCTTGATTCCAAATTCATTTTCATCCTTTAATCCAAGAGTTGCAACATATATTCGATAACTTTTCAATAATCAACCAGAAATTCGACCAAATATACTGTATGCGTAATTTGCTTGATACTTGATACTACTTGATATGTGAGCTTGTTCTTAGGAAAATCGTAAAATACAATGGAAAGAAATTTCTCTCTTATATAAGATCATAATGTTTCGAAACATCGTTGAATTACTCGTATACAGGAAGGGCTCTAGAATGTCGTTTTCGCCGAATGATACAGCAGTTACATACTTAAACTGTAAGTAAATACTTTTAGCGAAAACTTAAAATGAAATTTCGTTATCAGTTTCTTTTTTGCATCTCCATTATTGAATTGCTGAAGAACTGATGAGCTCGACTTCTTCTTCTAATATATAAGTTCTTCTTATGACAAAATATGGCCAGTTTCTAGGAATTCAAGATATTACAATTTGGGAATGACAAAAGCACAAATAAAACAATTTTCAATTATTATGCCGTTCATTACGTATACGTTATACAAACGCTGTCAGTACACATTACGTATACGCAGTGTTTGACAAGATAAGAGATATAACATCCAAATACTGCCTACTGATAAGACAATTTCAAACTTGTTTCTTGAAACACGTTTCATTTGTCGCCCTTAAATAGATAAATAAGTATAAATGACAAACAAAATGCGGAAAAACAAAACTCATTTAAATGAAATTGCTTAGTCAACAGAAAAACTGGGCGATGGCTAGACAAAACGGGTTACAAACCAGTAAAATTAGCAGCTCGACGGCATTTAATTGAGCTGCACAATAACAACAATTCTACACAATACTTGCATAAACAAAAGTTGACAGTGATAGGAAAAAAGAGTATCTGTCAGATACATTTGCAATATAAATAACTTACGATAAAGTTGTAAAGTAACTAATGATATTAATTAAATTTAACAAAGATGTAAGAGTATAGTGGGAGGGTGCAGGGTGTACTTTATAACCTGCAATGAAATTGAGCTTTGTTATTGTAATTAAAAAATGAGCAATAATTGCAAATAAATTTTATATATGTTTATTGTAAAAACCAAAATATAATGCATAAATGTAACTAGGTCAGGGTGGCAAACCCCTCATCACGCACGGAGATAGTGAGTGAGCGAGAGATTCAGTGGTAAGAGACAGAGAGTATTGACGACTATATTGAGGCGTTGCAAGCAACAAAATCAATGCATTCGCGCACTCTCAATCTATATCGCTTGCCCGCTCTCTCTCTCTCTGCACAGCGCTGCGAAAATGTGACGCCATTTGGCTGCCCACCCGGCTCTGCCAACATTGCAATTGCAATGCAAAATTAGTGCAAGCAGCACTGCCGGCTTGCATGACGCGACGAGACGCGACGCGTCGCGCCACACAAAATGTGGCACAGGGTCAACTGGCGACCCAATAGCACACTTTTCCACACAAAAACACAACAAACAACAACAACAACTTAAGCTGCAACTGAAAAGAGCCAGACGACAGACAGAATTGCTCAATGGCGTTTTTCATTGAGTTAAGGTTAACTACAAAATGTCCAAAGCAATGCGAGAAATAATTCAAAACAAAAACAACGCCAATTACTTAATTAAACACACAAAACTCATTAGTATAATAAAACCCACAAAAAGCACAAAATTCAAATGCACTTTATAGGATACAAGAGCACACGGAACGCGGCTATTACAGGTACGACTAATCCCTTTCACATTATCGAAGTTAGATGTTCTATACCTCGTAGTAAGTGCCTGTACCTTGATATCTATACAACTTTGTAGGTTCAACTTTGCTCTGCAGGATTCCGACTTAACTGGCAAACTGATTATTCTTCTAAATCTTCGTCATACATTTGATTATTGTTACCAGAATCAAAAGCTTTTGTTGTTTTGCAGTCTCTAAAAACTACAATTTCAATAGTTTTTAATAACTAACACAATTCATGTTACAGCTACTAAAGAGGGATCGCATCCATGACCAGAACTGCATAGAACACCTTGTGTTAATTTTCAGCAACTGCTTCCATCTAGGTGACTTTCGCTCAAAGTTATAATGATCCCAAAGTAAGTATATTGGAGGTATACTTCCGAATGCTAGCAAGGAGTCTACCCTTTATGGCCAGTCAACAAGAAGAAGAAAGAAGAAGAAAAAACATCAGCCGAAGCTGTTGCCTCTTCAGCACCAATTTAAGGGCATATGTTCGGACAGGCCGCCAGACCTATTGCGATACTTCCCCAAAAAAAACCGACCTCAATGGGAAAAAGCTGCTAAGCCCGAAATTAACGACGCCGCTTATCTTACCCTTTTAGCTCTACAGACTCAGTGCCGCCACATCGCAGCAACGCCATCTAATGCCTGCAACCGAACTGACCCGGGGCAGACGGTGCACGGGGAAACCTAAGATCACGCCAAAAAATATGCAGCGGCAACTAGCTAGTTGGACATCAATCAAAACTCAAAATACGCTTTAGGTTTTTTATCCACAAGGCCAGCACTTCCAACATTCGAACTGTTCAGCGGTTTAAAAAGCAAAGCCCTCAAGATAGCAATTGGGGCCTACTTCCTTATTACAGGTTACCGACGAATTAAGCAGATTTCCCGAAAGATGCGTACAGAGGCTCCCAAATCAACCAAATAATAGACAGCATAATAATAATTAAGGGAAGATTCCGTAAAAACTCCTAATCGCCTCATATGCAGCAGCAGCAGTCCCGCAACCACAACACCCAGAAGAAGAGATCTGCATGAGTTTTTCAACTTCAAATGCATATATTTCGGAAACTAGAAGAGATAGAGTGAAACTAAGCGCAGATTTGAACAATTCACTCTTATCATTAAACGAATTGGACCCCAGCTAACGCTCTACAGTATCCGTAGAAGGACTAGCTTATTACAGTATACGGTTAAACTTAGGACACAATATGTAACCAACACCGCTTAAACCTTACTCAACTGAAAAGACTATCCTCAGATATTCCTTTACTACCGTCTTTCATCAACCTTTTTCGAATCATTAGTTTCTCAAAGATTCTAGAACTGCCCAATTTCTTATAATTGTCTAAAATACCCACATACTCCAGCAGCTATTGTTCTATTTTGTTAAAACTAAGCGCAGCCTCGTAACTTCTAATTTGCTATTTGAGCCACTTTTTTAATCAAATTACAGCTCAATTACGGAGCATTTTGTTAAATACAATTGCAAACAAAATTTGAAATGCATCGGGTAATTGCGTTCATTATTGTTCATTTGTTTCGATTCAACGCTCCATAGACCTTCCCCACTTGAGGAGCGTTTTATGGCATGCCACTTAACGAAGGGCGGGCAATACACTTAAACAAATACAAATGCATTTCTCTTGTTCGCACACTAAAACACTTCAATTGTATGCAAGTAGTTTTATTATTTAAACATATTTTCAATGTTCCATCCTTGATAACATATAGTAGTACAAGATTTCTGCTCGCTTGACTAACGACTATTGATTTCAATAATACTTGGTTATATTAACTTATATCTAGTTGCGGTTAGCCATTGTGGTTGGCAATTTTTCATTGAAATAAAAAAAAAAACTCATCTAGAATTTACTTCGAAATATCATAATTGTGAATGACCAAAAGTACTTGCATATGAAAGAGATGCATGGATAGATTAAGAAACAGAGAGTTTATTTAAAAGGTTTAACTCTTAAAACGCAAAGCAAGATGCATACAATGGAAGAAAGTGCTAGTGTTTATGCAGAAGAACAATAACACTGGACAACAAGAATTGTAATTCTTTGAACACCTAATGGACAACATTGTTTTTTTATCTTAATTTTGAAAAGATTCTTTGTGATAGTGAAACAGTGAACAGTGAACAGTGTTATCGAATTTATCGTTTTTCAGATATTCGCAGTTATCTCTGTCTTTCGAAGAGACTACGTTTTCGCAAAGCATATAATTTCCGCTGGAAACAAGTTTGGACTTGTACCTTAAAGAACTGTTACGGAGCTGACCAACTGTAATCTTGGAGAATAATCATATATGCAAAAAACAACAACTCATAGATCAGTTATACTCAGCTTTTCGATTGTCGCGAAAAGTTTCTCCTAGAAATGTTTTTTGCTGAGTGCCTCAGAATCTGACTTGGTTTACTTTTTGTTGGGCTAAAATCATGTGCGATAGTATATCCTACTTGAATGTAGGAGTAGTATCCTACTTGAAAATCCCTTGCTACTGAGTATAAAGAGCAAATACGAGTAGTTCCACTTCCTATCCGCTTTATACCTAAGTACCATTATATTAATAACATTAATAGCCTTGGACACAACAAAAATTATACAATTTTTTATACGTATACGTAATATGAACATACATATACATATGTTTTCCCAAATCGAATTAGGAAAATATTTGGTATGTTGCAAATAGGCGCAAACAAAGCCTAAAGGCAAAAAAAAAGTTTTAAAAACAAATTGATTTCTTAAATACATTTTTTAAAAAAAAATGCGTATACGTAATATTAACACATATGCATTACTTTTTGCCAATTTCAGCCAAAAATAAAAGTATTTTTGTACATTTAAATAATAAAATTAACTAATTACATAATACAAACATAATACGAAAAGTCCTTGAGCAAACTTTAAGCCTATTTCAAAGTCAAACTGCAAATTCAGAACTTAAAGAACACAAATTGAAGCATTTAACGGCAGACACAATTTGCATATATATGAATATATATATATATGTATGTATATGTTGCCTGACCTTGCCACAACAAAGCGCCCAACAAGGACATGCGACTCAGTTTGTTATGGCATGCAACAAAGTCCTTGAATCGCCGGCAGCAGCGGCAATGCAAGCGCATTAGAGCAAAGCGACGATGCGTGACCTTCATACCGCATAAATTAGAGCCTTGTAATGCATTACGGCAACAACAGCAGAAATATGCGAATACGCCAATGTCATGCCCCAATTTGTGGCAAGCGACGGCCTCGTTTTCTATTTCCAAACTGCAGCAACGCCGGCAGCGACAGCGGCAGCGGCAGCAACAAGCGGCCATGTTGACTTTGACCCATTTAAATCCTTTGAGGTGAGCATAGACGCAGACACAGACAGAGACATAGACACAGACACAGAGACATTGATATGTATGTCAATGTCAACCGGCGGCGGTGACGCTGACGCCGACGCCGACGCTAGCGTTGTCGCTGCAGTGGGCGGTGGCAGGCGGCGGCGATAAAACAGAAGCCAACTGAAGCAGAACCATTTGTGCTGCCAATGCAAGCCAAAGAGAGACACACATATGCATAGAGAAAGAGCAGCCAGCAAACAAACAACAAACACTCGAATGACTGACTGTCGTTGTGACGCATCGACAACGACGCAGCGACGACGACGTCGACGTCGACGTCAACTCGATTCATTCGTTAGTTGCGCTGATGCACACACTGACCTTCAATTTCTATGCAATTTCGCTTTTTGTTGTTGTTGTTTTTGTTGTTTTTGTTGCATGTGCATCCTTGTGCCCAATCTCCAATATTAGAAACAAACAGCAACAACAATAAATGCAAACAAACGTGAGCTTGACCCAAATTCTATTAGACGTCGGCATCGTTTTGCAGTGGGCTTTGGCGTCATTTGCAACAGCAGCAGCAGCGACTGACACGACCTTGCTCCATTTTAAAAGCACGTAAGCTGTTAGTAGCTCCCTCGCCACCCCCTCCCTGCCTCTCTGGCCAGCACACACATTACATATTGCACTTTTAAGTATGCACATTAAGTGCGTTGGAGGTCTACTAGACTAGATCTATTCCAATTGAGCTGACACGCAACATAAACACACAAAAAGAGACAGAGAGGGGAAAGACAGACAGACAGACAGAGAGAGAGAGAGAACTGCAGACGCAGACACTGACATTGCTGAATGTCAACAAGTTGTGTGCGTTCTCCTCTCTTTTATCCTCCAACTCGTTTCCCCTGTCAACGTGTTTTTTTTTTTGAAAATATTTCTGTCAGAATGCGTGCTGAGTCAGCAACAAAACATCATCAACAGTTGTTGTCGGCTTTCGACAAATGACTGAATGTCTGACTGAACGACGGACTAACTGACTGCATCAGCGCGTTTTCTATGTTGTATTTTTACATGCACTACAATGCAACAACGACAACCAAACGCAAAGTGGGTTAGTTCATTTTTATAGATATTTAAATGGACTTTTTATGGCTGCATCCGATTGAACTATGTCATGAACATGTACGATATGTTGTATGCAGCATCTGTGCAGTTCTATTCTTCAACTTAAACTTAGCAATGCACTTGGTACAAGTCAAAGCATATGCTTGGCATTGAATGAAAGTAAGTGTTGAACCTCGCTATCATTCCAGTTGATAGCGAGGAACTAATCAAATTTGGATCAGTCGAGGCGATGTTTGACAGAGAGTTAACCGGTATCCATTATTTCTAAAGTAAAATCACAAACATGAACTTCTTTAATAAAGAAGTTCAGAAAGCTTAAAAGTTCGACAATATTGTTCCGCAAAGAAAAGAGATGTTGCTCCTTAGTTTGAGCAACAGAAGCTGCAGAAGACGAGGGCTGCCTTTTTGTATTTGGTGAATTAGCAATTCTCGCCTTGCTAGAACAAATCTGGAATTTGCATAGTGAATTTTTGTATTTTTTGGAATAAACATTTTCGTACGATTACTTTCTACAACTTTCGACGTCATTTATCTCGGCAAGAGTGTGTCGATGAACTTAATTTGATTTTTGGCGAAACATCGGCAAATATAAAGGTAGAGTATCAGAATTTAATCGTGGCTGCTGTTCCCTCACCGACGAAATTCATCAGAAACCATCGATGCTGTGCGTGAGCTGATTATGGAAGATCGTCATGTGACATAGATTGAGGCATTCTTGCGCCATAGTTCCACCCGTGTACATTCAACATTGCATAAACATTTAATCATCAAAAAGATTTGTTTGCATAGAATGATCATCAAGCAATTCACGGACTAAGCACTTTAAAACGAATCTTACCGATCCAAGAACCATGGTTGTGCATATGTGGTCTCAGTGGGTTGGTTTGGGGTAGCATCATCCACTCGGAAGGATGTGGGAGACCGCTGGTATGCATAATTGTGCCGAGATACATGAACTGCACGGTACTAAAACAATTCTGCCCTCAGGATATCGTGGCAGCTAAATAACATATTGACACGGGGGTAGAGGGAATCTAGATAGATGGGTCCGTGGACATACTAACATTTCCGGGAACAAACTCGAGGACAAGCTGGCGAGACATGATGCTGCGAACCCATTGATAGGACCAGAGCCTTTTTGTGGCATTGGCAGACACAGCAAATCAAGCAACTTCTAAGAAAAGAGAAAAGACAAGGACGTGCAGCGGTTTGGATAAATACTCCAGGCCTTAAAAATGCCAAACAGTTCCAGGGCTCTTATAACCTAAACAGTAGGGGGCACAATAAATCTTATAGGTCGAAGTGCTTTATTCCCCAATAACATTATTATTAAATGGGGTAGAGAGACCGAAACCACAATTGTTTCAAGCTATCTCCCCCACAGTCGCAAGTTATTCAACCAGCGTCTTGGAGCAGGTATCGTTGTCTGATCATCGATATATTCACTTCCAATTAGGGATCGACTAAACGGTAGTGCTTGAAGGAAGGATACCAAGAAAAATGATTAACCCATGTTACAGAGATAGACATAGTAGCAACTCGAATGCATGATGCAACTCCAGTCATATACATTTTATTTTTCAAAAATAAGAGAAGAGGAAGACACTATTCTATAGATCTAGATCCAAATTTGTTGATTATGAATCTGGATTTCTGGTCTAGTTTATATTTTTAAATCCTTGTTATAGAAATTTATAAGATTTATTTATATTTATTTTATTAACTTTTAATTTATTTAATCAGTTTTTTTTCCAGGAATGTATAGTTTATTTACATTTTTAACACTTTTTGATTTTTTTAAATTGTGATAAACGTAGTATTTAAAACTTTGTAAGTTAATTTTTACGATTTCCATTATTCATTTGTCAATTTTGTTATATGTTTGTATATTTTATTTTCTACACTTTAAACTCTCGATTTTCATTCTTTATTAAACTCATTTGCAGCAGCAACAGAATATTGCCAACATTATTTTTTGTGGGAAGAAATGGATATAAAAAGTTTCAAAAACAATAGAACTACTTAAACTTACCAATTTGATCATCTATTTCTAGGCCAAATTCATCCTCTGACATGGACTCATCATCTGAGCTGAGATTTGAGGCGCTGGCGCTGTGAGAAGAGCTTCGCATGTGATGTTGTTGGTGTTGTTGTTGTTTTGTACTGGCGGTGTTATTGTTATTGTTGCTGGGCGATGTTTTTGATGAACAGGAACTAGCAGCCAATTCCTCAATGCTATGAAGCGATCTGCGTTGTTGCAGTTGCGGTTGTTGCTGTTGTTGTTGTTGTTGCTGTTGCTGTTGCTGCACTTGTTGTGTATTGGCAGTGTTTGTTGTTGTTGCAGTTGTAGTAGTGCTAATTTGATTATCAGCCAAGTTGCTATTGTTATTGTTTACTTTAGAATTGTGCAACGTCAATACAGTAACATTCTCTGTTAAATGTTTGGAACTAACATTGCCCGATGTACTGGCCACCTCAAAGTCCAACAATTGAGCCGTAGTTGAAGATAAAAAAGCCGTTGTGGACACTGCACTGCCGCTCTCCAAAGGCTTTAATTGATGATATTCGGTAACCGGTACTGGTGACGTTCTTTGCAAAAGTGACGGATCAATACTATTGAGATTTTCGTTAGCTGGCGCTGCTGCAGCCACCGTCTGGCCACGATTCGGAAACAAGAAATTTGAAAAGGAAGGTACTGTCACCGATTCCAGTACCACAGCTCTACCACTGGCCACAGATGTGCTGGTTGCTGTAACAGCTACACTGCTGGTATTCGGCTTAGCCTCTGCATTGTTGCTGCTGCCCATAAGGGTCAGATTGCTGTTGCTATGCGGATTGGGGCTAGCAAAGATGCGCTCACATAGACCGCTCAGTGAGATGCCACCATCCAGTTGGCTGCCATCGATGGGTTGCAAGGAACTAGATTGCATGCAGGCATTAAACTCGGCTACTGTATCACTGCCACCATTATCTTTATGCTCCTGTATTTGGCCATAGTTTCGAAAAGGCAATATGGGTGCACAGTGGGCTGCAAGCATTTGGTCTTTGCTATGATGTGGTAGCAGTTGTTGTTGTTGTTGTTGCTGCTGTTGTTCATGCTGCAACTGTTGCACATGGTGATGATTGTGGTTATTGTTGTTATTATTGCCGGCATCATTTGTATAGATAGCAACGTTATTGCTACTCTCCGCCAGCATAGGTACATTAAAGGTATCCATAGTATAATTTTAAGATTTGTACGTTGTGTGTGATGTACGATTTGTTGTCGTTCGGCAGGTAACGGTAGCAATTGCAGTTTAAACTTGAGCAACTGTAAAAGCAGTAAAAGAAATAAGAAAATTAAAGCTTTAAAGCTGCTCAAATAAAGCTTTATTGCATATTTTGATAGCCCCGTGTAATTCAGAATGGAATGATACTAAAGTTAAAAAGTGGGTCAAGGATTGGACTACTTATGAATGTCGGTCAAGGTTGCTTATTACATATGTTGGCTTTAAAAAATTGCATGGTCGAGGTCATGCAAACAACCCTAAAATTACGAACAGTAAAGTAACAGATTCAAGAATTTAAAACGAAAGCAGCTGTTTTTTTACCCTAATAATTAGGTTTTATGTTCAAAAGTATCTACGTTGTCTTTAGGATAGAATAGTCATACGTGTTCCCTATTTCGATTGCTCAATAATTTCATAAAGTTTATAGTATGAAAAATGGCTAAGACAAGTTCCAGGGGCCACCCATTCATTAAAACTTAGACCCCCAGTTCCGCTTTTCAGAATAGGATAAATTTACAAAACTTTAATGATTGCTTCTTCTAGGATTCTTCCGCCTTTAACCGCACATAGGCAAACAAATGTTACAGCCTTTAACATTAATAGATCCGGGACAGTGCCCGACAGTGGAATACCCTGTTCCCTATTTCTTTATAATCACAAAATCTAACATACGGTAAAATGGGAACAGAAGTATCCACTTTTATGTCTCTTTTCATAAGATCGATATGACTGTAAACATTTTCCTATTGGAAAGCTCTAATTGACAAGTTATCCTATTGGGAAGTTGATTTTGGGGCAAAAATTACTTTTATGCCCATAACCGCAATATTATTGGGTCAATGTCGCTGAATTTTTAAACATAGGTCAAAAACACTTTTTTAATGGCAATTTCCAAAACAAAATGTTTTGGGGTGTGACAGTTATTAAGGTAAATCGATTGCGTGGGAAGGGGGCTTCTATTGAAAAAAAAGTGAATACAGTTTTATTAATTAGGCTCACACGAGTCTCCACACATCTACTTGTAGTGGAATTTTGGAGCAGTTTACAGGCGAAGGGTGGGAAATCAGCATTTTTTTGACTATAACTTTTGTTGTATTTATCCGATTTCGATCGTTTTTATAACTTAGATGCACATATACACGATGCAAACCTCTGTCGACTTTCGAATTAATAGATTTAACAGAGCGGCTGTAAACCTGCTGGGGAGAAACTGGGACAGATATCGAACCAATTCCACAGACTTCATCTTTCCCAGGATCACGCGCATTTTTTGGTAAGACTTTGTGTCGCTATCCCCTATGGGCCATCATACAGACGGACATCGTCCAATCGCTACCCGAGTCAATGATAAGACTTTTTGCCCCTGCAACTTGTGTTTTGCCACTCCTCTTTCTGCCTGTTACATACATTGGACAAATCTCTACCCTTTTATAGTATTAGAACTATTAAAAGAACCGCCTTGAAAATATGGTAGACGATTTTCTACATACACTTCTCTTTACTTACTCATTAATTAGGGGTGTGTCAGTAATCTCTTCAACCGACTTTCAACACAATAGCAAATTGTCGGCATGCCAGATATCAATTTAAACCGACTTTCAGCCAAAAAGCAATTCGTCAATAGGCCAGAAATATATCTGAGAGCTCGAAAAATGCATCAAGAAAGCTTATGATCAACGGATTTCTCAAGAAAATAAAAATTAAACTTTAGGCAAAACTGTCTATAGATTTTAAGGACGCCGCTAAACATGCGAAATTTGGAAAAACGTTTTTTTCCCAAAAATCTCAGGGGTAGATCAATGTAATACAATAATCTCCAGAACTCTTCCAGACTTTCGATAGCACTCACTTTACTATACTATTCAAATTTAAAGGAAAAATAATCTTTATTCAGTCGTATTCAGGTTAATGGGCTTGTAGCCCGAACTTTCAATGCAGAACTTTTCTTTGGTAAAACCAAAATCTTCAAAACTTAAGTCCAAAAGAAATGTAAATTATACCATCCCTTGTACAAAGTACAAAAAGGTTCTATCTAATTGGACCAACTGATTCCCATTGAAATAATTGCAGTCGTTTCACAGGCAAAGCTACAGCTCGCCCCTACTAACAAGAGCTAGACAAAAGACCTGACAAGTCATGAGACATACGAAAGGAGAGACAAGGAGGGGCGCATTACTTACTTACCTTTTATGTACAGAACAAGGAAAAACGAAAGCTGCGCGGTGACGTTTATAAAAGCAAGAGCAGCTGCTTTTTGTTCTGCGACTGCGCGTAGAACGGCAACGGCAACGGCAACGGCGACGTCGACAGAATTTGCGGCGACGATTCTGCGCATGCGCCACGCTAGAAGCTTCTCTACGACAGAATTTTTACTTGTTTTATGCGAATATAGCAACTAGAAGGAAAAGAAGAAGCAGAGGCAAAAGCAGCCAACAAAGCGACAAGTATGGCGAGAGCAACTTTTGGGGCGCCCGGTTTATAGCTGCTCTTTGTCGTGGTTGTCTGGGGTCTGTGGAGTCTCTGCAACTGAGTAGTAAAACCAGTTGAGACCGAAAGCAAAAGTGCTATTATTTTGGTTCGCTTTTGTTATTGTTGTTTATTTGTTTGTACGCTTCACACGGCAATTCGTACAGAACGCGAATTTATAATTCGCAAAACAACAAAACAACAACAAAAAACAAAAAAAAGAAGAGCGTCAATGGCAGCGTCAACTACAACGGCGCGCGGTGCTCTTTTGTATGATTCTGATTCGGATTCGTTTCTCGTGTGTGATTCATGCGCCCCTCCGCGGCGACGTCGCTACAATAGTGAAGGCGTAGATCTGCGCGGCTGCGGCTCGCTGCTCATCGCTGCTTGCTGCAGCAACAGTTTCCGCCTGCGCCAGCTGCGACGACGAAAGCTTTTTCAGCATATTTTGCTTGACGGCTCAGCTCACACACACACACACATACGCAAACACACGCGACGTCGGAACGCATTGGCTGCTGCTGCTGCTGCTGTCGTTGTTGTTGTTGTTATTGTATTCTTATTATTGCTGCTGCGCCAATTCTCTTGCTATTCGCCGTCTTCTTTCGTTTCGTTTCGTTTTGGTTTTTGCTATTTGCTTTTAGTGTTGTCTTTCGTGTATAGAATTTTTGCAAAAAGTGCTCATGGCAGCGGCAACTGTTCGTTGCTTCCTTTTATGTATTAAAAACTGAAAATTTATTGCAATTATGCCGTCAGACTACGACGGTGACGGTGACGGCGACTGCGACGTCAACGTCGACTTCTTGCACAACGACGACGACGACGACGGGCACGCGCAACAAGCGAAAAGCTTCGCCTATTGCAATTCCTCGTTTGTACACACACACACACGCACGCGTTTACATTGTCACGCAACGCGACGGCGACAACTGCGACGAAAAGTTGTTGTTGCTGTTTAGTATTTGATTTTTGTTGTTTTTTTTTTTTTTTAGTAATGCGGCTGCTCCAGTTCTAAGACTTTGTGGCTATGACACAACAGCAGCTGAAGTTGTTGCTGTTATTGTTGTTGATAATTTCACAAAAATTGCACATTGAAAACGCCAAAAAGACAGCGCCACTAACAGACACACAATGAACGAAGGGGGGCACAAGAACGGGTGGGGGCAAGGGCACAAAACTTTCGACGACTGCGACGCGCACTCCCGTTATTGGTACTGCTCACAGATACTAATACACATTTTACTTTTCAGCACATTAAATTCGACTTATTTTGTTGTTGCTGCTGCTGCTGTGTATGTGTGTTCCGCTTTAAGGTTGCAATAGCAACAACAAGAAGCAGCATGCGTTGCCGCATATTTTCACTTTCAATACGCACGAGACAT
The DNA here is from genome assembly GCA_035041775.1 of Chymomyza caudatula. Classification (NCBI taxonomy): domain Eukaryota; kingdom Metazoa; phylum Arthropoda; class Insecta; order Diptera; family Drosophilidae; genus Chymomyza; species Chymomyza caudatula. Next base: position 330,074 of record JAWNKW010000137.1, on the reverse strand, counting down.
TGAGCATAGTTTTGGCTTTTTATGCGTATTACTTGCTTGTTTTTTTTGCGCTATTTGTTTATTCGTTTTTTTCGGGAAAAACTATGCACGGAATATACACGCAAAAAATTAGGTCTGTAGGCCAACACGAACGGGAACACAGTAAGAGTAGCAAAGTTGTTGGCGTAGGTAGAAGAAGACGAAAGCGCACACGCACGCACACAGCAATGATAAATGTGTGTGTGTGTGCGTGTGTATGAGCGCGGGGCCAAGGACGTGTAAAAGGCAACCAGCCAGCGACAAAATATTCTTGGCCTTTAAACGCGCATTTGAAGAACAAGGACGGCAATCATATGTTGTTTGCGGAAGCTTTTAGCTAAAAGCACAGCGCGCTTTAGAAAAACGTGCACGCGCCATCTGGCGGCCATGCAGCGCGCTAGCGCCATCTATGTTTTGTTGTGCGAAGAGGGCACGACATATGACGTTAAAGTTGTGACTTAATTTAAGTTATATTTGAAATGTAATATAAATGTTTAAAAATTAACACATATTACAGTCGGAATGGCTAATGCATAACTTCTTGTTGTCTTTTTATAATCTTAGCTAACATATTCCCCGTGTGCTGAGCAGGGTTAGAGAATACTACCTCAGCAGGGCAAAGCTTGTCGTATGAGGCGACTGGGTTCTTTCGAGAACAGTAGGCCTTAAAAGGGTTGTGCGTAAGGTTTGGTACACACCACGTAAAACCACAATTCCAATGAAAGAGTGTATTTACATCAGGCCGTAACCCGATAACGGGTTGTTATGGCCAGTTCAGAAGAAGAAGTAGCATATTGATCAAGCACTCTTTTGAAGCTATTTTCTCTTCATCTGTTGGGAAGATATTTTTACAAGTTTTTAGTTTACATGTTTCTCGTACATCAGTTTGCTTATAATAATCAATTGATCAATATGCAAAGGCCTAAAAATGCTATAAAAACTAGCTCAATAAAAACGTTTTTGTTTTGTTGTTAAGAAAATAGTTTGCATTTTTTGTTTATTTATTATTATATAAAATTATTTAAAATACAAATATTGAACACTCGTTTTTATTTAAAATTTTTTGTTTTTTTTTTATCGACTGTTCCTCTATATAAATTGCAAAAAGTAATTTCATTGTTTTATACTTATTTTAGGTTTCACTTAAGCCAACTTACGCACAAATATTACATCCAAATTACAAACCTATCTGAAAATTGATTTACGTTATGCTTTTTTGTATATTAATATTCATAATATGTTATATTATTAAATACACTTTTGAGTTATTTCCTTTTAGTACATATATATATTGTATACATATATATATAATAATAATTTCATTTAAAAATACGTAATACATAAATACGACTTTCTCGCCCCTCAGCATTGCTAATTTATTTGTTTTAAAACCATACATTACACTTTATCCCTAAATATATATATATATATATACTATCTGCGATATATCGCTGGCAATTTGTTCTACATTTAGCCAGTTTTCTATCTAACTAACTATCAATCAGCTGAAGCAAACCTTGGAGGCAGCGTTTCTTTCTAAACTTGGCCTAATCTTGCACGATTTCACTTGTCTCTCACTTTAGTTACAATTAGCATATCTTGATTTGTTGTTTGTTTTACGTTTCAATTTTTTTTTGTTTAGTGTGTATAGCACCTTTGTATCACTTGCATTAGCTCTAATTAAAAGTTAAGATTTTGTCTTCCAGACAAAGACGTGAACTTTGAACTAAACTTTAGGTTAAGTTTTAAATTTACATTTACAAATAAACTCGTACTAAAAGTTGTAGTTACTAAATATACATACATATATAGTTAGTACACTCAAGATGCATGCATAGTTTCTGCTAATGTTTAAAATTCTAAATCTCTTAACGTCTTTGCTCTAAAATTGCATTAAAATTGTTTTTACGCCTAATAAGTTCTTAACGCTCTCGTTGTATTTGATAAGCACAACCTTGGAAGCGCCCATATTCAATTTTTCGCCGGAACATAACAGCTGCAGACATGTGGCCTTTTCCAGAAAATCCGACATTTTATATTCCCGCAGCAGTTGTTTTTGTGCGCCGGCCATCGAATTATTGTTGGGACAGATCTGTAAAAAACGTAAGAATATCTTGATTAATTTCAGTGCAATAAATGAAAACATAGAAATAAATTTAATAAGGAGTAATTAACGATTTTAACAGCAGATTAAAACTATGCAGTTTTCGAGTTTAAGTATACATTGCAGCTTATTGTTGAAACGAATCATTTGTGATATATATCTGAGTAGCTTAAGTCGACATAAGAAAATGTTGAGGTAGTTCTAGAAGTTATTACAAGTTACCATTTCAAGTTTATGAGAGAAGAATTATAAAAGTTAGATGACTTCTTGTTCCAGAACGTAATAACTCCATGTTCTTATGTCGACTTAAGCTACTCTTCCTTATGACAAAAGATATTATTAAACTAAATTTAATTGTTTTTTCTTACATTAATAACTAACCTTATTCAATAGCGTATCTTTAGATTTGACTTTAAGTAAATTGCACAAATCATTTAATAGAACCCATTTATCACTGCCTTCATCTTTGAGCAAGTACAGTGGTGGCAAAAGCACATCGGCCTCTTCAAATTCAAAAGTATCACCATTCAATTTATCCTCCATTCTTTCATCTTCGTCTTCGCCATCTCCTCTATCCCGACCATTCGCATTCGCAATCGCAATCGCATTCGAATTGCCTTTGTTATTTACATCGTTGCTCTCATTTTCTTTGACATCATAATCATCAGTATTATTTATGTCCTTTAATTCATTCTTGACATTCACAACGTTCGTTACATTTTCAACTTTCGCATTGTTTAGTTCATGCTCATCGTTGTTTTTGTTATTATTGCTATCCTCGTCAGCTTGCTCCAATTTCACCGTTACTGTTGTATTTGTTGTTACTGTTGTTGTTCCAGTCTTTGCACTTGTCTCCCCATTCTGTTTTATTGTTGTTTTTGTTGTCGTCGTCATCATCGTCGTTTCCGCTTTATCATTTGCAGTCTTCTTATTGATGTTGCCATTGTTGCTATTATTATTATTATTATTATTCGTTGCATTGTTGTTATTGTTGCTGCCGCTGCTGCGTTTTCGCACATTTCTTGCACCTAACCCTGATCTTCCTTGTTCTCCTTCGCCTCCTTCTCTACGTAGAGCTCTGCTCATATCACATGCTGTGTTCGGTACATTATCGAATATATCATAACCATATTCCTTTGCATCTGTTTAAAGGTGAAGAGAGAAAAGTATTAGAATTATCTTTATCTATATAGAAAAATTAAGCCTAAAAAAGTGATGTGCTCGCTAAACTCGAAAACTTGTGGACCGATTTCTACCAAATTTTCACACATTGTAGACAGTATTAGGGAAAAGGTTTTTGTGAATTTTGGATGAATTCCAATAAATGACGCCAAAGATATCGACAAAAACGATTTTCCATATAAAACATACTTAATGTGTTTCTACTTATATAGTAGGCAAGCATTAGCTTTGACTAGGTAAAGAATTCTTTTGAATTGGGGTAGAGGTAGAGTTAGGGGACGAGGATGAAGATGAGAAAAAGGATGAGGACAAGGATAACGAAGATATTGTGCTTTTGGGATTACATTGTTCCTGGTTTTGAATGAGCAGCGGAGCGCGCGGGTTCAGCTATCTATCTATATATATAAAAATTAAGCATCAAAAAGTGATCTGCTCGCTTAACTCGAAAACGCGTGGATCGATTTCAACCCAACAGTATTAGGGAGAAAGTTTTTGTGAAGTTTGGACAGATTCCAATAGTTGACGACAAAGATATCGTTAAAAACAATTTTCCATATAAAACATACTAAATGTGTTTCTACTTATATAGTAGGCGAGCATTAACTTTGACTAGGTAAAGAATTTTTTTGAATTGAGGTAGAGGTAAGGGTAGAGGTAAGGGTATAGGTAAAGGTAAAGGAAGAGGTAGAGGATATAAAGATATTGGTACCAATATCCGCAGCTTGACTTAGTATGAAGAAGATAGAGAAAGAGAAGGAAGAGGTACGGGAAGGAGAATAGAAACGCGAAGAATTAATTTATATAATGCATTTATTGACGGCTTTATCAATGGGCAGCGGAGCGCGCGGGTTCAGCTAGTTTATGTATAAAAATAATCCTAAAATCAGGTTTAACTTTAATTTAAAAAGCAATAACCCCGAAGTGCATTAACCATTATGTTGAGTACCGGAATAACGGCTAATTTAGCTAATTAAGTTTTGTTTTGTAGACAAAATGTGAAACATTCAGTTCCATTGAAATTACAACTGCTTTTATACAATTTGTGTATCCAAGGAAGTATGATTAATTGTGGCATATGGAATTTGGCCTTAACCATAGTATAAGAATGACAAGGTAAGAGTCGTCTTCCTTTTTTGGTGGATTACAGTCTGTTGCAAGCGTCAATGAGAAAGGTTGTGTGCACCAGCCGGCAGACGACTCTTAACTTGTAATTATTATTCCATGGCCTTAACTAGGCAGCTGAGTTGTGTGAAGTGTTGTTATCGATTGGTCTTTGCTACATTTCATTTGGCAAGCGGGCCATAATTAATTAGCTTTCGTCTGTGAGTTCTCTATAACATAATGTGGCGCCAGCTAGCACGAAAACTGCTACAACTTAATCTATCGGTGCTATTACAGCATAAAAAGAAAAACGATGCACACACGCGTAACACCACCCGAGCGTCACCAACCTCCCGTCACACCACACAAGCCTAACAACCGATTTTTGTGACTCATTATGTGCCGGCGTTGTGGATATCTCGTGTAGCTCTTACTGTATCTACCACATACTCACCAAATATCTCCCAGGGTCCTTGAAAACGCATTGGCTTAATATCAGCGGCCGCACTTTGTGCATCGCTGAGATGAGCACGCAGAATGTTACGCATCAACTTGCTTGAAGCTAACATGAGCGGTGTTTGACCTATAAAATAAATTTATATATATCAAAATTTGTACCAACAAGAACCGATCAATAAATTAGTGACTTTTGGGTTGCCTATGTTCATTTACCACTTCAGTTGACGAACGTCTATCGATACTGTAGTTGTTACAACACGGCAATTCAAAAAACTTCCGATTTAAAGATCACTGTTCACATATTTCCATATCCAAAACTCACCTGAGTACGTTGCCAGCAACGGATCAGCGCCGTAGGACAAGAGCAGACGTACCACCTCTTCGTGATCATTCTCTATGGCGCCGTGCAAAGGTCGTATGCCCGATTGTGCAGCCTCCGAATGATTGGCACCGAATTGCAGCAAAATACGTGCGATTTCCAGCCAACCCTGTGTGCAGGCCTCATGTAGTGGCGTATAGCCCGCATTGTCCTTCATATTTGGATTCATGCTCAGCCTGTCCAGACAATAGACCACCACATCAATTAGACCCTGACGTGCTGCCTTGTGCATAGTGCTTTGTCCCACGCCCTTGTTAAGCACCCATTTATGAATCTCTCTGCACACATCCAGCTCAGTTTTGATCTTTAGCGGCAAATGGGAACTGCCCGCAACAGTGCTGTCCGTATCTTCCTGTCGTTCATCTGCGGCACTACACGCAGGCAGCTCATTAACGGCGGGACTTGTGGCACTGCCATGAGCTGGTTGTTGCTGCTGCTGCTGATGATTGGGCCTCTTCTTCTTGCGTATATAATCAAAGCCGGAGCTGCCTTTGCGTCTCAAATATTTGCGTTTGTGCGGACAATTGGGCGTTGAAGACTTCTCTTGGCTATCCGGCTGCTCATCGGCCTGAGCGCGTCTGACTAGCTTATTATTATTGGCACTGACAATACGATTCATTTGGTCCAGGAACTCTTCATACTGCTGATAGCTTATTGCGCCCTCCTGCTGTGCACACTCCGGCGGCGCAGAGGCTGGTCGCTCGGGTCCTACAAAAATCTCGCGTATAATTTCACGTCGCTTTTGCAGCTTGGACTCGGTTCGTGTCTTGCCGTCTAATACCTTGGTATCAAATATGCTGAAATGTCGTTGGGTTGCATCGCTGACTGATTCAGGTGTAGCTGCAGCAATGGCTGCACTTGCCGGTGGTGGAGCTGCTACTGGCATTTCTTGTGGCTGATCATAAAACGAATTGGATGCTGAGGTTTGCGAGGTTTCACTGTAGTTATGCAGCGTATTGTTGACAGTAACCGTGCTCTTGCCATTGCTGGTCACACGCAAATGTAGCACATCAATAATGGACTTGGGCGTGGAAGTTTCCACGTGTTTAGCAACTCTCACCCTTGGCTTGCGTACGCGTGAGTTGCCAGTTGAATTAAAGCAGGCCAACTCCTCTTTGAGATCACCACGCTCTAGATCCGGCAGCGAGGCTGCCACCGCCGGCAACTTATTCTTATTAATGGAGATCAATTTACGTGGTATCTTTAGCGCCAACTTGTAGCGATATTCCTCGAGGAAAAGTTGCTGCTGAGGATTAGCTGTACTGCTTTGTTTGGCGGCTTGGACCTTGGCTTTGAGCTTAAGTCCGTTTAGCTGTGCTGCATCGGTTGCAACGCTTGCGCGCTTTGTACGCAGTCTGGTGCACATAATTTCTTTTTTGTCGGCGGCTGTCTGAGCCGCCACCATTTTGCGGACATATTTACGCTTGATTTTGGTAGTGGAATTGCGTATGATCTTGTCATTGCGCAGCACCTTGCTATTGGCCAGCTGCAGTTCCAGTTCTTTTTTAAGCTTGGAACGTGTCATTGTGTTCAAGGCAATGCGTGTTTTATGCATGGATCTGCCCTTGGATTTGACAGCTGCTCTTGTTACGGGCTTGTCCTTTGGCTTCTTGGCTGGCTCATCCTTTTCATCAGTGCCACCACTGGTACTGCTGCTGCTTTCGCTCTCACTCTCCTTCACACGACTGCTTTTGGCGGGTTTTATTCGTTTATTACTTTCACTTATTCGCTTGGCATCGCTGGAGCTCTGATAGGTCTCTTCCTCTTGCTGCTCCTCCTCATCACTGCTTTGGTCGCGTTGCTCTTGCTCTTTTACATTTGTCGGCTCTCTTCTGGCCTTTCCCTTTCGCATTAGCGGCTTCTTTTGCCGCTCCGACTTTCGTTTGTTTAGCTCAGTGGTATCGCTCTCCGAGCTGCTGCTCTGTCCCGCTGTAGGCGCCAATCGGGCTGCTATGCGCTGCTCCTGCACAAAACGCTTCTTTTCACGGTCGGTTTTGCTCAGCTTCTTTTGGACACCCATTAGCAGTCCATTGGTATTTGTTGTAGTTGTGGTCATTTGTGCGGCAGCCACTGTCAGCGAATTGCTGGTTGTGGTAGCAGCAGATTCCACATCAATAAGCTGAAGTGGTCGTGATTTGAATATGCAGGCAACGGGCAAATCATCCTCGCTCAACTCCAGCTTAACACTGTTGCTGGGCGTAACGGCAGCTCCAGCTACAGGTGAGCTAGCACGCTGCTTGGGCAGCACCACTTTGCTGAGCAGCTGTTCTACAAGACTATTGCAGGCCTTGCCCCAATCCAGCAAACTGGTTTCCTCTAAGCCCAAGTCCATGCTGTTGCCTGGACTCAAAGTAAAACTAGTGGTTGGATCGACTGGCGCGGGTTCTAGCTTGATTTGTATGTGGTTGGTCACCTGTGGTACTTGGCTGCTACTCTCAATCTCAGCTGTTACCGTGGTGGTGCTACTCGCTGGAGCCAGCACAGGAGGTGGAAAGGTAAAACCTTTCAATTCTGCCTTAGTACGTATGCGCTGCTCTGCTTTAGGCGGCATGGAAGGCGTGGGCGTGGTAGGGGTCAGCGGCTCCTGTTTGCATCCCATCGACGCATTGACAATAATGCCACTGGATACGGGCTGACTGGACATTTGCAGCTTGGCGGCCAGCGCCTGCTCATTGACAGCTATGACTGGTATCTCAGCGGCACGCACAATTGGCTGACTGGCTTCGGCTTCAGAACGTGACTGCTTGGCCATGGCAGCTGCTGCCTGATTGTATTCCTGCAAATGCCGCTTTTTAGGATTATTACTAAGGGTGCTGGTCGTGGTCGACGGTGGGGGTACGGTCTTAGTCAGCGGCAAAATGCTGGTCTCTGGCGGCAGTTGATCGCAGGCTAAAAATTGGCGTTTAGCATAGGGATTTGTTTCCACCACGCTGGGCCGCATTTGTTGTACGGTTTTGATAACCAAGGCGGGCGCAGCAGTTGCCGTAGGCGCTGCTTGAGCTACTGTTGGTAGCTGCTGGGAATAACTGCTGCTGGACGGCGCAGTGCGTATCACTGGCATGGAATTGGCTGGCAGTGGCGGTGTGCCACGTGTAGCTGCTGAAAAGTTGGGCGTGATATCAAAGCGTGGCAAACCAGCACCATGAGCAGATGGAGTTTTGTATTCGCTAGCAGAACGCTGATATTTGTAGTCGGTGGAATCGGCTGTTTGTTTGACCGTGCGCATGGAGAGATCTAGTGGAGAGTGCGCCGCAGGCAGCTGTTGTATGACAGGCGCAGCGGATGCGGTTACTGGCGCTGGCGCAGGCGCTGTTGCAGCTTTAGCAGCCGTTTCCATATGAAGCGTCTTTTTAATGATTTGCAAATTGAGATCCTCCTCGCTGGCCGTATTATTGCGCTTGATCATATCATTAATCAACGCACGATAATTTGGCTTGGGCGCTTGAGTAGTCTTCTTAAGAGGCATTGCAGGCAAAGCCAAGGGCGGCTGTTTAAGCGCATTGGACGGCGGCGCCGCTGGTGGCTTGGGTTGACAGCAAATATCCGGACCATGAGCGTACACTTGCAGCGTAGAGTAATTTGCCGTGCTGGGCGGTGTTGGAGGTGTGGGTGTATGCGTATAGAGTGTTGCAGGCGTGGGTGACGCCACCGTAGCTGCAGCGGGTGAGGGCGTGCCATGGTAGTAATACGTAGAATTCGTGGCCACTCTTGTTGGTGGCTGCGTCTGTGGCTGCGTCTGTGCCGGCGCTGGTGGCGGTGTCGGCGTGCCATGTTTTTGCAAGAGCTTGCCATACTTGGTGGGATAACCATGCGGTGCGGCGGGTGAGACTACACGTTGGCTGCTCACTGAGGCATCTTTGCAGCAGCCTCCATCCGATGATGGCGGCGTATTATAGGGATTGTGATAAAGTGAGGAGCGTGGCGGTTGCGGCAGCGGTAACGTATGCTCCGCATCTAGCTTAACATAGCTGGAAGTTGTTGGTGCAGCAGCTGGTGCCGCGGCTACAATTGTTTTGCCATAGTTCGCCGCCGCACTGGTTTTCAGCGGCGCTTGCTGGCTATAATAACTGCGTCCATAGTTCGGCATGGGCCGTCTGTAGTCCAAATTGGGCGGCGGTGCCGGTGCTGGCGTTTCCCTTACATACTTTTCGATGGCATTGTGCACTGTGGCCTCAAACTTTTCGGTGCTAAACTGCGGCATGGGCATGTACAGGCTCTGATGATGTCCAGCTGTAGGCAGCGTTGGTGCAGCCGCTGGAGCAGCTGCACTTCGCTCGGGCGGCTCATAATGCTGCGGACACTTTCGCCCATAGTTGGGACTGGGCTGTTGCTCGCTAGGCGCCACTAAAGCATTGCTGGGATTCACCACATGCTCCAGCTCATAGCTGAGATGACGTGCTTGTTGCTGTTGCTGCGGATTGTTGGCAGGCGCATAGCTAACCACTTTGGCACTGGTGGCCACTGTAGGTACTGAGTATTTTCCATCCTCATAGTAACGCTGATTGTTACTGCTGCTACTGATTGCACTTGGACGCGTTTGTGTGTGGCTTGGCGCTGCTGCGCTGACTACTGCACTGCCCGCAACAGGTGGTTTACTATAGCTATAACGTTGTTGCATTTGCTCCTCTGGTGGCCAATAAGCGGAACTGTGATTCGTCGTATGTATGTACATGGGATTGTTGTGATGACGTGGCGCTGCTGTTGAAACTACTGCCTGACTTTTGTACTGCCAAATTGGCTGAGGTTCCATTGGAACTGGCGCATTTGTTGTGTTACTTGGCTTGCCTTTGGTGCTGGCCAAATCTCGATTTGAGGTGTAATATTGTAAATGCGGATCACCAGCAACGCTGCCACCAATTAATGCAGCACCAGCCGGTGGCATTGCAGATGCTGCTGGCCCACGTGTATTCATCAGGTACATGGCTCTGGAGCGTTCCTGTTGTTGCTGCTGCTGCTGTTGCTCTGCAGCGTGATGTGTATTGTAGTTGCTGTTATTGTTCGAGCTGGTAATGCTGCTACTGCTATGGTTGTTGTGGAGATTGCCTCCGCCAGGCTGAAGTTGATGTGCATGATGCTGTTGCGGTTGTGTTTGATGAAGGTGGTGTCGATGTTGCAGCTGCTGCTGCTGGTGGTGTTGTGGTTGTTGTGTTTGATGTGGATGCTGTTGTTGCAGCTGATGTGGAGGTTGATGATGCGTTTGATATTCGTGATGTCTGTTGGGTTCCATGATGACTAAAAAATAAAGAGAATTAGTTGATTAAAAGAAGGTATTAAGCACAGATCTTACTAATTAATATATAATAGTTTTAAAAATTGAAAACAAGGTATGATTAATTTGGAGTTAATTTAAGTTCGGATCTTGTGCCCACTGAAGTACTTGTGAGCTCGAAAGATTTGCAAGTAGAAATTAAGATAGAGTTAGGCCGGATTTCTTTATAACATTCATTATCAATAAACTTATTATAATATGAGTAATAAATTAAAATTCATTAGACTCGACTTTTAATCAACAAGCATTAAAGGCCGTGTGTGCGTCATAGCCCATGAACTTTGAAATTTGTTTTATTTCATGCTGGTTTTTATCGAGGTCTTGAACGAAACTTCTACATTAACATAATCCAACGTGTTCTGTAAATAACTTTCGCCCATATTTACATAAAAAAATTTTTGTAACTAATGCAATTTATTCATAGGGTATACGTAAGCAAAGGTTGGGGAAAATCCTAAGGTATTCTATAAATGTTCTGAACCCACTAGGTTGACTCAAAAGCCGTTTCTTGCGAATTAAGAGGCATATCTTCCGTCATCTGTTCTTCAGGCGTCAGTAAACTTTGGGTCCTACTTAAGCTTAGACAGAAACCCATCACGAGTGAAATGTTTTTGCACATATAAGTTCAGCTAAGTTAAGTTCAGATATATTCCAGGAATTTTGGTGTTAAACCGACTCGTATGCCACATACATGCCGTGATAATAGCACATCAATGACCTTGAGATGGTTCTTATGATAGATAGCGCTAGCATGTACGCACGCTTGATGACATATGCCAATAACATGCCGTGATGGCAGCACATCAATGAGCTTGAGATGGCGCTGGCGCAGACTTGATGGCACCACGTTATGCCAACACAATCATAATAGGTCACAAAAAGGACTGATTTTGGCAGTGGGTGTTCTTTAATTCTCCGAAAACAAACAAATTGTTGTATATCATTTGGCTGTACTACGTTTCTCTAACGGTAAGGTAAGCTAAGATAGCTACTTATCCCGTTTTTGAGAAAACGATACTTTCTTTGAATTCTTCGAAGATCCATACAGTGATTGCTGCTTAGTTTTTGGCCTTATACGCATAGATTCACGATCACATAAACTTCTTTTGAAGCACCGCTGCTGTATTTTTTTGTACACTTCTTTGCATCAATCGACACGATCCTCCTTTTTTGCGGTTTTCAAAGCGAGCACATGCTTTGCACATTCGCAAAATAAATAAGCTTGCCCTTTCATGTATGTTCAATGAAGCGAGATTTTAAAGTGAGAAAGTGAAGAAATCTCACGCTTGAGATTACTATTACAGGTAATCTTACAATGGCCATTAAACGATGCGAGTAAGACAGCTTGCTGAAAGTGGCGGTTTTCATTACTCAAAAAAGTGTTGTAAAATTCAAATAAGTATTAAGGAAAAGTAAGAAAATGAAGGTTGTATGCATGCGCTCAAAACGACATATGAAAAAACAAGGGAAGGGAAGAGAAGAGAGGAAAAGGGAAAATCTCGCTACGTGTTAAAAGCGATGAAACTATTCTCAAAGTAACTTGAAGTGTGAGCGAAAACTAAAATGAAATTGAATACGAAAACTGTGTTGATTGAACTCTTTAGCCAGTAAAAGTGAAAAGATCAGTAAATGTAAAAAGGAAAACCAGCGTTTACAGTTCATCGAGCTGTGTAATTTGTTCTTCTTAACAAGTTTAGTAGAGTCATAAACCTTCAAATCGTGTAAAATAAATCAAGTTGTAAGCGAACAGATCTCTTTTAAAGCTCTGCAACAAGTTCAATGCCATAAGAAAGTCATAAAAATTTATATAAAAAAGCACTAAATATCAAATAAATATAAATCAAAGTGAAGAGCACGACAAATAATGCTAATGCGCTAATTGAACAGTGAAATTGTAAAGATACAAACTGAAAAGAAGATGCATACGGTAGCTGCAGCCATTACAATCAAGCAAATAAAAAATAGGTTTAAGTGAGAAACTGAAAATGTTTTCAGTTATTATACCCTGTACATAATGTGTAAAAGGTTTTAATAGATTTGTGCATTGTATGTAACAGGCAGAAGGAGGCGTGGCAGATCATAAGTTTCATGGCCAAAAAGTCTTAACATTGACTCGGGTAGCGATTGGACTATGTCCGTCTGTCCTTCTGTATGAGTGGCTAGATCTGCGAGACCATAAGAGCTAGCGACACAAAATTTTACCAAAAGATGCGCGTAAACTCTGGAAAGATGAAGTTTGTCGAATTGGGTTGATATCGGTCTCCGTTTCCCCCAGCAGGTTTACAACCGCTCCGGTTTGCGTCGTGTTTATGTGCACCTATGATTTTTAAAAATGATCGAAATAGGACAAATATATCGAAAGTTATAGTCGCTTCTCCCTCAATCGATTAACCTTAATTACTGCCGCACCCCGCAACATATTGATTTGGAACTTGCATATAACATATCTTTTAAATAAACAGGCTAAGGATAATTTGTGGACCCCTTTTTCATTAACTATATGGAAACAGGTATGGGTGAAACTTAAATCATTGTGTAGTAATCATAGGTGTTGAGATGTCTTTATATGTATTAGTAACTGTTCACGAACATTTTATCTGTAATTTATTGGAATCTGCAATAGTATTTCGTTTGTGTCTGAGTAAATATCCGACTAGTGTTCGGTCTGTGCGGGCTATGGAAAAACATAACTGTTTTATATGTTTTGGTGACTAACAGCTCAGTTGCTCATATAAATCATAGAGAGAGAGAGAGAAATCGAAATGCTAAATGATTTTGAATTCAAAATTGTTTGGATTTGGCAGTCCAACTGCGGGGTTACCACTAATCTTCTATATATATAAGTACGCTAAGCGAAAATTCAGTGTGGTACCGATTACTTCGCAATGTCGCAATGTTTTCAGGTGAAACCAATACCATTCGAAAGATAAAAGGCTTGCGGTTTGCAGAATATAAGTTTTACGTTGCAACAATAACATAATAACAACAAATACGTTGTTTTATTGTAACAAACGTTGTTATTTCGTGTTTTCGTTTCTCTTATTCTTCTTCTCTCTGGGAGCGTGTATTAAGTCGTCGAATGTCAAATACAAGGCGAACACTAGTATACATATATAAAAGTATTTTTGATCTATCTTTCAAAATTCATCGATATGGGCCCAAGAATACTGGAGTTATGGGCATAAAAGTAATTTTTGTCCCATAGCAACCAACTTCTCAATAGGAAAATGCTTACAGTCATATCGAACTTATGAAAAGAGACATACAAATGTATAGTTCCGTTCCCATTTTAAAGTGTTAGATTTGGTGTTTATAAAGAAAAAGAGTACTGGGTATTCCACACTCTGCATCAAATTTTTTTACAAAGTTTATTGCCACTTACGTAGCTCATTACAAAATAACTTACATAAGACGGCGTCGAACATTAACACTCAGTTATATCTGTATCTAGCTCCGATCTGTACTACGAACGCTTGAATGATTTTGCATAAGGTTCGCCACAAAATTTCAAATCACCTATATCTCTCAGATACAAACACAAACAACAAAATATGCACGAGTAAATAAAACAATTAACGATGTCTATGAGACTCGCCGCCTACATGAGACGCAAATAAATTGTGACACTAACAACAAATAATGAAAATATTTCCGTTGAATAAGCCAAAGTACATAAACAAATCATTTCAAGATTTGCGTAAATTTGAAGAGCTGACAAATTGAAATTCTTCTAGATACAATTTTAGTTTTTGTTTAAGCTTCTATTTTTGCCTTTATTATTTATTTGTTTATATCAAAATTATTGCCACAATTTGCGAGGGAGAATTTCGTAAATGTTTTTATCGGCAAATGTTAAACGATTTCTATATTTAGACACATTTCCATTTATTTATATTGTTTAGTTTTATACTAAATATTTATCAGCAACACGTGAGCTGCCATTTGTACGTTAAGCTCTTATAACCACTATCAAAAGGCAAGATTGATGTTGGCCAATATTATTATTTTATCTGTAGGTCAAAACTGACATAATTAGTTTTTACTCTTTCTTGCTGTCATGTGTTGACAAGCGTTTTTAAACTTGAAATATGAACCTAAATGTAGAGCTTATCTTTGAAATTCCAAACCAAACACGAACATGTATACGATTTGCAGTTAAGTTGCAAAGAAGAACATGAGCTTATCTGCAAGTTTGTAAATAAACTCTTGCCATTAGACAATTTTTCATTAGGAGTGGTCTTCTTCTTGTTACTTGGGGGCGGGTGCTTCTTTAAAATTTTGGTGACGTCATTTATGAACAACCCCTATGCACTGTCTTGGGAATGGACGCCTTTCAGCAAGTCGACTTGATGTAACGTCCAAGGATTCCACTCGATTACTTCCATTCTTCTAAGGCTCTAATCAAAAAGTTACATCCAAACCATAGAATAGGAATGCAAGGTAAGATTATTCTCGCGCAGTCGTATGTTAAACTTTTCCGAGAGCCTAAGAGAGCGAGAGGCGCAAACAAATCTCATATTTGAAATGATGTATTGATATTTTGGGATTATACACACTCACATACAGCTGTAAACATGAAGCAATACATACATATGCACACACGCAAATATTTTCATATGTTGCCTTAAAAACGCGTACTAATCCTTCTTCTTGATGTTCGCAGCATAATGAAAATTAATATGCAATTGCGAGGGACATCGGCAGAATAATCTTACCTTGTAATTCTTATCCTATAATCCAAACTGTCAACAGTTGTATTTTGTGAGCTTAGGACAAGCTTTCATATGTCTCGAATCTACAACCGCATATAAAGAAGGCTCGTATCGATTGATGCACAAAAGTATAATCGACTATATGGTTCTTCGAACACGCGACAAATCCAATAAAAGTTGTTGGCGGACGAAGCACAGCAATTCAAATGTTCGCCTGTTTCTCCTCAAAACCGGATATGTAGCTACCTTACCATTAGAGAAACGTAGGACAGCCAATTTTGAATGATTTACAATAATTTGTTTGACAACCGCCAAAATCGGTCCATTTTGTCAACTCTTCTAGCTTGTATTGGCATAATTTGGTGGACATCTATGATGTGGTACCATCACGGCATGTATGCGGCATATGTTGCCATCAAGCATGCGTACATGGTAACGCTATCTATCATAAGAACCAACTCAATCTAATTGATGTGGTACCATCAATGTGTATGAGGCATACGAGTCGGTATTATCTCCAAGGCGCGTCATTAGATGTATCACATTAAAGACAGCAAAAGGTACGCTGCAGCTTGCACTGGTGACGGCAGTATAATTAAAACTATTACTGGCTTTAAGATCTGCTTTAGCTGAACTTATATGACTAAAAACGTTTCCCTCGGTCGAGCCTGGTTGAGGTTCTGTCAAAACTTAAAAAGTATGTGGCATTTATAAATATCTTCTTCTTCTTAACTGGCCATAAAAACCCGTTATCGGGTAACGGACTGATGTAAATACATTCTTTCATTGGAATTGTGGTTTTACGTGGTGGGTCCCAAACCCTACGCACAAACCTTTTAAGGCATACTGGTCTTGAAAGAACCCAGTGCCATTGTTAGTTGCCTCATACGACAAGCTTTGACCTGCTGAAGTGGTATTCTCTAACCCGCTCACCACACGGGTACTTGTACCAAACTTGATCAAAATCGGTCTACTATAGCATATAGCTGCCATATAAAAAAACGGAAAAAGCGAACCAAGTCTGTACAAAAAGTGAATCAGTGTAGTCGCGCGTTCAGAGAGACACGGTTAACGGGACCGAAAATCGGCCTTCTTTGCGTCACCTTGTAGTTCTTTGCATCATGGACAGTAGTCTTCTAATAGTTGAAATCAAAAAGCCGCTTTGATTTGTGCATTTTACGTATAACATAACCTGTTTATGGTATATCAAAACCCCCAATTTGTATACATCAGTGAGGATATTACTCATAATCGTTCTCTTTTCATAATATACTCCCTGATCATTTAAAATTCTATTTGCCAGATGCTGTTTATTTGATTGAAATTTTTGTTCTTTTTTTTTACAGTTCAACCAACCTTACACTTTAGTTAAGAGCGCCCTCTATCGGCCTTTCCATTTGCATTTTGTTTGGATATACATATATTATGTATGTATATAGACATGCCGCAAAAATATTTCAATTAACTTTGACTACAAAACAAACAAGTACAAAAAGTTCTACAACAAAAAGAAAACAACAAAAATATCGTTAGCAGATTGTAGAGGTCAAGGCTATGTCTGATATTGCGGTGAATGCGCTGCCGCCGTCGCTGCCGACGTCGCTGCCAGCAAAGTGCAAATCAAAATATAATAGCAACAAAAACAAACAAATTGTGACGCATTTTTATTTTGTTATTGCACTCAAAAAAAAGTGATATAAATACGAAGAGACAAAAGCAACAAAAACGACAAAACGACAGCAACAGCTAACAGAGACAGAGACAGACGTAAGAGCACAACGAACTTTTCAAAATGTGAAATTATAAAACAAAGCTGCTTGGCAACAACAAAAGCAACAACAAATGCAACAACAAAAGCAACAACAAATGCAACAACAAACACTCAATCGTATAAGATAACAACAACAATAACAGCAACTAAACATTAACAACAAATGCGAAAGCTCTTAATAAGCGCTAAGTAAAATGAGAGAGAAGAAGAAGAAGACGAGAAAGAAAAGCAAACTGTAAAGTGATAAATTTTAGATACTTTTGAGGTATTTCTTATACCTGGCGGCATGCCATGTTCGAGTTATATGTAAAAAACACATCTATGCATCGAAAACATCGATGGTTGGCCTGCCATTTTCCGATGTTCTCGAACATACGATGCATCGGCAAAAGATCGATGTTTTTGAAATTATCGAACATTTCGCCAAGATCTTGCCAAAGTAAGTAACTTATTCTCCGTTTTACAAATAGTGTTTGCCGAATTGAGACTGTCATCTCAAAGTTTATTCAAAGGCCAAATTCTCAGCGAAATAGACTGCTAAGAGGACAGGTATCAAAACATTTTTGTTGACATAATTTAGTCGTAGATCTATTGGTCTGTATTATATAGTATCTAGATATCTTCTTATGTTTAGATAGCTTAAGTTTCACATATTTCGTATTATATAACGAAATTTCTTCTATAATAAAAGCAAAGTTTGTAAATATAAAACATCGGAAAACCATCGATGCATCGATATTTTTAGTCCGATGCATCGACCTACATCGATGTCCAATGTCGATGGACTCTGCGATGGTAAACATAAATGTTTTGGTCTGGATTTATACACTAATATGTCGAATATTCGCCTTTGCGAACCGAACTAGTTTCAAAAGTATCAAACATTCACACAGTTTTATGTTTATCAGCTGTTTCTTAGCAATGCCAAATGTAAGATTATGACTATTTTATAGAACTTTAAACACATTGGCAACATTGATAACAAAGCTGAAAGGGTTCTCGCGTTTTATTAAAAGTTGATCGCAAGATATTCTTGAATATTGCTCCTGCGTTTGGAGTCCCCAATATTGCCCTTATCGGGATATGTTATAGTTCAAAAGCCATTATTTCTTTTTGCACTTCATCTCTAAAATTGGGATCCAAACATTCGCTTGAATTCCTATTCTGATAGAGTTAGTCTTATAAAAATGACTTCTCTTATTAATCGTAGAGGGAATACAATGCCAGGAAGAATTGAAGACACTTTCTGTGGCATAATACAGAGAGGACTAATCATTACCCAGCTTTTCTCGAGGCCTGCTGATAGTGTCGTACCAAATGTGAAATTTGAAAAGAAAGTGCTGGAGCAATCCAGGACTCTTACTAAGGGGAAACACTCACGTATTCCACACGTATCCAAAACGAAAGATGAGACTGTTGCTGGTTGGTATCTTGGCGAACTCAAGCTACTCATACGCGATAGGTAAATTGCCGTCGGTTTTCCAAACGGTCAAGTCCCTGGATAATCCTCTCACAACGTCGATCACGGTCAGCGAATATAAGACCAGACTTAACATTATTCACGTCATAACAATCAGTCTATACGGGGTTCCCGGGAACTTCGATAAATAACTTTTGTGTAAACTCACATTTTAAAACAAAATGCTAAATGACTTTACCACATTTGGGTTCCGGACGACTGCGTTATCGCGGATTATTGTACTGCGCACAAGAGCAGCGAACTAACATTTCTTAACTTCCCGACACGTGCTCACTTTAATTTCAATATTACTTTGAACTTGAGGCTAACGCAAAGCGGCAAAATATTAATTATAGATACAGGAGTGTCCAAATTATAAATAACTTGATAAAAACAACTTGTTTTGAGAGTTATTAATATGGACATTTTTTTTGACATAAGTTCTTATACTCAAAATGCCAATACATGTTGTTGCAAGTTGAAGAAAACTGCACTTTTTTTATCCCGTTACACGATTTAACTTATTTTCTTATAAGGAAACATAGACACGTTTTTTCTGGTCTGTATGGCCTAAAAGTTAGAAGAATGTTCACTTATTTTAGTTATATTAGTCTACGTACTGATTTTGGGGACTATTGCTTTGTCGCAAACAAAGTTGGTTTTCTGTAGAGCTTCTAGAATTTTTCTACCTAGAATTTTTGTATATAACTCGGCCTTAAAAGGGTTGTGCGTAGGGTCTGGGACCCACAAAGTAAAACCACAATTCTAATGAAAGTATGTATTTACATCAGGCTGTAACCCGATAACACGGGTTGTTATGGCCAGTTAAGAAGATCATTATGGCACATACACTTTGAAGTCTTAGCACGTTTTCTTCTAGAAATTGCACACAAAGCTTTTCTGTCTTAACATTAAAGACGCCTTACCCTTTGGATACACAGCGCATAAAAAGAGCTAACAATAGTTCAAAATTCTGGGTTTATTTTATGTTAAACATGCCAAGGCCAATTTGAAATTACTAAACTAATTTCAAAAGCATTTCATTTAGTTTGAGACACGCAACGGTGCCCGACAGTGGAATACCCAGTACCCATTTTTTCCATGAAAATCGAATTTCTGGGTAAATTTTTGTATCGACGCATTGAGGGGTATGTGCGTAATAACGGTAACTCTTCTACGGGGGGAGGGGGGATGATTAGAAAAAAGATCAACATTGTTGCCTTACGTATCACATTTGGTTAACATAAATGTTAATTTTAACATTTCTGTAAAAACTATATCTTCTAAAGTTCTTACCCGATATGAATCATTTTTACACTACATATGCACAGTAATAGTGCGCATAACTGTGCCAAGTTTCAATTGGCTAGCTTTCATGGTGTGAAAATCTGTCACGGGGGAAGGGGGTGAGATATCGACATAATTCGACAAACTTTCACTGAATAGGTATAATGCGCATCTCTTGGTAAACAAATTTTTGATCTAGCTCTTATAGTCTCTGAGAACGGTGCGACAACACGGATAGACAGACGGACATGTCTATATCGACTCGACTATTGCTCCCGACCATTTTTGCCCATCGAACATATAGGCTGCCACTCCTCCTTCTGCCTGTTACATACATTACACAAATCTATATATAAAGACACACGTACTTAATATGCAACATACATAAATATACAAAGTACTTCATTAGATTGCCAAACTAAAGTATTTAATTAATGTTTGATCAAATTCAAAGCAACAACAACAAAAGCGAGCAACAGATGCAAGCAGCGACGCAACGCCAACGCCGACAGCGATAAAAGCCGAGCAATGACGATCAGCTGCCGAGGCAGTTAATGCTCTTCGGCTTGTAGTTGTTGTTGTTGCTTGTTGGGAGCCAACGGCACGAGTGAATTGAAAATTTATGTCGCCGTTAATGTGAAGCGCGCAAAATGTTGTAATACAGCGAAACAAATGGAAATGAACTGTACAGAGTCGTTGACGTCGCAGTCGCAGTCGACGTCGGCGCTGACATCGACTTCGTGCTGACAACGGACAGATGTTCTTGATTTGTTTTTTTTTTTATTTTTGTTTTATACTGAAATTCTATTCTCATTTCTCTTGAGTTTCTCGTTTGTTTTAACGTGCAAAAAGCAACGCCAAGATGATGACAAAATCAAATATTAGCAGCAGCAACGCAACAACAACAATTGAAGATAACAATGTCAACGACTGCGTGCCCCTGCCCCCCCCCCCCCCTTACCCTTCCCCCACCACTCTTCAAATAATCTATATATGTATGCACTGCTGCGTCGACGTTAACTGCGACGGCGCACAGTGGATCCAAAGATATTTTCAAAATTTAAAATGCATATAACAGAGAAGTCCTTAAGCTTCTGCTATATACTGCGATAAATATGCTGTGAAGAGAGGGCGTAAAGAGTAAAGTTAGATATTATATACACCAAAAGTCTTATCCTAGCACCTACACCTGTTGGCAAGATGTTTGCAGTCTATTTTGATCTTAGTGTACACACGTTCGCCAGATAGACAAACTTTTGACGAGGACGATTTGTTGAAAAATAAACAAAATTTAGAACATGGTAGTATTCCATGACATACAAGGATAAGACATTTGCAGTATATAGAATCAAACTTTACTACCGTTTTTTGAAACTCCCTTGAATAACAGCATATTTATCGCAGAAGCTTCTATGCATTTTAAATTTTGAAAATATCTTGACTTTCTCAAAAATTATGATTTTCGCCGAAAAAGAAGTCAGTTGGATCCACTGTGCGGCGGCTGCGACAGCAAAAACTAAACCTCAATTATCGCAATCAATGTGCACACGTTTTTATACACTCACCAGAGGGCATTGCATAACTAAGTGAAACGGTTTGCTTAATACTTATACATATATAAGCATGTGATTTGAATAAACAGTTGTGCTTTATTTAGCACTAGAAATAGTTTTATTCTATTTACGGCTCATTTCACAATGACTAATTACATTTTGTGAAACATTGTAAAGTATGTATAGTTTTAACAATAAAACGTTACTTTTTGAAGCGCTCAAAAATTGAAGTTCTCATATAATACATGATAACAAATTTTCGTAGCTGCAAATGATGTTTCTTTCATCTATAAAGTTATTTGAAACTTTTTATAAAACTACTAATTTGTATTGAGCTTATCGGTGCAGCATCTCTTCTGCTCTTGTCCGGATCTCTGCAGGCGAAGATATAAACATTTAGGCAGATACTTCCTGAATAGTATTGTAAATCTGTCCGAAATAAGACCCAAAAAGATCGCAGACTTCATTGCAGCATCGGGATGGTCTCGCCTCTGTTTCTGGATCTGATGATTAACGGGGAAGGAGTGAGCCTAAGTGTGCCAGACAGTTAGCCTGGCAGCCGTTCTAACCTAACCTAGCTTAATGCTTTTCCTTCACTCTTAACTCCTAAAGATGTTGCGAAATCGCGCAAATAATTGCTTAGGATCTGTTCATAAATAACATCATCTCCTCCCCCCTTGTCACAAATAGTCACATTTAGGCAGCCCCCCTCCCAATATTGTGACGTCACAAACCGTGCAACCAAAATCCTACTGTGAGCATTCCTAGAAACTTGGAATACAATAACAGATAGGATGCACAGAGTACACGCTGCTGTTATAAAAGCAAAAGGAATATATTTGAAGTCATAATTTGTGGACATGTTTGATTTCTCAAGAAAAGTAAACATTGCAAGAATATATAAAGATTTTTTGTGATTTCATTAACATGTTGATTGTGACGTCACGTTTTCGGAGCATCCCTCCTCCCCCATCTTCACAAAAATACCCAACTTGATGAACCCCTCCTTATCATAAAAAGTATATTTGGGAAAAACCATTTTAAAATTAATTAGTTTGAGAGTTAAAATTCTCTTAAAAAAAAACAAACAAAAATTCCACAAATAAGTCAGAACGGAAACAGGCCTGATTATTAGTTTTGATTACCCGCATTATTAAATTAATTTTAAGTTAATATTAGAACGAATACCACTGGCTACTGGGCCCTCATATATTCAAAAGCTATTTCATTTTCAAGTATTTTGTGAGAAATTATTCATGTCAAAAATCAGCTTACTTCACACATAGTGAAGAATCGTAAAAAAAATAGAATCATTGAAATTGGCCGAGCGCTTCTCGAGTTTTTGCGGGACAAACTTATATTTAAACGGAGACGCGGACTTCGTGCCGCCCAAAATAGATTTTTTGATTGAAATAAGTTCATTCACAATCGATAGCAGCTAACGCCACTCGAATTTCAACACTATTCAAATTCAATACAGTATGTAACGCTTTTATGACCTCTCGATTATATGAAATTATTGCTCATATGAAATTGTCTCTTAAATGCAATAAACGCGCTGCATTTTCGCCATTGCATATAAGCGATATCGGAGGCAAGGTCGTCGGATTAGTGAAGTCGGTTGACTTCTCCCATAGTTACAGACCAGTTGACGAACTTTCTTTTTCTCAAGCCAAAGAACTTATTCTAATTTCTAAGAAAATATTCCCCTATTTTGAACAAACACTGGTGCTCTGGTGCGTCATCATAAGTCTAAAACAAACTTGTTTTAGAACTTCACTAAATTAATAGTTAACATATTTCTTTGTTATACAAATTCAGCCTTAAAAATATTTAAATAAACATCTAAACTTAGCACACCATCAAACAAAGCTATTCGCGAAAGTAATAAAAAACCATTTATCCAACGAAAAAAATGTGATGCAGACAGTCGGGACAGTGCCCGAAAGTGGAATACCCTGTACCCTTTTTCTTTATTAACACTAAATACGGTAAAATGGGAAAGGAGGTATCCACTTTTTTATCTCTTTTCATAAGATCGTAAGATCGGCTGTAAACGTTTTCCTCTTAGGAAGTTCTAATTGACAAGTTTTAAAGTACAAAAATTAATTTTATACCCAAAACTCCAGTATTCTTGGGCCAATGTCGTTGAATTTTGTAACATATATCAAAAATACATTTATAAATGTCTTAGGTAATTTGCAAATCAATATATTGGGGGGTGTGACAGTAATTCAGGTAAATCGAGGTGGATGCAGTTTTAAGGATTATGGTCACACGAGCTCTAGCTCACATATATCCATATCTACATGTAGTGGAATTTTGAAGCAGTTTATAGGCGAGGGGAGGTGAAATTAGCATCATTCTTTTTTCATTTTTAGAACATAGATGCACATTAACACGACGCACATCTCTGAGAAATTTGGAGTTGATAGACTAAATGAAGCGGTTGTAAACCACGAAAGTCTGTAACGGGGGAAAGAGGTAAGATATCGACTTGAATCGACAAACTTCATATTACATGGGATTACGCGCATCTTTTGGTAAAATTTTGTGTCTCTAGCTCTTATGGACTCGGAGATCTATCCCCTCATAAGGACAGAAGGACATAGTCCAATTGCTACCCGAATGTCTTCTTCTGCCTGTTACATACAATGCACAAATCTATAATACCATTGTACACTATGTATAAAGAGTATAAAAATATTATAAAATCGTATTTAAACAAACATTTATAAGCAGACTTGGGCAAGGGTGTGTAAGTTTCGAATTGGTATAAAGAACTGCTAAATTGAGCGTTATTAATACTTTTTATGGCAATACAATTTTTGCCCGTTGTTAATTTTATTTCAATTTATTAGCATTTTGTTGTCATTGCTCTGTTCATTTTCCATTGTCGTTATTTACTTTGTTTCGTTATAATTTGTCACAAAACAATTTCTTAATTGGTCAAATTATTATAAATGTAACTTAATACGTTTCAATTGCTTTATATTTGAGTTAAAGTGATTTGTGGCATTAAAAGATACACATATTTTGCCACTGCAAAATACCAAAAAGATATTCTTATTTCTAAGAGTTCTCCGAAAACAGCTATTATTGTACACACAGTACAGTTGACGGTATAACTTCTACTATGTCACACACACACGCACACACACACACACACGCACACACACAGAGTTGCATTTGACACAAATTCCATTTACCGTCATTACAGCGCTTATTTTCCGTTCTGCTTTCTATTACGCTAATCATGAAAATTATGAAATTCTCTTATTACACACACAAATACAAAGTACAGTAAACGAGAAGATATAGAGAGAGAGAGAAGAGAGAGAGAGGGAATGAGAGCGCAAAACTTTGACAAGTAACGACTCATATGCGTGGGGGGAGATGCCCTTGTTGTTGTGGTAGAGAAATATTGTTGCAAAATCTTTTCAGAAATTGTAAAAGCAAACAAATCAGCAATGAACTTGAGTAGCTGTCAAGTGAATTACGAAAGATGAGTACATGATGTCATTGTCATGTTTCGATTACAAGCTAAAATAATATGCAATAGCAATAAGTTAATCGATAACATTTGTTTTTCTTGTAGAATTTATTTCAGGTGAAAAAGCTTGAGTTATAAAAACTAACTACTTTAAAATTTGTGTGTTTGGCGTTAACGTTATATTTGCGGTAAGGATTCGGGTATATGTTTTAAATTTGCTGACCAATTAGTCAAGTTTTGCGACCCGCAGCCCCGGATTTACAAATTTGGCGCACCAAGTTAGTTGAGGAAACTTTAATTTAAGTGAAAAAAAACGCTATGATTTACCAGTTTAAATGGTCAATACTTATAACTTCTTAAGCTTACCCATAATTGGAATTCGGTTGCAGCTGCTCATTTTAAGGTACAGCTGCCAGTGCAAATTTCTCACAGGTTGTGTATTCAATGCTTCAACTAAACAGGTGTGTTATAAAATCTAGACTTGTTCTTTGGAGCAGGTGTTTGAAATGCAAATACAAAGTTTGCCTATAGTTCAGTGAATCTACAAACAGGCACATCGAACTATGCCAAAAACTCAAATGTCAATGCAAAACAACAAAATTTTGATAGATGTGTTTCGAATGCAGATTTGTTATATAACATGTGAACTAACTTTGAGTTAGAGGCAAAAGACCAAATTTTAGTTATACCAAATGTCTCTATCGCCTAAAACAGCGTAAAAAGATAGTTTTCTCATGTTCAGACTGTAAAACCTTGTAAAACAAAAAAGCTTAAAACCTGTTGAGGCCATCAAATTAGTATTAAATTTTACTACGTGACATGATTGTAAAGCATCGTTTATGCACAAAAATCATACAAATTTACCAATATTGCGTGGATCATACAAACAAATAGTGATTACAACCAGAACGGATTATTCTAAAGCTATTCTGAATCATCGTTCGCAAAACAACTTTCTCAAAAAGAAGTTCTATAGATTTCGACAATGCACAACGATGGGCTCACTAGCTGTGCACCGTAAGCTACAAAACGGTATATGACGTAGAACATGAGCTATGTGATCATGCAATTTTCTTCATGAAAGATTAAAGTTTGACTCAAAAAAAATGAGTGTTATGAGCGGCCTTCGGCGAACAAATAATGTCGTAACATCCGTTCAGTGGAACGGATACACCTCACTGAAAAACCATCGACACTACTATCGATATATCGATTTTGTCCTTTATATCTCATTATCGTTAGAGAGGTCAGGAACGGAAACAACAACTGAATTCAGTACATACACAAGCGCAAACAGATATAAAATATTTTGTACTTATTAGGAATCGAAACAGAAATAAGTACATTTGAAACAGAAACACAACTTTTCACTGTCATTGGAGTCTGGGTTTCTCAGGGCATTGGCGTCTGCGGGATTGTGGGAATTCTATAAATAATTCGCTATAGAGACTCCAGTTTCTCCTGCAATTGCAAACTTCGTGGTCTCATTCGTTTCGTTTTTTTTTGCGACAATTTCAAGTTGATTTTTTGTGACGCATTACGAACACTAAAAAAATGCGATTTAAACAAAAGCAGGCAGAAGGTGTAAAAAAAAATATGTTTTTGCTTAACGACAAAGGTCACCCAACCGCTTATCGTCAAACTAAAGACGGAGTTTCGATCTTGACACTTGCACACCAAGTGTGCTGAACGGGCTAGAGAATGCCACCTCAACAGGTCAAAGCTGGGCGTATGATATGATAACAAAGACACTGGGTTCTTTCGAGACCAGTTAGCCATCTCAGCCCTCAAAAGGGTTGTGCGTAGGGTTTGGGACCCACCACGTAAAACCAGAACCGATAACGGGTTGTCCAGTTAAGAAGACACCAAGTTATTGTCATCTCTTTCTACAACAAACGAGAATAATTTAAAAAAAGAAATTGAAAGATGTATGGCGTATTTATTGAAAAACAAGTTTAACCAGCGGCATGGCAGAAATCTCTAGACGGTCTTGCCTAAAATTTCAATTGAACTCTTAGAAATTCATTGATCGAAAGGTTGTAGGATAGATGCTAGCCTCACAAAGAAAATGCTATCACTGCGATGAATTGGTTGAAATTCGTTTGAAAGATATTGCAGGCCAACCTTGAGATATGTATGTATATATCCTATTTCCCTTTCGAAAATAGTTAACAACCGATATGGTCATTGCAACCTTACCTAACCTACCTTAACGGAAAATGACGCTCTTTATAAACAGATATATTCAATATCGAAAACCACTATTGCAATTAGTGCTGACGAGCTATAATATCTCTCACATTATTAAGATAAGAACCATTAGCTGGTACTAAGTATAAGAAGTGACACATGGCAGGTGTTACAAAGGGAAACTAAACTCGAAAACAGGTGTTTCCAATGCATATAGTTCGAATTGCAAAAGAACTTTAACAAACACACCAAATGATCAAATTTAATTTGACACTAAAGAGAAAGCGCGCTGCTGTACTAAAGTTGAAAATTAGACAATTATGACTCATGAGGCTGTTTATGTTTATGGCGTAACAAAGAAATCATTAAGTTTTTTGTACCTGTGACTGGCACTTACCGAAAGAAAAAAGTGTACTCCGTACGATTGTACTCTAAGCTGACAACAATAAGCGAGAAAGGTTTTTGTTTTTGTCAAGTCA
Organism: Chymomyza caudatula; assembly: GCA_035041775.1. Lineage (NCBI taxonomy): Eukaryota > Metazoa > Arthropoda > Insecta > Diptera > Drosophilidae > Chymomyza > Chymomyza caudatula. Next base: position 302,618 of record JAWNKW010000137.1, on the reverse strand, counting down.
GCATTCCAGTTGGAAATTAAAGCGAGTGATATATATGAGTAAGTAGTTAGATATGTATGTACATAACGATATACAAGGTATTACAAGGTACCGCTCTAAAAATAAACTATGTAAATAAATTGGCAAATAGAACAAAGTGGAAACCCACAATAAGTGTTTTGGATATGAAGAGTTGTCAAGTCAATAAGTCAAGTTTTGAGCAGATAAGATATAATACTAAGGCGCTCTTAAAAGCTAATTATTTAGCTTGGAGTACACATTTCTAATATTATTAAGTATTTCCTCTGTTGCTGTTGTTGTTTCATTACACACAAAACCTTAATTAAAGTACAACAAATACATTTATATGTATCTCAAGCATTTGTTCTGCATATTTCAAAACAAACCGGTTCAACTTAAACCACTTAAAGTTCAGCAAAAACCGTTTAAGCGTACAATAGGCGTGTAGATACTATGAACAACAACGACTACTACAACTAATTATCAACCTCAACAAATCGTGCACAGCTGTACAATTCAGCTACGTTGTGGACAACGTCAAACAAATCTACAAATCTACAAATAAACAAACAGATACAGATACACACACGCACACACACACACACTTATGTACGCACAACAAATACATCAACACTAATACGTAGATACTACCTATTAGATACTATGACAAACATTGTAAGCAGTTTTGTTATCAGCTTTGCGGTTGACTTGATTTCAAATTCAAGATTAGCCACAGAACGAAGAAAACGAAGGTTTATACTATATAGAAATATTCGAGCATCTTATTTAATATGGTTTTTTATTTGTATATGGCAATTATTAATGTGCTTAGCAAATAGTGGAAAATGTACATATAAACATGGGAATCTATTATTTAGTGCTGATAAGTTATATATGTAGTTTTACAAAGTTTCTACAAAACGTGACTTTGAAATAAAAGAGGAAATGGAGAGTGCTCAGCATATGATATAACTTTGTAATCTTTTTCTTCTTCATAACTGGCCATAACAACCCGTTATCGGGTTAAGGCCTGATGTAAATACATTCTTTCATTGGAACCTTTTTAACGCCTACTGGTCTCGAAAGAACCCAGTGTCATTGTTAGTCGCCACATACGACAAGCTTTGACCTGCTGAGGTGATATTCTCTAACTCGCTCACCACACGGGGCATAACTTTGTAATACAGTAAAATAATAGTTTAACTCAAATAAACAAAAATTTGATGCAGACAGTCGGGACGGTGCACGGCAGTGGAATACCCTGTAAACATTTTTCCCGTAAAAATGGAATTTCAGTGCAAATTTTTATATCGATGTTATGGGCGTTATTAAGGTAACTGGACTGCGTTGACTGGGGGGTTGATTCGGAAAAATGTCAACAATGTTTGGTTTATAAGCTTAACATGAGTCCTCGTACCAAATTAGGTGATTCTAACATAAATGTTAACTAAAACTTTGCTGTAAAAAGTAAAATGTTGTTGCAGTTTATAGGAGGAGCTGCCTAAAATTGCCACATTATTACTTATATCTTTTAAAGCTTTTATCCGAATTTGATCATTTTTACACAGCACATGCACAGAAACACGGCGCACAACTGTGTAAAGTTTCAATTGTATAACTTTTATGGTGTGGGTGTAAAAATCTCTCAGGGGACAAGATATCGATATGATTCGACACACTTCATCTGCTTGGATCAAAAGCGCGAGATCTCGAAGTTCATACGGAAGGAAGGACAGAAAGACGGACTTTGCTATATCGACTTGACTATTGATTCTAAACATTTTTGCCCATGAAACATATATTCTGACACGCCTCCTTCTGCCTGTTACATACATTGCACAAACCTTTAATACCCCTTTACACTTTGTGTACAGGGTATAAAGATAAATCGACGAATTACTTTAAATAAACAAGTACTAAACAAGCATAAGCTTATTTGCTGTGTCATATTTTCTAGCATATTTGACAGAAATCTTAGAATATGTAAGTGTGAGCTCATTTGCTTTATAAGCAAATTCAAAGTTTCTGTTTTAAGGTGGCAGCTTTTTCAAACTATGGTTTTCTTGACCCACCTTAATGTGCATCATGATGAAATGGTTGATAGCTAACCTAAACATGGCATAATACACATAGTATTTTTGTTCTATTTAATCGATTTCAATTGCACAAAGTCCAGTTACATAAACTAACAGAGGTTAGGTCAAAACTATCTACTTCAATTAGTAGCTTCACTGAAATTACCTTAAATAAAGAGCGCATGTTTCCGGTGTAAGTCCGCTTGATTTAACTATTCATATTTCGTGTTTTATGTGTTTCGCTCTTGAATCAGAAATCGAAAAACAACCAACTATAAAATGAAACCTGACGGAAGCACTGAAAATCAGATACATTTAACATACATATGTATATTTTAAACAAAATATCAAACATTTTAAGCCTCGTCATATCTCCGGTGTTTGAACCCTAAAACCTGTTTATTACTTAAATTCTGTTTTAAAAATTGTTGAAAAATGGATTTTATATCATAAAATATACGCCAGGAAAAATAATACATGTTTACAAAAGTAAAGACAAAACTATGTCGAAAGAACAAAAGCTTAAAACGAATAATTCGCAGCATCGAGCTGAAAATTTGTCTTTTGGCAAAGTTAAAAACGAAAGAAAATGCGAACGTAGTGGAAGATTGGGGCGCAAGTTGATGAGCGAAGCGAGCAGGGGGCAGAGCACCTAGTATCTTTAGAATAAACCTAAGGTCAAGGCAAACTGAGATACATTCTTTCAAAACTTTAAACGGCAACAACTCTAAAATTGGAAGAAATGGAGCAACAAAGAAAGATACGCGAACTACATTTAATGAGCAGTAAAAGTTTTGGTTGATGCATACCGAAATCGTTAAATGTGCCTGTAGAACACGTCAAAGATAGGCTATGAGGTAAGGAGGATGAGTACGTAGTTTGATGTTTGTCAGACTTTTAAAACCGAAACCAGAACGCAGGATTTCTTATAAAGTGTGCTTTGGCCTAGTTCCCAAAATGATTTTACCACAAGCATACATACATATATCGAGTAATTAATTAGCGAGATAATCTAATTTCTAGGCAATGTCCTTAGCGACAACTCACATGGGCCGCTCATGTACATATCAGTCAATCTTTCAAGTCACAATTATGCGCTTGTTCCTGTGCGCGTTCATAGGAACGTGTACCGTACTACGATTCGGGACATGGGTCGCATAATTTCTGCTCAAAATGTCTGTACTGAGAAGCAGAACGACACCTTGACACCAAAACATGCGCATTTCCACTACGCAGATAAAATTTGTCGAGTCATGTTGATATAACACCCGCTTACCCCTTAACAGAAAATGAATGCTGTGAATTTCGTTGTAAAAGTAAAAACAACAAATAATAATATATAAACACAAGTGTGTTTCATTTATTATTTATTAATCAACTTCATTTTTCTCATATGAAACAACGATGAGAAAGAATAAACAAATAGCTAACTTCAAGCTCTGGGGGCGTTCCTTTCCGAGGCTTTTATGTCTTGCATTGGTGGGAGGTTTTTACGCGGCGGGTCCCAAACCCTACGCACAACCCATTTAGAGCCCAGGGCGGGTGATGGAGAATGTGTCTTATGCAAATGCCCTAGGAGTGTTTGAGCGGAAAGTACTCCGTAAGATCTTTGGCCTATTACGCGTTGGCAACGATTACCGCACCCGATGGAACGACGAACTCTATGAGCTCTACGCCGACATTGACATAGTCAAGCAAATTAAGATACAGCGGCAACTCTGGCTAGGACATGTTGTGCCTATGCATGAAGAAGAGTCTTCAATGCGGTTGTCGTAGGGAAGCGACGAAAGGGCGAGTACACTAGCTAACTTTGGTATCAACAATTAGAGGCGTCTGTAGGATTGCTTTAGATCGGGCCGTAAACAGGTGACGGCTTGTTATGACCAGTTAAGAAGAAGGAAAGAATTTGTTTAGGATTCTGACTGGCCTGCTTACTGGACACTGCAGAATGAAGAGAGGCTTGGATAAGCTGCAGTACCTGCAGGTTCTGTAAACTCGAGGTTCTAGCTAGGTGGATACAGAATCACGATGAGCGATAGTTGGTATCACGCAAAGCAGAGACGCTTGAAGGAGAGCTTTAAGTCAGGCCGTAACCCGGTAACGGGTTGTTATGGCCAGTTAAGTAAGTAACTTCAAGCTTTGGCCTGCTCATAGATAGCTTCATTAATGCTTCAAAGCTCATAAATGAGCCAACATTTTTTGCATATTTTAAAGTGAAACGTGTTTAATATTCGTATGTTCATTAAAAAAAAACAACAATTAAAGTTAAACGCAAAAACTCACCTCCAAAAATTTAAATAAAAAAGCAGCACGCTCTTGCGGCGCGGCTTGTGTGGAGCCCTTGAAAATTGTTTGCAATTGTAAGGCTGAGTGCGCCCCCGCCACGCCTCTCAAGTTGCTGCTGCTGCGCGCTGCACGAAACTTTGCTGCGTGTGGACGGACAGACAGACAGGCAGACAGACAGACAGGCAGACAGACAGACGTCTACGTTGTTCGACACCCACGCGTTGTCTGTCTGTGTGTCGCTTTTATGACAAGACCTTTTCTTCTTCTTATTGTTGACACGACTTTTACTGTTATTTCACGTTAGCTTTTTTTTGCGTGTAACTGTTAACTGTGCGTTGTTTTACCGTTGCTTGTAACTGTTGTTGTTGTAATTGCCTTTAGCATTGCTTTTCACTTGGCTGTGACGACGCAGAAGATGAAGAAGAAGACGGCAAAAAACGAGTGCGCTTTACTTAACTTTTTTCTCACACACGCACACACATACACATACACATACACACAGCAAGCAGCAACAACAAACAAACACGTAAAAATTTCTCGCACAGCGACTTTTTTCTTCGTTTTTGAATATAAAAAACCAGTATTTTGCCTTCTTTCACTTATTTCAAGAAATTGTTGAATAACGGTTTCAGCAGCTATGGTTTTGAATTTGTTGCGTTGTTGCCGCTCTTCTTCTTGTTGTTGTTGTTGCTGCTGTTGTAATGAATTTCACTTTGCTTTCGCGTGTTAGTCGCGTTTGTTGCTTTGTTGTTCGTTGTTGTTTGCGTCGTCGTCGACGTCGTTGCTGCTGCTGCTGTTGCTGTGGCACGCATTATTGTTGTGTTTTTTATTATTATTTTCAATATGTTTTTTGTAAATTGTAAAATTTTTGCCGACATTGTTTTAAAAAACCTGTCCTGCAGCGACGTCAGCGTTGTTGCTGCCGCATGCTTGCAGCCGCTGCTTGTTGCACATTTCCTTCATTTCACGTTGCCTTATGCACTTTTTGAGTGGGAAAGAGAGACAGAGAGATTAACATTTTTTTATCACTTAATTTCAATTTGCACAATATTCTTTTGGCTGTTTTATTTTTAAAAATAAAGACAACAGCAGCCACAACAACAACAACAATAAAACGCGCAAATGCAGCTACATAAATAAAATAAACGACGCAAAAATACAAATATATACATATTCCAAAAAAGCGGACAAAAAATATGTACGCTTTTTTTTTTTAGTTGTTTTTAGTTGTTTTTTTTTGTTGTTTTAAGCAACGTTCATTGCCACACACAAAAACAAATACAAGCGCAGCAGACAATGCTGCGCTGTTGCGGCTGCTCATCAAGCCGTTATATGTGTGGCATGAGCGCGCGCGGGAGGGGCGGCGACGAGGGGCAACCTCGTTTCTTCGTTCAAGGGAACTTCATTTCTATACTTTAAGCGCCGACCGCGTCTCTTGTTGGAAACAAAGAAAATTTCACTTGTCTCGCAAAATATGCGGCGGCGACGCCGACGTCGACGGCAACAGAAACAACAACAATTTGTATGTATTTGCCACACGCACACTCGCATACATATATATATATATATATATATAGATATACATATATATATGTATCTGTGTGTATACGCTTTTTATATATGTACATAATCATCGGCTGCGCTTTTTGAATGTCAAAATTCACATTAAATAAAAGTTGCTTTTAAAAAAATCACATACTACAACAACAACTATGCGCTGACACAATTACAAAACTGTTTTCTACTTTAAAGACTTCTTTTTTTTTTGTGTATTTTACACACACACATTATTATTATAATACACTTCACTACATTTGGTTGTTGTTGTTGTTGCTGCTGCTGCTGCTGCTTCTTGCTCGCTGTTGTTGTTGGCCTACTTTGTGTGTGGGGAATTTTTGTTGTATTTTTTTTTTTTTTTTTTTGTTGCTGTTCAGCTTCTCTCCTTTTCAGCAACGTTGAAAAAATTTCACACGCGCGTTTTTTTTTTTCTTCTTTTCTTTACGTAAAAAAAGAAACTTACAAACTGCTTTTCAAATTGATTGCACTTAATTTTTTGTTACTATGTATTTAATTATAGCTTATAAACGACGTTTACTTTATGTGTATATGTTTAGTTGTTTTATATGTATGCATATTTTGCATTATATATATTTATATATTATGTATATATATTTGATTTTGTTATAAAAAGAAATCACTACTACTTCATAAAACGAGAGACGAAGACGAACGAACTTATGAAGAACGCAACAACAATAGCACATTGAGCGCAGGCAGTATGACCGTCGGCTCAAAATGAACAAATACCGAATTTTGGTATTAAATTGATTAGTGCTGTGAAACGTCTGAAACGAAATTACCAGAGTGCATTTAAAGTTAGCCATTTCTGAGTTGATTCGTTTAAATATTATTTAAAAGCGTTGACTTAGGTTTTCAGCGATTATATTTAAGCGTCTTTAGCGATCATCTAACAATGATTTATAAAATTATTGTCAGAGCATTTATAAAGACTTAGAATTGATGAAAATTTGATTAAGAACAACTAAAAAATCTCTGGATTGTACATCCTTTAACGAATCCCATTAAAGATTTTATGATATTTGGTCCACTGGAAGATGTTATTTTATCGGAAAGTGAGAGTAAACAATTGATGATTTATGGCGTTGATTGTTTTTCCTGCTGTTAAACAATCGAGATCCGACTATGTAAAAAAAAAAAATGTTCGCCTTGGATCACAAAAGGTATATGTAAGTATATACATAGTTACATACCAATGTATTTACTACAAGTGAATATTGGTTTGGGTTCGAAAATTTATTTTTGGGTTACATTATTATAAATCTATAGATTGTTTGATTTAGAATTCTATTAATCAATCTTTGTGGAGATGCTTGAGATATGTCGTGTTTTCTGTTGTCTTTTCCTTGTAATTTCTATTTTCGTAATAAGCCTTATAAGTATTAAGTATTCTACTAACAGAGATTTTATGAAATTCCTCTAATCGCTGGGACGTCAGACTCCGCGAGTATTTGCTGCGAGGATTCTTCCCCGAGCCCACAGAAACCACATTAGCACTGCGCCAAGCTTCATTCCTTCCTACCAGGCATTATCCTAAGGGACTACCTGCCCATTTGGTACATTTCCTTGAACACTTACACCGAGGAGTTGCTTGGCCTGTCTGAAGCCTGGCATGTCGATCCAGTCTTTAGGTCGTTTCTAAAGTTTCGAGTTCTCTATCAGTAGTTGCCTCATACTGTGTTTTCCATTGGCACTAAGTGCATATGACCTATTTTGGTGGTCTTACATTTCAATAACGTAGAGAAAAAGTAACAAAGTAGAGTTTGCTCATTCAACTTGGTCAAGATACCCATTTTGTTTTAATAGGCACAAACTCCTCTTTTTAAGATAAATAAAACGTAGTGATATTTACGTTTGTGCTAAATGTTTAAATCAGCTGTTTTGCGCTCATTTTTATTGACATCTGTTGCATATCGATATATTATACAATTATCGAGCAGCTGCTAGGCGGGAACGCTTGCCTCGATAACAACGCCAAACAAACAACACAAAAAAGACAAGCTGTAAAAAAAACGAAGTAAGCTAAAATATATGGAAATAAACAATGTTAATACATAGATGTGAATAAAAAAATATAATAAATCGACTGAAACCTAATGGTTACACCGGATGAACAGCATGCGTCCCCAAGTGCGCGCCGCTATTGTGGCCTGGGCAACCACACACTGAGGCCGCCATACAAAAAAATTACCTCGGAAGGCATGCTAAGCTTTGCACAAAAGTTAAATTCCAATTTTCTAAGCACAACGCCAATTTGTGGAGTTTGCTTTGACACGCTTAAGAAGATATATAGGCTAAAGCTAAAACGTGCAACGGAACATCAAAGGAAACAATCTGAGCGGCACACAAACTCACTTTCGGACATAAGTACTAGTCAGCCGCAACAATCATCCTCAAGTGATGATGGAGCAGCGACAGGCTCAGCGAAGCGCAAGCGGCCAGAAGCCAGAAAAGAAAGTGGAGATTCTAATCATGTTACGGGTGTCAGCGATGATGACGACGAAGACGTGCCTTTAGGTATAAATGCTGTAAATGGCACGCGCTTGCCGCACATACAACCAGCACCCAAAAGACGACAATTTGTGCATTTAAACCAGAATGTTATGGATATTTATTTAGCAGGCACTACAGGTGGTTAACGTATTTTAAGTTTTCGTAAATTTATGTAATGAATGTTGTACGTAAGCAGCTAGAAAAATAAAAAAAATGTATGTCTAAATAAAGCAAGCCTTGCACGATATTTTAAACCACAACTGTAAGCAGCTCCAAGCCGATGTGCAACGATAGGCAATGTCAGCTGCAGTCAGGCATCGATACTTGTGCATGCAGCGTTATCGATATCATTGCACAGCTGTTCACAACAATACAAAAAAATAACAATCTGACTATAAAAGCCAGGTACGCTACGTAGTACTTGTTTCAATTCACAAATTTTGCTTTAACAAAGCAGCAGTCGATTTGTACGCGCAAATCAAAAGTTTCAGTGAACGTTTTGAATATAAAAATTTCTGGCAAACAGTTCTCCTCTTTAATTAATTTGACAAATAACCAACGCAAAAATGGCTGGTCGCGATGCCGCAACAAATCAACTGATTGACTATAAAAACGCCCTAAAGGTAAGCAACTAATCATGTTATTTAAGAAAAAGCAACAAAATAAAAGGTGCAAATTAAAATACAATTAGAGCTAGCAAAACCACGAAGCAACATTTTTTGTAAAAGAAAAAAAAAAATTTAAAATGAAAACAATGAAATCAGCGCCTGTTGAATTTTGAGCAAAACAAGTCAAAATAATTTATACAAATTCGAGTTTTTGTACATACATTTATACATATATGCATTTAATTATATGAAATTAGCTTCTATGCACATATTTGTACATTTATATAGGCTAAAACATGCCACTCGGACAATTGAGCAGCCGTTCCAGCCGGCAAAGCCCAAAGTTCAAGTATTGTACAGAGCTGTTTTTTTGTACCCTGCAGCGTAAGGAGCATATTAGTTTCGTGTAAAAAATGGGGCACATAGAAGGAATCATGTAAGACGCCACAAAGTAGATATAAACACCAAATGCGCAAATGTGACAGAGTTATTAATAATCTATGGCGCATTTAATGCATTAAAATCGATTTTAGTCTTCGTCTAGAAGCTTCACTAAAAAACACGTTTTTGTAAAATTATTCGTTAAAAAACATAGTCACAAACATCAGTAAATGTGTAGTGTAGATTCGAAAGAAGTTAAATATAGAAATTTAATCTATTTTGCTTAAAATACCCCTTCACAGTGTCCGGTTTACAGCCAAACGATTTAACACAGGAAGTTCAAACTTGACACACGGAATTTAGTGCTCATATGAGTTATGAAGCGTATATTATATTCGGTGTATCTCGACTGTATATGTCGCACTAGTTGCTCTCTTAACATTTACGGCTTTCTCTTTTTGTTTATTTATACAATCCACTCTAAATCTTATCATACTACTATGTAGTTATAGTTCTGATAACACTTATCAGCTCTTAACTCCCCACATACCTCTGTAAATGTGTGCTATATATTGCTGCTCAAAAATTATTTAGGATGTCAGATAGACATCTATGGCCATTGATAGGCAAAGTATGTACATACATTATATATTGCTATGTCAAACTTATTTACTAGAGCTTGTAATCTCTCTAGATCTGCGACATCAATGGCCATTGAGTTTAATCCAAAGTATTTATAACACTTCTTGTAATTTCGCCATGCCTGGCAACAAAATACAAGTCCGACCTTGTTTAACCTTAACGTCTTGTGTTGCCAAACTAATGACCACATTTATTGTAAAAATATTTGACACATTCAGCTTAATTAGAATTTTGCATTTCTAACTGCCATTTTTGAAGAGACGTAATTTTTATTCGCTTTCGTTTTTTTTCTCTAGGCATGAGTTAGCACTTTAGCTAAGAATTGTTTGCAATTCTAACATGTAATTTGCTAAATTAATGAATACATTAGCAAAGTGTTGCTTTATCAACTGATATAATCCAATTAATGGCCTAAAAAGATTAACATCTAAATGTGAAATATTTTTCACTTTCAGTTCTTATCGAAAAGATCATAAATTTGAACATGCAACTAAGAATCATGTAATAAAAGCTGTTTACATGAAATTCATTTCGCTTACTTTTCATTTCACAAGAATACTATGAATTACATATTATGGATTTTACCATGGAGCTTTGTTTTTGAAAACAGCAATCACGCTAGAACGTGAGGTTGCTTTTGGAAATAGATCGAATAATATCGTAATACATTTATTGTTAATAAATTGTGATTTACAAAGTTTAGTTTTCTGAGTTAATGTAGATTAGACCTAGAATCCTTAAATGAAAACCTTAACTTAGAACTACCAAATCTTAGAGCCAATGAACGCATACTTAGCTGGGTTGAGACTAATTTTTTTTTTGACTGTCTGAATAACTAATAAGCCGCAAAAGACTGAAGTTCGCAACGAAGCTTTAAGTAGTCTACTCTACAGAGGCGAGCGCTTAAAATGAGAGTATCTGGTTGAACATGCCTTGGAGCCAATTGTAGCTAACTTAGCGAATAGTAAGAAATGGGATTAGTATATTCCAAGGTGATAAGTATTCCAGATGCCATATGTTTAACTGCATGCCTTTTTACTCCGGGTCCTTGGGCTAAATTCGTTCTAATAGATAATACGGAACGCCATTTAGCTAATTCGAAAGAGCTACCTTGGATTTTGGAGCTCGACTTGAATGGAAGTTCTCGAAATCAAAAATCGAGTTTTTTCCACAAAATGAATTTCACAATCTTTCAGTTTTTGTGTCGGCAACTTAGTTACTAGGGAAAGTTCACTAACGGCTCAAAAGGTAAGGTTTTGTCAATTGATGCGAAGATAGTAACATCGCCTTGAAGTACAGTAAACATTCTTTATTAAATTCTCGGTTTTGATTAACTTAAGAAGAGCAAAGCGATTGTTGCTCTAGGTTTCAGACAGGCCAAACTACGCCCCAGATCCAATAACTTAAGTAGTTTCGAGAAAATATCACAACTTGGAAAGAATACTATTCTGCCAAGTCTGCTTATTAGACACTTTAGGATGAAGGGACAGTTGAACAAGCTGGGCAGCACTAGCTCCAGTACCTGCAAGAGGAGTCCTCGTCGTACATACTAGCTGAGTATGATGCGCTAGCGAGGAGAAGAATGCCCTTTCAGGCAATCTCAGAGATAGGAAAGTAGGGCGCACAGTAGATCTTTAAGGTCGCAGTGCAAAACTCAACAATAACATAAACTTAACTTCGTATACCCAATATGGTTGTGGCAAACAATAGTAAGTAATCTCTCAAAATACTGAAAATTATCCCAAATTAGGATTCTTAGCAGAAATTTACTTCGGAAATGATACAGCTCTCCAAGAACTGAATCATGTTGAACTATGTTATAGATCTAGATACAATAAGTTCTGTTCTGCGCTTTTCAATTGCCTCAAACTAAAACTAAAGTGGCAAAATTTATGTAACTATCTCAATTAGGTGATTTAATCTAAAGTCTATAGGTATTCTTCGGTTTCACGCTTTGTTTTTCTGCTGTTTTTCCTTAATTATTGAAGTGAATCCAAAAATTGCTTCAATTAAATAGCTTAACCTTCAAAAGTGACTCAACCAAGCATTAAATATTTGCCTCAAGTATAAGTAGTTAAACAATTTAATGCATTTCCGTCAGTTATTACAAATGCATTTACAATAATTAACAATATTTAATGAGCATTACTTATATTAAGTTTTTTGTTTTGTTTTTTTACTTGTATCTAAATCACGCGCTACTGCCGAACGTGATGCCTCAAAAAGTTCAAACTACTTTCAAACCGGGCCACAACACCCAAACATGGCCAACAAGACCGCTAAAAGTTGCAGCAACCGGCTTAGGTTCTGACTACTCCTAACTTGGCAGAGTTGCATTCAAGCGTGGCACAAATAAACTACGTATACGTATTTTTTTTACACAATGCCAGCCAAGTCAATGCACTTTCCCAATACATTGCATAAACTGGTTAGCAGTTGCAACTTGCGGCAAATGAAGCCAAAAGCGGCAACTACTCTAATGACAACTTGTTGGCCACGCCATCGCCAAAAACTTGTTTCCAGACAGACAGACAGACAGAGTGGAGCTATTTGGCCTCTTCGAAACTCTCTCTCTAACTCTGTGTACCCTTTCATTCATTGTTTCAATAAAACTATTCAACTTCGTGTTATGTAATGCAGCGCATATGTATGTATGTGAGAATATGTTTCATTCGTATTAACAAGTCTACAATTATACTATATTTTAATGAGCCAGTTCCAAAAACGTAAATCACTTTTTGTGTTTTATTTTGGCTCGTGTTATTCGCTTAGTTTGCCATTTATGTAAATTTGGTTTGAAAAAATGCATTTTGTCAGGCAATTCTTTGCAAATTGTTTGCTGCTATCTAGTGCATAGTTCATAGTTTCTAGTTTAGCTCAAAATTTGACTTTAAGTGCAATGAACATATTGACAAATTTAGCTGTGAGTTCCCAATCTGTGCATAAATCAAGGTTTCCTTTATCTACACTAGAATCATCTGATTGAGCGGTTATAAACTTAGTTAGAACTTGATTTGTTGCGATAAAGTCATGCTCATTATCGGCAGCCATAAAATTAAAATAAAAGCAGTTATAAACTATCTAATAAGTAGATTTATTGTGATATGGCAAAAAGATAAAGCTTACCGGAAAAGTCTGAATCGATCGTGAGTTCTTCTTCTTGTTTGGCCATTACCCGGTTACGGCCTGAAGTAGAGCACTTCGCCAGGCGCCTCTGCTTCGTGCGCGCCTTCTCCAATCGGCGATACCAAAAGTAGTGCGATCTCTTCCAACGGAGACACGGCCGACTCCTTTGTCGCCTTCCTTTACCAGGCGCATTGTATATGTTTCTCGCAGAAGCTTCTTCATCCATAAGCACAACAAAACGGAGTCGCTGGATGTTATTTCGGTTTCGTCGTAGAGTGACGTTGGTGCGAAGATTGACGAGGTCTTCTCCACTCCTTTAGAATATAGTATCGTTTCGATGTATTGATGTCTTACTTGGCTCAAGAGCATCTGCCAGCTGAGAAGAGGCACCATTCTAATTAAAGGTCTTGGCACTCCAATTGCATAAAGTCTTGTCAAATCATACGCCTTTTTCCGTTTGCGTGTGGGCGGGAGTTGTATCCTTATCCGAGGCTTCTTATGTAATCTTTTATTGGAATTGGGTTCCCGAAGAGCATGAAATTAAATAGTGGAACCCTTGAGTCGACTTGCTGAAAAGCGTCCACTTTCTCAATTTTGCCTCCAAGTGAGTCGGTCGGACAGAGGCAGCCACATACGTACACTGTCCTGAAAATGGCCTCTTTTCAACAAATTTGTTGAATTTTGTAATGGTTCAGGATTCCACTCTATTACTTTCAGGCTCTTTGGTGTTTCCCTTGTTCCGACGCTTGAATTGTGCAATGCAAGCTTATAGCAAACCAAGTTTTATTTGGTGAAAACTTTAAGATTCGTCATATGCAAAACGAAACCAAAAGGACCGATTGATCTGAACACCAACCAATGTCAGGCATACTCACCTCTATTTTGTGAGTCGTCATCAGTTAGGAGTATCTCACAGTTTGCATACCAAAAAGGTTAGATATCATCGATATACGGCAGAATATTGCATACAATTTTCTTCTTGAAATCTGATGCGTAGAAACTTTTTTTTAGTGTATCACAAAAACGCTTATTTTTCAAATTGTTCTTATCTGGTAGTTCATAAAATAATCAAGAAGTTCAAAATATAGCTATAAAATTAAATCATGAGAAATACCTAAAAGAAACTATGGAATCCATATAGAAACAATTGGCATCAATCAATGTCACAAACAATCGATTTTTATAGTAGGAGCCACAACATTGTAAAGAGTTCTTAATTGCAATAGTAATTACTTAGAAAATTAAATCCAGCTTTCACTTGTTGTCAAATGAATCATGAATTCAAACCATAAAACTACAAATAAAGCAATAAAAGACCTTCAAGCACTTTACAATTTTACATTTTTTTAGTGAGTAAGTGAAAAATATCGCGTGCTAAACTCGCGCGATAATAGAACGTAATCTAATATGAAGCAAAACAGTCAGGGTTGCAGGCGAGACAGTTTACGCTCGATATTACCATGTCTGCAAACGAAGCGAAGAACAAATCCAACGGACTCGGAAATCTCTCATCCAAAGAGCATGGATTTAAATAGAGTGGAATCCTTGGCCGTTGCATTGAGTTAACTTGCTGAAAAGCGACTACTTTCAGCACAGTGCATACATGTGCGTTTTATTTTGCTATTTCTATTTTTTTTCGCCTGAGTCGGTCTAACAGAGACAGCAACACAAGCAGCCTAAAAATATGTCATTTTTTAGTCTTTGTCTCTTTGTGTAAGAAGCGCTTTATCGATATGTTTCATCAAACGTAGCGGTCGTGACACGTGAGACATATCGTATGGTATTAATCATCTTCATCATAAAAACCCGTTACGGCCTGATGAAGCGTAGTCTTCAAGTTTTTTCGCGATTATTTGCTTTAGCATATGAGATATAGTTCATTGTAGAATAATTTATGTGTGAAACAGAAAATGCTTTCTGGTTATTGCTCCGCAGGAATAAGCTGTCAGCTCAACCGCTGCAAACACTTGTAGAACTTGGCAACATTTCGGAGATTCACTGATCTCACACATTTGCAAGAACCTCTAGAAATATGTACTATATGTACTTTTAGATCTTTAACAAAAATTTCATCTATTCCGCTCGTTTGTTATCAAACTTATTAGCATGTCTTTTGCCTATCTGTCTCTGGCCGGAGAAACAAGTTGCAATCAAAGCCGGCTTGTTGTGCTCTATATAAACTTATCAGCTTGCTCTCTATATATAAACTAAGTATATATAGTGTATACATATATGTATGTGTATATATTAGGTAGTATATCAAAGTACACTGCACAAAAGATAGCTGAAAGTTGCTCGCAATGCTTTATGGTTTGGTTCATTATCTAAACGACTCTCCGAGCTCAGTTGTCTCAAAGTGCAAACAATAACAACAACAATTGGTGTTCGTTCAAAGCGCAAAAATCAAATAAACAAAATCTATATTTAAACAGTATTTAGTGTTCTAGAGATTTCAAATTTAAGCTTATTTCGCTTCTCTTGGCTGCTGAAGCTTGAAAGAACAGCCGTGAAAACCAAATAAGAGATAAATTGTTAGCTTTTGAATTGAATCAAGGGAAATGCGTGTAGAAGGGAGAAAGGTGTGCCAGATCATAAGTTCGTTTTTGGAAAAAAATGTGCCGCATCGATGTAGGCACGAACGTCTTTCCGCATTAGCATGCAGTCACTGAGCAAGTGTCTCGGTCACCGAGTACCGATATGCTTGGAGTTAAAAAGCACCGATCTGGTTCAGTTTAGGTTTTGGGTGTTTTTATACACGGTTAAAGGATGTATCTCTGTCGCTGCTATCGCCAAAATCTTTTATCGTCCCGGTTTTTAAGTTGTCATAAATGTACTTAAATGGGGATCGATTCCACAAAGTTTTCAGTTTCAGTCTGTACTAGAAACGAAACCGAAATACGATAAGGTTTGATTCCCTGGTCAATAAGGTACCAATTACAGACCTCTTAACCTGTCTTTATTTAAGCTACAGTGGAACAAACTTGGCATAAACCCCACACAAGCTACAATTCACTTACCTTGATTACGGCCATACTATTTAACGTTTCAATACAAACTTGAGGGAAATGCATACCAATTACCGTGCAATTAACCCCAACTGGTCCAAATTTGGTTAATTGGCAAGTTTTTCCACAATTTAGTGTTAGAAAAGGGGAAAGTGTACAGCTCACTCCCCAAAAATGCGCATTCGTGTCTTTGCAAACTCCGGACAGTGGGGCAGAAAGTGCTCGTTCGCATGGTACTCTCCACATTGGCCAGATACTAGCCAAATGTATTATGATCTATAATCAACTCAACCACGATCGACGTTGTGCGAGAATTTGCAGGAGCCCTCAGCGTAGCTTGTTACTACAGATCCCCACAGTTACCCATTCAGCTTATGGCATTCGGAATTTCGAAAATCGTCGTTTGAATAACGGTTTGCCGTTCTTCTAGTCGCGCATAGATAGCTCGAATCTACCTATCTTCATTATGGAACCCTCTCCATAAAAGACTGGTTGTCTCCCTGAGTATGATATGAAATACCAATTGGATTTGCGACCAAACACTGAACACTGTCAGCCGGCATTGAGTCTAGTCTGGGACCAAATCCAAGTTTTTCGTTCTGTTTTTCTTATTACTGAGTCTGCAAGCTGCATTAATAGCATCTTGCCTTATAAAGACGTCAAGAGGGGCTAGTCTTATCCCTAAGGTGTATGCAAAAGTGTGACGCTCGACTAAATAATTGTTCTGTTACACCAAATCACTGAAGGGTATGACACTGCAATCAGCGTACTGCGTTTGTGCAGTAGTTGGATTCAGAGAGTTCGTAAATACAAAAAAGAAGATTAGAATTAACATATATATATAGTACTTTTTGGCTGTTCCACAATATCTGTACAAGAACTGAGCGATATCTTGCAAGTTCCAAGCAAGTTCTTTAACCTTGACAACCGCTTAATTTGTATGCCTGACGCATAAAGAGAGTTACTTTAATATACAATGTTGTTCAAGCAAATAAGTAAAGCCATATAGATACACATCTGAATTGCGATATTATGCCGCTTCCCAGTTTCATATATGCAGGCGTGTGGCTATTATTATGATTACATATTTCATTTCCCAGTGGAAGCAATACAATTTTAAAAAGCAGTATCCTATCCGCTAATTGGTCTGTTTAATGAAATTGCAGGTTATTGTTTTATATACACAGCAGTTCATATATATTATAGACACATGTGACAATTTGTTCAGTTTATAATGAAGATATTGCATACAAAGTGCCGATAAAAAGCTAACGACAATGTTCGAGGAGCGTCTCTAGCTGCACCCTCATACGAAATGTCTAAAGAATGTCAAATGAGCAGATCTAGAGAATACACCTTGAACGATGTTGCAATTATGCATAAAAGGTAGCCATATTAATGAGGCAATAGAGTAGTGTTTATAGAGTGCAAAAAATTGAGTGAAAAATTTCCAGAATGTGTACACTGAGGCCCCCAAAAGAGCACCAACTTGATAAGCGTCAATGTGTGCCAAAGAGCGATAAGCAGCCTGTGCAAAGAAATCTTTATGTCACTTACCTTATATACCTGTACTACCTGCCATAGATGCTATAAATAACACCAACAGCGCTTCAAGGCGTGCACAGAAATGTCCAAGTCAGTCTGTCGTCGATAAGATTATCGTGACACACTCTGAACTCGCTTTGAATGTGCTTACATAACTTGCGTTATAGAGATTACCAGAACTTCTATGAAAATCTTAAATGTCTCTGTTTTGTTTTGTAGGATGATCCCGGCGTAGCTACAACCGGCGCTGGTGCACCTATTGGCATCAAGGATGCCACACAAACTGTGGGTCCACGCGGCCCAGTGCTGCTGCAGGATGTCAACTTTCTAGATGAGATGTCGCATTTTGATCGCGAGCGCATTCCTGAGCGTGTAGTGCACGCCAAGGGCGCTGGAGCTTTTGGTTACTTTGAGGTCACTCATGATATTAGCAAGTATTGTGCAGCCAAGATCTTCGAGAAGGTCAAGAAGCGCACTCCCTTGGCCGTGCGTTTCTCAACTGTGGGTGGTGAGAGCGGCTCCGCAGACACGGCACGCGATCCACGCGGTTTTGCCATTAAATTCTACACTGACGATGGTATCTGGGACTTGGTTGGCAACAATACACCAATTTTCTTTATACGCGATCCCATACTGTTCCCCAGTTTCATTCACACGCAGAAACGTAATCCACAGACGCACTTGAAGGATCCCGATATGTTCTGGGACTTTATATCGCTGCGCCCCGAGACTTCGCATCAGGTGTGCATCTTGTTCAGTGACCGTGGCACTCCAGATGGCTATACTCATATGAATGGTTATGGCTCACACACCTTCAAGCTGATCAATGCCAAGGGTGAGCCGATCTATGCCAAGTTCCATTTCAAGACTGATCAGGGTGTTAAGAACTTGGATGTTAAGATCGCTGATCAGTTGGCTTCAAGCGACCCTGACTATAGCATTCGTGATTTGTACAATCGCATCAAGACCTGCAAATTCCCCAGCTGGACCATGTATCTACAGGTCATGACCTTCGACGAGGCCAAGAAATTCAAGTACAATCCGTTTGATCTGACCAAGGTGTGGTCGCAAAAGGAATACCCACTTATTCCTGTTGGCAAAATGGTTTTGGATCGCAATCCTGCAAATTACTTTGCCGAAGTGGAGCAGATTGCCTTTAGCCCAGCGCACATGGTGCCCGGCATTGAACCATCTCCCGACAAGATGTTGCAGGGTCGTCTCTTCTCCTACTCGGATACCCATCGTCATCGTCTGGGTCCTAACTACTTGCAAATTCCGGTCAACTGTCCGTACAAGGTTAAGGTTAACAACTATCAGCGCGATGGCCCCATGACTGTCACGGACAACCTGAATGGACAGCCTAACTATTACCCCAACTCATTTAGCGGTCCAGAGGAATGCCCACGCGCACGTGCCTTGTCCACCTGCTGCCCCGTTACTGGTGATGTCTACCGCTATAGCAGTGGCGACACCGAGGATAACTTCGGTCAGGTTACAGATTTCTGGACTAACGTGTTGGACAAATGTGCCAAGAAACGTCTGGTACAGAACATTGCCGGCCATCTGAGTGGTGCCAGCCAATTTATTCAGGAGCGTGCAGTCAAGAACTTTACCATGGTGCATGCCGATTTCGGCAAGTTGCTTACGGAGGAACTTAACTTGACAAAGTCGTCCAAATTCTAAATGCATTACAACAACATTCGCAGTGAATTTAAAATACAACAAAATATTTCTGTCGACTAACAATAAGAGAGAGCATTGGCTTTTTGGTTGCGGGCATTTTATGCAGTACTTTCTACTATGTTTTCAATGCTTTTCATATCTTAAGAAATGCTAAATTTTTGTAGTTGCACACACATTCGTATATACTTTTTTTTATATATATGCAGTGATTTGTAAATACAAATTGATGTTTTGCTAATAATACATGATTGCGTTTTATTGGGGGCGTCAATACTGTGTGTATTTCTTGCATTTGAGTAAATTTCTTATAGAGATTGAACAGCAAAGGAGCCAAAACGCTACCCAGCTGAACACCAGCACAACTTTGGAATTTTTGCCCTTAACTCTGAAATTTCTGCCTTCTAGGTAAGATATCAACAGCGGAAAGTGAAGTCGGGGAAATGAACCCATCATGCCACACTCTGTCAAAGCATTACAGAATAGAAGAACGTCAAATGCGTTCAGGATGTGATTAGCTATGATTAGCACCAAGTTCGTTTGATGTGCGTCGATGATCAAGGACCAACAGCTGAACAGCATATGGTGGGTATGGTAGAATTATTGCCTTTTAAATATTATTAAGTTAGCTGCAATGGTTGAGGAGCTTTGATTTGGGCAATAGTCTTAGTATTTTTTAATTTTAGTGCGCCTGAAAACATAAAATTTAATTTTCCGTATTTTGATATTGTCAGATGAGCTAGTTACCTCGTCAACGTTTTTACGATGTATGGGAGTTCGTATAATATTACAGCCACTCGAGGTATTAATGATTCCGGCTGTTAGCCATGATACATAGCTTGGTCCATTAGTTACATCGACTTAAGTACTTCAGCGCTATATAGAGCTGATTTGAATGCATTGTTCCTTATTATATCGGTGGCTAACAGAATGTTACTGCAGCCTTGGTATAATTCTGCTACATTCTGTTGTAGATGAGTTTTGCAACAAATTAATGTTGAAGTAGTTCATAAACCGCATACGATGAAACGATGAACTCTATGAGCGCTACGACGATATTGACATAGTCAGGCGAATTAAGATCCAGGAGTCCGCTGGCTAGGTTATGTGGTGCGTATGCATGAAGAAGCTCCTGCTTAAAAGGTCTTCAATGGGGTTGTCGAAACGTGCGACGAAAGGGCAGACCATGTCTCCGTTGAAAGGACTAGGTAGAGAGTACACCAGCTACCTTTGGTATCCCCAATTGGAAATGCTCACGCAAAGCAGGGAAGCCTGGAAGAGAGCTTTACATCATGCCGTAAACCGGTAACGGGTTGTTATGGCCAGTTTAGTAAGTAAGTAAGTTCATAAATATGCAATTTATATGCTTACCTTTAGGCTTTTCGATATAATGTACAGAGCTTGGTACATTAGTTAAACCGACTTAAGTACTCCTGCGCTATATGGAGAGCGGATTGGATGGCAGTAGCCCTTATTATATGCGCGGCTAACAGAATGTTATTGCAGCCTTGGCATCATTCTCCTGCATTCCGTTGCAAGTGAGTTTTTGGATCAAATTAACGAGGAAGTAGCTCATAAATATGTAATTAATATGCATACCTGTAGGCTTTTCGATATAACCAATAGATTGGTCTTGTCAGTAGGCACTAGTCTTTGTCCACGCATCGTCGCAATGTCCTGTCACTGCCCCATTGGTAACGAATAGCGTGCCCAATGTTCCATAATCCATAGGCTCACCCAATACATAAGAACCAATGCCATCTAACCAAGTACAAAATATAAAAACTGACCACAGTCAATAAAAAAATTGTAAAACAGCTGATGGCTTTGATGCTGATGCACTAGAAACTTTTCGATAATCGATAGCATATCAATCTCTTAGCGATTACCGATAATTGCATAAACTAGTGTTGGCAGGTGTAGGAAAAATAGGAAGCGCGAAAAAGCTTCATTTAAAAATGTTTAATATTAGCCGTTCGTGGTTATTTTGTTAAGAAAACGCATAGAAAGTTTATTAATAATATATGCAGTATTCTGATATTTTTTTTGAGAAGTAGCATTTTCCGCAATCAACCGAAATTGTTGTTGGTTGCAAAAAAAGGATTCAGAGAACTGAATCACAAAACGAGGATTTGGAAAGTTGGAAACAATAAAACAACAGTTGATTTCTAAGAAGTTTGTTTACTTAATACAACCAACGTAATGCGCTTTGGGAGACAGATGTGTCAGCGTTGATTAAGCAAGATGCTTTGTGCTGACTAGAATTTAGAAAAACTTCAGATCGTGGTTTATACAGTATTATTATACAAACAGAACAGTGTAAGCTTGTTCCAAATTTTCAAACATCGTACGATATATTTCTATTTTCATCTAGAATATTAAAAAATTCATGATCTGATCAAAGACAAAAATATCAATTAATAAAACGATTTGTCCAGTAACATGTTTCATTTTGAGCTTTTATTTTTATGTAAATTTTTTTAGAACTATGCACAATTATATTTTATAATTTAAATTTAAGCTAATGCTATTTGTGTGCTCATTTTGTTTGTTTTGAGTAATTTTTACATTTTTTTTTTTTCATTTTTTAGCGTTTAACAAATTGCAAAACATGTAAGTTCTCAGTCTAGTATCTAAAAAGTACATAGTATGTGTGTATATGTATGTAGAAAAATACATTTCTTTTGCTATTTTGTATAACATTTAATAATAATATGTATTTTGCTAAATGCAACCATTAAGTAACATTTTTATTTATTTTTTTTTCACTTTTCATTTTAAATGTGTTTTTAAACATATTTTTACATTTCATTATAAACACTTTTCTAAAATTGTTCAAAAACGGCGTAGTTACAGTTCGATTTTTTCTACAGTAAATGCGAAAACTGTTAGTTAATTTATACATAATTGCATATGTATACTTTAGAAATTAGACTTTTAACATTTAGAAATGTTTACGCATATCAAAAATAGTTTCATAGAAATGCAGTCGTTATTAGTTCTGGGGGTTTGAAGTTTTTATGTTTTTTATCTTTATCGTATAATGCTAAATTCGTGTTAACTTGTCAAAACTGTGGTTTAAAAGTAAAGTTGTAACGAACAGCAAACATTTCAGAAAGGCACTTTCTATACACTAACGCCGCTTTTTCATAACAAACTGCTTTTTTTTGTATAGTTTGTGTATAGTTTGTCTCTGTCTAAGCTAAAACTTAAAACTAATCACCTAATGTGTGGCATTGGCAGCAGCCTCTGCCGCTAAGCGTGCCCACTCAGGGAACGTATTTAGATTGGGATACACAACCAGGCCCCAGGTTTGACAGAAAATAAACAGCACAACGATGGTTATTATAGTGGGACCAATGCCGGCAATGGCCATATCCTTGGTTCTAATGTTGGCATAACCTGCAACCAAGGCATTTGGCGGCGTACTAACTGGCAAATGGAAGGCCATGCTGCAGGCCAAGCCAGCGGGCAAAATCAAATACAATGGATGGATTTCAATAGCCAGTGACTAAAACAGAGCAAAAGTTAGTTATGTTCTTAAAGTTTAATGACTTAGCATGGATACTTACCATTTCCGCTAGCACGGGTACAATAATATTGGCAATGGCCACATTCGAGCTGAAAGCAGTCAGAAAAACGGCCACCAAAATGACCACCAGTAACAGCACAACATGTGGCAAGGCACGCAGACCAATCAAGGCATTACCAATTAATTTGGCCATGCCGCTCACTTTGCTGCCCTCGGCCAAGGCAAAGCCACCGCCCAGCAGAAACACCAAACCCCATGGCACTTTGGTTTGAATGAACTTCCAGGTAATAAGCGAGGGTGTGGGTCCAGTAGGCACCTGTCCATGACGTGTGCAATAGCGCAGGAAGGCATAGTTGGCAGGCAAAATGAAGCACATGACGACCACAAAAATGGTGGGCATAGAGTTGCGTATGTCCCTGTGGAATAATAAAGTAAAGTTAGTAAACGGCATGGATTTCTTTTGGCTTGCATCGACTACTTACTTGGAATTCAACAAATCTGCCCAGCCCGGAAAGATGCCTGGCTTGCGAGTAAAGTACATAATAACCATTATTATGAACAAGATCATAACTTGAATTTCGTGTACGCTCATGGGACCAAGCTCCTTGTAACGTTGATCAATGACCTTCTTGGCCACATCGGCGCCATCCTTGCCAGCTTGCACTTCTTGAGCTTCTTTACTCTTTGGACGGAACAAGCCCATGAAATGCCATTGCAAAAACAGATAAGTGAGGAATGTATAGACCAGCATAGAAGGCACCGAATAGAACATAAAGCTGGGGAAATCCAATTGTTCTGTAGATGTGGGAAAGCGGCTCTCATAGATGCCCTTAAAGGTTAAGTTTGTGGCAGTGCCAATGATGGTGCCGCAGCCGCCCAAAGATGAGGCATAAGCGATGCCCAGATAATAGCAAAGCGTAATTTTAGTTGGATAGGGTGGCCTGTATAAAGTAAATAGAAACTTAATTAAATATCTACTATTTGAATGTATTTGATTACTTACTCATCTTCATTGTGCTTGTTCTTATTGTTGCCCACAATTTGGTACTGTGGCTCGTGATTGATTTTGCACACACCTTGCTGCAGAATGAACAAATGATTGAGCATATATGTGATGAAATCTCAGGACTTCACTTACCGCCTGCAATTCCTCCAGCACAGCCTGTATAATGGGACACATCATGGCCGTGCAGGCTGCATTCGAGATCCACATGGACAAGAACATGGTCACCATAAGCAAGCCAAAATGTAATCTGCAAATTACGTTAAAAAATAATTAACTAAAGTACTTTAGTAGCTGGTAATTACACACCTTCTGGGACTGCAGCCCACAATCTGTATGACTCGCAATGCCAAACGTTTGTGTAGATTACAATATTCAACAGCCAGGGCTACCATAATGCCACCCATAAACATGACCAAGGTATCTTTAAAATACAAACGGCAAGTTTGATCAGAGCTCTGAAAAACAAGAAAAGTTTATAGTTTTGTAATGGTCTATAGTTTATAAATAAATTTGAAGAGTTGCAAACCAGTTTCTTTAACTTTGGTACGATATTTATAAAGAAAGTTTTGTACAGGTCTCAATGGTGGCTACATTTTCTTTTCAGTCATATTTTACCAGCAAAGTCTTGTACTTAGAATTCTACTCCTATAATTGCAGTTTTATTTTCCATAAAAGTGAACAAAAGTTTTCAAATGAATATACTTTTCAAAACCATCGAAGGTCTTGCTTCAGACTCGCTTTACAAGTTGATATAGTCCAAATGTTTGAGAAATTGTGAACCGGCTTATCTGAAATACACACCGATTTGCAAGAATTGCAGCGTCGTTCGATATTTTGGCACGTCGAAGAAGACGATTACCACGGAGATGAAACTTTGCCCAATGAGACAGAAAAATAAGAGGGCAAGATTTTAAGTCCTTCCGACTTTAAGCCCGAGGCCCCGAGGGAGGCGTCGAAGAGACAGGCCAAGCAGCCATTGAAAGGACCAGGTATGGAGCACTAACTACTTTTGGTATCACCGATTGGAGAAGGTGCGCACAAAGCAGAGGCGCCTGGATGAGTGCTCTACAGGTCGAACCCTATAACGGTATATTGTAGTACATATGTTGAGCTGCCGCTGAACCTAATCTTATATTTCGAGATATGTCTTTAAAGATGATTTTAATACTTAGTTTTATCAGTTGTTTCTAAGCGATACTACAAAATTGAATCTTTTGCCAAATAAGAGACACATTTACTCCTGATTTTAGTAACTTGAAGATTACAGGCATTAGGTTGACGCAAATTTAGAGTTAAATTGGAATACAAAGATAGAAATAGAGCTCTTAGTTAAAGTTAAGTTGTTGTTGTTGTTCTTTTCAAAATATTACATATCACTCATTGAATAGAAGACTGTCATAACTAATATGCGTATGGATAAAGAAGCTTCAGCGAGAAAGGTCTTGAATGCGGTTGTCGAAGGAAGGCGACGACTATGCCTTCGCTGGAAGGAACAGGTAGCGAGCACATTAGCTACCTTTGGTATCACCGATTGGAGGAAGGCGCGCGCAAAGCATATTTGCATCTGGCCGTAACCCGGTAATGAAATATTATGGCCAGTTAAGAAGAAGATGAAAATGTGTAGTTTATAAAGCTCATAAGTTATTAATTGCTCTGTAAACTGTTCGCTTTTCGGTAACTCTTGCAGTTCTAATATATTTCATAGTTCTAATCAGTCCATAAGAAGAACCTGTACAAATCTAAACCAAACTGTTGCAACGGTCTGTCAAATTTGAATACTTACCATAATGCCCATTATGGGAAAGGCAACAATAGGTATCATAGAGGTCACATAGAGCGGCAAAGCTTCGGTGACCCAAAAGGCAGCCATGACCAATAGCAAATACATGCAACGATATTCCTAGAATATAAAACAGAATCAATTTATATTTAAGCTAAAATGAATGGTAAGTTACTTACGGGTGTGTTGTTCATAAGCATGACGGGCAGACATAGCAGTGGCACAAAGAATACAACCAGACCCTTCCAGTGATTGCCCAAGAAGTTTTTCCAACTAACTGGCGGTTGCGAGGGTTCGCTGATTTCGCTATAAGACATAGTAATTATGAGTATATGAAGTTTGGAAATAGTTGATATACTTACACCTCCATTTTGATATCTTTTTGGTAAATCTGCAAAGACAAAGGGGTACAGAAAAAGAGCATTAATAACAATCTATAAATGAAGACAGCTGGGTGGTGATCTTAGAAACAAAGGCGCCCAAATCGCGCACTTGTTGCCACGCTCCAATTTCTAAGTTGATTAAAACACCAGCTATATATATACTCTATTGTCAGATATGTATATCAAATGAAAACATTCAACACAATTGAATATCAATTGAATCCGTGGGTTGTTTAATTGCTTGACCATCTAGTATACAAATACGAGTATCTAGTTACTTGGTTGGGGCTATGGAAATGAAGCGCGTGATATAATTTCTTTGCAAATTTAAGTTTGTGTGCTCTAGAAATATGTCAGAGTCTAGTTGACTGGCTGGTTCTATATGTAGTGTATCTATATACTACTATATGTAAGTATAAATATTTCATAAGACAGACACCGCTGACGGCGGCGTTGGCCTCCATTCGTTCAATGCACGTCATCGACGATACTCTGTTAGGTAATCATTGTGCGAAAATGTGGTCTGTGTATGTACCATCAACATATCCATACTATAAGACCACGAAAGTGTTGTTGCGGCCAAGCAGGAGGCACGTCCCTCAAGTTACTATGTACCCAACGCAACCAATCTATCATGTCCATTAAGCCCCAGCGTATGTGTGCAGAGCATTTGTTGCCACCATGTAATCTATGTGAACTCCCACACAATAATACACGTGTCATTGGCATTTACGTTCTGTGGCAGTGTATCTATTAGATACACAACATATATAGATAGATGTACTACCTAACATATAACTAAAACATTTTGTGGCATGGCCACTAATTATAGCCAAGAGCGGCGACCAACGAACGGCGCCAATGTCAATGTCAATACTATAAACTCGGATGCATGTAAGTTTGTTTGTGTACAGACTGTTCAGGACAGATAGACAGAGATTTAGGAATACAAAATCTTTTGACCAAGTATTACACAAACAAATCACAAATTAAGCATTTAAGTTTTTCATTTAAAAAATGTCAGCATGAAAGAAAATATTGTACATTTGCTAAGCGTTATTTGCTATTTCGCTGCTATTTTTCTCAATTGTTTGAGATTTTCACTTAATAAATGGAAAAATTTTCGAAATGTTATCAATCTCATTAACTGAACTTATCTTGAAGCTTTTTCATATTTTCTTTTTATCTTTGCCAATCTATAATTTCTTTTTTAAGCATACCTAGCATACTGTAGGGCCTAAAGAGTGAGAGTTTCAGTGTTTTGGTTAGACCAAGTTTTACCCCATCCCATTGATACAAATTTTTATGGACCGCATATTCAAAAAGGCTGGGTGATTTTGGCAACCCCAGGGGCATCTTCGGACTATTTCTAGCCGTTTTGCTCCCTTCCAAATCAACACCCACTTTACCATGTTTTGCCGATTATATGAGTTTCGTATACCAGCCCAGTTGGTAAGGCATTGCAAAAGGTAGTTGAACAATACACGCAGCTACGTTAAGGTAAGGTAAAGAGCTCTCCGAACCTTTTGATATTATGCGAGACTTCACAGAATGCGACGGCATCTTCTGCGACCTCTTCAACTTTGTAATGGAGAGTGTGTTCCAAAGGCCGGAGTATATCGGAAGAGGATTTTCAAGAAAAGTATCTACTCATACTCGTATGAATTCCTTGGGTTACTTCCTATCTGTCCTGTGATGTCTTTCGCCTACCATTAGCACCATATACTGTAGCAATTTTCTATGTACTGTATATGAATACGCTAACAAAGCGCGACCTGACAATTCGTAAATACTTCTGTATTATTATCTCATATGCCTTGGGAGGTTTCTATGGGTTTCTTAACCTGCGTACCATGGCTTGACTGTCTGATAACAATTATCAATTGAAAATTTATGTCAATGCATCAAACAGAATTTCTTCTTTGCAACTCAGAAATTCATGATAATCCTATAAAGTAACTTGAATCTTTTGATCAAATTCGTCGAATGATGTGTCAAAACCAATGAGGTAGCAAAAAACTATATGATGTTCTTTAAAGTTGAGCCCGCACTCTGTCAGGGCCAGAATAAGCATGCAGGACAAGTTTCTAAAGCTGCGCCCTTGAACCTTCTTATGGGGAAGCCGGTTGCAGCCGGAGAGAGAAGAATGGTATCGACTAGATAGAGTTGGTGCATGGTCGTATCGTGAAAGTATCAGTCTCATGCAGTCCTTTGCGTCTAATCCAAACGTATCACTTCTCAATATATACAAGAAGCTTGCATCTTAGCGACAACCTGTTTAAATGGTTCAGTAGCCAGAGAAGCTTTGGGATCTTGGCCAACTGCGTCACCAATGTGTAAAGGTGAGCTTCCTTTCAAGGGGTAAGCCAAAGTACTTAGTGGACTCAGGCTGTCTGGGCTGATGGCCACACAGATGAACTGCCGGGGAATGTAATTCTTTTAATTGCGTTTCTCAAGAATCTTCCTATCATTTTGAATATAACACTTGCCTTTCTTATAGTCAAAATAATAAATTCTCATAGACTACAAAATAGACCTTAAATTTATGATCCTGCAAACACTATCAGAGATGAAACAAAGCGATTAACAATTTTCTTGGGTAAGCGGCTTAACAGAGTATATAAAGATTACACTGACTCTTTTTCTATGTTGGAATTCTTCCGATTCTTCTTACTTAAGCAGTAAGTAAAAGTATATCAAAACAAGTATGAAGCTTACTGTTGCGAAGGTAACCTGGACGCGGCGTCCGTTTCGGATTAGTATAGATTAAAATTACTAGAATTTATAGTAACAATTAAGAAGATCTTGTTAAAGATGATATCTTTGACTAAGAATCTAATGTCATGCATGAAACAATCTAATCCTGTCCCAATTATCTCCGACCTAATTCCATTTGCAGTTGCGTATATCTGTTCGAATAGCGTTATCGTAATCGATTGAACGTGAAAGACAACAAGTGGCTTGCGTTATCAAAAACGTATCTATAGAACTTAAAGAGCAGTAACCTTCTGTCTAACTAACTGATCGTGACATAAAATATTCTTTCACGAAAACCTTTTAAAGTGGTCCGAGTATATATTTCTTTACATATCGTTAAAACTTTGGTCCTAAGCTCATTTGTGTTTTGAACGCATTGTCAAACGCTTTTCAACAACTTGACGGCTTTTCTTTTGTCATCATCTGTTTGTTTATCTTCTGCTTTGTTGTTATTGCCTTCTTTTGTACATATTTTTCATGTGTTTTGTGTTGTGGTGACTGTGTCGTGTGTTCAAAACGTAATCTGATCTTTTGTTGATAGTCGCCATTAGCATTCAATTTCACACTGTCCCACTGTCCATGTGCCAGACTTGGCAGTCAGCCCATAGTGCCCGCTCTGCCGTGCTCCTCTCTCGTGTAGTCTAGTGCTCATTGCTTAGGAGCACAGATACTTTTGTATCTAAGTATGTAGAACGGGTTGCGTCTGTAGAACGTGTTATACGCGCATAATAAGAGCTACAATTAACAGTTATAGGTATAGTATAATTCAATTTGAAAAGCGCATTCCTTTGCAACTTTCCAGCTTAAAAGTGTTAAGTTAAAAACAAAGCGCGTGCAATTTATTGAAATTCAAGCGCTAAAGTCAAATGTCAGCTGCTATAAATTGAAAATATTTTCATGTGCAATTAAAATAAAAAAAAAAGCTAAAAAAAACTGTACAAACATGCTCATAAATGACATAAGCTAAATGTCAAGTGTTCGACTAATGTATGTAGAATCAACTAGACGCGCCTCCAAAACTATGGCACACAACATCGAGACTTAGTAGCTACATATAAAGTAGATCTTGTCTGTGTATGCGCCTCCGATTGATTACAATAAGAGTACATATATGCATATTGATAGCAAGTGCTTCATTAAGTAGCACACAGAGTAGACTGTATGCCTATATATTAGGTATATACAAATCCTACAGTTCAAACACGCTTACATACTGAAAGCCTGCTATCAATGGACTCAATGTCTACGTCAAAATGTGCTCTGAAAATCCATCAAAACGCAAAAAAAAGGTAACATATTTGTTGTGTTCTGTTTAAGATTATAACATGATTTGTTTTTTACAGGCTTTATGTGTAATAATATCACTCTCGCGTATAGTGACAGTAAAAATATTTACACTGTCAATATTCAATGGAAATTTTTGCTGCAAAATACAACAGAGAGATGATGAAAGTATTACAGCCTACATAAATGAAAAAATAGACATTTTTTAAGGGCAACTTTAAAAGTTTTTTACAGCGCGGCAAAGCTACAATACTCGTTCGGGTGTTCGGACCTATGGAATGCTCGGATTTAGGTTTAAGACAACAACATCTTGATCAAGATTCACTAAAACAATTTAAAACAAAATAAAACAGGCATCTGGAAGTCTCGTTTCAGCATAAGAGAGTTATAAGCCATTATAAAAGATATAAGACAACATTTGTTCGGATTTGTGTAGAACATTATGCGATGTTTTAGATAAACAACTTGCGGCTTCTTAAATTGAGGACGCACTTGTAAACACATCTCGCCTTCAATATGTCTTTTTGAGTTTTTCAGAAATTCCGATTACTTTTTGTTCGAACTTAAAATAGATAGGAGACTTGGGCTTATTTAAATTATGCGATGTATTTTTATCTATGTAAAGCTATACTACTTTCTATAAGACATCATCACTCAAAGCTAAGTATACGACAGGAAATCTTAAAAAAATGGTGTAGCAGAATATTGACCAGAAATGACCCATGTGAATACTATCTCTTCACAAAATTGCAAAAATGGCTTGCTGGAAGAAATTTCACTCGAGTGAGGCATTCAAATGGCGAAATGACGCCTATTTTGTGTCATTTCCAAGAAGCTCGTAAATGATAATGCATTTCAAAGACGGAAGGGTGTTTCTGGTGCCAACAGATAACGCTACTCAACACTAGTTCGTATTAAAAAACTCTGATTGGGTATAACTTCCCTTAATATCCAACTGTAATCAGTTGTTTTCGGTCACCCTCAGATCTTGAGAATGTCGGTATTTTTTAGGACATTCCACCCAAACCACTATATCTCTATTGCCAATTGAAATATTAACTTATTTCTTTTGTTGTTTTGAAGGTAATGAATGGTATTACAATTTTAGGCTATTTTTCAATTCCACGTCTAAGTTTTTGGATTCAACTCTTCTTGCTTGAAATGTAGGCAAAAAGGTGTTTGAGCTGTTGAACGAACTAGTAGACATCTGAACAAGTAGTCATCATGACGCCTATTTCTTACAAGCCTAGCGAACAAACCGATTTGAGCATTTTAGATATCAGAAACGAACTATACTTTTTGTATAGTCAACACACACGTATCCAACCGTTGAAGATCGTTTTCAAGATTATTCTCTTTTCGCTTCGGAAAACTTTATTATTGTTGATCAATTTGAGCTATCTGTAGCGCCAAGTCTGGAAAAACCTCTTCAAAAACAAGCTACTTATATTTCGCATCAATTAAATTCAATTACTATGTTTGAGCTGCTTATAACTTATAATGATCACGCTCAAGTTTGTGCAAACACACAAATAAAACAAACTTATAGTCTTAGAAGCTGCTCACGATATGATTACTAAGATCGTGGCTATAGTTAATATGTGTAACTAGCTTTGTACTAGGTTGCCTCTAGCTCTAAGTACTAGGAGTAGTTGGCGCTAATTGAAGCGCATACAGCAAAACAATCAAATGCCAAGTGAAAAGATGCATAGGGGATTGCTCGATGCATGACGGAGCTGTTTGGGGGATTGCTCTTGCTCAGCATGATGCAGGGAAATTATTTTTAAAAAAAACCTATATTATATATTGTTGTACAGGCTACTAATTGCCGAGGGACTGAGAAAAACATAAAACGAGAGTGAGCCCGCTCTTATCTCAAGCGTTTCGATAAATGAAGTGTTTACAAGTTAATTAATGTAATGGCCCAAGAGATAAGTTCCGAAACTTTCGGCACAAGGTTACCCATATAATAGTGTTTGGACGTGAGTCTTATGATTACGTGCATACAGTAATTAGTAAATTCTTTAACGACACAAAAAAAGCAAGAATTTGAGAGTAACATTCTTAAACTGTACAAGTTTTGTTGCATGAGCAATTTAAAATTTGAATTTCATGAAAGGTTATTCAAGATTTCTTATCAGAACTTACTGTAACGAGTGCAAACTGGTTGCATTTAAGGTAATTGGTTTTTAACAAATATTTTTACAACAATTAAGTAAACGAGCAAAAAACTGGTGCAAGGGCGTACAGCTGTGAGTTGGTTGGTCATAAGAGTCGCCCACAGTACTAAGTCCGAGTTTTAGACAAAGACGGACGGATTTCAATGGTCTCCATTGCGGGCGCCCTTGAGAACTAAGGGGCTATGTACCCGAGATGTCATATCGTAGGATCTCGAACTCCCTTCTGCCAAGCAGATGCAGCGATAAACTCTGCGATCTTTTTGGGTGTTATTTCGGACAGGTTTCTAATGTTATTTTGAAAGTATCTGCCTAGATGTTTATGTCTTCGCTTACATAGAGCCGGACATGAGCAGAAGAGTTGCTCTACCGTTTCATCCTCTTCCTCATTAGTCATAGAAAGGGACCCAAAGCCGGGCCACACGAGCGCCAATCAGCCAATGTCCTGTGATGGCACGTATAACTACAGAACATCTCTCCCTGTTCAGAGAGCAGAGCTCCGCTGTACGTTTTTTGTTTATTTTAGGCCAAGTTTGTTTGGAGAGAGTGAGCGGCAGTACCTTGTCTGGCAAGCTATGCAATTAGCTTCGATACCCCGGATTCCTGGTACCCATATCAGGCTTATAACGAACTGTTGAGCCTTCTCATGTAGAGATCTGGGACAGTTTGTTACAGATATCGAATTTGACGACATCGAGCTAATTGATTTAATGGCCGCTTAACTATCACTGTAGATATTTACATTGCTCGAAAAACTTAGTTAGTAAACTAAATTAGTGAAAATCTTCTGGTTTTGCTGGTCCAGTTTGGAGCCAGTTTGAGGTTCCTTCGACAGAATCAAAACTGTTACCTCTTAAGCCGCGTTCGATCCTTCGGAGACAAAAAAGGCAATACATTTGACCTCAATGAAAGGCATTCGGCTAAAAAAAGGCTTCGTAAAATAGCTCACGTAAGCTGCTCTTCAAATGAGCACTTTATACCATGAGCAGCTGTCAACGGATTTTTGAGTGAGCCGACGCTCATTTAAAATTGAGCTATTGCCCGAACTAAGTGCGAAATGAGCCCGAGCTAAACGCGGCTCACGCTGTTTTTAAACAGCGCACATGCTCATGAGCCCGAGCCATGAACGACTCTGCCAGCGGCAAACTATTCTGCCCACACTTTTAATGTAAAACTCATTCATGGCTCGGGCACATGACCTCTGCTCAAATTGAGCCGATTACGGCTCATAGCTTATTTCTGCTGGAGCTCACGTTCTAAGGAAGAGCTTATTTTTAACATACATTTTCCGTTTCAGTCAAGTTTCAGCAGCTCATAGTGCACAACATCTTTTTGGTCCTACCAGACTCATGAACTTCGAAACAACGTGTCAATAGAAACTTTTGAGCGGGATGAAGAACGAAGGGGCAGTTCATGTCTTGTTTGGAAGGAACAGGTAGAGAGTACACTAGCTACCGTTGGTATCACCGATTGAAGAAGTCGCGCCTGGAGGAGTGCTCTGCATCAGGCCGTAACTCGGTAATGGGTAACGGGGTGCTACGGCCAATTAAGAAGAAGAAAGTTTCTATGTCTATTAGCTGTCAAGTCGGTTGGTTAGTAAGCAAAAACCAAATACTTTAATACCATTTTTAGTGCATTCATTAAGATAAAAATATATTGTCGTTTATAATTGGATTGTAAGATAATTTATTGGTAAAAAGTCGGTTGGTGAACAAGCAAAAACCAAATACTCAAATCCCGTGTTTAGTGCAATCATTAAGATAAAAAAAATGTCGTTTACAGTTGGACTGTCATAAAATTAAATAGCGGCTATAAATTTAAATATTTTAACACCAGCACTGAACTACAAATAATGGCGACGGGTATTGAAAGTGCTTTAAACTAATTTAAATCATTTGAAATAAATTATACTTTAATTTTGAATGCACAGTATTTTAACGGTACAGTGAGCGTTTGTTATACACTTTACACCAAGTGTACAAGTGTCTTGCAAATTTTCGCCATGTATGTAACAGATTGCAGGAGGCCTTCATGGGTAAAAATGATCCATAGCAATAGTCGTGTAGGGATAACTATTTCCGTCTGTCTAAGATCTCAGAGACCTCAAGAGTTAGAGTCACAAAAAGCAGGTGAAGTTTGTGGTAGTTTGTCATTTTGATATCCCACTTTTAGTCTTATAGATGATCACGAAAACCAGTTTTGGTCACGTTCGAATACAATTTTGTTTTACCTTTAACATTGGCACTATGTACTTTTAGTGCTTCTAAAGCGCTAGTAGTTAATGTAACAGCAGGTAAATAAAGTGTTTAACGTTCTTATCATGTACGATGGTCACGTTCGACACCATGCAAAGAGCCATATATAAGCCAGAGCCACCAAATTCGTTGCGTAGACTTATGTTAACCTAATAAACAAAACAATGTTGAACTCTGGCCAGAACAACCTACTAACATTCGCTCAAAACATACCCCTAAACGCATATATACAAAAAATGTACACAGATATTTGAGGGCTCTTTTTTTTGGCAAAATGGGCACAAGGTCGAATACCAAATGTCTATATCACAACCTTAGTAACTTAAGTGCTTTACGTTGACTTTTAATGCACGGTCACGTTCGACACCATGCAAATACACCCTTTATGCCATCAAATTTGGTATACAGACTCATGTTAACCTAACAAACAAAATAATGTTGAACTTTCGTCACTAAAACCTAACAACTTCCCCGCAAAACATAGCCCTAAATTCATAGAATCAACAAATTACACAGAAACTTGATTTTTTTTGGCGAAAATTGGCACAGAGTATTCTACTGTCGAGTAACGACTGTCTCTATCACAGCTTTAGTAGCTAAATTTTGTTTTTTTTTTACTTGCTATTTTCGTTAATTGATAAGCGTTTTTTATTTTTTTATATTTGAATTTTAGCTCAAGTGTTTTTTTTAGCTACAACTAATACTCATGTTTATTTGTACGTGCAAAAATGTACTTTAAACCCTTAATCGGCTTTTGTCGAAACAGCTTAGCAAAACGATTAGCAGCTAGTACTTATGTACAAAGTTCATGAAAATTGTCAAAAGCCAAAATTATAGAAAACTGTGCTGCGATTTTACAATTTCAAACCCCAATGCGGTTATTTTTCGACGATAGTGTCGGTTTAATCGGTAGGTATAATCACCTTTTGACATCGTCACAGCAATTGACAACAGACTGAAAGCGAAACGGCGCATAAATTTGATATGGAAATTGCAATTGCTGGCTGGCTGGTCATTCACATTAAATGGCACTTGAGAAACAGAACAAAACCGCATGGAACCAGCAAAAGGCAACAGGTGATTTGTGGCCAACAGGTGGGGCACGCATAACCAGACGGCCATGATTGTGTTTTCTGTGCTCAATTTACGCATATGGCTTTAAAACTGCGACTTGTCTAAAGGCTAAACGATCAAAGGGGGCGTGGCGTCTGTGTCTAACTTGTTAGACAACATCGAAACTAGTCCTGTGATCTAGCTGTAATTATAACCAGATGTAACTAGCTTTTGCTTAAAGAACCAAGTGAACAAACTGACTTAGCCAAGTTTCAAACCATTAGGCGTAAGTCCGATAGTGTACTTACGAAATAGCTGATATTTCATTGTACAAATATTTATCGCATTTTTTTGCGCTTTGATTCATCAAAAAGACGGAAACTCACAAAACACACATTGGCATTGTAGGTTTATTTATTCTAAAACGCATTTAAAATATTAATAAGTAACTTTATTGCCTAGTACTTTGTATGTTGCAAAAACATGATAAAAAAGTTTATTAACCGTGTCTAACTGTATATATAATATAGTAATGTCTGCCACAAAAATACTTGCAACTTCCAACTTTCGCCTTCATTGAACACTTCCCAGCTAAATGTTAGGCATACCAATTGTTCCTAACCTCCAACTAATACTCAGAAATTCATAAAAAAAACGGCAAACATTATTCATATTAAGCTACCTACCATAAATAGTACCTAGTTTTTAAAATAGGGAAAACAAAACCAAAAATAACAAAAAAAAACCTTAATAGTTATGTCAATTAACATGTCGGGTATGAGAGATTGAACTTGGCATTGACATTGTGAGTAAAATAATAGAAAAATTAGCATAAATTACAGCAAGCTTATATAAAAAAATGAAAATATTTATAGCGAATTAGTTGGAAATATATATTACAAATGAATAATTTAAGTTTTTCCTCTATTGTTTTTGCAAATAATAACTAATTTTAGGTTAGTTAATACATATTATGGGGAGTTTTCTAGAAAATGTCACAATCAGTTCGATGTTTACGATATTAATCGGTTTAAGTAAAACTAATAGTTCAGTACACGGATGGGTCTTCGCCAAATGAAGGCATAGAACTAGTATCTAGAAATCTGAATCCATGGGCACTTATACCAGAGTCTTTCAGGCCGATGGGCCGATGAATATGGAAATAGCGATACTATCGGATAGCCAGGCCGCTATAAAAGCCATTGCAGGAACGATGGGTCTTGGGTCACAACAACATTCGCCGGATTCAGCTTGTCGATAAACAAGCAAGAAACCATGCTGCGAATGCCTTGAGCCTTTGGAAGACACATCATTAGGCAACTACTAAGAGAAGAGGAAAGATTGAGACAAACCACGAACTGTACAATTGCTTAGATAGGCCAAACAACTCGTCAAATCCATAACTTAAATAGTTTCAAGAAAATATCACATTTAGACAAGCATTCTGTTAGGACTCTGACTGTTAACTGGACACTGTAGGTTGAAAGGACAATTGAACAGGCAGGGCATCACCAGCTCGAGTACCTACAGGTTCTGGGAACTTGAGGAGAAAATCTTGCCGCACAAGCTAGCTAAGTTTGATGTGCTTCCTAGGTGGTTACAGAATCTCAATGAGCTGCTAGAAGGATGGAGCTATTGTCGAGATACCAAAGGATGGAAACTTTTAGAACTGCTTTAGCTGGCATGTTATTATCGTTATAAAATAAAAGCATCACGCGGACTTTCGTAGTGGTCAGTCTTTCGTTGATCACATTAACAATTGTAAGCTGTTTTGGGTTAAAACAATATCGATAAAACAGTCGCAGTTTTATATTAAAATGTTTGAGCTACAACTTTTTTAGCCAATGAACACAAGTTTTTCATTTGCCTGGAGCCAAGCGTTATCACGCTTCTTAGTCAGCCACCACAAGGCGATTCATGCGCCATCGTTTCAGGGGTACTCTCGTGATACATGGAAAAAAGCAAATTCGAGTGACGACTTTTTTAACATTCTCAGACCTTAAATGTGTTGCTGACCGTAACTCAACTTCTATTCTCCAGAAAAGAGAAAAACTGAATTTTGTCGTCACGGGATGCACGACAGATATGAAGGATCGAAATTGTTGTTGATCGACAGAAGTGGATAGTCATAAGAAAATATGTTTGCTATTGAGAAACTTTAAATTATTACAAAAAGAGCATGCTTCTATGCTTGAAACAAATCAAGCTCATTGGTGCCCTTTACCGTCACGGCATACGAGTCGGTCTAAACCCCAACGCGCACATAAAAAAAGCCATCTAGCGTGTGCATACGCTAGCGTCATTTCCAGCTCATTGATGCATTTGCCGTGACGGCATTCGAGGTGGTCTTACTCCCAAGGCGCGCAAATAGATAGATGAAGCCGGATACAACTTAAACCAAAAGTAAAAAGTAAACTTCTAATCTCGAGTCTTAAACTTGTCAAGGCTGGTTTCCGTCTTCTAGTTGCTTCTATTGTGTATAAATGTCAAGGAATATGAAGAAATAATAGCTATGCAAATATAGTAGAAAGTGGCAGGTGGTTTTACACTTGTTGCTTTGCATTTTTAACACGAGTAGCGAATGAAATTGATGTCGTGTATAGTAAAAAGTCGTCTAGAGTTTTCTGAAATACCTACTAGCTTAGAAACATCATTTCATTATGAGGATCAGTCAATTTTCAAGGAGTAACTCACTCACTTTAAGGCTTCAACTAGCACTATTAATTGCAGCTAATTGAAGCAAGCGTGCAATGACCAGAGATCAATTAATATGGACATTTCCAAGATATATCCAAACTCCCACGTATTATACATATTTGTGGTTAAGTCAATAATGTCAATAAGTTATATACATTTAATTAGCGTGTGTTCATTGGGCGTGAATTAAACCACAAACAGAATGACGTGCAAATAAAGTCACGTTATGAACTTATAGAACAACAAATAGGTGTTAATTTTTTCCAATAACATTACACTTGAATTCATTTTCATTAATGATTGACATAAAGTATGCTTAAACATGATTAGCGGAATTAGCAGTGGAAAATGTGAGTATAATAGTTCTCGAAGTGGGTTACAGAAACTTCAGCAATTCTAAGAAGTGTAGAGGAATTCCTGCAGTTCTTGGCATTGAACATCTTAGGAATGCTTGTAACTTGCAATGCTTCTTATAGTTAAGTTTAGTGATTTAGAGAAGTACTCATCTAGAAGTGTTTCTAAACATCTGTGCATGCTTAAAACTAGTTGCAGAAGATAGAATTTTTTGCAATTATAAAAGCAATTGGCATATTAATAGCAGGTCTCTGTTTAGTTCTAAAATTTGTGGGAGTTGTAAACAATTAATCATTCAATGTGTTGTAGCGGAAAAGTATTGCATAGAAAACTAGCTAATTAACTAAAGAACTTTTGTTTTACGTGCATTAGTAGTTCAGAACTATTGCTCAACTCTATTTACTACAAAAACTAGTGTTTCACTCTAATCAAGAAACTACAAACTCGCGACCTTGTGAAAGCACACAGGCTGTTACCAAGCTATCGATAAGTGCGGCGTCTAAAATTAATGATAAGACAATGAATGAATATAATATATGGATTTCTCTTTTTATACATATTTTTCATTGGGTTACATACCAATTGCTGAACATTTGCAAACAAAAAAGTAAAATCAAGAGCAGTAATGCCAAGTGCAGCTTATCGAAACGCACTTAACAATAGAGATTTACAAGTTGGAGACATCATTTTACAGTTCAATGACATGCAAGATACAAAAGTTGCAAGACAACTTGAAAGTGTGTTACTTATTGTTGTTGGAACGCATGTCTTGAAAAGATTTTAACAATATGCAAATTGTTTTTGTTTCAAAAGACGCGTACCTCAGACGTATCACCTGATAGGTTTTGTTTTACTTTTTATGTATGAGAGGTCAGACATTATCATTGTTAGACTGTATAATTACAAGCTTAGTGTGTCACTGGTTTCTGAAATTCTAGTGATTAGAATGATAATTTCAATGCGGCTATTTAAAATGTGGACTGCTGACTAAATCAAGTTTTTCAACTGAGGTTGCCGAGTTCAAAATGCTTTTCAATAATGCTTAGCTGAAAGCAAGTGTATTAAAATTCTTTTGGAAACATTTAAGAGCGACTGATATGCCGTGACGGCAAGTGGCATTAATGTTTTTAGGCGGCGCGTGCCAAACATAGAATAGACTAGTGCTAGTGTCATCTAGCATGAGTCTCTTCTAGCACGTTCTTAAGCTTATTGATGCTTCACAGTGTCACGGCATATGAGTCACTTTTACACACAAGGGGCGCTAAAAGATGTTTCACATCAAAAACGATCTGTTTTTTTTACAAATTTAATTGGGGTGAAATCTACATCTAATCTACAATGAATTTTTTTTTTTACTAGAATCAAGTGTCTTGTAGAAACTAGAACTGCATATAGCTAAGAACAGAGTAGGAGCAACAGCATAAAATGTTATATGTGCAATTAACACTAAAACTAGTTACTAAAATGACACTTCCTCCTACAAAACACCTCACATAATTTTTGAAAGTCCTTACTTTTTCAGGCATTTAGAAAACTTAAAAAAATTTTTAACTGCATCCAAATGATATTAAAGCTAGTAAGGCAATGGTATAAGCTAGAATTAGAACGTTTCGACAAAAAATTATTCATATTTAAGTTATGGTTCAAAAAAGAACTAACAATGATAAAAAGAAAATAAATCAGCGTTGTGCTGGAAATCTCTAGAAAACATTACCTAAAGTTTCGTTTTAATATTCTCGACAAATCCGTTGATCATAAGTTGGATTTCCCAGGCGCTCATATATTTCTGGCAGATTGAAAAATTTTTAAATGAAAATCGGCTTAAAATGATATCTACCATGCCGACAATTTGCTATTGGGTTCAGAGATTTCTGGCACAGTCCTGAATAAAAAGTATTGTCGAAATATATAATAAGTATCTATAAATGTATGTATGCATTTGCAAGCTGGATTGTTAGATACTTAATACTTTGAGTAAAGAAAAACAAACTGTAACAACTGAAAGTTATATGAGGGAATCATATTTACAAAGTTAAAGTTGAATTTATTATAAAGATAAGGTAATTTGTTGCTCAACAGAATCTACAAAGTAATATTATTAGTACAGTAAAATTAGACAT
Source organism: Chymomyza caudatula (assembly GCA_035041775.1). Lineage (NCBI taxonomy): Eukaryota > Metazoa > Arthropoda > Insecta > Diptera > Drosophilidae > Chymomyza > Chymomyza caudatula. The sequence goes on along the minus strand of JAWNKW010000137.1, from coordinate 261,801 downwards.
GGTCCCATAGAGCAAATGAAAAAATTGAGGAGGAAGCTGAAATTTTGCAGGAAAATGCTGGTATAAGAGACTAGCTTAAATCCAAGTTATCAAGCTCCCCCCCCCCCCTTGCAGAAGGGGGGGTTACGGAGGGGTTTGCTTTTTGACCCCTAACTCCCGTATTTTTAATCCCACAGCAAAACTTGTGGGGACAACTTCTTCTTAACTGGCCATAACAACCCGTGTTATCGGGTTACGGCCTGATGTAAATACATTCTTTCATTGGAATTGTGGTTTCCCTTTCAAGGGCTGGGGTGGCTCTACTGGTGTCGAAAGAACCCAGTGTAATTGATAGTCGTCTCATACGACAAGCTTCGACCTGCTGAGGTGGTATTCTCTGACCCGCTCACCACACCGGGATGGACAACTTTGAGAGAACTAAATTTGTAACAGCTTTTACCTTATAAAGTTTGTACCATTTGAAAGTCTAATTTTAAGAATAGATAGATTACTCTAAAACTGTGCATTATCGCAATATCCAATTCAGCATGAAGCTTCAAAATTGAATCGCAAAGCCTCAGAAATTGGTTTTTATATCATTAAATTTAATGCCTACCATTTCTTATAGTCTGTAAACTTAATTGAAACTTTTATACGTCGTTAAATCCTATTAAAACCTAATGAAAATGTAAAAGAAATGCACAATAAAAGGTTGGATCGATTGAGCATTTGGTCAGTGCATATGCAGTGCAGGTGTACAGGAAATATACCCTATATAGGGTATGTATGTATGTTTACAAGTAAACTGTACATAACCATACACAATGTAGACACTGCCAGTTGAGTGAATTCTTGGGTCTTGAGCGTAAAACAGAACAAAACCAAATACGTATATAGATAGCACTAAAACCGTGGGTAGTGAGGAGTCCCGTGCGGTCGAAGAGATGCGAGATCACAACAATAACAAGAACAGGAACCACAGTGTATACACAAAGTCTAGTCAGTCCAGTCTATTTGTGTGACTTTTCCTTTGTCCGATTGAGTGTTAAACTTCGCTGAGGAGAGGGTGTGCACAATACCGACAAAATGAAAGAATATCAGACCAAAACTTACTCAAATTCTTAAACAAAACAAACAAAATGAAAACGACACTAGTTTTCCTTTTTCGTGGATTATGGTTTCCCGTACGGAAATTTCAATGAAGCGTATTGAGAATAAACACCGTGTTGTATTTTTATCGCAACTACAAAACAAGAACAAAAACAATAAACCACGCACTTTACATATACAAATTATTTTTAACAATTATTTGCAATTTTACAATTATTTAATTGTTGCCAAGTTGCACATGTGCGCTTCTCAGTTCTTTTAGATTTTATTTGGGTTATCGAGTACTTAAAGGCGTACAGATATCTTTCGTTCGATTATCTTCCATATATAGCATGGCAGTACATATGTATGCAGTATTTAAAATTATATTTGCTTTACTTCTTTCAACTTTCAGCGTGGCAGCGACAGCTGCTTCTCAAAAGACGGCAACGGATGGCAAATGCACGCCCGACTCGTTCAAGTTACAAAGCGCGACTAACTCGAGAAATCACCCGACTGTCGAATGGCGGCCTGACGCTGCTCGCTGTGCCGGCAGCAGCAACAATACTCATGTATTGCCATCGCCACAGTGAACCCCTCTCAAGATAGACAAGCAGGCAGAAACGATTTGGTTGGGCAAACACGACCTTGAAATACACTGTAGTGTATTTGCGGAGTGCATGCGCATGCAGTTCGGAATCATCGTTTACGATTTGAATGGACTTTATACAAATTTCGTGTACAATGAATGTTCGAAGCTTAAAAAAATATGGATTGAAGCCAGGCTCCAAACTACTACAGTAGATATCGCTTATGTGCAATAGCGAAAAAGCAGCCCTGTAAATGCATTTACACCCCGTGTGGTGAGCGGGTTAGAGAATACCACCTCAGCAGGTCAATGCTTGTCGTATCAGGCGACTAACAATGAAACTGGGTTCTTACGAGACCAGCAGAGCTACCCCAGGCCTTAAAGGGGTTGTGCGTAGGGTTTGGGACCTACCACGTAAAACCACAATTCCAATGAAAGAATGTATTTACATCAGGCCATAACCCGATAACGATCTGTTATGACCAGTTAAGAAGAAGAGAAGTAATTGCATTTAAGCGGTTTTTTCATATAAGCGATAATCGGAAATATGCAAAATATTTCAAATAAGCGATAACCGATGTCGTTTATACGAAATAGCGAAAATGCAGCGCTGTTTTGCGTCCAAGCGATCATTTTATTTCAGCGACAATCGGATAAATGCAAAATACTTAATTGTTATTGGTTTATATGAGCTAAACAAACAATTAAAATCGATTAAATAAAAAGCATTGTTGCATATTTTGAATAATTAAAGTGTGCTGGAAAGTTTGCAAATAACCGATCATATTTTTACCAAAAATTTAGCGATGGAACAGCCGATTGATAATAAGCGATTTTTATATTAACGACTATATTTGTATTAAAATTGGAAAGAAAATGCTTTACGCTTAATTTTTTTGCATAAAAGCAATAATATCATATAAACGATAATTACTGTATTTTAAGAAATTGAAGTCAAATCGAGGCGTAAGATATTTACATTTCCATATTAATACATACATAATACAAGCCTTAGTTATTCAAAATTGAAAGCAATGTACACTTAACAAGGTAACGTCGTCGTTGCGACGTCAGCAGCGCAGTTTCTTAGTTTTTCATTCACTTACGAATTTCATTGAGAGAGGTTGTGTGTCGCGCATGTTATTTCAGTTTGTGTTATATGCATATGTGTATGCATTGTTTTATATTTACAGCCGTATGTGTGTATATGTATGCTTTAAAGTTTAAACCAAAGTATACTCTGTACGCGAGTTAATTGCTTCCCCTTTCGCTATTTCAGCCTCTCACAAAATTTTAAGAATGTTCGCTCAACGACGACGTTACCTTGTTAAGTATACATTGGTTGAAAGTGATCCGCAAAAACGCCTACTTATAGAGAATTTGTGAACTTTTATGAGTAGGAATGAATTTGACTAGTGCATTTAAGCTTAATCAGGCTTCATGAAGACTGCAGAAATGCATATGCCCTCTTAAGCAGTGTATAAGCAGCGCTTTGACTGTGTGCATCTTTTTGTTAATATGTGTGCAAGTTGAGTGCGGCATCAAATGGAATGCAAAAGAGTCCACCATTTGTTGAGAGCATACGACAAATTAATGTTAGTGGGTTAGTGATGGTAACGTGAGCGAGTGCTGCTAAGGTATTAGGATGTTGCAAAGATTCATTCAAAGGATGCGTACAAATACACAAATGATTGTAAGTTTTTGAATTACGCGTTTTAAGAAACGAAAAAATACTCAAATTCTAATTAATAGACATTAGAACTTAAAACAGTTTATTGCCTTAAAAAGGCATGTCTGTTGTTGGAAAGCTAAGGGTAGTAATTTGCTGCGAAGAATCCGAATCCGTCGTCGGAATTGGCCTATTACGGATTTTGAGATATTCCTCAAATAACGTCAAATATCTCGGAAATTACACTTAGTTTTCCAACAACTAAACCATGTTGACCTGTGTTATTGATCTTTTTTTGGCGAGATTTAGAATTTTTCGAAATTCAAAGTGTAAATTATACACTCACGCTCACGCAACCATCGCTAATGACGCGAATATCAACAGCAATAGGGACCAACGAACCAAAAATGCAGCCAGGCAACAAACAGGCCAAAGCCAAAAACGAATAACAGACACGCCGCCAAGTGAGCTACGTGAGTGCAGGCAGCTACAGATACTCTCAGAAAATAAAGAGAAATGCCGAGCGAGCGCAAGCGACAGACAACATACAACAAGTTGAAAACAAATCGCCAATCGACAGTGGTCAATTAAAGACAAGACGTTTCCAGAAACGCCGCTGCATCAAATGCCATAAAAATATTGAACAAGCATTGAAAACAACGGGACGGTACCCGACAGTGGAATACCCTGTACCCTTTTTCTTTATAAACACTAAATACGGTAAAATGGGAACGGAAGTTTTATATCTCCTTTCATATGATCGATATGCCTGTAAACATTTTCCTCTTGGGAAGTTCCAATTTACAAGTTTTCCTATTCGGAAGTTGGCTATTATGGGGGCAAAAATTACTTTTATACCCAAAACTCCAGTTAGATCAAAAATACATTTTTAAATGTCTGTGGGAATTTTCAAAACAATATATATATGGTGGGGGGTGTAAGTAATTAAGGTAAATCGATTGGGCGAAGGAGGGGTTCTATTCAAAAAGGTGGATACAGCTTTAACGATTGGGGTCACATGTACCCATATCCATGTAGTGGAATTTCGAAGCAGCTTATAGGCGAGGAGGTGTGAAATTAGCATATTTTTGACTATAACTTTTGATGTTCTTATTCGATTTCGATAATAGATGCACATAAACACAACGCACACCTCTGTCGAGTTTCGAAATGATAGATTCAACGGAGCGGTTGTAAATCGCGAAAATCTGTCACGGAAGAAGGTGGTAAGATATCAACAAAAATCGACAAACTCCTATTTTTCCGGCTTATGCGCATCTTTTGGTAAAAAAGTGTTTGCTTTAGCTATTATAGTCTCCGAGAACGGTGCGACAACACGTCTATATCGACTCGACTATTGCCCCTGACCATTTTTGCCCATGGAACATATAGTCTGCCACGCCTCCTTCTGCCTGTTACATACATTGCACAAATCTATAATAACCTTTTGCAGGGTATAAAAATGCGAATAAAAACAACAACAACAAGACGAGATTAGCAACATTGCTGACAAACAGCATACATATCTCAGGTAACATTGCAACAATATTTATGCAGTTAGACGAGAATGTGGCCAGGCAAGAGGCAAGTATAACTTGTTGCACATAAACAGGAAGCGGCAGCAAATTTGGCATGCAAATTGCAGGTAACATATTACTAATACCCGAGTGTACATGGAGTGGATTATGTAAATCTGGCTAGTTACTAGACAGCTCAAGTTGTATTTGATAAAGAGAGATTTGTTATCAGTGCAGAACATGTAAACATGTTGACTGACAATATCTGCAAGTACCGTAAGCAGCAAGTTGTATGTATGTACATGTTGCAAGTGCGCACCTGCAGTTAAACGACTTTCCCAAAAGATGAAATTGCAGTTTGAAGATGTTTTATGCGCTAAATGCAGTTACCCACTACTTAAGATTTCGTTGATATGTGTGGTGAAAGTGCTACCAGAAAGACAATCACTACCCGACTTGCCGGGTAGCAACAGGTTATTTTGCTCTAAATAAGAACCGAGATCAAAAACGCCTACAGATATTTCAGTTTACAATTCAGCGTTTGATATATGAAACATTAACAACTGCAAACTATTTAGTGTCAAAATGTTTGATGTAGTCTTGGGCATTGTAGAGTTGGCGACGTTTTTCTGTTGTTTTAGACGATACAACTGACATCTAAGAGATTCGCGGTGCTAGAGCTACTCTAAAATATATGCAAACAACGTCAGAAAGCAGTTGCAAATACAGTCAAACCTGCAAAGTTGGACACTTCTCAGCGAAAGCAAAATATTTTAGTACACAAACTCGAATTTTTACCTGCCTAACTTGCAGCTGCACTTTTTGAGCCATTTTTGAATGTTGTCAACGCAATTGAACCTAGAAAAGTTGGCCAACTTAAAACCACAACAAACGAAATTGGTTGCTGAAACTCGTTGCTAATAAAAATTTGAATGAAATCCTTCCAGATAAAAGAATTCATTTGTTGAAAATCAAAAGAAAGAAAGTTAAAAGCTTATAAATAAACTAATTCAAAAGATTCTTTTAAGTTACATTAGAATTTAAGTGCAATTTTGAATTTAAAAGAATGTACAGTACTCTTGAAACAAACTTCGACTGTTTTGCAACTATGACTTTAATTTATGTATGTACATATGTGGAGCTTATGGTCAAAGTACATAAACATACACGATTAAACAAATTTTTATGTTAAAGATTCCCTGCATAACCGTGAGTGGCCAACTTAAGCAGGTTTGACTGTACATGTTAGTGTAATAGATTGTTGCACTTAGGCAGTCATGTCTTGGAAGCACACCAACTATGCTTTTGAATATTCCTAGCATCTTATATATCTCAGCATGGATATCAAGTGGAGTATGGCTCCTGCCATGTTACTTTGGTCTCAGCAAATGGGTAGTAGAGACCACTCTCGCCAGACGGAACTAACGCTCTGTAAGACCCTCATCCTTCCCGTTTTGCTTTAAGGCAATACTGCGAGAACGCTCTTCAATGCGGCTGTTGAAGGAAGGCGACGAAGGGGCAGGAAATGACTCCATCGGAAGGACCAGATAGAGAGCACACTAGCTACCGTTAGTATCAGCAGAGGCGACTGGAGGTCGTATCAGAAGAACTATCTAAGTAGTATCTTATATTAATGAATTGGTCGTAAAAACTTTAAGATGAAAATCAAGTAAGCTTTAAATAGATGAAGAGATAAAAACCACGAAATATACGAAAGAAAGAAAGTTCTCAAGTCATTATAATTAGATCAAAGAAAACGGAAAAAGGATTATGCATTGCACAATTAGATCTACGAAACTGTAAAGTCAAAGGTCGGAAATGGCGAGTAACTCTGTAAAACTAGCTGCGAACAAGAGCTTAGGCAAATACAACACAATTTCTGAGTGTAGATTCTGTGATTAATTCAAGAATGCACTTTTATCAGACGAATCCTATCAAAATATTAAGGCTATCAGATATTTAAATCCCAATTTAAGACGATATTAAGAACTTTGAACGAATTCTATTGTAGACAGACGAGAGCAACATAAGAAAGTCTGTACTTTTGGAATTATGCTCTCTTCTTAGTGCTTGAAGGGCAAATGATACAATATCCAAATCTTGATTAAGATACTATGTATTGAGTTAAGGATAATTCATGTTGTATTAACTATTAAGTTATGGAAGACCTTACAAGGAATTTCTATATAATAATAAGTGATATGAACAATTCCTGTTTCACTTTAAATCACAGTGATAAAAATATATTGTGTCTAATTTATTTTTGTTAGTGATTACTCAAAGTGATTTAGCAGGCATTATGACTAAAGGTATTTTAAAGTTACTTAAACTCGTTAATGAACAGCTCTTTTACTAACTTGAGTACGAAGTTTTCTTGAAGGCTAAAGCCACAAATTAGCAATCATGGTCATTTTCTAAAGATATTTATTTAAAACCTTTAAAACTAGGAAACTCAATAGACAGTCAAAAAAATGTCCCTCAATTGCAATGCCATTTGTTACTTTTTTCTTTGTTTAATTATGCTTAAAGTTTAAAATACTTAGAAAAAGTTAAACATTTCCGTTTCTTAAAGTAGGAAGTCTTTCTATATGATGCACATACCCAATAAATCAGAGGAACTTCAACTTAAGATCTATTTTCTGCTTTTCTGCCCGACAATGTCATTGTGTCAAATATAAATTTATATAATAACCAATTTAATTGCATCAAAAGCAACCGAGAAGATTCCGTGGGAATGCTTGTCTAAACTTTGCATTTATTTAATTTGCCATTTTAAGATATTTAAAAAAAAAAATTCAATTGGAAGTGTAAATATATTTAATTGATGCGCAGAATATGTCAGTGAACTTAATTTAAAAAAAATTATTTTACTTGAATTTTTTATTGACATTAATTACATAAGAATTTTTCTTTGTAAAGTCATTCAAAAAGAAATCAAAGTGTGTCAAGAACATTTGTGTTTGACGATAAACTAAAGCAGCGATCGGCAGCGGCAATCGCTTCCGATGTAGCAATCCCTTTGCTGAATGTGCTCAACGCCTTGACAACTTTGCTCTGCTGGCACAAATACTATTGCAGCGACTTAAATTGCGCTAAAGTCTCTGCTGCCGATCCCTGAACTAAAGCCTTAAGCTGCTTTTCTATGTAATATCGTTTCAGACATGTATTTACGTGCCCAAGGGTTACATAGTCAAAGGTATATGTTAGATTTATTCTAAGTATTATATACTCCAGGAACACATTGGAGCCTGCCCTTAACTGGAGATGTCAATCTTCCTCAAAAGTTGTCTGAACCTTTCCAAGCTGAGGTACTCGACATTCAGATGATGCTCATTTATTTTAAGAGCTGTGTTCGGGAAGAAGCAGTTAATACAGTTAATCGCTGAACAGCAGAGCTGGCTGTTTAACATGCTTAATTTGGGGTCTGAAAAGGTCGCTAGTGTTGGTTTTACTGTCAAAACTTTTTAATGCACTAGTTCTCGTTCAAACTTAGTTTTAAAAGGTAATTACATAGCCAACAAACCAAAAGGGAATTGAAGCGCTGAAGAGCTCTCTGTACACGGCCTCCCTATTTCTCACTCATTTGTTGGAGGTGTCAATCTGGACAGATTCTATTTTCAAGAAAAATGTGATTCAAAAGCGTCATAGCAAGAACTATCAAGCTAAGTCAAATTGGCTCTAAGCTTTATCGCTGCAATCAAGAAGACAAACCAACCAAAACGGACTTCAAAGCGAGGAAGAACTCTCTGTTCACGGTCTGCTAGTTCCGCTCTGGTGTTGGAGGTAAGTGCTCGATTAGATTAGATTTGGCCCTTGAGCCATAACCAATAGAGGACGTCAAGAGAGTGAAAGGACAGTTGAAATGAGAACAAGATTACGAAAATGCGAAAAGTCGGACATACAAGTCTACTACTAAAGACAGCATAGAATGAACTTCACTGATGTGGAATGTATTACTTTTCAAAATGCGTATTCGTGTTCTTTACAAAAGCCGTGCAGTGACGTGGAGGTAGAGCTGCAAAACTATCGAGTGTGACGCCATTCGATATTTTCAAGAAAAATATTCGATAGTAACGCCAGTTAGTATCACTATCGGTATTTTTTCCTTCCTAACTCTTAGCCGCTTAGCGTGTGTTTAAACTATCGATCTTTTGGTAAAATTTTTGTACCTCTAACTATTATGGTGTCCGAGATCTCGACGTTTATACGGAAGGACAGACAGACGGACATGGCTATATCGACTCGACTATTGCTCCTGATCTTTTATGTGAGACTCTGAATGAGGTATAGAGAGAGATAGAAAAAGAGAGAGAGAGAGAGATGAGAATACACATAAATCAAATAGGATAGCAAAAGGAGAGCAAGCGACAGAATAAGCATACCTCTTTAAGTATACCTTGACCTATGCTATCTTTTCATAACCTAATGATAATGCTACTCAAAATTGTTATAAAACCTGGGTAAACTATTGATATTGATCCAAATATACGCCAAAACGAGTTCAAAAAGTCTTTTATATGCATTTTGATTTCGCTTAGTTTTGTTTTAACGTCTTAATAAAACATTTTTGTCTACGTTTTGTTGACCCACATATGACGAATTTTTAATATAAAAACAATATGCAACTTAAAATACGCAAGACGGAAATCAAAAAACTATTAATGAATCTATTACGCAAAATTTGACGTCATTTAAGCAGAATAAATAACTAAGTAAACAATTTATTTATAGCTATTTTTTCTTTCAAGCTACAAAGTTCAGTCAGCAAATGTCTAAATTTTCCAAATTTTTGCCTAAAAAAAATAAATTTCTTTTCTGGTTATTTGTGTAGTGTATTTGGTTTTATAGCGTATATTGTTCAGCTTTGTTGTCAATTGTTGCGAGTTCATAAAATGCGTCAGTGCATGTCACGTGTGAGCACCTACAGATAGTATTTAATGGATACATTTACTTGGCAAACTAACCACAGACTTATTCGGGACACAGCTAAGTAAGCAGAAATAAACCCGAAAACAAATATTTAAACTCAAAATAAAAAAACAAAAAAACTTGTACAACAAATGTATACACCGATTACTTGAATTATATAAATAAGTCGTAAGATCTCAATGAAAGATTTTATGAGTAGGTTTATTCAAAACAGCTGCCAGTGGAATATTTTCTGTGTAAATCATTGAAAAAAAAACCCAAATGGGGAATTCTTAAAACACAGTTCTTAAGTTTGGCCGGAACAATTTATGTGAAAAGTTTGCGCCAGGAAATGTAATGGTATAAAAATTGCACTTATAAATACTAATGGGGTTTTAATTGAGAAAAGGTTTTCTATGTGAAACATCTGGTAGCGTGCCTTTGGCATAAGACCTACTTGTATGCCGTCACGATCGTATGGTGTGACGCTCGGCTGATATGACGCTTGCGTTTATGAATGCTAGACGGCGCTTGCATATGAACTAAAGTTGTGCCAAACAGGCCGATAATTTGCATGAAAGCTATATGATATAGTGCACAAATTTTGATCTAAAACAACTAATGTCGCGCCTTAGGTATAAAACCGATGAATATGCCGTGATTGTTGCACATCAATGAGCAAAAAGATGGCGCATCATTATGCTGTCGTGATTCAGCTTTAAGAGATCAGGCAATACACCTCCTTTATACATTATTCCTCTGAACGTGTTTAGAAGGATAAAGGCGCGCACAAAGCAGAGGCGCCTGGAGGAGAGTTCTACATCAGGAGTTAACCGAGTTAAGGCCAGTTAAGAAGTATTAAGAAATGACTGAGCGGAGTGATAGTGATTCATGTTTTATTGGCCAGTTTTTGATCAAACTTAACACAAATGTGTGAGCATCATTTCTCCCATAGGGATGTGTGAACTGTAATTATGTTACTTCATGGTCTTTGAAGGCTGTTCATAAATGACGTCACCATCGAGGGAGGGGAGGGGGGAAGGGTTAATCAAATTGTGAATTTTAGTGATAATGGGGCAGGGGGAGGGGGGTGGCTTCTGCGGAATCATAACCTCACAATCAAAAGAATCTTTATATTTTCATGCAATGTTCCATCAAAGATCTTGCATCAAATTTTAAATTATTGACTCTTCAAATATCTTCCTTTCGCTTTTACAGCAGTTGATTCAGTTGATATTCTATTCCAAGTTTCCAGGAATGCTCACAGTTTGTGGTTGCACGGTTTGTGACGTCACATTAGGAAAGAGATCCGTCAAGTCGGCTTTTTCAAGAGCATGCATCTCACTCATGTGTATTGTATCACTTTCCAAAACGAGGATTCGTCTGCTTGCCAAGGCTGGACAGTGACATAAAAAGAGATCCGTCAAGTCGGCTGCTTTAAGACAGGCCGCTTAAGTTTGGTTGTCAATGATGCCCATATTGGACAGGTGTTGGCCCGATGTGTTTTGAACCCTAATGAATCAAACCAGGGCTCGCAGATCCCTTCTCTTCTGACTAAAACTGTATCTGGAGGCCTTTGAATTGGGTTCTTTCACAAAGTGTTTTGTTACGCGGCATCCAATGATGGATTTCCATCGTTCCGTACAGATTGTGTCGGAACATCCATCCAAGCTATTCTGCCGGCTCAGGCCCTATTTTCAGTGACGCGGAGCCTCTGTTTGCCCGCTCATCTGCCATTTCATTGCTCTGGATACATCGGTGTCCAGGAACTCAGTATAGACTGAATTCATTACCTGGTCTTAAATTGACGTTCGACGTTGTGCGAGGATTCTACAGGGCCCTAAGCGCAGCCTGATTGTCACTACAGATACCTCTTTCATGGACCGTATTCAGAATTGCGTACATTTCCGTTTGGAAACCCGAAACCTGTTGTACATGTCTGATCAAGATACCAACTAGCAACAGTTGCATTTTTCGTAAGTACCGAAAGAATATCAAGTAAAGCAGCAACTAATTAGATGAGTTTATCTAGTCATTCAACTTTCGGGCCAGTTTATAACACATTGCTAATTATATTAGTTATTCAAATGAATATAAGCTAAACACAAATACAAATTGCAGTCTGCAATTCAAACGAGGAACTGGTTCCACTCGTTTACATTTACGTATTCACCACAATTTACTCATCACTGATATTAATGTTTGCTACGTAAAAAGTGCCTTATTTATGATCTTTCGAGTTGTGTTCATTATATGTCATTATAGGCCCAATGAACTATAGTTTGCTATATAGTTCAAACTAACAAATCATATCAATAGCTTCAATTCTTAGATAAAACTGCTGTCCGGTAATAAAACTTTTATGTGTGCATTCTAATTAAGCGTCAATAGTAAAATAATATTTAGGTTATGTAAGAGAGAGAAAACTTCTGTGCATTATTCACCGAAAGACAATGTAGCAGTCATTCATAAATAAAAATGATCACTTAACAAATCCCTTAAGTCCAAAATAAACTGCACCTTAAGGCCAAACTTTATGTTATCGCACGTGTTTAAAATAAAAAAAAAACAATGGTTAAATATATTATATATACGTATATAAATTTTGCATGAAATTTGTATTTGGCAAAATTGTAAAGTTTTTAAGCCTGTTTCTGAGACTGCATGCTCATTAATTAACTGGAAACCCTTGATGGCTTATTTATTTTTATTAACTTTTAAGCAGAAATATTTTTGGATGTTGCTGTTTTTTATGGTCACTGCGACAATACTTTGAATTTTTAGTCAGCTGATAAGTTAAAGATAAAGAAAATGCTACCGAAACACAGATAAGGCACGGTTATATAGCTGGCAATGTGCTAGTATAGATAAAAAGTGAGAAAAATCTACGTCATCAGTTGTGATTTTTTTGAGAAAATTATTAGATTATACAAGTTTAAGCTAAAATTGTTTAAGTCATGGGATCCCAGAGTTATACTATTACGTACGAATGGGATGATGTTTTGTTTGTATGCAAAAATGAAATAATAAGGAAATTGTATGACTAAGAACGTCTGAGAGATAAAAATTGGATTACGCTTTGGAGAGCTCTTGCATATACCAGTTTGGGGTTCAAGGTTCCACTTAGACATTGCATTCTAGCGCTTAGACTTAAGGCTTGCTCTTACTATTGTAAAACCGTATGAGATATGAGACGAAAATATTAAAGGAACGAGAAGTTAGTTAGCTTTCATATTTTCGAAGTAAAACATGTTCCAGTGTGAGGATAGCTGAGGCGTAAGCCATGTAAGAGGTAGTATAGCTCATGTATAAAGTTATGTAACTAGCACAAATTGTGTAAGCAAAGATATGCAATTTTGAATTGATTGTAAAAAGTAGTGGCAGTAGATATCGCTTATATGCAATGGCGAACATGCTGAACAGTTTTTGCATATAAACGATAATTTCATATACGCAATAATCGGATATATGCTGAACATTTCAAATAAGCGTTAGTCTATACAGCAAATGCAGACCAGTTGTTGTACTGTATGCGATAATTTCATATTACCATAATAGCATAGATGTAAAATATTTCAAAAAAACGCTACTCTATACAGTAGAAATCGATCATATGCAATAGGCAAATGCAGACCAGTTGTTGCATACAAGCGATAATTTCATATATGCGGTAGTCGGATATATGCAAAATATTTAAAATAGGTGCTACTTTAAACAGTCGATATCGCTTATAAGCAATGGCGTAAACGTAGCGCAGTTTATGCATTAAACATGTATTAAATTACATTACATAAGTGATAATCGGCTATACGCAAAATGTTGAAAAAAGCGATAATATAAAGCGGTAATAGAAGATATCGCATATATGCAATAGCGAAAATACAATGCAGTTGTTGCGTTTAAGCTTGTAATATAATGTAAGTAATAATCGGATATATGCAAAATACTCTAGGCGATAATTTCATATATGTACGTAATATCGCATATATGCAAAATATTTCTAATAAGCGTTACTCTAAACAGTGGTTGTCGCTTATAAGCAATGGCGTAAACGTAGCGCAGTTTTTGCATGAAATATATAATTTTAAATAAGTAATAATCGGATAAATGCAAAATATTTCGTATAATCAATATTGCATGATGCATTATTGTGAAATTACTTTTTCCCTTTATGGGCGCCAAACAAAGTTACAGAAAGCGTAAGAGAGATGAGATAAATGGCCGATTGCATACATGCAATAATTGCAACTAAGCGATTTTCAAATAAACGATTACCAACAAAATACACTGAAAATAATTTCTTTAGCATGAAAGTAATAATTCCGTATAAACGATTCGTCAAATAAGCTATATGTACTGTATATTCAAGGTAATATGAATAGTTCATTAGCGCATCAAAGGTGACTCTCAAACAGGACTATTTCAGATGTGAAATCGACCAATCGAAGTAGGGAACATTTTCAACTTCTTGGCCAACTTCAGTCTTTTGCGGCTTTCCTTTCAGACTGTCAAACTAATAAATCAACTTGAAAGAGTGAAAAGAGAATATGAAAGGCTTAAGGCTTTTCAAAACGTCTGTGGCTATTCTATAATAGGGCCGTAGGCTTCTGCTTGTTTTCACAGCTCAAACCTTGAAAAACTGACCATTAAACTTGATTGATTTTGGCGCTATATAACACACCTTATATATCAAGTGTTTATATAACAGTCCAGCCAAGAATCAAACCATTAAAGGCAGATTTTTATTTAATGTTTGTTGTCACGATATTATCAAATCATTTGCTCACACTAAGCCATATGCTTAAAGGGGCTTGTCGCACCTTAGAGCCAAATTTAGTAGAAAGAAACCCACGCAAACACACACCCAAAGAGCATTCAAGGTCGACAAGGAACAAAATATCGGCAACAGTTCGAGGCTATCAATGAAATTAACAAAATTCAAATATATTCAGCTCACCATTTTGTCGCTTGTTAAATTACACCAACTTGTTAACAGTTGTTTTTTTATTTTTTTATTATTTGCTTGACAGAATTCGTTAATAGATATTTCACACAAATTATTTCATAATTTTCACTTTTGATTTCCGCGCACCGATGACGTCTAGCCAAAATTAGAGTAAAGCGGAATTCTTGCTGCCGTTGCTGCCGACGACAAATTGGCGAATGCTTAACTACCAGCGTTAGAAATCACACGCTCTCGATTCTTTCATATTCTTTGAACCATATGACTAAAGAAAATATTGGATAAACGTACAACACGGCGTATTGAAAATGCGTTAGCAGCGACGCACAGTGGATCCAACTGACTTCTTTTTCGGCAAAAATCATAACGTTTGCTGAAGTAAAGATATTTGCAAAATTTAAAATGCATGTAATAGAGTTAGATATTATTGCACCTATAAAATGTGCTTATTGCTTAATAAATCTTAGCAAGATGTTTGCAGTCTATTTTGATCTTAGTGTACACACGTCTGCCAGATAGACAAACTTTCGACGAGGACGATTTGTTGAAAAATAAGCACAATTTAGAACATGGAATTTTTCCATGACATGCAAGGATAACACATTTGCATTATTAATATCAAACTCTACTACCGTTTTTTGAGGATCCCTCTATACACAACTTATTTATCGCAGTGTATCGCAGAAGCTTAAGGAAAATATCTTTACTCCCCCAAAAGCTATGATTTTTGGCGAAAAATAAGTCAATGGGATCCACTGTGCGACGCGCTACGTCTGACTGCAGAGAGAGAGAGAGATAGAGAGAAAGAGAGCGCGGCATAGAATTTAGTGTTTCTAAGTTAAGTTAGTCATCGTTTAAAAGGTTAGCAAGCGTGCATTGACTTTAACTAGCGAGCAAGAGAGAGGGTGAGAGAGCGAGAGCGAGAGAACTGACCTTAAACTATCCTTTCGCCTAGCGTAAAGCTCTTGAAAGTTCAGTTTAGAAGTCATTCATAAAAGCTTCGAGTAACGTTAGCAGTAAAAAAGCTTGCTGCATTTGACGCAAGTTGATGCAATTTTTTGCATGGCTGAAAGTTCTTTACAATTATAAAATACTTAATTTCGATTTTAAGCTCTAAATATTGGCAACAATTTAATTTAATTAATTAATTAAATTAATAAGTAAGTTAATTAAAGAATGTGTAATAATTTGAAATAAAATCTTAGCTGAAACGTTTTACGTTGTTTGAAAAAAGTCACGAACACATGACCAACAAGGCGTTGCCCTAGTTGTTCATTTAGCATTTGTGTGCGCCATCTATCGGTCAATAATTTTTGGTTGTTGTACTAGCTATATTTCAAATTGGTTTTTTCTTCAACTGCATTCTTTTTAGCATTTTTATTGGTGATAAATATAAATCAACAATTAAACTACAAATTCTTCGACAAAATTAATATTGTTTTGTGCGAGTAAATTAAATTTTATTGAACCTTTCATCAAGCTTAGAAGTTTACTAAAGTTCATAATGTGTAATGATAAAGAAAATAAAAGATAACACTGTGCTTCAAGTTTGAAACAAAACTCTACGATGACATTGACATAGTTAAGCCAACTAAAATCCAGCGGCTCCGTTGGAGAGGTCATGTTGTGCATATGTATGAAGAAGCTGTGGAAGGAAGGCCACGAAAGGCAGTCCATGTCTCCGTTGGAAGGACCAGGTAGAGCTACCTTTGCTATCAACGATTGGAGAAGGCGCGCGCAAAGGCAGAGACGCCTGGTAGGAGCTTTACATCAGGCCATAACCCGGTAACGTTTTGTTATGGCCAGTTAAGAAGAAGAAGAACCACCTCTCCTTATGGATTACCCGAATTGAAACATCCTTGTTGAGTGGTCATTGAAATGTCATGCTATCATCTATTGGGAGAGGTACATTTTGAGTTACTTTGAACATGCCTCTCTCTGTCTCGCGTATCAACTTATGAACATTCTGGTCAACTAACACTTATGGACAACGGGTCTGAAACCTATTCAAAAACAAACAGTTACGCATAGAGTAAAAGTGACGAAGTTCCATGATTCGCCGCGAAGAAAACTTTGTGGCACATTACGCAATGCAATGGAACCAGTAACACAAGTAGCAAACTTGATTCAAAATAGATAGAAAATTGCTTAAAAACAAAGAGTTTTATGAACTTAAGGGCTTAACACAGCGCGTTTAAGGACGGACAATCAGTAGAAGACGCATCACGCTTGAAAAATTCTGTTTTTGAAATTAGAAACCAATGATTCGAGACTATTGGCCACAGAATCTGCGATTTGGTCAGGAAACTCAGCAATATACAAATCCAAATGCAAAGCTTTATTCCTCACATACCAGGGGACTCTAGTGATAAGCGCAGAGTTTCAAGTTACATTTGTAGGTCACACTCCAGATCGGCATTCCATATCTCCAGACCGGCGTCATAATCGGTTGCCAAGCTAAATATCTGAGAGCAATACTAAGCTTAGATGTGCTAAAAGTAAGCCAGACCAACTTTTTCATCCTGGCTCGCACAATGGGCAACCTTTTAAGCCTTTTATCTAGCAATAAGCACAGATATTTAGCCTTGAGGTCTACAGCAGTGATAGAGTTAGTGAAACTAGTATCCGTTAATGCTTAAGGCGTACGACTACATATATATTACGTCATTTTGTGAAGCATTTTCATCGACATCGCACAGTGGGGCCGTCTGACTTCTTATCGGCAATATTTATAACTTTTGAAGGAGTTTTCGAAATTCAAAATTCATGTAACAGAGTATTACTTAAGCTTCTGCGGTAAGCTGTGTTGTCTGTGTGGTGCTTCTTCTGCTGCCATTAAAAGTGAAATACTAGACAACACAATCTGTTTCTCGCTCCCACTTCTTGTTTTGTAGTTCTCTTTGGGCATTGTTTTTGCATAGGAACCGGTATAGTCGTTAAATCAAAACAAATATCAGATCAGGAATACTGGTAATAACGTAATCGTAACCGTATTCGAAATAAGTTTTGGTTTGAATTCCTGTTCAAGTACAATTGAATTCTATAAATTTTGTTGTTCGAGTTATGTCGATACCTCTAAATGCGACCAAATTAACCGGTAAGTGTGGATTTTAGTTTGATGCTTAATATTATTCTATCATTTCGACAACACAAACCCAATCTCTTTGAATTTGAATCTCTAGTGAACCGATATTAGCACAATACCAGTTCACAATTTTCGAAAGTAAATACTTTCTCAACATTTAGAGTACGAAAACCTTATTTTGTTACTTAGTGTTATTCTATCATTTCAACAACCCAAATCGAATCTCTTTGGATTACCCCTAAAAATCTCTAGGGAACCGATATTAGTACAATAACGGTTCATATTGTTCGGAAGTAAATACTTTTTTGAAAACCTTATTTTGTTGCCAATATCTGTATTTCCTCTAAAAAACTCTAGTGAAAGTTCGTCATTTTCGAAAGTAAAAGCTACGAAAACCTTATTATGTTGCAATGCGTTATTCTATCATTTCGACAACCCGAACCTAATCTCTTTGGATTTCCTCTAAAAAACTCTAGTGACACAATAACAATTCACAATTTTCGAAAGTAAATACTTTCTCAACAATTACAGTATGAAAACACTAATTTGTTGCTGAGAGTTATTCAAACCCAATCTCTTTGGATATCCTGTAAAAATCTCTAGTGAACCGATATTAGCACAAAAAAAAAGTAAATGCTTGCTCAACAATTACAGTACTACAACTTTAACCAAAAACTTCAAACATTTAATTACCAAAGTATTTGGCGGAAGTACGCATAGTAGTGTTCCAACTTAATCATCAACAAGATCAGCGTTCTGCAAAGTCATCATCGTCACGAAGTTCGTCATCAGCAGCAGCAGCAGAGTAAACACCCATTTCAGAGGCTGTTTTTTTTTTTCCTACTCTCTAAAGATGAAAACTGTAAACTCAAACTCTAGGCAAAAACACAACCCTATAAAAAATAACCCGCTGCAGTTGCGCGCTGTTGACTGTCGTCTGTCTGTCTGGCTGACTGTCTGTCATGGTTGTCGTGGTACGAGGTTCTCGATGATGCAGCAGCCCTGCTCCCATTGTTACGCGGCTGACGCGTCGATTGGGCAAGGATAACGAACTCATATGGTCGTCCTTCCTGCCATATACAGCCCGTCGCAGTTTAATAAGTCTCAGTCGTGTCTACCCTTTTCACGGCATTGAATTTCCCCCTTTTTAGCGCGGGTTTTGTTGTTGTGTTTTGCAGCGGGCTGCAGGAGTTTTTTGTTTTTTGGATTTTTGCGCAGCTGCTGGTTTTACGCATTGATGTGATTTCTGCCACATTTCGTAAGCTGATCGGCACTTGATTGCCAAGTTCAGAGCCAGGATTCAAAAACTTCACCAGAGTTGCCATTCATGTAGGTGTTGACTCAAGGAAAACTGCGGGCAAGTCAAGTTGGCAACTCTTCCAATTGGCTGCTTTGTGTTTCCCGAAGACGCAGTTCCTAAGTTTACTGTTTCTATGCCCCGCTTACAGTTCATTCAGCTCTGCAGCCCTTCGAGTACTCAGCTGGCTTGGAAGTGCACAAAACCGTAAGTAATTGCTGGGATATGCGTGCAAATATTTTCTTTTTTGCCCAAAAACTAACCTTTTTTTTTTGTGGGACGCATAGTAACCCTCATTTTTCGTAATCAAAAAAGAAAAAAAAAAATGTTTTTCGGGTTCAATGTACAAGGCGATTTAAGGAGCGTGATTGCGCAATGTTAGATAGGCGCACTAGGCGTTAATTTTAATGGATTTTTGCCCTTACGATCTAGTTTTTTTCGGCTGCTTTTTATAGAGCAATAGTTTTATTGAGTGTTTATGGTGCTTCACAGCTAAAGCAGACTAGTTTTTGGACATTTTTATAAACAAAAACTTCTCATTAGTTATGCCTTGTCCTTTTATGTTTGTGTCTCCCTTGACATAAAGAAAAGCAAGAAAAAGGTAAATTCGCTTAATCTTCGTTCCCTACAAAAATGCTCGGGTAACGCATCCTCCTTTCTTGTTGTGATCTTCGGTTTGGGTTGCTACCTGGTCTGGCATTTGTTGTGCAATTTCCAACATGTCTCGCAGTTCATTCACCTTAGGGACTAAGACGGCAGCTCGTTGTGAGACTGTACAGAAAGCGTGTATTTGAATGATAAAAAATGGATTTATTATGCAAAAATTTAGGGATGACAAATTGTTATTTTAAATGCAAGCGATCGTATAACTCTTTATAGCTGTAACTTACAACTGTGATCAATTTGAAAGGTGAACTATGTTATATTTTCAAAAATCTTTATTTATTCTTGCACATCTATTTAATTCCCCTCAAATTAATCATCATCGTAACACTTGGCAAAGTCCTCCTTCGGAATGACCTGCTGCGATTCGGTTTTTTTCTGCTCAATCGAGGCAAAACGGTGTCCCCGGAGCGGTCTCTTGAGTTTACTGAATAACCAGAAGTCATGCGTATCGTCATATCAGGCGAATACGTTAGTAATGATCGCGTAAAACCTCTGCCGTGTGAGATGATGCATTATCATGATGCAAGAACCAAGAGTTGCCTTCTCATAAAACCGGACTATTTTTGCAAACGACGCACAGTACATCCACCAGGCTTCTTTTGCCGTAATAACCATACTTTTTGAGCGAGTAAAGATATTTTCAAAATTTAAAATGCATGTAACAGAAAATTCCTAAGTTTCTACGATACATACTCCAAAAGTCCCTTGCACCTATAAAATATGCTTTTTGCTTAATAAATCCTTATAATTTTGAAAATATATTGATTAGATGTTGTGTTTATTTTAAAATTAGAGTACACACTACTGCGAGATGGAAAAACTTTTGACGAGGACGATTTAAAAAAATACGAACAATTTAGAACACGAAATTTCTAAATAATATGCAAGGATAAGACATGCAGTACATAATATCGAACTTTTCTACCGTTTTTTGAAGTTCCCTTAATGATTAAAGTCAAATCTAACGGTTCCCAAACGCAAGATGGGACTGGTTGGCATCTTGAAAATTCAAGCTACGCATGCGCGACAGATAGTTTCCCGTCGGGTTTCCAAAGGGAAATCTACGCAATTCTGAGCGCCGCGAGCTGGATCCCTCGTAAAAAGCTGCGTGTTGTAACTGTAGGTATCTGCAGTAACAGTCAGGGCCCTGGAGAAACCTCGCACAACGTCGACCTTGGGGAATGAATGGAAGACTAGATTCAACATAACGTCCTGCAATGAAATACCAGATCAGCTGGCAAGCAAAGGCTCGGCGTCAGCCAATAAGGCCTGAGCCCATCATTCAGTCAGCGCGGCAGCATTGGTTAGATGGATAGCGTTCCACACAGACAAAATCTGTAAGGAACGCCGGAAAGCCACCACTGGATGCCGCGCAATGAAATACTATCTGAAAGAACCCAGTACAAAGGTTGGATTAATAACGGGGCACAATACATTAGGCCAGCACCTGATCAATATGGGCATCACTGACGACCTAATTGGCGCGATCTTAAAGAATCCGAATTGGCGGAACACTTTCTAAGATACTTTCCGACGAATGCTCGTTTTGAGAAGTGATACACTCCACATGAGCGAGAAGTTCACTCTCCCCTTACGCAGTCTTCGCAAATTCCTAAGGGAGTCGTGAAGATTGTGGGGACTTCTATATCAGCCTACTCTCTTTTCGTATTCTCGTTCTTATTTCAACTGTCATTTTACTGTCTTAACTTTCGCAATAGGGCATGGCACAAGAGACAAAGCTACCCGAGTGCTATGTATGTATGGGTTAACCTCCTTTATTGAGCCATCACACCCTCACAAATCTGATCTAATATAATCTACTGTCTTTAGAAAGACTGGATTACACTATGCAACAACAAAAAAAGCCTATTTCTAAAACATAAATTTTTCGCAAAATTTTGTGGTCGCTACAATGAATTATTGCTATTTAAAAAATTCCAGATTTTGAAAGTTGCAAAGTCAGCTAATCTCACATATCTCTGGAACCTTAATACCGATGGAGATGAGCTATAATTTGTATTGAAGGTAATTAGCTATTGATTAAATCCGATAGTTTTTGTGCACCTGGATTCAATTGCGAGTGACAATAACTTAAAAAAATATTTTGGGAATACAATTTTTTTTGTTTTTTTTTTTTTAGTTTTATGCATTGTAATACACAATCGAGTTAAGATAGACGAAAAATGTCATCGAAGTGACACTTAAGTACATTTAATTCAAGTTATTGTTCATCTCGGCTTCCGAGTAACATGAGATTTGCTGACATTGCCACTTTCGAAATCTGTAATTTGAATTTTGATATCGCGTTATCTCGAAAACCGTTTTAGATAAATCAAAACTGTTGCCGGATTTGAAATTAGCGTGCCAAAGTTTACCGGAAGAGTTATGTTTTAGCCATAGGCCTTTAATTGAGGCCAAATTTGTTGCCAGAAGTTGTCAAGGAAAAAATGTTTTTCGTTTGAGCGAAAAAATCAAGAAAATGTAAAGAGCAAGCAGAACTTCAATTGAAAGTCTAATAATTTCAAATCTATTGTTGTTAATTGTTTTGCTTTAGAGTAAGTCTCCATAACGTTTTCGAAAAAAAAGTCCAACAGACAAGAAATAACCTAGCAGTACACCCGGTCCGAAATACAATACAAAATCAAGATCAAAACCCTTAAAGGCAGCCAAAAATTGCTTTGAGAAAAACAAGAATCCGTTGGGTATTAAGCAAAAAAAAAAAAAACGCGCCAAGTTGCTCAGGATATGCACAAACACTAAAAAAAAAAATGCGCACAAAGAAGCGATCGAGAGACTACAGACACTCAAGAAAGCGACGATATGTGAAATACCTGGAAAGGTGTGTCAACAATGGCACGAAAGAATCTCAGTTTTTGACGGATTATTGTGCAAGGACATGCTCATGATGAGCTAGCAATGAACATTACGATCATAATATGTGTGTGTGTGTGTGTGTGCAATTTGCAGGCGCGCACAATAGGGAGAGTCAACGGCAGAGGCAACCCGTTTTTTAGGGTTTCCGTAAAACGCGCACAATTCGAGAGGGGTTGATTCCGGGTTCGCGTATAAAGCAAATTACGTTTCACCCCTTTGTAAAAAACTAAAACAAGAACAACAGCAAGCATAGATCGCTTCAAAGTTCCTTTTTTTTCGCAGTCGCAGCAGCCGTTGCGAAGCAGCTAAAAAATTTTTTAAAAAATTGCTGATTAGTCTTCAAAGGTGCGTGGCACGGCAAGCAACGTCGGCAGTTCGAAAAGGATACTCAAAGGATGCGTTTTAAAAACAACGCACAAAGTTTTAACAAAGCTCGCATAATAAAACACAAAATATTTAAAAATAAAACTTATTTATTTATGAGCGGACAAAAAAAGTGCGGCAAGTCTAACACGTGTTTTTGTAAAATTTCGATTTTGCGCATTTCAAACTTTAAAATGTAAAGCCAAGAGAGCGCCAAAGAGAGACTACGTGAGAGCAAGTGAAAAATGCCGACAAAATACATAATAAAAAAGCAAATATATATATATATATATATAAAAAAAAAAAGAAACCCCAAGCTACGTTACACGCATTTATTTTGGCTTAGAGCACTATTTTTGAAAAATTCGTTTTAATGCCAAACGCGTTTAATTAATTTGTTTATAAAAATATATAGAAAAGTTTACCAATAAGCTAAATATATACAAAAAACATACAAAACTAAAAGCAATTTGCTTGCAAAATTGGCAAACCTTCAAGAAATTACGGTTTTTTGGTAAGCTTTTTTCATGCAGCGAAAAATTGGCGAGTATAAAAAAAAAAATATTCAAATCAAATTTTAGTACAAAAAGTTAACAAATTCGAATGCAAAATCGGCAAAGTCTTTTATTTAGTTAAAAGTTCATTTCTTGTTTGCTTTTAGTTATGTGCGTGTGTGTGTATGTATGGGTGTGTGTGTGTGTGTGTGTGTGTGTGTGTGTGTGTGTGTACTCGTGTCTATGTATAGAGACTTTTCAAAGATGGCCGCTTTGACAGCAGGACACGCGACTTTCGATGTCTGATGTCTGACTATCTGTCGCTAGCTGTTGCTTATTTATGCCTGCAATTTGTTTACAGCCTTCAAAAATTAAAGATTTTTTGTTTTGGAATTGCTTAAAAACTAGTATAATGTGTTTTTGGTAATGAACTTATTGCCAGTACTCAGAACTTGCATGAACAAAAGCTGCATTTATGTAACAAACAAAGAAAGTAAAGCAAATTCGAACTAGTTTTTTTCACACAATTTTAGTAGAAACTCCTTTCGAGCATTTTCGGAGCACTTAATATAGACTTTATATACATATATGTATGTATATAAAACTTGTACATTGTGCATAACTTCAGCAGTACTTTGACAATATGTATTAGCAAACCAGGGCTGCAGTTCCCACTTGGTACCCGTGTGCTCACATGTTTTTACGAATTGAACTGGACAGCGAATGCAACACAATCTTAAAACACTTTACTTTGAAACAAAAAATCAAAAAAAAATTTACAACTGCAAAGTAGAAGTAAGTAATTCTGTATAAAGGCATCATAACAAAATCAGTAAATACTAATTTTGGTCTTGGAAATTTTGTAAAATCGTTAGAAATAGTCACTTCTTCTTGTTGAATGGACATAACAACCCATTACCGGGTTACGAACCGATGTAGAGCACTCCACCAGGCGCCACTACTCGAGTGCACCTTCTCCAAACGGTGATACCAAAGGTTGTTAGTGTACCTCTACCTGTTCCTTTCAACGGAGAAAAGTCCGGCCCCTTCAACAGCTGCATTGAAGACTTTTCCCGCAGTAAGCTACTGCTACTTCATCCATACGCACAACATGACGAACATCACGCTGATTCGCTTGGCTATGTCAATGTCGTAGTGTAGCTCAAAGATTGCGTAGTTCCAACTAATGCGTTAGTTGTTGCAAACGCATAGAGTGCCAAAGATCTTAAGGAGATCCAACTTTGCAGAAAAACACAAATTTTAATACTGAAACAATGATCGAATTTAATGAACTGAAACTCAATGATACTGATGATAGCAGTATCACCGTCAAAGCCATCAGGACTTGACGGATAGATCCTCAAATCCAAAGAATCTACTAATGTCTGCAAGCTGCCTACTTTCAAAGATTGTGAAAAATTGTTAAAATAGTCAAGTTGAAAGGACCCAATGCTCTAGAGCTATAAATTGATTTCTTCTTAACTGGCCATAACAACCCGTTACCGGGTTAATATGTAATGCTGAGCACTACTCCAAGCGGCTTTGCTTTGCAAATGTATCTAGTCTCTATCATCTCAACCAGATCTTTCCAACGAAGGTATATCCCCCCCCTTCGTCGCCTGCCATCAACAGCTGCATTGAAGACCTTTCTCGCTGTATCTTCTTCATCCATACGCTGGATGCCAATTCGCTTTACTATGCCAATGTCGTCGTAGTGCTCATAGAGTTTGTCGTTTCATCGAATGCAGTAGTCGTTGCCAACGCTTAAAGGGCCAAATATCTCACGGAGTACTTTCCGCTCAATCACTTCAAGGGCATGTCACAGACTGAGTCAACATCCATGCTTCAGCGCCATAAAGCCAAACAGGAGGAATGAGCAGCCATAGAGTGTTAGTCTCGTCTGGCGATAGTGGTCTCCACTATACATTTGCCTACTGAGACCAAAGTAGCAACATCTCATCATGATCTCCATGCTGACATCGTTCTGCATTGTGACAGTAGTGCCAAGGTAGACGAAATCAACATCAATCTGAGAGTGCAACCGCTGCGATTCTCTACTCGAAGAAAACATGTTCTTTTTCGTTCGATCACTTACAGCCACACCCCACGAAATTCTCTTTCAATAGCCGCAAAGTCTTGTTTATTACGACCAATGATATCGATATCATCTGCGTAGGCGATCAACTGAACACTCTTATAGTTCAATATTGTCCGATCTGATGTACTACGGTCTTCCGCAACACACTTTCCATCACAAAGTTAAAAAGGTCGCAGAAGAGAATTTTTTCAATTTTTTCAACCGAATCAACATCGGTATCAATAGATTCGTAGAGGTTCTTTCCTACCTTGACGTCTGTTGCTCAACGTCATTCTGCAAGGTCGCACCAACTTTGAGGGAATACCGAACTCAGACAATGCGGGCTATCAAATGCTGGTGCTTTATCAAGAACAAGTAGATGCTGGGTATCGATTTGGTCTCGTGGGTCTTTTACAGAATTTGGCGTTGTATGAATATCTGGCCAGTCCTAAAGCCACACTAATAAAGTCCGATCAGTTCTTTCGCGAATGGTCTTTCACACAATATAGGGCCTTATATGGAATAGAAAGAAGACTTATACCCCGGTAGTTAGCGCATACAGTAGGGTCATCTTACTTGAGGACAGAGCAGAGGACAGAAATGTTTGCAAAAGAGCTGGAACCCTTGAATCAAACTTTAAACAAAGTTTCTCAGCATTGCTGCTTAGTAAGAAAGATTTATACTTTTTGCGAAATATCATCATCATATACATTAAAACAGAAAGGAACATTAACAGGTTACAGATTATGGCCATACTGCAGCACTCAGTCTTATATATTTATGCTTCTTTTATAGATTTGTCGTAGATATGCAGAATGGGTATTATGTTCGCCAAGGTGAAGGAAAGATGACGAAGAGGAATAGGTACAGGAAGCGGAAAATTGCCGAAAAGGAAGATGAAGAGGACAGAGATGAGAAATGTGATCGAAGGTAAAGACGTAGAGGAAAAGGATGAGTATAGAGAGCATCACTGAAAAAGAAGGCGAAGAGTAGGAATTTGACGAAAGGCAAGTAGAGGAAGAGAATGAAGAAGAGGAAAAGCTATAGATATGTGACCAAAGAATATATGGGGAATATGAATAGAAGTTGAATAGTTAGTGGAAGAGCAATATAACCGAAGACAAAGAAGAAGAAAACACAAAGAGGTTGACGAAAACGATGAGAAATAGTTACAGCACACAGAATATGTTCAAAGAGAATGACAATGATAGAGATAGAAAACAAGAAAGAATGATAATGAGAAAGAATTACAATTTAGAAGGTAGCGAGCAGTGGGTCGAGCACATAACTTCACTTTTGCAACACTATGAATCAAATCGCAAATCATTTTACAAATACTATCCTATTCTACTGATGTGGCTATGGCGCTGTTCATAAATGACGTCACAAAAATTTTTAAGATTATAAACCGCCCCACCCCCCTTGTCATTATTGTCACATTTAGGCCACCCCCCTACCCCTAATGTGACGTCACAAAACGTTCAACCAAAAAAAAAATGTGAGCTTTCCTAGAAACTTGAAATAGAATATCAA
Organism: Chymomyza caudatula; assembly: GCA_035041775.1. Classification (NCBI taxonomy): domain Eukaryota; kingdom Metazoa; phylum Arthropoda; class Insecta; order Diptera; family Drosophilidae; genus Chymomyza; species Chymomyza caudatula. The sequence continues at coordinate 234,698 of JAWNKW010000137.1, read as the reverse complement.
CTGAATCATTGAAGATAGAATGGAACGTTCCATATTAGGAAAACAGTTCCATGTTCCAAATTAAATCAAATCAAAAAAATTAAATACAGAAATTTAACGGTTAAAGAAAATTTGTTACTTAAAAGATATCAAAAGCTAACATAGAAGGCATACATACAGGCGGATCCATGTAGAGCACATTATTTCTGGCTTACACTTCTATGAAATCTATCTAGGACTTTAATTTTTCAATAACACGCCAAAAGTTATATCCCAATTGAATGTCATGAACGCCATTTTAAATGTGACTCAGCAAAGAACTAACCCCTGATCGCAGTAAACCGGCTGAACTGACCAGAACGAAAAGAATTGACTACCAACCACCCCTAAATGTAACAACTGCGTTAAATGGTCAAGCGTAATGAATTTTTTGAAGCGACAACATTCAGAAAACCAACAACAACAGCAAGTACAACAACAAGCAGGGTTGCAATGCAGGAATGAGAAGCATGAAGTTAGAAGGCGTGTACCCAGTGACCTGACCAATGAAGGATAAGACTAAACTAAGTTATAGCGATAGCCGAAGTTTATGTATAGTAAAAGTCTTCAAATTAGAAATAATAAATAACTTCTTACGGTTATCGAGCTAGAGCTATAACTTACGTTATATAGAACCAACAGAGCATATTCTCATAATCTTTAGATTGTATTGGGATCAACGCTCCCCGCAGCGAGAGAACTAAACGCCCAAAATTGTTTAGAGCTCTAACTCCATCATCTGTGGATAGCGCTTGTCTTGCGTCAAACCCACTACTAACCTGGCTCTAACCAAACTCATTCAAATATCTGAGGTGTACAGCATACAGCGAACATTCACAAAGAACAGGTCTCCATGTCTCTGCTGCAGTAACACAACAGAATTCTAAACAATCATGCAAGACACTAAAGTTATACAGTATTGCATGCATCCATACGCACAACTTGGCCTTGACAGCGGAGCCGCTGGATGTTAATCCGCTGGACTATGTCAATATCGTCGTAGAGCTCATAGAGTTTGTCGTTGCCATCGCGTAAGGTGCTGAAGATCTTAGGGAGTACTTTACTCTTAAGCACTCCGGACATCGTCATCACCCATGCTTCAGGTCCAAAAGGATGAGCTTCTTAAGTTAGTTTCGTCTGGCAAGAGAAGTCTCTGCTAAGCACTTACCTAGAAGTAGCATCTATTGGCAAGAGTGATTCTCCGCTTGACCTCCATGCTGACATCGTTCTTCATTGTGACGGTGGTGCTAATGCTATCGAAATCCTTGACAATATCAAAAGTATAGTTTTCAACATAAATCTGAGAGTGCAGGTTCCGTCTCTCTACTCGAAGAAATCATATACTTTATCTTGCTCTCATTTACATCCAGACCCACTTTGGGAGATTCTCTTTCAATAGCCAATCGATATCATCTGCGTAGGCGAGCAACTGGACACTCTTATAGTTCAATATTGTGCCGTTCCGATGTACTTCGGCCTTTCGCAACACATTTTCCATTAAAAAGTTGAAGCGGTTGCCGAAGAGGGCATCACCTTGTCTGAAGCCACATTTGGTATCAAAAGTTTTCGAGAAACTCTTTGTAAGTGTTGACAAACATTGCCAACTCATTGCCGCCATTCTTGAACAACTCTCCAGGCAGGTCATCTCCCCCAGAAGCTTTGTTGTTACACCACCTTGTCTGAAGCCACGTTTGGTATCAAAAGTTTTCGAGAAACTCTTTGTAAGTGTTGACAAACATTGCCAACTCATTGTCGCCATTCTTGAACAACTCTGAATGCAGGTCATCTCCGCCAGAAGCTTTTTTGTTACACTTTTATAAACAGCCGTAATTCCATTTTTGCTAAAATTTTTTTTTTACCTAATCAGCTTTCATTATCACAACGAACGGTAGTAAGTGCTGTGACGAAAACAAGAGACTCTGACGAAGTGCTGTAGCTCACTAGCTATAAATTACAGGAATTTTTGAGATTTTGCAGTATAGAGATATAGTGGCTTAAATGAAAATGAAATTCTGACTATTTAAGGATTTCTAAGGAAAAGTTTGAGAAATGCAAGTCAAATGAATAGCTAATCTTAAACAACTACCTTAGGATGTTAAAAATATCGTGGCAGCACATTACTACAGTGTCTAAATATTGACTTACAATTAGGAAAATGCATTTTTGCTTACTCTCTAAGTGCAAACTAATGCTTAAAATGCATTAAAAATTTATGCTAACTAAAAGTGCCACGTGTCACAGTGCAACATCTTGGCCTTACTCTAAAAATAATTTACTTATAGCTAAATTTTAACGTTTCGATCTAGAAATTAAAAGCATTGCCACACATCTGTCTGCCGAGGTAAAAACTAGACTTGTTTGCACAAATCTTTGCTTGGTCACACACACGGAAATCGCCAACCTTCCTGCCTTCAACCCAAACCCATATCTATCAGCGTGAAAAGTACAAAATGCATTTTCCATGTAACTGCTATTCAAATTGCTTAATTGTGTATTAAATATTCAGAAAAGTAGGCGGAAAAGTAGGCAAAAACGAGCAAGGCTGGAAAAAAAGCGGTGAACGGTAGAATCGTTCGTAGCCAAATTGCTGTGGCAAGTGTGGAAATATCAGCAAATATTTTTGGTTGACAGTTTTCAGGTCCTGCATTTGGCTACTGCTACACCCCGCCCACTACTACGACCCCCTTTCTGGAGTAATAAATTTGACACATGATTTTCAACACACTCACACCAGCACTTCCGACAAAGGTTAAAAGTCAGGGAATACCGCATGCCTTGTAGGTAAGCCAGTCGTTGTGGTTTTAATTGACGAGTGAGCTGAGTACAACGGCACATTTCCATTTTCCAATTGTCAGCTGCGACTGGCAAAAGTTGACTTAATAGAATTTCCATTTATGCCTATTAGCCTTTTTTTGAAGTTACGCAAATACGGATGATATTTCATTATGACACGCGAATCAAAAAAATAATGCATTATGATTTTTATGTTTACACTCATAAACTGTCTAACATATATACATGCATACATGAGTTAAGTTATTTTAGGGCTTCTATATTTACTGTTATGCTTAATGGATGTCTCTTTTAAGAGCAGAAAGCTCTTGACAGCAGTTGCACTCAAAAAAACGAGTTAATCCTCTTACAACGATTAATACTTTGGAAATCGTAAGGCCTTCTATATATGCGTTGATACTTATTTAACTGGAATTGGCAAGGCTCTTAAACAGAGAATCTGCAGCAAGAGATGAAACTTTTCTTTAGTTCTTATTGTCTAACGAATAATATATGGAGCATATCCCTATGAAAATTATAAGGCCTTCTATATAAGTATCGATACTTTTACTTGTACAGCTGTGCAAGTTATTGCTTTCGAAAGCAATGTATCATAAAGGAAGAGCCGAAAGCTTTATATGCTTTACATTAACAAAGCTAACAACAACTATATATAAATGCGCTAAGCAAAAATTCAGTGTGGTACCGATTTCTTCGCAATAACGCAACTTTTTAAGATGAAACCTAAACCATTCGAAAGATAAAATGCTTGCGGTTTGCAGAATATAAGTTTCGCCTGGATTCGATGCGGTTTAGTCAGCTAAAAATTGATTTGAAGTAAAAAAAACAAAATACATTGTACATACAAACGTTCTTAATTCATATCTTCTTTTCTCTTTATCGTAATCAGCTGTTATGAGAGCGTGTATTAAGTCGTCGAACGACAAGGCGTACACTAGTCTATATACGCTAAGCAAAAAGCCAGTGTGGTACCGATTGCTTCTCAATCACGCTGTTTTTTAAAGTATATCCTATACCATTCTAAAGATAAAATTCTTGCGGTTTGCACAATATGAGTTTCCCCTGGATGCGCTGTATTTAAGTCGTGTTAAAATTAATTTGAAGTAAAATATGTACTGCATATGTTTAAAAAAAACAACAACAAAATACATTGTACACACAAACGTTATTCCGTGCTTTCTCAGCTGTTCTAAGAGCGTGTATACGCCTGAAGCGGAACGTAGCTAAGTGAAACAATTGGTTACGAAGAGAAGATAGAACAGTATGCGTACCACATTGAAAATATCGTTACACTATTTTGGTAAGTCGTTGAATGTTGACGATAGGGCGAACACTAGTTACAATAGCTACTTTGCGTAACTCCAAGTCCCATGCCAATAAGTATTGAATAAATGGCACCTTATGGAACCTTAAGTCGCCGTGACCGCTTCGCGTTGTTGTCGTTTGGTTTCCTCAACGTGTGGTCAATGCTGCGCCAATGCAATTCAACAGTTTTTGATTCGTTATATGGCACAATTCTTGGTTCGATATTATTGGATGTCATCGGATCTTAAGAAAGTATCGCAGGCAGCCGCATTCTTGTCGAGATGGAGTCTCAACATAACGAAGACATCTTTTCCTTTCAATCTGTTTAGCTCCGAATCCCATTCTAAGATGAGGAAGAATGAAAATTTCGGGCGTCCGTAGATATTGAGAAACCGTACAAACGATTTTCGCAATTTCTTTAAATTTCGCCACGATTGTTTTTTATATTTAGTTTTACAGCGAAATGAAAATTTGGCTTATCTGCGTACTAGGCTTTAGTTGAGAGTTTAGCCCTTACTCTGAACTAGTGTTCACCTTGTCGTCGACATTCGACGTGTTAATACACGGACTCATAACAGTTGATAACGAAGAGGAGAAAAGAAAACTCGAAATAACAACGTTTGTGTATACAATGTATTTTGTTGTTGTTTTTTTTTTCCCAAGTATCCGGATGAAACTTGTATTCTGCAAACCGAAAGCATTTTATCTTTTAATTGGTAAAGGTTTCAACTGAAAAAATTGCGTTATTGCGAAGTAATCAGTACCACACTGAACTTTTGCTTAGCGTATTTATATATATGGATAACAATTGTATGCATATAGAGAAATCGACCAAAAAGTTTACTTAATTGATTAGAAAGACATTAAATAAACTTTATCCGTATGTGAAACCCTTAATACTTATGGCCCTAATCTCAAATTAACTCAACATGTTGTGTGTTTCTCCAATGGCAAAACTTAACGTAAACAAAAAAGTAAACACAATTTCTGGCAAATCAATTAGAAAATTTACAAAGTTTGGCCAAAATGCACGTGAAATTAAATACAACTACAACGAAATCGAGAGACTAACTCAAACCCAAAGTCAAACTCGATGCTTGACGCGCAGCATTACTAATGGTTCATGGTTCATGGTTCGGTTCGGTGGTCTGGGCTGAGCTGTCAGTTGTATTGTGCTGTGACTTTTTAACCTAATGAATAATAAATTGGGCCAATTGTCACGCAAAAACAACGCGCCGAGCCAGCGTTGGATATTCCATTCTAGGAATAGATGGATAAGGGTTTTGTCCCGTAACGAGTAAGAGGGAAATACATCAAGCCAACTTGCTTGTTTTGGCTGTCGAGTTGTTTGCCTGCATTTCCAAATTGTAGACACATTTTGCCCAAAAATAAGCTAAGAAACTAGCGCGCGGCGGCACAGAAGTCGGCGCATGCCTGAAGACATGACGGCTTCTTCCGTCATGTCGCCTTCGATGGATTTTGGCATTTGTTAAATTTGGTACAAAGTCGCTGGGGAAATGCATTCGGAATGGCAGTAAAACAAATGATTACCACTAGGTGGCTGCATTTTACAGTTATTGGCCAAGTCAAAAAGTAATTAGCATATTGAAATGTATGTTCGGAGTGTTTTGCTCTTAATGCAGCTCTCGCCGTACCTTTTCTCTTATGCTGCCGTTATCAATAATTCATGTTGCAAACTTGTCGTGGCATCTTGCAACTCAATTGATGCTCAGTTTTTGCAACATGTTACTGCTACCTTGCATGCCTTAATATTTAATTGGCTAACGTGAGAGATTTCAAAAATGTTTAGCCATCAAAGGGGTTAACATGCCGTTGGTAAGGGGGGCTTGGTTGACATAGAAACGATAGCCTTTTAAAAGCGTGTCAACGACTTGTCAATCACAATTTTCGAAATAAAATGTAACTGTCAACTTGTAGGCGTCCTGTTAGTTTGTCGCAAGTGTTGATATGTTAAGTTTTGTGGCCAAGTGTCAAGGGCTGGGGTAATTGAAAAGGTAAGCGATAAGTGAAAAGGGATTACAGAACAACCAAAACGCGAAAGGGGTTAGAAAAAACTAACAAAACTGTACTTGACGCGGTCTAGGATTGAGATCTTCCAAACAGCAAGATTATTCTATCTTGATTTGTTCATACCGAATACGAATTTCTGATAAACCTACCTGTCTGTCGTTAGCTCTTGGATAGATACAGAGAGTTCAAGTGTCGTCCAACAAGTTTTACCAAGTGTAAAGTGCAGAGTATCCGTCTTTCGGTAGCCGTCACGATTTGTGTTTGGGGCTGTTCAAGTTTTTAACCATCCCAATTAATGACTATGGTAGTCACAAGTTGTTACAATTTGATGACCTCCACCCGAATATGACGACACAATTCGATAAAACGATAAAGCAAAAACCTATTTTCAATTGCAATTTTTCAAGTTCTTAACCATCCCAACTCAGGCCGCCATAAGGGCGGTTGCAGGAACCAGAATAAACTCCAAGCTGGTTCGGAAAACCCGACCGAAAAGGACCAGAGCTCTTTTGTGGCATTGGAAGACACACCGTCAAGCGACTTCTGAGAGGAGAGGAAAGACTGAGATGAACTGCGAAATGTAACAAGCAACAAACACCCCAGGCCTCAGACAGGCCAAACAGTTCCTTGGCTCTTACGACCCAAAAAAGTTCAAGAAACTATCGCAGTTAGGAAAGAACTCTATTAGAATTCCGACAGGTCTGCTTACCGGACACTGTAGGCTAAAGGGACACCTGAAAAAGCTGGGCATCAACAGCTCCAGCACCTGCAGGTTCTGCGAAGCTGAGAAGGAATCCTCCCAGCACATCCTGGCTAAATGTGATGCCCTGGCGAGAAGAAGGTTGTCGTTTCTCGGCGGACACATGATCTCGCTGACCTACACGGCCCGGTTGGAACCATTCAATATAATTAAGTTTATAGCAGAGATAGGACTGACAGGGGAGCTGTAAGCTTAGTAGGGGGCCCAATAGATCTAAAAGTTCGCGGTGCTTTATTCCCCAACAACATTATTATTATTAATATAACCGATTCAACTTATGACTATGATAAGTCACAAGTTGTCACAATTTGATTACCTGCACCCGAATGTGACGTCACAATTCGCTAAGTCGATAAAGCAAAAACTTACTTTCAATTGCAGTGTGACTGTGTATTGTGAAATCAATACCTTTAAAATATGCCCAAGCGAAACTTTAAACAACAATAACTTGAAAACTAGAGGAGATAGAGCGAAAATTTGACAAATTTGGACTCACTTTTTGCACCTTCAGATAGCTATAACTTGAAAACAAATTAAACATCAAAACTGTAATCTCTTTCAACCGTATGCGAGATATCTTTCTGTACCAATTTTCAAACAAAAAGCAAATCGTCAATATACCAGAGCTATCTTTGAGAGCATGGGAAATATAACAAATAAGCATCTGATCCACGGAATTTTTAAGCAAATTCAATTGAAATTTTAGGCAAAACCGTCTAGAGATTTCTGGCACACCCAGGATTCCATGCTATTACGTTCATGTTCGAATAACTCTGCAGCACAGTTTTTTTCGTATACATTTGTTGCTCTGCACACAATCACTAGCCACTATTCTTCGTTTTGTTCAGAATCTTAAGGTACTTGCTGAAATTCATGCATTCATAAGAGTGTATGTGTGAGACTGCTTGTGTTGTGCTCTCTCTTGAAACGACTCATTCGTAGGTTTAACTAAGAAAGAGCCAAACAAACAAATAGATTGGTATCCTGGACCGTTAAGACCGTTCAAAATAATTGCTGAAATGCATGCATTCTCAAGACAGTGCACTCTCCCTTAGAACGACTCATTCGTAGGCAAAACTCGAAAAGGCGAAAGAGTCAATGTAACGGCCAAGGATTCCATTCAATTAGTTTCATGCTCGAACAACTTTGCAGCACAGCTTTTTTTGGCTTTGGTATACATTTAATGCTCTGCAGATGATGTTCATTAGCCATTATTCTGAGTTTTGTTCAGAATCTTAAGATACTTGGCTAATATTGCCATATTTCGTAGCTTACTGAATGCCCGCAAACTTATCTGTAAAAATACTGTTAATTCCTAAGTTGTTTATGCACATGAAATCTTTTTATTTGCAAACTTTTTAAATGCTTCCCATTTCCAACCACGAGCATTTCCACATTCTACAGACATAATTCGGTCAATGCCTACAAACACATATTAATTAAATCATAGCAATAAGCATTTAAACAATCAGCAAACTTTTAAAATAGCAATTCCGATTAGCACATTTTGTGGGCGTAAATTAATATTTGAAAAAAAAAACATTTTTTAAAAATAACTACAAAAACTTCAATGCGACATAATTTACGCCTGCGCAGTTTAATTTGTTAGCCACAACTACAAAACTGTTAGCTGATTGGCTATTTGACCAACAAGAACCGAATAGACCAAGCCGAATCGAGGCCGAAATACTTGCATAACTCATACGCAGCGTAGACGCTCGGGCACAAAAAAAAAACTGTCGCAAGGGTTGCTGCTTGGCGCTCGGCGCTCGGCAAAGTGGGGCTAAAAGCGCCACTCGGCCGGAAGTGTGTGTTCGTGTTTCTGGCCATGTAAGTACTTGCAACTCGTGCTATAATGTTTACCGGTAAAAGGATAAGATCATAGGATTCCACGTTACAGCATCAGCGTAACGTTTGCAGTCTCAGCGCGGTACTCACACCGTGCAGACGTGTTTGCTGGCCAACATACAATTGAAACTGAGCCAAAATGTTAAGTGCAATAACAAGTTTAGTGTTAATAAAAGTGCAAGAACTATCAAATACATATGCTGGGGTAAGCTAAGAACACATTTGAAGCTGAACGCTTATATAATTTTGATTGTTGCTCAGAAAGCCCTTTTTATATATCAGTTGGCTTTCGAACAATAATTAAAACCAAATAAGTGCATCTGACAACGTTTACAACACAAAACTCTTAGTGTAATTTACATAAATTGTTAGAACTTTGTTTGTATTATTTGCTAAGTTTAATCATGTATATGATAGTATTATGATAAGGCCTATTAGAACATGTTTTTCTTATAATTAAAAGATAAACACAGCGCAGTTTATAAATTATAACTATGTATGCAGAATATAGTTTAATCGGCAATTAACTGGTAAATTTCGAGGACTTTTTAAAATCTACTTGTATTTTATTCACGATTAACTATTCCTAAATATTTGAAAACATGAATGCATCATTGGAGCATCAAAACTTGGGTCTTGTTAAAAGAAATAATAATATACGTGCAGTCGCGATAAACGCGAACTAATTAAAACCAAGGGTTTTCACAATACCGAATTTGTTCACTCTATCGATTCAAACTATGCAGAATTATCGTCAGAATATCCCTTTATTTGTTTAAAAACCAAAAAACAATTATTTGCTTATAATTTGAATGCATAAAATAGCCTTCATTGTTTATCTATCATTACATATGTAAACTTTCATCGCAAAACTTAACTAACTATACCACATAAAGCAAATTTTTCCTTTAGTTTTAGTACACAAAGTGTAAAAGAGTATTATAGGTTTGTGCAATGTATGTAACAGGCGTGGAGACCATATGTTCCATGGGCAAAAATTGTCAGGAGCAATAGTCGAGTCGATATAGACATGTCCATCTGTCCGGCCTTCCGTATGAGCGTCTAGATATCAGACACCATAAGAGGTAGAGCCACAAAAATTTACCAAAAGATGAGCATTTACACCGAAAAGGTTAAGTTTTTCGAATCACGCCGATATCTTGGCCCCTTACTCCTTAACATATTATTGAGGTATACAGCCGTTCCATTGAATCTATCAACTCGAAACTCAACAGAGGAGGTGCGTCATGTTTATATACATCTATGTTATAAAATATATTGAAATCGGATAAATACATCAAAAGTTATAGTCAAAAATATGATAATTTCACCCCCCCCCCCCCCCCTCGCCGATCAACTGCTTCAAAATTCCACTGCATATAGATATGGACACATGTGAGCCAGAGTTACACAATTTGGTGTGAAACTTAATCGTTAAAACTGTATCCAATTATAGCGATGTTCCCTGTAGTTACGGAGTTAATACAAAATTAAATTTGATAGAGATGCTGCCAGCCATAGTAAAGAACAGCAGAAAAAGCCCTAATCTGTAAAATTTCGTGTTTGTCGCATACGATAATTTCGCGCAAAGGGGTCGATATTGTGTTGTCTAGTGTTTCACTTTTTATGGCATCAGCAGCGTAATTATTATTATCTCGCAGTGTATCGTAGAAGCTTGAGGAATTCTCTGTTACATGCATTTTAAATTTTGAAAGTGTCTTCTTCTTCGAAAGTTATGTTAGTTGCCGATAAGAAGTCAGATGGTCCCACTATGAGCTGTTGTTTTGGATAACGGTTACGGTTACGATTACTGTTTGAATCCATGATTCTTTCAATTTCTTTCAATAAATAATAATTAGAAGGGACATAAGGTTGCCTTCTTTCATATTAAATCCAAATTGTCTGCACCTCAGGTCGAAATAACTCAACGGGACAGATTATTTTCTTTTGTCTCGGGCTTCTTGTAAGGTTCACAGAGAATGTGAATTTGTTTAATTGTATTTATATTCCATTTAAATACATCATAAAGAGTAAGTTTTCATCGATAAGCGGCTGCGAATCACAAATATTATACATTACTTTTAAAGAAATGTCTCAAAATAGCCATCGCACATTTGAAAAGCGTGCTCAAAACAATGCGTATCATTATTTTGAGATCTTCATTAGGGTGATTACCTCTAAGCTCAATAGGAATAGTAATACGGTAGTTTTCTTATTAAAGTATAACAACGAACCAAACATGGCAAAAAGCTACGAAAAATCGCTAAGTATATCAGGAGAAAACCAAAAAAGCGGACAATAAAAAAAAAACCGCCTCTCAAATTTGATATAAATTGGATTTCAAAGTATCAATAAGATATGAGCAACAAATTTTGAATTTTTCATTCAAGTGCAAGTGTAACGGAATTCACACACAAGTATATGCTTCGTAACCATTCGAAAAGTAGCTTTTTTGAAACGGTTCACTATTGAATTACTCAGTTAAATCCTGGACCTGAAGCCCACTGAGAAGCTTTGGAGTATTCATTATTAAAACCAGGTATTTTAAAAAACAACAACTAAGATATCAAAAGTACAAAGTATATCATCTCAAGCCTCCAAGACAGCGATATATTCTAAGCCACCAGCGAAGCTGGCAGAAAATTACAAATTTTAACCCTGATACAATAAACGAATTTAATGGATTGGAACTCAATGATACTTATGATATCAGTATCAATAGAAAAGTCACGTCAAAGTCATATGGACTTGACGGGTAGACCCTTAAGTCAAAGATCCATAGCATTCCACTTATTCCTGTAAGCTGCTTACTTCCAAAGATTGTGAAAAACTATACAAATTTCCACGACCGGATTGCCTAGTTCAAAGGACACAATGCTACAGAGCTACAAATTGACAATTCGTTAGCTGGTTACGGCCTGATGTAGAACACTGCTTAAGGCGCCACTGCTTTGCAAAGGTAGCTGGTGTGTTCTCTACATGGTCAAAGATCTTACGGTCTTCTTTCGCTCCAACACTTCAAGGACATGTTCATAAGACTGCGACATCAACCATACTTCAGGATAAGTTTCTTGAAGAGTATTTTTTTTGTCTGGCGAGAGTGGTCTCTACTACTCGAATCACTTGGTCGGATTCAAGCAACTGGTGTAATTGGGAAGCCAATATCAGAAGGTTAATTTTTCAAAACATTCAGTGGCCATAACTTCTAAAATATTCGTCCTAGATTGGCAAGCGTGATTTTTCGCTTGATTTTCATTCTGAAATCATCCTTTATTGCGATGTTGGTGCCCAAGAAACCTATTATAACATAAAAAGTATAGTTTTCAACGTCAATCACCGAGTCCAACCGGTGCGTCTCTCTACTCGTAAAAATCATACACTTTGTCTTACTCTCATTTATAACCACACCCATCCTAACGGATTCTCTTTCAATATCCGCAACGGCTCCGGCAACTGATCGCTTAGTACGACAAATTATCAAATTGACCCGTTTCGATGTACTTCGGTCTTTAGCGACACATTCTCCATCACAAAGTTGAAGAGATTACTGGACCTTGACTGAAGCCTCGCTCGTTAAGAAAAGGCTCGTAGAAACTCTTTCCTACCTTGACGGAGCTGCATGTTATGCTCTACGTAACTTTGCATCTATGCAATTTTTAGACGGAGACAGTTTGGTAGCAGCCATCCTGTCCTAAAAAGTTTTTATTTCTAGGATAGTAAGCTTTATCATAGAAAGATAAAGATTAGAGGAGATAAGATGGTAGATCATATATATATATATATATATATAGAACACGAAAAGGGTCCTGAATGGCAAAGTTACTAGCATACCTACTTAAGAAGAGTGAGACGAAATTTCTAGTAGTTTGGCGTGTCACAAAGAACCTAAACTGGATGACTAAGGTTGGGGAATCAATATCGCATATAGGAAAAAAACCACCAAAGAAAGAAATAAATCAAAAGCGACTCACTATGGTAAGGAGCAGGGATTCAAACCGTCATCGTAACCGTTATCCAAAACAACCGATTGAATTTTAAAACTGTACCATCACCGGTACGGTTTCGGTTTTTTCTTCGCAAGCTTACATATTTTTCCATGTTGTGCTTTACATTCCGTCATTCTATCAATCATTATCATCTACGTCACACAGTGGGGCCATCTGACTTCTTATTCATAACTAGCGAGGGATTAAAAATATTTTCAAAATTTAAACTGCATGTAACAGAGAATTCCTTAAGCTTCTGCGATACACTGCGGTTGATGTATGTATGGGCACAATATGTTTCTCGGTCCCACTTCTTTATTTTTGTATAGTGCTCTTTTGCCACTGCTTTTGTCAAAAAGCATGAAAGTCATAGAGTGGAATCCTTGGCCGTTTTATTAAATCGACTTGCTGAAAAGGGACCATTCCCAAGACAGTACATGCATGTGCCTAGTTTTTTCTCTTTCTCAATTTTGGCTACCAGAAAGCCAGTTTAACAGACACAGCCACGCAAGCAGCATCACATCTTGAAAATGGTCGCTTTTTAGCAAAAATTTTGAGTTTTTTACGGTCCAGGATTCCACTCTACTACTTTCATTCTCTTTGGTTTTGTATAGAAACCGGTATAACCGGTAAACCGAAACAAATATCGGTGAATCGAAACTGGTAATGGTTGCCGTATCCAAAATAAGTTTCGGTTCGAATCCCTGGTAAGGAGGTAAGGGAATAGTGGAATCCCAATTCAACAAGATCAAAAAAGGCGGATTCAATTTGGGATTAGGGGCAAGGAAGAGAACGTTTCACTATAAATGTATTAAGTTCTTCTCGATTTCTTCTCGGCAAGAAACTGCTTGCTCTATGTGACGAACTCTCTATCTATTAAATAAGGGGCTTAGCGACTATTTTGTAGCACCTTAAACACTCTTAAACAAATTTTTGATTTTCTGTTATATTTACATTAAAATCAAGTTGAAAAGAAAAATAACTATAGTTCTATTTTTAATCACAAATTCTTATAGAATATTGAACCCTAAAAAAACAATGAAATCGACAAAATCGCTATTTTCTGATATATAAAGCCATAATAATAATGTTATTTCGAGAGTATAGCACCGCGACCTTCAAGATCTAATGCTTACAACTTCCCTGTCAATTCTATCTTACAGATAGTCATCCTTCTCCTCACCAGATTCAGCCAGTATGTGGAATATTCTTCTTTAAGTTTACAGAACCTGCAGTTGCTGGAGCTGGTGATGCCCAGCTTGTGCAAGTGTCTCTTCATCTTACTGTGTCTAGTAAGCAGACCTGTAAGAATCCTAACAAAATTCTTCCCTAGTTGTATAATTTTCTTGAGCCTATGCAAGTTATAGGAGCCGAGGAATATTTTTGGCCTGCCTGAGGCCAGGAAATCAGAATAGACGTCGCATAGTGTGGAGCCATCTGACTTTTTATCGGAAGAATCACGTTTGGAATACTTTACATACGTTTTTTGAAGCTCCCCCTATTCATATTTGTTATCTCAGAAGTTTAAGGAATGCTTTGTTACAAATTTAAAGTTATGTTTTTTACCGATAAGAAGTCAGATGTCTTTTCATAACTTCGATATAACTGTAAGCATTTTCCTATTGGGAAGTTCCAATTGTTAAGTTTTTCTATCAGCTGTTCATTCTATAAGCAAAAACTCACCATATGGCAACTCTTAAAATATCAGGTGGCAACCATTTGTATAGCAAACCTCATGCTGTCCTCCTTGATTCTCATACATTGTAGCTAAGCGCACACAAAACTAATATATATTATATATTTATCTATTTTGTTTTGTATTTATTTTAAGAAAGTTTATTCCTAAAAATCATTGAAGAATATATATTTGGATCTTAACGGTTTTGTAAATTGTCTTCTAGGTATGGTTGCATTCTTGAGCGTTACCAATTAGTTGGAGTAGTTAGTGCCAGGCTTAGGCACTCGACAACTTGTTCGTCGAAAGAGATATATTTATATATAAATATGTACAATAAGTGGACCAGAACACACTTTTCATTTCAATATCAATTTCAAGAGTGATTTTAATTAGCCTGTTATTCCATCTTAGAGCTATTAACAGTGTATAACGTTGTAATATAAGAGAATAACAGCGAGCATGACATACATATGTATGTGTGCATATGCAGCGCTTATTAAGCAATTAGAGTTAAATGAGTACAAAATTCAGCTTATGTTAAGAGAAAAGGTAAAAGATCATACAAGAATAGAAAACACAAATATTTAGCTCTATAATCATTCATGGTTTAATTCTAAGCTAAATGTACTACTTTTTTTGACTCTTGAATCTACACTTCGTTGTTTTTGGTTTTATTTAACTTGAACAATACTACTGTTATACAATTATCCTTAGGCGCCCTTTACACAAAGCTGGATTTTCAAGCAAGAAAATGAAAAAATCTCACGTGCGACTGTCAAAATATTACAAATAATATTGCAATTTGTTCACACGAAGCGAGTAAGATTTTTGACAGCTCACTGAATAACGTGTTTTACAATACTTCTACTTCCCATTCAAAACAAAAATACGGTAAAATGAGGATGGAAGTATCCACTTTTATATCTCCTTTCATAAGATCGATATGCCTGTAAACAAATTCCTATTGGGAAGTTGGCAATTATGGTGGCAAAAATTACTTTTATGCCCATAACTCCAGTATTCTTGGGTCAATGTCGTTGAATTTTGTAAGATAGATCAAAAATACATTTATAAATGCAATTTTGATATCAATATATAGGAGGGTGGGTCAGGACGGAGTCTGTCATTGTCATTGACCCGAGTCAACTTTTTGCCCTTGGAACTTATGGTGTGCCACGCCTCCTTCTGCCTGTTACATACATATCACAAATCTGTAATACCCTTTTACACTTTGTGTACAGGGTACAAAGAGCGCTGGAGCGAAAAAGCCGAACGAAGTATTTGGAGCCGGGAATGGCTAAAACGCCGTGGGTAAGGGAGCGACAACTTGCACTTTAAAATGCAGGAGTTGCAATATGAAGACGTTCAGACATTCAAATCATTCAATAGGATGCCTCCAGCTACGTTTCATACAAAAATTTCTGTAAATTACAACCTTGATTATTAATTAATATATTAATTTGACAAAACTTACTTACATAACAACCCGTTACCGGGTTACGGCCTGATGTAAAGCTCTCCTCCAGGCGTCTCTGCTTTGCGCGAGCCTTTTCCAATTGGTAATACCAAAGGTAGCTATCGTACTCTCTACCTGGTCCTTCCAACGGAGACATGGTCTACCCTTTCGTCGCTTCCCTTCGACAACCGTATTGAAGACTCTTCTCGCAGGAGCTTCTTCAGCATACGCTCAACATGACCTAGCCAGCGGAGCCGCTGGATCTTAATTTGCTTGACTATGTCAATGTCGTAGAGCTCATAGAGTTCGTCATTCCATCGTATGCGGTAGTCGTTCCCAACGCGTAGAGGGCCAAAGATCTTACGGATTACTTTCTGCTCAAACACTCCTAGGGCGTTTTCATCAGACTGCGACATCACCCATGCTTCAGCGCCATAAAGCGAAACGGGAAGGATGAGCGTCTTATAGTGTCAGTTTCGTCTGGCGGGAGTGGTCTGTACTACTCATTTGCATACTGAGACCAAAGTAACACCTATTGGCAAGAGTGATTCTCCGCTTAATCTCCATGCTGACATCGTTCTTCATTGTGACGGTGGTGCCAAGGTAGACGAAATCCTTGACAACATCAAAAGTATAGTTCTCAACATCAATCTGAGAGCCCAACCGCTGTGTATCTCTACTCGAAAAAATCATATACTTCGTCTTGCTCTCATTTACCACCAGACCCACCCTGGCAGACTCTTTCAATAGCCGCAAAGGCTCCGACGCCCGACGATATCGATATCATCTGCGTATGCAAGCAACTGGACACCCTTATAGAATACAGTCCCGTTCCGATTCACTTCGGCCTTTCGCAACACATTCTCCATCAAAAAGTTGAAGAGGTCGCAGGAGAGGGCGTCGCCTTGTCTGAAACCTCGCTTGGTATCAAATGGCTCGGAGAAGCTCTTTCCTACCTTGACGGAGCTGCGCGTGTTGCTCAACGTCATTCTGCATAGTCGTACCAACTTTGCAGGGATACCAAACACAGACAGTGCGGCATATACGCGATCCCTCAACGGGCTATTAAACACTGCTTTATAATCAATGGTCTACGGTGGACTTGCCAGGTCTAAAACCACACTGATAAGGTCCAATCAGTTCTTTCGCAAACAGTTTTAGTCTTTCACACAATACGCTTGATAGGACCTTACATGCAATAGAAAGTAGACTGATACCACGGTAGTTAGCGCACACCGTGGGATCACCCTTCTTGAGGACAGGGCAGAGGACACCAAGGTTCCAATCATCGGGCATGCTCTCATCTAGCCATATTCTGCAAAAGAGCCGGTGCATGCATATTACCAACTCATTGCCTCCAGTCTTGAACAGCTCAGCAGGCAGGTCATCTGCACCAGATGCTTTGTTGTCCTTGAGCCGCTTGACTGTGTGACCTCTGTGCATACACTACCGGACCTCTGCATCTTTGCAGGAAGACGGTCCGGTACTAAATCCTTCAGCCAGACGCTTGACTTTTTGGAAGAACTTCCTAACGTCATTCCTGCTCCTGCACATCTCGATCTCCTCGCTCACGCTTTTCCTGCTCGCGTTTTTTGCGTCTGAAAAGGCGTCTCTCCATCCTCCTCATTTCCCGATAGTGATCTCACACAGATCGCGTGGCAGCCGACTGCAGAGTCCTTCTATAGGCGGCGTTCTTTACTGCAGTGGCGACACTCCTGATCGTACCATTGGTTCCTCGGCAGTAGGCGTTGGAGTCCAAGGACGTTCTCCGCGGCGGAACGCAAGGAGTGGGATATATGGTTCCAGAGTCCCTCGGCGTTATCAGGTTTTGAGGGAGGTTGAGTGAGCTGCTCAGAGAGTTGAGCGGAAAAGGCCTCAGCAGTCTGCTGTGATTGCAGCTTTGTGATGTCCAGCTTTCGCTGCGCACTAGATCGCACATTCTTCGCTATGCTTAGACGCATGCGAGCCTTGGCTGCAACAAGGTAGTGGTCAGAGTTGATGTTGACCCCTCTGAACGTACGAACATCAAGCACGCTGGATGGATCAATCACAACGTGATCAATCTGGTTGCGTGTAGATTGATCAGGAGACAGTCATGTAGCCTTATGGATATCGGAATGCGGAAATCTGGTACTACAGACTACCATGTTACGCGACGCGGCGAAGTCAATTAGCCTGAGACCATTGTTCGAGGTGGTCTCGTGAAGGCTAAATTGTCCGACAGTAGGACCAAAGATGCGCTCACTTCCAACCTTTCCATTAAAATCGCCTAACACGATTTTAACATCATGGGCTGGGCAGCGGTCGTAGACAGACTCCAGTCTATCATAGAACGCATCCTTAGTCACATCGTCCTTGTCCTCCGTCGGCGCGTGCGCACAAATTAAGCTGATGTTAAAGAATTTAGCCTTTATGCGGATTGTTGCCAGCCTTTCGTTCACTGGTGTGAACCGGGAGACACGGTTGCGTAATCTCCGGCCAACAACAAATCCGCACCCAAATTCGTGGCGCTTCGCATGGCAGCTGTAGTAGATGTCACTCTGCACATCCGGAGAGCATCCGCCAGTTGGGTAGAGGCACAATCCCAATTAAGGGTCCGGACATTCCAGGTGCATACCCTCAAATCATAGTGCTTTATACATTTCCATGGGTCGTCAATTTTGGGCGCGTTCCTATCCGAGGCAGGTTTAACATCTTTCATTGGTCGAAGTTTTTACGCGGTGGGTCCCAAACCCTACGCACAACCCATTCAGAGCCCAGGGAAAAAACTACCTATGACAAAATCGTATTTGTATTCGTCACACTTGCAGCGCTAAACTGAGGTACAACCCAACACTATATCGTTTTGTGTTACAACACTTTGCACAAAATCTCGCTCGATATTAGAATGCATTTTAATATGACGTAAGTCGCATTGGGTTGCAGGCGAGATAACTTACGGGTGATATTACCGTGCCATCACACGGTGCGAGATGCAACTCACTCGGCCTCGCTTGAAAATCTCGCTTCGTGGAAACGGTGCCTTGGGAATTCTCATTCTGTGTGTCCATTAATCTATTTCAATTTCCACAGAACAACAGGAAACATTTTCAACTAGGTCTTATCTATGAGTTCACAACACTATCCTAACGTGAACCATTATCATACAAAACCCGCATCGCGCCGAACTGAGTCACCCAAAACTGTCAACGTCGTTGAACTTGCCAAAATAAATAATAATAGAGTTTAAAAACAAACCCTAGCACGAGTTTTTTTGTTGTTTCTTTAACAATTGTCAAACGACCTTCACATTGAAGTGCGTCCAAAACTACAGCAACTATTCGAAACTGACATCGTGTCAATGCACCAAATGCCAGCAACTGGTTTTGGGGAACTACTCATGTTTGTGTGTTGTTGTGGTTGTATTATTCATTTGGTTGTCAACGAAAAACGAATAATGGTCGATTTAAGTGTGAATTTGTCAGAAATATGTTGTTAATTAGCATTTACTGCGATAAGCGTGAAGACAAAAACAAACTGCCGCGATCAATGAACTTTTTGCCAAATGGGAGTAAAAGATTTCTGGTTTCGTTTTCATTTGAATTATAGAAAAACAAGAAATAGCTATCAAATCAAACTCGATCTATTAACACGTTTCGTTATAATTCAATTCCTTGTTTTCTTTAATTAAAATAACTGCATTCAATGCACTTCCACCTGCATATATAACTTACATTGCATTTTTATATACTTACTGTCCCTGACCATCAGCTTCAATCGTGGAATCAATTTTTGACTTTGTAAGTCGTTAAATGGTTTCTAAGGGCAATGTTAATGTCAAATAAATCGTTATGTATAATTTTAACATTACGTAACTGGCCTATTTATGTCAACATTGAATATTAATTATTTATTTGAGGCTTTGAAAGCTTGTTACATTCATAATTATTATAATAATTTGCATGCAATTTGTATTTGAAATGTTAATGTTTTGGTTGGATTTAATATTTAAGGTTATTCCAACTAAGATTTAAGTGCAAAGACAGTATATGAACTTAGAGCCATTATAAGGCAAAGTTTAGTAGTAGATTGAAATTCCGTTGTCTGTCTACCCAGAATCCTATTTCAAGCGAATCCCAACCACTAACTAGCTGCTTTCAAAAAACCTCTAAAAAGCTATTTAAAAAATAATTTCTTTATTTTTTACTAAGCCGGACGTTCCCAATCTCCTTCTCGTTCCTCTTCTTTCTCTTTCTTTTCCTCATACTAAGTCCAACTCTGCCTATTAGTAGGCGTTGCCAGACTCTGTGCGCATTTTTTGAAAAAATAATATTAGGCTTTCAGATTTTTTGGTGTTTTACGCTTTTTCATTATGTTTAATTAGGCATTTCATTGTTAAAAAAAATTTGACGCCCCATAGTCGTCGAGACGTTTTTGAGTAAAAAATATTCAGACATACATACAGACATTCTTTTTTATATATTCATAGATTGTTCGTTTCGAACAATTTTAAAGTCACTTGGCAAAATTTCAATAGTTATACGTTGCATGAAGTGTTTATTTCATTTAAGTTTTACTTTAATTAAAGTTTAAATATCAAATTTGACAATGCCGATATGATCCAAGTTAGTACGTATTGGTAAAAATACTCGACGTGCTCAAAAACAAAGAAGAGCAACGCTAGCACCACAATTCCGAGTTAAAGAATCGCGTTGGTGCAATAACTGCTGATGTACAAGCTCAATATCGTGACACGCGAAGATGCAATACCGATGAGCATGAATATATCGACTCAACTCTTCGCTGGCCTATTATAAATGCACGGAAAGGCTGGAATGCACCAGCAGAAGGCGAAGCCCCCTAGTCATCTATAAATGATCATACGACGGCTATCTTAAATGAAAGTTAAACTATCTTTTTTTTCCCCAGCAGACTACGAAAATATAATTTGCTGCTACCGCCAATTACGAAGCACGTGGAGTTTCACATTTTTGATTGACAAAAATTAAAATGCTAATCTTACTAACTTACTTAACTGGCCATAACAACCCGTTACTGGGTAACGGCCTGATGTAAAGCTCTCCTCAAGGCGTCTCTGCTTTGCGCACGTCTGCTCCAAATTTTGTTTCCAAATGTAGCTCTGCCCTTCGTCTCCTCCCTTCGACCTACAGTACCTTCTTCATCCATAAGCACAACAAGAATTAGCCGACGGAGCTGCTGCATTTTAATGCGCTTAGCTATGTCAATTTCGTCGTAGAGCTCATAGAGATTGCGACATAACTCATACTTCAGCGCCGTAATGCAAAACGGGAATGATGTGCGTCTTATAGTGTTAGTTTCGTTTGGTGAGAGTGGTCTTTACTACTCATTATCCTGGTGAGTACCAAGAACGTACGAACATCAAGCACACTGGATGCTTGCCATCAATCACAACATGATCAATCTGATTGCGTGTAGTTTGATCAGGGGACAACCATGTAGCCTTATGGATATCAGGATGCTAAAGTCTCAACCTTTCCATTAAAACACTAACACGATTTTAACATCATGGGCTGGGCAGTGGGCATAGACAGACTCCAATCTATCATAGAACGCATCCTCGGTCACATCGTCCTTGTCCTCCGTCGGAGCGTGCGCACAACTCCGGCTGATGTTGAAGAATGATGATGCAGATTGTTGCCAGCAGGCTGCGTAATCTCCGGCCAACAACAAATCCGCACCCAAATTCGTGCCGCTCCGCATGGCAATGCGGCATCGCTTTATTCGACTGAATAGTGATCATCACAAGCATCACTAGACGCCTGAATCAAAAAATGAGTGGAAAGCAGTAGACAAAAAAACTACAAAAAAGCTAAAGTCTTGGACTCCGTCTGATAAGTAGGTCATTAAGGATTCCATGGGGGTGTTGTTGATCGATTACATGCGCCGTGGGACCACAATCACTTTTGCACGTTATTGTGAGGTGTCCAAAGGCGCTTCAAAACAAAAAGTGGGGAAAGTGGACAGAAAAAAAGTTTTTCCTGTCTTAAAAGAAGACGCTTCAGGAAAGAGAAACATTTGAAACAAAAAAAATAAGAGATGTCCGACTAATATGTAGGCAGAAAAGATACCAATATGAACAGTCATCGCTTTGAGGTTTCGAAAGTTGTTAAGAGGGTGTCCAGAATTGTTTAGTTTTTATACACTATGCCCCATGGTTACGTAAGTTGAACCGGTTGACCTTAGGAAGAGACATACCTTCTAATATGCGTTTTATACATTTAAGTTTAAAGCAAACATAAACTTCCTAACTTCTTATAAGCTAGAATCAGTGCCGGATTTGGCGCCCCTAGGCAGTTTCAAAAGTTGAGTTTAGAACTCGTTGCTTCGCAGAAATTTGAGCAAATCCATAGGGGAACTAAATAAAAAAACACATTATTTACTACCCAATAGCTTTTAAATAAAATCATCTCATTCTGATTTCTGATATTTTTTGTGCACGAAAATTTCAGCGCTTTCTCATTAAAAGAATCAAAATCTTCACGCGTATCATTGACCATTTTGTTAAGCCCATTAAAAAGCTCAATTACCTTAACAATAGTTGTTTACACATTTGTAATTTTCTACTTACAGAATTACGGAAAGATAACTGATATCAGCAAAAATCGAGACATTTAGTGTTTCAACTCTACGAATGTTTAAATCGATTATTTACCCAATTTGGCGGTTTTACACTCATTATGTTGGTAATAGGCGAAAAATCTACAGATCGATCAATTTTAAAAGTTCCAGTTTTTCTCGGATGAAACAAATTTACAGACCAAATCCAAACGATCTTATAAACGTTATTAAAACGATAGACCCTTTAGAACTTGAGCAGAACCAATCTTTGAGCAAGAACAAGTATATAAAACAAGATGATCGGATCTATATGACATATGTTAGACAACATAACATTTTATTACTATACATGATCAGGCCTTACAAGCGGAAAAGAGCATCATGTACTTTTCATCCTAGGCACCAAATTCTCAAGAATGGCCGAAATAGAGATTTTGACAGTAGCAATGAAGCATACAATGAAGTAACTATAATAGGAGCGCCGGACCTGTCTAGAACTGTACATCTAGACCTAATAGTCGGTATGTAAATACGATTAAACACATCATTTAAAACATCTTACTCAATATTAACTAACAAATAAATGATTCGATAAGGATAATGAGCCAATTAACTTGTTGAAATTGAAAACCAAAAATCACCTCAAATATTATCACACTTGTGCATTTTCAATGTCATGAACTTCAATGGGTCATAAAACGCAAAACACAAAAACTTTTTGCTTTTGTTTACGTTTCGTTTATAAGTCTGTTTTTCGGCAGCTCCTTAATTGTACTGTACAAAGCACTAACCCAGACACCCAGTGGCACACACTCCCACACACACCGACACACACTCAAACAGCCAGTCAATTGAAATGCCAAAACGTGAGCAGAGGCGACGATGGCTGTGGATAGCTGCAGTGTCAAGTAAGTCTGAAGTCTGGCCGAGAATGCGTGAGTGTTAATTGTTCAGAAAGAAAAAACAAAGCTCAAAGCTCGGGCAAGAGCAACAGGTGTTTCCGACTTCCGTCAGAGAACCGGCAGGTTTGACATCTTATCAGCAATAGCAGAAACAACAAAAAAAACAACCCACCTACAAAGCTTGCTAATCCATATAGAACAGCAGTAATGGAGCCGTAAGCTAGTCAATCATATATAAATTAATTGGCGCACAGAATATTTGTGACAGTTTGTGAATAGGTTTCGCTCTGGCAGCGTTTAACGGTCTTAGTTTAGAACTTTGCAAAAATGTTTAAATTTATTTTGTTTTTGATTGTTTTGAAATACACGCAAGCTCAAATCAGCTGTAAGTTCAGAATAATTCAAATTGCATAACAAAGACTGCAGCTGCAATTGAAATTGATTTGAACAAATTGAAATAAATACAAATAAATAGTGTTAACAATAAGATAAATTACACAAAATTATCATGAAATTCTTTATATTAAAATTAACTAATTAAAAAGTTCAGTGAAATTAAAAAAAAAAAACTAGAGAAACGTCAGAGCACTGATATTCAAAAACATTCCCAACACTTACACAAAATACCAACAAATCTAATTTCGAATTATTTTTTCGAACGGAAGTAGACAAAACAAATTCTAACGAAATATAACGAAACTTTGACTATCGGATATCGTATATTATACGATACGCAACAAGTTTACATACTCTGATTTCTAAAGCCAATATAATCTTAATAGGTAATGCTAGAATAACGAGCAGTGTCCTTTGTTTTCTATCACAATGCCACTAGGCTCTCTTTAGATCCTACAAACGGACTAAAACACTTATTGTGCTTATTAACTTCTTATTGACCAAACATAACAACCCATTAAAGGGTTACGGCAACGACAATTCACCAGCCAACAATTAACTCATGGATGGCGAATTCTAAGTTCTCTGGCATACATTTCAATGATCCTTTTGTATATTAGGGATAAGATAAATTTCCGTTCTTACCCCTGCTAAAAGAACCCTGCAAAAATCGACTTTAGCCTTAAACTGTTAATTTTTAAATCCCATTTTACGAACCTTTCAGTCACTGGCTTACCATGCGCTCAACGTAATCCCAAGATCGTCGGCGGTAGCGAAGCAGAACGCAACGAGCTGCCGTCAATGGTGAGTCTTATGCGACGCGGCGGTCATTTCTGCGGTGGTACAATTATACATGAACGCTGGATACTAACGGCTGGGCACTGCATCTGCAATGGATTGCAAAAGTTTATGAAACCAACACAAATTCAGGGTGTAGTGGGGCTGCATAGCATAACAGAGTATATAAATGGCATAAACAATGGCCCGGAGGCGTTACGTGTGGATTTCAAGAGCATTGTAGTGCATCCGCAATACGTGTGCAGCAATGTTAAGCATGATATTGGTACTTAGAAATTTTACTAGATGAAATTTCAAAACTATTGTAAAAATTTAATCCAACAATAGCGCTACTAGAACTGGAGCAGCCTATTACATTTTCGGCTCACATACAGCCCAGCTGCATGACTGCAGATTACAGTCAACGGAACTTTGAGAAAGAATATGGAACAGTATCTGGCTGGGGCTGGACGCATGAGAACCAGGCAGAGGGTGATCGTGCAGATGCTTTGCGCAAGGCGACTGTTAAAATTTGGAATAATGAAGCTTGTGAGCGCTCTTACAAAGCTCTAGGCAAAGCGAATACCATCAGCGAGACGCAGCTATGCGCTGGGTATGAAAATGGAAGCATTGATTCGTGTTGGGTAAGTATAAAGCATAACTGGGGGAACAAACTTAACCCTATAGTATTGATATTTAGGCTGATTCTGGTGGCCCGCTGATGTCCAAGGAGCACCATTTACTGGGCGTTGTATCAACAGGCATTGGATGTGCGCGACCAGGTCTACCTGGTATTTATACACGAGTAAGCAAATACGTGCAATGGATGCAAAGTGTAATAACTGGCGCGCAGTAGCCAGCTAAAGACTGTAAATGTGGTTTTAAGCAACATAGCTGTGATACTAGCTCTAATATAAGTTTAATTATAATAAAGTTGTTTAAATATAATTACATATGTATCTTCTTCTTAACTGGCCATAACAACCCGTTATCGGGTTACGGCCTGATCTAAATACATTCTTTCATTGGAATTGTGGTTTTACGTGATGGGTTCCAAACCCTACGCACAACCCTTTTAAGGCCTACTGGTCTCGAAAGAACCAGTGCGGAGGGCCGCACTTGTTGCTTTAACACCAGTTGCAGCCAATCGTACAATTTGAGTGTAATAATTGGGTTAAAGAAAGCATAAGCATTTCATGCCTGTAATAAATCACTATTGCACGTAACTTGCGCAGTCCTTTTAACAAATTTAAAAACATTTTCACTAACTAAAATTACACGTAGTGCTTATGCTAATAATGTAACGGCACTTTATATCGATTTTGCCAATCAAAGCACGTACATATCGATACATACTTTTTGTCGCGTTGCCACTTTATACTTTTCCCAGCGTGGCAGCTCCACGTAAAAATCAGCTGTTTATAAACAAAAAGAAAAATAATTGAAGATGGAGGATGACAAACTCACCAGGTAATATTTTTTACAAATGTTATTAATTTAAAAGTTAAAACAGTCGTATCATACCAAATGCAGCAAGGCCATTGAGGAGCTCATTCGGGAAATGGGCGGCGAAGATACCACGACTGCGTCTTATGGTATTCAAGAACGAAAAATTAATCCGCTTGGAAGAGCAAACAAGCGTTTTCTTGGTCGCACCATTAATACTGTGATGAGCCACAATAAACGTCAGATGGAAAGAACTCATGCAAATTGTCAGCAAAAGCTAAAGGATTTGGACAATAGATATGAAAAACGTAAGGCGAATGCGTATTACAATGGTGCCGCAAGACGCGAGCGGAGGAGATCTCGCAGTCGGGCTAGACACAGGAGCCGAAGACGTACACGTAGCAGCAGTGAGAGTAGTCGAAGCTCTAGTCGCAGTCGCAGCAAAAGCCGTAGTAGGAAACATAAAAAGAAGCACAGGAGACACAAAAAATCAAAACAACGCCGGCGCAGCAGTAGTAGTGAACATAGAAAGAGCGAAAAAGAGGAAGAGCAGGTTGAGTATCCTCACGATGTGCACGATTATTATATGCAGCATTCTAAGAACATGGCCCTGGCCGTGGCTATGGCGTATAATCAAGCTCTTTACGCTCAGTCCACCGCGAACGGTAATGGTGGCCTTGCGAGAGACACTTCTACCGTCCTTAATATGCAAACTAGCAATAACGAACCTGCATCACCGTCAAGTGATATATTACGTGAGCTTATGTCGGATGACGATTTTGTTAAGAAGGAAGATGATACTCTATCAATAAATTCATCGGGAAGTGAAAAAGAAGTATTAACCATTGACGTAAGCTCGAACAGTGGCACGGAGATTGGAGAAGAGTCAGCAGAAGAACAAAGCGAGTCGCAGAGCTGCATTTCGCTGGAGGATAGTGCTGATGAAACTGCACAACAAAATGGTAGCAATATAAAGGATGATACTCAGCCGAAAGTAAACCTAGAATCAAGTACCACAATAGATTTAACAGAAGATTAGCATAATAGATAGCGAAAATATATGCAGGGTCTACTTTACACAAAGTTTATGAACCAAGTAGAAAAATATTAATACCATAACAATTTTTTAAAAAGTTTTGTAAATAATTGTAAAAATGTGGCAACGCTATCCAATGAAAATCGACATAAATATGTACATACATACATATATATACTACACTAATTCAATGAAGTTAAACCTACAGTTGATAATGAGATATAGCGGTTGACAATTAATAAACCAAGTACAAATTATAACGATTGTAACGTAATAGATTAATAAACTCGAAAAGTGCACCATTTATCAAAAGCGGCTTTTCCCTTCAATGCTATTTCCATCTACGCTAAACAGCTGATTGTGTATTTACTAGTTGCTGTTGGTTGGCCGTAAATATTAATGCTAGTTTCTCAAAAT
This sequence comes from Chymomyza caudatula, assembly GCA_035041775.1. NCBI lineage: Eukaryota > Metazoa > Arthropoda > Insecta > Diptera > Drosophilidae > Chymomyza > Chymomyza caudatula. The sequence continues at coordinate 207,270 of JAWNKW010000137.1, read as the reverse complement.
TGGTAAATAAGTCTACAGAAACATATTTTATTATGTTTGGTAGCTTGAAAAAGAAGCTTAGCAGTGCCATACAAGAGGGCATTGTAATCTCGGAAAACCTGCACCAACAGTACCGCCAACGTGTCAGCAACAGTGGACAGACAAGTGCAGCTACCACACCAACAACACCAAACAGTCTGCTAAACGAAAGTCCATCATCCAGTCATGGTAGCTCTCTATCACTAAATGCTCAATTGGGCGATGGTGTACCAACAAATCTGAACGTGGCCGCCGGTTGTAATATTTTAGCAAAATATGAAGATGATTGGCAACAGATTCACGCTGCTAATGAGCATAATGCTGCACGGGCTGCAGTTGTGGCAACAAAAATTGCAGCCATTGAACAGCGTGCAAGTGTGCAGCGTGTGGCCATAACCGATCTCAATAGTTGTCTAGCCGGCATACCAGCGCTAGTGGTTAAGCTAAAGGCAAGCGCAGAGATATTGCAGTCGCTGCAGCAAATGGGCGCGCAGTTGGAGCTAGATTTGGAGAAGCTGGAGGATTTGTGTGAGGAGTGTGAACTGCAGGAGCTTATGCTAGAGAAGCAATTTGAACTGTCGCGGCACAAGCAAAAGAAAATGAATGACTTGGAACATCATAGACAACAGATAGCTGCGCAGCATCAGTCCAAAATACGTGCACACGAACAGCGTTTGCGCCAAATACAAAAGGAGCGGCAAGCTGTCTTTGATGACGCCTTTCGGGGGGACTTGGAGGAGTACAGACAACGTGGTCAACTGACAAGTAAGTTATAATTGATTGTTGGATGGATGAGCAATGATTCAAGTGCATTTTAATTTGCAGAAATACAAACTGTCGCGCCGCCTGTGTGCAACAAGTTGGCTTTGGAAGAAGTTGTTTTGGATCAAAACGATGTGGAAACCAAGGATGCCTTGGAGCAGTTTCTAAATGGTTAACAATTTCGTAAGCTTCAAGCTTTACCATTCGTGCCTTTTGTGCAATATGCAAAATTATTTTGTATTTTTTGTAATGTATTATCTAGAGTAGCCGTAATATGTATTTAAGCCGTGTTGAAAAGCAACGCCGTTGCTATAAAAAAAAAAACGGCCTATAATAAAGTCTCCAGTGCTGCCAGATCTTTGCAGCACAGCTGTTTAAATATGAAACATGATTTTAATATAGTTAAAAAATTATTATTATAGTAATTGCGCTAGATTTTACTACCAACTGTCTTTAGCAGAACAAACATGCTGCAGTCTTGAAATAAGTTGTGCGTGTTTTTCAACAGGCTGTCTGGCAGTCACATGCAGCATTAAAACACAATTGTGACAAAGTCGATTACGCAAAATTGCTACGCACTTTATTGATAAAAGTTCTGATCACATTACCTTTTCAAACAACACTAAACAAATTAAAATTTTCTCTTCGTTACCCAGTTTACGTATCAGCTCCATCCGTTATTTTAACAAACAGGTGGTAACTACTAAATCTCAGCTGTTAAGCGCGAAGCCACAGCTGTTTAACTTATCGCTAAGCTCGTCACAGTTTACAAAGAAATTCCCATTTCCCCTAATGGGTTCAATAGTTAGTTCGTTGCAACAGAAACCACTCTTGGCAAACATGGATGGACCACAAGCTCATTTCGTACGCGAAATAATTGCTAATCATAAAGTTGTGATATTTAGCAAAAGCTATTGTCCATACTGCAGCATGGCCAAGGAGGTAAGTATACACATAGCAGAAAAGCCACATACTCTAGCCTTGTGCTCTCCACAGCAATTTCGCAAGCTGCAAGTGGAACCAACCGTTGTTGAGCTAGATCAGCGTCCCGATGGTAATGAGATACAAGAAGTGCTGGGCGAAATGACAGGCGGGCGCACAGTAAGACAATGCATACATAAATTAAAAATTAAATTTATAGTTGGTTTTGTTTTTTGATTAGGTGCCGCGTTGCTTTATCAATGGTAAATTTATCGGCGGTGGCACGGACGTTAAGCGCATGTACGAAGACGGAATACTTCAGAAATATTTCCAGTAATCGGCACAAAATATAATGAGTTTTATGCCATATAAATCACAAATTATCTGGGGTACTTTCTATTTATATTCTAACAAAATTAGACAAATTTAGTACATTATCTTAAAACTTATGTTTAAAGTTAAATTGCGTTTTTGATAAAAATAAATCAGTGAGTAACAGAATTTGCGGTTTTTGCATAATTGTGTGGGTTATTTATATGATTCATCGACTATCGGAAATTTCAGCAATTTCCCCTTCACAGAAATTATTTCCCACCAACGAAATACAATTTTGTTTACTAGTTCAGCCCATAGTGGAATAATAATAACTTATTTCATTATGATTTAACCGTTCCTAGTCATTCTCAAAAATTGTTTGTTTACCACATTAGAAAAAATCTGAAGGCTGAATGTCTCAATACTTAAAGGCTATTTAACTTGTAAAATCACTGGCTCATTCAGTGGTTCTTAATTAAATAGAACCTCTTTGAAGCGGAACAAGACAACAACTATATTGTTGCTTACTAATGTAAATTATGGCAGATTTGGTGCGCGGCGAAGCTTCCGAATCGGATGAGGAGCTGCTCACAAAAAATAAGGCAAGCAGTGCAACAAATATGAACAAAATGTTTACATCATTAACGTTTATAACAGATCTATGCTGCCGAAATTTCTGGCGAAGCTACGGAATCCGATGAAGAAGTCTATGAGCAGCGCAATCGCTTCAGCGTGGCATCCACTGCTTCACTATATCGCAATAATCTGCTGCAACGCAAGTTAAGTATGTTAACCTAACAAGTTGAACAAAAATGGGAGCTAACAATTACTACAAATATACAGTCGAAAGCAATATTGCTATTTGGAAGGCCCTGAACACGTTGACACGTAGTGTTGTTGTGTCCGCTTCGAAACAGTTACTTACAACTGATCAAATGCTCATGAAATCCCAAGTCTCGATGCAATCCGCACACACTTTCTTGCAGCAGGCCCAGAAAAACACAGCTCAGCTGCAAGCTCGCAGTGCAGCAGTATTTACGGGAAGTTTTTTACCCATCATACACATCAAGAAGACTAACAGCTAGCTAGCAGTTACAAGAAGTATTTTAATAAACGAACAAACTAGCTTAATCCTCGTTATCCGAATTAGGAGCATAGATTTGACTATTTGGCGAAGGCTCTCTGGGAACGTAAGTATTTTGAAAACACCGTGAGAAGATGGTGCGCACTTTCGCCACACGCTCGGGCGATTGCGGTATGCTCTCTTCGTCGATCTCTATAGCTGGTGCATCCAATTCAGGCACCTGTGTAGCTGGCGCATCATCAGTATTGTAGAAACAAATATCGTTACTGGATGGCGCCGGCACTTGACTAGCGTCAACGGCTTCAGCTACAGCCAGCAGCATGGCATTGTCGTCATCATTGTCTTCGGCTATGGTATCGCCGTCGGCTAGCAAACGCGCTGGTTCTACAGAAGCAGCTTCTGAGCGCTGCAAAGTTCGTCTATCGTTGAACTGAAATAAAGCCGTGTCCACATCCGACGTACTGAGTGTCGTGTCCTCAGCGAGACGTCGTTTATGCTCAGTCGGAGGACAGGGTGCGCTGCTCTTACGCTTTTGACCTGCACTTTCGCCATCTTTCGCAGTAATCTCACGCTGGCAGTAGTCTTCAGAGAAGCTTATGTCATCTGGGCACAACGTAGACATGATGAGCAAACATTCTATTTCATTATGTTTTTTTATCTTCAAAAAGGATGGACTGCCAGCATTATCAAATTCTAAAGTCATATGTGCATTCAGCGACTCAGCAAACAACATAAAAGCTCGAAATTCTTTGAGGCAAAAGGTAATAACGGCATCCTGCGTTATATTATAGTTTTCAAACTCGCTGGGTTTGAGTTTAAGCTGTGAACGCATGAATTTGTCGTTTACGCGTGCGCCTTCAATATAGTTCTTGGCCACCAAGCTGTCTGCATTGGCCTCCAGCGTTAGTTCCTCCTCGGAGCTGGGAAAACTATTGGAAATTTCCATAAACAACTTGTAGGTTCCTTGTATGCTGCGAATAAACAATACCAATGAATATTTGTTAAATAAAATAGACACAACACCTACGTATTCACGCTTTGATCCAGAGGCACAGCCGCATTAATATTTTGCTCGTCTACGATAGATATAAGCGCCTGTTTTATGGTTTCTAGCTTGCAGCGCAATTTTACTTGGAATTTACTTTGATTTTCCAATAGGCACAGCTCACAGTGCTCCACCTATGGAAACCAGACAAACGATTAGGTAGGAATATCTCTTGCATTGTTGTGTAAATACGAACCTGCCGCATATTGCGAAATACACCCAAACAAGCCTTCATGCCAATCTTGCAATAGCAATCGGCGTTATCAGGCAGTATGAATGTTTCAAACATACTTCGTTTAAAGCGTATGCTGCCCACTGCCGAGTGTGTAGCGTTAATCGCCCGTATTTGTAAGCCCTGCTCATCGGCCTCGACAAACAGCTCCTTACCCACTTTGGACAGCGATTGTATAGCCTTAGCAATGACTGAAAATTACTGTATTAACACACAATTCACGGTTTATTTTTGAAGGTGTTACTTACCGCGTGCATTGCTTCCCTCGAGAGTGCACTTCATTGGCTAAATTTGTTTATTAAGCATACATATATTTATTTGGAATTTGCAGCGCGCCAATTTTGTAAACAAAGTGTTTTTAAACAGCTGACAGAAAATTGTTGTCAAACATATTGGCAAGGCCATTATTCATTCTGTTACAGCAAGTTGGCAGTGCTGCCAGCCCGGCTAAACGCCACATCAGTTTTTCTTGATAAATTAAATTAACGTAGCTCCAAAAAATCCAAACTAAAGTTATTGAACATAGTTTAACAGTTTATTGAGAGCTCCTTCTGAGTGTTAAATTAACTATACCTATACAGGTATATAGGAGTTCTGCAAATACGTCATGCGCATAGCGCAAAACACGTAACAAGGAAAAGCAACAATGCAGAGACTTTTGTGCCTAATTGCGCTTTTTGCGCTATCGTCTGTCGTTTGTCTGGCTGAACAGAGTAGTCAAAGTTATCCCATAACTACGCTTATCAATGCCAAATGGACCCAAACACCGTTATATTTGGAAGTGGCCGAATACTTGGCCGATGAGCAGGCCGGCTTGTTTTGGGATTACGTTAAAGCCGTAACGTCAATGGATACTGCGCTCAACGAATATGGTATGTTAATAACGTAAGGCAAACCCAGACATTAATACTGTTGTTTTAGACACCGAGTCGCAGCAATACAATGCCGCATTGCAACAAGCACGTCATCACATAAGCACACCTCAGCTGCCGCTGCTTAAACTTGTCGTGGCCATGCATAGTCTTACACCGCGCATACAAACGCATTTCCAGCTAGCCGACGAGTTGCGCGTCTCTGGCGACTGCCAATCTGGTACTTATGCTCAGGTGGGCCAGGAGCTAGCCTGTAGTTTTACGGAACTGCAACAGAAACTAAGACTTCCAAAAGCCAAGAGCTTAGATGCTGTAGTGGAAAGCTATAGCTTCGATCATATTTATCCGGGCAGTGATAATAATACGCGTACAGTTGTGTTGTACAGTGATTTGGGCAGCAACGCCTTCAAACACTTCCACAAGCTGCTAGAAAATGAAGCAAATGCCGGGAAAGTGCGTTATATACTGCGTCATCAGCTGGCCAAGCGCAATGACCGACCCGTGCGTTTATCCGGTTATGGTGTTGAATTACATTTGAAGTCCACAGAATATAAGAGTCAAGACGATGCGCCTAAGCCGGAGACCGATGTCAATATCGATGACGATCTTTCCAACGAATCGGATGTGCAAGGCTTCGATTTTAAGGTTTTAAAAACTCGTCACCCTATGCTCAAGAGCGCTTTAGATCAACTACGTCAGCGCTTGCTACAAGGCAACGATGAAATAGCTCAGCTTAAGGCCTGGGAATTTCAAGATCTGGGCCTGCAGGCAGCTGCCGCAGTTGCCGCTATACAAGGAGACGAGGCACTGCAAATACTACAATATACAGCTCATAATTTCCCCATGCTAGCGCGCACTCTGCTGGCCCACAAGGTAACTGATGAACTACGTGCCGAGGTCAAGCATAATACCGAAGCTTTTGGACGCAACTTGAATCTAGCTCCACCGGATGGCGCACTGTTCATTAATGGACTCTTCTTCGATGCGGATACCATGGACTTGTATACGCTAGTGGAGACGCTACGGTCGGAGGTTCGCGTATTAGAAAGTCTGCATAGCAATAATGTACGCGGCAGCTTGGCAGGATCTTTGTTGGCCTTAGACTTGACTGGCTCTAGCAAGCGCGAATTTGCCATTGATATTCGCGATACGGCCATACAATGGATTAATGATATAGAAACAGATGCCCAGTATAAACGTTGGCCGTCTTCGGTCATGGACTTACTGCGTCCCACTTTTCCGGGCATGTTGCGAAATATACGCAAGAATGTTTTTAATCTCGTGCTAGTAGTAGATGCTCTGACGCCAGAGGCGCGCAGTGTCATTAAACTATCGGAATCTTTTGTATTACATCAGGCGCCGGTTCGACTTGGCTTAGTTTTTGACTCACGGAACGCCAAAGAATCAACCAATGCTGATTACACTGCTATTATCTGTGCCTTTAATTATATTAGCCAAAAGAAGGATGCAAAAGCTGCCTTGAGTTTCCTTACGGACATTTATGCAGCCGTGGATGAGATGATACCTGTGAATATACAACACATCACCAATCAACTAACTAAAGAGTTTAGCTCGCTGAACAGCAAACTAGCCGCTGAAATTCTCGAAGAAGATTCCGATTACGATTATGGCCGTCAGTTGGCATTAGAGTTTGTTGAACGCTTGGGATTTGCCGACGTTGGAGTACCGCAGGCGTTGCTTAATGGCGTGCCTATGCCCAGCAACATTGTCATCGCCGATAGCGACTTTGAAGAAGCTATATTTACAGAGATTATAAGCCAAACTTCAACGCTGCAAAAGGCTGTCTATCGTGGTGAATTGTCCGACAGCGATGTGATGATCGATTACCTTATGAACCAGCCGCATGTCATGCCTCGTCTTAATCAACGAATTCTCAGCAATGACGATGCCAAGTATTTGGACATAAATGGCGTGCCTTCAAAGCAACTAAGTAATGCAGCTGCTCTTAATAAGCTGTCTAATCGTGATATGACTGCTACGCTTATGGAAAATTTGAAATACTTTGGCGGCAAGGAGTCCACTGAGCGCATTGGTCAGGCCTCGCTGCAGTTTCTTACGCTTTGGGTGTTTGCTGATCTGGAAACTAAAGAGGGACATGAACTGCTACTTAACGCCTTAGAGTATGTTAAGTCTGGACAAAGTGTGCGATTGGCCTTCATACCAAATACGGAGGGAAGCAGCAGCAGCAGTAATTTGAATCGTTTGGCCTGGGCTGCTATGATGACTTTGTCACCTACGGAAGCCACTGACACTGTGCTTACCTGGCTACGTAAGCCGCAGAAAAAACTGGCTGTGCCAAAAGCACTAAATGAGATAATGGGCTCCACAGAGCTGCACTTGAAAATGATGCGGGTTTATTCCCAGCGAGTGCTTGGACTGAGCGTATCACAACGTCTAATCATAGGTAATGGACGTCTCTACGGACCTCTTAATACCGGCGAAGTTTTTGACAGCGCTGACTTTGCCTTACTCGAGCGCTACAGCTCCTTGCAATATTGCGATAAGGTGCGTCAAGTGCTCAAGTCCTCAGCTACGGACGTGCAAACGGAATTCAACAGCGATACGCTTCTCAAACTCTACGCTAGTCTGCTGCCTCGTCAGACCAAGACGCGTTTCAAGCTGCCCACGGATTTGAAGTCGGATCATTCTGTTGTTGCGCTACCGCCTAAGCAATCGGAACTCCCACATTTTGATATTGTAGGCGTGCTGGATCCAGCTTCACGTGCAGCCCAAAAACTAACGCCCATATTGTCGTTGCTGCGTCAGACACTCAACTGCAAGCTGCAACTTTATCTTACGCCCGTGCCGCAACATAGCGACATGCCCGTAAAGAACTTCTATCGTTATGTTGTGGAGCCGGAGGTGCAATTTGAGCCAAACGGTGCACGTGCTGAAGGACCACTGGCGAAATTTAGCGGCTTGCCAGCCAATCCATTGCTGACACAGCAGCTGCAGGTGCCAGAAAACTGGCTGGTTGAGGCAGTGCGCGCCGTCTACGATTTGGATAATATCAAGTTGCGCGATATTGGAGGCCCAGTTCACAGTGAATTCGATTTGGAGTATTTGTTGTTAGAGGGTCATTGCTTTGATGCGGCTACGGGTTCGCCACCGCGTGGTTTGCAATTAGTGCTGGGCACCAAGACGCAACCATCGCTGGTGGACACCATAGTCATGGCTAATTTAGGATACTTCCAGCTAAAGGCTAATCCTGGAGCTTGGACTTTGCGCTTGCGTGAGGGCAAGTCGACGGATATTTATGATATTTCACATGCTGAAGGACCAAATACACTGCAACAAGGAAATGCCACACAAGTGGTTATAAGCTCGCTGCGTTCGCATGTGATTAAACTGAGAGTGTCCAAACGACCAGGCATGCAGCATGCAGAGCTGCTAGCCGATGACAGCGAGAAGGCCCAAAAGGGAATATGGAATAGCATTGCTAGCTCGTTTAGCGGTGGAAGTGCTGCCGATGAGAGTGCGGAGACCATAAACATATTTTCCGTCGCTTCGGGTCATTTGTACGAACGCCTGTTGCGCATTATGATGATCTCGCTGCTGAAGCACACTAAATCGCCCGTCAAGTTTTGGTTCCTTAAAAATTATCTGTCCCCGCAGTTTACGGATTTCTTACCGCACATGGCTAAGGAGTATAATTTCCAGTATGAGCTGGTACAATACAAGTGGCCGCGTTGGCTGCATCAGCAGACTGAAAAACAGCGCACTATTTGGGGCTACAAGATACTGTTTCTGGATGTGCTCTTTCCGCTAAATGTTCGAAAGATAATTTTTGTGGATGCTGATGCCATAGTGCGAGCAGATATTAAGGAATTGTATGATATGGATTTGGGTGGAGCACCCTATGCCTACACGCCTTTCTGTGACTCGCGAAAGGAAATGGAAGGTTTCCGTTTTTGGAAACAGGGCTACTGGCGCAGTCACTTAATGGGCAGACGTTATCACATATCCGCTTTATATGTCGTAGATTTAATGCGCTTCCGTAAAATTGCAGCTGGCGATCGTTTACGTGGTCAATATCAAGCGCTGAGCCAGGATCCAAATAGTTTATCCAATTTGGATCAGGATTTGCCGAATAATATGATACATCAAGTGTCGATTAAATCGCTGCCCGATAGCTGGCTTTGGTGTCAGACCTGGTGCAGCGATAGCTCCTTCAAGGAAGCCAAAGTCATTGATTTGTGTAACAATCCACAGACCAAGGAAGCCAAGTTAACCGCAGCTCAGCGCATTGTGCCTGAGTGGAAAGACTACGATGCGGAATTAAAGTCGCTTCTAGCACGTGTCGAAGATCATGAGAATTCACACAGCAGTAGCGGTCATAGTAAGGATAACGCCGATGCTGAGGAGCCCGTGCTTGTGACTACTGAACCGCCTGCACCGGAACCCAAACACGGCGAACTGTAAACGCTGTAGTTGAATTTCCACTACAATTTCGTCTTTAGCGAATTTAAGCCTGCTCTTTACCGTCTTAATACGAAATACTAATTAAATAAGTGAACCCTAAGCAAAAGAAAGGAATAAATTATACGATAAAGTTTTAAATTAATGAAGCTCAAGTCTGAAATTTGGCATTCCAAGAGTACGCAACAAATTGACTTAAGCTGATTAAATGTAACGATTTATTATGTACACATTGATCAATCCTGTAACTGAAAAAGTGTTCAGTTGTATTAAAATAAATTTAAACTTAATGAAATTTAGTTTAATTTAATGGAAATAAATCTCTTGAAAGCATAAGTCTTATAAGAGACAGTTCGTACACGAACAGAGTTAATCTAAATGAGTATTAGACAGACTTTAAAAGTAGGTAAGGATATGGCTCTACAGCTCAATACCCACTGGATAGCTAGGTTTACTTACTTAACTAGCCAAAAGAGCCCGTTACCGGGTTACGGCCTGATGTAAAGCTCTCCTTCAGGCGGTTCTGCATTGCGCGCGTCTTCTCCAATTGGTGATACCAAAGGTAGCTAGTGTACCCTCTACCTGGTCCTTCCAACGGAGACATGGTCTGCCCCTTCGGTGCCTCCCTTTGACAACCGCATTGAAGACCTTTCTCGCAGGAGCTTTTTTATTCATTTATTCATCCAGCCAGCGGATTGCTACGTTTGGTAAGGTTTGAATAGCCATGTCATTTGGCATTTCACCCATTGAATCTTCTACGCCTTTATCGACTTGAGAGACAGCTGGATCAAGCTAATGGTAATAACTTTATTCTACGCTCTTTTTTACCTCAAACCTTTTGAATAAAATCATCTCATTTTCTTCGAAATTCAACAATGCATATCTGTGATAACTGAAAACTCTGTGATGAAGAACTTTTCTCGCTTTTGATCTTTTTCGTAGTTCAATAAAAAAGTTCAAGCTTTCCCGAAAAACGAATTCTTCTTCTCTTTCTCTAGATTCATCGCCACTCAATTTTCCCTTCTTTGCTCTCGTAGTGACCGTTTCTTCGTATATAAGTGTCTTCGTAAACATCAAAATCGAAATTCAAAATTAGCGACCCCAAATTTGTCGGAAAAGGTAAATATGTTCTATCCAATAGCTATTGTTGTTTGGCCGTTATGTCAGAAATGTTTCGTGAAATTTTTCCAAAAAACCCTAATAACTTTGCTATTTATTACCAATACCGTAAAGAATAATTTTATCGAAATCACAAGGAGTATGGCACTTTTTTTTTGTAATTTGGATTATAACTACTTTAGCAGTAAAGAAATGACAGTAATTCAAAAACCGCATCATTACCTTACATTTAGAGCGAAAACGCGCAGCAGAGAGGTGTTCCACGGCTGTAACGTATTTCGCTATTTCGAAAGTGGCGATGTCAGCAAATCTCATATTACTCGGGAGGCTTACTGCCGATCGAGATGAACAGTAACTTGAATTGAAAGTATTTAAGTGTCGCTTCAAAGGTCCTCGGACAGTGTGGGATATAAGGCACTGAACTAAAAAAAAAAAGCAAAATTTTACATTGGACATTGAATTCATCTCGATCGGTAGTCAGATTGCCGATCAATAAAAGATTTGCTTACTTCGCTATTCTCGAATTTTTTCTAACACCGATAATTCGAAAACTGTTCGAGAAAAACCAAAATGTTTTGTGAGTTCGAAATCTACGACACACGATTTACTGGAAAAGTTATGTTTTAGTCACAGGCCTTTCATCGAGGTCAAACTTGTTGCATAGTGTTATAAGATAACAATAAATAATGCAGATAAAGTATCTTATGACCTATTTTAGAGTTAAAATCTCTGCCAAGACCCAATAAAAGTAACTTTAATTTTCTTCTAGTAGAAAAAGTTTTATTTTTTTGATTTATTTCAAATTATAATTTGAATTTATTTTTACGCATAATCTGCGTAAAGAAAAATATTTATTTTTAATATTATTATCGTTATTTCATATTTTGATTAGAGCATATTAGAAAGAGTTTTGGTTTTGAGAAATATTTTTTATGTTTAGCTTGTTTTTTTTTTTAAGGCAGACAGTGCAGTCCAAGAAGTGATTTTCGATCGCGGCGAGTCGATTTGCACTCTATAATTTGCGTAATTCATATGCTTTTTTTTTTTATATATATATTTTGTATGTATGCAACCAATACATACATATGTATATGTATCTATGTATTAAAAGTTTGCCTAAATGTTACTGCTGTTTTTTTATTTAGCTCTTCAGCATGAAATTTAATAAATTTAGCGTATAGTAAGTAAATATTTTTAAAATTGAATTCCTTTTAATTTAGATTTTAAAGCTTTGATTTATAAGTTACTTCTTTGAATATGTTTAAATATGTTTTCGTTCAGACTACGAATTGCTTGCTACTCTTTTTTTTCTAAAGAAAGAATTCGAATAAATCCCAGAGGCTTAATTGCAGGTTAAACACTTTATTTAGTGACGTCATAAGAAATTTCTAGTAGGTTATTTATTAAATTATATAAAATGCTGCTGCCGAAGAGTAGGTTAGATTGGTAACTGTATCTTTGTATATTATAATATTATATTGCGCTGCTTACGTGCTAAAAATTGACGGAACTACAAAATTAGACTGGTTTTTATTACTTTCTTGTATAATGTGTATGTTAACAATATTACTATCATTATTAGCATATTTATTGTATGTTTGCGTTTGCAATATCTTTTGATATTCAAAATATTGTTTATGTAGTCTTTAGTTTTAGTTTATCTTTATATAGTACTTTGTTGAATTGTTAATCCATCGATTGAATGCTATTTAGTTTGTTCTTCGTTGTTTTATTTTTTTGGTAAATTGTTGTTCTTATTGTTGTTGTTTTAGTGTTAGTTATTGCTTCAATCCAAATGTTTATACATATCCTCCAGTTGCGGCTTAAAATAGCTCTTCAATTGCGGCCGCCTTGCCTTAAAAGTGGGCGTTAGCAGGCCATTTTGTACCGAGAAGGGATCAGGATGTAAATACACGTCCTTGATCTATAATGTAAAAAAAAAACCAATAACTGTGAGTTCTAGTCAGTTAGGTATTTACGCGCTTAATAACAGACCTGTTCGAATGACTTTAATCCACTTTGTTTGCCCCAATTGAGCATATCGTTCATAATCAGTTCCTTGACATTCTTATTATTGCACAGGACGGAGAGTGTGCCGCGTACATTGTTCTCCGTGGCCCATTGCTTCAGTACATCGACATCAGGTACAACAACCGCTATGATGCAGCTCTGAAAATGTAATTTTTGGACAAATATAGCAAAATTAGAAATAAACATCTTCAGTTCATCTTTAGAATTCTTCACCTATTTCATCATCTAACTCTCAGAAATGCTGTGTTTGTTTGGCAAATGAAAGTTGGCCGAATCTTCTGCCTGCGCTTCATTGGATATTGTCGAAACTTAGCCAAGTTGACACAAAACCTTCATTTGGCAGCCCCTGGTCAGCCGGCCTAGTTTTCGTACGTCGTGTCTAGGCATGATTTTGCTCGAGACCCACCGCAGAAAACACCTCCCCCGCGAAGAATGTACTGTATCCCTACAAGATGTACAATATCGAGCCAAAACCCAAAAACGTATTGGTATGGCCCTATAACTTTAAGTTGAATTGTGAAAGCAGTGGATTTATTGTGCCCCCTACTGAGCTCATAGCTTCTCTGCCAGTCCTTTTCTTCTTCTTGACTGGGCATAACAACCCCTAACCGGGTTACGGCCTAATGTAGAGCACTTCTACCGAAGGCTCATAACATCTTCCATTGGAAGGAAGGTTTTACGTAGCGGATCCCAAGCCCTACGCTCAACCCTGTTAAAGTCCTGCTAGTCCTATCTGTGAGATAAACCTTATTGTCTGGGATGTTTCCGCACTGCTTATATCGGCCATAATGATTGTGTATCCATCTATGAGGGAAATTTTTCTTCACGCCAGGGCATCACACCCAAAAAATAAGTTTTGCGCGGACTTCTCCTTAAGTTCACAAATCCCACCGCTTTTGGATCTGGCGATTCCCAGCTTACTCAAGTGTCCTCTCAGCCAATAGTGTCCGGACGATTCAGAATTCTAAATGAAGTTTTACCCATTTGTGAGATATACTTGAATCTACATACATATACTGTGGTCTCAACATTTCTTCAATATGAGTAGTTGCGCAATAGACTTCCAATGTCCCATTATGGCTGTGGCCCTATCATGGACACCGTTTTATGCTAGTTTATCCGCAAGTTCATACCTGGGACTAATGCTGTGATCAGGGTGACATCGTAGTAAGAGTTGTTTCATCGATCAAGAAGAATTAGTTTGATTTAAGTTTGCTGCACCAGCTTCGAGTTTATGCTAGTTCCTGCAACCGCCTTTTTAGCGGCCTGACTATGTAAGGTATACCCTGACAGACGTTGGTATGTATGCATGTATCCCGGGTCGTCAAAACGATTATATACTAAAACTTAGAAGAGCCGTTTGTCAGGCGTTTCTTTCCTTTCCCTAAATACCGATTCAATTACTCTTTCGTCCTTAGGTCAAGGTTAAGTTCCTTACTCAGATTTTAAGAACGTGTCCAAATCCAAAAACTTGGCTTTCCTTTCCAAACTTTAGATAAATAATTTACGTTAAGAGAACCCTCTTAAAACGAATCTGCTCGCCATTTAACGACTTGACTTCAAGATATCCACATCCCCAACTTACCTTTAAGCTCTCGCCATAGACGTAAACTTGGTTGACATATTGGCTCAGCGTATAAATATTCTCAATCTTCTCGGGCACTATATACTCTCCCTGGCTAAGCTTGAAGATGTGCTTGCGTCTATCAATAATACGCAGCGTGCCATTGGGTAGCCACATGCCCACATCACCCGTATGATGCCAGCCCTCATGATCGATGGCTTCTGCAGTTTTCTCCGGATCCTTGTAGTAGCTGCAAGATATAAAAAACAGTTTTTTAACGCTCTAAGTTCAGTCACGTAGCTGCTTACCCATGGAACACATTCGAGCCACGCACGCACACCTCGCCCGTATTTTGATTTGCATAGTATTCCATCTCCGGCACATCCACAAGCTTGACAGCATTGCAAGACACTGGCGGACCCACATGATTCGGCACATAATCACCCTGCACGGTTAACGTAATGGCGCCCGTGCATTCCGTCTGACCGTAACCCTCTAAAACCAAACAGCCCAAGGCACAGCGCATGAAAGTGAGCACGTTACCAGCCAGTGGCGCCGAGCCGACAACCATGAGTCGCAAATTGCCACCAAAAGCCTGGTGCACCTTCTTAAAGACAAGCTTATCCCAGCAGCCATTGCGACGCAGCACACCGCGTGCAATTTCCTTCTCCTTGGCCTTCATGGCCATGTTGAAAAGACCGCGCCTTAGTCCCGAAGAGGATATCTCATTTTGTATCTTATCATAGACACGATTGAGCAGACGCGGCACAGCGGGCATAACCGTGGGCTTGAGCATCTTCAAATCATTAGTCAGCTCCTTGATGTCACCGGAATAGAAACCCACACAACCGCCAACATAGTAGATGCCATTCTCACAGCAACGTTCAAACATGTGAGCCAAAGGCAGAAATGATATCATGACATCTCCAGCACGTATGCGATGATCACCCATTTGCAGGATAACCGCGCAGACGCCGGCCACGACATTACCGTGTGTCAACATAACGCCCTTGGGATTACCTGTGGTGCCTGAGGTATAGCACACTGTGCACAGATCCTCTGCAACTGGCGGCACTTCCGGATGATTGCCCTTGGCACCTAGTTTCTCCACATCAAAGAAGGAGAAGATTTGCACGCCACGACTGCGCGCTCGTTCCAGTGTGGTCTGGCGTATGGGCTTGATGGATATAATGATCTTGAGGGTGCGAGGTGCTTTCTCCAACAACATGGCCGCCTTGCCATCATCCTCCACTACGACTATGGACATTTCCGTTTGGCGTATGATAAAAGCACAAGCATCTGGACCAAGTGTATCGTAAAGCGGTACAACGACCAGCGAAAAGGAATAACAGCCTTGTTCATATAAAATCCACTCGGGGCGATTTTGCGAATAGATGCCTATAAGCTGTTTAGGTCGTGCACCCAGAGCCAACATGCCGGAGCCAAAGTTTTTGGCGCGTAGCAAGGCCTCGTCATAATTGATCCACTGTAGTTGAAACAATAGTTATTTTACAGAATCTCGGCCAGAAATATGTGCTAAAACCTACCTGATAGGGTGATGTGAGGGTCTCACGCCAGCCAAGGCATGGTCCATTGTTCGAGGCATAGGCACCTTCGCGGAACGTTTGATAGAGCGTGCGCACATTCTCTGTGATGTAGGAGACGAATTTACCGTTCTTTGACTCTTTGTAGAATTTGGAAACATGTATTTGTTCTGGACCCTGTGTAGATTAGAGATAGAGATGTACATGCAATGAGTGATTGAGAAAAAGAGTGCCATGAGCGGGATGGGAAATGACGCCAGGAATAAGACTTTTTTAGAGCTTTGGAAAAAGTGAATGAATGTTTGGTATTTTCCTATAGTTCTGTTTGTGTTTCTGTTTATGCAAATTTATTCAAGCACAAAAATGGGAAAAGCTTGGACTGCAATGGATGGCATTCTATACACCGTAGCATAGAAGAATTAGCATGACACGCCGAGTCCATTAAGACATGTCACTCTATGAATCTACGGATAGCCCGCGCGGATGTCACCATGACTTTTAATTAGATTTGCACTTTAATAGCTTGAAATTTTAAAAGAAAATGTTGGACAAATAGTTCTAACGAAAAATATTTAAAGTGTCAACTTAAAATAGCCATAATTCGAAAACGGTGCTACAAAATCGAAAATGGTTTCCTGATTCGAAATCAGCAACCCAAAATTTAACGAAAAAGGTATGTTTTAGTCATAGGCCTTTCATTATGGTCAAATTTATTGCTTAGTGTTACCTTTTATTTAAATTATAGGTTATCTCGATCGATAGTAAGGTTCCCGAGCAATAATTTGCTGACTTCGCATCTCTCGAAATCTCTTATATTTTGAAATGTGCATAATTCGAAAACGGTGCTAGGTAGGCCTAGATTTAGGCTTCTTTTTTGTTGCATAGTGTTATCAAACTATAAAAGATGGTCAAGCCTCAAGCGAACGGTTTATTTTAACAAAATACTAAGGAAATGCCCGCGAGACCAAGATATAATTGATTGAATATTTTGAATTTCTTACCCTCACTTGTCATAAATTGTCACATTTAGTGAATTCGGCTTCCCCCAAAAAATTGGCATTTAATTACACTTTTATCCTTTTTGTTAGTGGCGACAGTTTTTCGAAACGGTGGGTATGTTTCGCCTTACCCTGCTCACAAATTGGTGGCTACAAACCTCCGCCGTACTGTCGATGTCCTTTTGTGATCCCAAACTACATTGAAACTCGCTTAAAGATTAAAATAACACGGTGCTACAAAAGTAGTGAAGTGAAGTGACCTGTACTAGGTATTTAAGCGGTTTTTGATTTCTTAACGCTTTTCGGAAAGAAGCTGACCATATCTTTCATAATAAAGTAAGGCAGATTATTCTATTATTATAATTTTCTCAAAATAAACATGTTTTTTGTAAATTTGTCAGCCATTTGTCGCAGATTTTGAACTAAAAGTACATATTCAGCTGTATGCCAGAAATCTCTTTCAACCGAATTTCAACTTAATTAAACTCTAGGCAAAACCGTCTTGAAAGCTTTGGCACAACTCTGATTATACTTTTTTATTTTAGTTATCGAGTTTCCAATTATGAATATCGGTAAAGAAATGCTCGAATTTTAAACTAAAAAAAAAGTGATCACAAGTTACAAATATCTACCAAAATGAAACCGCAAATCTTAAAATCAATATGCAATCTCATAATAGGAAAAGAACACTTTTGTACCATGGTTTTTTTGTAAAATCGAACCGTTAACCTTAACTCTTATTTACCAAAATTTATCAGACGATAATAATCATTTTGTCACTCGAGGTTTTGACGTCACTACTAAGTGATGGCGTGAGGGGCATTCCGAAAAAGGTTAAAAACGTACAAGTTCGAAAACTGGAATTGCTTTTTTTTGTCACTACAGCGATTAGTGACGTCACATTCGAAGGGAAGATACATATAAATAGACACTTATTCAAGCAATTCTGCTTGAAAATGAAATGTTTTCAATTTGAATGGGATTTTAATGCCAATAAAAGCTGATTTGCGTTGAAAAATATTTGGAAAACAACATTTGTATTATATTATATTATTTTTAGGAACCTGGCCAATTGGTTATGAAAATTTTACGATTTCTTTATTGGACTTTGTTTTATTTCTTACAGATGTTGCGTACAGATAACACATTCAGTATATTGTGTTTACGGCATTTTGAACGTTTCACTTATTGCTTTTGAGAAACTTCCGCTTTTTTCACATGTTTCACACTCTGTTTTTAATACGTTTTTTAAAAACAATTTATCAGAACTAAGAATGCAGAATTGTTAAAGTGGCGTTTGCTTTAGTATAGATTGCCATGAAACAAATCTACTGGCCTATAAAAAAGTCTCAAAATTGAACAATGCTAAATCAAAGTGTTAAAATTCTGTACATATTTTAAGGATATTTCATTGCCTAAAAGCAGAGTTCGCAAATAACAGTCAACACATATTTTCAATGCGCTCTTCTCACCGAAAAACCCCAAAAATTATAAAAACTCAGTTTCGCTCTGAGCCGAACACGTTTTCTCGCTGGTCTTCTGTTGATGGTTGAGCAAAAATTCTGACCGTTCTTATAAAAACAGCTTAACAGAAGCCATTTGGTCACGCGCACACATAAAAGAAAAAGAACAAACGGCAAGGCGGAAAGGTCCTTACTTTTTTGTGTGGCGTAGAGAAATACTTCTACGCATACATACATATACATATTCCAAACACAATATTAAGGTTACTTGATTGTCTTTGGATCGAATCGCTGTTCTTTTTCATATTATATAACTCACAAACGGAAATCGAACCTACGACCTTTCGTTTTGCAGTCCGACTACTCATATATCATGGTATTTTTTCTGGGTGTGGAGAAGTACTCTACATTAGGCCGTAACCCGGTAACGGGTTGTTATGGCCAGTCGAGAAGAAGAAGAAAAGTTCACGCAAATAGTAGTGCAATTGAACCTTAATTATTACGCGGTTAAATCAAATGATAAATACAAAATTTCTTTATATAGCTTATCAAAGAACAATGTGTACATATTGTAGAGAATATTCAAAGTTTTTTTAAGCAAAAACTCTTGTTCTTTCTCCTACTTGGGCTAGGCCAAAATTGGGGTGTTCATGAAAATAAAAGGGGTGAAAAAAAGCAACGAAACTTAAAATAACCTTCATTTTGCATGGCATTGAATCAATAAGATCCCGGCATGGCTTCAAAGGTATTTGAGTCCATGCATCTTGAATCACTTGTCTCAGCTGAGCTCTGCTCTAAAAATTCTCACCAAAAATTTTCTTTGGCACTAAGAACCGGCGACTGAGCTGCCCATTTCATTACATCCAGTGTTGCAAAAAAAGCTAGATTGACTAAAAAAAAAGCCAAAAAAAAAGCTAACCATTTCAGACTCTTTCCTTTTTTTTTGCTAACGCATCGAATCGAATCGTACCTTCCTGTTTCTTGGACAAGATAACCTTTGATCCACACAAGTGTACAAAAAATTCTCAAAAACGTAAAAAAAGAGATAAGTTCAATCTTTAAACCGTTTCGCTCAAGAACCACCTTTATGTTTTGTTATTAGAGCAAAATCGGTCGACCAAGAGAACTTAAAAAATAAAACCACTGTATCGCGTGGTCCATTTCCATGGAAATTTTTAATCACTTAGAGTGTCAAAAAAGCTAAATTGGCAATCATTGGCAAACCAGTCTTTAGAGAGTTTGCTTCGGATCGTTGTCCTGTTGAAACATTGAACCATTAATCATAACTGTAGACTTTTGACAAAACCACTTATCTCGAAATAAGACAATTTCCCAGGATTTTTGTTATAAATGCAACTTTTGAAAAGTGTTATTACTGTCTTAGTGGCATCTTTCTGCGATTAAAGGTAAAAAGTTGCGTATGGTTTTTTCGCTTTTCTGTAAAATTGATGTTTTAGACATAGGTGTTTTTGTCGAAAGTCCACAGATATGGAGATGACCAACGCCTGCATATGAGAAGCAAACGCAGTACATATATATTAAAGTGAGTGAGTTACAATATTCGAAAATGGGTAACAACGATGACGTACTATATAGACGGCCTAAATCTGAATACTGATCCTCAACCCATTGGCACTTAAACGTTGCAAATTCAAATGTAAATGCGGAAATACTGCAGCAACAAGTTGCAAGTAACGACTGTTTGACATGCAACACAACAATTTGTAGAAAATTCAAAGAAAAATGTTAATTGCGAGCACGTGTCCATTTAATGGATGCTCTAAGCTATATATCTTTGCGTATAATAAGCGGTATTTGCTTGTATTCCATGATATATGGGTTTATTTTAATGCAAAAGACATAAAACTATCACTCAAACAGCTCAATGCGCGCATTAAATCAATCGATACTATGGAACATATTGAGTAAATGTATGAGTACAAAAGTGCCAAGGCTTTATGGCAAACAGCCGCAAAAAGTACTTAATCGTTGGAACACAATTTGTGTGTGTGCTCAATGTATTTCAAAATTTTGTGCAAAAATTAATGAGTATCATACAAGTCAACTGATTTGTTTATGTTTCGCTGTAGTAGTACAATAAATGGAACAAGTGCGGGGAAGTACAGAAATGACGCACGAACAAATAGACAAGAAAAATGTGCTGCATACCCCAAGGGGCAGAGATGCGTAACCAAATGTAATGAGCTTTATACGCCTACCCTGTGATTGATATCTTGTCGTGGATCGTATTTAAGCTGCAAGTTGGCCAAAATCACACAAATTAAAATAAAAAAAGCAAAAAAATAAAAAAATACATTAGTCTTGCGCAGAGACACTCAAAAGCCGTGTTAGATACAATTCAGTTTATATAATGAATCTTTAGTTCTGCGACGGCTTTACCTTGAGCGTATCGCTCTGATTGCTCATTTCGATGGGCACACGTATGGTGGTGATTTGTCCGCAACAAGACATCTTGTTTCAGCTGTAATAACTCTCTGCTATTCTTAGCTATTTAAGTTTATTTTTAGTTGTGGCACTTAGAAGGCTTTTGAACTTTTATTGTATAACTATCTGAACGTAGCCGCTTTTAATATGCACATTTTCCAAATGCCTGCAATTAATGTTATTACGAAATTTTCACTTTTCAACAATTAGTTTTATTTTTATGCGCATAAGCCACAGCCACTAGCAGCACTTGACGTCACGCAGCGTTCATATTCATATTCATAATTTTCTTCCTCATCTTCTATTTAGCACACACTCATTTAGTATTCATTTCATTTCAATTTGAATTTAGATATTTTTACGCACCGGGCATTTTATTCCTAATTATTATTGCATGAATGAAGACGCGCCCGCAAAACAACAGGTACAAAGTATTTCATCTAAATTTAGTGCCCCTTTTGGGCGCATCAAAACCAAGCATAATCATCATAAAAGATGCCCAGCCCCTCCACAGCCGTTGTTGCCCCTAGCAGCCTGTCAGCTTACATTTGTTTCTAGTGTCTTTTCGGGGCTGTGGCAAGTGTAGCCAATTCAATTTTGTTTATAATTTTTCAATATTGTCAGTTGGCAAGACGTTTCGGCGGACACACGCGACGCGACATATCGACAAGGCGTCCCAAATGTCTATTAATAGTTAAATGTTGTGTTGTTGTTTGCTGCCCCGCCGACGGCCCCTCAAAGACACACACACTCCCACAATACACTACAATTAATGGCGGCCGATTTAGATTTGTGCAAAAAGTGCTAACACATATGTACACCTACATACATATACACCTACATACATATACACTTAAGAGCTATTTGCACATACTATAAAATGGCGAGTGTTAAGATAGATTCTTCTATGTGCACTGAGTCATACCGAAACATTTTAAGGCATTCTCGAATGAGTCGCAGCTGACAGGTAATTGATTATAATCAACCAAAGCGTTAGAGTCCCCAATGGAGCTGCTTTTGAATGAATAAGCCGACTCATAATGTTTTAATTTCGATTGCGTTTTTGGTTTTGTGTCAAGTTTACATAACGTGAAATTTCGCTTTAACACTCCAACAATCACTCAGAGCGATAGCTCTGCAGCTGTGACGCAAAGCGCGCGGCTAAGCTGTGCTGCAGCTAACAACTATATAATTACACGAAGTTTTGCACTTTTAACTGGAGCGTCCGATCCGGTCAAGCCTTATGCCATTGTAAAGGTGTTAAAGCGTAGATTAACTTTTTTATAGACGGTTTACTGATTGGGCTATTGGTTTGGAAGATATTGCGGCTTAGGTGAAAGTGGCTCTTCGCACCAGCCATTTACTCATTCCAATTGAATGTCTATTCTCTTATATCATGTAACAATTCAACATGATTTGTAAGAGGATATGTGCCAAATTTCTAAAGAAAAGCAAAATGTAAACTTTTTTTGTGCAATAACTGCAAAAAACTTTTGTATGTTGAGATAGGAGCAGTATTTGATTTCACAACTTGTCGAAATGTGGTTTTACTTCTGACAAACGCTTTTAATCATCAAATAAAAACGAAAACAAAACAGGCGTGAGTAAGTGAAACATAAGCAACTTCTAAGGGAAGAGGAAAGACTTGGACGAGCCATGAACTGGATAAACACTGCAGGTCTTAGACAAGCCGAACAGTTTCTCGTCTCTTACAATCTAATTAGGTTCAAGAAATTATCGCAGTTAGGGAAGAATTCAATTCATCACCAGCTCCGGCACCTGCAAGTTCTGTGAACTCTAGGAGGAATCCTCGCAGCACATTCTAGCTGAGTGTGGTGCCTTGGCGAGACGAAGGCTGACGATACTTACAACATAATTATGTTCAAGAAACTATCTTACTAATTCTTACAGGTCGGCTTACTGGACACTGCAGGCTTAGAGGTTACCTAAACAAGCTGGGCATCACCAGCTCCGGCTCCTGCAGGTTGTGTGAACTCGGGGAGGAATTCTCCCAGCACATTCTAGACGAAGGCTGACGCTCCTAGGTGAATACAGGAACTCGCTGCCCGACATGACCCGATTGGAACCATCCCTATTAGTAGGCGTTTATGGTGTTATGAAAAGCAAATATAATTCTAAAATAGATATATAAATTCTACTTTTGTATACATGGAAAAAACAACAGTGCCGGAGCAAAAGAGGCGCCAACGGAGTTTTTGTTTATGTTTCGTCTCACTTGCACTTTGAGGTATAACACAACACAATCCACTTTACAACAATTTGCACCTGAATTTCTCATTATATTAGTACGCAATCTAATATGAAGAAAGTTGCAAAGGGTCGCCTGCGAGACAATTACGGTCAATATTACCACGCCTACAAGCTATGTGTGTCACAAATGGCAAGGAGTCTCACGGAAATCTCGCATCGAGTAACAAGCCATTTGATATTTCGCTCATCTAATTAAGCGAGAACTCTTTGAGATGCTGAGATAGGCACAATTCCAAGTAAACGCTCATGCAGAGAAGCATCATAACATTTTTTTTGCTTTTTGTATTCCGTAACATCGGGACTTTGTGTACTTTTATATTCTTCAAAAATCGTTCGTAATCTTTGACTTTTTGTCTTTTCTGTGAAGAGGATGCGCTATCACTCCAATCAAAAATACCATACAAAAGAACAGTTATGTGAGTCTTAACAAGCTCACATAAAGTACAAACAGGATGGACGAACGAATTAAGCCGTCGAATCAAGGTAATTATAACCAGGCGGTCGTTTACCTTGTTTTTAGTTACTCATTTTTAGTTTATTATATGTGTGTCAATTGCAGCACATTTACACTTATGTGTATATTCTGAATAGCATAAAATAGTTTTGCAAGCCATCAGCTGTTGTTTCAACCTCTCTTTCTCTCTCGAATTTCAAAACAAATGCTTCAGTGACGTATGTGTTTGGTAAAAACCGAATTCTGCATTTCACACATTGTCCACATTGTATCAAATGAAGTATCATCGCGACTGAACTGATGTTAAGTATGCCCTACTTTGGCTATGACTTCGGCAGTGTCGGTGTAAGCACCCGATGAAACTTCGGCCTTTCTGAGTATTGGTGCACATGCCTGCTTTACCGATTGGAGATGGCGCGCGCCAAACAGAGGCGCCTGGAGGACAGCTTTACACAAGGCCGTAACCCAGTATCGGGTTATAATGGCAATTAAGAATGTACTGCATGTCAGATTTAGTCGTCTGCTAAGCACATATTAGTAACCGGTTAAAGTGCTTAGCTAAAGTAAGATTGTAATCAAGAAATAATCTAGGAAAGAATTGGAGAAACATTCATTAAGGCGGTATAACCATTTCCACAAACCTCAAATCTTTCGATGAAGATTTTGGTTTCTTCAACATGTGAGGCGTGGAGAAAAAAAATGATGTGGTATTATCTGACAAAGAAAGTATAGTATATGGCATTAGAATTAGCCCTAACTATAAGATATAATTACATTACTGCTCTGTATTACTCTAACCTACTTTGAAATCTTAAAGAAAATGATTAGAAAACTTACACAATTGGAATTCTATACTAGCTATTAACAATCCATAAGTTGAAAATTTGTGAAAAACCAGCGTTTTTTTTTATGCCAAAGTTTCATAGAAAGACTTGCAGCAATCTGTAGCATGTATCGCTGATCGCAATCTAGTTTTCTAGTGAGCTAACACATGGCTAATATGCGCTGTCAAGCATTTGTCTAAATTTGACCACGCCCATCACTCAAAGCAATTATTCAAGCATATAATGACAGAAGAGTGTAATAATTTGTATTCCAAACATTGGTTAAGCAATGTCTGAATAGTCCCCCAAAAGTCTCGAAAAACTCAAGGCGCTCTTCTCGTTTAATTCTATTCATTCATATATAAAAATATATTGAAAAGCCAAATAATTTCAACGCCACGCTATTATTTATGTTGATTTTTATGTACATATGTTTTGCTGTTGTTATTTTTAAAAGATTCTTTCTATTTTGACACAAACGCAAGGCAGACCTTTAGTGCTTCTTTAAGGTTCTACTATATATGAACTTGAACTTCGGCGCTGAGTTCGTTGGGTACTTTCGGGAGCACTTTGACACTTTTGAAAATATAGTACTCTATATGCAAGTGTGTTTTACGTAATGATTAAACAGCCTGAATATTTGTCAATTTCTTGCAAATTATCGCTTAGCTAGTGCTTTTGGTTTTTTGTTTTTTTTTTCAAGAAAAACACATTTTTTAATATTTCGTGCGGTTTTTGTGTGCTGGGTGATGCTGTGGCTGATGGTCAACTTTCAATACTATATGTATTTTAGCTTATATTTATTAGCATTTGCTATAGGCGAAAATATTACGCGTTCTATATGTATGTACGTTTAGTTGTTGTTGTTGTTTTATACGAAAAATTTTCTTGGCTTTTCTTTTGGTTTTTTGCACAGAAACAGCGAACACGGCACGCCACGGCCCGACGTTTGATTTCGAACTGATCAGCAAGTTTTGTGGCTAAAAATGATTTTGGCCCGTAGCAGATCTTCTTTAACAGCCAGCGCACAGCAGCAGCAGGCATTTATTTTGGTGAGAGAGAAATGGCAAATGGGCAATGATGCGCGGGGATTAAAAGGGGCGCTTTGAGGGGGCGTGCTCCGAAGCAAGCGCGTGAGGACGAGTACCTTGTGGTGGCGCGGCGTTCGGTGGCCAGTTAGGAATTTCATTCGTTTATATTTTTCATATTAAACGTTTATTCATATCATTCTAGTTGTGTTCTTTTGTCTGATCAAGTTGTCTTGTCTCTGGCTGTCTGTCCGTCCGCCTGCCTGCTGCTGTTGTGTGTTATTTGCACGAGATCGCATTCAGGCGGCGCAACTAGTATGCTAGTGGCCTACCTCGCTATATGACGTCGTTTGTTGTTCGTTAGTTGGCCAAGAGTTGTGAATTTATATTATTTTATTGCTAATCTCATGCCTATTTGACCGGTTGGCATAATTTTCTAAGCGCAACAAGTTGCTGTTTTCAATTATGCCAACTGGACGACCTCGACTTAACCTCAATTTTGCGTATTTGCAATCTAGGCCTGACTTTGTGCATCGTATTGAAAGTTTGACTAAACTCAATTTGTTTTAATTACATATTATCATTATTATTATTGTGACCCACGCTGCACATTTTTGCATTCATTTAAATATTTACAATATCGAGCCAAATATTTGCCAACATTTTACATTTGTCTCACGCAATGTAAGCGACGACCACGGCCTGTCAAACGTTGACACTTCCTTATTCTCATTCTTTAGTGCACCAGCGTTGCCAGATAGCTAAAAAGATAAATGGCCCAACAAGGCTGCGCAGTCAGCTGTTTGACAAAAGGAACTGGCGACTTTCTGCTTTTGCTTTTTTTATGTTTGTGTGTTTGGTGAAAACAAGTGTTTTGCGCAGAAACACTTATGAATGTGCAAATATTCATTTTGTTTTATTTGGTGACACAATATATTATTTATTACAACATTTTGACAGGCAAATGTAGCTGCGTCTCATTAATGGCAGCATTCTTATTGCAAATATCCGCCTTTTTGCATGCAGTCTCTTAACCAAATGTCGCCATTTTTAATTGTTCGTCGTGGTAAGTAAACAAATTTAAGTATTTAACAATGTTGCAATAGCTCAAAACTATTGAGCAAATAAAGCGTTTAGTTATTGTCAAAAGTTGTTACTATTGCTATTTTAATCTTTATACGATAAAGTAATTATTATAGTAATGTACAAAATACATCGATGCATCGAATACATCGATGGTTGGCCTGTAATTTTCCGATGTTCGCGTACATACGATACATCGGCAAAACATCGATGTTTTTAAAATCATCGAATATTTCACCAATTCTTTCGCCGAGCTGGCCGACCTTTTATTATCGAAAGTCGTATTATTTTTTAAGTTATTCCTTAAAGCCGGCAAACTTTGTTTAGACTATTGGCGTAGATCTATTTAATCTGTAGTATATAGTATTGTATATAGAAGCCTTCTTTTGTACACATAGCTCTAGTTTCACATATTTTCTATTATGCAACGAAGTTTTCTTCTATAATAACAAGTAAACTTTGCATCGGTGTTTTTACGCTGATGCGTCGACCTACATCGATGTCCATTGATCGACCTGATCGATGGACTCTGCGATGGTAAACTTCGATGTTTTAGTCTGGACTTACATCACTAAATTATAGTGCTGACTTATGTCTTATGTCGCTCTCACCAAGGTATATTTATTAAGGTAAGCTTACTGTGCCGAGTTTGCTCTTTCGCCTTCTTTATCTGTTTCGAACGTAGACGAAAAAGGTTCTATGCAAGCATGTTTTTTGACACATGCAAAAATTTTAAGAAGTGCATCAGCAGAGTGTTTTTATCTTTTTAATTACATATGCCATGGCTAAGCGTCGCCGTAAGTTGGTTGCAGTAAACGTCGCCACAATAGTGTTTTCACTGGACAAAAAAATTTAAATCAGCGAATAGTAAAGCTAGTTTTTGCTCTGATGCGAAATCACTCAAAACTTGTTTGTACACAAATAAGTAACAAACAATAGATGCAGTGTGTTTACATTGCAAGTTAAAGTTCTAATCTAGCAATTATATAATAGGATTATTTCCCGCTGGATCGAAATCTCGCTCACAAATTATAGTAATTAGCACTAGAAATGTGCACTATATTTGATATAGGTATTTATAGTGAATCTATCAAGGTTACGAAAACATTTACTCTTTATCATAAAGTAAACTTAAGTCAAGCAGTAATGGCTTTATTTTGCCATTTAAAACCATATATTACAAGGTTTTACTATATAAGCATAGACAATGTTTATCAGAAGTTATATTTTCCCTCTAGAAACTGTGTGTAGTGAAAAAACAGGTTGAAGGATGGGATATAAGTACAGTTTTCATCCATTTTTCAGGTACTTTGGCAACTCGAAATAAATCAAGCGTAACGATCCCTAAAAATTCTGCTAATACATACCATATTTGTTTTTAGTAAGTGTTTAGCCAAGTTCAATGAAGCGGATTTGATATGGTCACACGAGAGTAATATTTTATTTTTTTTTTTATATATATGGTAAAATTTATTTAGTTTCAGCTAGTTGGAAATTAAAGTTCTCATTTCATATATAGATGGATACTTCAAGGTCCAACCAATAAGTTTAAACTACAACATTTTTTTGTTTTTAATTTCTTTCCCAATATTTCCCACTTCGAAGTCCATCTTCAACAACATAGAAAACATAACTATGTATTTAAATACAACATATTAACCAAAATTTACCTTCACTATTGACACAACAATCAGCTGTTGAGCTTAAACTTAAACTGATCTTTGTTTTTCAAGATGTTGTCTGTAAGGGTGAGCTTAGTTCTCAGTATCTGTTTTGTAGTTAAGTCGTTTGTTTTTTGGTATGATTATAATAGGTAGCATTTTCAGAGTGAGGCGCTTAGCATAATGCTGCTCCCGTTGCAGAGTGCTAGTTGCATTCAAATCGGGAGAGTACTCCGCACAGTGGGCTGTTTTTCGTGTGTTTTTTTCACTTCGGTTTGATAGTTGTTCCAACATATGTATACTCGTTTGCATACATTGGATCCGTCTATAGCTCCTGTGTTTTGTATATTAAGTTATTGTTAAGTTATATATTATTTAACACTTAAAAGTGTAGCCATAGTGTTCATTGGTTTATGTACTATTTTAATGTTGAAAATATATGACTTGTTTTTTTGTTGTTTCCATTTTATTTGTATTTTGTCGTATGTTATCAAAGATTGTCTTTATTATATATTTTGGGAAGTCATTTTTCTAGAGCAGTTGTTAGATTTTTGTTTTATTTAAAAAAACAGAGTCAGTGGTGTACATTTTTAGTTTGACAATGTATTTGGCCGCGATCACAATCAGACTTCTCAGATGTTTGGTATAGGAGCTTATGACTCGTGCAAATGCTGTTGTCTTGGAATCAGTTTCAGCGACTCAAAACTAGCTGGAAAGGAGCCATCCATTAATGACGTCACGAAGATTTTGAACGCCTTCCATACATTTGTTACATTTAGACAATCCTACCCACGTCCCTTGTGACGTCACAAATCGATATAGCAAAAAACAACTGTATACAATTACAATTTTCGACTTACCCTTCGTCCCAAAAAAAACGTAAGTTTCTGAACACTAAGTTAAGTAATTGCAGATATTTTAATTTAAACAAAGTGTTTTGCTTATCTGTCACGATTTTTCTTACGTTTTAGTATGGAAATTAAATTGCATTCATTTCTTAATCGTCGTGTTTTGTTTTACTTATTTAATGTTATTTTTGCGTGTTTGTGCTTTCTGTGGCTGTTACATTCATTGTCTGTTCTAAATGTCGAATGTATGCCAACTGAAAATGCTCTGCGCGATGTTTGTTTATTTACAAAATCAAACAATAATCACAAATAGTGCAAGTACACAATATTTTTGGGAAATTCCAATACAATTATTGGCTGCCAATAGCAAAAGCGCATAAATTTACTTTAACTGAATTAGAAACAATTGAGTTGACTAATTAGAAATAAAAAAGGGGACAATCAATTGAGTCATGTCAAGATTTATGGCGCATTTCAGCCGGCAAGTGCAATGCATTTGATAAATTATCAGAATGTTGCACAAATTTGGCAGCCTCCTTGCGGCAACCAATTAGAGCGTGAGAAACTTGCTTACAATACGTCTTGAACCACTGTAGCAACTGCGTCATCCAAAAAAAACAAAAAAAAAAACTGTGCGATACTATAATATAAAACGAGCAAAACGAAACGAAATCAAAAGAAAACATCATGTGACGACAAAGAGAACGAGATACATGTGCGACTGGCACATCAAAAGGCTGTTGTACGTGTATTTTCTTGGCTGACTGCCGCCTGTTTTCCCTCAAGACATATCGATGATGTAATGAAAATTGCAGGGGAGCATATCGAAATCAAATAATAATAAATGGTGCACATAAGCGATTGTTAGTGAACTTGTAATTTTAAAGGCATTAAACATAGAGATAAGAAAACTCTCACTTTTTTAAAAGCTAGAAAGAACAGCATTTTTCAAAGACTTTGTGGTGTCTCAAAACATAGATTGGAAAGGCTTTTATATATCGACTAGTGTTCGCCTTGTCGTCGATATTCGGCGACTTAATACAGGCTCTCATAACCGCTCATTACGAAGAGGAAAGAAGAAAGCACAAAATAACAACGTTTGTGTGTACAATGTAGATTGTTGTTTTTTATCTACCGTAAACTGTACATTTATTACTTTAAATCTATTTTTAACTGTCAAAAACGCAACGTATCTAGGTGAAACGTATATTCGGCAAACCACAATCTTTTTATCTTTCGAATGGTATAGGTTTCACCGGAAAATGTTGCGTTATTTATATGTAATCGGTACCACACTGAATTTTTGCTTAGCGACATTCGACGGCTGAATACACGCTCTTATAACAGCTAATTACGATGAGAAAGGACAACGCTTGTGTGTACAATGTATTTTGTTGTTGTTTTTTTTACTTTAAAACAATTTTTACCTAACTAAAGCGTAACGTATCCAAGTGAAATACATATTCTGCAAACCGCAAGAATTTTATCTTTCGAACGGTAGAGGTTTCAACTGAAAACGTTGCGTTATTGCGTTGTAATTTGTACCACACTGAATTTTCATTTATATGGATATATGTATGTATTAGTGTAAAGTTGTGGAAACATACATTGATGGATGTCTGGTAATCGAGGTGAATCGAATGCGGGAGTTTTAAATGCGAAGGAATTAAAATAAGCACATTTGATCAGTTTGTGAGATGCATTGACTGCGGGCGGTCAAGGCCGCATAGAATGGGTATTAGAATAAGAAAGGTATAAATAAATGAAAGATGTCAGCCCAATGAAATCCCTAACACAAATGAAAGGCCGTGTTTTATATGAAGCAATGCTCGAAGTAAGTGAACCGCTTGGCGACTTTGGTATCTTACCAAAATTGCTTCCAGGCTATGCAAACATGGCCGGAAATATGTACTTATTTCTAACTAATTTTACTTACTTCCAACAAGGGTGATTGATTTTCCAGAGGCACTAATGGTTTTTGCGGTATTGGTCGCGTTGCAAAATAGTATGCCACTGTGGCGGCCAAGCTGGCCAAGGTCAGTGTGCCAACAGTGCCGCCAAAATAGCTAAGATAGCCATCGATTTCATCCCCTAGAAAAAAAGAAGAATAATTGATGTTCTATTTTTGGCATTAACATTCGCATTTCAGGTTTTCTTTGACTTACAAAAATATGAAAAATTGCTGACAATTAAGTGATTGACGTAGGCTACGACCGATTTCTCTGGCGTCATGGTATAGTTTTGGGTTAGTTACTTTAAGCTACCTGAGTGACTGAAACTGTTATACGAAGTATTTTAAAGTGATTGCCCATAAAAATGTTGCCTGTAAAGATAAATATTGTCATTATAGTGAAATTCATTAATGCATAATTATTTTGTCATTTTTTGTGGTCACTGAACCCTGGTAGTATTTATGCAAACGTTTTTTTTAACTTAAAACCTTTTTTTAATATTGAACAAACTCCCGAAAGAATCCAATCAAGCATTACAAAAATATCATAAAAAGCGACCATATCAAAGTTTTAATACTCTTCACGCTTGCCTCAGTATCCGACGAAACGAGAGGAAGCTTGAATACTCAAGTTTCGTTACTTATGTCTTTTACGATTACTTACTTAGCTTTATCGAATACCAAGATCTCGATGTAACCAAAAAGTGGACAGTTGTCGCAAAGGAAGAGATAATGGAAAGAACAGAAACTGATATTACATCGAAAGTGGTTTTATTTGAATTTTTTCAAAATATTCACCTCAACAATCTACACTTTTTTACACACTTAAACCAATTATCGAAGCATTTTTGTCACTTTGAATGAAGTACCTCCGTAACTTGTGTTTTGAACGCATCCACCGCTTCACTCTGGGTCCCAAACCCTACAAACAACCCTTTCAAGGCCTCTACTGGTCTTGAAAGAATCCAGTGTCATTATAAGTCGCCTCATAAAACAAGCTTTGACCTGCTAAGGTCGTATGCTTTAACCACTTGTGTCACTTGTGTGCGTCGATTGAAAAATGATCCGTATTTAACGTATTTAAATGGTTGTATACCAATCATAATTGACCGTCTTATGTTTCTCTAGTAGCTACATGTCCGGTTTTTGAGAAGAATCAGGCGACCATTCACTTTGAAGTACTTCGTCAGCAAACAACTTTTGTTATTTTTGGCTCGTCTTCGAAGATTGATCCAACATTCATCGACTTTTCGTCACCCCTTCCCACTTTTCACTAATAGTCACATTCAGGCAACCCATCTCCCACTAATGTGACGTCACAAATCGTGCAACCAAAAAAAAAATGAAGTCAGTTTTGGGCATTACTAGAAACATTGAATAGACTGAATCATCATCAGATATTATGCATAGAGTACACGCTGCTGTTATAAAACCGAAAGGCTATTTCAAAAAGACAAAAATTTCAATTTAATGCAACATCTTTGATAGATATGATTGAATTCAAAATTAAAAGAAAACATGCATGAAAATATAAAGATCACATTTTCGGGACACAATTTGATGAATCACTCCCACCGTACCTCGGTGGTAACGTCATTTATGAACAGCCGCTTATATTTTCGGTCACGTTACGTATCACTCTTTGCTTGCTAGTTTCTCCCATACCAAACTGTCGACGGCTTAGATCTTTCACACATAATAATAATGCCACTAAAGAAAAAGGGGACGTGGCCAGGGGTAGGAGAAATAGAGTGAAGCACACTGGGAAGCGAGGGATAATGAGAAGGATTGTGGAGCAAGGGAGAGTGAGGAGTAAGAAAGAGTGAGGAGTGATGGAAAGTTAGGAAGATTAAGGAGTGTGGGGAAGAGAGAAGTGAGGGAGAGTGTGT
Organism: Chymomyza caudatula; assembly: GCA_035041775.1. Lineage (NCBI taxonomy): Eukaryota > Metazoa > Arthropoda > Insecta > Diptera > Drosophilidae > Chymomyza > Chymomyza caudatula. The sequence goes on along the minus strand of JAWNKW010000137.1, from coordinate 174,408 downwards.
TAGAAATGAGAGGTGTGGGTGAGTGAGGATGTTTGATGGAGAGTGAGGATTTGTGAGGGACAATAAGGAGCGACGGAGTGAGCAGTGAGAGTTGGGAGTCCCAATGAGGATCGAGGAACATTATTGCTCATTCAATAGGTATTTTGACGTAGATGCTCAAAAATTTTTATTTGAAAACTGATATTTTGGTGAATAAAAATCGTGAATCCACAAAAAATGAGACAAATTTCTCAAAGCTTACTATTATTTTTATAGGAAGAGGAAGATAAAGAGTATGGAAGGATAGGAGGAGGGACGGGCAGAGGAATATGATCTACCTCGAGAGGGGCACGGCGCAGCGTTCAGATGGCGGACCCCCCTAGTTCTATATAAATTGTAATTGTAAGCCAATAAAGAAAAATGATAATGTGACACGATATGGGGCCCATTAATTGCAACACATTTATTTAGTCGACATATGGGGATGGGCCACTTACATACATGTCAATCCAACCTTTTATGCATCATCTTATGAAATTTCCATATGCAAATAATGGACAGCTCTATGCATACTTTAGCAAATCTATCAAAGCCGACAAGTTCAAAGTCCAATTAGCGAATTTTCCCAGTATAAATCACGAGCTTCTTGCTTTAAACACTACCGGTTTGGTATTCCCATGTCATAGAGAATTTACATTCGTTTTGCTTTTCTATTTAGATCGTAAACAAGGCAAAAAACAAAAATCGTTGCAACCCATAACAACAACATATCTTATAAATACTACTTAACTACGTATTGCTCATATGTATGTTTGCTTGTACATCCAAAACTTGTCGAACGGCAATCGCAGTAGAGGAACATTTATGGCTTTATCTGTATGTTTTGGAACGCCGAACAACTAAATTATCAGTCATCCATAGTGCACATATTGCAATATAAAAACGGCCAAGGTGAAGCTCAGATACCCTTTCGATTATTTAAATATGTTGATTTGCATTCGATTGGTGCATATTTATTTATAGATACTTTTAGAACAACAATCGCAGCAGAGCTGACTTATGACTTTATCTCTACGTTTTTAGGTGCCACGCAGCTTAGCAATCAATCATCCGTCATCCAATGAAACGTTTTGCAATATTAAATTGAGCAAGGTGACGCTTAAATACACTTTCTGGCATTCCAATTGGCTTAATTATTTTTCTTGAGTGGTCATTACAAACAGTTACTGGGTTATGAGCTGATCTAGGGCCGTTTCTCTAGGCGCCTCTGCTTAGCGCACGCCTTCTCTACTATGTGATACCAAAGGTAGTCAGTACGCCATCTACCAGATCTTACCAACGGCAAACTATCTACTTCTTCGAAGAGCAACGAAAAAGAAATGGTATGAAGCTAACTAAGGCAACTTGTCACCATTTGAAGTTTAAATCTAAAAATCATCTTTCCAAAACCGCAAGGAGATCTACGCTGGCAATCTACGCTGGAGAAATAACTTTTTTATAACGGTAATTTGAAATTTTGAAGGTGTTTTAAGATCACTTCTTGTGATTTATTTATTGTAATTTCTTAGGATACAGTAAACCAATTTAAGTCGTTTTTTCTCCAGTTAGAAGTTTTTGCTATGATTTGACGTGCTTAATATACTTAAATACAATAAGTAAGTACCGCGACATGACAAAATTTTCCATTTATAAGCAACTTTAAGAAGGAAACTTGGTGAAATGTTTTTATTGAATTTGACATTTTCAGATAATTTTCCGATACTCACTTTCGGTGAATAATTTTTATAGAATTATTTGCGAGAAACGAACCATGGTTTTACCCAAAGGTCCATCTTAATTCGATTGAAAAAATCATCAGTCATACTTATGTTTTCTAATTAGATTGGAATACAAACTAGATTTTCGACGAAATTCTGTTTGAAAAGATGTCAGGCATATACACCCCACATCATCATCTCATCTCCTCTCATTATCTCATCTCATATCATCATCTCATCTCATCGTCTCATCATCTAGTCATCTCATCATATATCTCAATCACTTCACTTCTTCTATGTGCAATCTTCAACCTTCACTCTTCAATCTTGACTCTTCACACTTAACTCTTCACTATTCATTCTTCACTCCTCACTGCTAGTTCTCCCTCACTCATTATACATTTTTGTATTTGAATACAAAAGAATTTGAATAGAAGATATACTTATTAATTCGAAGTAATGAAAATTCAATATCGTTCAACTATCATAGTTCATATCGTTAGCTTTTTATGAAATTCTAAAATATTCTGGTTTAATAACTACAACATTTTTACAAAAGCGACTTATTTTTCAACAATAATTATTAGCATTACTTCGTTTTGCCTTCAATCATACAGTTTCCGAATTCACTAACAAAATTGTGATTTGAGATACGAGTATTGGGAAAATTCTAAATTTCGCGGATTTAAATCGCTATTCGCTAACAAAAAGTGAGCGCAAATACAGGACTATAATAAAAAACTGGGCAACAAATTTTATCTCAATGAAAGGCCTTTGGTATGCCATTTCGTTTGAAGTTTCTATAAGTGTTTTCAAAAACGAAAATCGATATTTTGCGAGTTTTCCTCATATTGGGAAGAGTTTTAACTCAAATAAAAAGGTTTTAAATATCTGCTCAATGCTCGTCAGACAGTTTTCGTCTACTAGGACTTTATGCACTCAATTTTCTTGCAATGCAAATGCATATTTTTTTGAGAAGTCTTTATATCGAAAATTAAAATAAAATTGTTGTTCATTTTGAGTTCGATAAGTTGATAATTTGCGAACATGCAACACTAGGGTATTCGGTGAAAGAATGGTGGTTATTGGCAACTATCGAAAAAATTCCACGGTTGACAATTTCCGTTGTAACGGCAACAAACAATAGCCATTTACAAAATTGCTGTAATTCAGGGTGTAATTGGAAGTACAATAACAAGGGGAGGAATGGTTGCAGCAGCTTTACCTTTCTCATAATACTTATATTTCTTGTCAACCATTTTCTATATATAAACACGCTAAAACAAAAATTCAGTGTGGTAACGTTTTCAGGTAAAACCTATACCAGTCGAAAGATAAAGTGCTGGCGCTTTGCAGAATATGAGTTTCACCTGGATACGTTGCATTTTAGTCAGGTAAAAATTGATTTAAAGTAAAAAAAAACAACAACAGAAAACATACCTCACACAATTGTTGTTATTTCGTGTTTTCTTTGCACTTCTTCGTAATCAGCTGTTATAAGAGCGTGTATTAAGTCGTCGAATGCCGACGACAAGGCGGATTTGATTTAATAAATCGATTTATGTAGTGTTAACCAAGGTATAATTAAGCAGGTACTCTCAAGTTACACGCTTGCCTCGGTTGAGTGGACTATTTTCAGTATTTATGTGAACTTCAGTCTTTTTCGCCTTTGCTCTCTCTTGCCTCAAAGGCTGTCAAAAATATTTGTCTACTTGCGAGAGTGAAGTTGAGCGTACCTGATTGAGTATACCTTGTTGTTAACTACGACTGCAACTTCAGCATCGATCTTTTTCAAAAGTTATGCACCTCGTGCTGTGCTCTTTTTCCTACTATTTAAGCCAAACCTTTGTCATTGCTGCTTTGTTCGTCACAACATCGACCCTAGTGTCACAAATGCGCTTATAAGAGCCACTTAACCAACTTTTATAAAATTGCAATACCTCACACAATGTTGATAATTTTTCAGAACAAGGCAAAACAAAAAATTATATAGTATTAAAAAAGAAACAAACAGCTTAACTTTCACAGCAGCATTTTATCAGCTAGAAACTTTGGACCCCAGACCATAATAAGATTACTAAGTAGAGTAGACCAAGTTGTGCAGGGCTGAATGAACTCAGTATACAATGCGGCTTTTTCAGAGCAGAGCAACTGCTAGTTCGTATGTCTTCAATTATGCAATGCGCCTGCCTACTATTGATTTCTAATTGGGCATATTGAGAGTTGGCCAAAATCAAGCACAATCATGTGCTCCTGCGTGAGGTCAAGGTAGTTTCATGTTAGCCGCAATGAGAGGCATGAAAGCTGCTGTTAACGGTGTCATATTACATTACGTTGCATTGATTTTTCACGGACAGGATTACGCACACACACACTCACACACACACACTTACACACTCACACAGACAAGGAATAACAATGGCTGTAAGCAGCACGTGCAGACTTGAACTTACCCGCAAAGTTGCTGTTAACTTTTAAGGCATTTGGTTGAAGTTTTATTACAAAGGTTTAACGTTACGTATACGCACTAGTTTTGGGAAATAGGGAAACATAAAATTAAACTAGACAACCCATAAATTAAAGACAAACAAAAATAATCAATGAAATAAATCGTTAGCACGCGGCAGACCTAGTCGCCAGTTGGGTTCGACTACGACCAAATTAAAAAGGCTGCTCCCAACGCGTCGAGCGACAAAACTGAACTGAACTCAACTGAACGGAACTCGGACTGAGCCGACTTTTCTGTTTGTTGTTTTTTGGCCCGTCGATAAGAGGCACAATGTCTGGCCTGACAGAAGGAAAAGCCAGCTAGGTGCAGGGCCAGCGGGCATGCGTGCAGCGAACTGCTGGCGGCAAACGGCACATGAATGAAGTGGCAAGAGAGTCGCCAGAGAGAGAATGTGCCCAGTTGGGAGAGCAACACACAGTCACAACAAAACATAGTGGATTTTAAGTGGCAAGCGGCAAAAAAGGCAAACAAATGCGACACGTGCTAGCCAGCTCTGAAAAGAAGCGGTGGGAACCGGTGACAGGGACTTGGGGGTGAAGGTGTGTGTTTTGTGGCATGTTCCAGCCGCCAACTAGTGCATTGTGTCTGTATCGTCAGAGGGGAAGCGTTGCAAGGGGCAGCTCTGCTGTATACTCTGACGCCATTTGGTGGGTGTACGCAGAATGGTTGGACAGGTGTGCAGGGCTACATGTGTCCCTTTTGTCAGCTGTTTACCTTTTTTAGTTTTGATACTCATAGAGAGGGTGTATTAACTTAGTCAGGCACTTTGGCTAAAGCTAACGCTTTTTTTTGTACTAGTATTCACTTTGTCGTCGATATTTGACTACTTGAAACAAGCTCTCAAAACAGCTCATTACGAAGTGAAGAGAAGAAAACACGAAATAACAAAGTTTGAGTGTAAAATGTAGTTTGTTGTTGTTTTTTATCTAATGTAAATGGTACATTTATTACTTCACATCAATTTTAACCTGTCTGAAATGCAAGGTTCATCTGGATGAAAGTTATATTGTGCAAACTGCAATCATTTTATCTTTCGACTGGTATAGGTTTCACCTGAAAAAGTTGCGTTATTGCGAAGCAATCGGTACCACACTGAATATTCGCTTAGCGTATTTATATATAAACTAGTCATTGACTTACTACACGCTCTAACATTTTGATCTTAGAAACAGTTAACTTAGTCAGAACTAGTTGTAAAAAGCAGCATCAATTCTTAGTACATGCCTTCAATCTAAACTACAAACAGTTCGAATAAGTAGATCTTGCTTTAAAGTGGGCTAATTAAACTTCCATATGGATGAAGTGCCCCATTAAGTGAAAGCTGCTTTAACTTCCTTTAACTATGACTTTGAGGAAAAATTTAAACCGAAGTCGTACTGCTTCATGATATAGATGTACCCCTTTTTTCTATAAGGGTATTTAGCCTAAAATTTGACTTAATTTTACGTTACATTCCAATCGATATTTGAAAGAAAAGTTGTACTTACCGCTAATCAATCATTTAAAACCGTTACGCTTGAAGCAACGCAATTTGGTTCAATATTTAGCCTACATGCATTTCCTTAATTAAATTTGTATAAAAATATGTTAGTTTCCCAAAACGCACAACAAATTTTTGGGGGTTGTGACACATTTTAAATGAACACAATTTTGCGGCACGCCCCCTGCAGGTGGCGCATTGGCTGCAGAAAAGGAGTCGTGAGAATATGTGTGTTTCGGCTAAAGCTTTTGTGGGGGTTTTCGCCTACGTGGCCAAAAATCGAAGGCTTCCATGAACGGTTTTGTTTGTTTAGGCCCCACTATTTAACCACTATTGCATAATGCGATGCGTTACAGCCGGCAAATTCTGAAAAGGGATACACTGTAAACATAACCTAAACAAATTTGAACTACTTTACGTAATATGCTGAATTTTAAGCTTGAGCGGGTTCTTTAATAATTACTACTATGCAACAAATTGGGCCTCAATTAAAGACCAATGGTAAATTTTGGGTCCTTTTAGAAGAACGGTTTCGCCATTCCAAAAAATGCGAACGAGTTTTCGAAAACTGCAAAGTCAGCTAATCTCATATATCTCGGAAACCTTACTACCGATTTAAATTAACTTTAATTTGAATTGAAGGTAAATAGCTAATGATTAAATCCGTTTCAAATAGTTTTGGTGTACCTGGATTGGATTGCCAGTAACAAGGAAACTTAAAAATTGTACATTTCTTCTCTTACAAACTTAAAAAAGTAACGATGACTTGTAATAACTTCTATAAAGATCTAGACCGCAATAACTAATCATTTCCTTATGTCGACCTAAGCTACTCTTGCATATGACCACAGATATATACTTGGAACTTTTCCTTGTTCCCGAGAATAAAGAAGAAACTCAAACCCACAATTTGGCACTTTGAAAACTGTCAAAATAAGCAAGTTGCTTTAAGTTCCCCGTCGTTCCGAGGGTGCGTTTAGCGACTGAAAGGAAACTACTTTAAAGGATTTTAGTTGCTTTTATTTATTATAGCGTAGAATAAAAAATCATATTTTAGTATAAACCATATGATGCAAAGTCAACTACATGGGGTAGCGAATTTTATCCTTGAGTGTTTGCAGGCCAAAACAATACTTCAACAGAGTTTGGTCTTCTCTGCAAAAATAAGCCTCTGTTGCCAGCTCAACTTTTCGTAGCTATTTAACAGACCAATCCTTCTTGGCGGTACTGGATGGACTATAAATATCTCTTAAAATTACATTTTAAAAAAAAGTAAATAAAAATTTAATAAAACTCTGCTGCTTCTACTTAATTTTCGTCCATATTATAGCTGATATAATTAAAGCAAATAACGTTGAAAGCTACAGCTCATTTGAGCCAAACCTTTTGCCACTACATTTATCGCTTAAGAGCTTAGCTTAATTATGCTTTAAATTATTTAATGCCATTTAAAATTAATGGGTTTTGCAAAGAATTCAAGCAACTTACGCAAAACAAATAAAACATATACAAACGCAGCCTAAAAGTATGCAAATAGTTTTGTGTATTAAATTTAGTCGGGACACAAACCAAATATTTGTTATGCTGACACCATTTTTATATGCGGTTTGTCATTGCGTTTCCCTTGTGAGGTCAGTGTCATGTCTACACAAGACCCTTTTTTTATCAGCAAATAACCGCAACTTTCGGTCAGTGTTTACAAAAATGTCGCAAAGCATTTTAGTTTAATTTATGTGCATTGTCTCAAAACACATGCCATAAGTAAATAAACAGAAACACAGTATGTCTAGCAACGACGTTTCTATAGTTTTGGACGATCCAAGTCTTTCTCAGAGTTCCACGGGCAGTTATGCCAGTACAGCGCCAGGTGAATGCTGCAAGGAAGAGGCAGCTACTGCAGAAACTGTCAAGCAACTTAAGAACGAGACGGGAACACTAACAAGAGGCAAAAAGAGCTCCACCGAGTTGTCACACGGGAATAGCTATGCGGCAAACAAAAATGTAGCCGAGGGTAAGTATTCGAGTTGACGAAAGTTTTTCGATAAACACATGCTCTTATTTGTGCATTTGCATATACCTTGCAGGTCTTATGGACATCGCCCTGCTTTCGGCCAATGCAAATCAGCTGCGTTTCCTTATAACCTACAATCACGATTCCACAACTTATTACTACAGTCTTTCGCTGGTTATAGTATCCTTGGTCATGCAGCTAGTTGTGGGCATTGCTTTGATATTTAAGGTAAGTTTGTTAAGCAACTATCGTTATCGTTGCTCCCACAGAGAGCACGGGCCGAATTTTCAACTCGAAGAAGACGAAAACATGCCTCATCTAGAGACAAGGAAAACAAAAGTTTACAAGCGGTTTAAATCGATACTTAATTAACTAAAACTTGAAACCTTACATAAACGCTTATCGAAATATAATATACATATTTTCCGCAAGCATGTATCCCCGGGAAAACACCGCTTTATCGTTGCTCTCCAGATGTTCAGTAACTTTTCACTCTGTCTTATAGCGCCGCCTGAAACGTTGCCATAGCCGAAGATATGCGAGAACCAATGAGCTCTTGGTCACAGGTGTATTCATTATAACCGTGGTCAACATATTGCTAGCTGCCTTTACCACAACAGATGGACACACTTAGCACTAGTAGCACATCAAAGAGTAAAACTCTGGATTTAGTAAAATTTAAAAATGTATGTTACATGTATTTGATACAATAATAATAATAAAAATGCGTTTAAATGCTATGTTAGCTCTTAGCTATGGGAAGGCCTTGGAACCGTCGCACAACTATGTGTACTTAAATGCACTTGACGTATCTGCTACGATATCTCAGCTTAGGTGTTTGTTCAGTTCATAGTGGATTTCTAACCCGAGAATTCCTTCTTGATGCACTTGGCAATGGTGCTAAGCTGCATGTTGGTTGTGCCCTCATAGATGGCACCAATCTTGACATCACGATAGTATTTCTCTTGTGGGAAATCGCGAGTGAAGCCTACACCGCCCATCCAGTCAACGCACTTGGTGGCCGCACGTTGAGCGACCTCTGAGGCAAAGAATTTGGCCATTGCCGCCTCCTTTTGGAAAGGCACGCCCTGTTCCTGCAAACGTGCAGCATTGTATGTAAGCAGACGTGCTGCCTCAATTTCTGTGGCAGTGTTGGCAATCTGATGCTGCATAGACTGGAAGTTGTAGATGGCATCGCCAAACTGTTTGCGTTCCAGCAGATATGGTATGGTGACATCAAAGGTGCCCTGAGCCAGACCCACCATCTGTGCAGCAATACCAATGCGACCCTCGTTCAGGAAACCTGCAGCATATTTGTAGCCATGGCCGAATGTGCCCAAAATGTTCTCCTCGGGCACACGCACATTGTCAAAAGTGAGCATGCAGGTGCCGGAGGCGCGTATGCCCAGCTTGTCCTCGGGCTTGTTTACAATCAGGCCGGGAGTGTCGCGATCCACAATAAAGGTGGTAATGCCGCGATAGCTCTAATAAAAATATAGTTGTAGAAAAAGTGTTATAATATATGGTATGTCAAGTCTTACATCCTCTGGCTTGGCATTGGCAAATACTAGGAAAACGCCAGCCACATCACTGTTTGAGATCCACATCTTGGTGCCGTTGATAACATAGTGGGAGCCGTCCTTCTTGGCCACTGTCTTCAATGAGAAGGCATCTGAACCCGCACCAGGTTCGGTCAGCGCAAAGCTGCCCGCATATTCCTGTGCTAGCTTAGGCAAATATTTGGCTTTCTGCTCCTTGTTGCCAAACTTAATCATCAGCGAATTGACCAAAGTATTGTGTATGTCCACAAAGGCAGCCACGGCAGGATCAACCTTGGACAGTTCCTCAACAACAACAATGTTGGTCATAAAGTTGCTGCCAGTGCCGCCGTATTCCGTATCAATTTCAATGCCCATCAGACCATTCTCGAAGACGGCCTTAACCACTGAGGGATCAAACTTGTGCTCAAGATCCATTTTCTTGACCAAAGGCAGGATCTGATCGTGCGCCAGCTTGGCCACTGTGGAGCGTTAAAAAAAAACGAAAAGTAAAGCTTTAAACATGTTCAAAAGCGGTAATGGTGCTAAAATTGATCGCACAAGTTAAAAGCTTTCAAAAGCTTTTAGCACTAGCTGAGTTTGTTGAAAAGCTCAAAGTTGTTTATCAAACTGGTGCGGTAAGTTCTAGCAAAGGGGTGTAGAAGGGTGTGGGGGGAAATCGGCGTGGCGGCATGTATGTATTTGTGTGTTAGCTTGTTTTTATCATTTTAGCCGCTCGCTCTCTCCCATATGTTGTCAGCGTACTTTTTATTATTTATTTTTGTTATATATTAATTTTAGCTGTTATTGTTGTTGAAAAGCCAACAACTGGCGCCCCACAACACACCTTCTTTTGCGATCTGCTTAAGCGTGTGGCTATAAAATTGATTTTTTTTCTACTTATGCTTTTAGAAAATCTTGATTTATTTACTATACACACATACATATGTATGTCTATACAAATACAAAACAGATGTAAAAATTTCCGTCCCTACTCGATCGCTACAATATGTGGGCTAAACTGTACCCATATAAGTTTTCCTAGCACAACAAACTAATTGCAACTTTAGTCAAGCATTTAACAAAACATATCAAATGTTACGCAATTGTCATAATTTATCACATTGAGTATGATAAGACATGCATAAAAATATGTCTACTCGCCAACTAAGAATCAATGGGTAGAGGAAACCTTTGCAAGTTTTCCATTAATTCAACTCTCTAGGCAAGCGCCACAACCAAGTGCCACGCACACCATTGCCCGGCGTGCTCACTAGAACAGTGAACACATTTGAGCGGGGGCGTGGCACAGTCGCAAATTTACTCTATCACAAGTGTAACGCCATTAAGTTCACTTTTATAGTAAGAAACTAAACAGCTGACTTACTTGTGAAGCTGATAGAAAATCGTCGCCAAATCGACGTAGAATAAATTTTAAATAATAATGCCTCTATTCATTCCCATATTCCCTTTGTTTGGGTTTAAAGGGTTATGTGGGGGCTTGAACGCGCATCTTCAACCGATTTCTCTGCTTCCTTTCCTTTTTCACCGCTTCTCAAAGCGCACGACCAGCGGCAGTAGGGCAGAAGTGTTGGCTGAAAAGTAGGCAGCTTAAGCACTCGCAAGCTGAGCTATTTTTAGAACACGTGCGACTGCCGCGCTGCCCGCAGCAACCGCGCAAACAGTGGTGAGTTTTATCAGACGCAATTGGAATTGAAAATTATTATTCAAATTTAAGTCAATTTAGCAGATCATTTAGTAGATGATTTTAATGCGTTTGGAAGCGGAAAATGAATCTGCAGTTTTTAAATAGCGAATATTCGCTACTGGGAAAAAACAAACTTAATTCAGAGTTTCACTCTGAAACCAGAACCCTAGCATACAAAGAGTATGTAAGTAATTATTTGCCTACTTTTTTCCTGACATCCCTCTGATTCGGTTCCGCGAACTAAACTTCACAAGAAATTTGCTGAGGGTTGCTGGTTTATAAAGTAATAAAACTAGAAATGATGTTGTTGACCAACAAAGGCGCCACGTTGGCAGTAAGAAGTAAACGGCTTAGAAGTAATATACACAAGTAGGTCCAAAGAGCGATAGATTGTTTGGTAATACTCACGGAAGCTAAGTTCTCATGGGTCCCCGCAATTTGTCTGTGACAGTACCAACAAAATAACCCAAAAGTATAATAGGAGCGCAAGTACAATTATCTTTCTATAAGACATAAAGGATGCCAGGACACAAATACTCTTAAAATCTTGGTATAATTACTATTAGTAACTACAATTAATGTATGCTAATTAAAAAATCTGCCCCAGATTACATAATTTATAAAGTGCTTATTACACAGATTAGATTTAAATGACTAAAGTGCAAAAAAAAACTCAAAGGTGAAGCTTTACGGAGCAATAAAATAAAAAAAATTATTTACTACAAAACTGACGTACACGACTTTCGCTTAGCCGCACTGATAGTTGTTCCATTAATATGTATACAAATAAAATTTTCCACAATCAAGCTCAATTTTATTGTTATCTATTAGCCAAAGTTCCCTAAACACTAAATGCAGCAAATATGTACATGCAAAATCAAAAATAATAAACTAATGGTCATAAAAAATAAAACCAAAACATGCGATGTTACGCAACAATAATAAATGTCTTAGTCAAAATATCTAAAAAAAAAAAAAAAATTAATTACTATGCGCTCTCCTATACAGCATATGCTTATCAAAGCCGGCCAAGTTTACAGCGCTTATAAACAGGTCAGGGTTCCACACCCACTATGTAGCTTAATATACTGAACTTACCAGTCTCCTTCATCATAATCTCATCCTCGGTGAGCACAGTCAATGGAGGTGGTAGACCAGTGGCATTGGAGGACATGGCAGCCACCTGCGTACGCTGAGTAGCATTTGCCAGCTAAAAAAAAAATAAATAAATAAAAAAAATTAAATTAACTTCTAAGAGGCGTGGCACAGGACAGAACTTACCATGCGCATAGGCAATTTTCTGAAGCTGTTCATCATTGTGTATATATGTATTGCAAAAATAATTAAACTTAATAAATTGCACAAGAAATTTTAGCACAACAACAGTAGAGGTTGGCCACACACGCGCGACTGAATTTTGAATGGATTCCAGTTAGACATTTTACGTTGGCGATCCGTGGAGACAAACGCAGATCAAGTTTTTGAAAGCTTTTGTTTGAAATTCAACATAGCAAAGTTCTAAAAGTGAGCCGTTACAACAGCTGTGCAACAGTGCTAACAGCGTTGCCACTTGAAAGTGGCAACTTTATTTTAGTGTTAAAAAACACTGACACTCTTTTGACATTTCCGCCAGCCGCAGCTGTCAAAATTCTTTCTTTTCGTTGTTTTTACGACGGTAGTTTGGTGTAAGTTTTCGTGTACAATTTAATTTTGCAAATGTCTAGCCATCACTGTTTATTTTTACTTGGTGCAAATGAAAATGCAAAGCACACATTGCGCCGTGATTGAATTAAAAGAAATTTAGTGCCTGCAAATAAAGTAAAGCACAGAAAATATGTGTTATAATTTGTGTGCAAGACGTTAGGCGGCGGCAGCAGACAACAACAATTGCTGCAGCTTGCCAGTGCAATAATAAACAGTGTGCGCAGGCTAATGCTATTACATCCAAATTAACAAAAATCACTAATTATCTTCTGCTTACAGCCCGCACAACCAGCCAATATGAAATTGAACAAGTTTGTGTCATCGTCGCGCAGGAAGAACCGCAAGCGTCACTTCCAGGCGCCCTCACACATTCGCCGTCGCCTCATGTCTGCGCCACTCTCTAAGGAACTGCGCACCAAGTACAACGTGCGTTCCATGCCTATTCGTCGTGACGATGAGGTTCAGGTTATTCGCGGCCACTACAAGGGCAACCAGGTTGGCAAGGTGGTTCAGTCTTACCGCAAGAAGTTCGTCGTATACATTGAGAAAATCCAGCGTGAAAACGCCAATGGCACCAATGTTTACGTTGGCATCCATCCCAGCAAAGTGCTGATTGTTAAGCTGAAGCTGGATAAGGATCGTAAGGCCATTTTGGAACGTCGCGGCAAGGGACGTTTGGCTGCATTGGGCAAGGACAAGGGCAAATACACCGAAGAGACTGCCGCTCAGCCTATGGAAACCGCGTAAATGTTGAAACAGTAACAACAATAACGTCCTTCTGCTGTAGACAGTTTTTACCATAAACCGTTTAGTGTAAAAAAAAAATGCAAATAAGTTGTGTGGAGTGTGAAAAAGTCGCAATTCTTTGCAATAAAGAAGAGTTAATTTTTCCATCATTTGTTGCATTTGCGTGTTTTTTTTATACCCTGTACACAAAGTGTAAAAAGGGTATTATATATTTGTGCAGCGTATGTAACAGGCAGAAGGAGGCGTGGCAGACCATATGTTTTTTGTATATAAGGAGCCACTGCAGCTAGTGCGCGATGAACAACTACGATACAAAGACAACCAATCGCGCGTGCTTTGATTGGCTTACATTCAATACAACGAATCACTCCTGTCTCCATAGTCCGCAAAACTTTGGATCAACACACGCTGGGTTAGATTAAATTAGAACGGCCTATCAGGTTATTAGCTTGACATTTATGCCGTAAGTCAGTCCATCGTAGGATTTAGTATTTCCTGTTGAAAAAGTCAAGTATCAAGGTGGGACAAAAATCCATGTTGTATGTATCTACAAGCCTGTATCCGTAGATAGGCGCTCACATCAGCATTGCATCTTTGTTGGGTTGGGGAACAGAGCTCTGATGTTTCTTTTTGTGAGTACTTGGAAAAGTTTAAATATGTTTATCATTTAGTTGTCCTTGTGCCGAATAATTCCCCACTTAGAAGCTTTCAAGTAGCCATATGTGTACATTCTGCCTCGAAGAGCGCCTTGTCTTGCAAGCTCGTCGGCTATAAAGTTGATTTGAAAGTCCCGCTAATCTGGCAGACATATCAGTGGGGTTCAGAGGGCACGCAAAGAGCTGTGTGGTAATGTGAGGACAGGTAGCTTGGAATGGCAGATCTGGTTTGATCAGAGAGTTGGCATTCGGATAACGGACTTTTGAACCATCTCGTGTTGAGATGTAACTATTTGTTTTGCCGGCCTCTACGATGACGAGGAACACCACCGTGAATGCAAGCCGCAACGGCCGTGTATATAGTTTTTGGCGGCAGCTTCCAATATGATGTTCCAAAACTAAAGCATCTCTCATTCAGGACAGATAGAAACATGAAGCAACTTTTCAATTATTTTGATTGTTTGAATGCAATGGTCAATCTTAAGTTCTTGTAAACATAAGAAGTGACTTCTATTTTGAAATTAGAATTAACTCTTTATTTAGAGATATCTTTGAATAAATAAGTTTGCACATCGATTTTTAGTAGCTAAATCAAAAGAAAACAAAGAACAGAGAAATGGGAAAAAGATTGCCGGATTTAATAAAAACATTGCAGATTATGTTTTAGATGGAGTTGTAAACATTGATATGCGCTCATTTTTTAAATCTTTGGTAAAACGATACGAATTTTATTTCTCCCCAAAATTTACCCCTATTTATGTAAAGCTATGCTGTAATCCCAAACAAGTATTCTGTGTTGCTCTCATTTGTGGTCAAACTCCCTGTACTTGTGTACTCTGATTGAAAAACTTTTTTCTGTGCCCACTGCTTTGTATTCAGTAAGCGTAGCACCACAAAAATGACTCATCGAATTTGAAACACGTTCATTGAACAAGTCGTCGGATGCTGCTGTGGTAGGAATGCAACGTTCTGAGAGCGCTGAATGCGATATTAATTTGGTTTGCGTCGATATTGTTGGTATGGTGCATAACGCTTATTGGAATTTGTTTTAGATTTTGATGAGCGCGCCTGCTCCTCTTCATCATCACTAAGATCTCCCCAGCGCTTGCGCTCCTCCTTGATAAAGGCTTTGCGTTGTGACCGACACAATCCATGTGGTTCGCGCACAATCTTAACTGCGGCAACGTGGACCTTCGGATCGTAGTCGGTCACGTTCTCATCGTCCCAGTTTTCATCAGCCTCAATTTTTGTATGGAAAGTATCCTCGTTTAATGGCGCTGCTTCGCCAGATACATAGTCTTCAATAATCTTGCGATCAACGCAGGAACGGCAATGTTGCTGTCAAAAGAGAAATATGAGATTAATTTATTACTAAATAAACATACTGCAAGCAACTTACATGGAACTCTGGTTCAGGAATCATATGCGTTTTATTAAAAGGACAAATGCACAGTTCAATTGTATCTTTATAAAACTCCCGACATTTGATTAAATGCTGCTGCAATTTTTTGCGTAGCATACGATGTGCTTTATTATATGGGCATGACACCATTTCGACGTCAATATGGCAGTTACTCATGATGTTAAAATTAATTTAGTTATTTCATGAATTTTTTGTAAGCTGGTTAATAAATTACTTTATTGTTTATTGAAGTATTTTGCAAAACGTATATTTTATTTAGTTCGTGCGGGCTGCCACTTGTTGGCGGTCATATTACAAACGGTGCAGTGCTGTAAAATACGCGAAACATGTATGGCATTTTTTCTGGAATTTTTAATTTGCGGTTTTATGTAAATTTTTTTGCGGAATGCACACTTTATATGGTTATTATTGAATTATACTTTAATGTAAATAAGTCTTTTGGGGTAGTTATGAGGGAAAATAATATATTTTTTTCCTTTAAAATCATATTATTTCATCATGCAGGATTTTCAATGTTCCAGGGTTTGGTCACACTGCTACGCACTTGTACTCAATTATTTGCTATAAATTCATAAATTGTCGTGAAATAATAGTTTTAAACGTTTGGAATATAAACAACAAAGCCGCAAAATGGGCAAAGGTTTCAACAATTATATGTGCAAGAAATTCTTTCACCCTGCCTCCAGAGATAACCTCAAGCGGGTAAGTTAAAATTGGCATATTCCATGGCATTGTTGACGAAAAGTATTTGTATGTAAATATTTAGGTGTGGATGGCAGAGCAGCAAGCTGAGGCATACAAAAAGAAACAGGAGGAGCTGCGCACACAATATGAAAAAGAACAGAATCTGCACGAGAACAAAGTTATGCTAAGCAAAGACAGTAAGGACAAGTTAAGCGTGAATTTCATGTACGAACCACCGCCAGGCGTGCGCAAGGACCGCGAAAAGGATGACAATGAGCCGGAATATAAGTTTGAATGGCAGCGTAAATACAATGCTCCGCGTGAATCCTATTGTAAAGGTGATACCGAAATACGCGATCAACCATTTGGCATACAAGTGCGTAATGTTCGCTGTCTTAAGTGCCACAAATGGGGCCATATTAATACGGACAAAGAGTGCAGCATGTACAGCATTTCCATGAGTGAGGCGCGCAAGCTGCACTCTGAAGCAGAAGCCAGCGACATAATGTCTAAAAATGTGCTTGAAGAACAGATGAAAGAAGATGGATTGATGATGAAGCGTTCTGCCTTGGAACTGCAAAGCATAAAAGCCATACAACAGCAGCATCAGCTAGTGCCCAGTGATGAGGAAAATGAGGCATCACGTGAATTTAAGGAACAAAATCCAGAGCTTGTCTTTTTAAAATCGTTGAGCAAAAAACAAAAATTAAAATTGCTTAAGAAACTGGAAAAGATTGAGAATATGAAACGCAAGGGAGAATCCAAAAAAGATGGCAAGATTGGGAAGAAAAAATCCAAAAAAGCTGACAAGACAAAAGAGAAATCAAAAAGTGACAAGAAAAGTAAGAGAAGCAAAGAAAGCAGCTCAAGCGATAGCTCCTCTTCATCCGACTCAGACTCCGCCATAGACAAGGAGCAAAACAGGCGTAACAGGAGCAGCAACGAAAAGCGTGAACGGCAGCACATACGTCCCATTTCGCGATCTAGAGAAACTCATAATAGGCGACACCGTTCACGTTCACGCAGCAGGGATGATCGACGGGAAAAACGTTCACATAGTAAGGAGCGTAGATATCGAGACGATCGCTATGAACGTTCCCGACGTTAAATTTAAATTTTATACTTTTTTAATTCTATTTAAATAAGTGGTATTGCATGAGAACATTTTTTCAAGTAAAATAAATCGTACCAACGTACATAAATGAATCTACAATTTGTTACTTCCAATACCGAGCGCAACCATAGGTACATCTAGGATAGCTATATCCAAATGTCAATGAAAGAGCTGCCGTATTTTAGTAGCTTTGCTAATAAATTTATTTTGAAGGGATACAAATTTGCTCCATATATTAAAGAACTACCGTTTGTATGTGTATATTTAAATGCGCGCTAGTTGGGCCGTGGTGCTTGATCCCGCTGAAACGCATAGCTCTGCACCATGGCTGCTGCCGCCTTCACGTGAAACACTCTTAACATGGATATGGCTTTTAAGCATAGCCGCGCGGAGGATAAGCATGCGTGTGTGTCGCTGATACTGCTTGCCCATGAGCAAGGCGCGTTCGAAAGTGCTGTTGCGTTGGTCGGCCTCCTTGGCGTAAAGTATTTTGTTGTGCGAGTCTATGCGTGCTTGTATTTGGCCGTCCAAAATAAGCTGCATGACTTCGTTCTCCAGGTCGCCCACAGATGAGTTAAAAGCTATGGCCATTTTGTGCATGTCGGCTGACATATATGGACTAAAGTATTGTATCAAAGCGCGATTACGTATCTTGGTGTAGAGATTGCTAACGTGCGGAGCTATGTACATGTCAATAAGCAGATTGTCGCGTATTTCATCGAGTAGTGTTAGGCAAGAAGCATACTTCGACTCGTAGAACTTGAATATTATGTCGCGCAATTGCGGTTCCAGTTCCAAAAACAATTTAAAGGAGGTTGAAGCAATAACCAAACGCTTTAGTTCAGGTCTGTCGAAAGTGGCCAAGGCGCAGAGACCGCCATAAACTGCTACATTACTGGTGGAAATCATTTCGGGAAAATCGCAGTGATCAAAGTTGGCGGCCAGAAAATGCTTGGCCGCAACTTTGTACTTCTTTTGCTGCAGCTCAGCCAAACCCGCAGCACATTCTAAGCGTGTGTGCACCTGTGCGTTGGCCTCCTTGGAGCCTTCTGAAAAATCCGGTGTGCTTTCTGCTTTGGATATATAGCTCATGACATGTGCCCAATTTTGCAAGTATATGGACACTTTGATGACATTGAGACACATGTTGACCACATGTTTGCCACTGGTGCAATAATCGCGTGCGCGTGAATAACACTTGAGTGCATTGGGCAAGTCGCCGCAGCTTAGATAATGATCTGCCAAATCGTCATGGCCACGACGTATGCTCTCTTTAATTGAATTCGATTTGTAATTTTTCAAGTCCGAATCGAGTTTTTCCAGCTTCAGAGCAGCTTTTTTCATCTTGGTGTCCACCCACCCGGCATCGTAGGCATACGGGTCCTTTTCGACACCACCGTTTTGACTGCCGGCTGGTTGTGGCGGCGCCGGCAAAGCGATATCAGGCAGTCCAGGCGCAGCAGCGCCGCCAGCTTGATCGCCGGCAGCAGCATTGCTGGCTTGCAAATCGCTTAGGCGCTTATGCAGTACCTGATATAGGGTGACGTTGTATGTGGTTTGCACATAAATAAGGGCCATTTTGATTGCTTCTACGCTGAGAATTGGGCAAACGTCGGCAACGTAGATTAGACGATACAATTTCGCAATGCCTGTGTATTGATTGGCATATACCTCCAGATCTATGCTGGGGTTCTCCACAATAATTTGATGCTCCTCATTATTCTCATTATCCTCATTCGGTGGCGCATCCACTTGCATTGGCTCGATGGCGTTCTATTGTTGCAAAATTTATAAACGATTTAAATTTGTGTAAGTATAAACTCAACGGTGGGCTACTTGCCTGCATCAGTGGTGGCATAGGCAGTAAAGGCATTTCGCACTGTTATTTAGTTAAATTTGCAACAATTTTTGTTTAAAATCAATTTTTTTTTCTTTGTTTCTATACTTATTAATTGTATTTTAGGTCTGCAGGCAAATAAATTATCGATAAGTATGCAAGTAGTTTATGTGCAATTATTAACAGCACTGACCTGTGAATGGCACAACAGGTAGAAGAAGAAGATCATCAAAGCGGTTGTTTTAAATACACAACTATTATTTATCTAATATTATGCATTTGAAATGTTTTTAAATAATGAGTCAAATAGTTTGGAAAACATATTTTTGCAAAGCAATATATTTGCAAATGTACATTTGTACATTTTAATTGTTCTATGGTATTTTATTAATTTAACATTCGGTCACACTAGTGCAAACGTTTAATGTTGTGCTTTGCTTAAATATAACAAAAATTAACAAATATTTAAAAATATCGCTGTGCCAAGTAACCAAAAATGGCAAACATAACAGCTGCGGTAATTGCTAACCGCAACAAAAAGCATTTTCTGGGTGTTCCGGCACCTTTGGGCTATGTAGCCGGCGTGGGTCGCGGGTAAGCAACCAACACACTATTTTCACAATGTTTAAGATTTGTTAATTATGATAGTGTCTTTCCTGCAGTGCCACCGGTTTCACCACACGTTCTGATATCGGTCCAGCACGCGATGCCAATGATGTATCCGACGATCGACATGCTCCACCTGCCACAAAGCGCAAGAAAAAAGACGAAGAAGAAGAAGAGGATGAGGATCTGAACGATTCCAATTACGATGAGTTTAGTGGCTATAGTGGATCGTTGTTTTCGAAAGATCCATATGACAAGGATGATGAAGAAGCAGATGCTATATATGATTCTATAGATAAACGCATGGATGAGAAGCGCAAGGAATATCGTGATAGACGTTTGCGGGAGGACTTGGAACGATATCGTCAAGAGCGCCCAAAGATTCAGCAGCAGTTCTCCGATCTAAAGCGCTCACTGGCCACCGTAACATCTGAGGAATGGTCTACAATACCCGAGGTGGGCGACAGTCGCAATCGTAAGCAGCGCAATCCTCGCGCAGAAAAGTTTACACCTCTGCCAGATAGCGTGCTTTCGCGTAACTTGGGCGGCGAGACCACTTCTGCGATAGATCCCTCTTCTGGCTTGGCCTCAATGATGCCTGGTGTAGCAACGCCTGGCATGTTAACACCAACAGGCGATTTAGATCTGCGTAAAATTGGTCAAGCGCGTAATACGCTTATGAACGTTAAGCTCTCACAGGTCTCCGACTCCGTCACAGGCCAGACTGTAGTGGATCCCAAGGGCTATCTCACCGACTTGCAGAGCATGATTCCTACCTACGGTGGCGACATTAATGACATTAAGAAAGCACGTTTGCTTTTAAAAAGCGTGCGTGAGACCAATCCCAATCATCCGCCTGCTTGGATAGCTTCAGCGCGTCTTGAAGAGGTCACAGGCAAAGTGCAAATGGCGCGGAATTTAATAATGCGTGGCTGTGAGATGAATATACAATCCGAAGATCTCTGGCTAGAGGCAGCTCGTCTACAGCCTCTAGAGACAGCCAAAGCTGTGATTGCTCAAGCAGCGCGCCACATTCCGACCTCAGTTCGAATTTGGATAAAGGCTGCCGATCTGGAAACAGAAACTAAGGCCAAGCGTCGCGTTTTTCGCAAAGCTTTGGAACACATACCTAACTCTGTGCGTCTGTGGAAGGCTGCCGTAGAATTGGAAAATCCAGACGACGCGCGCATATTGCTTTCGCGTGCTGTGGAGTGTTGTAACACTAGCGTGGAGCTATGGTTAGCCTTAGCGCGTCTGGAGACCTATGAGAATGCGCGTAAGGTTTTGAACAAGGCGCGTGAGAATATACCCACAGACCGACAGATTTGGACCACAGCTGCCAAATTGGAGGAGGCCAATGGCAATATACACATGGTGGAAAAGATCATTGATCGTTCACTTACATCGCTTACAGCAAATGGTGTGGAGATCAATCGTGATAACTGGTTCCAGGAAGCAATAGAAGCGGAAAAATCGGGCGCTGTCAACTGTTGTCAGGCAATTGTTAAGGCTATTATTGGCATAGGCGTGGAGGAGGAGGATCGCAAGCAAACCTGGATTGATGATGCCGAATTCGTGAGTATAGATAAAATATATTTTCTTATGTTTAACTAATGGCTATTTCTAATTGCAGTGTGCCAAGGAGAACGCTTTTGAGTGTGCGCGTGCTGTTTATGCCCATGCGCTGCAAATCTTTCCCTCCAAGAAAAGCATTTGGCTACGTGCTGCATACTTTGAAAAGAACCACGGTACACGCGAATCTTTGGAGGCCTTGTTACAGCGTGCCGTCGCCCACTGTCCCAAATCGGAAATACTTTGGCTAATGGGCGCCAAATCCAAGTGGATGGCAGGCGATGTGCCCGCTGCGCGTGGTATTTTGTCGCTTGCGTTTCAAGCAAATCCCAATTCCGAAGATATTTGGTTGGCTGCTGTCAAGTTGGAGTCTGAGAATGCGGAGTACGAACGTGCGCGCCGTTTACTGGCCAAAGCGCGTGGTTCGGCACCTACTCCACGTGTTATGATGAAATCTGCGCGCTTGGAATGGGCTCTAGAACGATTTACGGAGGCTTTGCGTTTACTGGAGGAGGCCGTTGAAGTATTTCCAGATTTTCCCAAACTCTGGATGATGAAGGGTCAAATTGAAGAGCAGCAACAACGCACTGATGAAGCCGCAGCTACCTACACTCAGGGCCTGAAAAAATGTCCCACTTCTATACCATTGTGGATCTTATCTGCAAATCTAGAGGAGCGAAAGGGCGTATTAACCAAAGCTAGATCTATACTAGAACGGGGTCGCTTGCGTAACCCCAAGGTGGCTGTTCTTTGGCTGGAAGCCATACGAGTAGAATTGCGTGCGGGTCTGAAGGAGATTGCGAGCACTATGATGGCGCGTGCTCTGCAGGAGTGTCCAAATGCAGGTGAGCTATGGGCCGAGGCTATATTCATGGAATCAAAGCCGCAGCGTAAGACAAAGTCTGTGGATGCACTCAAGAAATGTGAACACGATCCACATGTACTTCTGACCGTATCCAAGCTGTTTTGGTCGGAGCATAAATTCACCAAATGTCGTGATTGGTTTAATCGCACGGTATGTAAATCATTTACAACAGTTTTAAAACAGCATTCTTATACTGTTCTCTATGTGATTGCAGGTTAAAATCGATCCAGACCTGGGCGATGCTTGGGCCTACTTTTACAAATTTGAGCTGCTACATGGAACAGAGGCGCAACAACAAGAGGTTCTGGAACGATGCATTGCTGCCGAGCCCACACATGGCGAGTCCTGGTGTCGTGTAAGCAAAAACATAAAGAACTGGCAGTACAAAACAACGGATGTGCTACGCGCTGTAGTCAAGGAACTATCCATACCTACTTAGAATAAGAAAATCTAATTCGAAACAACTTTAAGATAATAAATGGTGCAACTTAGCGTTGCATTATCCTGTAACTATGCGATATATAGCTCCGCTGCGTTTAAAGATGATCTCGCAAAGAAACAGCGAAAAACTTAAGCAGGCGCCACAGCCCAAAATGCCAAAGGCGTAGCGGCACTCCGTCAGGCCAATAGAGACAAAGCCACCAAGTCCGCTCTCACATTTGGGCTTTTGTGGGATCCATTTTCGGTCCTCACGATTGACCAAACCCACTTCGCGTTGCCAGCGCAATCTGCAGAGAACATTATGAAGGAAAAGAAATGTGTTAAAGCCTTTAAAACTCACTGTCTGCGAAAGAGCTCCTTGTAAGGAAAGTTTTTGCACGTTGGTATGGCTAGCATGGGCAGCTGAAAGGGTTCCAGCTCCATTAGGCCACACTTTTCTGGTTCGTTAAATGTGTCGCTGACAACTTGATAGCCCGCCTGTAGCTCCACTTGGTAGGCAAACAAGCCCTTGCGCATTTTTTCCATGCCGATTACAGGGCGCATATAGGCTTGATCTCCCTTCGAGGCAATCTTTTTGTGGTATAAGTTTTTTGTTACAGGATCTGTGGACTCAGTAAAATATATTTTATTATACTGTGTATCCTGCACACCTATCTCCAGCGGGGAATGACTCAAATCGGCCAGTGTTTGTATGGCATCCGACGGACTCTGCAGCAGTGCCACAATGTTGGCCGAAAACGAGGTGAACAAAAAGAGCGTCGCCACAAATGTGGTAAAGACAATAATCCTGGCGGAGCGATTGCGCACATCCACATAGAAACCCTGCTGACACATAGCGCCCCAAGCAAAGTTAAGCGTATCAAGTAAGGACATGTTATGTGTATGTGGGGAGAATATCAATTCGACTATGAACACTAATACGGTTATAATAAACAGCAGCAAAATGGAGATCCAAACATCTTTCTGAAATGGCATAGCAAAGATATTGGCCACGGCAGAAAGCGGTGGCTGACGGAACATAAGACCAGCACGCACACGATAAGTCTCTGCTATAAAGTCACATACTGCTATGCGATCGAGTCTCATAAAGATTGCCAGCTGACCAAAATCCAGTTCATAACGCTGAAAACGACCCATAAGACCATCAAAAGAACCATTCGGTTGACGCCATCCATAGTTGTCTGTTTGGTAGGTGTTGTAGCTGTTAAGAGTGGGATGAAGGAGTCGGAAATAGGAAAAAGTAATTTTGGAGAGCTAACTTTAATCGCTTTTCTGAAATCTAAACTTATTGAGCTTATTTTTAAAATAACTTGGCTCGAGGATCAATGAATTATGATATTATTGATTATATATGCAATTTCATAGATTATCGGATTTCTTTAACTACAATTCAAGGAAATCTGTTCGAGAATTCCCAAAAGCTTTTGGATCAAATTTTCGAATAGCTATAATGAATGACATGATATAATATTGAGGAAATTGTGTCAAAAAGTACTTAATTTGTTGCCGGATATTATAGGAGAGAAAGATGAACGTATGTATATTAAATCGAATATACCATCCTAAAAATAAATTTAAAGGCCACCGTATGTGTTGCAGATAGGAAATAATCTCCGACAAGAATGTTAGCTGTGAAAAAGCGAGATTTCTTTCTAGCGAGTGCAAAAGCACCTCTGAAGAGGTGTTTGAGTTGTCGACTTTAAAAGAAAACACTCTTTAATCCCTAAACCCGGCACAAACTAGACCAGTTAAGTAGCAATTAGTTAAGTAAAGCAATTTACTCTCAGGGCATTTACAGCTATAAAATCTCTGTGAGCTTCAGGAAGAGTTCTTACGGAAAGGGTGTGGTGACATCACTTCCACATCCACTTCTCTGGTGCTTGGTTGGCTTATACATACTAGCTTAGAGGGGGGTATTGAGCCATATGCACAGCCTCTTTTAAAGTCACTTTTCTGCGCATATAAGCCCAGTGCCTTAAGTGCCCGGATGGTGTTTATAGCAGCTAACCAGGTGCGCCAACTTGGTAAAGATAAATACAGAGATCAGGGAGCTTTACCCTCTCTTGCTACAATCCAAATTCACCCACCAACCGAGGCATCCAGGGCAAACAAAGGTTCGGCTTCACAGCCTGAGCCGATCATTCATGTCAGTTCGCAGAGTTGTTAGATGGTTGGCTGTCCATATAGACAAAACGTTCTGAGTATCCTTCAATGGATGCTCTGTGAGTAAACCCTTTATGGTGGAACCCAACGATAGCCTAGATATCTTCTTCCTGAGAAACCAACCTCCTAGTTGGATTAATGACGATTTCTTATACATTTGTCAACCTGACTGATATGTGTCTCATTGACGACCCACTTGTGCGGATTGTTCCGAGTCGTTCTCGGACCTCGGAACACTTTCTGTTTTAAATGTTTGGAAGTGATATACTTCACATGAGTGAGATGCACATATATTCTCACGGTGTTCATGACTTTTGACAGGAGTCGGGTAGATTGTGTTGAAGGCAGACCACCAATTAGTATTTTCTACTTTTGCATTATTTTTTGCCTTTCACATTACCTCCAATTCTCCTAACTTATTTGTCGTCAGACAATCTGCCTGAGTGCTAGGGATGGGTCAAATTACTTCAACGAACCGTTTTACCCACTGCAAATCTAATCTTAACTAATGCCCTAAAAAGCAAGGAGGTTGTTCCTAGATCATAAAACATCACATAATAAACAGACATATAGTTTCTTTACCCACCTCATATTCAAACTATTAGCCAGCTCGATGAACAATCGATTATTCACCTTCGATATGGTATCTATGTGCCGCAGTGACAGATCCTCTATATTGGTAAACTGATCGGGAAAAGCTATAACTATGGCTGTATTGAAAACAATACCCTCCAGATTCTGCCTATAGCTTATAACCGATCCGTAGTGTTGCAGCGCATGTACAATATGGGTGGGATTGCGCAGCTGTTTACCCATTATCCTGCGCTTTAGCGGCTTCCAGGCACACACCTTATAAACATCAAGCAGTGTGGCTGAAAAATCCTGCGTCTTTGTGTCGGTAAACCAAAGCACGCGCAGCTCGCTATCGGGTGGTATGAAAATTTCCGCATCCTCGAGAGTTTCGACATCGCTGGCATTCGCCGTGAGCAACAGCCAATAACGATTGGTGGTAAAATAGTTGTGCTCCGTGGCAGCGGACCAGCGCAGCAGGTTAAGTGCGCAGGAGCTGTTAAATTGTAGCAGCAGTAGGCCCAGCTTATAGTCCAGCGGTGGCAGCCAAAATGAAAGCTGCCAATGTGTTTCATTGTCCGCCTGAAAGGTAACGGGTGGTGGCGCTTGCGGCGTAGCCGACTCGTTGGTGACATGCCGCAGATCCGTAAAACAACGTTCATGGTTGAGCTGCACGTAAAAGTTGCATGCCGTCAAATGGCGCATCAATGTGTACAGACGCTGCCGGGCAGACTGTGTAGCTGTGGAGCAAGTGAATGAAAGGCGAGAGAGTGGATAATAAATTTAGCGACTTTTCCGTTTGGCGCGTAATTCACCAATGTCCTGCTGACAAACGACCAGCATCAGGCTGTGTACACCATGGTAGCGAAAATAAGCGACTAGCATATCCGGCAACTGATTGCCCCAGGCCAGCCGCGCCTTCTCTGCTGCAGCTTGTCCGCCGGGATAGCAGCAACTGTCAGTGACACGCGTGGCCGGCGCAGCTGACAAAGTGGCATTGATGATGACGCCGTTGTTGTCGTTGTCGTTGTCGTTGGGGGCGCTGTCAACAGGGCTTGCCAACAAGGACAGGAGCAACAAGAAGAAGCTAACTGCTAGCAGTGGGAATATTAACGAGTTCATCCTTGCTCCACGTCCCATTTCGCCGCGTTTGTTACACTTTCTATCTTTTTTCTTATTTTTTATTTTTGCTTTATTTCCTTGGTGCGCGTGTTGTAACTTTTTGCATTACGTTTCCGTTACAATTCTGTGCGCTATTTTCCATTTCCATGTCACTTTTATAGAATAAGTGGCGCGCACTCACGCATACAACGACATGCCACATGCATACATGCCCCCAAACACTTGAATCGCCACCACCCACCAACCAACCACCCACCACCCACCATCCTCCACCCACCATTGACCCTTAAAAACTGATGCATTTTGCTTCCTCATTGGTGGTGTAAGGACATTAAATATAATTTGGTTATCGTTAAAAAAAAAACTGCCAGCAAATTATGCATTGATTACACTTCTGCAATTGTCATTACGCATACGCCGTGTTGAAGTCAATCCAATTTTACGCAATTTCTGACAGCTGCAATTTTGTGTACGCCATTTAATTGGTTCCAAGTGCAGACAATGAAAATTAAGCTTGATTGATTGTCAAGCTCTTGAGTTCTTAACTTCATTTTGAAAGGATTTTGTGAAGTGACTATTGAGGGAAATATTCAAGCTTTTAAATAAATGAATATACTCAAAACAAAATGTTGAATTTTCAGCTGAAGACGAAGGATATGCTTTCTTCGAGTAGAGAGCCACAGCGGTTGGACTCTCAGATGTTCAAAACAATACTTTTGATGGTGTCAAGGATTTCGTCTACTACTACTGGCCAAACGAAGCTCACTCTATCAGTCGCTCATCCTTCCCCTGTCTGATGAACATGCCCTAGAGCTGTTTGAGCGGAAAGTACATCGTAAGATGTTTGGCCGGCTACGCGTCTAACGACTACCTTCGATGGAACGACGAACTCTCTGTGTTCTACGACGAAATTGACGGCTAAGCTAGATGAGGAACCTACTGCGAGAAAAGTCTTCAATGAGGATGTGGAAGGGAGAAGGGGAAGACCATGTCTCCATTGGAAAGAGTAGGTAGAGCGTACACTAGCTACCTTTGGTATCACCGATACGAGAAGGCGCGCGCAAAGCAGAGACGCCTGGAGGAGAGCTTTACATCAGGCCGTAAGCCGGTAACGGGTTGTGATGGCCAGAAGAAGAAGATGTAAAGAATTCTTCGATATTTTAAGCTACTTATTATTCAGGGCAGGGATTCGAATCGAGACTTGTTTCGGATACGGTTGCGATTACGGTAGTACCGGTACTCCTGATCCGGTAAATGGTTTTATTTTGGTTTTCTTTTTTCACTAATATCGGTTTCGATTCGATTCACCGATAGTTGTTTCGTTTTACTGGTTATACACGTTTCTATACATAAACCAAAGAGCATTAAAGTAATAGAGTGGAATCCAATATATAAAAATTTTTGCTGAAAAGCGAACATTTTCAAGACAGTGTACTTGTGATGCTCCTTGTGTTGCTGTGTCTGTTAGACCGACTCACTCATAGCTAAAATTGAGAAAGAGCACTGTCTTGGGAATGGTCGCCAAGGATTGCACTCTATTACTTTTATGATCTTTGCCTAAAACAGTGCCAATATAAAAAAAAAAAAAAAGAAGGAAGCGAGAAACAGATTGTGTTGTCTAGTGTTTCACTTTTTATAGCACCATCAGAAGCACTAGAGTAAATTTTATGCGATCCATACAAACAGCAATCGCAGTGTATCGCAGAAGCTTAAGGGATTCCATTTGTCTAACTTCGTACTGTGCGACGTAGATAATGATGCGTCACTGAATGACAGAATATAAAGCACAACATGAAAAAATTTGTAAGCTTGCAAAGAAAAAAACTGAAACCGTACCGGTATAATTATATCGGTTTCAATTCGGTTATTCCGGAAAAATTTTAACGGCTAACGGTTATAGGTTTTTCTAAAAAAATTTATTTCGGTTACGTTACGGTTGCGGTTACGATTTCGGTTTGAATCCCTGGTTCAGGATAAATCCAAAATGTAGTACAAGATGTAGTACAAAGGTTTCAAAATAACACAAGCTATTATTAATCGTAAAGACGTTGTTATTCCTTGAAAAACTTAATTTTTCTTAAAAATATGCAACACGAATCATCTATTTAGAGAAAGACTTCCTTTATAATGAAAGCTTTGACCGTTTTCCTGGCTTTGGACTGCGCACCGTTACGGTTGACCCTGAGTCACTATGAACTGAAGGTAGTCAACGACTTTAGTAATATGCCGTTCCAAGCGGCAAAGTCTGCAAACACGCAAGGTAATTGAGGCTTTAGCGCTCCAAGCGGCAAAAGCAGTAAACACACACTAAGTTCGTCGGACTGTGGTTTTAATATGAGTAAAAAAAAGGCGACACGCTCAATTCCTGTCAGACAAATCCACCGCTCTATTTTTTCACTCAAGGAAAAAATGACGGGAGCGGCCTGTCGACCGCTGTGCTATTTTACTGTAAGTCTTTTCTCAAAAATTATACGTGTTTGTCTTAACAAAGCTCTACTGTGCTTCTACTCAACAACCTTTGAAGTATTTTGAAGCGCACAGGAAGTATGTACATATGTATACATATGCGATACAGCCTTCTCGCTTCCAAGTCCTTAATTTGTTTCCTTCTCCTTGTTAACTGAATTTCACCTAATTGATTTCAAAATAAGTAACATTTCACTTGATGCTTTCCGTTGTCATCCTTCAACTTTTTACTAGAGCTTGATCCTTCGGCTAGACACAAACCGTGTGATAATCTGACATTGCAATCAGCGTTATCCACGCACTAATGGTATCACTTTCCATGGCTATTTTCGCACGGTTTTTCTTGCTCCTTTTCACACGTACACACGCACTGACGACAAGGAGCCGAAGGAAGAGTCCATGGCAACGCTTCAATAACTTTTATCACTTTTAATTGGATTTTTCTTTATAGTCGAAGCATGTCTTGGAAGACTGTACCAACACATGTATAGATTGTAATTGTATTACAGCTTTGTGTGTGTTTTTGTGTCATTTCTGGAACTTGTTTTTGTTTTTATGGCATATTTTGGTGTCCCCCCTTTTGTCAGATTAGTCTGAAGCGAGATTTTTCGCTCTTGGTGTTACATTATTGTGTATGTTTGCATTCAATTTTCGTAATTGCTTCGTAATGCGAATGTCGCGTAGACAGTTATTTTAGTTTTTGTTGTTATCGAAGTCTTGGTAACGGTAAATCTCTTATATAGTTACCTATAATAGCTTTAAAAGTAACCTTAGGCAATGTGCTGTAGCTACTTGAACCTTCTTATTTTTACAAGTAACAGCCACAAAATTGTATAAGAGTATTTTCATGGCTATGCACGTGACATTCGTATGTCTCCAATATGAAGAAAAACTAAAAATTTGATTTATTTGCTTTAATTTTTGGATAGCTCTTTAGTAGCATTATATTTAGTGTAAAAGGTATGAACCGTCGAGAGTATGGTATGTGCGATATTGGCAAGCAAAGAGTGATACGTGACGTGACAGTAAATAGAAATGGGTTTTGCGTGCATCGTCCGCGAAAAGCTTACTTAAAATTCATAATTTTTTGCTGAAAAAACTCAGCCATAATTTTATACGTGACGTGACACATTAAAATGCTAGCCAACTATAGAATTATAAATAACACAGGTTTACAAAACCCGGGGTCAAACCAGTTGTTGGAAAGCTAAGGGTCATTTCGGAAGTCATTTGCTGCGTAGAATCCGAATCCGGAGTCTGAATTGGCCTATCACGTCAGGATTTTGAGATATTTGAAGTTATGTACCCAAGAAACGGCGTGTGTAATATGTATGTACTTATTAAGTCACTTAGGAATACCTAACCACCTACCGGATACAAACTGAAGAGAAACCTGCAGACCAAACGAATACATGGTCCAAATATGAAGTCATGTGGTACAACTGTACATACATATATAAATTTAAATAATAACACTAGGCAACAAAAAATAAGCCTAAGGCTAAAACGCACCTTTTCAATTTTAGGTCGCCGATTTCGAATCCAGCTACTGTTTTGAATTTTTAGCATGGTTTTCGAATTATCGGCATGTCCACATCTTATACATTACATAATTATAGCTGTTAAAGACTTAAATCCTAATTCTAACTTAATGAAGAGAAATTCGCTATGAATTTGCGTAGCAAGCCCAAAACCAAAATTTTATTTACAGGCATTCGCTTCAAATTAGAGGTACATATATTAACACATCATTAATATTTATTCAGTCAGTCAAAACATTTTTCCAAATTATATACCAAACAAGAATAGGCGCAAGACTATTATATTCTGTAGTTCCCAACACAATTTACCTCACCTGCTTGATACCGTTGGTTAGTTGTTCATTAATCATGTCGAGAAACTCTAGTTTGCATGTCATGTTTTTTTTCGCTATAATTTTCTTTAATTTTTTTCAAGTTCTACTTAGTTACGTCTGTCATGAGGTTTGTAACACTTAAAAGGAGGCAGCTTACACCCTATAGCATATATACAGAAATAAGCCGTGTGGATAAAAGCGCTCTGTAGTTCTGGGAGTCTACTACTGTTCTGGACCACCTTTTCCGTATTTTCTGTATACTTTTAACGTTGGGCATTGCAGTGGGAAGTGCACCCCTTTTCGCGTTTCTTAGTAGTGTAAGACGTTCCTAACAAAAGGTAACCAAAAATGAGCAGCACCCCAAAAGGGTGATAATTCTACATATACTAACTATCCGAACTAGCTGAAACTTTTAGACCAGAAGTCAAAAATATTTCTAGTGTTATATTTACCTGTGTTTGATACCTCTTCAAAGTTTACTATTTCAGACATCTAAAAGTAGACCCCTAACGAATGTTAGGGAAAGATAATGAATAAAAACGTTATATATTTTATTACTGAAAAAGCAGATCAATAGTTTTTTTAAATTAAATATTTTACATAAAACTATTGGTCTATGTACGACCCAATTTTGCGGCAATAGAGCTGCAAAACTATCGATAGCATTATCGAAAAATCGATTTTATTCTTTGTGTCGTTGTGTTTTACGCGGTGGGTCCCAAACCCTGCGCACAACCCTCTTAAAGTTCTGGGCAGACTTCGCTGCGCATATTAGCTCAGTGCCTTAACCCCTAATAGTGATTAGGGATTAGATGAGATGATTCCCAATGATTGGAACCTTGGTGTCTTCTGCCCTGTTCTCAAGAAGGGTGACCCCACGGTGTGCGCTAATTAAGGTGGTATCAGCCTTCTTTGCATATAAGGTCCTATCGAGCGTATTGTGTGAAGGACTAAAGCCAGTTGCGAAAGAACAGATTGGACCTTATCAGTGTCGTTAATGCCTGGGAAGTCTACCACTAGCCAGATATTAAAACTACGCCGAATTCAGGAAAAGATCCTTTTTAATGGAAAATGTGTTGCGAAAGGCCAAAGTACATCGAAACGGGACTGTATTCTATAAGGGTGTCCACTTGCTTGCATTTGCAGATGATATCGATATCGTCGGGCGTACTAAGCGAGCAGTTACCGGAGCCTTTGCGGGTATTAAAAGAGAATGTGCCAGGGTAGAAATATATGCTTTCTTCGATTGTACTATAAGACGTTCATCCTTCCCTTCTTGCTTTATGGCGCTGAAGTATGGGTGGTGAGGCAGTCTGATGAAAATGGCCGTAGAGTGTTTGAGCAGAAAGTACTCCGATTCGATGGAACGACGAACTTTATGAGCTCTACGACGATATTGACAATATCCATATTAAAATCCAGCTGCTATGCTGTATATGTCATGTTGTGCGTATGGATGTGGATGGTATGGGGAAAAGAGGCAGAACATGGAAGGACTAGGTAGAGAGTGCACTACCTACTTTTGGTATCACCGATTGGAGCTGGCGCGCAATAAGCAGTGACGTCCAGTGGCCAGTTAAGAAGAATAGTCGTGTGTGTTGGCTCGATCGGTGAAATCAATCTCTCTCGTCTCCGTCCGAATCTCAACTCTATAGCAGTCTGTATGTGTGCCTTTTAGCCGTATTGCAACCCAAAGCAATATGCCGAATTTGAGACCTTTAAAGCATTTGGCTGTCGGATTTTTCAAATGAAAATTAAGTCAACACCAAGTAGAACTTTCTGGCACATTCCTGGTGATGATGAAGTTTGGTAAAGTGACTTAGTGTTATACACACTTCCGTTTTTTTTTTTATATGCACGTAAAGAGAAATCCTGATGCGGTGAAGCAAAAACTAGATATTTTCTCGGTTTTCCTTTTTTTCATTTATTTGCTTAATGGTCAGCTTTAATTTCGTTAGAGCATTAAAGGACGACCTGTTCGCGCTTCATTGACGGCTGGGGGAAAACTTCTACTGGCCGTCAGTTTGTATTTAAAGGACACGTATACTTTTATCCTGCGCTGTGTGTGAGTGTAGGGTATTAGTTTTTTCTACTGTTATTTGCTTTACGCTACATTGTTACGCTTGTTTGGTTTATTGAGCGTAAATTAATGTAAAGGCAAAGGATATGGGGTCACAGTAATCCTTGGCATATGCGTGTCCGTGTGCATGTTGCCCTGCTCAATATGCATGAATATACGCGCTTAATGCTGCTACTCCTTTGAAGATATACTAACCCTATATGATTTTTTTTTTTGGCTAAAACCCAAGAACTTTTTGCCACTCTCAATTATCGGAGATTGTTCACTTGACTGCACTGATGCTGGCCAACAGCCAATCGTTCATCTGATTTGCATAAAACCCCTAAAGCCTTTGACAATTAGTCAATATATTTTATTGCTTACAAAGACCCAAAGACCCAGCTGCTGTATCCTTTCTATGACCTTTGCCTGTCTCTTGCTACTTGGCCAAATGTTGGCTAATCCAAATTGAAGTGTGCTTGATGTTTATTATATAACCACAATGTGCTACTTTGTGCTACCTTTTAGCTTTCACGCCTTTGAAATACATTTAATCCATCATTGCGCACACCCACACAGAGAATTAGCGACACAGCAGCAGACACACTAAGTCACATAAGTCTTTGCCCAGGGTTGTCTGTTGCTTTTTATTGAGTCTCGCATTCAATTTGCCGGGTGCCACATGCCACATTGATCGAAATGCTTTGAAACCTGTTGAAAAGGTGCAAAATGTTGGAAAACTTTGCTGTGGCAAAATATGTTTAGGCAGCCGGCAATCGACTACCAGCAGGATGTAGCCTTATCAATCAAAGGTATCTACATTGCCGCAGTCATTTATCCCATACAATATGCACACAATTTATGTTGTACATACATATACATGTTATTAATACGGTGCTATTTATTAGGGGCCTATTGAAAGTTACCTTTACATTTGAATGGAAATCATATTGTATTCAAACTCAACTCAATGCGATAAGCAGGCAAGGATGCCAGCTTAAGGCCCTTCCTGGCTTAAATACATTGTACACAATCTTTTTTTGATCTTTTAATAGTGTTACAAATCGGAAACGAATCTGCATGAATAAATAAAGCCAATTAAGTGTTTTTAAATCGACAGAATATTTTATAAAAGCTGTTTTCGTTCAATTTGATATAATTTTGTATTTATTGAGCGACTAAACATGAAAATAAAGTTCATGTTGCGTGGCGAACCAACTAAAGAGTTTAGCAACGCGCAAGCAGTTCCAAATTTCCTACAGGGTTTTTTAGCTAGTCACATTCCAGTAACTGTTCTAGCTAAGCATGTCTTTGTCTGTCTCTCACACTCGCACTGAACGCGCTTAGACAGTCGCTGCAGGCGCTAGCAGCAGCTACTGCACTCCGCCGCTTGGCCGCCTTCGATCAGTATGTGAGAAGCGGTCAAGGCCGCATAGTATGAGACGCAGACAAACCCCATGTGTAAGTATAAGAAAATTTGATGCAGACAGTCGGGACGGACACTGTCCGATTGTGGAATACCCTGAATTTTCGTATCGATGCCCCGAGGGGTATGGGCGAAATAAAGTAAACTGTGCTGCGGGGGCTGCGGGATGATTAGGAAAAAGGTCAATAATGTTTGGTTTTTAAGCCTAACATCAGTCTACTACATATTTTGTGGCTCTAGCTTTAATATTAACATCTATAAAAAGTGAAATTTTGTTGCAGCAACTTTGTTACCTGTATTTCTTAAAGTTCCTATCCGATATTGATTATTTATACACAACATGTGCGCAATAACAGTTTGCATAAGTTTTAATTGGATAGCTTTTAAGGTCCGGGTGTAAGCCGCTAAATTTTATTGCGGGGGAACGGTAACATATCGCAATGAATCGATAAACTTGCTCCTTTTTTGGAAAATTCACTTCTTTTGCTGTAACCCTTATAGTCTCTGAGAATGAGAGTAACACGGACACAGACAGACGGACATTTGCCTATGGAACATGGGATCTGCCACGCCTCCTTTTGCCTGTTATATACATTGCAGAAATCTCTAATATGTACCCTTTTACACTTTGTATACAGGGTATAAAGTGGCAGTGCTTTGTGGCGATACCGCGGGAATGTTCTTACTTTAATATTACTCCAACTCTTATTTATATTTCTTTACAATATATTAAGGGGCTTCGCATCCTGCTCGCTCCGTGCTACTAACAAGACGATTCTAGCCTTTTCGCCGATTTCTTGTAAGCTGAATTGTTAAGACAATAAAGACATGTCCGTCTGTCCGTATGAACATCTCGACCTTGTTGAACATATCATCAGGAGTTTCTAGGTCACGTATTGGACCAAAACAATTCGCCATTTTGGGATTGTAGTAAAACTCAACTTAAATAAACACTCTACATTCGTTGTAGAACTATTGAAATTATAATATTTTAATACAAATATCAATAAATGTAGTTGTTCGTAAATAGCTTGACGCCACCCGCCACTTGGTGGGTTCACATTTTATCAGGTAACGTCATTTTTTTTGTGAGAAATTTATTTTCCCCAAAATCGCACCACAAATACGAAAACTTTTAATATCAGGACTACTTCCATGACCCACACAATACATAATTATTTGCCTGTTTGATTGGAATGATTTATAGTTGACCGATTATAATATAATCAAGTCGGTAAACAGGAAAAACCCTAAATTTAATCAAAGTAATTTAGCGAATCGTTATTGCCAAATTTAGTACTTCAGGTCACTGCGGAACAGATAAAACAAGTGGAACAGCTATTGGACAGTCCCCTCGTAACTGGCCATAACAACCCGTTACCGGGTTACGGCCTGATGTAAAGCTCCTCCAGGCGTTTCTGCTTTTCGCACGGCTTCTTTAATCGGTGATACTTTTACTTTTACTTACCTTTGTCGCCTCCCTTCCACAACAGCATTGAAGACCTTTCTCGCACGACATGACATAGCCAGCGTAGCCGCTGGATTTTAATTCGCTTGCCTATGCTAAAGTCATCGTAGAGCTCATAGAGTTCGTCGTTCTAACGGGTTCGATAGTCGTTGCTAACGCGTAGAGGGCCAAAGATCTTACGGAGTACTTTTCGTTCCAACATTCCAAGGCACTTTCATCAGGTTCAGCGCCATAAGGCAAGACGGTAAGGATGAGCGTCTTATAGAGTGCTAGTTTCGCTTGGCGAGAGTGGTCTCTACTAATCATTTGCCATTAAGACAAGACCAAAGCATATACTTCGTATTGCTCTCTTTTGCAGCTAGACCCAGGCAGATTCTCTTTTAACAGCCGCAAAGGCTCCGGTAACTGCTCGCTTAGTACGACCGATGATATCGATATCATCTGCATATGCAAGCAACTGGACAACCTTATAGAATACAGTCTAGTTCCGATGTACTTCGCAACACATTCTCCATCAAAAGGTTGAAGAGGTCGCAGGAGACGACATCGCCTTGTCTAAAGCCTCACTTGGTATCAAAAGGTTCGAAGAACTTCTTTCCTACTTTGAGGGAGCTGCGTGTGCTGCTCAACAACTTTGCAGGGATTCCAAACTCAGACAGTGCGCCATATAAGCGATCCCTCAAAGGCTGCTTTATAGTCAGCAAAGAGATGGTGGGGGTCGATTTTGTGTTCGTCTGGTCAATGGTGGACTTACCAGGCCCTAAACCACACTGATAAGGTCCAATCAGTTCTTTCGCAAACAGCTTTAGTCTTTCACACAATACGCTCGAGAGGACCTTATATGCAATAGAAAGAAGGTAGTTAGCGCACATGCTGGGGTCTTGAGGACAGGGCAAAGGTCACCAAGGTTTCATTCATCGGAGCCACAAATTGATTAGTCCATAAATATGCCGCAATTAAAATCTCCTACACCTCTAAGGGCAACATAAAATATAAAGAAAACGCTATTTGCAAAAGTGTAAAAAAGCCATTTATAAGGCCAAATTTTCTTTGGCTATTTTCCATTTTCTATTGTTGTTTTTCTTCAACGCAGCCCAGCATAAAAATGTCTCATTTACTTTTTTTTTAGCTTTCGCCAATAATTTCTAATCAACCGATAATTAAAGCTTATGGTCTTGAAAATTCTAAAAAAAAAAAAACTTTTTCTGTTTACCTAGGCTGGCCATAATTAATTAACGGCCTTGCCGCATGCAAAGCCCGCTATGCAGCCCACTCCCACAGCCCGCTTATGCTCATTAATCATTGTATAGCGCCAACTGTGTGAAAATTCGTTACAGGACTTGGGCATGTTTTGGCGTCGCAACTTATCTCATTTATCTGTATCGAATCAATTAGCGAGCTGTACACAGAGAAAAATTATCAAGTACTTTGTACTCAAAGTGAGCACATCCGTGCACGAAAGCGCAAGTACATAAAATCTCATTTTAAGTAAAAATTCTAATTTTGAGTACAAATTTAAGAGTTTGCAATTACTCAAATTAAGTTAGTTTTTTACGTTTTTGAAAGTTTTTCGTACTCTTGCGTGGATCAGAGGTTAAACAGCTTGCCCAACACAC
The DNA here is from genome assembly GCA_035041775.1 of Chymomyza caudatula. Lineage (NCBI taxonomy): Eukaryota > Metazoa > Arthropoda > Insecta > Diptera > Drosophilidae > Chymomyza > Chymomyza caudatula. The sequence continues at coordinate 137,032 of JAWNKW010000137.1, read as the reverse complement.
AGGAAGTCATTTGTTCGATTCCCAGTCGTAGCAGTTGAATTTTTTTTACAAAATTTAAATTTTTTTGTATGTTGTGTTGCTTGTTGTAATTATTTTACTTGTTTTTACATATGGTAGTTTTATTATCTGTTTATTTTATTTATTATATTTTTCAATAAATAAGATCGGGGACAATTAAGAAAATTAGTGAGAAACATTTCTATACCAGCATTAAACCAAACATACATGCGGTCATCATAGTGGGAATCGAACTCACGACCTCGAGTGTTTGGGTTCAAACACTTAACCAATGAGCCACTGCCAAATAGATACACATGTTTCAGTTGGGTTAACAAGAAAAATAGACAACAAATTTTTTATTTTTTTTATTATTTTTTTTTATTATTTTGTAGAGGCAATCAGCTTGACAAAAGGCTTTAATCCAATATTTGCACTATTTTACATCATTACACGTTATAACATAACACTGATTTTTTGATTAAGACTATAACATATATAATACTACATTGTAACATGGTTATCACACAAATTACACACTAATTAACAAATATTTTATACAAAATTTTATACGATTAATAGGGGTATTTTCATTATTTACATTTATATTACACTAAGGCATATTATGTTAAATAAAAAAATGTTTACAAAAAAAGTAAATGCGATAGGTCTCGCTCACACTGTCAATTTATTACGCAGTTCTTTTTTAAAATATCAAAATGTTCCTCATTTTGGGTTTTTTTGTACTTCATTTAAGTAGATTATGTTTTTGTTTTTTTTTTTAGTACGAAATTTACTCAATTGAAGTATTTTCTGAAAATGTGCACTCAAAAATGCTTGTTCGCATATTGAGTTTGCGGCAACTCATTTTGAGAAAGTCGCTTTTCTCTCAGTGTACCTATGTTGTAACGCTTCTCTTTGGTCTACCTTTTAGCTGCGTTCGTGCTTGTTCGCATATTGAGTACGCGGCAACTCATTTCGAGAATGTCGTTTTTCTCTCAGTGTACCTATGTTGTAACGCTTCTCTTTGGTCTACCTTTTAGCTGCGTTTTTGTTGCCAATTTGCCTCTCGCTTTGCGCGCCCATTCGTAAATCTAAACAAATCATCAATTTTCACAAATTGTACGTGGCAGCAGCGGCAGCGGCAGCGTAACTGTGAGTAGCCGTATCCTTGACTGCTTCCGTGTCCTTCAGCCTAATTGCTTACGGTTCTTCTTCTTCTTCTTCTGCTGCTGCTCCTGTGCTTTCTGAACTTGCTGTTCATTTTACATTTCATTAATTATTGTCAATGGCCCACGAGCTTTGACATATTGAGCTTTGTGTTGAGCGTTTTTGCCTGTCATCGCAGATTTGTAAACTGATAAGCGTCAATCCCGAGCAATTAGCCTGCCGCACGCTTATCTATAATTGAATTGAAATCAAAAGCAATTCAAGCAATACCAAACACTCCACCAATCAATAGAAATCCCAGTCAAGCAATCCCGAGCAATTGACGATCCCCCGATTTATAGATAACCAGCCGCAAGATGATAAGCTGTGACGTGCGCTTTGAGCCAAAACATTGTTTTGACCAACTCGTACGCCTATCTAGCGGCTATTTAAGCATGCACAGCTCCAAAGGTGTTAGCCATAGTTGCTAAAATTGATGATGAAGTACGCCAGTTTTGTTTTGCTGCTCTTGGCAGCTTGCAGTCTGCAGGCTGCATGGGCACGTGTTGTGCTGCCCGAGGTAGAGCTGCCACCATTGGTGGAGCAGCAGGACAGCGTGTACGAGCGTGCTGTCTATGTGGATACTTTGCCAGAGTCGCGCGCTGCCGGTGAGTTACTTTCAGGCCCATATATTCTACAACTAGCTCTACTTCTTCCTGTCCATTCTAGCCTGCAGCGTGACCATACGCGGCGGTTTGCCCAGCCCCCAGCCTGTCTATGTGAAAACCAACTCTGAGGAGTTCTATCCCTACTCAGACGCCGGCGTCATGGAGTTCGAAGCAGGCGGCACCTTGCAATTGTGGTGCCCCAGCGGTTTCAGCACACATTCTCAAACTCTGCTGACTGCCAGTTGTGTGGGTGGCAGCACTTTCCGTGTGGATGGCACTAGCTATGAGTTCAAGGAGCTCAGCTGCAAGTCTTGGCCCACTTTTAAGGCTGCCAAGACCGGCGCCACCTGCAATGGCGGCGTAATCATACGCGTGGGCTTTGAAATCAGCTCGTCGCGCTTTGCTGAGCAAATGCAAATTTGCTTCAATGAGCAGGAAGAGGTCACTCGCTATACACGCCATCAGCTCTATCCCGGCAGCAACTACTATGAAACCGGTGTGGATCGTGTTACCTTCCAAACGGCTGGATTCTTTGATGGCAAAAACGTCGACAAGCTGTACACACAGGTTACACAGCTGGAGACCATTAATGGCGAGCTGGGCGGTGATGCGGATAGATATTTCGACTCTTCCTCCAATGTGTACTTGGCTCGCGGTCATTTGGGTGCCAAGGCTGACTTTAACTATGCTCCCGAACAGCGTGCCACCTTCCTATTCATCAATGCTGCGCCGCAATGGCAAACCTTTAATGCTGGCAATTGGGCGCGTGTTGAGGATGGTCTGCGTAGTTGGGTATCCAAGAACAAAATGAATGTCAATTGCTATACCGGTGTGTACGGAGTGACTACGCTGCCTAACAAGTCGGGTGTGGAGACTCCATTGTATTTGTCCCATGATAACAACAATAACGGTTTGATTCCTGTGCCCAAGCTATACTTCCGTGTGGTGATTGAGCCCTCAACTCATCGTGGTATTGTCTTTGTTGGTGTTAACAACCCACATTTGACTGAGGAGCAGATCAAGAAAGACTATGTCGTATGTAATGATGTCAGTGATCAGGTTACTTATATCAACTGGAAGAAGACTGATATTAAGGCTGGTTGGTCTTATGCCTGTGAGGTTGCTGATTTCCTGAATACGGTCAAACATTTGCCCGCCTTGACTGCTAAGGGTGGTCTGCTGGTTTAATTTGCAATAAAGTTGTTGATTTATACGATTCCTTTGGGTCTAAATGTGCCATCTTCAAGTGAAAGGAGTTTCAGAAAACTCAACTTCAATCGATTTTCAAGCAATAAGCGATAATTTCGTATAAGTGATAATTGGATATATGCAAAATATTGTATATACAGTAGATATCGCTCCAATGCAATGTCGAAAATGCAGCGGTGTTATTGCATTTAAGCGATAATCGAATATATGCAAAAATATTTCAAATAAGCGATAATCGATATCGTGTGTACGGCATAGCAAAAATTCAGCGCTTTTTTGCAGATAAGCGATAATCGGATAAATATAATAATAATTCAATAGTTAAACTATGCTGGAAAGTTTGCATATAACCGATCATATTTTTAACGAAAATTTATCGATGAAACAGCCGATCATTTCTATATATGCAATAATTGCTAATAAGAAATGTCATATAAACGAATATTTTTGTTATTGCAAACCAAATGTACTAAAACGCGCTTTTTTGCATACAAACGATACTTCAAATAAGCGATATATACTGTAAGTTATAAACGGTTAAATGCAAAATCGATTGAATAAAATTGTAACACTTAAACATAGGTGGAAAATTTGCATATGAAACAGCTGATCGATTGTAAAACTTATTTGGGACTCTTTTGAGTATATATAAAAGCTACTGCTTATTGAAATTCAAGAGCAGAAGATTGAAGATAAGAGTTTAGAATATAAGAATAATAATGAATGGAAATTCTAATCATGCGGGAATAGCTTTCTAGTATACAAATTCTTATCCGATTAAAGGTGGCGAAAATGCCAGCGGATTTTGTAAACAAAGAAATAATTTCAAGAGGAATCTTATCTAGCTCTTAAGAAAAAAAAGTCATTTGTGAAGTTGGGATTAACAGGATAGCATATGTATAGGAACAAGTTCTTAAGATTACTTTATTTTGAAAGTGAAATAATTTGCTTAGACCAACAAACCGCTGACAGAGAACTGCGGCAGATGTGTTACCCTTTTACGGAACTCGGGCACCTCACAGGCATAAGAATATCCAGCAGTGATATCCGTTTTCTTCCAGCTAATCCAGTTGATTCTATCGCTCACATCGTTACACAACACATAATCCCGCTTGATGTCCGCCAGACTTTTATGCGGGTTATTCACACCCACGAGCACAATGCCTTTTCTGGTTGAGGGCTCAATAACAACTCGGAAATAAATGGCCGGTACGGGTATCAAACCATTGCCGTTGTGATCGTAAGCCAAATATAGCGGCGTTTCGTGGCCATACTTGTTGGGCAATGTGGTAACACCCCAAACGCCCGTCCAGCATTCAACATACCTCTTAGTATTGGAGACCCAAGCACGTACACCATCCTCAACACGCGCCCAGTTGCCTGCATTAAAGGTTTGCCATTGTGGCGCCGCATTGATGAACAGGAAAGTGGCACGCTGCTCGGGAGCATAAACAAAATCAGCCTTGGCGCCCATATGGCCACGTGCCAAGAAGACATTCTTATTGGAATCAAAGTATTTGCCGGAGTCCATGTCCAAGGCTTTGTCTATGGTTTGCTTCTGCACCGCCTGCGTATATAATTTATCCACATCCTTGCCGTTAAAGTAACCGCCTGCGCCAAATGTTATGCGATCCACACCTGTCGCATAGTAGTTATTTCCGGCCTCCAGCGTATGATACACATAACGTGTGACCTCCTCATGCTCATTGAAACACACATCGTATTGCTTGGCAAAGCGCCCGCCATTAAGCTCAAAACCCACATTGATTAGAGTGGTGCCACCATTGCAGCTACCACCCGATTTTCTACCCACAAACGCTGGCCAGGAGCTGCAGTGTATGGCAGAGACATCATGCTGTTTGTCGCCAATTCTGAAGGTAGTGCCTGAAACACATGTGGCTGTAACCGACTTGCCCGACAGCGGCGAGGCCAAGCTGCTGGTGCAATGAAATTCAATGGTCTTATCCTTATCCACAGTCACTTCGCCATTGGCGTTGTAACCGTAGATTGAGCTGCTGCCGGGTTTGACCAGCAACGGCTGAGGGTTCTTCAGCTCCGAGCTGCGTATCTTTATGGAACAACCGGCTAGAAGTAAAATCTTATTTAAAAATAATTATCTAACTTTGGGTTGGTGCATTATGCATACCTGCTCTGCCATCTGGTATTTCATTGATTGTTTCCGGGGGCAACTCTATCATATCTTCCTCCCAGAGCAACTCATACTGCTGCGGCAACAAACGCGCTGAGGCGCCACAGAAAAGCAAGGCACTAAACGTGATCAACAATGGACCCTTCATGGTTTGGCACTGATTGAATTTCGGAAAACCCACGCGCTTTTAAACGTTTCCGCAAAAGTTCTAATCTTATCTCAAGATTAGATTTAGTTGCGCCTAAGTGGGCTACCACTTACGTATCCGTTTGCGAAAGTGCTTCACGTGTTCTAAAAAAGTTACGGCACGGGCCTCATTTCTCTGCTTATCATATGTATTAGTTGGCCACCTTAAGTTTGATAAGCACATTATTAAAGAGGTTTTGAGAAAGATGAAGATTACTCGTAGTTTCAATGTAGTCCTGGACATGAGTACAGCTGTCTAGTAAAACAGTCTGTAGGTTATCAGTTTTAATGGAATGCATAATCAATTTTGCTACTCTAGTAGGGTTTATTCATTTCGCGGTGGGATTGGCAATGAATGTTAGGTGGCGCTGCAGACCATGTGCTCACTTTCACAACAAAAGTCAGCACCATCTTCATCTGCCTGCCTGTCACTTTACCCCTGTGTTTATTCAAGAGTTCGAGCTGATATGTGTAGATATGTAAACTTACCTATAAATAGTTTCCGTAGAAACGATCGACTTAAAATCATTCTAAAATTCATTTGATTCATTACTCCTTGCCATCCTCATTCTCTTTCCCTTCGGTTTCCTCTTAAACTTTACCTTCCACTTTGCCTTTATCTTCTCCTTGCACTTCGTCTTCCTCTTGGGATTTTTTTTTCAAAAACAATCCAAAAACATGGACCATACGAATATCGGTTGATCTTTTGTTTTTGAGATTGATTTTTATATATGTAAGCCCAAAATTTACTTTTTGATTGAAATAATTTCGAGCATCATTCGATAACAGATGATACCACTCGAATTTCAATTATTGATTGATTCAATATTATTAATATTCAATAACTTACTTACTTAACTGGCCAAAGCAACCTGGTACCGGGGTAAGCCCTGATATCGAGCCCTTCTCAAGGCACATCTGCTTTGCACGCTTTCTCCAATCAGTGATAGTTAGTGTGCTCTCTGGTCCTTCCTCTCTTCAACAGTTGCATTGAAGATTTTTCGCGCAGGAGCTTCTTTATCCATACGCACAACATGACCTAGCCTAAGAAAGCATATACTTAGTCTTGTTCTCCAAGGGCATTTCCACTAGACTGTGCCATCACTAATGTTTCAGCGCCATAAAGCAAAAACGGAAGGATGAGCGTTTCCTAGAGTGTCGGTTTCGTCTAGCCATTTCTTCTCATTTACCTACTGAGATCAAAGTAACATTTATTAGGAAGAGTGATTATCCGCTTTGTCTCAATGCTGTCAACGTTTTTCATAGTGATGATGGTGCCAAGGTAGACTAAATCCTTGACAACATCAAATGCATAGTTGGGCGTAGTTCGAATATCGGGTCAATGGTGGACTTACCAGGCCAAAAACCACACTGATAAGGTCCAATCATATCATTCGCAAATGGCTGCAGTCTTACACACAACACGCTCAAAAGGGATACGCGATAGAAAGAAGACTGATCCCACAATAGTAAGCGCACACTATGGTCCTCCTTCTTGAGGACAGGGCAGAGAACATCAAGGTTCCAATCATCGGGCATGCTCTTATGTAGCCATATCCTGCAAAAGGTCATGATGCATCTTACCATATCATTGCCTTGAACAACTCTGCAGGGGGGCTATCTGCACCAAAAGAAGAAGAAGGAAGAACTTCCAAAAGTCATTTTGCTTCTGCACATCTTGATCTCTTCTCGCTCAAGCTTTCTCCTCTCACGTTTTTTACGTCTGAAAAGGCGCCTCTCCATCTACCTCACCTGCCCTTTTATAGGCAGCGTTCTTCAATCTCTCCTGATTATACCATTGGTTGCGTTAAAAGTGGCAACTCAAATTGGTTGAAATCTGTGGATTGTTGCTTTAAATAACATTAGTCTTGAGTTGCTGGGCGGGGCCTCTCGTAGGACAGGTTGAAGTTTCCTGATCCCTGTGTCTACCACGTGATGCTACCTGGGTAGCTGTTCTAATCACCACTAGGTGTTAGGGCAGAGAGCTAACGTACGTAGCGAAGTCTGCCCAGGACTTTAACAGTGTTCTGCGAAGGGTTTGGCACCTACCGCGCAAAATCCCCTCACAATGAAAGATGGTATAAGTCGCCTGGAGAAGTACCCTACATTAGGCCGTAACCCGGTAACGGATTTGTTGTGACCAGTCAAGAAGAAGAATTATTGAGTTGCTGCACGAACTATCTTGTTTCAATTGTTTGAGGTTCCTTAAACAAAAAATTGGACTTCACATTCAGAATATATATAAAAAAAATATTTTTCCGAATTTTCCGGTAATTTTTTTTAGTTTTCTCAACATCGGTCTTTCTTCGGGCGGAAACGAACTCAGCAAAAAAATATGTTCAAATTGGACGATGCGGTCTGGAGTTATGCTCGGTCGTACGTATACCCCTCTGTTTTATATCTCCGAAAATTATCTCTTTAAAACATTTTTGAATAATAATAGAATTATTTGCCAAGGCTAAGAGTATAAAGGGACAGACATGGCTATTTCGATACCCTAATCAATTAGGCAATTAACTGGAAAATTTATGATTTACCAAAATATTTTTAAGCAAGACTCATTCTGAATCTATAATCCTATTTACTGAGAACAAAATGAGCCGTGTTTCGAATAAATCATTTGGAGAATGAAGAAGTTTTAATGGTCTAAATGGAAATGCCTAACTTATCGATATATTTTATCCAACCTACTTTTCACGACTCGTGAGAAAATACAACATTGGTTGTAACAAAGGGGGAATCCTTGGCCGTTATATTGAGTCAAGACAGTATATGCATGTGCGTTTTTTTGCTCTTTCTCAAATTTTCATACGAGTGAGTCGGTCTGACAGAGACAGCAACACAAGCAGCCTCACAAGTACGCTATCAACAAAATTTTGAATTTTTTAACGGTCCAGGATTGCACTCTATTACTTTCAGTCTCTTTGCTATTAATGTAACAGTAAGATTCAGTTTACAGCTGTCAACAAAAAATCCAAAATGCTTTATGTTTTAGGTATTTTTGCAGAAGCAACTTACACAAATCATTAATAACCTTCCCATAGATACGGGTTGTATAAACATATTTTGATATTTTTATTATTTTGTTTATTAGTTATTGATATATTATTATTTAAGGTATACATATGGTTAACACTAAATTCTTATTTTTAGCTAGATTTTGCTATTTTTTTTGGCGCTTTTTTAAGTACTTACTAACTATTATCTTTTATATAATACAACATTTAAAGATATGATTATTGTTTGTTTCCATTTAGTATTTTTTTGTTTTTATTCATGCAAATGATATCAACATTTCTGCTATTTACAAACTATTATTAATACACTTAAACATTTAAAACGTTTATGACTAAGTTAGGGTTATCTTTGATTTTGTTTTTGGTTAGAGTTGCTACAAAAAACATGGCATTTTACTGTTATTTTTTAAAGCTTTATTTTTGTTCTGTTTATGTTTAACATTTTAGCAACCAAAAAAGTTTTGCTTTTCGGAAGTTTTTTTTTTGTACATGACTTGGGAAGGGAGCAATTTTTGGTATAACTGTCTGTTGTTTGACCTTTTGCGTGGAGTAGCTTTAACTTTTCTTTATTTTTCTTTTCCATTTGATTTTTAATATCGGATATAAAGATGTGTTCCAAGTGTCGAAATCTCTATTTGACCTAACTAAAGTTCACTTTTCAGCATATCTTCTGCTGTTTTGAAGAGTGTGAAGAAAAAGTTTTTCCGAGAAAATCCCATTTCAGTTCAAAAAGCACGTAAGCAAACAACCAACTGTTCCAGAGCAATGCCGTGGAGTAAATTTCCCAGGATAGATTTTACCAGTGGTTTCTTTCTTCCTTCTTTTTTCCACGCTCTGTTTTCTTTCAAGCCTTTACAGATATGCAAATCCTCTAGTGCTGTCTCCCTAACTTTACTCTCTCTCTCTCTCTTCTGCACTGACTAGTCAAGGTTCTTTCCGGCATCGTTACTTTCGGACTATATCTTGGTTCAGCTGCTATTCGCTTCTTATAGAAATATAGCCACCTGCGCATAGATCTCCACTGCCACCAGCATGCCCATTACCAACACATTTACAGCGCAGTAGAGGCTGCGTCGCAGTGAACGTCGGCGTTGACGCGCACCACAACATTTACCAATGTGGCGCGTCCGCTTGCCGGGTAGCCCAGCGTACTTATACTGGCGCGCGTCAAAATCGCCGTAGTCGACGTCGTCGTCGCACTCACTGTCTTTGTCTCCGCCGATGTCACTGTCGTCGCCGTCGTCGTCGTCGTCACTGCTATGGGCCGACGCAGCGGCACATCCATTTGCTGCAACTCCAATGCATGGCGGCCAATGTCAAACCGACGCCAGCGACGAACTACTGTCATAGGCAACCAACAGCGAGTCGTTCTCTTCGCTGCCGCTGCCCGCGCTACGCTCCGACTCATTGATGACCTCCAGCTGCGTCTGAGGTCGCGCAATTTTGTACTTGTTGTGCCGCTTGTTGATCAGCACGCTGCGTATGTTGTTGTTGGTGCGCGCCCGCTGTGCCTTGAGTGCGCGCGTCTTATTGGCGCTTGCCGGTGCTCCCAGCATGCTGCAATCGGCAGCATCATTATGATGCTCATCATCGTCCTCGTAGTAATCGTAGTAATCATCGTAATCATAGCCCAGCTCGTGCTCATCGTCATCATCATAATTGGTATCATCATCGTCATCATCTTCATAGTCAAAGTCAAAGTCAAAGATGGCACAGCAGCCGCTGTCCACATCGCTATAGCGACGCTGCTTGGAGCGTTTACTTTCCAGCTGTGATTTGCTGTGCGTGTTGACACTTCTATAAATGGGCGCAAATATGGTGGTCTTGGCCTGCGATAAGTTGAAAGTTTTCTTAGTGAACGTGTCCATTTCTGTGGTTTCCGTTAACTTACCTCCGGTCCACGCCAGGTGATGCCCGAGCGCAACAAATTGTAAAAACGCAGCACTCCCCACATGGCCAGCACCTGAAAGCATAAAAGAGCGTTGAGTGCCATATATTCCACTTAACGTTAAGGAACAGTGATGACACTGTAACACACTCAAAGCTTTGTTCAGACGAGTTACATATTGCGATTATGGGATTGGGAGAGAGTATCCCATAAATTATAACCAACTTGAAGCTTTTTCATGACCTGCTGTGTAGAGCTGCAAAACTATCAATAGTACCATCCATCTATCAAATAAATTCTTTTGTGTCTCATTATAGATGTGTTTTTATCACTATCGATGGTGCAATGGTAAGCGGCTAAGGCAAGAACATGAAATAAAATAGAATGGAATCCTTGGCCGTTATATTGAGTCGACTTGTTGAAAAGTGATCACTTTTAGCACAGTGCATACATCCATTTTCAAGGCAGCGCACGTATGAGGCTGCTTGTGTTACTGTGTCTGTTAGACCAACTCATTCGTAGTCAAAATTTAGAAATGGGAAAAAGAGCAAAATATCACATGTATGCATTGGGAATGGTCGCTTTTCAGCAAGTCGACTAAATGTAACGGTCAAGGATTCCACGTTATTGAATTTCATGCTCTTTGGGTTCATGTGCAAAAAGTACCAGCTAGAAAAGTAGAAAATTACAAATTGATTGGAAAAAAAAGTTTCTAGTCTTAAGCCTTACTTTTGTCGAGAACTGAATAGAGAAGTGTTTAAATGAGTTCCTCTCAGATTTAAATCATCTATAGAGAATGTTCAATATTCTATACTAAAATGTGAACAGAGATTTTTAATGAAAGATTGGCCAAATGGCAAGATTAAACTATTTTGCCAAAGCAGCTTACGAAAGTTCATATTCATTTTCGCCTGACATATCTCCATCGGAATATCTTATACCCTTCTCCTACTTGAAGTTGCAGAACAAATGCTAGTCGATAGCAACGACTTTTGTTTGGCATAAAAATCGATTGTTATCATTGTTGTTTTTGTTTTCAAGCAATTGTCGTGCAACTTTCAATGTGGAAAGTCTATTAGAGGGTGAGCAGTGAAAGCAGTTGAGAAAGTTGCTTCTACATATGTATGTGCAAATGGCGACTCATTTTAGTTAAAGTATTTTTTTTTTTAGTATTTAAGTACTTGCCATAATCGAATTCACATCGTCTGAACGCAGCTTAAAGCAAATACTTCCACAGAGACTACACAGGCTGCACTTAATCTCGCACACGCACACACACACACACACACATTCACACTGTCAGCAGCTGCATAGAAATTGGAGTGCAAGCAACATTTTCCACTGGGTCTTAATAGACATTAATGGATTTTACTTGTAATGAAAGTATTTACTGCACTTTATTGATTAAGATGAACTCAAACTGTGAGATACAATATATTACAAAATGTATTCACAATTCATTTAAAATTAACATTTATTCACATTATGTATATATTACAAAGTGTAAAATTCCGGTGACAATAACCATAAGACTCGTATGTTTTGGCCAGTGCACATTGGGGCTCAATCGCCAAATTTTTGGCATAAAGTTCATTAATATAACATTTCTAAGCTATATACTCTTTATATAAATAATCGATAAATATTTTCGCTTTTGCTGCAATCCTGAAATTTATATCGAACTGCAAAGTCAGATGTTTAGTCAGGTGATATTTGTGATCAAATTGACAGGAACTTTTTGCTGACTTTGCGCGCTTGCCAAATTCACACGTTTGGACTATAAGATAGTGTAAATTGAATTTCAGTGTATATAGAATATGTAAACTGCAAAAATTTTTGTTAATATATGTTACATGTTATTTGTGTGTATGGTCTTTTTTTGTCCAAAAAATAGAAAACTTAACCAAAGTGCTCATCTTTTGTAGAGAAAAACTGACATTCTGCAGGTCCGTGCCAAAAGTAATCTATATTAATATAAAGTTCAAAGTGTGTATTTATTATTGTTACCAATGCTTTTTGCCTTCTTTCGCCTTTTTCGCGGCTCTCGCGATATTTTTATATCCTGTACACAAAAGGAATTTCGACGCTTACACCCACACCATTAAAGCTATCGAAACTTGGTAGAGTAATGCATTCAGTTACTGTGCATGTGTGGGGTAAAAATGAATAATATCGTATACAAATTTAAAGGTTATAAAGTGCCAATTTTAGAGCCTTCCTCCTACAAACTGCAACAAAATTTGATATTGTTATATATGAATATTGCCAAAAAGAAGTCAGATGGCCCCACTGTGCGACGATAATGCTTCACAGAATGATGGAATGTGAAGCACAACAAGAAAAAATGTGTAAGAAAAAAACCGAAACCGTAACGGTATAAATATATCATATCATATAATCAGCTATTTCAGAAAAATTATAAGAGTTACCGGTTATCGGTTTATTTAATTTATTTCGGCTACGTTTTCAAAATTCAATCGTTTGTTTTGAATAAAGGTTACGATTACGGTTTGAATCCCTGGTAAATACTGCTCACACTGTTAAGGCCGAAGTGGTAGCCGAAGGTACGCTCATTCCGCTCAGTACACTATAAAGTTAAAACTTTTTTGTATTCTCATGCCGAACTAGTCTGCTTGAAAACAAATTACGAACTATGATTTCACTAGTTACATATATTTTTTTGTTAATTTAAAGCATTTCATTGCTGTGTTTATACCACATAGTCCCAATCTTTTTGTGATATTATTTCACTTGCTTCCTTTTATCTTAGGTTTATGGTTCGTCTGCGCCTTTGTTTTCCCAATTACATAGCAACGGATTACTAATCCTGATCACAATAGAACCCAACTAGATGGCATACTTTGTAGTCTACTTGCTACATGCAACCCACAAAGCATATTCCAAGGCATACAGTCTTGTTTGTTTCCTTTGTTGTTTTTCCATTTTGATGTTTTTCAAGTGGAAAAACGCTTAAACCAGCTTATAATCGAACAGAGACACACACACACACACACACACACACACACACACATACACACACACACACACATGCAGATAGGCAGCAATTGTAGTTACTTACATTGATGAAAGCTCGCACTATGAAAAAAGCCACCTCGGCCTTGCACATCGCATCGAATTGCTGTGTCGGTGTTGGTTGGAGAGAGAAACAGAGAAAGTTTATTAAATAAATTAGAGCGTATTTAATTGTACATTGTTATACCCTATACACAAAGTGTAAAAGGGTATTATAGGTTTGTGCAATGTATGTAACAGGCAGAAGAAGGCGTGGCAGACCATATATTCCATGGACAAAAAAGGTCAGGAGCAATAGTCGAGTCGATATAGACATGTCCGTCTGTCCGTATGAACGTCGAGATATCAGACACCATAAGAGGAAGAGCCATAAAAATGTACCAAAAGATCCGCATTTACACCGAAAAGATGAAGTTTGTCGAATCACGTCGATATCTCGCCCCCTTCCCCTGTAATATATATTCGCGGTTACAGCGCTCCATTAAATTTATCATCTCAAAAGAAAAGAATGCGTCACGATTATGTGCATCTATGTTTTAAAAATTATCGAAATCGGATAAATACATCAAAAGTTATTGTAAAAAATATGTTAATTTCACCTCCCCTCGCCAATAAACTGCTCCGAAATTGCACCTTTTTTCAATAGAACCCCGCAATCGATTTAACTTAGTTACTGCCACACCCCCCATATATTGATTTGAAAATTGCCACAGATTATAAATGTATGTTTGATCTATGTTACAAAATTCAATGACATTGACCCAAGAATACTGGAGTTATGCGCAAAAAGTAATTTTTGCCCCCACTTCCCCCTTGGAAAACTTGTCAATTGGAACTTCCCAATAGGAAAATGCTTACAGTCTTGCTATTAAACTTGTAAAAAGGGACATATAAGAAAATACTTTCGTTCCCATTTTACCGTTTGCTGGATTTAGTACTTATGGGGAAAAAAGGGTACAGGGTATTCGACTGTCGGGCATCGTCCCGACAATCTGCATCAAATTTTTGTTTTTATAACCAGAGAGAGAGAGAGAGAGAGTGAGTGAGTGAGAGAAGACGGCTGCACAGGTGCACAAAGTACTGCGAACAAGCAAACTAAAAGTGTGGCCAAAGTTGAGCAAAGTGCTCCTTAAATGCTGTACAACAATGCAAGCATCCTGCCCCATGGCCACTACAATGCTTCGCTCGCTCGCTCGCTTTGTCCGAGCAACTTGCGTCAAGTGAGCGGCAGTGAATGGCATGCAAATGAAAGTTAAACTCATTAAAGCTGTCAGAAACTGTCCAAAAAAAAAAAAGAACGGTACAAAAAAATATGCACGCTGTCAACGAAAAAGTTTTGCTGGCATAGAACCAAAAAAAAATTTTACCTTTACAACTGCAATAAATTATGCATGAGGTGACAATTTTTTAAGGCATTCCATTTAGAAAACAAACTACCAAAAAACAATAGAACTTACAAACATACATATATACAGTCAAACCTGCAAAGTTGGCCATCCTCATAAATTGGCCACCACTTTTCAACGAAACCAAAATATATTAGTACAAAAACTAAAACACTTTTTGAGCGATTTTTAAATTTTTTCAATGCAATTGAACCTGAAAACTTTGCCAAAATAAGTAGGCCGCATTTTCGAAACATAAAAATAATCCAAATCAGTAGTAAAATTTACAACTGAAAGAAATTGGTTGCAGTAAACTCGTTCCTTATATAAATTTGAATGAAATCCTTCCAGATGGAACAATTCATTTGTTGAAAATCAAAAGAAAGTTAAAAGCTTATAAATAAGCAAATTTAAAAGATTCTCTTAAGTTACATTAGAATTTAAGTGCAATTTTGAATTTAAAAGAATGTACAGTACTCTTGAAACAAATTTCGACTGCTTTGCAACTATATTCTTCTTCGGCCAGTTAAGAGGCCATAACAATCCGTTATCGGGTTACGGCCTGATGTAAATACATTCTTTTATTGGAATTGCAACTATATATAAAAACTAAATTATGTATGTACATATTATGATATGTTTATTTTGTTATTATGTGGAATTTATGGTCCATAATATAAAGTTAAAAAAATTAAAGAAACAACATAAAACCTTACACCCTTATAAGTTGGCCAAAAATTCTTAAACCGTGAGTGGCCAACTTAAGCAGGTTTCACTGTATATATATATATATATATATATATCGTAGTAATAGAAAAGCCGCAAAAGAGAATAACAGACAAAAACAAATGTCACAGGCAAATAAAAAGTGAGTGGCCAAATTTGGTTCAGAGTCTCAATACTCAAAACAAGTAACAAGGATTGGGGGGCGCAGGAGCTGCTCCCCAAAAAAAATGGCACAGTCATGCTGTTTTTTATGCATGTTACATTCATGCATATGTGTAAACATGAATTCCTTGTAAGTGCGTCGGTGTGTGTTTGTGTTTGAGTGTGTTTGTGTTGATGTGCGAGGGTGTTAGTATCAGTGTCCTTGCTCTGCGTTGAGTACAACGCGCTTTGTGTTTCTTTGACTTTGCCTTATTGCCGGTTGAGTGAGTGAGTGTGTGTGTATAGCACGAGTTCAGTTACAGTTGCGGTACAGTCCACTATATAGGGTTGCTTAGTGCCTTTATGCAGTTTGCACACAGTGGCGCACAGCTTAAATGGTTATCGCTTTGCAACGAAATGAGATATCACCAAAATTGAAACGCAGAAAGTTTCGTTAATGCTTAAATTTAAAGAAAACAACAAATTGCTTTTTATAATTAAACCTGAAAGTGCATATCCTTTGATTTACATCGCTAATGTATCGTAAATACCACCCCAGCAGGTCAAAGCTTGTTGTATGAAGCGACTAACGATGACACTGGGTCCTTTCGAGACCAGTAGGGCCACCCCAGGCCTTAAAAGGGTTGTGCGTAGGGTTTGGCACCCACAATTCCAAAGAGAGGCCGTAACTCGATATCGGGTTGTTATGGCCAGTTAAGAAGAAGAATGTTTCGAAATGTGCTGTGCTATCTTCAATCGGCAGACGAAGTCAAGATTTTACTGCGTGCAGACGAGGTAAGCTCTCAGCGATTCGAAGTAAGTGTTTTAAGCAACTATGTTAGCCATTTCGACATTTAGTGTGACTTTTTCTTTAAGGTTTCGGTCACAAAAATTTTTTCGCTATACAAAATATATATATGTGTATTATCGACTAAATAAATTCAATATGCGTTTTTCCTTATACTTTTTTTTTTTTTACCGAATTCCGATTATTTATCGAGTTAGCGGTTAATGAATATATAGCTAGTCCTCTTTTTATTAATTTATAACTCGTAAACGAATAGAGATAACTGAATAACGTTTTTGTAAAATTTTATTTTTTAACCCCAGATGGTTCTTTTTCTGTATATCGACTGTATCAAATTGAGAAGTATTTCACAGCTTCTCCGATCAGTTCCGATTGAATTTGGTCGTTTATTTTGTTAACGTGCTCGTTCTTTGCTGCTAAGATCGCACGTTCGTAAAGCCAATCTTGGTTTCGACAGTTGTTCTCAATGTTCGGAAAAACATTTTCAGTGATATCGACGGAGCTGTATTATGACAAAAGTTTGGCGGAAACTATATTTAATTTGTACTGTCATCCATTGAAAAAGCATCCATTTTCAAATTGGTCCTTTCTTTTGTTCGTCTCTGTCGCGAACGATCGAATTGGAAGCTCTGACACACAGTGGTCGCAAACACGACTTGCGCTATTCGAATAATTTGGCAGCTTTTAAAAAAAGACAGCCTTAATGCCCGAAATATTTGAAGTGAAAAATGTAATCATATAACAATTTGCTAATACAAATTTTTTGAAAATACGAGCTATGAGTTTTTGAGTAAAGAATAAAGGGAGAAACGCTTTGAACAAAATATTTGTATCAAACTGGATTAGTCATATTAAACTTGTAAAATAGAGATGCAGGAAATGCTTGGAAAAGCATGTTGCGCAGAAACCATTCGCCGAGCGTTTATTTAGGAATAATGATTTGCATGTACGAATGGCTCGCAAGAATCCATACAATCTTAAAAGCCGTATACGGCTTGCTTCTGTGAGCATGTAAATAGCGCTCAGTAAAAAACCGGTGGGATCCTCCAAGTTATAAATTCTGCATATTTAAAGGGTCCCTGATATAATGTTTAACAGACAGATAATGATCCAAATTTATATACTTCAAGGATTTTTAGGAATAAACTTTTTTTAAATAAATACAAAATAAAATAGATGAATAAATAAAATAAAATACATTAGCAGTTTGTACATTAGTTTTGTGTGCGCTTAGCTACAATGTATGAGAATCAAGGAGGACAGCATGACGTTTGCTACGGGTTGCCACCTGTTATTTAAAGAGTTGCCATATGGTGAGTTTTTGCTTATCGAATGAACAGCTGATAGCAAAACTTATCAATTGGAACTTCCCAATAGGAAAATGCTTACAGTCATATCGAACTTATGAAAAGACACATATAAAAGTAAATACTTTGACAACTGACACACAAATACTATTGGAGCGAGTAGAATTCTACCGACGCCATTTGACTTCTTATCGGCAAAAATCATAACTTTAAATTTGTAACAGAGCATTCTTTAACCTTCTGAGATACACAGTGATAAATGTGCTATGAATGGATGGACCTTCGAAAAACGTATGTAAAGTTGTATATTATTGAAGGTTCAATGCGGAATTAGTACGTTTAAATGAAACACATTTGGCAATTACCCTTTAACTCTACTTTATTTAACAAAATTATTTACACGTCTCTACTCTTCAGCTATACAGACCATTTTGCCTGCTGTATAATAAGTAAATTACAGATTTTTTCGAATTATCAATGTAAAATGCAAGCTATAAACTAGACAAATATGAAATTTAAAAAAGAGGAAACTTTTGAACTTTACGACCGTTAAGCTCCCTCTATCCACAGCACAATTATTAGTGTATCGCAGTAGCTTAAAGAATTCCCTGTTACATGCATTTTAAACTTTGAAAATGTACGTACTCTTTCAAAAGGTGTGATTCTTCCCGATAAAAAGTCAGATGGCTCCACTATGCGACGTCTCTTCTGATTTAAAGCAATGATTGGCAGCGGCTTAGCAAAATGTTTGTTTACAGTGGTCGGTATGTGTATTTTAACGAAACTTATTTGTGAAGAATTAGTGAGTGTACTCTACTGCGACATTCAACAGATGCAGGTTTCAGGACAAACAAAGCAAGGCAGATACCTTACATATGAAAGGTGAACAAGCTCAAAAGATTGGCTTTCATAAAGAAACATCAGCACAAGCGAAAAGAATGTTGGACAGATGAATGCTCCTTTGAGTGCAATTCATTAAAACAATAGATTTTTGTTGTTCTCAATGTTCGGAAAAACATTTTCAGTGATATCGATGGAGCTGTATATTTGACAAAAGTTTGGCGGAAACTATATTTAATTTGTACTGTCATCCATTGAAAAAGCATCCATTTTCAAATTGGTCCTTTCTTTTGTTCGTCTTTGTCGCGAACGATCGAATTGGAAGCTCTGACACACAGTGGTCGCAAACACGACTTGCGCTATTCGAATAATTTGGCAGCTCTTAAAAAAAGACAGCCTTAATGCCCGAAATATTTGAAGTGAAAAATGTAATTATATAACAATTTGCTAATACAAATTTTTTGAAAATACGAGCTATGAGTTTTTGAGTAGAGAATAAAGGGAGAAACGAAACAAAATATTTGTATCAAACTGGATTCGTCATATTAAACTTGTAAAATAGAGATGCAGGAAATGCTTGGAAAAGCATGTTGCGCAGAAACCATTCGCCGAGCGTTTATTTAGGAATAATGATTTGCATGTACGAATGGCTCGCAAGAATCCATACAATCTTAAAAGCCGTATACGGCTTGCTTCTGTGAGCATGTAATTAGCGCTCAGTAAAAAACCGGTGGGATCCTCCAAGTTATGAATTCTGCATATTTAAAGGGCCTCTGATATAATGCTTAACAGACAGATAAGGATGCAAATTTATATACTTCAAGGATTTTTAGGAATAAACTTTTTTTAAATAAATACAAAATAAAATAGATGAATAAATAAAATAAAATACCTTAGTTTTGTATGCGCTTACTTACAATGTATGAGAATCAAGGAGGACAGCATGACGTTTGCTACAGGTTGCCACCTGTTATTTAAAGAGTTGCCATATGGTGAGTTTTTGCTTATCGAATGAACAGCTGATAGGAAAACTTATCAATTGGAACTTCCCAATAGGAAAATGCTTACAGTCATATCGAACTTATGAAAAAAGACATATAAAAATAAATACTTTGACAACTGACACACAATTACTATTGGAGCGAGTAGAATTCTACCGACGCCATTTGACTTCTTATCGGCAAAAATCATAACTTTAAATTTGTAACAGAGCATTCTTTAACCTTCTGAGATACACAGTGATAAATGTGCTATGAATGGAGGGACCTTCGAAAAACGTATGTAAAGTTGTATATTATTGAAGGTTCAATGCGGAATTAGTACGTTTAAATGAAACACATTTGGCAATTACCCTTTAACTCTACTTTATTTAACAAAATTATTTACACGTCTCTCCTATACAGACCATTTTGCCTGTCTATTCATACTTTTGCGCTCCTGTATAATAAGTAAATTAGAGATTTTTTCGAATTATCAATGTAAAATGCAAGCTATAAACTAGACAAATATGAAATTTAAAAAAGAGGAAACTTTTGAACTTTACGACCGTTAAGCTCCCTCTATCCACAGCACAATTATTAGTGTATCGCAGTAGCTTAAGGAATTCCCTGTTACATGCATTTTAAACTTTGAAAATGTACGTACTCTTTCAAAAGGTGTGATTCTTGCCGATAAAAAGTGGTCGGTATGTGTATTTTGACGAAACTTATTTGTGAAGAATTAGTGAGTGTACTCTACTGCGACATTCAACAGATGCAGGTTTCAGGACAAACAAAGCAAGGCAGATACCTTACATATGAAAGGTCCCCATCAAAATGATTTATTCTTTATAAATTGCTGGGGGTATCCGCGCCCTGCTCGCTGCGCTCGCCAATCCCGTGCTCCTCTCGTGGTAGAGCATATTCTTTTTCCCGTTTCCCTTCTTCATTTTCTTTCTCTTCTCCTTCTTCCTCATCATGTTCCTTTTCTACTTTGTTTTCCTCTTTTTTTTTTTCTTCTCCTTTCTCCTCATGTTCCTTTTCCACTTTTTCTTCCTTCCTGATCCTTCTTCACTTTCTCTTTGTCCTTACCTTCATCTTATTCCTCTCCCTCTATCTCTACATCATCTTCCCGATACCCTTCCGGTTACCCTTCCCTTTCCTATTAATAGGAACTCACTCTATGAACATTTTACAAAAGTAGGCTGAGATTTTATGTAATTTTTTGTAGTTCTAGGCTCTTTTGTCGATTAAATCGAAACTCTAAGCCGTTCGTCGAAACATAGTCCACATACAGAATTTTGGATTGATTATTATATATATAGATTATATCAAACCATGCAAACTTCTAGACTAGATCAAAGCATTCACGATTTCACCCGAAATTTTTTTAAACGAAAGTAGTGCACAGTGCCATTTGTCGCTCTGCTCGCCAACCCACGTACCTCACTCACATGTTTCTCTTCTCTTGTGCAGCGCATTCAACTGTCGTTGAGTTCCGCTCAACTTCAATGTCTTTTGCAAGCGTCGTTTTGCATAAAAAACACTTCTACATATGTAACGGATTCGACTTGTTTGTTTCTCTTTTTTTTTATTGTCGTTATTGTTGTTGTTTTTTGTCGGCTTTTTGTAATTTATTTGTTTGTTTGTCTTTGTTTTGTTTCCGAATGATTTATACCACTGTACCTTAAACTATTGATGTCAACCGAAGCCAAGGCGCCGCGGGATAGGCTACAGATTTTGTTTTTCATTAAACAAATGGCTCCCAGCGAAGCATTTTAAATATAGGCATATTAGGAACGCCTTATGCCGGGTTTACACTGGGGCACACAGCGTCACACTTCGCTGTCATACGGGCATACTTTAGTGTGACAAGCAAACCCGTTGGCACAGTTACTAAATGTCACACGAACGAATACGTGCTCAGTGTGAACACAAGTAATCGTTTGGTGTCATACGCTCCGTGTGACAGTGTAAACAGCTGTGTCATAAAAATGGTTCAAATAAACAATTTTTCGGTGTGCCTGCATATCGAACATGCTGCTTCTTTTTTACACTGTGACAATAGCAATGTTTGTTTGTGTGTTGAATGTAAAATTAACAGTTGGTAACTGTTGGTGTCACTGCAATAAACATGACCTAACATCTGTTAACCTCTTGTTCTATTATATGACAGTGACACGAGCAAAAGAAGCATAGACCATATTCATCATTATTCTTTCTTTTTTTCCTATTTGTACTGTCGAAGTGACATGACATGGCGCATAGTAAAAATTACTTAAAATAAATCAAATACATAAAAACATAATTGAACTTATATTTATTGTTGTGTTGGCTGGATGTTGATTATTCCAATAGTAACCAACTCAGGCTTTTTCGCACGTTTATCAAAACAACCGAAATTAGCTAGGAGAAATTTAAACAACAAAAATATGAAAAAAAAAACTTTTTTAAATTATTTATTCTTATTATTCCTCTGGCGACCCAACTATAGCGAGTAGAGTGCTCAAATTCAATAGGAAAGAAGTTGAAGACATCCCTAACACAAAAACATCGCTAAATGGCCGAAAAAGTTGTCAGAGTGTTTAAATTGTCGAAAAACATAAAATAACAGATTATAGTTTTTTGGCCAATCGCAATACTTTTTTGCGGAAAAGTAACAGTTGGTGACCAATTTAGGCTTTTCTGCACGTTTATCAACCGAAATTACCTAGGACAAATTTAAACAACAAAAAATGAAAAACCAAAAATTGTGTTAAATTATTTACTCTTAATATTCTTCTGGCGACCCAACTATAGCGACTAGAGTGCTCAAATTCAATAAGACACCATTTAGCTTGCTAAAGTCAAAATTACTGAAGCTATTTGACTAACACACTACATCGACAACGACAACGCACAGACAAAAAAACAACTCCAAATCGCCGGAAAAATTGGCAGAGTGCTTAAATCGTCGAAAAACATAAAATTAGAGATTTTAGTTTATTGGCCAAAACCAATACTTTTTTGCGGAAAAGTAAAAAAATACAGCTTATTAAAATAAAGATTTTTATATTTCGTTCTCGTATGACTCTTTTCGTAGTTCTTGTTCACGAACTTGTTCATTGTTTACTTTTTGCGAACTTCTGGCCACAGCGTCATACAGTCATACTGTCATAATGTTAAAAGGTGTTTAAACATATTCATTTGCTCTGTCACAGTCGTGTGACTCATAATTTGTGTGCCCCCAATGTAAAAACTTTCCACTTGTGACAGCCATTGCGGCACACGTCACGCTGTCATAGTGTCATACAGTGTAAATCCGGCATTACTGTAAACATTACCCACACACCTGGGGAATTCAATGCCATAGATACACCGCATCGGTCATACATTTACATACACTTACCTTGTTTACATGATCGCGTAACACATTTGAATAGACCATGGCGACAGCTTCCAAGGCCATAAATGTAATATAGCCAATTATCCAGGGTACAATTAGGCCAGGATTCTCCTACAAGTGAAATGGAGAGTGAAATAAAGTGAGAAATAATGCAAGCTAGATAAACTAGTAAAAAGCATTTTGCTTTTTTAGTAACTCATAGTGATGCAAATCCAGAACAAAACATCGATGTTTACCATCGCAGAGCCCATCGACATTGGAGGTCGATGCATCGGCCTAAAAACATGCTTCGATGGTTTTCCGATGTTTTATATTTACAAATTTTGTTTTTTATTATAGAAGAAACATCGTTTTATAATACGAAATACGTCAAACTAAAGCTATCTAAACATAAGAAGATATCTAGATACTATATAATACAGACCAATAGATCTACGACTAAGTGTCTACATGTTTTGATATGTTTTGATAACCGTCCCCTTAGCGGTCTATTTCGCTAAGAGTTTGGCCTTTGAATAAACTTTGAGA
The DNA here is from genome assembly GCA_035041775.1 of Chymomyza caudatula. Taxonomy (NCBI): domain Eukaryota; kingdom Metazoa; phylum Arthropoda; class Insecta; order Diptera; family Drosophilidae; genus Chymomyza; species Chymomyza caudatula. The sequence goes on along the minus strand of JAWNKW010000137.1, from coordinate 113,639 downwards.
TGATAGTCTCAATTCTGCAAACGCTATTTGGAAAACGGAGAATAAGTTGCTAACTTTGGCATGATCTTGTTGGAATGTTCGATGGTTTCAAAACATCGATGTTTTGCCGATGCATCGTATGTTCGAGAACATCGGAAAAGTGACAGGCCAACCATCGATGTGTTTTTTACACCACTAGTGACTCAAGTAACGCCGGCAAATGGCGGTATTGATTTCATGGTTTTGTTGGCGTACTACAAAATGTTGTAAGGCATGTGTGTGTGTGTGTGTGTGTGTGTGTGTGTGTGTGTGTGTGTGTGTGTGTGTGAGCGTGTGTGTGTGAGTTCTGTAATTTATCTCACCATTGTGTAAACCTTTGATTGGATTTCTTTTTTTTGCCAGCACTTCATTTATGGCATGTGGTTATTGTTGTTGCTGTAGTTGCTGCTGCTGGTGACACTTTTAGCCGCATATTTTTCAGCAATTTTTCAGCAATTTTTAGACCGCCATTTTAAATATTTATTCAGCTGTTCGCATGCAACATTCTGCTTTTATAAATTGCTTACAAATTTGGATTTATATGCAGATTTGTGTTTTTGTACCCTGTACACAAGGTCTAAAAGGGTATTATAGATTTGTGCAATGTATGTAACAGGCAGAAAAGCCGGTTAAAATACGTCAAAATAAATCAAAAAAATTGTCGAATTATGTCGATATCTTACCCCCACACCATACAAGCTATTCAGTAAAAACATGGTACAGTTATGTACACTATTACTGTGCATGTGTAATGTAAAAATGATTCATATCGGGTAAGAACTTTAGAAGATATAGCTAATAATGTAACTGTAACAGAATTTCACTTTTTTCAGAAATGTTAACATTTATGTTAACCAAATATGGTACGTAAGGATTATAAACCAAACAATGTTGACCTTTTTCCGCACCATTCCCCCTACCACCGTATTATATTTACCTTTATTACGCCCGTACCCTTCAACTCATCGATATCATGGAAAAAATAGGTACAGGGTATTCCACTGTCGGACTGTCTGCATAATTTTTTTTTTATTTTATTATACATGTTATGTTTTCAAAGTTTTATAACATTTTTATACAACATTTTTAGCTATTATTTTTTTTTTTTAAAGAGTAAAATGAATGGTACAGATTTTGATTTAAATTTCGTTTTGCCGAAATGTTAGCAAAGTTTGTTTCACGCTTGCAAAAATAACAAATACAACGTCTGATGTTGATTGGACTTTATGACCTAGCATGTGGAATTAATTGAGCGTTTCTACTGTATGTGCCTGAGGAAAACTCTATGGAAGGCAAATCGATATAGTTTAGCTGATGATGAGTTATGTTATGTTTTCCGGCTGGCGCTAAGAGAGCTGCAATTCTAGCTGTACCACAATGTAGTGCCAATGTTCCTTAACCTGAGCTTATTTTTACGTTGCCTGCACTATCTATCTGGATCCTGATACGGCATCCTACGATGCTTTTCGCGAAGCAACTGAGTTAGGAATCTTGAGGAGCCTTCTTCCAATTACCAACACCCCTACACCTACTAGTGGCCATGTTCCTGAAAGATCTTAAGTACTCACTGTTATTGCTCCACGAAGTTCGATTTTGGTTTTGTGTTTTTACTAACTCATAGTATAAACTGGTTTATCACTTTCAAACCAATGGTTTCTGATTTTGATGCCTTGGTTAATGATTGGGGTTCGCTCATATTTTTTTGGCATAATAATTGGATATTGGTAATATCTTGGAAGATATCCTTCGCCAAAATGAATACGCACGATCTTTTTTTAAAGTTTTTATCCCCTGTACATAAAGTGTTCCAAAAATGATCGAGATCAAAAATATGCCCCTTTCACCCCCCTCGCCTATAAACTGGTTCAAAATTTCACTACATGCAGATGTGGATACATGTGACCCTAATCGTTAAAACTGCATTCAACTTTTTTAAATGGAACCCTCCCCCCTTTCCCCGCAATAGATTAACCGTAATTACTGCTACACCCCCAACATATTGATTTGAAAATTGCCACACATTAATAAATGTATTTTTGATCTGTATTACAAAATTCAACGAAATTGGCCCAAGAATACTGGAGTTATGGGTATAAAAGTAATTTTTGCCCCCATTATAGCCAACTTCCCGATAAGAAAACTTGTCAATTGAAACTTCCCAATAAGAAAATGTTTAAAGGCTTATGAAAAGATATTTAAAAGTGGATACTTCCGTTACCATTTTACCGTATTTAGTGTTTATAAAGAAAAAGGGTACAGGGTATTTCACTGTCGGGCACCGTCCCGACTGTCTGCATCAAATTTTTTCATACTTCAATTTTTTATTTTGATCTGAATTTCCGTACAGCTCTAGATGCATAGAAGCTGTTGAGGGGAGCACACGTGCATGGGTCAACGAGAATCTTGATCTTGATCATTTTTTACTCCACACATGCACAATAAGAGTTTGCGTTACGGTTGCAACCAAGATTCAATTGGAAAGCTTTTATCGTGTGGGTTAAAACCCAATACCTAGAAAAAATACGAATCTTTTGGTAAACAAATTTTTGGTCTAACTCTTATAGTCTTCGCGAACGGTGCGACAACACGGACGGACAGACAAACGGATATGGCTATATCGACTCGACTATTGCTACTGATCATTTTTGCCAAAGGAACTTATGGTCCTTCAGCCTGTGCCATACATTGCATAAATCTGTAATACTATTTTACACTTTGTATACAGGGTATAAAAATATGCTTTGAAATTCGCATTCGAGGGTCTTGAATTGTGCTGCAAAGTGAAATTAAAGGTATACACCTTACTAACTACACTTGGTTTTCTCTCCAAACATTCAAATCCACTCGGTGCGATGTGGGTTGGAGTGCGAAGCGCAAAGTGGGTGAAGCCCCTTCGTTTAAGACTCAACTCTGTTTATCTTAGATGAAAACTGGTTATAATTTCTTTTTGTTTGTTGGCGATGTTTTGACAAATACACTTATAGTCATCATTAATGGGGATCGCCCAAGATCATTAAACTAGCACATCTTTTCTTGACTGACCATAACATCGAGTAACCGGGCTGGATTAGATTTGTGGTGTATGTGATGGCTCATCAAGAAGGTTGACGGATCCCTAGGACCCAGTCAGCCTTGCCCACTGTGCCACCGTTACCGGGTTACCGAGTGATGTATGGCACGCCTCCTTAGTGCAAGCCTTCTCAAATCCGTAATACTAAAGTCATTTATTGCGCTCCCCAACGGAGACACGGCCTACGCCCTAGTCATCTTCCTTCAACAACCGCAAGGTGACCATTCTCTCAGGAGCTTTTTCGTCCATAAGCACAACATGGCCGAGCTAGCGAATGACTTGGATCGCTTGACTATATCAATGACGTTGTAGACTCCGAAGAGTTCGTCACCCTTGTCTGAAATACAAAGGTCACTGATTTCGAATCCGGCAATTAATATGGGTTAAATGTTTAATGTTTTTTGACTCGATAGGCAGGACAGGACAGTAACTCAAAATTTTTTTTTTTTCGAAATTCGAAAATTTTATGTTTTTAAGTTTTATTCTATGCAAATATTTCAAGAAAATTGATCATGCGAGTATTTCAAGAAAAATTTGAGCAAAATTGTAAAAAAACGACGAACTTATTGGAGTTAGCAGAAAAAATGTCATATGTGCATTTTATCAAGGAAGCACGAAGAAAAATACATCGATACAAAAGTTTACATAGAACTTTTTTTTTTTTAAAAATTGGAGCAGCTTATTCTGCTGTCGGGCAACGACTGTCTGTATCAGAGCTTCTTTAGGAATATTGCCAAAACCGCCAATAATAATTTAGGCAATGTGGCTGCCAAAAAGGAGTCCCATTTTTCTTGGGTGCAGATTTGGGCACTATTTCCTTAAACCGCCAATTTTACAAATTTTTTTTGCTTGTATATAGAGTGGAAAACTTATTAAAAATTTTTAACAAAAACAAAATGCCAACAAACACTTAAGTAAATAGCGAAATATAGTGGCAGATAAAGTTTTTTTCTTCGTAAATTTATTAAGCTTATAAAATGTAATTGAAAGTTTTTAATTCGCTCATTAAAATGGAAAAGTTGTCGGTAAATAATGTTGCTTAAGTTAAATGTCGGCCTTGCATTGTTCTGCGAATTTGTTATTTGTGCAAAATTTTGCCAATATATGTCGTAGCCATTGTTCCAGAAATAATTGAAATGCATTGATTTTTAATAATGCTGCAAAATCCTTTCGTTGTTGGGTCATTAAAAAGTTATTAAGGCATTATGCACATGACAGTCTATAGTAGTATTCCAAGAAAGCAATTTCCAATTATGTGCCATTAGTTTCTTATTGGTACACAAAGAAAGTTCAAATTATTTCAAAGAAATATTGTTAAATTGACTGCTGGTTGTTGAACACATTATGCACTTATTTAAACTACAAAACTAGAAAATTATTTTAAATTTAACAGCCAATTTGTAACATCTCTTTTTATTGGTGCGCAACGGAGCCTTAATTAAGATCTTATGTTGCTCATGCTCCCAGCAGAGCTCCTCGTCTAAAGCAAACTGCAATTCATTTGGCAACATTTTGAACACCCAACACACACATACATACGTTTGGAACATTTCGGTGACGACGCTTTGTTTTCATACCCTTTAACAGGGCGATTTGAATTTCTTATCAAGCTTGAAAGAAGGAAAGGTGAATCTTTTTCCGAAACAACCGAAGCGATGATAATTGGCAGGCATGGTCCGATACAGGCGACACCTAGCGGGCTAACAAGGATTACAGCCTTGTTAGCGAAGACACGAACCGCGATCGAAAAGCGATCTGGCAAAAGCGCAAAGCACACCGAAAAGCGGGCTGGTAGGAAGCTCGGCTCGAAAGCGCACTGCCAAGCCATGCTGCTAAGTGGGCGTGGGCGGTAGAGGCGTTCTAGGTTAGGTTGAAACGGCTGCCAATTTGTTACCTGACACACTTAGACCAAACATCGGCGCGTTGTGGTACCGTAGGATCTATTTATCCTTTCTCCTTTTACTTGCGGTGGAATACATGCTTATAGGTAAGACCATTTAGATGCTGATATGAAATCCGCTATCCGTTTGGGGCTAATTTTGCAGAGATCCGTCAGGCTGTTAAGGTACTTATATCGTCTTTTGTAGAGGGCAGGACATGAGCATTCCAAATGCTATACTTTAAAATGCTTAATTCTGGCATGTTTGAATATTTCATGTATTTTTAGCTTGCAGGGATGTCTACAACCTCCCTCTCAAGTAGGAGGGGTAGTAGTAGTAACTCAGTAGTAACTCGTCGGCGAGCTCAACAACATAAGGGTTGTTGCCCTTAGTTTTATCAAAGTCATAGGACAATTAGGTCAACATCAACGGACTGTCAACGGTCAAAATTATTGGACAGGTTTTGGTTTATCGCAGTTAAATTAACACTGGCTCTGAAAACTGAAAGGGTTTGGTAACGTGGCGTATTTATTTCGGGGCACTAGAGCCTTTGTGTCCTCTGCCCTGTCTTCACGGAGGGTGACCCCAAGGTTTGCGCTAACGACTGTGGTATCAAATATTCAAATATTGTGGGGCAAATATTCAAACTACTCCAAATCCTGGAAACTACTCACGAATGCCAAATCGAGACCCACTATCTTTGTCGATTATGAAGCAGCTGTTGAAAGTGTGCTTGATATCCCAGCAAAGTTGGTGCGACTATGCAGAATAACGTTGAGCAATACACGCAGATAAAAAGGTAGGAAATCAACTCTCCGAACGTTTTGATGCCGAGAGAGGCTTCAGACAAAGCGATGCTCTCTTCTGCAACCGCTTTAACTTTATGGTACAGTGTGTTGCGGAAGGCCGAACTACATCGGAATATAAAAATCATTGGTCGTACTAAGCAAACAGTTACCGGAGCCTCTGCGGCTATTGAAAGAGAATCTGCCAAAATGGATTTGGTTGTGAATGCAAGCAGGACAAAGTATATGTTTCCTTGCAGTAGAGAGTCGTCGATATTGGAGCCACTGAAAGCGAAGATGATGATTCATGTGAAGATGAAGGCGATATTGTATATAACGAGAAGGTAAGTATGATGGTAAAAATGAAACTAAAGATAAAAGTGGAGATGAGGTTAAAAGGTTAAGAGGTTTGCCGAAGAGTAGGAGAAGGAAGAATAAGAAGAAGGAGATTGATGATGATGACGAAGTACATGCGAGGGAAATGTCTACCTCATAAAATCATGGAGGCTGGCGAGCAAAAGCAGCATGCGCCGGAGCCCCTTATAATAAATAAATGATTAATAAATGTTATTTGCATTAATAACGGTTATTTGCTTAGTAAATTAAGCAATTATTTGCATAAATTTGCATTCTTTAAAAAGTTGGAGATGAAGTATTATACAAATTACCACTCTGCTCTCAGTTTTTCTTCTTCTTTAACTATGATTTTGATGTCTCCTAAAAGACAAAACCACAAAGGGGATTCCTCGAGCGTATTCAAACTTGTTGACGACAACGTAAACATTTATCTTTCTTTTTTAGCTATTTATTTTTTAGATATTTTGTTTTTGCTTCTATTGCCTTTCCGAAATTAAAAAATTCCGCGCAATACGCGCACCGCGTCGTTGCTTCATCTGGCGTTGTTTTAATCTCTGTCATGTGTCGCCGCCAGTCAGGCAGTAGGTGAGCCAGAGAGTGGGACATTGAGGCAGTCCGACCCGTGGCAGGGTCTGGCCCAATTGTGTGACAAATTGTCCACATTTCAGCCACTGTCAATGGCATTTTTTGAGGCAACCCTTTCTGGCTCATTCCTGGCATATCATTGTATTGCCATTTGCTATTGTTGTGTGTGTGTGAGAGTATGTGCCTCATATGTGGAGTTTCCATCTTTGGTTGGATGGTTGTGCGTCATTTACATTTGAATGCGCTTTGTTTGCTTTGCTGTAAACATTTCAGGCACAAAATGCGCATAATTTCGCATATTTGACTTCAAGTTACTTGCACTAGTGTGTGTGGGTGTGTGTATGTGTTTTATGCCCATGTGTATGTGTGTGTGTGGGTGTGTAGGTGTATAAATGTATAGCTACATTTTGTTTATTTTTGTAAAATGCCACAAGCTCTTAATCAAACAATGACAAAAACACACACATGCATTACAATTATGTAGATATTTGTACACAGTATGTTATATAGAGAATAGAGAAATATGCCTATAGTACTTACCCGGCAAATGCCAAATATTAGAACGATGCTCAGCAATATCATCGACATTTGTGTACCAATTATGGCAAAATATGCAATTTGCACACCTGAAAAAAGATAAAACATGAAAATGACAGTTTACACATTCCAAAAGCACAAAGCACGTGCAAATGGGTACTTGCACTAAGAGAAAAAGGTTGCACTCAAGTCTAGTGGAGTTTGTTTTCCTTTCATTGAATTAAGACCGATAATAAGCCTCCAATTGTGCAGATAACACGAAATAATAGTTAAATCTATGCTAAACGAAATCTATTATATAAATAGGCTAAGGAAGAATTTGTGGACCCCTTTTCCCCCAACTACATGTAAATAAATTTGGGTGAAACTTACATCATTGTGTAGGGAATTTTCATTAGAAGTGCAGAATAAGGAAAATTAATAAAAAACGTTTTCTCTGTTAGCTATTGGCATTACTCTCTCAAAAGCAGTGAGCGGCGGCCTGAGTTTACACTTCGGCTATGTTTTATATCTTTTTGTGACTCACAGCTCAGTTGCTCATATAAATCATAGCGAGAGAGAGAGTGAAATCAGAAATGCGAAATGATTGCGTACTAAAAAATGTATGGATTTTAATTTGCAGTCGGGATTTGGTAGCAGGGTTACCACTTTAGCATACTATTTCATAATAAGGTCTCCGTTAAAGACGATTTCCGACTAGTTTTTAGCTGGAACATTCACTTTTCTTCCGGTTTGAATTTGAAAGATGATTTAATTCGACATTTAAAGAAGGCGAAGTGAATGGGAATTAGATAAAATCATACAAGTATCTTAAGCTTGTCTTATTTTTATCGAATTTCTGTATAAAGAAATAACATATAATGTGGCGTCATCTAGCGTACGCATATGCTTGCGCTAGCTCTAGCTCTGAAAATGCTACAATCACGGCAAGTAGGAGTAAAAAAAAAATTGATTTCACCGTCAGAACTGTCACTTCCAAATTCAAAAGATAATAAATAGTGTGTCCCACCTTGAAATACTTTCTACACTTTTATACCCATAAGCACTAAATTCAGCATACGGTAAAATGGGAACGAAAGTATCTACTGTCGTAAAGTTTTAAAGCAGTTTATAGACGAAGGAGTGTGAATATATAACTTTTGATATATTTATTTGGTTTCGATCATTTTTATATCATAGATGCGCTTAAGCATTACGCAAATCTGTGTCAAGTTTCGAGTTAATAGATTAAACGGCTGTAAACTGGGATGAAACGAGGGCAAATATAAACCCAATTCGAAAAACTTCTTATCCAGGACTACGCGCTTCTATTGGTAAAATTTGGTGTCCCTAGGTCTTATGTTCTGCCAGATCTAGCGACTCATACAGACGTACGGGCATGGTCCAATCGCTTACCGAGTCATTGCTTAGCATTTTTTCCCATGGAACTTATAGACTGCCACGCCTCTTTCTGCCTGTAACACACATTTCACGAGTCTATAATACTTTTTTACATTATGTGCTCTGATCCAGTTCGATCGAAATAAGCTTGTGATTGAACCGTAGAAAAATATCTTTAATTCTCGATGAGTTTGCTTAAAATAGTTGAGAGCTGTTTGGCTCATCTCTAGTTCATATGCTGGCGCCATCTAGCATTCATCTATGCTATCTTAAACTTATTTATGCCAAACTGTGATAGCGTCACAACACGAGTCACGAGTGTGACGGCATACGAGTTGATTTCACCCACCAGGTGGTCTTCATCTTCATTTTTGCCTAGCTGCGCCCAGCAAAAAAACATAACATTTTTCTCCATGTGTATGGAAAAGCGAAAAACACATTCTTTAAATGCTGTAAAGGCAAAATGAAATACTAAATGGACTTTACTGCCAGTTCGCATGTGAATTTAGGTTGTCCAATCAAAAAGAAAAAAAAGGGGAAAATGTAAGACAAATGAACAATGTTTCAATCATGATTTAACTTTAGGTATTTGAACTCAAAAAAGTGGAAAAAAAAGCAAATAAAATAAAGTGAAAGACCGGGAGTTAACTTCAGCTTGAAGGGTTGCTTACGGATATCACTGGTTGCGCAATCTTACAATATAATTTTAAATTGCGAATATACTAACAGTTTATGAGGGTTTCGTAGGGAACACAACTTTTTATTAACTCTCTTGCTGTGCTTCAAATTTTCAACTAATTTCGGTATTTATTCAGCACATTTTGCATACGAATTGAAAAGGATGAGTTAAGTTAAGTTTTAGCAGTTTATTGTGGCTTATAGTCGTAGAGCAGGGGTCGGCAACAGAGACTTTGGTAGAAATTAAATCGCTGCAGTAGTCTTTGTGTGTCATCTGCTTCGGAAAATCATTAAAGTTATGAGTTTGAAAGCCACTTCACAAATGGTGCTTAACCGGTTGAGACGGTTATTATTAGGATTGCTTACTTATTAAGTGACATGTCTACAAAACAACAATATCTTCAAATTCATATAACATAAAAACGGTTTTAATTGCATGCACACCCCCCTCAAACCCCTTAACAGTTTTATCTCATTTAAAACAGCACGAACCCATTTGTACACTTGAATTAATATATGCATATTCTATATGATACCAAACTACATTTGCTTCTTTATTATACCCTGAGTTGACATTAAATTAAGTTATTAAAATGACTTGTATATTACGTATACGTTACGCTTAGATAACTTTATCGTCACCTTGTGTTATATGAAGGTACATGTGTTGGTGTGTGCGCTTAATTACTGTGAGCTGTGAACAGGCAACTTACCATAGTAGACATCCTGCAGGTCCGCAGATTTATGCATGTTGACATTGATGCGCCACGAGTAGATCAAGACAATTAGGAGTGATATATTCTGCAAGGTAGAGACATAACGACATTAGCAAACATGACAAGTATACGCAATGTTGCACATAATAAAAAAATACACTGCTAAAAAGCAGCAAACACGTTCATATTCCCAGCCATGTTTGAAGTTACATTTTACTTTTGTGTGAACTTAATTTATATACTTGAAATGCTTGACTAAGCCACAGGGAAGGGGTTCGAGAGATTGAGGTATACACTTAAAAGAGTGGAGCTGCCAGTTGCGCTAATTAATCTGTAAAATGTTTACGTGGGGTTAAATAAGTGCCACTGCGAGGGAGAGGCTCTTAAAACAGTAACACCAAAGACAAATAAATACAAAATGGCGTGCTTTAGGTACAGTTAGCTACAGCAGGTCTGAAGTTTACGGCTAGAGTCAAGCGCTCATACATTATTCTGAGCCTGCATGACCCGGCCGCGAGAACGTGTCTTTGGCAGTACTGTACTATATTAGTGTTTGAATGCAGAGAGTGTGAGAGTGACGTCCTGTCCTTTATGCTAAACATGCTCGACACGCTCGGCTGCTTAACTAGAATAAAATGCGGCACTAATTGCAGCCAAAAGTAACTGTAAAATGGGTGGCCACTTTAAAACAACAAGCGGAAAACACTAACAAGCCAGAAAGCCAAGGGTTAAACTTTTGGGAACCGACTTTTTTATACCTTGACAAAGAAAAATAAAACGAAGGTTGACGAACCTCGCAACCTTACTAAGGACTATGATATGATAATGCGTGTATGTACCTGGATTGTCCGGATCCTTTATTGGGATGGTGCCGCTTCCCAAAGTATGTAAAGCAGATATAACCGCTATCTAGTAGATGCTATGGGGAGAACAAGGCAGCAGACTTTGTCATATAATACAGGGACCATTTGAAGAGTCCCTAATTTGGGTAAATATATGTTGTTGACAGGGTTCATATCAGTAGACGAGAGACTAGCAGCAAGGCCAAAGTTACTTTCTAAGCTAGACTCGAGACCGCCTATGACCGCTGGAGACAAACTCGTTTTGAGCGATTTCTTTGGTCATACTGTCGGACAATTGACTCTTCTCGCGACCACCTCGAAAAAAGGCTGATTGACTTCGACGCAGAGCGAAACGTAGTGGTTTGTAGTAATAGATTTCTGCATCCTGTTATCCACAAGGCAACACGGATGTTCTCTCATCTCTCTACACGTAACTAGATTGATCAAGTTGTGAGGGACTGGAGGCATGCAACCAGTGTGGTTGGTCTTACGTTCAGAGAGATCAACCACAAATCTGACCAATACCCTGTTGCAGCCAAGCATGCGAAGCATGAGGTTAAGAATAGCAAACATGGTGGGATCCAGCACACAGCGAAAGCTGGACATCACAAAACTGCAAACCTCTGAGCAGCTCAATCAGAGTCGAGAGACTTTGGAAGAATATAACCCGCCTCATGCGTACCGCCACAGAGAACGCGCAGCAGCAGGAGTGATGTTAGTATGTTTTTTCAAAAAGCCAGGCATATGGCTGAAGGATTTAGTACAGGTGCGTTTTCCTTCAGAGATGATGAGAGGGAAATCTGGTAGTGGATGCACAGGGTGCACTGAAGGTACGAAGGGAAGAATTCTCCGGCGTGTTATCGGTTGATGATGGAAATAATGCAATTTTCGGAGTCAACTTCCTGACGTCCCCAATCTTGGATGACGGCGTGGACATACCGCCACCTAGCTATGATGAAGGAAGTGATCATTTAACGCATTCTTTGTGGCTATTGAAAGAGAACCTGCCTGGGTGGGTTTGGTTGTTAATAAGTGCAAGACAAAGTATATGTTTTCTTCGAGTAGAGAGACACAGCGGTTGGACTCTCATTTTATTGTTGAAAGCTACAAGTATACTTGTATACTTTTAATATCGTTAAAGATTTCGTCAATATTGGCGCCACCTTCACAATGAAGTGCAATGTCAGCATGGAGATTAAGCGAAGGATTGCACTTGCAAATCGATGCAACTTTGGTCTCAGTATGGCTAATGACGCAGTCTGTTCAAAATGCCCTTGGAGTGTTTTTTTGACGGAAAATACTCCCTAAAATTATTGGACCATTTAGCTCTACCACGACTTTGTCATAGTCAAGCGAATCATCATCCATGGCGCGAAAGGTCTTCTGAAGGAAGGCGACGAAGGGGCAGGCCATGTAGAGAGCACACTAGCTACCTTATTTTGTATTACCGATTGTCGTAGGCCCACGCAAGGCATAGGCGCCTGGAGGAAAGCTCTACATCGGACCTTAACATGGGTGCCAGTTAAGCAGAAGAAGTTTAGCTTTTGCTGCACATAATGAAACAAGTTCTAAAATACTTTTTGTTGATATCGCGTCTGTTTTGGAAAATGTGCTACAATTTTAATCAACACGAATTCCAGTACGAAATTAGTTTTTGCAAACTATGCCACCAAATGTATAAACTCACTATAGAGATGCTTTAGAAAGTGCCCCAATTAACAACTTTGTGTGTTGGTTGAGTTATTAGGGTTGCTCTATTGTTATTGCAATGTTGCTATCTTGTTGCAACTAACGCGTGTATGTGCAACGTTTATGGCTGATATATATGTGTTTGTGTAGAAAGCTGAGCACGATTTTGCCATTAACATAAATTAAAAGCCAACCATAACGAGCGCCATGTAATTGCAGTTTATATAGTATGAACATAGCACAAGTAACTAACGGGCTTTATTGTCTCGCTGCGACCAAAGTGCGCGCTGCCATAATTATGCGCGAACCCCAAAAGTATGCAATGGAATATTTTTTTGGCCTGTTTATTAATTGCTCAGCAAACCAAAAACAACAACAAACAATTGGATGCAGACAGACGGAACGGTGCCCAACAGTGGAATACCCTGTACCCTTTATTTTCCTCATAAGTACTAGATCCAGCATGCGGTAAAATGGGATCGAAAGTATTTTCTTTTATGTCTATTTTTACAAGTTTAATATGGCTGTTAGCATTTTCCTATTGGGAAGTTCCAATTGACAAGTTTTCCTTTTGGGAAGTGGTGGCAAAAATTACTTTTATGCACAGAAATCCAGTATTCTTGAGTCAATGTCGCTGAATTTTGTAACATAGATCAAAAATACATTTATAAATGTCTGTGGCAATTTTAAAATCAATATATGGGGGCGTGTGGCAGTAATTAAGGTAAATCGATTGCGGGGGTTTCATTGAAAAACAGTGGATGCAGTTTTAACGATAAGGGTCGTGAGGTGTGAGGGATAACTCTAGCTCACATGCATCCATATCTATATGCAGTGGAATTTTGGCACAATTTATTGGCGAGGGGGAGTGAATTAGAATATTTTTGACTATAGCTTTTGATGTTGTTATCCGCGCAAATCTGTCAGTGGGGAAGGGGGTAAGATATCGACTTGATTCGACAGACTTCATCTTACATTAGATTACGCGCATCTTTTGGTAAAATTTTGTGTCTCCAGCTCTTATGGTCTCGGATATCTTTCCTCTCATGCGGACAGACGGACATGCATCCAATCGCTACCCGAGTCAATGATAACAATTTTTTCCCATGGAAATTATGGTACGCCTCCTTCTGCCAGTTACATACATTGCACAAATCTATAATACCCTTGTGCACTATGTGTACAGGGTATAAAAATACGCCTGTACAACACTAAAGCCTTACGATTATGTTGCAATTTTGTGCAGTGTCATTATGGCTTCAAATTTTACATACTTTTTCATTTCAATTTGCAAATTGCATAATTAAGTATAAGTACTTACAATTGTGTAAATTGCACTTGTTATGGCCAAATTTTTTGCATGCAACATGCGACAGCAGCTACTTCCGGTTAACGGTCCATATGGATACAAAATGACGGACTTCATTTTTTCACTCGCTTCGGCGGCAGCGGCAGCAGCAGCGACGCAACTTTTATGCTTGGTTTTCATTACGTTAACATCATTCACATTGACAACGGTTTGTGTTGTCGTGCTTGGTGAACCGTTATTTTTGCGACAAACTTATGTGCCGTTATGCCGAGCGTCCATTAACGGTATTTGCGGTTATTTGGTTGCCAAGCCACCTGTGTTGAAATAAAGGTAGAGCAATAAAAGAGCTTTAATATTGAACAAAATCATTGCCGTGATATATTGTTTTTGTATACATATAAGCCATGTGTGAGTGTGTGTGTGTGTGTGTGTGTGTGTTTGTGTGTTTGTGTCTGTGTGTGTGTGTGTGTGTGTGTGTCTATCTAGCGCATTCTTCTTTGTTTTGCTCACTTCGTTGCCGTGGCTCAAACTCAATCAATCGTTAAAAATTTCATATGCTACAAAATTTATTGTATACTCTGAAATCAATAAAATATGTGCAAAGGCCTTAAAGAATACGCAGAAATTTTGGATAACGACATTTGAGCGCTTGAGTTGAAATTATGTGCATTTTGATTAGCATGAATTCTTTCGTTCGAATACCTACGAATTCAATGGTACTCACAACTTGAAACCAGAAATACAGTTTTCGTAGAAATTGTTTACAGTTTTATGTATTCAAGATTATGCCGAAAATTTGATAACTAAGAAAAGGACATTTGAGCGCTTGAGTTGAAATTATGTTGAATAGTCTCTTTCGCTTGAACACCTACGTATTATTTAATCCTACAACCTGATAATGATGCCATGAATTCAGTTTTCTTGGCATTTTTTTTGAAATTCTATCTTATCAAGATTATGTTCACTGTATATACCCCCAATAAGTAATGGTGTAAGTTTCTTAAAGTTGTTTGTAACCTTTTACCCAGTTTCTTTATGAGATGATGACTGTCAAGCCAACAACAATCAACTAATAAAGAAGGCTAAGAGTCTCCATTAACCGTAACTTTTTCATTTGTCTAGTTCAAGTTCTTCTTCGCATGCTAACTGGTGCCCAGTGGCTTATGCGAGCTGCAGACATAGAAAGTGACCTAGATGTACCTAAAGTTGGGGATGTCTTAAAAGAGCAAGTCGCGTCTTCAAAACCACACAAACCCTTTGGCAGGGCGTCCTTTAAAGAAGGAGATTACGAAGGTTACATCCGGTTGACATCGTCAATGGGTATATATGAATATGTACAGAATTAAATTTATAAAAACTTAAATTAAACTTTAAATTTTAAGCTGTATTTGTATATTTCTATAAGTTTAATTAAATTTAAGCTGTTAAAAAATAAAAATTAAATGAAATATAAGTTTACATGTTTAGGTGGTCATGAAATAGTTTTACATTTTTGGTCACGTTCGAATCAATTTTTGTTTGCCAATACTGTCAATACTTTATTCAAAATGTTGACAACTTTTTTTCAAGTGACGAGTTTTAAGACATTTTTTTATAGTACAATCAAATAGGGTGAAATAGAGGTCAATAAGCGCAATGAAAGTTAGTAAGCTGAAAACTTCGGTATTCTATGGACCAGTTGTTTTAAAAGTACTAATGAATCTCGAGTGAGTGCCAAAGTTAAAGGACCTAAAAATCTTCGTTTCCTTGGCTTCAAAGCTTCCAAAGTTCAATAGTTGACAGCCTATATATTCGACTATATCGATGCTATCCAAACCGAACCAATTCGCGTTCAGTTCTTTGATCAGTATTATTCGAGGAATGAAATTGAGATCTCTCTATCTCTATCGCCACCTTAAATAAACAGTTGATTCCCTGACGATGCTACGATTTTGAGAAATTTTTTGATGCGATTCATTTATAATATGATAAGACCGACTCATATGCCGTCACGAAAATTATAACGCTTGAACGGTGTAAAATTTGGGTTCGTTAAATTAGTGAAATTAGCTTTCATAACTATTATTATTCCATAAATGTAACGTTCGTTTTTGTGTGTTATGTTAGCACAGGAGAGCGAGAAAAGTCAGTGCTATCAAGAAGTTGAGCTTGCATGGTTATGTTAGGAAGTTATTTCCTGGCTGGCATACGCGCACGCAAGATGGCGCCACATTATGCCAGCTTGAAGAAAACAACTTAAATATTTGAATGTTTCACATGAGCGACCCGTGACAGCTATAATGTCTTTCGATTTAACACTTTTTTTTGTTTACAGCTACTTTATCTGATGATTTTCAGAAAAGTATAGCTCGGCAAAGTCTTATTTAATGGAATTTAACCAAACAACTGTTGTCTTGCTAACTCACAACGCAGCGTATCTGATAGTCGTCAATGCAACCCTAGAGCGCCTTCGCTTATTTAATACTTTTATATGTAAGTCAATTTGTTAGATTTCATTGATCTGCGGCCCAGGAAGGTGGCACGGATGAGTGGCCCTACTCTGGGTTGCTATGTGTTTCTATATCAACTTTTTAAATAACTGACGCTTTGCATATGTATGCATCTTTATATTTTACCGTTCATGCATGAACCGTTAAGCCTTTCAAGTCAGCAATTTTAACAATTTCGTACAATATTTATGACAAAATATGCAAAATTAAATGTCATGCAATATTAAACTATCTACTTGGAGAGTCATTACTAAAGCTTGTAAATATATAAGAGAAAGTTCAGCCCCTGTGGCATAAACCCAAAAACTTTTAATATTATTTTTTGTGTTTTTTGGGATTTAAACTTTACACTGTAGTTGCTTATTGATGGAACAATCTGACATTATGAAAACATGAGATAAGTTTCGAAGAGTGCGGGCGTTGCCTTTGTGTATAACTTTTAGATGACAGTGGACAAGAGTATCGACAATATGTAATATCTTGTCTCTTGTTAGCTTATATAAGATGACGAGTTTATTTACTGTTGACGCAAAATCCTTTCAATTTTTAATTAAAATGAAGGGAAAGCAAAATTCCTAGAAAGTTAACATATCATATCTGCTTCTGAAGCGTTGCACACATTAAGATACTTATGTGCATACTTATATGATGCCATTCTGCTTCAAAACTCTTGTAATGAAAATTTGCACAGTGCATAAAGGGCTTTTATACTTGTGCAGAATAAAGGAATCAAGAAAATTTAATCACCGTTATGTTATATTTTTAGCTCATAGTTTGTTTACACGCTAAACGCAACTGCAAAAGTTGTTATTTAAGTGCATGTTGTTGTTTTTTTATTTTTACTGTGCCGACAGTTAATTAGACTGCAAAAGTTTTAACTATTTTGAAGTGTATGCTGCGGCTTTATTGACTAATATTATTATTTAAATTCTCTCAATTCAATTCAATTGCGTGCACGGTAAATGAAACTGTGTTCACAGTAATAAGCGCTCGTTACTAAAAATTACATAAAATGCAACAGTGCTTACAGTAATAATAGCAAATTAACGATAAAGTGAGTATTGTTAGTGACTGTGAACTACAGTAAAACTACTGCGGTTACGGTATGCAGTATAGTGTATACACAGTGTGTATTGCTAGAGACAGTGAACTACAGTAAAACTACTGTGGTTACGATAAGCAGTATACTGTCTACACAGTGAGTATTGCTAGTTACTGTGAACTACAGTACAATTACTGTGATGACAAAAGTATATTTTACACTTTTTGTGTGTTTGCTTATTGCAAAGCAAATTTTCTGTTAGATTTACTGTTGCGAAAATGCTGTCTTATGATTTACATAAAATTTACTGTTAAACTGGTTTACTTTTACCATTTTTAGCCCTATTGTCTGAGAGACTTACGGAGGGGTCGGCAATTAGGCAGCACTGTTATCACGTGTAACTGAGAAATACCGGTAGAAATACTCTCTAGTTGTGTGCGTCATTACCGGACACTGTCTAATTGCCCCTTTTTACGATTTTTGCAGGAACTGCTAGGTCCAAGACGCTGAACATGACCAGCTCTCCGTAGACAGAGCCCCAAGTATCTAGGTAGTCACTGCAGCTGTCCCTAATGAGACCCAAAAGGATTACCGACTACATCTGTGTGTCTAGTCGTTTCTTCTTTTATGTAACTCTTTTAAGTGTTCTAAATATATGGGCCCCTTAGCCATCTTAGGGTAACCTTACCTAGAAGACTAATACGAAGTGTGAGCAACGTTGAAATCAGCTGAAACCTGGGTTAATTCGAATTGGGTTTTTAAACTAGATCCAACTTCTGCTACTAATTGGCCATAACTACTGACCATTTGAATAACAAAATAGCACAAAGTTTTCATAGCTATTTTTTTTAACTTGTTTAACTTTTATTTCCATGATATGCGCTCTTTTATTTTCACTTTATTTGCTGGCTCACCGTAAACTTCAATGAACTTCAATAAGCCGCAAATGAAAACCATAATACGCTTAGAGATAAGCCAGACGGGGGTAGGCGGCAGGTGTTAGCTGCCACGCCCAGTTCTATGCATAACAAACAGTCACAGTCAGAAAGCCAGACACTTTCAAAACAAAAGTCCCATAAAATCCGCCCCGAGAATTGAAAAGTGACAACAAAAATCAAACGAGAGAGGCGCTTATTGAATTCAATTTGTGGACTAGCATTTTATAAAGCGCTTAGGTGAATACACAAACACGTTGTCTCTCGCTCTTTTTATACCCTGCAAACAAAGTGTAAAAGGGTATTATAGATTTGTGCAATGTATGTAACAGGCAGAAGGAGGCGTGGCAGACTATATGTTCCATGGGCAAAAATGGTCAGCAGCAATAGTCGAGTCGATGCAGACATGTCCGTCTGTCCGTGTTGTCGCACCGTTCTGGGAGACTAAAAGAGCTAGAAATTTTTTTACCAAAAGATGCGCATATGCGGGGAAAAATACGAGTTTGTCGAATTATGTCGATATCTTACAAGCGTTTTACAACTGCTCCGTTCAAATCTATCATTTCAAAACTCGACAAAGGTGTGCGTCGTGTTTATGTGCATCTATTTTGCAAAAATTTTCAAAATCGTATAAATACATCAAAAGTTATAGTCAAAAATATGATAATTTTACCCCCCCCCCTCGCCTATAAACTGCTTCAAAATTCCACTCCATGTAGATATGGATACATGTGAGCTAGAGTTACAAAATTTGGTAAGGAGACTCGTGTGACCCCAATCGTTAAAACTGCATTCCGCAATCGATTTACCTTTAATGGTTACGGCATGATGTAATTCCTTATTGGAATTGTGGTTTCCCGTGGTGGGTCCCAAACCCAACGCACAACCCTTTTAAAGCCTGGTGTGGCTCTTCTGGTCTCGAAAGAACCCAGTGTCATTGTTAGTCGCCTCATACGACAAGCTTTGACCTGCTGTGGTGGTATTCTCAAACCTCTGTGTTACAAAATTCAACGACATTGGCCCAAGATTACTGGAGTTATGGGTATAAAAGTTTATGCCCCAATAAGGGCCAATTTCCCAATAGGAAAATGTTTACAGGCATATCGATCTTATGAAAATAGATATAAAAGTGGATGCTTCCGTTACCATTATACCGTATTTAGCGTTTATAAAGAAAAAGTGTACAGGGTATTCCACTGTCGGGCACCGTCCCGACTGTTTGCATCAAATTTTTACTCTCTTGAAAAGACACGCACGCACACACACACACACACACACTCACACACACACAGCTGTGGCACATGTCAACGCTATTATATGCATTGCAATTTGCGTTACCAAAGCGCCTATAGTTATGCAACATATTCGTGCATAACTCTGACAACTAGCGTTTTGTGAGTGATGTGTGTTTGATGGAAAGATGTATGCGTGTGTGTGTGTGTGTGTGTGTGTGTGTGATGGTGTTTAGGCGTATACGTTATATAAAGGCGACGCATGCCAAAATATGTGCACGAAAATCAATCATATGTCAGTGTCCAATCCCCAGCGCCCAAACCCTATCAAATAAACAAAAAAAAGGCAAAAGTTACTCGATATTTTTATTGATTTTATGGCCACACTAATGTGCTGGTGTGTGTGTGTGTGCGTGTGTGTGTGCATGACTCGCATTGTGCCATATTTATAGTTTGTTTGATTTTTTTCTTTTGTTTTTAAGCTTTGATATTGTTCTGGTAACTTTTCATACTTTTTTGTTTGCATTATGAAATTGCACTTGATGTTTGCCATATGCAAGTCATGGGCTGAGGTTGCATAGAGTTGCCACCCTTTCTGCTTACAACTTGCATACACAACATGTCATCAAGTGCATTTGGCTATGGAAACCTTATGCTCTATACTACCGCCTTTTTTTCACTACGTCCTTTATCCAAACGTTGCAAATGGAAATGTGCATATACCACAAACGTAGAAGCACCATTCATGGTTGTGTTGGTGTCTTCTCTGCTTGTAGTTATTGGATTTCATTTCCAAGCAGACATTTTTTCATCGCTTTCTTATTTGGCTTACATTTTCCGCTCTTGCTTCAAACCAAAACATTGAGTTTCTTTTTTGTGGGCATACTTTTTTTCATTCTCTATATCCATCAAATATAGCAATAATGCGTTTGTGTTAAGGCTTGTTATGGATTGAAGTAGTAAATGGGTTTTTCAGCACAAATTGTGCAAGTAAGTAGTTTCTGTTATAGCTAAAATGCATCTTAAAGTAAGTTGGTTTAGTCGGCTTTGTTCCTGAATTCAGTAAACGAGTAGTGAAAAGAGTTTTGACGTTGTAATTTGTATGCTTTGCTTCAAACCATAGTATAAGAATATATGGTAAGCAAACTCGGCCGACGTTCCTCATTGTGGAAAATTTATCAATGAAACTGCTGATCGATTGCATATTTGCACATAAGCGATTGTAAAATCACATTGCAAAACAAAAAAAAATTCTGAAAATAACATTGTTTTTGCTTATAACGTCATACGATGCTGCCTTTTATGTTTCATTTATGAGCAATTCCAACTTTGCGAGATCTGCAAATCTGAAATTAGCTTCGTGGAGTTTGGTATTTTTTTTTATTTTCTTTTTTAAAGTTTACCTCAAAAAACGAAAATGTGATTGTTTTTTAGCAATAACAGTGCGTCGATGAATTTCATTTGATTTTTGGCGATGAAGCTTAAAATATTTAGTTGGTTCTCAGAATTTGATTCTGATTGCTGTTTGCACACCAACGAATGAAGGTCTTACAAAAACAGTGCTTTTGCTGGAAAACGTCGATTCTATGCGTGAACGGGTTGTGCAAGACCGTCATGCTGTAAACCTTAAGATTGAGGCATCTCTGGGCATTAGATTTACCCGTGTACATTCAATTGCATAAAAATTTGGTCGTCCAGAAGATTTGTTAGCTTTCGATACCTCATAATTTAGCCAATTGTCAAAAATAATGCTCGTGTCGATTTGTAAAGATAAATATTTTAAAAAATACAGCCGTCGTGTCTCAAAAGACGCTTAGATGATCATAGACGAAGCTTTTTAAAGCAAGTGGTCACCTATTTCTTCAAATCTTCTCAAAAAGCGGTCATGTAGCTAAAATACCAATATGGAAAGAAGGAATATACGAAAACCAACCGTCAAAAACGAATCGCCCCTCATACCAATGCGAACTCTCACAAGGCGCTTTTTGCAAAAGTGTATCGATTTTTGTTTCGATGAAATATGTGTACTCTTTCCGAAACATAAAAGGCAAATCTCGTTTACGCTAGACAGCTACAAAAACCAAAGTATGAAATTCCTGCTGGTATTCCGAGTTAATTAATGATGTCCATTCAAGTGTCAGTTTTTGACAAATATCACTTGAAGGGCTGTCTACTGTTATTTACACGTAATCAATGCCAAACTACAATCTAAGCGTTAATCTTGTATCAATTAGTTACTCTTGCTTCTTACTTAAGCAATTATGTTGAACTAGCTGCAACTATGATTGATAAGATGACAGATTGACAGATTCAAGCTCCACTTCCAAAACTGAAAGACGAGCACCCATCAACAATCAAGAATCTACGCAAACAAAGAGCAAAACATTTTAACTGACTGCTTGGTAGAACGAGAGACAAGAGCGCTTTGCATGTGGCAAGGACTTACACGCACATAAAACTCTATGATTTGAGCACACACTTTGAAAGACATTGATTGAAAAACTGAAAGTATGAGTAAATACTTACTTAATCTTATCTAAAAAGGTATGTAAAAAGTTGTTATAAGTGTGTGTTTAAGCTACGATTCGATAGTTAAGAGCATAAGAGTTAAGCACACAAGAGAAGCAAAGCTGCAGCATAGATCGTAGATTCTTGTAAGCGAAATCGCGCTTAGAACATGATGGAATAAAAGCAAGGTGTGCTCACGCGAATTCGGTGCCCCTAGAAAAAGTTACAAATTTACTCTTCATCTGACAGGTGTGGTGAGTGAGAGTATGAGAGAAGAAATGTACAAGTTTTAAGAAAGGAATGGTAACTTGACATAACTTCTATAAAGCTCCAAAACGCAATAACATAACAATTTTAAGGACTAAAGCCATGACCAAAGATTTACTTGTATGCGCGTGTTTATTTTTGTTTGTTTACTATAATATAATAATTTATTCTATCTTGCATATGAATCAGAGACCTGTATTGTGTAGTCATTTGTGAGAACTACTCCATACTAAGCTTTCCATTTTGCCTACGTATATACATTTCTACCATTCAAATACAGCAAATACATGAAGCACGCTACTCTTTAACAGAAAATGACTATACTAAGAGCCTAACGCATTTAGAAGAGTCTTTTAGCGTCCCATAATCCTTTGCCATGTGCTAGATCGATAACGTTTACTTCATAAGCAAAATGACGGCTCAATGTTACTTCTGCTCAAAATGAAGCCTACTCAAAATGGCGTCTACTCAAAACTACGCATTAGTAAATAGTACGTGAAGCGTTTAGCGCTGTAAGCAGTTCTCTAATATGAGTATATAAACAAAGCTAAGCTTTTGAGATTTCGATCACACAAACTTTGGTAGCTGAAAGAAGAAGACTGAGCACAACTTGGTTTGCATCATCATGAGAACACAAAAGAGCTTCCCCAATAGAATGCGCTCTGCCAGCTGAGTTAGCGGGCGAGCTTTAAGAACAGTTAATTATTGTCTGTTGCTTATCCTTAAGCTTAGGCATATGCATTACATTGAACATTTAGAGGTGGGCCAGAAATCTCTGGGCGGTTTTGGTCTAAATTTCATTTTAAAAATAAGTGAGTCAAAAATGCTCATTATAGATTTTCAACCTCTCTTAGTTATTTCTGGCACTGCACTTGATTGATTTTCTGCTGAAATACGTTTGAAAAGATATATGACACATCGAAAAATTAATGGTGGGTTGAAATTTGGTTGAACAAGATACGTACATTATAAGGTTGATCAGTACGACTCTGATCACCTTAAAGCCGCTGCGGATGGACCACACACCGACAGTCACATTACCAATTAATTCGTATAATTCACAGTCAGCAGTAGATCACTGTATTTTGATTGCCACATGATAATAGTAACTGCAGCTCATATTTAGGGATAGAAGATCAAAATGTGAAGAAAGTGATGAACATATTGAATGCTGGCAGATGAGTGTAATTTGTTATATAAATAGGCTAAGGCCAAATTTGTGGACCCCTTTTTCACCAACTATATGGAAACATATATGGGTGAAACTTTTATCATTGTGCAGAGAAATTTCATAAGAAGTGCAGAATATAAGTTTATATTTTGCCAAATCAAAGGTAAAATTATATATTTATTATATAAATAGACTAAAGACAAATTTTGGAGCCCTTTTTAACCAACTATATGGAAACAAATAAGGGTGAAACATAAATCATTGAGTGAGGAATTTTAATAAGAAGAGCAGAATATAAGTTTTATTCATATATTTTGCCAAATCATAGGTAAAATTAATAAAAAACACATTTATGTTGAGATGTCTTTACATGTGTCGATAACTGTTCACGAACGTTTTCTCTGTTAGCTCTTCACATTTGCGATAGTATTTGTTTGCCGACCGAGAATAGTTGTCAATGTGTTGACACATGCATGTGTTCTCGAACGTTTTCTCAGAGCTTACACTACATTGTGTCTGTGTAAATAGCTGACAAGTATACAAGTGAAAATGGATCTCAAGGTGGTTTTCAATGAACGGAAAGCTGCTCTTGCAACGATTTCGTGTGACCTCTTGAAGTCACTGAGTGGCGAACGGCAGCTTTTCGCCGCCATCTTGAATTTTCACCAAAACAAAGGCGATGTGTACGAGCGTACATACAAACGTGCAAACGAACGTACAAAAGCACGTTGGCTTTCCTGCCACTTGCCATTTCAGGCCCATAACAAAAGGGGGTAACCAAATGGTAGGTTTCTGACAGTTCCCAAGTTCAGTGGTGAATCTACAAAACGACTCAGCATTACAGGGTACACACTAATGCCCGCATACTTTGTTACTGCACGTTTGCTAAATCTCAGCTAAAGCATGATTATTCGACAGTGTGGCAAATCAAGTTTTCTATTTACACAGATTTTCCAGAGCTTGTCATAAGATAGTTGCTGATTATTGCGGGAATCGGGACACAGACACAAAGACATCAGCACAAACACAAAAATGGAAAGCTGAAGAGAAAATTACTATTTGAAAGCCAAAGGCAACCGAATTGATGAGCAAAGAAAATGTGCAAAATCTCATTTACAGTTCAGCTTAAAAATGGCAAACAAACCCAACAACTACAATAACAGCAGCAACAAAAATTTGATGCAGAAAGTCGGGACGGTGCCCGACTGTGGAATACCCTGTACCCATTTTTTCCATGAAAAACAACGACGCGTTGAAGGGTATGTGCGTAATAACGGTAACTGTTCTACGGGAGGTGGCGGGATGATTAACGGCTAACGTATAACATTTAGTTAACATAAATGTTAATTTTAACATTTCTGTAGAAAGTGAAATTCACTTGCAGTTTATAGGAAAGGGGGCCTAGAATTGGCACAATATTAGCTCTATCTTCTAAAGTTCTTATTCGATATGAATGATTTTTACACTACACATGCATAGTAATAGTGTGCATAACTGTGTCAAGTTTCAATTCGATAGCTTTTATGGTGTGGGCTAAGACCGCGAAAATCTGTCACGGGGGAAGGGGGTGAGATATCGACATAATTCGAAAAACTTGCACTGAATAGGTAAAATGTGCATCTTTTGGTAAAGAGCTTTTTTGTTCTAGCACTTATAGTCTCCGAGAACGGTGCGACAACACAGACAGACGGACATGTCTATATCGACTCGACTATTGCTCCTGACCATTTTTGCCCATGGAACATATAGTCTGCCACGCCTCCTTCTGTCTGTTACATACATTGCACAAATCTATAATACCCTTATACACTTTGTACAGGGTATAAAAACGCATCGCCACTGATAGTTGTATATGTGAGTCCTGGCCAGCTGCCAGGATATATGAGGCAGCATCATCATTCGCTTCTTGCTGTTGACTATTTTCACACACACACACACATACAATTACACACGAACTTAACTTTATGTTATTAACTTTTTGTGGCACAGAAAATTTGATGAGCTTTGATATAATACCAAAATAATTTGTGCAAAATTAAAATGAAGCAGCCAGCTGGATATGTGTGAGTATGTATTAGCTACAAACTTGCTTTTGCTATCCTTCAAATGTATAATACAAAGCAGGGCTGGGCAGCTTTGGCGCTTTTGGCCCGGTTCGGTTCAATGGCTCGTGGCATCGTTGAACTAATGGGTCAGATTATGGCGGAGCTTGTGATGTAAACAACATTATGCTTTATGGTTTTTTAGTTTATTTTGACAAATTTTATGATTGCAATAAAGTTTTTGTTCATTAAATTGTATACTATTTCGGCATTCATGTTATTTTTTCAAAAATCGGACTGACAGAACCTACAAAAGATTAAGTTAGTAAGCAATTGTTGGCAGCTTATTAAGCAAACTGCCCTATTAGTGTATTGCGCGTTTGTTACATGATGTGAAATTTTCAAGGAGAAAGTGAAAAAATGTCTCACAATATCTCGCTTGGTATTAGAATGCAAGGCGTATAGGGTTACGGCGAGACAAGTTATGGGCGATAACTTTGCAAGCTACAAGTCACACGGCCTTCCTTGAAAGTCTCGCTTCGACTGTTACAAATCGTCACATTTGGTCATTTAAGTGACGCCACATTTTCGAAATACCGATATTTCGATGACCAACCCCACCCCCCTCTCAGTGTTGACGTCCTTATGATCAGCCACTAACCGAAAAATACCTTCTAATCTAAATATTAAAACGGGTCGCAAAATTTTATGCGATGCTATGACCATATGTCTGTCGATTTATATGTGCTTTTAAATAAGGTAAGTTAAGGTTTAAGGTAGTATGATGCAGATTTGGGGAGGACATAACAAAAATCAGTTGTAAATAGGTGCAGTTCCCCAAATAAGACACTATGCTGCTGTTCTGATGGTCTAATTTTGGTCAAGATGGTCTTATTTTGGACGGTTCAGTTAAGCTGTTAAGGAAGTGTTTACCCAGGAATTTGTGTTGCACTGTAATTGGCGAGTTTCTTAGTCTAAACATGCAGTATCCATGAAGAGAGCTTAAAACGAGGATAATTAACGGTTTTCCAAATATGTTCCTAAGTCAAAAAAAATTAAATGATATTATTGAAATTATTGAGAAATATACGTTTACAGTAGATATCGTTTATAAGCAATAGCGAAAATGCAGAAGAGTTGTTGCATATAAGCGGTTATTTCATTTACGCCAAAATCGTATATATGCAAAATATTTTAAATGAGCGGATATCAGCTATAGTAGATATCGCTTATATGTAATGACGAAAAGAGCTGACAGTTGTTGCATGTAAGCATGTAATGACAGGTAAGTGATTATCGGATTTATGCCAAATATTTCAAATAAGCTCTAATCGGTTACAGTAGATATCGTTTACATGCAATTTCATGTTAGTGATTATCGGATATATGCAAAATATTTTAAATAAAATGCAGCGCAGTTCTTGCATGTAATCATGGAATTCCCTAGAACTGATAATCGGATATATGCAAAATATTTCATTGCCAGCTACATAAGCGTTCTTCATCTGCAATCTGCTGACTTAACCAGCCGGTTTCAGAGATCTATTTGAATACCTGGAAGAGAAGAATGATTTCTGCTATTCCAAGTTTGCTAGACAACGTACCAGTCGCATTCAGTGATAAGGCGCAAGGCTTTTTTTGTCGGTGGATAAGCCCAGACACATAGTCTAAGTTTTCGAAGGGGAGATAGCAGAGTTGACCTGCCGGGGACTGTGGGCAACGAAAATGTGCAGTTATTGCTGCATGACGTCAGCTATTTGGTTTCTCTTTGACCGATTCATATACATAAACCATCGTACATTACAGAATTCCTATTCTCTACTTTATGAGTCCGCTCAAAACGAAAAGCATTTGTTCCGTTTGGTTCCACTTAGAACCGCTTTGCATCCCTTTGGCATATAACATATATAAAACATCATATTGCAGTCAGTGTTTGCTAAAGCAGAAAGGAAGATGTGGCAGCTACTTAAAACAAACACTGCTGTCCAAAGCCGCCGGCTAAGCATTTGATGTGCCTGATGTTGCATGATGTGCCTTGATATGCCATGATATGCCATGTGCTTTATGGCAGTCAGTCCTCTTGGGCTTGCCACAAGGACTGCTTCAAATCTCTGCATGCTGCTGTCGGAGAGCTTGGCCATTTTATTTATGACATTATATCCAAGCCAAAAACCAAGAAAAATTTAAGCTCAGAGCCTACATTTAATTGCGAGTTATGCGCAGATAATCGCCGCATAAAGACATTTCATTATGGGCGGATCGTCCTTGCTTTTTGTTTTTAGTGCTGTGAGGTTATGTTTCATTGTGTGATTCCATGTATTGTTCGTTGGCGAAAAAGCAACAATAACAACAATTGTTACGCAAATTGTGCAAACAACAAAAATGGCAACTTCGTAACGGCACTAAAGCCAACGACGACCTTCATTATATTTGGCTAACTGGCATTCTTAGCAAACATTGAAGTTTTTGTTGGTTATTGTTGTTTTAGCCTAATTTATGCTACGCTTTATTGCTTATTTTCTTGTCACGTTATAATTGTGTGCCTCTGTGTGTGTGGGTCAAGAGTTAGGCCAAGTTAACAAACTTGGGCGTGCCACACGGCGTATGAGTGCTGTCCAAATCTTTGTCTTTACTTGAGGTGTTGTTTAACTAAGCTCATTATGATACATTCTCAGACGTTGGCAGTCAAAAAGGTAGCCAAAACACGCAAGATTTATTAGCCCCAGCATAATGAAGTTCTCTGTTGTCAAGTTAATGTTGCACGATTTGGACAGACCAGCTGTTGCCTGGGATTAGAGATGAATGACCAAAGGTAAAAGTATTAGCAAATGAGATTATACGCAAATTAAAAGAGTAATGCCAAGGCATGAAAAGGGTCAACAAATGATTCTCCGAATCAATGGAGAAATGCAGGATAAATACAAAAAAATTCTCGAAAACCTTTGATTAGTTGCGTCGTGTCGAAGGTTTTATACCCTAGCAGTGCGCTACGATATCGTTTGTTATACTAAACAGATGGCGGCATGTGCAACGATCAATGATCAGAATTTCTTGGATAATGGGAGTACGAATGATGAAACAAAAGACAAAGTTCTGAGCGGTATTTGTATCAATCTTAACCTGGTGCCAGAATATGCAGAGGTGTCCGTTGATCCCGCGGAGGTAATGCCTTGGATTTCATTCGAAATCATGACTTCTACTAGTATTTTGGTCAAAAGCATTCATTATCATTTTCAAACTCTCTTATTTATAAGTCATTACCTTGGAGTCACACTCAAATTTGGCTACCAAGTCACAAACGTGACCAATAAAGGCATCAAAGCTTTATATATGTGCAGGAAAATAGCAGAAAAGTCATGGGGAACCTAACCCAAAATCGTATGGTGGCTGGTAATAAGACTGATGCTTATGGTAATAAGACTGATGCTTATTTACGGAACAATCGGCTGGGGAACAAGAGTGAATGTAAACTCAGTCAGAAAGACCTCATGAAGAGACAAAAGCTAGCCTGTGTGTGTATGACTGGTGCAATGAGAACTAATATAATAATGGACTCCATATAGCTTATAGATCCCCAAATAAAAGCAGCCCTACTGAGGATTCCAGTGGAAGGTACTGGCAGGGGCCACCTAATCGGCATCCAGGACGCTTTCATACTGGGTAAGGCGATTCCGATATTCTCGCAACCTAGAGATGAAATGATTCCTGAGTACCACTTCAATCGGAATTTCAATACCATCATAAGTAACAAACGAGCCTGGACAACATTGGAGAATATGCATCCTAGGGAAAGGCATATCATAGTCTGATAAACGGATGGGTCACTGACCAAAGAAGGCACAGGACTAGGAATTGCGGGACCGCGGAATCGTCTGTCAGACGTCATATTAGCGTCTTTCGACTGAAGTTTGCGTTAGTTTCAATACTATCGGACAATCAAGCCGCCTTACGAGCGGTTGCAGAAACAAGAATAAACTCCTAGTTGGTTCGGGAAACCCGAGACAACCCGAGATGGGCTGACAAGAAATGGCGCTGCGAACACCATGGCCAGAGCCTTTTTGTGGCATTGGGAAATAATCCATAAAGCAGCTGCTGAAAGAAGAGGTAAGAGCAAGACGGGTCACGAGCTGGCAGGATACTCCGAGCCTCAAACAGGCCAAACTACTCCTCGGCGTCTATAACTTGCATATGTTCAAGAAAATATCACAATTAGGGAAGAATTCTCTTCTGACAGGTCTGTATTTTTCAGTTAGTCAAACGGTCTAGTGTCAGACAGCCATTGGAGAAGAACTGAAAGTGCAAAGCTACCTACTACATTGAAGATCTAAATCTGAGTATCCTGGCAACTGATGTGCCCATAAGGACGCCCCTACGACACCCACCGTAGGGTGATGCCTAGTTGCTTAAATTTTAGTGTCTACCGTGCAATTCTTTGCTCTGTGTTATGTTGACCATGTTTATAATCATCTACCATTGTAGTTACTTTGGGTTTGATTTGGACAGATAACCTGTTGTTCCACGGCTTGTGCCGTGCGGCCCATAAATGTCACATTTATGATGCTGGTTTGTGGCCAACGGAGCTCAACACAGACCAGCAGAGTTTTCTAAGGCAATGCATAAGTTGAGTTCTGAAGTTGTAACGGTTCTCAGAGTTATCCTGATGATAAAAGGCATTGGAATGCTGGTGATTCATGACTTATTAGTCAATACTGATATTCACAGCAATGTGACGTTCTACCAGACAATATGTTCCGCTGATGAAGGATAATGGTAAGTGTTGACGTAGTAATGATGAGCGGCCTGAGTGCAGGTTTAAACCTTTAAATTTAAATTCTTCGATTTAAGAGTTGGAGACATTGGTTACGGGTGATGATCAATCTGATTGCGTGTACTTTGGTCAGAGGACAGCCATGTAGCCTTGTGGATATCGGGATGCTGAAACCTAGTACTACAGTCTATGATGTTTCACGCCGCGGCGAAGTCAATCTCGCAGCAGCCTTGCCATTTCCATCGCATCTCCTGGATGGCGCTCATATCTGCTCTGCACAGCCTGAGAGCCTCCGCCAATTGGGTAGAGGCACCATCCCATTTAAGGGTCCAGACATTCCAGGTGCATACCCTCTAGTCATAGTCTTCTAAACGTTTGCGTGGATCGTCAACTTTGGGAGCGTTCCTATCCGAGGCTTTTCGGTCTTTCATTTTTACGTGGCATGTCGCAAACCCTACGCACAACCCATTTAGAGCCCAGGAAGGGCTTAACTGTGCACATTAGCTCACTACTCTAACACTGGGTGGGGATTAGGGCAGCTATACAGTGGGCAGAATGTGGAGGTTGTGCGTCAACTTGGTTAAAGTTGAGACAGGTGTCACCCTGCACCATGTTGACCTGTGTAATTATTGGCCCAAAACAATGGAACAAATGCATTGTACTGTTAACTCGTCCATCGATTGCTGTTTGCTCAGACAACCACGAAATCTTTTAAGCCGTTTAAGTTGTTAATGTTGTAAGCCTGTTGCTCACCTTATTGGCAAGCTTCCGGCCTGTTTGTCTGTCTGTTTGCATGTCTGGCCATTTTAAGTAACAACACTTTGCAAGGCGTTGCTTGCCTATCAAGCCCAATTTGCTTACAAGTGCGCGCCTGACACTAAAGCACACACACTTTAGAGTGCAAACAAACACGACTAACAATGATGCTCTTTGCCCGTTATTCACCCCAAAAACGCGGCCAAACAACGTCGTCATACGTGGCGTATGCGCAATTTACTAACTACTTGCAGACGGGCTGCCAAATTATGGCAGTGTATGTGTGTGTGTGCATGGGTTTATGCGTATGTGTGTGTGTGTGTAAGTGTGTGTGTGTGTGTGTGTGTGTGTGCGCCCCGCACTCGAATTATGCAAATGCGCTGAACTAAGCCAAGCCAAAACCGGGCCATGTTGAGCATATGCTCAGCTTGAGTTTCTGGCATATTACGCATACGCCAAGTGTGCCATTACAATTTGACTGTAAATGTGCAAGTGGCCCTGCGGGCGTGAACTAATCAGGGGGAAAAAGTGAGCATATGAACAGGCTACAACAAATTGCATACATTTTGATGATGAGAAGCTTGCATATGACGGCCGTTGCCTTTCATTTATGAAATCAACAACAACAACAAGGATATCAAGTGCAAAACAACATTGCATATCTCCATGTTATGTGTAGGATCTGCTCTGAATGCGTGTTTTTTACTTATTTTAAGTATCTGTGTGTGCGAATTGGGTGGGCCCATAAAGAAAAGCCCATATTAAGAGTACTGAAAGAACGGATTTGCTTGAAATCGGAAAGAAACGCTTGTTTTACAACTTTGACAGTTATGAATTTCGGTCCTAAAAACTCTGGTTATATCTTTTATTATAGCTAGGTTTAAAATTCGGAAGTATTATATTTGTGTACTTGGGTACTTACAAGGTGTCGAACATGACGTTTTATAATACTTTAGCTAATAGCAATTTGGTAGCACTGTGCAATGGTTGCCTTTTGCGTTTCGGGAAGAGAATACAAGATCACAGATAATTATCTATTCAATTTTAGAAAAAAAAGTTGAGTTTATTGCCCTGTAACTTGCAATCGAGTCAAGTAAGACCAAAACAGATGGAAAACATTGATTTGATATTAAATTTCCTTCAATTCATAATTCATCCCGATCGGTAGTAAGGTTCCCAAGATATATGAGATTTGCTGACTTCGGAACTTTTGAAATCTCTAAAATCGAAAATGGTTTCCGGATTCCAAATCAGCGATCCAAAATTTACCGGAAAAGGTATGTTCTAGTATGACTAGAACCTTTCATTTAGGTCAAATTTGTTGCAAAGTGTAAGTAATCGAAACGGGTTTTATTGTTGTTCAAAATATTCAGCACGAAAAACGACGAACTTTTGTTCCGCTTGAACTAATTTTCGAAACACTTTTGCCACTCCGAATGAGGTACCTCCAAAACATGTGGTGTGAACGCATTCACCGCTTCTTCAGGTGTCGACAAATGTTAAACTTGCAATTTTTTTTTGATGTGTGGAAACGAAAATATTCGTTGGCTGTCAAACGAGCATATACGCCGGATAATCCATTAATTTGAAGTTTTGGGTGCTTAAAAAGTCTTTTGTGGGAGTCGATGTGTGAGAGCTTGCTTTGTCATGATAAAGGATGTTCCGTTTTTGGCGGTTGGTTTTCCTTAATCCTCAAAAAACTTTTGGCAAACGAATTGCTGTATGCAATTCTTAAACATTTCTCAGTTATGGTAGCTACATGTCCGGAAACAGCTGACGATTTGCTTTGAAATGCTTTATCCGCGAACAACTTTCGTTGGATTTGGCTCGTCTTCGAAGGCCTACACCGTCGATTGCTGTTTAGTTACGGGCTCATACGCATAGATCCAAGATAAGCCACCTGTAACGATCTTATAAACGTATTTTGAAGAAACAACGAACGTGACATTAGAATATGAATGAGAGCAAATGAAAACTTTACCGTTAATCGACAATATTTCGAACTTAAATCCTCTCTGTTATACAGATTTTGTGGAATGACGGCCATCATGTATTATCTCTCTTAAAGTAGTAAACTTTAAAGAGAAAAGTCTGTGAGGAGTTGCCAATGAGTAGAAACTGCATTTATCCAGTTTGGCAGTTCTTTTGCTCATTAAGTCACTTGAAAATTGTTGAAATTAATCAAAATTGAGGGTTTTTTTTTTTGGAGATTTCTGTGGAAATTCCGATATAACACTTCAACCTTACACATTCTTATTCAACTGTCATCTTTTTTTCTTAGTGTACACACTTTTGGTGCTTTATTTTATTTAGCTCATGCGAGAAATTCAAAATTTGTGGGATATCCTGTTAAAAGCGGTAAACTCGCACGCACACACACACTCACACACGTGTAGTCAAGAAAATGGGCGTGTGCGTGTATGTGTTAAGCATTGCCAAGTGGCTTGGTTACGCATTTCCGGAGCCCAACTTGTTTTGCGCTCTGTTGGCAAATTTAAAAATTTGTTTATATTTACTTGGCCCTTGGCTGCCTCTTGAAGAATATTAAAGATTGTCAGCCAGCAGCTGCTTGGCCCCAAACTACGCCATTAAAGCCAGCTCTTAAGGTGTCAGGACATTGTCTTTACCTTTAAATAAATGGTTTCATTTAATCAAAGACGTTTACAGTTATGAGAAGACGCGTGTCTACAATTTATGCGTGTTTTATCTAAACGGCAGCCACAAGAAGCTGCCATGCCGTGACGCTGATGATCTAAGCGGCATTTTTGCTGAGCTGGCAGAGACACGGCGACATGGAGACAGAGCAACAGAGCGATGAAGAGATAGCGAAAAAGTTTGTTTGCTAGCATAAATCAGCATTAAAGTTGATGAAAAGCATTTTCCTAAGACCCCCCCACACACTCACACACACACACACACACACAATTCACACTTAATTGAATTTTTTTGTGCATTGTATACATTTTGGGGTTAAGCTGAAAAATCATTGCCACATCATGCAGCAAGCAGCACTGCTTCGTCTAGCCTTGAAGAAAATTTAAACAAATTACATATTAAAGCAAAAAGTGAGAACTTTGAGAGTACAAAAAGTTTGTAATTTTGCTTGGGCCTAAGCGCAAAATAATTTACCACAAACTAAAATGAAAGGTCTTCTACAGCCTTTTGCTTAAACTGTCAACTGTCGTCTGGCTGTATGAGCTTTGGGGCTGTTCCAGAAAACTTTAAACTGTTAAGGACAATTTTTGGTTTATTTTTCTTAAGAAAAACAGCAATTGCCTCTGCCGTAGCGCAGCTGTCATCTCTAATAACACTTTTTGTGTGCTGTCTGAAAATTGCTTTATGATGATGTACAATTCTTTAGAAATTCAATTTCCATCAAAATAATTTGTCATACTTTCGTATTTGTAGCATGTGGTACTGTACTTTATTGTAGACATTTGTGTTTTTAGAAAATATTTTGCTGAATCTCTTGAATAATTGCTTTTTTAGCAAAGTGCTGCA
This sequence comes from Chymomyza caudatula, assembly GCA_035041775.1. Lineage (NCBI taxonomy): Eukaryota > Metazoa > Arthropoda > Insecta > Diptera > Drosophilidae > Chymomyza > Chymomyza caudatula. Next base: position 79,082 of record JAWNKW010000137.1, on the reverse strand, counting down.
TAGTTACAAAACTTTGCGATGGCGCCATCAAATGCTTTAGAGCAGAGATCGGCAGCAACAGCAGATATGTCGGCAGAATTTAAGTCGCTGTAATAGTATTTGTGTTTTGGCCGAGAAAAGCTATAAATGTGTCGAGCATACTTAAGCAAAGGGCTTGCCGATCCCTGCTTTAAAGCATTGTACACTTGGCATACGGAAAACTATACTTTTCTGAGCAACAAAGGGGAATGCACAACTCTATAGAAGGGCTTATAGGAGAAGGGCCTGGTGCTCCAGCGTTCTTTTGTATCAAATAATGAAAAAATTGCGTCTTAATAATAACCTGCTTTGCGAGTTAACAACATTGCCACATCGACGAAATCAGCCGATAACCATCGATAAACGTTGAGTTACCCATTTGTTTGCATGATTTTGGTAGCCTCAGTACCAGCGGCGCACAGTGGATCCATCTGACTTATTTTTCGGCAAAAATCATAACTTTTGAGGAAGTGTAACGGAGAGGCTTAATGAATTCTCTGTTCTCTGTTTTTGCCGAAAAAGATGTCAGTTGGATCAGCGTGTGTTTATACTATTGATAGTGAAAAAACATCGATATTGTAACACAAAAGGAAAAAAATACAATATATCGATAGTAATATGTATAATTTTGCAGATCTAATGCTCTAATTGATGATTGAAAAATAGCTATATTTTCAGACCGTGATGCCGCAATAAATGAGGGTTACATTTTTTATATTTAAATAAGCTGTTAGCTTACTTAGCTTAAGACATCGAAAATGATCTTACAGACTACCTAGTATAAAACGGTGCCCCAAATCCCCTTATAGGGTAAGAGCTATAGTATGAACTGTCATAAACTGGCAAAGCGAATTTTGTCTTCAAACCGTAAAGAGGCCAAGAAGCTCCTCGGTGTCTATAATTCCAACATATACAAGAAAACGCAAATGGGCAAAAACAACCTTAATGACCACTAACTGAGTTACTTACTGGACATTGTAGGCTAAAAGGACACTTAGGCTTCTCCAGTTCTAAATCCTGAAGGATTTTGCATTCTTATGGCTTACGGAGACCAAGCTAAACTAATTAAGCGAGGAAAAAAAAGCGTCCAAAAGCCATTAATTTTTAAGGATGTTGATTTGAAAGCAAAATTGAAGACTTGTGTTAAACTCATACGAATTTTTGGGCTTCGAAGCAGAGTGGCATAGTAACGAAGTTGAATGCTGCATATATTGAACCTCACAAACGTCAAAAGGCAATTCCATTAGGAAATTACACTAGGCACCAAAAAACAGTGCTTACCTAAAACATACAATTTTCGATAAACTTGTGGTCACTGATTTCGAATCCGGCAACCGTTGTGAATTTTCCACCATTTTCGCTATTTAAAAAATATCTTATTTGACTGGAATTAATCGCGATCGAAAGAAAGTTCTCGAGTAATATGCGATTACCTAACTTCGAAACTTGCGAAATATTATAAAATACATAACAAGTGCTGGATTGAAGTTTCACATCTTATGATCGTAATTTCACTTATATAATGTAAAGAAGTAATAATAATCAAGTACCTGAAAAAAGCCCAGTAGGAAATTTGAGACTGTTCGTGACTGCCTATATTGCTATAGATATGCCCATATCTGACACTTTTTTCTTGAAACTTGACACAAGAGATGTTTGGAACATTGTCTATGTGTTACTTTGTGTTTGACGGCTTTGCATGCGTCCAAGTTTTTGTTGCGCAAAAAACACGAAACGGAAACTTCCACGTCAACTTTTCAAAGCCAGGCACACAAAATGGCTTGAAGCTATTTCAACATATTAAAGTCCACTTAGTCTAATTGTAATAAGCGTTTTTCGCTGGCGCAATTGTTTGCCAGATGGCTTTAAGTCTGTGCCCCAGACTGTGGCAGTTGCAACAAAATGTCACAAGGCATTTGTTATGTGCACTTGAAGTTCGTTGCCGAAAACTAAAAGCAATTAAAGTCGCTTCTCAGCAGCTGTGCTCGGCGCTCTCTTAAGACTCGCAGGGTGCTCGAGAATACACATGCATAAAATTTGACTGATTAAGTAGTGCATGGAAGCCAAGAGCTTGGAATGAATGGCTCGTTAGTAACATCACAAAAGTTTTCCGGTACTTCTTGTTTTTATGTTTTGTTGGTTTAATGCGCTGCTCTCATTGTTGTTCCTTGGAAGCCGTGGGGTTAGTATATGCGGAATGGCAGCTGTTTCAGGTGTGCGTTTCAGGAATTGCTTTTGTTTTTTCATATCACAAAACGATGCCAGAAGCAACTTGTCAGTTGAAGTAAATATTGTTTAGTTTGATGGGAAAATGCTACATGTATTTAATATGGTGTAATCGTAAAAGGTAGCGTCTAGAGATCATTTTATGAAAAAGCGTACAAAATAATAAGTCTTCCTCTTGATTTGGCTATATTCCATATATATAACAAGCCAAAAAAAGTAAATACTTAAAAAAATAAGAATTAAATTAGTGACAAAATGGATAAAGATAAAAAAAATGTAGTAGGAAAAAAGGCTAAAGAGAAAGAAATGTAGAAGAAGAAGGAAAAGGAACAGGAAGAATAAGAATGGGACGAGGATGGAGATCAGTATTATGACCTACACGCGAGTAGCTAGTAGGGGGTGGAGCCCCTTAATGGGATATGGCAAAAGTAGCAATATGTGTGCGAGGAAGAGTTTAGCGTAATTAGGATGAGGGAAGTCGAAGAAACGAAACCATCTTTAGGGGCCTGCGAGCGTAGCGTGTTGAGGGAGGACAAAGACGAATAGGAAGGGAAAAACGAAGAATAATAGAAAAATGAATAGAAATAGGAATTTTGAATTTCTCGTCGATTTTATAAATATGGTTATTATTAAGATAGCTTGGAACGCTACTTATTAGGCAGTTTTGAGATGGTTTTCCAGAAGGATATCTATACAAAGTTGATTGCTGATTGATCTATGAGCGAAGGCTCTGTGGGATAGCTGTAGGGATTTTTAGAGACAGTCAGACTGCGCTTCTGGCTCTGAAGAATCCACGCACAAAGTCGATCCTATTCCTATTCCTATTCCTATTCCTATTCCTATTCCTATTCCTATTCCTATTCCTATTCCTATTCCTATTCCTATTCCTATTCCTATTCCTATTCCTATTCCTATTCCTATTCCTATTCCTATTCCTATTCCTATTCCTATTCCTATTCCTATTCCTATTCCTATTCCTATTCCTATTCCTATTCCTATTCCTATTCCTATTCCTATTCCTATTCCTATTCCTATTCCTATTCCTATTCCTATTCCTATTCCTATTCCTATTCCTATTCCTATTCCTATTCCTATTCCTATTCCTATTCCTATTCCTATTCCCATTCCTATTCCTTTTCCTTTTCCTATTCCTATTCCTATTCCTATTCTCTGCTCTTGCTTCCAGTTGGGGCTCTGCTACATTTTGTGTCATAAACAGCTCATAAATAAAAGAAGATAATGCTTCTTTATGTCTGCCATAAAATCAATAAAGTTTTCTTTCAAAAACTTTATCTTTAAACCAATAGTTTTCCAAGCTAATTACATTTTCCAGCTACTGTGAAATGCGCCATTACTTAATAATACTTTCGTTCGATTGCAACTGAATGGATTTGCTTAGTGTCCAAGATAAAAAAGCCAACTCGACAGGCGGTAACTTTCACTTGATTACCACTAAGCCCCGAAAAAGAAAAATTTGCATATTTTATTAAATTCTGCTCACAAATATCCAATCAATAATGTAGTACGGTACCGTTTCCGCTTCCTTAGACCCAGTCACAGTCGCAGTTACTACAATCGAAGATGCCGAGGCCAAAATCGAGGCAAATTAAATATGCATACGTATTCAAATGGCTCACAGCGAATTGGCCAAAGCTTAAGGCATCGACAGGGTGCAGCGGGTGGTATCAGGCAACCAAGGGAGCAAAAGGAGAACTGTATGCCCAAGAGAGAGATTTTTGGTTTTTTTCCAGATGACTGCCGGGCGAATGAGTAACCTACAGACCAGAGGGGCAGGTGCAGGCGAATCATTAAAGCCGCAGCTACTTTGCGTGTCTGACGCCTACTAAGCGGTGCTGCTCTTTTTATACACTACATGGGGAATATCACTAGTTTGTGAACAAGTTTGTGACGTAGTACGTCAATGGAAATGATCAATATGTGCTCATCTGAAAAGTCAAAAACCGTGAAATAGAAGGCTTCAAAAGGGGGTTCCTTAAATATGCTAGGCAACAAATTTGAGTTTAATTCAATGGCTAAAATATACCCTTGTTGGATCTGGCTTCTAGTAATAGAGGGCGAAACTCCCAGATCCCTGTCTTTACCTTTACCAAGTTGACGCACAACCTCCACGTGGTGCCTCTTGCTTTAATCACCACCACAGCGAAGTCTGCCCAGGACTTTAACAGGGTTGTGCGTAGCGTGCTTGTAAAACCCCTTTCCCAATGGAAGATGGTATGAGCCGCCTGGAGAAATGCCCTTCATTTGGCCGTCAAGAGAAAGAAGAAAAATTGATCTTTTCCGGTTAATTTGGGTTCACTGATTCTGAAATCAGCAGTCGATTTCTTTTATAGTACGGCTTTTGAGATATCGTGATTTGAAAACAAAATGTGTTTTCGCGTTGTCGAATCCCAGAAATACTTGATACTAGGGATCAGCGATAACTAAAATTACAGGTGATTGCATTTTCTTTAATGTGAATAAATTCTGATTAAAAGGCCATGAAAAAGGAACATTTTCTTACAATATATATGAATTTTTATCAAATTGAAAATTAACTATGTAGGTGCGAAATCAAGTTAAGTAGCCTTTATATCTTTTCTGAATTCGATTTTCATCATTATTTTTGATTTTCTAGCACCGTTTTCGAATTATCGCTATTTCAAAATATTTCATTTTGAGATTCGCGAAGCGTATAGCTTAATTTGAAAAAGATAACGGTGCTAGAAAATCCAAAATCGTTTTCGAACTCGAAATCAGCGTCCCAAATTGATGTAAAATTTGTTGCATAGTTTTATTAGAGTTTCTGTGACTTAAGCGAAAAATATTCGACAAAAAAGCTAAGGAAAATTTAATTACCTTATTTTCAAGTATATTTTCGAGCATATTGACTGCGTGATATACGCGTTTCGAGGATTTGACGACTTGCAAAATCGCAGCTTTTCTTTAAATCGTCATATTTTGAAAAATGTAGAATTGCAGTAAACTGTAACTAGACAATAGAGCTGCAAAACTATCGATAGTGGCGCCATTCGATATTTCACGAAAAAGATTCGATAGCAACAATAGTATAATCGTTTTCCGTCCTACCTTGACAATGAAAAAAACCTCGATAGTTAGAAACAAAGGCAAACAATTGATGTATCGTTAGTTCTATCGATAGTTTTGCAGCTCTACTATTCAGAGAATTCAAAGATTATCTTTAAGTCAAGGTTTTTTTTTTGGTTTCCTAGTTTTATTGAAATGTAAATTTAAATTTTAGCATTTAGAAGTCCGCGCCAATGACCCAAAATGACGTAAAATTAGGTTACTCAAAAAATGTTTAAAATATAAATTGCGTCTGTTCCCATTTTCACATATGCAAAAAAATGTGAATTGTTTATTGAGGCACCAGAAAATTTAAATTTGTTTTGCTTAAATGTTTTCACTATGGCGCTGGTTTTACTAAGAGAACTCAATTGAGAAAGTGAAAAAATATCTCACAAAATCTTGCTGGATATTAGAATGCATGCTATGTTATTATGCAGCAAGTCGCATCTCGCTATACTAAGAGATAGTTGGATATAGAAAACTTGTCGATTTATATTCGCAAAAGCATAGAAACTGTGACCGGGAAAAAAATATTGGTTTTATGGTATTTTTATCAGTTTCGTGATAACTCATATACAGTTTCGGGGGCATTGTGATTTAGTATAAATTCGCTGGTTTCATTTCCATATTGTTCCTTATTGCGTTTATTTTGCAAAAAAACAAATGGAAAACGCATTGAGACGAAGCCACTTTCGCTATTATAACTGTTGTTTTCGAAATCATCGCTGATGTTAAAAAAAGATTATTTGAGTTTGCTATGGTAGGCATGATTACGTGACTGATATTTTCGTTACAGCAAGGCTAAATTTCTGATCTGGAATGATCGGATTCGATGTTTTTTGAGTCGCTGAAACCGTTTTTCTTTGTCATGTAAGGATTGTAACATAATCGCAAAAAGCCTTGAGAGACACCCATAAATGAAAAGTAATGCTAGCCCGAGGGTCGGACCATGTAAATTACATGTTTTTTAGGTCGCTAAAACGAGGTCTGTTGACCATTTTATTGCATTGTAACGTAACAAAGATATCTACTTTTTCTAGAATAGTTAGCTGCAGCGAACGGCATTAGTATTAGGCGGTCAGCAGGCCGTTACGTTGACAGTTTTAGATGTAGCATAGGAATAGGATAGTTAAAGTTATGCGGATACAGTTAGTTTTGCATTAGTAGTATATATGTGATAGTGTAAGAGTAAGAGATAGATATAGTAAGGAGAAAGTAGACTCTGTCAGATAGGCATTAAGATAAACAGAGTACGTCTGTTGCTAGGCGTTAGTTTTAGTTAGATATTAGCGGTAGTTATTGGCGGGAAATTGGAGCGTCAGTGGCGGCATTGCCTATATAAGAGGAGCCGTCAAAGAGGAGCGGTCGGTCTTAATGTAGATTGAGGGGCAGTCGTCTTGGTGTGGCTTGAGAGTCAGTGTTCTCTCTGTGAGACAGTGGGTCTTTGGCGGCTTGAGAGCAGAAGAGGCTAAAGGACAGTCGGCCGGTCTGCCTCCTTACTAGAGTTGGCCAGCAGAGAAGCTGAAGGAAAGTGCGTTGCCCATCAATAATTATGTACAAAGAGATAGAGCTTGAAGTTCCAAGCGTCCTCCTCATAAGGGCGTTGGTTGGAACTTAAGCTATAAGAACTAAAGCACTTGGTGTCCTGGTGGGGTTAGTGCGTGATGAAGCGTATCGGTGCGCTAGCGGCGTTGGCAAATACGCGCATAGGCGATTCGGTGGTAAAGGCTGAAGAGTAAGGGCTGAGGATACCGATGCACCACTAATACCAGGCCGGCGACCACTGGGTGAGCTGTATAAATATAATTAATGCGCTGGTGAAGGCGTTGTGGCGTTAAAAGGAGTGTTCGGTGCTGTATATATATACACCATGTTAATCCGGCAGAGAGGACATAATGCCCAGATAAGGCGGTCTTTGGTGTGCACAAGACATAGACCTTTTGGTTGGCCTACTGTTCGCAAACGGATATGGTGTTTCAGCTCAGGATACTGGCTATCAGTAATCGCACAAAAGGTGCGGCTGGTTGGCGACCATGGCCGGAGGCAATTAACAATATTCTTTGTACTCTACAAAGCGATGCTAAAGACTTATATAGGCATAAATATATATTCCTAAAACTTAACCATTGGGGTTTTTATTAATCGAAAGATTCGGCAAATATAAATTTGTTGTGAACGGACACTGGACAATCATCTGAGTTACTCCAGCAACCTCCGCTACCTGGTAGGTTCGTTACAACAGATTGAACGATTGACACGCAGAAAGATTCCGAGTGGCACATTAATTCTAACTTGTTTTTATCATACTAGCAATAAAGCACATTTGTATCTGTGCTTGTTAAAAGGTTGTGTGCTTCAAGGAAATAATCGATATATCGATAAAAAGTTAAGGCAAATGCTACGAGTTGACAGTTGGCTTGAATGCATGCAAAGATGGCAACTCTTAAGTTTGTTGAAAAAGTGTCTTTAAAACTTCAAAAATTTCCTTTTGAAAAGAGTTTCTCCACTTCGTTGCTGGCAAAGCTTTTCTCTAACGAACTTTGCAAAGTGAAACGAAACAAAAACAATGAAAAGCGAGTAGAAAGAAAAAAAAACCAAAATATATATAAATACAAATAAATAGCGCTAGGAGAAAATTATGCCAAACATAAAAATAAATTAATGGCTATGCGTGTAGGCCAAAGGCGAGCGACGCGCTGATGGCAAGGACAAAGCGGCGACGGCGCCTAATAGTCCTCTGCCAGGGTTGCCATGGCTGCTGCTCTCGACCTGTCGACTTCATAAACTGCCACACTCTCTTACCCACGAAATTTTTACTAATGTTTGCTGTATGACAACGTTTGCAATTTTATTTGGCTTTCATAATTTACTATGCGTAATTTGCTCGCCTGCTTTGTACTTAAATATTTAATTTCCCATTTTAGGTATGACTCTATTTATGGGGGATCCCCGACTTCCAACTGTTCTTTGTTTGATTGTACATTAGTTTATTATTTATTGTTTTGCATTTTGCTTTGTACTTTATGAGTTTCGGGGCACTTTTTGTGTGAGCACCCGGGCGTATACGCAATATGCGAACACCCACATTGTCTCGCTGGCGCCATTAAAGTGAATGCAACTCTGACTTTTTGTGCCGCGCACAAAAGTATGCAACACTTTTATTTTGCACTTCAAAATGTGCAGCAAGCACGCAAAAAAAAAAAACAAAAAGTAGAGTTGCGAAAGGCAGCGAGCAAAGTATTGCAAAGTAAAGTTTGCTCTATTTTTTATTAAAAATTCTTTTTTCATTTTGCCGATTTCTTTTTGAAATTTTTTCTACGGTTTCTTTGTGTGCGCAATGCTACATTTTCCGGCTTGAATTTCATTTTAAGCATTTGCTGTGAACTTTAACATAGCGTTTGTCTAAGGCCAAAAGCGCTTTACGGCCAACTCGAACTCAAAGTAAAGTGGTATAACTTGTTTGGAGCCGTGTTCTATAGAGTTGCAAGTTACTTGCAAAATGCAAACAGTTCTTAGTCTATTTTAATGCCATTTGACTTGCTCCGTGCATGTCTATCCGTCTGTCTGTCCGTCTGTTTGTCTGTCTGTTTGTCTGTCTGTCTGCTTTACATATTTATTTTGAGCTACTTAGCAGCAAGTTGAACTGCAGTTTCTGTTGCTATTTGAGTTTGCTGCCAGCAGCTGTTGTCAACGGTTTTCATCGAGTGGCTAAGAAAGCGGCTCTCAAGTGTTTTTACTTGGCAAAAGTTTTATTTCATTACGCATACGCCCCGGTGGCTTATGACCATTTGGCATTTCTGCACTTTAATGATTTAAACTTGCCGTTACTGTACTGCTCGTTAGAAAAATCGAGAGGAATGTAAGTTTCAGCCAGAGAGAATTGCGGCTGCACCATTTGCCATTCAAAGCCCGGCAATTGAAGCCAACCCATTGGCCACGGACTGTGCCACTTACATCTTAATTGGCGGCAAAGTTACGCTTTCAAAACAAAAATATTATTTTATGTGCGCGCCTCGTTGAAATTAAGAAAACTTTGTATAGAGCCTTTGGACGCGAACAGCGCAGTCGGCCATAACGTCCAGCTTCAGTCGCAGTCTTAGCCTTGGTAACGCTTTTGGCCTTTGGCACTGCGGCTCACTAATGAGCGTATTGTTTGAAAGATAAAACATTTGAACGTGGGTGTACGGAACCCTCTGCATAAGGGTTTGTGCCGGAAATCAATGTTGTTGTAACGGCTGTTGCATAGGAGCTGGATTTCACCTACACAATATAGGCTTTATGTATGTACTCTGGTTTATTTGTGACTAAAAAGTTTTGTTTTTGCCTTCTAGCTTCGTTTGTCTAAGCTGTTTATGTTTGTTTATTGTTATTGTATGCTTTTCCAATAGAGATACAATTTGGCTATATTCTATTTTAGCCATTTAGGCATGTGAGGCGTTTATTAATGAGCCATATATTATTTGAGCTCATTCCAGACAAGCTAATCTCTGTTTATCTTTTGTTTATATATTGTAAGCCAAATTAAATCTATTATAAGCCGTTTATGTTGTAAATAGTTTACAATGTGCGCAGTTTGGCGAGTTGAAGGGTTTGAGTTATTCAAAATATGATTGTCGACAAATTAAGGTCAATTTGCTCTGATTAGATTTAAATACGTTTACACTCTGCTACGTTTTTGTCGAATTGGCGAGCAAAAGCGGTGCAATACAAATAAGAGTATATATCTCGTTGGTTCTCTGAATTCGCTGTTGGTTTTCGTGGGCAGGGAGATGATCTCCACTGATGATCTAATTTGAAAATGCGATTGGTATCTATAGAGCATATAGCTATCCTCTAGTACAAAAGCACACAATTTTATCCTCTCAATAGTGTCCAAATTAATACATACTTAACAACAAAGGCTACCCGTGGTTATGCCGTGGGTGAAAAAGAAGCACTGGCAAACCGTAGTTTTTTTGCTATATAACTACTTTCTTCTCTTGATACTAAAGGCACTTGAATGCTTTAAGTCCAATTTTTGTATCCTCTGTTTACTCAAACTGAGCAGTCGCAGAATATAATTTTTTAGTATGTCCACGAACGTGCTAACCGGAGGCCGTTTATAGTCACTGACTATGCAACAAACTCTGTACTATGAGATTTGCTGACTTCGCAACTCACGAATTCTCAAATTTGGAAATAGCGATAATTTGAAAACGGTGCTATGAAATCCAAAATGGTTTCCAGATTCAAAATCAGCGACATAAAATTTACATGAAAAGGTATGTGTTAGACATAAGGTTATTTGTTGCATAGTGGGTTAGAGAATACCACCTCAGCTGGTCAAAACTTCTCGTATGACAATGGCACTGGGTTCTTTCGAGAGCAGTAGGTCTTAAAAGGGTTGTGCGTAGGGTTTGGGACCCACCACGTAAAAGCATAATTCCAATGAAATAATGTATTTACATCAGGCCGTAACCCGATAACGGGTTGTTATGGCCAGTTAAGAAGAAGCGTAATTGATTAGCTATAAGAAACATGACATCAGAGATAAAATCCCTGCGTTGCGCTGAACGTCAGCCTCATTCCTTAACTCAAAGACGAGAATCTATAGTGGTTGTATCTTGAGGGAGAAACGCAGGTTGGATGGATGTTTAAGTGGGTGAGTTAGCACAATTTTCAAACTTTTCATCTATTCAGGCTTCTACCACATATAACAAAAAAAAAAAATTATCATATTCTGCTGCTCTTCCCTAAGTACATATCTCGCATATCTCAAGACAGTGGATAACTATTCGCAGAAGTACAATTAAAGGGTAAGAATTTTTGAAATACTTTCATAATGCCTCATCTAACAGAGGTCTCTGAAGCATAAGCTAAACGCTTGTTATAGGTCTTGCGCAAGGGTTCCAATTGTTTCATCAATAAAAAACCAAATGCAGAATGGTATTACGCATGAACAACATACAAAGAGGTGATGCCCAAGATCTGCAGATCGCACGTGCACTTTGGGGCTATAGCCTGTCTGCACATGGATCGAGCTTTGGTTGCTTAGTAAGAGTTTGGTGGCACTTCTAAGCAGAAAGAAAAGATCCCTCGTTGTATGTGCTGTTTGAAAGTGAAGAAGAAGAAATGCAAGGCGGTCTCCGGCAAAGCGAATAGCCGCTGGAACGCCTCTCCTGAATGAGTAGCAGATATTAACAGATTTTGAAATGCTCTTCAGGCCTTTGTTTTATGTATTGGATGACATCAGGAATATTACTGAAGGGCATCAGCAGCTTTGTTTTCACATCTTGCGTTCAAAATACTCCAATGTCCACAGCAGACATCGCTTCTCGTCGGTGTTTATACCGAAAGCACTGCGTCCTCCTCCGTGTGGGTCGCATCTCGCACCGTTTGATGGCACGGTAATATCGCCCATAAGTTATCTCGCAAACAAGATTCAGGAGCTTATGAAATGTAGCTGGAGACATACTGTCTTCATATTGCAACTCCAGCATTATCAAGTGCGAGCATTACTCGCTTCGTTTGAAGGTTTTGTAAGATTATTTGTAATATTTTGAGTCGCGGGTGAGATTTTTTTCACCAGTAAACCTGAGTGCCGAATCCCGACGTTCACAAAAAGAGCATTCGCATACTTTTTACCATTGAAGGCAAGCAGAACGTGATTAACACACAGTACCATGTCGCCAAATTGATGGTCAGAACAACATCATTTCGCAATCTTTCCCTCCCACACCTTAGTTGAAGAGGGAAGGAAGCTAATCTACCATTATGATCCAATTCCATCCTTTGGAACCTACATTGGCATTGAAAATAATCACCAAAAATAGAGTTGCCCTTCGCGACAATGTCTAGATTGTTGCGTTAAAAGTCTGATCATGCCGCGAAGTTTTGCATTTCTTGAGCAGTTTTATGACCAGCTCAATTTTATGGGTAGTTACGTGACTGATTGGCATAGATATATGTAGCGGAATGTCCAACCGATTGTCAATACCAACTATGCGCTGTTGAGTGGAAATTCCATTGGTTTTGCAAATTGGTTTTTACTTTTGCGTTTTCTTTAGATTAGAAAGTTGTATAGGTAATACGATTTTTTTTACTACTGCCGTTGATGCAGATTTCAAAATGTTAATTTGTCAACGAATTCTGCATGATACTTGTACTAGCCAATACTTGAAACCATTATTTTGTCGTTTATTTTGACTCAATCTAATTGTTGTCCCTGCTTAAAGAGCTTATATTAAATTACTTAATTGTTGGCATCAAAGTGCCATGTTTAGCCGCAAGGACTAGGGGACACGAGGTTGGCAGTAATAGTGCCATAAAACTGTAATAAGTTAATTTATCTTTCCAAAGGAGTTAGAACCACTTGCTCAAATTGATTTTACGCACTCTTAGATTAAGTAAGTCATTTTCAATTAGCCATAGTAAATGTAAGATCTTTAAGTACTTTTATAACATGGCATCAATGTCATTTAGCAAAAGGATCCAACAGTGCAGTTTGGTACTTAAAATATAAAATCTATTTTAATTGTGTGCACAATTAAGTAGTTCTGCACAAAGCTCGTTAATTACTCTTTTCTATCTTTCAAATTGCAAAAGTTTTCCTACAAACATTCTTAGTTTCTTCGCAGTCATAATGCATATCCTTTCAATACTTTCTGAACTTGTATCCTTTTAGTGCCATAGTTGTCAATCTCTTATTGCTCTCTTTGGGAAATTCGGCTAATTGTTTTATTTGAAATGAAATTAGCTGTGTATAAAGTTTGCGAAAAGCAGCTGCCAATATTTGTTTATACCGCTCATTTTTGTGTTCTTTTCGCAAAGAAAATAAAACGTAATTAAATTTTGGCAATTCATTTAATTGAGTTTTAAGCCGTAACTTTTGTGGACCGAAATTGAAAGTTGCAGCCCGCCTTTAAGCGCCCACTTTGCACACATTTGGTTTGGTTACTGGCGTCTGTCGGGCTTTGGACTGTTTGCGCTGTAATTAGGCGCATCTAATTTGCGCTAAGCGTCAAGTGGCTGGACTTTTTTTTTTTGTGTTTTTTACTTTTGTCACGTGACGCCATTTTAAAGGCTACCTGGCTGCCCAAACTGGCGTAAAATTGTTGCTCCCCAAGGTATTTTTGGCAACGTTTGCATTGACTTGAAGTGATTTCTGGCAGGCGCAACGATGCGTATGAGTAACAACTTAGAACGTGCCATGGCTGGCACATATTGACGTGCACTTACCGAGCTATAAAACTTGGCTTTCAATTTATTTGGCTTAACACTTTGTTTGCACGTCTTGTGCGTTAAATTGCCAATAATTTTGCACTTTATTAAAGAAATTTTTAACACTTTTACACTTTTTTTTCTTAATTTACCGGCGTCGTTCATTCGCTTTATGCTTGGCGCTTAAAAGTATGTTTTGCGTAACTTTGCGCTCCGTTGTGTCAGTTACGCGCTCGAAACGGCAACTGTTTGTCTTTTATCAGCGCGTCGACGTTTTAAGCAAAACGTTCAAAAGCTTTCGCTGGAGCTTTTAAGAGCGCGCTCTGTTTTTCGACCAGTTTATACCTATTTTGCCATTGGCTGTTGATTGTTGGCTTTGGCTTGTTTACGGCATTTTTTTGTTTTTGGCTGCCAATTGTTTTAAGTGCAGCATATCGAAGCCAACACACACACACACACACACACACACACACACACACACACGTGCTTGGAGTTTCAATGCAGTTTTGAATTTTGGCAGTTATGTTTACTTTCTCACATTGCTGCAGGTGCAAGAACCCAACTTATGACTCTGGCTATAAGAAGAAGCAGCAGCAGCATCCTAAGGTACAGCATCAATAGTTCAAAAAAGTGGCATGCAAATCATTTGCCGCTCATAAATTATGAAGCAAACTGCATTCAACCATGCAAATAAAGTTCCATTTATCTTGACATGAGTGGGCAGCAGCAGTGGCAGCCACTTTGTTGTGGCAGCTCCGATTGCCAACATTTCGGTTGGGTGTGTGTGTGTGTGTGTGTGTGTGTGTGTGTGGGCAGCTGCTGGCTGTGTGTGTCTGTCTATGCGCTACAAGCGGAAACGGAAATGCCGCCAAAAGATGCAAACATGGCAGCAGCAACATACATATTGTTAAATTTTACAGAGTTGTGCACAATTTTCCAACAAAAGAGCGCGCATTTTTACTCCTTTTCCGAAACGATAGCCTTAAAGACTATACATTACAAAGTCGTTAGTCAGCAAGCACACATTTTGCGAATTCATACATTTATTGCCATTTGTCTGCGATAACTCAATAATTTTAGCCAACAAGTAAGCATATAAGCATAGACCGATTTATGCCTTAGATTTTACAAATAATACGTTATAGTGTTAGAAAGTTGATGGTCATTTCTGAATCCGAAACTGGCGTCAGAATTTACTAGTTATTTGATGTTTACACTTCGAAGGTTATGTTGAGTTGCACCAAATTTTGTGTGGTCTATCTTTCTTATGACGTCATTTAGTGCTGCTATTACTCTTAAATTAAAGAGTTGAACAGTTTGATTAAAATTTTCTTTTTCGGCAGAATTTGACTCACTGTCAATGTGTTGTATAAGAACATTTTTACAATTGCTTTTCCTCAGCTGCCATTGCCAATTGTTGTTTTAAAGCATCAATAATTAAACCAGAGAAAGTTTTTGTTCGCTGAAAACGTTAATATCCCTTTCAAATTAATTAAAATTTAACTTTCCATTTACTAAAGTAATTAAAATTAATCCATCCATTCATCAAACGCAGTTAATAAAACCAAGCTTTGGATTCAGCAATTCCACCACTAAGAACTAATTGCTGAATAGCTGCTATAGGGATAGACATGCAGAAGAAAAACAGTGAAAGTAAAAAACACAGAAACACACATAAATCTGATGATACTTCTAAACATTTTACAGCACTTTTTGCAATAGAAGATCTATAGTATCCAGAGTTCCCAGATAACCGTCAATCTTTTCAACGGGTCTGCAAAAAACGGTTATTGCCGGACACAATGAATAGAGTTTTGGTAAAAAACAAGCAGCCCTTTTTGCGCAGCACAATGAATAGAGTGTTGGGAAAAAACAAGCAGCCCGAAGAAAAAACATTTTTTTGCCGTTTCGTATCGCTCAGGATATTTTCTCAGCCATTAACACAAGACCAAGGACACAAGCGCAGCGAGAAAAAGTGTTCGGCTCAGAGCGAAACCGAGTTGAATCATTTTTGTTCGGTTTTTCAGCGAGCAAACCGCATTGAAAATAAGTGTTGACTGTTATTCGGGGACTCTGGCAGTATCTTATAACATTACTTATAGTGCTCTGATCCAACTTTTGATATATCACTCACTTGCTATTAGTTAAGGTCACGTTCGACTTCATAGAAATAGGTTTTGCGCAGTATCCATAAGCATTCAAAATTTAGTACATAGTTTGGAAATCCCTTCTAATCTGAGTCAATGTACTTCAAACGAAGATTCTAGGGCTTGAAGAGCCACAGAAGAGTCCAAAAGGCTCGAGTCTCGAGTCCAAAAAGAGCTCTTCAAAGAATACGAATTATTCTTCTTCTTAACTTGCCATAACAACCCTTTACCAGGTTACGGCCTGATGTATTTAGAGACCAGGTAGGGCTTTGCTGCCCAGATTAGCTCACTACTCTAACAACGGGTCGTGATTAGAGCAGCTATCCAGGGTTTACCACGTGGAAGTTGTGCGTCAACTTGCTTAAGGCAGAGACAGGTATCACCTTGGAAATTCCCCAGTGAATGGTGATCAGAAGCTTTCACCCTGTTCCACCAGAACCCAGGCCCACTCGCTATACGAATTCACAATCCTAAAAAGTATGGCTACTTTTCCAAAATTTCCGCGTTTCACGTTTACTAGAAGACTTTTAATGGTGCAGATTTGTTGCTACTAGATGGGAGCAAGTAACAAATTTTGTTAGCCTTCAAGTAAAAGTGCGATATGTAAATCATTATAATCAAATCTGCAACACTCTTCTGTGCAGTTATAGCTATTTTGGGGTTTTCACATTATTGATAGCTTACCCATACCTAGTGCTACCCTTATGTGTGCATTTTGGCCATGAAAAGGAAATCATATATGTTTTTTAACATTGTCAATATTTCATGCATCTTTCAATGTTTTTATTTCCTTTGGCATATGGAAATTTATGCACTGCAGAGCAAGTAAATAAAGATATCGATTGGTTTCTCAACCCAAGTAGCAAAACGTCACGGCAAGAACCTTTAGGCAAACGGCATGGATCTTGTCTTATGGATAGAGACATTGTGGGTCCGGCGCAGGCAGTTTCTAACCCTTTGCAAGTTCTTGATTTAATTATTTGTAGCGCGCTTTTATGAGCCAAACCTAAATGCTTAACACCTGAACGCACACCTGAGTGGCACAAAAGTTTCGCTTTTGTTGTTGTTGTTATCGCTGTTATTCAGCTGCAATAGTAAAAGTTGGAAAGTTGTATTAAGCCCCTAAGGACACTCGTTGCGGTTTTTTGGGTTTTTGGGGTTTTTTGAATGAATGTCTCAATTCATTTTATGCTAGAGTGCGTCTCAAGTGGACCAAGTTTTCGAGCGTATGCAAAAAATGAAGGGGTTCGAGTTTGGTTTGGTGTGGTTTGGGTTTAAGTCTCGAAGCCAATGGCGAAAAATGCAAGCGTCGCAGAACATTAAATCTCGACAACGGCGAGTGCGACGTCAACGTTGGGACTGGCGACGGCATCAGTAAAATTTGTTGATTTGCTTCGTTAAACAGCAAACAACAGTGGGACCGATGAAAAGTAAGCAAATCAGAAAAAAACGGCAACGAAATTGAAACAACAGCGTGCTGAAAGGACAAAGTGAGACTGACTGAAGACAGTGACGACGTCAGCGCACAGTGGACAAAATGCTAAACTCTAAGCGTACTTTATAATAGAGCGAAATGACAAACTTCAAAAAGTTCGTTAATGAGCATAAAGATAGCTTACAGAAAAACTATTCATTCTATATTCGTTTAAAACTGTGCAAAAGAAACGTTAAGGGTTTCACAAAAACTGAATTTATTGCCTAAAACGGTTTAAACTAGAAAAAACTATATTGTATAACTATATTAAAATTGAAAGTGAAATTGTATGGAACTGATTTTCCGATCTTCTTCTTACTTAGCTGCTTTTACCATATATCAAGCCGATTTTGCAATCTTCTTTATATATAGCTGCTTTTTTAATGTGTAATTTTTTCAAAAAAGTGCATCAATAATTACCTTCCGCCCCTAAACTTTTTTTTCGCCAAAAAAATCTCAGCCTTTCGGCCAAGAAATCTTCTGCCGCCCTTTTTCTCCCACCGACCGAAGTGGTCTCTATCGAACTAATGTCATCTCAGGAGGTAGCACTCTCCCAACAGAGAGATATGCCAAGTTTCCTTGACGTGTCCTTTGACAACATCTTATAACCTTCATCAGTAGTATGTGCGGTAAGGAAGACAAGACCATGGTCAAGACCTATAAAGCAATTAGTCGCAGTTTAGTTATAAACTGATAAACAGTGGAGGAACCTCCAACCGGTGTTTCGTACGCTCTATTTTCACACATTGCAATTGTCAAAGAATTGAAATTCCGCCCACTGTGCACTGCTGACTTACAAGAAAGAGTCAAGTCAGCCTTAAGCGGTTTTGTTGTGCGGCTGCGACTCACAAATGAAGATGAGGCAGTTCTTTTGCCTTTTCTCTTTTGAAGCTTGCTTCGCAATGCATTGCTTTTTATGTACTCACTCGCAAGAAATGGGCCAAATAAGCAAAGAATAAGCAAAAAAAAAGATGAAAACAAAATATCACGGCGACGGCATCAAAGGCAGCGCCGCTAGCATTATAATCTGTGTGAAGACAAAGCGGCGAGTGCAGCTTGCGGCTTTACAAGGCAGCGACGGTGGCAAGTAAGCAGACTGACAACAGTACACAGAGAGAAAAGCGCTGTTAAGTACTCCCCATCCCGTGTCACACCGCTTAAAAAAACAACAACAAACACACAATAACATTCCCAAAGTAAGTGCACAAATATAAGCAAGCTCTTTTTGTCTTTTCCGTTACACTTATCCATTTTCTTGTTATTCACATAGACTTTTTTTGGCAGTATAGTTAAGGGATTTTTCTCTTCTCTCTACCAGCTATTCGGATTAACCAGAACAGCAGCACAGTGAAACTTGAAATGAGTACATGAGTATAAGTACTGTACTTAATCTCGATAATCCATCGAAAACTCACGCAGAGTCCAAAAATCAAAAATGTTTGAACTATCGACTATCGTTTCAGCAAAATGTCAGCCATTGAAGCTACAAGGTCAGCTTTTGGCTTTCGTTTTTGAAAGCAATATATTTGAGATCGATTATTCTTAGAACATATTTGAAGCATGTATGAGCTGCGGATGCTGCTTGAGAACGTAGAACTTTTGGATCTTGGTTTTGATATTTCTCTATAGGGCTATTTTCGATAACGTATTTATCAAATTTTTCATCACAAACGACGTTGTCATTCCACCATTCACAAACGCCAAAATCATTATAGACTTTCTAAGCTGAACAAAATAGGGAATAGTAAATTTGTAAGATAGCTTACTCTTAAAATGTATATTGCATTTTGAACTAAGATAAAGATTGGATGAAATGCATGCAATTTGGTAGCAGAAACATGACACATATGTTCTGCTCGTTGACCAAAGATTAAGAACGGAAGCTTTGAACAATTATGTTGTTTTCAATAGCATCTAACTTGTCTTGCAAACGAATGTTTAACCCGATTAATAAATAGAAGATCTGTTATTCAACCACTTTTGGTGCATATACTACTTTTTACTTGGACTTTTGGCTCCTCCCATCATCAGTAATGCTTGCTTAGTTTCTCCCGTAGCATTACAGAAAACCAAAAAAGTTACTTTCTTTACCAATTTAAGGTCGAGATTTGCAAGAATCTAAAGCAAGCGTCTTTTTTGACTCCTTTCTCCAGAACAGTACAGTCTCAACCGCATTATACTATACTTGAGACGATCTAATGCCCCTTTTTTCCAATTTAGAGTGTAACTTTACAATGAACGGCATTATTGACATTCGACAGTTTTTTGCCAGATATCATTGGGAATTCAATGCTGTGCTTATCCAAAATGTAATCTTTACCCCATTTGAATTTTTATATATTATATGCTGAAATGAAGCTATGAAATTATCAAGATATGAAGATGTGAAAATATGAAGATATGCAGATGTTAAGAAATGAAGGTGTGAAAATATGAAAATATAAATACATGAAGACAGACAGATATGAAAAAATACAGATATAAAGAAACGAATATATGCATGTAGAGAGAAATAAAGATATGCAGATGTGAAGATTTGAAGAGATGAAGATATGGAGATATAGTGAAATGAAGATATGTAGATATGACGATATGCAGATATGAAAATATGACGATATGAACATATGATGATATGCAGATATGAAGATATGAAGATATAGAGAAATAAAGATGTGCAGATATGCAGATAAAGAGAAATGAATTTATGAAGAGATGACCGTATGCAGAGATGAAAAGATGAAGATATGCAGATATAGAGAATGAAGATGTGCAAAAAGGAAGATGTATAGATATAGTGGTAGCAGATATGAAAAGATGAAAATATGCAGATATAGAGAACGAAGATGTGCAAAAAGGAAGATGTGCAGATATAGCGTAATGAAGATATACAGATAGAAAGAAATGAAGATATGAAGAGATGACAATATGATTATGTGATAATATGGAGATGTGAAGATATACAAATATTAAAAAATGAAGATATGCAGTTATGCAGGTATGCAGATATGAAGATGTAAAGATGTGAAGATGTGAAGATGAGAAGATATGAAGATATGAGGATATGAAAATAGTCAGATATAGAAAAATGAAGATATGAAGGTATGCAGATAGAAAGAAATGAAATAAAAGGATTAAGATATAATGATATGCATATATGAAGAAATAAGGTATGCAGACATAAAGATATGAAAACATATGGTTTGCCACGCCTTCTTCTGCCTGTTACATACATTGCACAAATCTATAATACACTTTAACACATTGTGTACAGGGTATAAAATTATAAAGATATGAACATATGGAGATAAAACGATTTGTAGATATGAAGATAGTTTACTTATAAGTTTGCTCTTCATTTCACAATGTATAAGGTCGATTTGCTTAAGTTATTGTAAACTTAAGAAGAAGTTCAACATAGATCTAGATACACTTTTCCTTCACTCAAGTCAAATGTAATCGTTTTATTCTCTCTGTGTAACAACATTAAACAAGTACAATGAAATGTAGCTGCCACTTACAGGAGGCACAACCAAGTCCACGTCCCTTTGCATAGCAATGTTAAATGCTAAAAAACAAAAACACAAAATATTTGCCACCTATCAAGCAGAAATCTGTGCCTCTTGCACTGACTTTGACCTTCGCGTCTCCTCTGTCCCACTCTTGCTATCTGTGGCACACAAATTAGATTTATTTGCAAATTATAACTTAAATTGCCACATGCCACAGCCGCCATTTTGTTGTTTTCCATGTTTTTTTTTTATTGTTGTTGTTATGACCAACGAAGCCGCCAGCTTATTATGTCATAATTCATTGCATACTTTTAGGGTTGCGCCTTAAAATCAAGCACAACTTGTAACATTGGGCGTTTTTTTATGTTTTGCTGCTAATTAGCGTTTAATTTTCGTAAGGAAAAAGGGTCATCAACGTCATTAAATTAGTGAGTGATTGTAGCAAGCGATATATATATATATATATTTTGTACATAAAACATGCGCTTCAAGGTTGGATTTGTTGTAATTGCTGCTTGTGTCGTTATGTTGTTATGGTGTAATGACTTTTAATTAGTTTTAATTTAAATAACCAATTGTGTGCAATTTAACTGTACATATGTACTATATACCACACAATTCGCATATATAACTGTGATTGATGTCCGAGTGCATAAAACCAAGTGTGAAGCACACCCAGGGGTTTCGGTCAACTTAAGATAGAACAGACAGTTATTGATTTTGTGAGTTGATTAATGACGTTCATGGATATAGTAATTGATTTGGGCGGCAACACTTGATATGTGGACACAAACCCGCACTTCAATTGGCTACGAAACCTAAAACTGCAGTATGAAATTGCTTTCTCAGGAATTTAACATGCATTGCGTGTCAAAGCCATTTTCTCAATAAAATTTTCAATTATATTGTACATATCTGCTGTTGATCAATGTTTTTAGATGGGGCGTTTCCGATGTCATCAGATGATGTGCTTATATAGATATAAATACCAAGTGAGAGAGCAGCAGAAACTTTATAGGCTTTTGAAAGCGAATCTGGTAGTGTTAGTGTTGAAATGAGTACAACCGAACAGGTGGAATGCAATATAGTGACTACTTTAGACAAGAGTTAACTCATGTGTGCAACACTTACTTCATGGAGTTGCCAGATTATCAATTACATCTGCATTATTGCACCTTTTACATATAAATCTGGCATATACAAACTTAAACATACAAAATTGTATTCTAGAGAAGTTCAATTCAATTAACATATTGAGCTAATATTCATGCCTAACTTCTTGTTAGCTAAATTGACTTTAGCCATAGAATCCGCTTTCTTTAGCGCTTCTGCTTCCATTTCCCCAGTTGATATGCTTTTCAGTGTTGGAACGCCGCACTTCAGCTTCTTTTGTATAAACTTCAATTCAGTGTCTACATGATTGGTCCTAGAAGAGTACGAACTGTCGCTAGCTATTAGTAAAGCAATCTTGTAGTACCATAGTTTGTGGAACAATTTGAAGCATTTATATTTGTATTCTTGGCTCCAATCTTAGATATGTATGTATGCGATGGTCGATGACTTGACTCGGATATAACTCCGACTTGCGCTTTAAAGGCATATCCAGAGTTTAAACGTCGTTGGTACAGGTTTTTAGCCCAGTCAGCGTTACAAAAGCCAAACAAGCCACATTTATTCGTCATAGTCGATTGTGTCCTTTAAGTTAATGCATCGCACCTTTGACTCTGTATGGCTTTCCGAATTGGTCAGGAAAGAGCTCAACATGTTCACCGCAAGTTACATATCTGGCCGTGTGCTCTGAGCTAAATAAAAAAGGCACCCAACTGCCTAAAATTAAGTAACATATTTCATCTCTAGCTGATCAAAATAACGCATATCGGCAATCGGCCATTGTGATGTTGACAGGAGCTGGGACAGCAGTCATCGACTTCAACACGCCTCAGTTTCTGCAAACCGCAATAAATAAAGATTGATCAATTATAAAACCACTGGTTACCAGATCGCGATCCATCTTTTGCATGGTCTTCTTCCTATGCAACAGCTTTTGAAAGTTTTATGTAAGAATTTTAGCTCTTTCGATGTTAATAAAGATCACTTGCGATGCTGTTTGCCTTCATTTTAAATAAGATCAAAAGTTTGAATAAAAGATTTACAATGCTCGGTAAGATATTTCTGGCACATTGATGTATTGATTCTGGATTTAAGTTGTATTAGAAAAGATATTCGATTTCCGTTGGCTTGAAAATCGTTGGAAAAGATTTCTTGTGCAGCAGAAATTAACAACTTTTGCTCAAATGTAGCAGTTCTTAACTCAGGTAGGACAGGGGGTTTACGACCCATGCTGGCTACGGCTAATTACTGCATTGCGTGAATGTGCTGGAAATAACGTTAATGAGCAAAGAAGCGAAAACTGTACAAAAACTTAATGATACAACAAACATTTAAGTAAAAAACGCACAGAATGTTACGTTATGGACTGCTATGTTAAGCATAAATTAGCAGCATGATTATAATTTTTGTATAAATAGTTCGTGGTGACATGGTGAAATTGTCAAGAACACGAAAAAATCATACATTTTCGAATCGAATTTCTGACCGAGATCTAGTTTGTGAATTTTAAAGCTTTAAACCATTATTACAAAAAGTTTGTCACATGTTTCTTTTGCATTCGATAGATTGTTTCTTTACGAACATTTAAAACCAATTTGAGCATAATCGTTAGCGAAATGACCAAGAAGAGAGGAGGAAAGACTAAGGAGAACTATGGCATGGATGAGCACACCAGGACTCACACAGGCTCCATATCTCGTACAACTCAAATAGGTTCAAGAAGATGTTGCAAAGTCACCTTTTCCGTTAAATTTGGCGTTGAAATATCGCCAATTTAAAAAGTTCGAGAGTTGTGCAGAACTATAATTTGAATTGAAAGTAATTAAAAATTGGTTAATTGTTTTTCAGACAGTTTTGCTCTACCTTGAACCGATTGCGAGTTACAAGGCAATGAAATGAAAATATATTTGGAAAACTACGATTTGTTTTTTTTTTTTAGTTTCATGCCCTGTAGTCCACAATCGAGGTAGGATAGACCAGAAATTTCCGAGAATCATTGAAGCGACACTTAAATACCTTTAGCTCAAGTTACAGCTCATCTCTATTGGCTGTAAGGCTTTTGAGTAATATTAGATTTGCCATAATTTGAATTTTGAAATAGCATTATTTCGAAAACAAAGGGCAACCCCAGGCCTTAAGGGGGTTGTGCGTAGGGTTTGGGACCTACCAAGTAAAACCACAATTCCAATGAATTGTTATGGCCAGATAAGAAGAAGAAGATCTATTTGTTCTGTAGTAGAGTTTTACAAATTTATATTATGTATTATATAAAAATTTTTAAGCAGAAAACATCGAAAAACCACCGGTGTTTTTAGTCCGATGCATCGAGCTACATCGATGTTCATTGTTGATGGTATCTGCGATGGTAAGCATCTATGTTTTGACCTGTACTTACAGCATTACTTTAAACCGTTATATGTCAGTAGATCGCGAACAAATAAACAATGACGCCATAAATCAATGTTTTATTAAGCTCGCAGCTTAAATGTTTTTATTATTGAGCTAATTTACATCTCAATTAATAGAATCAGTCTAATGCGTCAAATGGTCATTAGCTGCTGCCTAACCTTGCAATTTGGCGGTAGCCAATTTTGCAATTAGGGTCATCAAGCCATCAATCATTTATTTGCTTACAGGCGACTTAATTGCAAAATTGTAGGCCGTAAACTCGTCCAAAACCCAATCAAATCTACTTCCGCTTAACACTTGCGCTTGAGTAACAGCCAAAAGAAAAACTCTCGTAGCGTTTTTCCCCAAGCGACGAGCGGAAAATGAAAAAAAGAAACAAAACAAGGCGAAAAAATTGCTATTAGCACATCTTTATACCCTGTACACAAAGTGTAAAAGGGTATTATAGATTTGTGCAATGTATGTAACAGGCAGAAGGAGGCGTGGCACACCATATGTTGCATGGGCTAAAATGGTAAGGAGCAATAGTCGAGTCGATATAGAAATGTTCGTCTGTCCGTCTGTCTGTCCGTGTTGTCGCACCGTTCTCAGAGACTATAAGAGCTAGATCAAAAATTTGTTTACCAGAAGATGCGCATTATACCTTTTCAGTACAAGTTTGTCGAATTATGTCGATATCTCAGCCGCTTCCCTCGTGACAGATTTTCGCGGTTTTAACCCGCACCATAACAGGTAGCCAATTGAAACTTGGCACTGTTATGCACACTATTACTGTGCATGTGTAGTAATAGAATAAAAATGATTCGTAACGGGTAGGAACTTTAGAAGATATGGCTAATAATGTGCACCTATCCCATGAACGGTAACAGAATTTCACTTTTTACAGAAATGTTAAAGTTAACATTTATGTTAACCAAATGTGGTACGTTACGCTTATAAACCAAACTATTTTGACACTTTTCCGAACCATCCCCCCTACCCCCGTTATTACGCCCATACCCTTCAACGCATCGATACAAAAATTTGCATGAAGTTTGATTTTCATGGAATAAATGGTTACAGGGTATCCGAGAGTCGGTCACCGACCCGACTATCTGCATCAAATTTTTTTCTTTCTTTCTTTATGTGTTTCGCCTCTTTTGCGTTGTCGTCGTCGATGCTGCAACAACGTCAGCGGCAAACAGTTGTTGTTGTTGTTGTTTGCTGTTTTGGCCAGAAAGTTGAGCCATTAGTTCGTGATCAGCATAGCACAATATAATTTTCAGTTCAGTTCAAAACAAGCGCGCGAGCAAACGAGACGCGTTGCCGGACCCCCAACAAGTTACAGTTAGCGTGCGACAGAGAGGGAGAGAGTGTGTGAGCGAAACGACACGAGTGGGAAATAAGTACGCGTCGGTTTGTGCATATTCGATTTGTCAAATTGGATTTTTAATTACAACTCAGTGCAAAGTATTTCCCCCGACTATTTACTGTTCGCACTTCAAGCGCGCCGTCAAACAAAATCGTGATCGATTCGACTGGCACCGCAAATTGATTTACATTGTTTCGGTTTCAATATACAGTTGCTGGTACAATTTGCTCATCAAACTGTTTGCTCTTTGACACTTAAGCAATTAAACTTGATTTAGTGTCTAAACACAGCAATTAAAAGCATGTGAATCGAATGTTGCAAGCACTCATAATTGAATACACTAAGAACACATGACTCAGAGATCTGATTATGAACGAAATGCGAGAGCACGTTCTGGGTTCGTACTTATGTCTGGGAATGTGTCAAGTTCAGGGCCAAGTGCAAGAGCTAAACTTTCAAGGCCAGCCATATCGTTACATAGCGGCTCTTGTGACATGTTTTCAGCGCGTTGACGAAATCAAGTCTTCAGGGGTATGCTTCCGGGTTACCAGTAGCATTGCATAGACGTCTATTTTGGTAGAAAGTGTTTCTTTGTAAATTTTGAGTAATTAGTTCGATTTTTCAGCTGTTGTCTATTTTCTTAACTTTTATATCTACAGCGAATTTGTAAGTTTTTATAGTTTAAATTAGCGTCTAAAGAACATTATTCACATTTCTAGGATACAAACATCGAAATTATTATTTTCATTAATTTAATTTTTCTCCTCGCTTGGGCAACACACTCTTCTGGTATGTGCGGCGAGAATTCTTCCGCAAATTCACAGGTACTGCAGCTAGGGATGCTCAACTTGTTCAAGTTTCTCTTCATCCCACAGTGTCCAGCAAGCAGGCCACTCAGAATTCCAACAGAATTCTTTCCTTGTCATGATAATTTCTTGAACCTATTTAAGTTAAAGGAACAGAGGAGCTGTTTGGTTCATCTGAGGCCTGGAATACTGTTAAAGTTACTCTTTTCTGTTCGCTTAGTAGCTACTTAATGGTGTGTCTTCCAATGCCACAAAAACGCTCTGGCTCTATCGGGGTGTCCGATTCTTCCTAGTCTGTCCGTAAGTTCAGTTCCGGGTATGTTTCTGTGACCAAAAACCCTTCGTCTTCCTAGAAGCTTCAATATGACGCAAACTTCAGCCAGGAAGACGCTGGTATAAATGCCCGTAGATACAGATAGTTGTGAATAGATTACCAGATGTTGAAGGGTTTACTTTTACGTGGCATATTTATTTGGCTGGATTAAAGCTAAGGTCTGGTACAAAGCGCCTACTGACGTCCCTTCAAGAAAGTCAGCCGAAGCTGTTGCGTCTTCAGTACCGATTTGAATGCATGTCGTCGGGCATGTATTCCTCCTTGGGTAAAGCGGAGTGTATCTATCACCTTCTCTCTTATATGGGAAAAGTTGAAACGTAACTCCGCGGCGAACATAAAAGTGTAAAGACACTTTTCGCTTTTAAATCTAAGTTAACGACTTACGGGCTTTGCTGACTACCCATTGTACCAGTTTAAGCTCCTGGTATGAGCTTCATATCCGAAGTCACTACAAATTTGAAACTCCCAATAGTTTACGTGCTGTCACAACTATAAGTCAATGGTTTGTCTATTAAGGGTGTTTCTGTTTGATAAGGTCCTTTTTCATTATCTTGGCCAGCTGTTGTCCTAGATCAAATGTATTGGGACACAAGATCGTTGTATGGCTTGCCGCCAACCCAAACGGATAATAGGCAGTCCTATAGCTTTTACACCACGAGCGCATATGTGATATGTACGATCTTGTTTATAACAGTCAATTGCTATGCCATATCGCCTTGTACACTGTATATAGAAGCGCATATTGTTAATTATAAATGACTCTCATTTTTATCTAGACTCTTACAATATTTATCTGACGCCAAACTTGGTAGTTAATGTCTAAAAATATTTTATGAATGGTAAAGCAGAAATTGAATCTCATTGGTCTCTGCGACGAGAGAAGAAAAAAACACATAATAGGTGAATACTATTATGCTCTAGGCATATATAGTACATACAAAGCTGAAAATATTTTTAGCATTTTTATTTTTAAATTTGTATTCTTCCTATCAAAGCAAAGGGACCAAAACGACAGTGAAACTTATACAGTCTCAAAGGTTTGGAATGGAATCATTAGTAAACAAACTTCTTGCAAATTTTTTTCGATGAAAATCGTCTTCTCACTTAATTGATTATTAAATAGCAGATTATTGTATTCAAGGTGGATTTAACAAGGTATGTTTACTCGGGTCCAGAATTTTCGATAGCGGCAGTGAAAAGCAATCCATATACAAAACACACCCTTAAATTTGTCAAAAAGACATGTGTTGACGAGTTTTCCACAAAAGTGAAAAATATGAAACCTGAAATTTCAGCATTAGGGTAGCCACACCTCTTTGAATCTACATTGGTCGTTATTCCTAAAAGAAGATTGGGTATAAAACAAGTTTAAAGTTTTCGATTTCATACCAACTTTTAGGAAAAACGGCGCATTTTCTTTTACCTCAGAGAGTACAAAAGTTATTGACATTTTTACACAAAATGATGTAACGAATAATTTTGTATCATTAACTCAAAAATTTATTTGTGACAGTTTTCTAGTAAAGTTGCGATATATGCAATCAGCACTTCTTGAGATCGAGCGGGAATAGTGGGAAGCGGTTAGCAGTCAGACTGTCGTAAATATTACAGCTTGCGTGCAACTCAGATCATTCCACGCTTCTCGCTCTTCGCTTTATCCCGAGACCGATTGATAAGAGAAAATATTGTCGCAGACTGAATTTGTAGAGATTTTCATGCTCCATAGATCTTTTGAGTACACTACAAGTTTTAAATGCAGTCGTTCCCAACACGTAGAGGGCCAAAGATCTAACGGAGTACTTTACAAACACTAGTAAAAACATTCCAAGGTATTTCACATCAGACTGCGTCACCACCAATGCTTCAGAGCCATAAAGCAAAACGGGAAGGATGAGCGTCTCATAGAGTGTTACTTTCTTCTGGCCAGACTGGATTCTACTATTCACTTGTCTTCTGAAACCAAAGTAAGAGTGATAGTCCGCTTGATCTCCATGCTGACATCATTTTTCATTGTGACGGTAGTGCCAAGGTAGTCGAAAACCTTAAAAACATCAGAGGTATAGTTTGCAACATCAATCTGAGAGACTACCACTTTGTATCCCGGCTATCAAAGGCTCTGGTAACTGCTCGCTTAGTACGAAGATATCGACATCATCTGCGTATGCATGCAACTGGATACCCTAATAGAATACAGTCCCGTTCCGATGTACTTCGGCCTTTCGCAACACATTCTCCAACAAATGGTTGAAGAGGTCGCAGGAGAGGGCAAAGCCTTGTTTGAAACTTGCTTGGTATCAAAAGGTCCGGCAAAGCTCTTCCCTACCTTGACGGAGCTGCATGTGTTGCTCAACGTCATTCTGCATAGTCGTACCAACTTTGCAGGGATTCCAAACTCGAACAGTGAGGCATATATGCTATCCCTCAACGCGCTATCAAATAGTGATTTATAATCGACAAAGAGATGGAGGGTGTCGATTTGGTGTTCGTGGGTCTTTTCCAGGCTTTGGCGTAGTGTGCATATCTGGTCAAAAGTGTACTTACCAGGCCTAAAACCTCACTGATACGATCAATCAGTTCTTTCGCAAACGGCTTTAGTCTTTCACACAATACGCTAATGGGGTCCCATTAGCTCTATTTCTATATGCAATAGAAAGAAGGCTGATACCACGGTAGTTAGCGCACGCAGTGGGGTCACCATTCTTGAGGACAGGGCAGAGGACACCAAGGTTCCAATCATCGAGCATGCTCTCATCTAGTCATTTTCTGCAAAAGAGCTGGTGCATGCACCTTACCAACTGATTGCCGCCATTCTTTAACAACTCTGCAGGCAGAGTATTACTATGAATGAAGATAGTATTGAGTAAACTCGATAAATTATTGTTGCTATGTGTGTGAATAGAAGACTTAAGAGCTTTATTTGCTTGCAATTCAATAGTTAGCTTGGTCCCGGTTTTTCTATACAGATTCAAAAAATCTTTACATAAACAGTTGCCAAACTTTCGCACTTGTCACGTTGTGTTCGCTTTTGCTGAATGGAGCACCACTACACACAAACCCACACACACACACGCTAGTATTTGTTGTACCAAAAAAAGTATACAAAAAATTTGATGCAGACAGTCGGTCCGGTGCCCGACAGTGGGATACCCTGTACGCATTTTTTCCATGGAAATCTGAATGTACTACGTGGGTAGGGAGGATGGTGCGGAAAATAGTCAAAATTGTTTGGTTTTATAAGCCTAACGTACCACATTTGGTTAACATAAATGTTAACTTTAACGTTTCTGAAAAAAAGTGAAATTCTTTTAGAGTTCATAGGAGAGGTGGTCAAAAATTGGAACACTATTAGCTACATCTTCTAAAGTTCTTATCCGATATTTTTTTTTACACTGCACGTGCACAATAATAGCGTGCATAATTGTGCCAAGTTTCAATTGGATAGCTTTTAATGGTGTGGGTTAAAACAGCGAAAATCTGTCACGGAGGAACGGGGTGAGATATCAACATAATTCGACAAACTCGTATTTTTCCCGGCATATGCGCATCTTTTGGTAAAAAGATGTGCTCTAGCTCTTATAGTCTCCGGTGCGACAACACTGACAGACGGACATGTCTATATCGACCCGACATATAGTCTGCCACGCCTCCTTCTGCCTGTTACATACATTGCACAAATCTATAATACCCTTTTACACTTTGTGTACAGGGTATAAAAACTTGAGATAACTTTGCAGACGGCGAATGCTTTGGTCAGTGGCAAACAAAATTCATTTCTCATGGGTTTTCCGTATTTATTTTGGTCACTTTTTTTGGTCTCTCTTTTGGTCTCTTTTTTGCTCTCTTTACTCTCTAGCGGTTTATGTGACGAACTCACACAAAGAGACATAAACGAAACAATATTA
Source organism: Chymomyza caudatula (assembly GCA_035041775.1). Classification (NCBI taxonomy): domain Eukaryota; kingdom Metazoa; phylum Arthropoda; class Insecta; order Diptera; family Drosophilidae; genus Chymomyza; species Chymomyza caudatula. The sequence goes on along the minus strand of JAWNKW010000137.1, from coordinate 48,510 downwards.
TTTTTTGGTTTGTTTATTATTTGTGTTTTGGGCATTGCAAGATAATGGGTTAAAAGCGCATTGCAAAACATTGTGCGCTCTCTCTTTCTCCTCAACAACTTGTTGCGATTTTCATTATGACAGCTGTTTGTAGTTTTTCTTTTAATTTTTCATTTTTAAACCAATTTCAGCTCGTGGCTTTTTCATTTGCAAGTTGTTGTTGGGTGGCAATATTTTTTAATAGTATTTGATTTTTTATAACCATAACTGCGACGTCATAAATTTGTTATACGTACTAAAAAAGGCGTTTAATGCTCTTTTAGAGGCGTTGCACTAAGGTGCTAAATGTACAAACGTTTTGTGTGCTAATGGTCTAAATTGATTGTAGAGTATTTATTAGCATAGCTGACATTCATATGCCGACTTCTGATGAAATTCTCTAATTAGCATTCGATTGTTTGCTTTTGGAGCATAATCTATGACACATTTTCCCATTTAGTAGCTGTGGCGATAAGCGCCAGTCAATTGGTTTGCTCTGATTGGCAATGAGGTCAGTCACTGTGAATACATATTGTCTGATATGAGACAAAAATTTGCAGCTGGTTCGTTCCGTTATGAACTGAAGGTCATGCAAGAAATTTCGTTGTTTACACAATGCAACAAAAACGGATTTGGGCTGCAGTTTTTCTTAACAAGTAAAGGTACAGACAGATAGACAGGTCTTCGATAAGAGTTAAATTCGTCATACTTTTTCCTTTGTAGACTTTTAAAAACACCAAACCCCTTATCGGAAAACATATAGCATCATTTGATGCTAGTTTTTGAAAGTATTAAACTCTTTATATCGCTAGATTGCTTTTTCTGTGTAGGGAAGGTTTTTACGTTGGTATTCCTTGGCGATCCAACACTGCCGCTTCACGGCTGGTTCTTAGCTGAATGGTCGAGTCGGAGGCGTGTATACTCAATAGCAGGCAGAGCTTCCGAATCACTGCAGTGTTTTCCAGACTGAGGAGCGGGTTCGGTAAAATCCCGCACTCATTGGGACTGGAAAGTCCAAAACCTAAAAAGCTACAGGCTATGACTTCTTCGTCAAAAGTGAAAACACTTGATTTTAAGCCCTTTGTCTCATTGACATTGACAGTCCTCTAGTAGAGGACGAACCGACAGCGCACTCTCTGAGTGACCTTTGCAACGACACGCATTGCTCTTCACATGAGTGAGCTGTATATTCTTCATTTGCGCTGTTGTCATGATGTTTTGATTCTATTGCTCCTTTCAACTGCCTTCTAGTGTAGTACCATAACTTCTCTATCGAGCATGAGACAATGCAGAGCATGGCTGTCTGAGTGTTAGGTACACTACCTTCGATGAGATTTATTTAGCCCAATTTAAACCTTAACCCTAGAACGTCATCCTTCGTCAAAATGACTACGCGCGCCGTAAGATAGTGTGTACGAAAACAAAAAGTATGACGTTCCAGGGTTAAAGATGTGGATGAAGATTACTAACTATCCAAAGTTTTGTTTGTTATAAAAAGCGTCAAAAGTGTCTGTGTTTTTTGTGTCAAGTAATCTGCTTCACTAAGAAATCGCAGCCTGAACTTGAACATAAAGTGTTTTGTTGCATAGTGTTGCTAATATTTGCTTGGTATTACCTGCAACTTTTTATTTATGTTTTTTAGGCATTTTTTAATTTTGCGATTACAGCTAACCGGTTTGGCAATACAATGACTATTCACTTGTTACATAACCAACATTTACGACAACAAAAAGCCGCTTTATATGGCCGGTCTGTGGTCTGTTGGCCGCTTTTCGCTATAAAACCAGTTTTGGCTGCCCTGGCCACAGACTATCGAATTGCCAACTGTGTTTAACTAGGTATAGTTAACCATACTCCAACGGACTCGAACTCCAACTCAGGCTACGGCTTGTTAGCTCTCTTCTGCATTGGGTCTTAAACGAGTCACGTGCCCTCAGACCTTGTTTTGAATTCGTAAATTTTGATAGACCATCACGTGGCTGGCTTGATCAAGTTCCATATTGAAATTGCCTAAATTATAAGGTAGTTAAAATTTATGGCTCATATTTGTCTAGCTGTTGTTCAAAAGAGCATTTCTGCTTTATAGAAATTCATTTGGTACTAATTCTTTCAAGCCCAAATAAATAATTCATAACTTGAAAATCTTGCCATACGGATTTGCATTGTCTGCCTGTGCTTTTAGTCCCGTGACAATTTCATTCATTTTAGCATCTTGGAATGACCTTTGGTAATAAATTATGTAAACAATAAAGTCAACAGATGCTTCACAAGATAAATTTGAAATTAAACTGTTGCCACAATTAGATTGTGGTATACATATATATAAGGTAGACAAGGGAAGCAGTTTGTGGTATGTGCCAGAAAGTAATTTTTCATGAACAGCTGCGCACTTGAAAAGCATTAAATTGAGTGAAACACTCACACTTTTAAGCAAATAAACGAAGGGTTAGATAGTTGCATGTTTTGTAAAGTTTTTGAAGACAAACATTTCAAATTCCAGAGATTTAAGATGTGAGCAATTTCGTTAGCTTTATATTAAATAGTCTTCTTTTGCAAATTCTGAGGGTTTATCGTTTAAGTATACCAAAAGTGGCATTTCTTAAAGGTACATAATTTTTCACTACTTTGTGTCAATTTTCTGGCAAAACACGGACATCACTTCGCAAGAGTTTTTCATGTTTAGATTTGCTGAGTGAATCAATCCATCGCTCGGTAATTTCGTAGTTGTCGAATTGCTTCTCTGACAAGCCATGAGCCATGGACAGGTGCAAATTAGTTGAAACGAGGGAACACAGCTTCCCATCTAAGCGTATTTAAAAAGTTCTCACGCTTTTCGCAATATAGGGTTTGGCGGTGCATAGAAGCAAAAGTTGTCGTGCCCAATCTTCAAAATGCGGACACTTTCCCCCGAACACTCTGCTCTATTTAAGTCTGTAGCGATCCCAAGTGATCGCACCATATGCACAGCGTGTTCTTGATGATACTGATTCATTAACGGAGAAATAGCATGATTTTTTGCTTTAGGATTGTCGTTGCGGACCCACTTTTCCGCCTCAGTGATTATTGGAGTTTTCTATGACTATTTGACTATGAGGCTTTTAAATGCTCAAGAAAGTAGAGTCTTAGCAGAAGATTCATCTGCAAATGGCATATGTCGAGAATGACAAGTCTTTGCATGCTGGAAGAGTTGAATTAATTCACTCGCCTTTTGAGAAAGTTAACGATTTTCTTTTTAGAATTCTAAATAGATGTAGACACTATGCGTAGTAATCTTAACTTTTCCAAAGATGCTATGATAACTAAACATATACACATACTATTTCCAGAAGATGGATAAATTGATGGTTTCTTTCAAAACTGATAAAACATACTGCTACAAGAGCAGGGTCAAAGAACCCAAATAACGCCATATAATCAGGCCACCCGGATTACAATACCCTATGACTTTTGTGTTGGTTGTATTTGCAACCTTCTCGCTGCTCTGCTCTCTTCTACAAACACTGCTTATACAAGATTAGGGTCACTAAACCCGAATCAGACCAACCGAACCAGGCTACACAATCAGGCCACTCGAATCAGGCCACACGAATCACACCACCGGATGACTTACTCACTGGTTGTACCGCGAAGATGTTTGACATCAAAAAATTGTTGTCACTAATCGCATCATTAGCACTAATTCAGGTTTTTTGATCTCGAAATGAAAAGGGAATCAAAAGGATTACATAAGGTGGCAAAGAAATTAGCTTAGGCATTTTTTGAATCAATATTAACTAAAGTCAAACCGTCTAGACATTTGGTTAGCGAGTTTCTTGACTCAATTCTAAGTTTTTTCTTTTGGCAAGCGACTAATAAATGTTCAGACTATGTTAGGAAAAATGTGTTTCCCGTGCGTGTTTTCCATTTATGAGTTAACATTTATGCAATGGAATTCCTCGCATTTCTCAACAAAATCACTTTCACTCGTCAGGTTAAACATCACCAAACAACAACAACAACGCCCAGTATATAATCAATTATGCAAACTTTGAGATACATTTATGAGTGCTAATAAAAATATAACAATAAATACTAAAAATCGCGCCGTTGGAATAAGTAGAAGTGACTGGTAATTTATGGATAGGTGAAATAGCAGTGTTGAACAATGCCAAACATGAAGTGAAGCAGCGGAAGTGTAAAGCAAACAAATTCGAAAGCAACAAAAACAACAAAGCCGATATACTTGCCCCAGTTAAACTGTTGTTATTTGCTATTGCATAAAGTAAGAAGTGGCTAAAATGAATTTCACGATGGAGCTGCAAGAGCGGGTACAACGTCTGGTGTTGCCGCAACAGGAGCAGGTGCAGGAAGAGGATGGAGAGCTAACAAACAATCGCACCATCAGTATTCATCACCATCCAACGCTTACAGAGTATTACAAAAGTGAGCATTGAAACTAAAAAACAAAAAACTTGTGTCAATCCTAAAAGAATATCTTACAGATATGACGGCCTTTCTCTCGCTGGCCATATTCGTAGCCACGCTGCTGACCATACTCAACATTTCCATATACGCCACGACTGTGTCCAGACTGCGTCGTCATCTGAACAAACCGCTGCGCACGCCCTCCATATTGATGGTCACACTGTATCCCGTTATATCGTTGGCCGCTTTGGTAACCATATTAGCGCCATATTCCTGGTTCATCTGCCACACGGTGATGCATGCTATGTTCATGGTAGGTGGTCCCATCTATCGCACTTTGCTCTTTCGCTATGTGGAATCGGAGCAAAACTATCTCAAGGAGTCATCTTCGGATACAGTGCAGCTAAATACGCCGCCCTGCTGCTGTTTTTGCCTATGCCTGCCGCTGGTGGTGCCCACCAAGGCCAAGCTGTGCATCTCGCGCTATCTGGTCTGGCAAATGCCCTTCTGGCAGGGTAGCATTATGCTGGTGATGAACATACTCTACTATCGCGATCGGCAAATGTACGATGAGGTCATGATATTCTTTATACCCTTCATTATTGGCTCGGTATTGTTGGGCATGTGGTCGCTGCAGATAACCGTCAGGATGATAACCAAGCTGCGTGGCGATTACCAGCTGCGAAAGAAAATGTTTTGCCTGCAATTGATTATACTCCTCTGCAAGGTTCAGTATTTGCTGCTTTACAGTCAGCTGAACGCCTGGCAACTGGGTGGCGAGCATCCCATCAATCATACCATCTATAAGCAAAGTAGGTTTCAGGCTTAACATAAATAATTGTCTGCTTTTCTCTAGAATTGATTGTTTCTTTCAGCCATTATTAACATCCTGATATTAGTTGAAATGGTTTTGGTCTCAATGATGGCGCAGAGCGCCTATCGAACACCCGTTCAAGTACAAATCGATGAGCTGAAAAAGGGGCAAGAAATGAGTCATATTTGATGATTGTTGTCGAATGCGTCAGAGTGTAGAAAATATAGCAAAATATTGTGATAATTTAATAAACTGAATTCAAATGAAATAAAATCTTTGGGTGCGTAAGTTTCATTTTATACTCTACAGGCGTCTGGCTTTTGGGTATATCAGCATTGGGAACAGTGAGGGAAGAGTAAGTATAGTACAATGTATTTTCAACATTAATTTTATGAGTAATAGTGGTTACTTCTATTTTTCTCAAAACAATTGAAGTAGTTAAGCTGAATTCTCTATTTGCAAAATACAACGTAAAGTTCCCTTTTAATACTAATGGTCAAGCACTCTACGGGAGGACCTCGCTTACCAAACGGAAAGCCTATATATACTTGCACAAAAAGTGAGATTAATTGATCGATTCTTGAAAAAATATAAAATAAAAACAAAAATAAAAAATGCCTGAATGGCTTCAACCAAACTATAGTCAATTAGGTACTATCATATTTGAGCGAACCTTCTTAAAATTTTGTGAGAGTCTGAAATAGCGAAAGAGAGAGGCGCAAGTTGCTCTTGTAGCTGAAAAAAGAACGCACACATACCTTTGTTAACATAAAGCTTATACATATAACATAAGAGAATGAAAAATTAAGACGCTGCGCTGCTGACGTCGCAGCGATGACAGTACCTTTATAAGAATACATTGGCTCAAACCCTTCATTGTTTCGGGTACAGGAAGCGTTTCAAAGAATTGGAAGCCGTGCTTTGAGCGGTTGAATTTGATTCGCTTCAATCATAACAGCGAGCCCCTTAAGAAATTCGTCGTTCCTTAAGTACCGGTAGGTAGATCAGCAATAGACGACACTCATACTATCGTAGCTTATACCGGTTGTCAGAGTAAATAGCAAGAAGGGGCGTGAACAGTTCTTTCCTACAGTGATGTCGGGATCCATAGACAATTTTGTCCATCTTTTGAATTTCTCCAAGAAGACATTTTGATTAATTGACCATTAAGTCAATATGATCTTTAAATCTTACGTCGATTAAACAGATCTACAAATACTGGGGTCATGTCAGTTGTGGGAAAGCTAAGGCTTATGTTCAAAGTAATTTGCTGCGTAGAAATCAGCGGTCAGAATTGGCCCATCACGATATTTTAGGTTATGTACCCGAAAAACGGCGTTTTTTCCTACTCTTGGGGTTTTGTTACCCTTTAACTTAAGAGTTCAAGAGATCAATTACGATTTTTTTCGTAAAGCAATTGGCAATTTTCGTAATTGGCGACTGAAAAACTATCCTTACTGACAACAACAGCGTGGATGTAATAGAGCTATGTCTTCTCTGGGGTGGTTCATTAACGAGAGCCTCTCACGATTGGCTCTTCGAAGTTACGAAATATATCACTTCGACGTCAATATATTTTTATTATTATCTTAATATACTGAAGTGATGGGCCAATTCTTCAGCAAATTACTTCGGAAATGATCTTTAGCTTTCCAACAACTAAACCATGTCCTGAAATAAACCGTACTGAAAGGGAAATTAACAAGTTTTTGCTCGTAATGGCTCTTCGCCATCATGATAGACACCTTTCAAAATGTTATCAAAATCATACTGAAGATTACTCTAATCGTTGGTACTATCCAAAACTAAGTGTATAAGGATCCTAAGATCTGGAGATGGCTGGCCGCCTCTATCTTGAAACAATGAGATTGATGGCCCAATCGAACATTTCAGTTCATCAGCATTTATATGTTCACAATGTTTAGCAATGATACTTAGCTAGTGACATTATCAGATGGTCCTTTCTAGATATGAGGAATAATGAATTTCTTTAGACAGTCAAGACGTTGATTTAAGCATGACATATGATTATGAATACATTTCCATCAGAACACATAATTAAAAGTTCTTCCAACCATCTTATTAATAATGTAATAGTTTCCCATAATTTACATTACTTTCAAAATAAATATTCAATTTATTTTGTTAGATCAATCGAAATGTAAATGTGCCGATTTATTTATTGTCTTTGCGGTGATATCTCCACCAGACAGTATGAAAAAATGATTTTTTCCAACGCCAATCCATATATTTAAATGAAATGCAAATTTCTTGACTTCATATATATTCAACTCTCATATTATTATTCGTGATGGGTTAATGGATTCGGACATGCAAAAGCAATCCGAGCGATTTGTGCCGCGATTGTTCACGCACGACCACCATAGTGATCGGCGATGTTCACCCCGCAATCCAAACGAGTGCCATTCGTAATCGTGATGAAACATGAATCCATTAATACACACCGGAGACTAAATTATGAGTAGGATGAACGCACACTAGATGGGTTACATCGGCCATCGCTTGGTACGATTTTCGATATGTTAATTGGTAAGGGTGAAACCTTTTGTTACATTTATTTCATTTTCTTTTCATTTTATGCATTTTACTTTCACTTGTGAATTGCCTGCACCTCAAACTATGCGGCCTTGACCGCCAATGAATGCGTCAAACACTGATCGCAGACGGCCAAAAAGCGCAGGCTATGCGCTTTCATTGCTAGTGCGAGCGAGACAAACACACGCTTAGCAAGAACAGTTACTGGCATGTGAAATAGAAAACAGCCCAGTAGAAAATTTGGGACTGCTAGAGAGTGGCTGAACTCTTTTTGTTAGTTCGCTTTGCAACGGGCATGGCGAGAGTTCTTTGGCATTCACATCAATTATCTCGAAAAATGTTAAATAATCAACGGCGAGTATTATTCACTCACAGTTGGATCCATTGAAAAAAAAACACGTATGTATATGTGCAAAAATCTTTAGTCCTTAGTTAATTTGGGCTACAAAACTAAGCCTTCCAGTATATTCTCAAATTTGGGCGAATTTTTTCTGTTCCCAAAACTGAAGAAATGGCTCGGTGGTAAGAGATTTGCTCAAATTATGTCTTCACTGAAATAAAAGCCAATTTTGAGGACCTTGTTATTTGGAATAGATAGTTAAATTTGAAAAACGCTGAATTGAATGTGTGCAGCTAAAAGCTCACTTTGCTTTCATTCAAAAAGTCACTGACTGAACAAACTGTCTTCATACTCAATGAACAAAACTGCTAGTTAGAGTAATGTTTTGTTCTACACACACACAGCAATCGGTTGGCCAACCGCAGTACATTTCGGTCGCAACAGCAAACAAATATTTTGATTTTACACAGAAGGTTGGCCAACCGATTGCTGTATGTATGGGCCGTATTATACAAGTCTTGGCAGTGGCTGCTAAAACAAATCTTAAACTGGCGACTTGGCCATAATAACCAAGTTCCATTCGAAGTAATAAAGCCTTAATTCCAGTCAAATAACTCAATAAAAGTATTGTTTTTTTCTTTACAATTTTGTTATTTTCACTCTGACAGAGTAGTCGGCACACCTCTCTCTTTAATGTTACATATTTGATGCCGTCTCTCTCGCGTCCCTTGTGGTTTATGCTGCTTTAATCAAACTGTAACTCTTGCTTTCCATTTGTCATACAGGATGCTGTTTCTCAACACTTTTTATTATTTTTTAGCTCAACAAGTGGAACTTGACTTACAAGAGTAGGTTTGCTAGAGACTTGGCGATAAGGAGGCTCAAGTGTAATTGGAGTCGACTCTTGCCTGGAATTACTGATGATGCCGTGATTGCTTTTTTTTTATCGAACGTGACCGTCATACACTTTTCAAGTGAAATCAGAGTCAAAGTAAAGAGTCAACGTAAAGTAGCAGAAGTATTAGCGTTATCAAGGTAAAGCAAAAAAAGTTTGATTCGAACGTGACAAAAGTGGAGCTGGTTTTCGTGGCCATACATAGAAACGCATACATTAGCGAAACTGTTAACATTTAACTGTAAACTTAAACTAATTTAAAAATGTTTTGAGATTATAAACCCTATAGATAAGGATCATTGAAAAGACATGTTTACTTATTTTTTAACAAAAGATGGTAACTTTTTTAAAACACATTATATCTCGCTGAATTTAAAGATGACCAATATTTTGCTCCGTCAACATTATTTTTCAAGATATTTTAAAAAAAGATTTTTTGAAGCATAATATAATGCAAAATCTCGGAAACTAAACAGCGAATTCCTATTACTATAAAACAGTCATAGTCTTTCCCATATCAAGAACACCATTTTTTTGGGCACTTTTTTTGACTCGAACGTGACATATTTTATGGTGCACATGCGGTTGTTTAAATATTTGACTGTGAAAGGAGACAAGAAAACAATGAAAATAAATGCTGTTCTACAATCAAAGTTATTGCAAAGATAAGTATGAACTGAAACTAAGAAATATTGGAAAAACATACTTTTGAGCCTATATATATAAAGTGTGTACTTTTAAGTTGTGAACTCTATGCAGCAGAATTATGAACTTACCTTTCCCTTATAAAGTGTCAAAATGTCCTCTTCAAGGTGAACCTTTTATTTAATTTATATTCTATTCTAAATAACCTGACAAATATTCTTGCAACTTTATTTAACTTTAAATAGCACAAATTGAAGTATCAATTTTATATGAGCTCATATGAGTTATAACACGAAAACCTTAATAAATTTTTCTGTAATATATGAGACTTAAAGGCTTGAAGAGCTGCCTATGAATTCCAAGAATGCTTCAATTGCGAACACACAAATCATGTGTACCTTGGTTGGTCAGCCTATGAGCACACGTCGCTTTGGTCATGTGCCAGCTCTTAAATCTCTAGGACCTTTGGGACGCGTTTTACATTTTTCTACAAAATGGCAGGCCGTGTTTTAAGGGGAGCGTCATAAAAATACAATAAATTTTTGGTAGATAGCCTTTCTGTATAACTCAATTGCCGAAGCATGGACATTTTGGTTCACCCTAGAAACACACCAAATGCCACAGCGGCAAGGACAACAAAGCAACAACAACAACAACGAGTGCGTTGAAATTTATGATTTATTTGAAAAGAAAGTACATTGTGCGCTGCCAAAATAAATCACACTAAAGACGTTGGCATGCTGGCTGAGCGCAGAGCGACGGACAGACGGAGCGGCGGGTGAGATGGGTGGAAAATCAAATATAAAAAAGGCGCAGAACGGCCAACGAAGTGTCATGGTGGATGCGGGGATTGGGAGTCTGCCTGCCCGCCTGCCTGCTGCAGGCTCTGCCACTCGGCTGCCGCTATCTTATCGTTCTTTTATGATGTACACAACGAGCACGGAGCAGCGTGGAGGGACAGCAGAGCCGGGCGGAGAGACTCGGCGCCGGGCTGGGAGTATTATTTGCCTGGCCGATGCTGTTGGTTTTTATGAAGACGCTTGTTTACTTGATTCTCTTGTTGTTCTTGTGTAGCCTCACAAGCGTTTAAGCTGCCTGACGGACTGAACTTCCAGCCAGGCTGCCGTTCTGATTGCCTTGCAGCGTTTATGCGGCAGCTGTTTGCGATTTTGGTAGTTCGTAATATTGATACTTTTCACTGTTTTACAAGTACTAAGTCTTGAGCACACAAGTAGCTGAGCGGCCAAGCAGTATCATCAAGAGCAAATAATAATAATAATATAATAGGTAATAGGGCTTCTCAGTCTTCACGAATAAGTTCAGTTTACTTCAGTTCAGTTTCGACCTGAGGACTTAAAGCCAAATAAGCTTGCTTTGTAGATTAAGACTCATACTAGCTACCTTTTGTATCAACGCTTGGAGAAAGCGCGCGTAAAACAAAGACGCCTGGAAGAGAGCTTTTTATCAGGCCGTAACCCGGTAACGGGTTGTTATGGCCCGTTAAGAAAAAGAAGCAGTATAGCTTATGAGTCTTGAGCGCAGGGTTCGGCAGCGGCAGCGCAGATTTTCAAAAACATGTACAGAAAGAGAGCACACTAAAAACGTGAATGTGCGATGATAGTGATCTACATGAAGCTGCTTTCATGATGCTTTTGGTCTCTTCCAAGCAGGAAACCTTCAGCCGTGTCTGGTTGAGCGCCGGAGAAAAGTTGGGCCCAATCACGCTCATTTCTCTTAGTTTTTCGCTCTGCCTGTTCTCTGACAGGCATAAGCAATTATTTATGTAAAGTTGGTTGGTGGTATTATGCAGCGGTTGGCAGCACCATTATTGGCAGTAAGAAAGGAGACAACAGCAACAGTGGAGAGTTCGTCCCGCGAATAGTTGCAGCGGAGAGATTGCTCTGGGCAGTCGAGTTACAGAAGTTTAAGTAGTCAGTCGAGTCGGGAGTCTGTTACTTATTAAAGTTGTAAAGTTGATAAAGTTGTACTGATCAAGTTAAGTTGCCAGCCGGTGTATATTTAAAACTATCTAAACTAATTAATCTAAAATATTATATAATCTTTAACTATAAGTATAATAAACTATGAATTACTCAATAATGCTACATTTATATGAATATATTGTCAGTTGCCATTTGAGTTTTTTTGATATCATCGTAGCTGCTGGAACTCTTTTATACAAATCGCAATAAGCGTTCGCATAAACTGTTTATTTGGCTGTCAGTTGCTTTTACTGCTGTTGCAAGAAGCCAAGAAGAAAAGTAAATCAGATTAAGTATACGCTGCTCATTTTGATGAGTTGTGAGATGACGCAGACAACGCTCGCGATGAATGCGACAAAAACAACAACAACGATAACGACGGACACGCTCCGGCTGATGAAGCTTGCAGACTGCAAAAGTTCCGTGCGGCTTTTTGATTTCAAATTGGATTTCTGCAATGGATATATGAATGGGTTCTTTGTATGTGTCTGTGTGTGTGTGTGTGTGTGTGCACCCTACGCATATGTGCTCCATTTCCATGTATGTGTGCCTTGTTTTTGCGCGTATTTCATTTAATTAAAAAACGCCAAAGCGGTTCTTGCTGGTTGCCTGCAGCCTTTTTTCTTTGTGTGTCAAAACAATTTGTACATACATTTTTCCAGGAACTTGTTTCAGCTTTAGATAAAAATTAAATAAGATACATCCTTTGTCACACACACAAGCTCATATTGCATAGAAAAAGGATCAAAACAGCTTCAACATATGACAAACAAATAAAAAAAGTCATTTTTGTTGCCTCGATAGCTAAAAAATTGCTTAGTTTTTGAACCCGCCTAAAAGTATGCCACACTTTATGCAAAATATTTGCGCTACAACAAAAGTTTCTCTTTGATTTGATGCTCCCACACAATTATTTGGTTCTCTTTTATTGGTTTTGGGTTATTTGGAAATTCTTGGAGCTAGTTTCTTTTTGTTCTCGTTGTTGCTAAAAACAAATATATACAGAGCTCTCGTCAAAGTTGCGCATAAAAATTAAAGTATACACTTTTAAAAGGGTTTATCTGTGTAAGGGTATATATGGGCATGCCCTTTATACACTGAACTTACATCATAAATAAAAAGAGCATTTCAAGTTTTTGAAAAAGTGTGCAATGAACAACATTAGACAGCGTGCGCATATACGAGCGTCATCATGCAAAAACAACAACAAACTTCCTTAAAAATGCAACCATCTCGCTCTTCTGTGGACGCTGCTACACAGGCAAACACACATGTCAGCTGTTCGGCATGGCATACAACCTCTTTATCGAAAAAAAAGCAAGCAGCCAATAACAGCTGGCACGTATTGTTGCAGCTCTCTATTCGCCACGACCGATGCTTCCGACTCTAGACAGGACCACAGCATATCAGCAACACTCACTGACCAGGACGAAGTCTTTGGTGCCCTGCTTCTCTTCTATAACAGGTAGGCGACCGAGATGGACGGTGAACCCGCAAGGCTGATCAATGGTATAAGTGCTGCACAGCCAATTACCTGACCTGCTGCGAAAAGCTGGAGAGGCATGTATTGATACAGAAAGGCAGCAAGCAGCCTTAGGATCCACCAGCATAGAGAACTCTTTACATGCTGAATGTTGTTTGTATGCTTCAACCGCCAGGAGAAGAATTCAAGGCACGACAGAAGCCCCTTGCTTTGAACAGACCTGGCTCTTATATATACCAGCACTCACTCAACAGTTACTGACCAGACTGAAGTGGTTGCTGCTATCTATACCAGCTAGGTGCCCTAGTTGGACGTTGACCTTACAAGGCCGATCAAGGCTATAGGCCTGACGATCGATCTAGATCTAGACCTCTATACATGCCGAACGTCGTTGGTAAGCTGTTTTAGCGCATAATATGCAAGTTCCTGGAGGAACGAAGAAACTTCCTGCTTTGCAATTTGGCTTTTGCAAGATGTGGCAAGGTACAAGAGATCTTTGAGTTAACAAAAAGTACTGCTTGATCGCAATGCTGGACGTAGGAAACTCGTTTCATTATCATTTGTACGCGTTCCGCTATGCGAAACATCCTTTGTTTGAAAGCAGCAAGCCGTTTCTGGCGGCGTGATCGGTGTTGGTTCAATTTTTTCGAATGTGGTGTATGCCCCTGTGTATCGCCTGATGGTTCATGGTTGGTGAATGGTTTTTGAGTACATTACAGTAGTAAATGTAACAAAGAAGTTGTGCGAATACAGTGATCAGCTTGGCCACTGATTGGCGGGGAGACTGCTCTTAAAGACGGCGACTTCTCTTATTGGTAGAAGGAAAAAAGTTGATACTGCAACAGTCCGAATGGGATGTACCGAACGTTTATGCTTGGTTAGCAGCTAAAGTTCAAGTATCACCTCCACACACGTGCTGTGAGATAAAGCAGCGAAGGCTCTTAAGGTGGCATTATGACGAACACTGGAGGTCCTAGGCAACGCCGTAGCTGGTAAGGCAGCATACCGCACGGTGCTCTAAGGTATGACTCGATTGGACCTGCTGACAAACGAGTCCTGGAGCAATGAGTTGTGGCCATGTTGACGAGAGGCAACTATGGGTAGATGGTAAGATAAAGCAGCGGAGGAAATTAATTTTGTCCACCGCTCGTTGCTCTATGAGTCGTTAGGATCTGCTGACAAACGAGACCCGGTGCCACGAGTTGCAGCCGTGTCGGCGAACGACTTTTCGGCGCTCGTCCTTCGATGAGTAAGAAGCACGGACAAAGCGGCTGAAGGTTCATGGGTGCTTTAAGCCTGAGACGGTTCACATAAGATGCAGAATATGTCTTTTTTGTCTGTTCAAGATTCTCTGCCGAACGGGCAGAGCTAAGCCTAGGCATTGGGAGTCCATTCATAGTCACAACCTTAATGGAAGTCCTATACAATTCGCAAAGCAACTGTATAAAAACCTTGCGTTAAGCTGAACTTAAGTCATAAATGATATTCCAGCTGTGGCATTTACGCCTTTACCCGCACGTGATGTAATCCTTAGCGGTCATTACTTGAGAGGAAAATAGAGAAATTTTGGGAGGTTTTGTGGGTGAGCGGTAACACAAGGGTGCTTACTACTACTTGCCACTTGGAAAATACTCACGAAATGTTTCCGGTTTTTTGTTACTACAAAGCTTTTGGCCTAAACATAAAAGCCCTACGAAATGCATGCTCGTTTCTAAGTCAATGTTAACCAAATTTCTGATTAAAAACTTGCATTTGAATAAGCTTTCTAATAAAAGTATGTGTTTTAAGTATTTCGTATTCGAAATGAAATCCATCTCCAACACAGTCACTTACTTTAACCTCATCTGTGTGTACTTGTCACTTAATGTCCTTGTTCATCTCCTGCGCTACTGAGCTATGTCCGAGCACATAACGCCATAAACTAGAACAAAAACACACAACAACAACAAGAGCTGTAAAGCAACAAAAACTTAACAGAGACTAGTGTCAGTCTCTACACTTGACTTAAAGCTAAGACCCATGAATTTTTCGCAATTTTCTACACAATTTTCACTTAAAGTTGTGAATTTTTCATGTTGGCCAGATTAGTTACTCGACACATCATAAATTTTATGGCTGTTTGCTGGCACGCAAGGCCAAAACTGAAAGTAAAACACTTAGCCAAATGAAATAATGCGCATACGACATGTTGAGCCGTAGACTACAGGCTACGGCTACTTAATTTACTTAATAGAAATTATAACACAATATTTGTCATTCACAGTCAATTGAGCAGATTCTATTTTTGCGGTTTGTCACTTTGCCAGCTCATTTCAGTTGGCTTTTTGGCTTGCAACTGCTTGCTGTGAGAGATTGGCCACCTTATGGAATTTTATGTTTATTGGCAACGCCATTTTGTTTTTGCCGCCATTCTGCGGTTGACTTGCTGCCAGCCGCTTATATACTTACTTGCCTATATTGTTATATGCTCAGCCATTATTTATGTGGCTTTTTTGTTTAATGTGTTGCTTTTGTTTTTGGCTTTCAGCAAATAAGTTTTATGACTTTGTTTGCTCGTAAAATTGCCAACTTCTTTGCCTTATTAAGTTGATTGATTTTATGCGGAAGCATACCTGTCGGTCTTCCTGTCTGTTAACTTAGTAACTCACGACAGTATACTCCAAGAAATAAGGTTATCCATAACTTGATTCAAAATTTTTGTTCACAGGGACCATAACAACGATAATTTCTGGGTGCCTAAGATCCACACTTTTGACAGACAGACATCTTTACTGAGAATAGTTGATATCCAAAATCTCAACTGATAGCCAGGGCCTAGGTTCTGTAGCTTCTGATTCCCATTTACTTGGGAATGGCCAGGGTAATCCCGGTCCTAACCTTAACCAAGTTGTCGCACAACTGCCACCTTGTTAACTTTTCTAATCGCCAAAAGATAGGGAGGTAATGTGTATAGCGAAGTCACCCCAGTACTGCGCAGGCTGAACTCCCGTTCCATGCGTACTACCGCGAAGAACGTCTCTCACGCTCAGTACCATTGGGGTATGATCAGTAGTATCAAGAAGCTACAGAAACCAGATCACTATCGAGAGAATAGAAAGGTTAAGGGACAACTTTTCAGACGTAAGAAACGTGAGCAGGAAAAGTGCGAGCAAGAGGTGGGATCGAAATATGCAGAAGCAGAAATTACGTTAGAATGTTCTTTCAAAAAGTCAAGCCACCAAGTCAAGCATTTAGTACTGGTAGAGTTGTTCCTGTAGAGGTGCAAAGGAAAATCTGATAGTGGATGTACGGGGTGCACTGAGTTTGTTGAGAGTCCACATCTCCGGCTTAATGTCTTGCGATGAAGGAATTAATGCTGCTTCTGGCGTTAACTTCCTGACGTCCCCAATCATAGATGCCTAGCCGTGACGAATTGCAACCCTTACGCAATCAATCGGCTTAGGAACAACAAAACTGATGGCGCAGATGACCTGTCTGTAGAGTTGTTCAACACTGACGCCAATGAGTTGGTAATATGCATGCACCAGCTCTTTTGCAGAATATGGCTTATTGCGAGCATGCCCGATGATTGAAATCTTGATTTCCTCTGCCCTGTCCTGAAGACCACACGGTATGCGCCAACTACCTTGGCATCGCACTTCTTTATATCGCATATACAGCCCAATCGAGCGTATTGTGTGAGAGGCTAAAGCCTTTTCTAGCACGAGATTCGAGAGTTGCAAAGTCAGCAAATCTCATATTACTCGGAAACCTTGCTACGGTTTCCTACGCCTCTATCTGTAAAGAATTAATTATCCAAGCACCGCCAGTTACGAGAAAGTCCACAGTCTTAGCTAAGTCCTACGAGAGTGCTCCCCAAGAGCAGCATCAATGATGATACCTGGCTATTGACTGAGGGAACAAAAACCTATCTCATCATAGCACATAGTCGACCAAGGAGGCAAAATTGTTGCAGCAGGATTGCTCTCGGAAGCCGAAGTAGGTTCGCGCAAGGAAAACCGGCAAATTTATTGTTATATGCACCGTCAGCTTATCATATTTCAAAATACATTACATATTATGTAGCCGGAGTTTTAGTCAGAGATGTAGCCGTAGCAGTAGATGTACTCTGAGGTTCAGCTGTTGATGCACCCGGGGATGTAGCCGGAGATTTAGTCGCTGGCCATTTTTGGGTTGTGGTGATTTTTGGTCTTTCGATGCAAAGGCACCTGTAACGAAGGCAAAATCCTCTAATGTTGCCATCTTCTCGGCACAGGCGAGTGCACTCAGCCTCCGACTTTTTGCAGGCTGTTTCAAAAGGGTTTTTTCTGTCCACTATAAAGAGAGTTACCCCTAAAATGAGAACAGTTAACAATTATGTATAATCAAATTGGCCAAATTTTGAAAACTTACATGCATTTGCTAATGCAAAAATCACTATTAACAGAACAGTGGAATAAAAGAGCTTCATTTTTGCAAAACTTCAGAGCACATTGACGGTTCTTGTGATTCGAGGAGCAGCTGAAGACAATGGAGTCGATGAAGTTAGTTTTTCTATTTGAAATAAGTGTAATTATTATTTGATTAATTTTTTAGTTTAACTTAGTAGATTCGCTTATATGTAAGCTTTGAAATTTAAGCTTGATATTAACAAAACAACATTCGAACGTCAGTTTGCGTTTAAAAGGGTGATGTTATCGAATCTACCTTTTATTGGCCTCTTTGAAGTTACGATGGCTCCCTGCACCATACTATACAATTCTGAAATTTTACTACAAGAATTCCAGTTTCATGTTCAACAAAGGGGTGAATTGTCAAAGCTTTATGCCACCAATACTGTTGTACCTCATGAAAGCTTACTGGGACTAGTCGTTTGCACTATAACGAACCTTTTTAGTCTCTCCCGGGAAATTCAAAGGTACATCATATACCTCTTCCTTTCCTTCTTCTTCCTCTTCCTCATCCGGTTTCCTAAAGCTATAAAATGAAACAATCCGATTTACGTTTCACTCCGCCCCTTCAAGCTTCGTTCACAACCCACATACCTCTTTTTAGGTAGATCATATTCCGCTTCCTATTATTATACTTCTTCGTCATTATCTTCATCTTCCTCTTCCCGTCCTGTTCCTTTTCTTATCCTCTTTTTCTTAATCTTCCTCATCCTCATAACAAGAGCTATAAGACGAAACAACTCGATTTACGTTTTACTCCGCGCCTTTGTCGCTTCGCTCACAGCCCCCTTGCCACTCGTAAGGTAGATCATATTCCTCTTCCTCTTCCCCATCCTTATAGCGTTTGCTATAAGATGAAACATTCCGATTTACGTTTCACTTCGCACCTTTCTCGCTTCGCTCACAACCCTATGTCCCCTCTAGGTACACAATATTTCTAATCCTCTGCTTATAGATGTTCTGTTATTGGTTGATTACTTTTCATGATTATAATATAAACGAAGGTGTAGCCTGTGATTCAGCCGGAGATGTAGCCAGAATCTGAACGGCCTTCTTTGCTTGGTTTGATTCTTCGTTTTGTGCATCGTCCATAATCGAAGCTAGTTTCTTTGCACTTGAGATCGCATGAATCCTCCGACTTCTGGCAGTTTCCGTCAGAGGTTATTCTACTCTTATCTTAAATGGGAATATCTATTAATTATAAATAATCGAATTGGCTACATTTTTAGAACTTACTTGCCTTTGCTATTGCAAAGATCACTATTAACATAATAGTGGATTAAAAGTATTTCATTTTTCAAAACTTTACAAATTGAGTGAAGTCAATGGAGTCGGCCGGAGTTGGTTGGTCTATTTTTCAAGCCAAATCTCTTCTAAGTGCTAAGTTGTTGTAATTATAGTTGCTTTAGCTAATTAGTTTCGTGTATTTATGTGCTTTGAAATTTGTATTTAAATAACCATAACCTAAAATCAGGTGTGTCTACTTCCCTACCATTACTATATATGTAAGTCTAATATCGAACTTTACTACAGTTTTTTGAAGCTACCTCTCTTCACAGCATATTTATTGCAGTGTATGGCAGAAGCTTAAGAAATACTCTGTTACTTGAATTTTAAATTTTGAAAATATCTTTGCTCCTTCAAAAGTTAAGTCTTTTGCCGAAAAATAAGTCAGTTGGATCCACTGTGCGACGCCTGACTTACTCGCAGAGTAACTAAGCTGACACAGTGTTTTGAAGATGATTCGAAATATAAGCTTTGTATGGATCACTTGATGGAGCGCATTTATCTAACTGTATAACCAACCACACATGCCACACTGGAAGTTGTGGCAATGCTTTGGGAAATTCTAAATGGTGTTGTAATTCGAATTTCATTGCTGCGTATCTGTGTTTATTAGCAGGTCCCAAAGCTATCCCCAAGACATTTGTCAGCCAACTGATTTCGTTGGCCCTATTGTTTGTGGTTGGGCAGAGGGTAGAAGTCAGTGGTCGGCATGAGAAAACTTTCCCACTTGCTCGCTTATAAAATTAGGCAAACATGCTTTGTATAATTTAATTAAAAAGTTTCAGACTTTTTTATGTTGTGGGTTTTTGTTTTTATTTTGAAGGCGTTTTGTCATTGGCCACACTTGAGCCTGTAGGAATTAATTAATAATACGCCCGAAAAATGTAACCAAGCATAAGAAAATATTTGCGCGTGTTTTGGCATAATGAAAAGCGCTTTCCACAAAAATGTAAAAAACTCTTTATACATATATATGAATGTGAAAATATTCATACAACGGCATTTTCAAATTTCACCTTCTTGGCCTTTTTTTTGCTTGCTGAGTGTTTACCTTTAAAGCCACAGCTTTGGCCAAGTCAACCCGGTCCTGGCCCGATCCTAGTCTGTCCTTATGCTGAGCACTCAGTTTAACAATGGAAAACAAGCAAAGCGCCGCTAAATCCGCTTAAAGAGCATTTGTATGTAACGGCAACAAGCAACATCAACGGGATTGTGCCCGATGCGGGACTTGAAACCTCGGGGTTGCACGGCGGGAAAGGGGTAGCATAGCAAAACAAAAAGGCGACAAATCAGGGAGGAAATGTGTTGCAACACATTGCGCTGCTCAGATTGTGCCTAATAGTGCTGGCGGAGTCCATTAACTTTGTCATTTTGTGCGCAGAGCACTGTTAAACGATAGTTTCTCTTTAGCAAGAAACGTAGTTTTCGGAGTTAGCCAGTATTGAAATTGCTAAAAAATTTGAGTAAATTAAGTTTCTGGAACTATCGGCTATACTTATTATTTTACCAACTTTCGCCGATTTCATACTCACCTTCTTTTTATGGTGTATATAAAACACAGGGCAACCATTTGAAGTATGACTTTTTGAATTGTATGCAGTTATATATGCCGCACTGTCTGAATTTGGAATACCTGCAAAGTTGATATCATCAAAGTAGGAAGGAATCTCTCCAAACCTTTTGATGCCGAGCGAGGCTTCCAAACATGGCGTTGCCCTCTGCTGCAACCTTCAATTATTTGAGCAATTACTAAGCGAGCCGTTACCGGAGCCTTTGCGGATATTGAAAGAGGATTTGAAATTAAATAAGAGCAAGGCTAAGTATATGTTTTCTGCGAGTAGAGAGGTGACGCGGTAGAACTCTCAGATTGGAAAGTGTAATCTTGTTGTTAGCTTAAAGGTTTTTATAAAGCATAAAAGCAGATATGGAATCAACGCGTGTATACAAATCCAACAAGAGTAAAGTAAAATAAATAGGATATATTGTTCAATAGTTAAAACCTTTTAAAAATTTTGTCGAAATCTGAAATGCAAAAATTATTTGTCTGTCTGTCATGAATTTTTCCTATCGTTGAGTTCTAAAATAAATTGGTAACCGAAAACATTTATGTTCATTCTTAGAGTAATATAGATATGTTCGAAAATCAAAATAAAACAGTAAATTCAATTCTAAACATTCTTATAGATATTACTTACCTTTATAACATTCTTATACATAATACTTATATCATAACAAATCAAAGTATTATGCTCATAAAACAAAATAATATTAAATTATTATATTATTATTATTTTGTTTTATGAGCATAATAATTTGATTTGATCGATGCTCTATAAAAACCTTTACGCTTTAATACCTTTGCATGGTATACGTATCAACCGGATCAGACGGTCTAATCAAAAGTCGATAATATCGATAGTGATAAAAACAATCGATGGGGGCCAACCACGAGCCTACAATCGATGGTTTTGCAGCTCTACTATCGCATTCGATGGAATAACGAAATCTTTGAGCCCTATGATTTCATTGACATATTCAAACGAATTAACATCCAGGTTTCGTTGTGCGTATGGATGAAGGCTACTGCGAGAAAAGTCTTCAATGCAGCTATTGAAAAAAGCTGACGAAGGGGCAGGTAGGAGCTGGTGGAGTGCATGCTACCTTTGGAATAAACGATGGCGAAAGCGCGCGCAAAGTAGAGATGACTGGAGGAGTGATCTACAACAGGCCATAATGGGTTGAATGTCCAAAAGTGATATGTCTTTATACTTGTCTTCTATTTCCGAAACATGAAAAGCAATTCTGGTATAAGATGTCATCCAATACGCTGGACATTATTTGTTTTTTCTCTCAAAGGTTTAACACTGAAACAGCACTTTTTCAGTACAGTTCCGCTGTCTGTGTGCGCGTAGCTTTAACGTTTCACGTCACTGCCTAAAGGCTCGAATGGTCTGTAAGAGTATGACACACTCGACTTTTCTTTTTTTTGCAAATTTTTTTTGTTTATTTTAGCACCTCTTCATGCTTCCATTAAAAGTTTTGCATAAGTGACAAGCTACTGAGAGATTGGCTAAGAAAAAAAGAATAAACCAAGTGATATTAAGGCTAAAACCCATGACTAATGCAATACATACATACGGATCAGACAAATTGACAGGTATAAGATTGGGAAAAAACAAGCGCAGGCTCGTCAAGAAGAAGAAAAGAAGAATTCTATAGTTAAATATACGTCAAAAAAGGGAGATAAAAATAGTTAACCTAAAAAGTGTGGCCTGGAGTATTACTTATACTATTAGCATAATTGCCAGGATATGTGCCATGTTTGACCACAAATCAGGCAGATGGACTAATAAACAATCAGTCAAAGGTAATGACACACACACACACACACACACACACACACACACACACACACACACACATGCTAGAACATCGTACATCTACGTCAAGAGAAAGACTAAGTAAATAGAGCAAAAGCAAACTTGAACAAAATGGCCGCAATGTGTTGCATATAGGTGTTGGTTAACCGTTACTTGTGTGTATGTGTATGTGTGTGTGTGTGTGTGTGTGTGTGTGTGTGTAAACAGTGGCGCGCAGCTGATCAAGGCTAATCAATTTAATTCCACAAAAGCAATTTATTACGAAATCGAACGCTTGACTAATGGCATGAAAGAGGCAGAGTGAAAGATGGTCAAGCTAAGAGGACAAACCGACGAAGAGTAAAGCTACCTAACTGTGTGGTTTAGGTAATCGAAGGAGCTAGAATGAGAAATGAAAATGTCCTGCAGATTTACTATGTAAATGGAAAGAGAGGAAGTATGAACTCGTGCCTAAACAATGCTTTAAGATATATGGAGCCACTTCATTTGTCTAGTTCAACAGTTTATCTAAGCTTGTTAAAATATAGAGTATACGGCGTGATGTACTTGTTGAGAGCATTGCAGAGAGCATTGTTTGTAACCGTGTAGATTAGTTAACAGCCCTTGAATAAGACTTTAAAGCATATAATGTTTCATTGGAATATGTTTATAGCATAACGAGGGGCACCGCGCCCTCTTATGCACAGTTATTAAGCTGACTTCTCTTGCCTATGTGCAACTCTATTTTGGCAACTTTTGATGTGCAACTCTAACCTCGCACGAATGTGCTCGTTCTATAGCATTGCTTTGAGTCAGGACTTTTGTTCTCATTGAAAAAGGTTTTTAGGTAAGTTTTGAGGACCAAAAGATGCAAAGAACAAAGATCCATTTGAGCTGCTGTAGAATGCTTGTGAACTTGTTCTGGGTTGTAGAGTCACGTGCAGAAACCGAATCGCTGGTTCGAAAGGAGAGTATTTTGCCTAGTTGCAAAATTAGGGATTCGAGCTGTGTGCACCTCTAACCTCGCACGTATGTGGTCGTTCTATAGCAGAGCTTTGAGTCAGGACTTCGGTTCTCATAGAAAAAGGGTTCTAGGTAAGTTTTGAGGACCAAAAAATACAAAGAACAAAGATCCATTTGAGCTTCTGAAGAATGCTTGTGGACTTGTTCGGGGTTGTAGTGTCACGTGCTGAAACCGAATTGCTGGTTCGAAAGGAGAGTATTTCGATTAGTTAGCTACCATCCTGTTCATGTTGTACTCCGTACATTATCTACAATATCTTTTGCTGTCAACTATAGATAATCTTTTCGAATGTAAATTTAAACTTAAAGTCCTCTGTGTTTACACGCATAGCCGCATACTAACGTTTGATGTCGGTTTTGTAAAACAGTTAAACAATATAGAAAAAGTTGTAAGCTGCAATTAGTACATTGCAAATAAAATCAAAGTTAGCTGCATTCCAATTATGGTTTATACCGCAAAACTTAAAATTTTTGTGGCATGCCTAAATGGAGACATATTTTTCGGCCAGTAGCATTCCCAATGATTTGGCACAAGTTCCCATAGCTAAGAAGAACCCAAGTGAATCCGGCCGCAGACAGCTCAGCGGGCGACCATGGCAACGGAGCACAAAGGGCAACAGTTTGTATGTGTTTGTGTTTGGGTATCTGCGTCTGTGTGAATTAGTGTGGCAGCATTGAATTTCATGTGACCACAAAAGTGGACGACTGGGCTACATTTGCCACTTGGACACATTTTGAGTTGCGTTGCGACAATTGCCACTTGAATGCGCTACAAGGTCATAAAAATAGCTTCCTCCATTTTGTTTTTTAAACGCCATTAAAGCACTTCACACAGAGCACGCATACGCGACTGTGTGTGTGTGGGATCAGCATCATTAGCACTAGTTTCCCTAGGCGGTGCTTCAGAATGATGACAACTGTCAGCCAACCGAAGAGTTTGAGTTTAGTTTTAGTTGAGTTCAGTTGAGTTGAGTTGAGTTGAGTTGCGTTGCGTAGATAGCAGAGTTTCGTTAAGTTGCGTTTAGTTTCGCTTGCTTGCCACAAAATCATTATCCACACTTACGGCAACTGTGCCACATGCTGACAGGCAAAAGTAACTGTGCTTGACATCTTGTTGGGATTGAACTGGAGTCTTATCATCTCGGAGTTGGGGTTAGTGCCACTTGGAAAAAAGGGAACATTGGCGTGTGTTTGTCGTCATATACATATACACATATACATAGACCTATGCGCGTCTATGTGTGTGTGTGTGTGTGTGTGTGTGTGTGTGTGAGACCGCTCAAGTGTTGCGTTGTCGGGAGGTTGATGGTTATGTGTGTTTGCCTTTGTGTGTGTGTGACTGCCGGGAAAGTCAAACAGAAATCCATTTAATTTTCAAATAGTAGTAAAATGTTTGCACAGCACGCACACGCACACACACACACACACGTGTAAATAAGTCAAGCTGCGGTCAGACGTCGTTGTCGCAATTGTTTGAAAAACTAAAAACAACTAGCAAATATCTCAGTTCGAAGTCAAGTTAGCGATAATTAAACAAATAGCTTTTAATACAAGCACGCTTTCAGTTAATCGGGTTTCAGGATTACTCCAGAAAATTATAAAATTTTACTCCAAAAAATCAGTTTAAGGAATATTTTTTTTTTTTAATTTAAGCCTTTTTGATGTAAAACAGCTAATGATGCAGCTAGCAGCGTACATGCCGTGACGGTAACATTAAAAAAAAGATTTTGTTTTCTTTTAATAAACGTTAATTACGGGTTTTCAGACCTGCCAGTCGTCCCAGGATGGTAGAATATTTTTCTTGAAAAACTGTTACAAAACTGACAAAAAACTTTCTTATTTCAAAAAGTTTATAAATTTCTTACAATTCTTCATATTTAGTCAATGCCAATGCCTTATGTGATGTCATAAATATTCTCTATTCAATTTCTTTACTTTGTAGTGGTGACGTCAGGCCGTAACCCAGTAACGGGTTGTTATGGCAAGTTAAGAGTTAAGTAACGTCTTTTTTCAGAACAACTCATCGTCCCTATTTAAAATCCCTTAGCCTTAAGTGGTGACGTCATATATTAACAGCAACCATCTTCATTTGGAACTGTTATTTCTTAAGTTTGAGCTATGTTTATTGAATACTAAGGCTAGCCCCGCAGTTGCATCCCGACTGCAAATTAAAATCCATAAATTTTTTAATCAAAAATCTTTAACCATTTCTGATCTGAACTTACTGCTTGAATCCTAGCTGCCTTTTTTACTATATTTAAAATCGAAAACAAAGGAAATTCCAAATGATGTAGTATATAAAGCAAAGGATCAACATATAATAAGCTTTAAAGCAGGCATCGGTAGAGGCAGCAGAAAAGTTGTCAATGGCAACAGCGAAAAATATGCTCATGTTAGTGCTGCTCGGTCACTGTCGACGAAGCAGGACCTCAACATTGACCTATATTCCATGCTGTCCTATAAACACTTTTGCAACGAATTAAATGCCGATCCCTGCTTTAAAGCCTTAAAAAAAGTAACTTCAATATGTAGATTTTACCAGTTCGTCTATTCAATAAATTGAGATACCCGCTAAGATAAATCACATAAGTCAAATAGGTCGTCTGAACGTAGCTTGCGGCACATAACCACCCTTTAGCTAACACATCAACACTTCGCTCCCCCCTTCAACTTGTGCACATGCTGCGCTAATGTAAAATTCAACACGATGCTTTTATTTATGCCAAGGTACGCTGCATTTGGCTTTCCCGCCATTCGGGCCGGGTCATTGGCCATTGTTTGGTGAGTCTATTTGGCCTAGAGTGGGAGGCTGTAGTTTACATTGATTATGCAAGCACACCTGGGAATTCGTTTATTTGTTTAGCTATTGGCAACCTTTGCTGCAGAAGAAGAAGAAGAAGAAGCAGCAGCACCGAGCACTTGACGGTAATAACTATAACTACAATGCTCGTTAATTATGCGCTCTGACACGCAGTTAATTCAAATGTCAAATATAACTCGCACACACGGATACACTCATGCACACTCATGCACACCCACACGATTACGCAAGGCTTCGATTGCACTCGCTGGCGTATACGTAACGCATTTTAGCCACAAATGAGCTGCCAAACTCGACTGACATTGTTGCTGTTGTTGTTGTTGTTGTATTTTGCATAATTGACTGTAAATTGAAGCCAAAGAGGACACACAGACCGCAGCCACAGACACAGTCAGAGCCGCATTACAGCTGTGGCTATGTACATAATTGGCATATATCAACAGGGCGTATGAGTAATATTTTGAGTATTTTAAGACCCCAGCCATCAGGTACTAATTGCACACAAGACAGAGACTGTTCGCCTGTTAGTAAGCAGAAAGAGCTGCAGCATCATGTAAAACGCTTAATTTACTGCTTCAACTTTGAGCAGCAAATGAAAAATACACTGAGGAAAAAGAATTTTAAGACACCGAAGTTTATATACGCTTTAAGACATGAAATTGATTTATTACGTCACAATAAAGGGGAAACCGTCTTTCAAAATGTGATAAGTTGTGACAGAGGTGGATGGTGGTGGGAGTTGGTCTTTTGTTTCGAAAGAGTGGCAAGTTCAAAAATACAAATAAATAGATTTTTTTTTGTAATGGTTGAAGATTTTAAAGCCAACCTTGCCAATACAAGAGGGGTATTGGTATTATTTATTATTTATGAACAGCTCCTTGGTAGCTCTAATACTTCAGACATCTTTAAAATGCAATATTTAGCTTATATAGCTGAATCTCGAATCATAATGATTCTTAGACCTTGTCGGACACATCTATTACGACAAACTGAAAGTAAAGTAAAGTAAAGTATATTAACAATTATTTTTGTTATTAACTAAACTAAGTCATTAGGTTGGCTTTCGCCAGAGACATGGCACTCCGGAATAAGTGAAAAAACTTTTGCAACACACACCGACGTAAAACAGGCATTTACAAGATTCTGGCGCGAAGAACTTCTGCAGAAGTTCCTCAATACCTACCAAGTTATATCCTTGCTAAGCGTACGAGGTAAAAACTTGCATAGATAATGGACCTTTTCCTGTTCGTCCATCTTCTTCATTATCATTCTCTCTTGTCTTCGCTTTTGCACATTTTTCCCGTGTTTGTCGTAATCCTATTTGTACTTCTTCGATCTATTTGTGGTCGTCACGATCATCGCCGGCAGAGCTACTCATCCTCATCCTGCTCATGCTTTTGCTCTTCGTCAGAGAGCGATGCCTGATTCTTATGCGTTATTCATCTACGTCTTAAGTCATATTCCTCTTACTCTACCTATTCCTCATTGCGCAACCTCATCCTCTTCGTCGCTATCGTCGTCCTCAACTCAAGCGTAGCGAGCAGGGACCGGAGCTCTTCATCCTCATACCTCATTCTGTTACGCCTTCGTTCATATTTCTCTATCTATTTCTTTTCTCTTCGGTAATCATAATCCACTTCATCATCATCGTAATCCTTATTCTCTGTGTAGCGAGTAAGGCACGAAGCTGTTCATCCTCTTCATCTTTTTCCTGTTTCTTCCTATCATCTTCCTCATCCTAAACAAAGCGAGCAGGGAGCGGAGCTCCTCATTCTCCTAGATCTTCCGTCATATTCCTTTTCCTCTTCGGCTATCCTTTTCGTTGTCATCCTTACTCATAGCGTAGCTCATCCTCCTTTGTCTTCGCTAATATTTCTCTCATCTTCCTCTTCGTTCATTCTCATCTTCTTCGTTATCGTCAGCGTTGGATCATTGGATAAATGGAAAAGAATAGTCTTGAGTTCTCTGATCGCTGAAGCGGTATCCGTGCCCAGCTCAGCTTAACTACTCTTACAAATAGAAACCTTACATAAAAGCATTATAATGCCAAACTAGATATACGGGAACTGCAATGCTGTCTCGCCTTGGTACCTCAAGAACCGAAACATGCATCATTTTTTTTTCCGAGCCCTCGGCAACTTCTTTGTGTTCTAAATAGTCCTTTCCTTTCTAAATAGTATCAGTAGACGTTACGAAGACCATCTAAGGTTTTATTTCAATGTGCTTAATCCGCCTAGAAGACGACTTAGACGACTAAACCCAGCCGACGTCGTAGAAGAAGAAATTAACTTTAGTCTTAGTCAGAATATCAGTGTTTCTGTATTTGAAAGTCTTTGTGTATGGTGTTTTCTTATAACTTTGCAACTGTTTTTTGGATTGATTGATGTCAACTAACATAAAGTATGATTAGATTTGTCTTTAGCGCAATGTGTGCCTTGAATTCGTAAGGGCTTTTAAAAGTGCGGGTAACTATAGATCCTTCTTCAAAGCAAACGCATAGTACAGTGCTGCACAATACCATAAACAGGATATAAAAAAGTGTTGCATAACGCACAGGCGCCGTCGGTAGTAAAACCTCGCACGTGGAATTAAATTTTTTATGCCTTGCTTTTTGATAACGAGCCTTTGGCCAAAAAAATAAACACATGACAATTGACAGAGCCGTACTCAGAATTACGCCCAACTTTAGGCTTCCCAGTAAAAGGTCAAAGGAGGTTATACGGCAGCTGCGATGTCTGCGAGTTGGTTGCCTTTTGCTGTGCCCTGCTGTGGTTTACTCTACTGCCGGTGTCCTGGGTGTCAATGTCAGTGGTTTCTCCGTCTGCATAGGCACAGCAGAGGGCTGGCCGGGAGTGTACTGGGAACTGTTTCTACTGGGCCACACGCACGCTCTACGTGTTGGGCTGATTGCACATAAATTTTACGGTTTTGGTTTGGGATTTTCTGTTCGGTTTTCTTGGCGTTAAAACAACGCATTTTGTTTACAACTTTTCACTTTGAGATTTGCCTTCACTTTTTGTTTACATTTATGTTTGTTGGGTTGTGTTGCTCTTGTTGCTGGTCTGCAGAGAAGTGCTTCCTTTGCTTCAACGTCGTCGGTGCTGTTGACTTGAATATTTATTTGTTTGTTTATTTGTAGTTGTTAGCATTTATTTGTTAACTTGTTTGGTTATTTATTCGAAATTTGCAAGTGGCCAGGTGTTGATTGCTGGGCATACAAAGTGGTCCAGCCTCAAAGTGGATCACCCTGATGAGATTTGAAAGATAAACTAATGTGCAGTCAGGGCGACTAGAAAGTGTGCTACAATTTGTGGGCGGCACAGAAGGATTACTCATATGATGTGCATAGAAGTAGGAATTAGGTAAACTTGGATGACCATTTAAATGTTTGCATTTATAGTTCTCTCTTCATTTCAATTGTTATTTAACTTACAGAACAATAAATACACATAAGTAACTTTGATACTTATTTACTTACTAGCTAGAAATTTGAATATGTTTATCATGGAAATGCAATTAGTTAAATGTTCAACATTATTCAGTGTTAAAAAACAAGAAAGTGACGATATTCATTTTAACGTAATTGAAGGCTCTCATAAGAATCCTGGTCATTGACAGAATGCAAATCTATATATATATATATATATGGTTTAAAGGCTTAAATTTTAAAAATAACCTTATTTTCCTTAGACGATGTTATAGCTACACCAGTAAAACTCTTAATAAAAATTATTTTTGATAGACATTTCATAACAATGAATTGAAGTTACAACAATTTCTAAATATTTACATTGGATTTGCATCAATATTGATTCCTTGATTGATTGCCCAGTGATTGGGAGTTCTATTTATTGGAAATCAAACATCTGCAAGCAATGTACAATATAACTTAACACAAAAACTTCGTCTGATATCACAAAACCCTTTGAAGGCTTTACTATACCTAACTAGGACTTTCGTGTTTCGTTAGAAACATCCTGCCACCAAGAAATTACTCAACACTGCATTTTAAAACCATAAATTGGCAATAACAACCCGTTACCGATTTACGACCTGACATTTGTCTTTCATTGAAATTGGGGCTTTACATGGTGGTTCCAAAACTCTACGGGGTAGCCCTACTTGAATCGAAAGTATCCAGTGTCATTATAAGTCGCCTCATATGACAAGCTTTGACCTGCTGTGGAGGTTTTCTTTAACCCGCTTACTACACGGAGAAGGAGACTATATTGCCTAAATAAACTCGATTATCCTGTCCGAAAAGTCCTGCTTGCTTTAAGGCCAGGTCACCAATTTATAGCAGCAACATCATCACTACAACACCACCTAACTGTGAAGCTGCTGGAAGCAACGCTGGTTCAGGCTCTTGATAGGATTCGTAGCCACTAATTTATTGTCAAGCCTGATTTTATGGTATATAAAACTATCAGTATATCGGTTCAAGAAGAAACGAATTCGATCTTCAACGCCATTCCCAGTCAACTTCAAGGTACAATCTGCAAAATATGTTTTGACCTTATTCAGTTAATGCAATTTTCGGCGGAAAGGCCATATCAAGACAATCCTACTTAATAGTATTAAAACCATTTTTGGGTTCATCAATATGGAGGCTGACTTAGGAAAGAAGAACAAGGTAGTTCAAGATTAAGTAACAAGTCAATCTTCACTTATTAAATTTTCGAAAAACCATCTACCGACTTCCAAGTTCCCAGAGTTTTGTGTTTATACTGATTGCGTTGAAAGGACCTCTGTTCTGATATGGTTCCAACCATTATCAAGTAACTCACTTTTAAAGCCCTAACAAAACCAAATAGTTTTAGCCAAAACCTAAAAGGCCTGCTGACTCTCTTCAAATACATGACAAACAGGACTAAGCTCGAAGGGCGGCAGGCCACATTTTGGGTCCGGCAACGCTAAGGCAAGCCATAAATTGTTAGTTTCAGCAAATAATACAAATCGGCGGCTAAAATTAGTTTACAAAACGTCACCGAATGTCAGTGCCGCCGTTATAATACCCAAGATTACGTTATGCAAAATGTGTCAACAACGGCCGTGCTCTAAAAGGCTCTATTGACAAGTTGGTAGCAGGAATTGTGTGACAATTACGGTAAATCACACATGTGCACTTGTTATTTACGAGAAATGCTCTAATTACGTGCCAACGAGCTCTAATGCGTCGCATATATCAAGTGCATACTGTAAGCTCCGACCGCTGTGAAATTAATTTATGCCAAACGGCATGCAAAGTAATTGCACTAAATTGATATGAGTCGCAAACACACACTCACACACACTCACACGCAGACACTAAGATGAGTATCGTGTTTTCATACCGTAAGGACGCGTTTGGTTGGGGATCCTGGCTAATTCCTGGGTAGGGCTGTGGCGGCTTGCAACTATTCCCAATATCGGTCCGATATATAATGATAATGCGACGTGTCGCATTCCCTCTTTTATACAGCGCGATCGCTCTTTTTTGCCTGCTCTCCCAGTGCAGTTTGTACGAGTCATGTTGGATCTCGCGCAGCTGACTATTCACAGCTGGCTTAAGTGCTGTGAAATATCGGCAAGTGAAGTTAGGTGGCAGTTTTACTGCACTGCTTGCTTGCCTGCTTGCGACACGCTTACTGCTTGCACTACTAGTATGCAAATGATTTCGATAGATGGCGCCATCGTATTAGCGCATCAATGCTTACCCAACGAACTCATTTTTGAATAGGTGCAACGGGTATGTAATTTATACACAAAACAGTCAAGGAACTGACCGAACGCCAACCGCGCCGCATCTGCGGTGTACAAATAAAGTGGGCTCTGGCGATCGACTCGGAGCGGTTTTGCTTCCATCCCGCCGGAGGAAACTCATGGCCACCGAGGGACGCCCGGTAGAACACAGAATTCACAATCTGAAATATTAAATCAATTGCGCTTCTGCCTCATAGTGAGTGGCTCTATGGTCTGCGTCTGCACCGTATCGGTCGGCAGTTTCATCACCTGGCAGTTAAAGCTACATTCGCTAGAAAAATGGAAGGTATCAACAAAATTACTCCAGGTGGCAACCACAAATGTAGAAATCCACCCGTGGGAATCCCACCAATGCTTTACGGCCGTACCACAGGAGCGCGGCACTGCTTAGTTTTTAAGTTAGTTGTTTTTTGTTCATTCTTAGTCTTAGGTTTCGTTAATGTTTTGTTAATAAAAAACATACCCACATATATGCACTGTAAACTGACGTTGTAAAGCTGAGCCACAACAAAATTTACGTGCCAAAACGTGTCAAAGTATAAGCGAGAGCGGTGCAAGCAGCTGAGAAACTAAGGCAATCCCTGTGAATGGGGCTGCTTACATATTACACTTGACTAGGCGGCGGCTCCTAGCTTTGACGTATACATGTTTAGCAGCTCTAGAGTCCACACAACTGCGGAAGGGTCTTTGATGTTGGCATCAATATTGAAATACACAGCTTTTAGGTTAGGTCAGAGCTATTAGCAGCTGAGCAGCTCCACATGCAATTGCAGCGAAAAGTCGATAGACCAAGGACACAGTTGCACAGCATGCACGCATCAATTGCACTGCCTTGTGATCAATTATGGTGGCAACTGTACTGCCAGAAACACACGCACACAAACACACACACACACACACACACGCGTCACTTTATATACAGACAGTCGCACATCAATGTCTGTTTAGAAGGAAGCGGCAGCAGCGCCAAAAGTTAAATTACAAATGAGTTCTGGCGCGGCAACTGATGGCTTCTGCTCTACTCAAGCACGATTTTTGGTGGCTTTAAGTTTGCAGTTTTTTTAATACTCTGTAGAAATCTGAGTGATAGGTATACAAATATCAGTAGAGTGTTGTTTTGAGAAAAAAAATGTAACTATACTGTAATGTCTCAGTATGGAGTAAATATCGCCGGTGTTACCTGGCAGAAATTTGTTTGTTCTGGAGCGCATGGTGCGCTGTTGCCGCTCATAATGTTCTAGCGATTACTTAATATTTATTTAGGTGGTAATTGAAATGCAACACTTTGCCATAGTAGAAGCGCACGTCTGCACATGACGAGTTCCTGAACGGAACTACCCCTTTGTCAGCTTCCACGGCGTTATTTATACTATTTAAAGTTATGCAGGCAAAGAACCAAGTGCGTAGATAGAGCGCCGGCAGCGTGGCTGGTGAGGATTCATGAGGAGCACCCGGTCAGACGACCTAGATTATATGGAGGAGCAGATATCTTAATGCGCAATAACAAGCCGACGAACAAGATCATGTGGCAGAAAATTAAAAGGAGCACTCGTTCTCGATTAGACCCAACGGGCCAACAACCAAGTTTGGATAGAGGAGCACATATACTTGATGAGACGCAACGGAGCAAGATAATGTATAAAAGGATGACGAGGAACACTCGATCTTAATGCGAAAAGATTAGGTAGATGAGCACAAAGACTTGATGCGAGCCAAAGGCCCGATGACGAAGCGTCATTGTGGAAGAAGAATAAAACGAGCTATGGACAACTATTACTAGGTTTTAGGAGGTGCTACTACAACCAGTCAGCTACCTTATTCATTAAAACAAATTAAAATTTGAAGTTAATACTTTGTAGTTTTACCACAGTTGCTGTTATTGCACAATTACCCTCATCAACCAGTTAATGAGAGGGATTAATGTTAATATAAATATGCCAATTCACAATTTCGTTACTGAAAATAAGTGCAAGCTCTTGAATTTTAAAGTGTTTTTGCCTGCATTTATACTATACTTACAGTACATAAACTTTATCAATCACTTTGTAACACAAAGATAATATTATCAACTAATCGAAGACACTTGGGTGGGCCTGGGTTCCGTTAAGACAGAAGTTTAGGCACAACCTGCACGTTCGGCCCGCTTATTACCTGCTCTTATCACCACTAGGTATAAGGGCAGTGAGCTATTGTGCGCAGCGAAGTCTGCCCATGACTTTAACAATGTTGTGCGTAGGGCTTGGGACCCACCGCGCAAAAACCCCCCACCCAATGAAGGGTGGTATGGGTTGCCTGGAGAAGTGTCACTCATTAGGCCCTAATTCAGTAACCGGTTGTTATGGCCAGTCAAAAAGAACATAAATCGTGGACTACGTTAACGTTAATATGATTATAGTTTTTCAGATTGAAATCTTCCACTTCGTATTGTTTCAATGTTTAGAGGATAGGATTAGATTAAATCTTAATCATTCTTTTTATGTGAGAAAACGACTCGATTGCTGAGAAGCTTGGATGGCGTTTGGCTAAGGTGGAGTTACGCTGGCCTGGCTTTAAATCAATTTTATCAATTCCAACTCAAGTAGCTACTTGCCTTCCGCCAAGGTGGGAACATCATCTGCGAACACTACCATGTGAGCATTGCTTGGCATTTCGAACTATATAAAGTCCCATAGCAGCAGGCTGAGCACTGAACCTTGAGGCACCCGAGAAACGGTTGAAAAAGGTCCTTCTCCAATGGCATATTGGCATTGTATTAGGCACATTAAAGTGATGTAGTGAATCGGTTATCTTATGGCATATTTTTTTTTTAATTTTGGCACGGGCAACAGAATTGTTTTCTGAAGCCGTACTGCCTTTTCGAAAGGTCGTCGTCGAGTTGTATTGCGACAGGCGATCGCAAAACGAGGAGCAGGCAAATCGTCCTATATAACTATAATCGTTCTATAAAACAATAGCTAGTTTTTATGGATCCTCTTAAGAAAACAACACAAATTGTATGAGAGCTGGCAAAGAAACGGATAACCGCTGATGTGTTCAGAGTATACCAGCTTCGTCAAGCTGTCCTACACTTTTCGCTTACATTTTTTGATGCACTTGAGCTCGCATCACTCACATGCCGCTGAAAGTGCACTCTTGTGGTTTATAATGCCCAACTCCGGCACATCCCGCCCAGCCTTGGCTTGCAACGACGGGTTTTGCCGCTGCAGTTGCAAGCCGTCTGCCAAAGTTGTGGCGTTTAAAAAAAACTTATATACGTACATTACGTATACGCAAGGTGGCATTGAAGTTGCGTAAGAGTACTGTACAGTGTCTGACATGGCACCATGGTTACGTTTATATTGTCTGCCAAGTGCGAAACAACTTTGTGTCATTGACGACAAGTTAACAGCTTTGCAGCAACTTTTGCTTTTATCTGTATCCAACAGAAGAAGAATTCAATACTCGGAAATATAAATATGCATAATTAGCAATTCAAATGAAACCGTCAATGGAAAATGGAAAATAAGCCTCAAAGTATGCTGCAATTCGTGCAATTCTTTGTAACGTAGTCCGCACGTGCTCTTATTTTGTAAATAAGCCAATCAATATATGTGTATGTGTGTGTGTCTGTGTGTGTGAGCGGCTTAAATGCCAGATTGAAAATATCGAGCAACAATGGCCGAGTCCAAGCACTCACTATACATACCCTGCCATACGTCACAGTTTTGTTCTTTACATTTTTTTCAATAAAACTCAAAATATTTGCATATTTATATGTGCGGCTTTTTGTTGCTTTTGTTGCTGCGGTTACGCCGACGCTTGATACTCTTCAGGGCATAACTCAAGACGGAAAAACCAAATTAAAAAGTAATTTGAAAACCTTTAAACGCAAGTAAATTATGCAAACATTAAGGTTGCAAAAAAAAACGCACACTTTTATGTATAAATATAAAATAAAAGGACAACTGCGACTCGGGAGCGCCGAGCTCTTGTGAAGCAGCGCGACATAAAAACAGCAAACAAGCCCAAGGACATAATGGGATGAAATTGTAGCCGGAGCAAGGAGCAGGCAGGGCGTTGGGTTTGCCGCACGTGCCCCTTGCTTCATGGACTTTTTCGGAAAATTTAACAATTTCATTGCTGTCTTCTCGTTATGTATTGTGGCAGGAAACTGAGGCGTCTACAAATGATACTAATAATTTCCATTTAAATGAAGCCATGAATAACATAAAAAATTGTCAACATGATTGTATATAATTTTTCTTGCTTTTGTTTTCCCCCAACTACTTACAGTTTCTGGAAAATGTAAAATTTTCTGCCAGATTGCGTGTGACTCATCAGAGTTCACTGCAGTTGGTTAAACACGCAAATTGACTTTTTGCAAGAGTTACCGAAAAAACGCGGAACGCAGAAGTGGTATTTACAGTTGGATAGCTTTTAATGTTTATATATTTATTAATCAATATTTGCTTCAATCGTCTGACTTTATGAGCACATAAAGAATTCTTTTACAGTTAATTTATTATTACAATTTCACAATTCGATTTGACACCAATAAATAGCAATTAACTACAATTTACGCTTCATGCAAATATTTACCTCCAAATTCGCAGTTGGATTCTTCCTTATTTCGGAGGAGCCTTAAG
The DNA here is from genome assembly GCA_035041775.1 of Chymomyza caudatula. NCBI lineage: Eukaryota > Metazoa > Arthropoda > Insecta > Diptera > Drosophilidae > Chymomyza > Chymomyza caudatula. The sequence goes on along the minus strand of JAWNKW010000137.1, from coordinate 12,086 downwards.
GAGTAATGCTTTTCCTGAAATTTTGTACAGTTTTAATAAAAATCATAGCATATTCTTAAGTTGCTTCTTGAAAATTCATTTGATGCATTTTCAAGCACCTGTGGGGTTGCTTTTTAATGGACCTATAAATTGGTTTTAAAAGATCTACAGATGGTGTTACTGTGAATTAAATCACTTCTGGTACATTTGTAACCAACGTCATCGCTATGAGCACCACCTCAAGTGATGCCCTTAACTCAATGTTAAATCTTACCCCTCGTTAAAACACGACAAGAGGCTATGAAAGTGGCTAGCAGACTCAATAATAATGGAGTCTGGATTAACGAACTGGGATTTGCTCACACAATCCTAGTCAAGGGAGGAGTACCCGCTTTTCTCAATGCCGGCTAATAGTGTTGTACGAAATGCGAAGTTTGCCCGAAAATACAATGTGGCATTACCGCCAAGAGTGTCGTGGAGCGCTCCAAGGCTCTTACTTAGGGGAACAGCAATGTCAAACAGATGGTTCCAAATCAAAAGATGGGACTGGTGCTGATTGCTATCTTGTTAAAAATGCAAGCTATTCATGCGCGCCAGGAAGTTTGGCGTCGCTTTTTCAAAGAGTTAAGAGTTAGCGGTAGCGGTAGAGGAAGAGGGTAAGGAAGATGAGAAGGAAGAGGATGAGAATGAGGATAAAGGAACATATTGGTACCCAAGCTAGACTTCTTCTTAACTGGCCATAACAAACCGTTAACGGGCTACGGCCTGACGTAAATACATTCTTTCATTGAAATTGTGGCTTTACGTGGTGGTTCCCAAACCTCACGCACAACCCTTTTAAAACCTGTGGTGGCTTACTGGTCTCGAAAGAACCCAGTGTCATTGTTAGTCGCCTCATACGACATTGACTTTCTGAGGTAGTATTCTCTAACCCGCTCACCACACCAAGCTAGACTTAGCCTGGGGAAAAGAGAGAGAGAGAAAGAGAAGGACGGGGAATGGTTAGGAGAACCGGAAGGAGAATGGGAATGGGAAGAAAAATTACAAAAATAAAACAAAAGCTCGGCATCACAGCCTACAGGGCCTGAGCCAATCATTCGTGTCAGCGCAGCTGAATTGGTTGGATGAACAGCGGTCCACCCAGACCAAGACTGTAAGAAACGCTGGAAATCCACAACTGGATGTCGCGTAACGAAACACTTTGTGAAAGAACTCAATCCAAAGGTCTCCAGATATCTTCTTCGTCAGCCCTGGCTGGATTAATCACTGGTCACAATACATTTAGCCAACACCTGGCTAATATGGGCATTATTGACGACCTAACTTACTTGGCCAGTCTTGAAGAATCCGACTCCGAGGAAAACTTTCTGTGTTATGCATTTTTTGGAAGTGATACACTTAACATAAGCGAGGTGTATACGCACCCCTTACGCAGTCCTCACGACTTCCTACGAGAGGCCGGAAGATTGTGTCTGTAGGAAACCTCTAAACAAGCCTACTCTTTTTTCCTACTCTTTCTCTCATTTCCCTCCCTTAACTTCCTCTAAAAGGCATGGCACAATGGACAAGACTGCCTGAGTGTTAGGGATGGGTCATTCATGAACAATGAGCCATCACACTTCAGTGCTTTGAAAATGTCTGAAATTGTATCGAGTAAATAGCATTTGCGGAAGTTTTACTTAAATTTGAAGAAAAAGGGGAATAAAGCTCAACGAATGCTCCATCGATTTCAACATGTGAATCTGGTTTCGACGTTTTAAAGGTTGTGGTTTTATCACAGAAGGCAAGGAACGCTCTTTGACAGCGGAAAAATCCAAAGACGAGGATTTGAAAACATTACCCGATGACGATCCGTGTAAAACGTGGGAGTAACACAAGACACCATTTTCAATCGCTTGAAGAACATGTTCATGATCCAAAAGTTTGGACATTATGTGCCGTATGTATTGAGGGCAAGAGACATTGAAAGGTCGTGTGTGTTATTCTTCAGCGTGACAACGCTCGACCACATGTTTCAAAACCGATGAAAACATACTTGGAAATATGAAATTGGAAAGTGCTACCCCACCCGCCGTATTCTCCAGACCTTCTACTACTTCAGATTACTACTTGCTACGAGATATATTAGCAGCGCTTCACTCACCCGTTTTGTGGCTAGCCTCAAAAGATGCATCGTTCTTTCGAGATGGAATCCGTTACGATAACGGATATAAATACGTTGCACGGATTTTTTACTATAAAGCTTCAAATTGAAAAGAAAATATGCTTTAAAACGAATTTTTAAGCCCAATACATATGCGCATTCTACTCACATATGTGAAGCTTAAGCCTTTGTTTTCCAACCCATTCGGTCGATAAAATGATTTTTTAGCCTTACAAATGCCTTCTCGCAAAGCTTCAAATGGCTAGGTTTTTCATATTGCAGCACATTTTGAAAGGTAAACTTGCTAAAATATACAAGACCAATGGTGATTGCCATTAGTATTAGCACTGCAATGGGTTTCATCTTGCCTCTTAAGCGTCCCGTCTTTAGTTTAATGATATACGTTATAAGGCGTATTACAAAATAGATGGTATAGCTGATCAGCCAGGGCCACATGTGTACGGGTGAGACCTGTTTATGAGAATAAGAATTAACCAAAAATAGTAAGATAGCGAAGTTAACCCACATGGATGGTCGCATAGAGCAACAAAATCCATGATGCAATGGTAGCCAAATACCTCAGTTGGTGGGAGATCTCAAATGGCAGCACATAGAATCGATTTTTGTACCACATCGTATTGCTCTTTGGAACCTTGGCAAAGAGACAACTAAAAAAGGACATTACGCTTAGAAGCTGGAAAATTGAACATCTTTTAGTGCTGTTAAGTAGACTTTAGAATAATGCAAACCGTGCCAAGCGAACTTATTGCAAGTAGCACCCAATAGAGGTACTTGTAGCATATTAGTTCAGATTTCTTGCATTCGCAGACATCTCCTGTAAATCGGTTAAAAAACATCTTGCGCCATTCAAATGAGTAGGGCTTATCGCAGCCATAATAGGAGCTGTCCAAATATCTCAAGCGGTCCGTCACTGGCTTCAAAAACATGCTTAAACTTAAAAGTGTTTAAAAATTATTGTGATTGTGTTTTAATAAAAAAAAAAAGTAAAATGAATTATTTTGATAAGTTTTGCTTGGAAATACGTTTTGTAAAATATTTTAGCTCGCAGTTTGAGTTAATCTTAATCAATAGAGAGCAAATACTTTCATTACAAGTAAAATCCATTAATGTTTATTAAAAGTCAATGGAAAATTGTTGCTTGCAACAGCTGACATTGTGTGTGTGTGTGAGTGCGAGATTAAGTGCATCCCTGTGTAGTCTCTGTGGAAATGTTTATACTGAGATGCATTCAGATGATGTGAATTCGATAGCCATTTAATTGCAACGAAAGTGCACGACGGGAGGGTCTATTAACTATCCTTTCACTCTCTTAACTTCCTCTATCAGGCATAAGTTATGCCCATAATCCAATGAACAAGGCTGCCTAAGTGCTAACTATGGGTCAACCTTCGTTGATGAGTCATCACACCCGCCACAAATCCCACCTAATCGAATTTTTTTTGTCAACTTCGCCCGTTTGTTTGTCAATATTATCCGTTGTCTAAATTGAGTAGTAGCTTAACTTTAGATGACCATGTTTTATAAGGTAGAAAATCGGAAACACGCCACATAATTGGCCGCTTGAAAAGCATGACATTTTTAGATCCATGCCGCACAGTTTTAGGGACTGCGCTTATGACTTGTTTATGGTCATCGCAAATTCAAGTTTTACTGGTAACCAAGTCATATCTATTACAAGTTAGGAGCCATCTGCCAACGCTGGCTCATTTTTAAGGCACTATTTTTCATTCTGTTGCAAACGACCTCTCTTTCTCTCTGTTTCAGACATTCGAAAAATGTATTGCTTTAAGCCGTCAGATGGCTCATACCCTTTCATAGATATCCATTGCTGGTAACAGAATGCGTTTGAACTGGAACGGCAAATCGGTTGAAGTTAAGGGAATTCACAGAATTCGTCATTCTTCTACCTTGAACGGCCCTTTAAAAATCCTTACCACTGTCATATTGTTCCAATGCACAGTTTTGGGGCATGAAGATTTCGTAGCATAATGTTGACAGATCCAACTTTAAGACTTCAATGATGAGGCGGCATTCCAGGCAAATCCAAAGAGCTTGTTAATTCCACTGGATAATTGATAACTTCGTCATCGTTTTCAATGCGTTCGATCGATTTGTATACACGCAATTCTACCGAATTTTCATTTTGCCACGTCCAGATTAAAATTCTTGTTAACTGGCCATAACATCCCGTTACCGGGTTACGCCCTGTTCATCTTTCGTTCAAGTGAATTGGAAAATGTCATATGGAATCGATATTAAACCACTACCAGCAATTACCGAAATATGTCCATTTCCGATTGTCAGCAGTTAATTTGTAGAAAACTTTTGCGGTTATATCCTCTTACTCAATGATTGGTTTTCATGTATTGCCATAATCGTAATCATCCGAATCTTCTTATCCAGCCATTCATTAGCGTTTTAGTGTCTCTTGCTGGTGAGCTTAAAGAAATGACTTTTTTTCAGCAAAGGACCAGTTTATAATCTTCCACTTCTTTTGTCTTAAGCCTCTTAAGGCTTATATGGCGTATACTTAATGCAATTCGTAACTTATTGCCTTGTGGCATGAATCCAGACTATTCGAGTGTGAGTTTAATTTTTTGACAGCTAAGTTTACTATATAATAACTCTTAACTTAACAAGTAAGCTTTGAAAATTTGCTTCAGTAGAGGTAAAATCTGAAGTTAAGCACAAAGCATTGCTTATGCATTAGTTTGGTTTTCAAAGTGTTAATGACTCATAGTTCGTTCACACTGTACTTGATGAAATAAACAAGTGTGCACTACTATTCTATTGTTCTCCCTTTCCATATCTTGCTGTTGCTTTCCTTCTCATTATATAAAAGCATGCCGAGCATGTTAAAATGTAAAGTTTCTCGAGCAAAATCAAGAGCATAAATCAGTTAACTTGTAAACACATACACACACACACACACACACACACACACACACACGCACACACATACACAAAGTACAAACTCATACACATGTACACATTCTAGACACCTTTGTGCGCACCTTGACAGCCATGTCTGCTTGGCATGCGTGTGTGTGTGTGTGTGTGTGTGTGTGTGTGTGTGTGTGTGTGTGTGTTTTGAAAACTTTGTTCATGTCTCCAAAACCTTATATGCAAAATTGAAACTTGTGCAAAGTTGTTAACTGTGATTCTTGGTTGCCATTTTGTTTTTGCTATTGCAGCCATTGTAATTGTTGTTCTTGTTGTTGTTATTAGAACTGTTGCTTTTGCTTGTTTGCTGTAAAATAAATTGACATTTAGTTGTCAATGTTGCACAAGTCACTGCCAGATATCTGTGTGCTTACATATGTTGCGCTGCATGTGTCATAACGCGTTAATAGATAGCACGCACAGACAAACTCACACACACACTCACATTCACACACACTCACATTCACACACACACACATTCACACACTCAGTTTGTTTGCAAAATTTTAGCTGCATATTTAAAATTTTGCTTAAATTCAAGTTTGAGATCATTTTAACGTTGCTTTTTGCTGCCAGCTGCTTGCTAGCTGTGTGTAGCATACCATCAGGCGCTTGGCTTACACACACACACACACACACACACAAATACAGTCATAAAAACAACACCTTGGCATCGCATCGCATCACATGGCATGGCACAGCAAGGCACGTCATGTTGACACATTTCGGGTTTTGGTTTAGATGGCTGGCTGGCTCCTTTGCCGCCTGACTGTCAGCCTGTCCAATGTTGCTCTATCTCCCATCTTCTAGCTTTCCTCTCTCTCTATTGCTCCCCCTCTCTGGCTGCCGCTTGCTCACAGAGTATTTGCCGCACATGTCAGGCCTCTAGCGGTTTCTTGTTGCTGCCGTGATTGCATATCTAAAAGTATATTGGTCTTTGTATGTACAGTGGTCGCTCAGGCATGAGAACTGCCACATATAAGAATGTTCCAGAAATCATGAGTACTATTTTCGATACATTGAACACTCTGAAATAAGTACCAGCTATAATCTGGGATGGTACATTCTTGAATACCTAAAACAAATTTTGTTCGAGTAACAATCAGAATTCCTTGTGGTACACATTGTGACAATACTACGCCACTCAGCCTTATATATTTATGTTTATTTTATAGGTATTTTGACGTATATGTGCAGAATGGATATTACCGAAGATTATTGCATTTTAAATGAAAGAATGACGTTGGCGAAAGAAGTATCTAAATAGCTTTAACAAACAACAAAGAGAAAGGGCAATCCACAATTGAAGCTAGCCGGGGGGCTGAGGCAGAGGAAGACTAAAACTAATCAACTGAGGAGGAGTAAGAGAGAAGGAGCCGAAGAGCCAAAGATGGATCCAAATATCTATTCCCGGAGGAAGAGCAGGTCTAGAAGGATTTATGTGCAGCGTGATACGATGACGAAGACGCAGAAGAATGGACACAGTTGTTAGCGTGCGAAGCGTACAGGGGCAAAGCCCCCTATTTTAAATAAAGTATCAAAAACTGTAGAACACTTCGTCTGCTAGTCAGAATTTCAAGCCGTTTGTTCAACTTACCTAAGTCGGCGTTTTACTTTCTGACAAAATATTAAATCGCTTTTCATTTGATTTTATGCTACAAAATATGGAAGGCAACGAAGATTTACATGTCCCGGCGGCGCCCTTCGACGAACTATCAACAACGAATATATTTCTAGAGCAGCGCTTAAGGAGCGCTAATTGGTGGTCTTGGTGCTGGCAATGGCTCCTGGACAACTGCAGCCTATTAGCCTACATTATAGAAATCGTTCGACCTATGCTGGACACATACCATTTTAATGCACCCACATTGGATGACTTGGCATGCTGCAGCGAAACCAGGGATTGGGCCACAGCGCCTGTACGCTGCATAGCCTTTCATCCCCAAAGCCGGGAAATAGCGCTGCTGACACTCGATGATACTCTACAAATATATGAGAAGACGAGCACAGAATGCAGTCGTTTGCAGCATCAGGAGCAGCAGCATGTCAGCTGCTTGGCCTGGAGGCCTTGGTTAAAGGGTCAGTTAGCGGTAGCCTGTGCTGCAGGCATTTGTCTCTGGGAGTGCAAGCAATCCAAACAGAAGCTGCATCTGCGCAATTTGGCACGTACTGGCAACTATCAAATGCGGCTGCTTTCCGATAAAAAGCAAAGCTTAGTCACTGCACTGCAGTGGAACCGGGACGGCACAATCTTGGCCAGCGTTGCGCTAAGTGCAGCCTTTATTTTTCTCTGGGAGCCGGATCGTGGTCTTTGCTTGCGTCTGCTATCGGCCAGTGGCATATGCAATAACAGCTATCGATTGTTGAAATATAATCCGGACTTTACAATTCTCCTATGCGTCAGCAACGTTAGAGGCGCCACCGCCTGGCACATAAACACGGGATATTGGCAGGAAAAGTTTAAACTAGAGAATAGCATACAGACGGTGGCCTGGTCCGCCTGTGAAAACAACTTCCTTTATGTTCTAAAAGACTCTTCGCTTCTGTACTCCGCCAAATACGAGCGAGTAACTGCTTTTCTAACAGACGAGCCAATTTGGAGCTGCCAACCTCTGGGTGACCTAAACAAAATACGATTGGAATGTGGACAGCAGCTGGAGTGCGGTCAAATACATTCAATTGCCGTAGACCCATTAAATGATAATTTAGCAGTGATTTTCAAAGAGCAGCCCTTTGTGCTGCTTTGCCTTTTGATGCGAGATCGTGGAAAGCCCTTGCGTTTGGAAACGAAGGAGTGCATTTTGAGTGAGGAAGATGGTGCAACAAGCGCATATCCTACATGTATGAGCTTTGGCTGCAGCGATGGAGGAGCCAGTGTGCTGATCATTGCCTGGTCTACGGGTCGAGTGCAGCGACATGTTCTTCCGGTATAGAGCTTAGCAAGCTTAGAAGATAAGTATTGCTGCTGTCTTTAAACCAATTTCAAAAAAGTAGATGAGTGATTCTTTATTATACTTTAAAATAAAATATAATATGTAAATTTTTTATAATGTCGATGCTCTTGACTAAGTACACTTTTGGCCACTAAGAAATTCGAATAACCATTGTTTCGCTTTCTGCTTTTTCTTGGCTGTCCATAACAACCGTTTACTGGTTAACGAACTTCCTAATCGGTGATACCAAAGGCAGTTAGTGTGCTCTCTACCTGTTACTCCCAACGGAGACACGGCCTGCCCCTTCGTCACCTTCCTTCAAGAGACGCTTTGAAGAACTTTCTAGCAGGAGCTTCATCATACATATTAAATCGCCTGATACCGTCAAGTCAAAGTGGCGCTCAAAGAGTTCGTCGTTCTTTTAAATTCGGTAGGCGTTGCTCATGCGTAAAGAGCCAAAGATGTTACGGAGTACTTTCCGCTCAATCAACTTCATCAGATTGCGTCATCAACATGTTGCAGCACCATATAGCAAAACGGGAAGGATGAGCGTCTTGTGGAGTATTAGTTTCGACTGGCAAGTGTGGTCTCTAAAACTCATTTGCCTACTGAAGCCACAGTAACTTCTATTGGCAAGAGTGATTCTCCACTTGATCTCCATGCTGACATCGTTCTTCATTGTAAAAGTGGTGCCAAGTTTGATCTTATCCTTGCTAACAACAAAAGTGTACTTTTCAACATCAATCTGGTTGCAGGAGAGGGCATAGCTTTGTCTGAATACTCGCTCGGTATTAGAAGGCTCGGGGAAGCTCTTTCCTAACTTGACTTTAAAGGGATTCCAATCTCGCGATCCCACAACAGGGTATCAAATGCTGCTTTATAATCGACAAAGACGCTGTTTGGTTATGCGGCCCAGCAGCCAAATGTTAACTTACATAGCTCCCACTCACCACCCTACAATACTTTATGTTAGCCGCCAGCTAAGCGGGATTGTCGCCTAGCTGTGCTGTAATTGTATTGATTCGTATTTTAATCGTCGGTAACCGTAGTCGGTACGACGCACAAAATAACATATTTCGATCATATTTACACGATCATAGTTGATCGTCTGTATATATAATTCAACGTCAGTGGCACGGGCTACTCTTAGTTCCGCCTGCTTTGTGCTCAATATCAGCATAAACGTAAACCTGCATATCGAGATTTAAATAAATTACATTACTCTATTACTTCTTATAATTATCGTGTTTTAATTAATAACATGAAAACATAAAATATAGTTACTGAAAAAGCTCAATAACTCAACATTGGTGACCCCGACGTGATCGCGTAAATATAAAAATTTGTGATAAGTTACTTGCCGTGCGTTTAACATAACTTAAAAAGAACAACAACAATTGCAGTCAGACGTTAATCGCGCCACTGCTTTGACGCCGTTTTCGGTTTTGTGCGCAGCCGTACCGTTAGGGTCATTGCCCCACAGCTTCGATCATATGTTTTCGGTATTGTCGTTGCACTCGCATTGCTTGACATTTGTTGCGGTACTTTGCCATATCACACGCAGTGCTTCTAAAACTGTGCTTTAAAAGCTCGCGCATTTATCAGCTGTTGTGCATATCAAAGCAATTCGCATTTTATTTGCTAAGCATATGCGCCGGATAGTGAACAATTAAAAGAAAAACATGTGCAAATTATTTTGCCACTCGTTCGGTGTAAAACTATTGTGCTAATCACTAAATTAAAAATTGATTTGCCGTGCAAATCCAAATCAACGAAAACTATTCTGCTTAATATAAATAAAATCTACCTAATACAATAATAAACAGCTGTGCGTTTATCGTCGCTACAATCTTATATTGCCCTATTGTATATTGCGTTTGCAAAATTATTTCGCTCAATTACTCTGTAAAATTGAGTGCATTTTAAATCGCAAAATGTCTTATAATGCTCTACCGCCTACAAGGAGAGCGACGTTCCTGAAGCTCAAGTTAGAATCGATTTACAAAAGGATCCAAGACATGGACAAACTTCTCGATGAGGAAAGAATGAAGTTTATTTGTCAAGTGGAGCTTGAAGTGCGGCTTGAGTTGATTGACAAGGAAGTAAAGGCTTTTATTGCTGCACACAACGACCTCGAGGAGCTTGGTGGTATACCATTCATACGTGATGCTTTTCAATATTTGGTGCTTTCGCTAACATCTCGCATGCAACGCGAGATTCGCAGCAGCGTTTCATCAATCACATCTTACGTAAAAGCACATCAACACCCCACTATAGAGAATCATGCTGCCACTGGACAGAGTAGTATTTTGCCAAAACTGGAGTTGCCCGGATTAAGCGGAACTTACCCAAACTACGCCGATTATCACTCCAGGTTTTCTATAACTGTTGAAGAAGCTCCGGAACTATCAAAGACGGAGAAAATGCAACATTTGGAAGGCTCAACGCTGAATGCTATTTCTTCGAAGGAAATCTGCCACCCAAATTTTCATATCGTTCTACAATCACTTAGCAATCGGCTTAGTAACAAACATCTTGTTTTTCAGACACACGTCACTGAGATTCTGGGGATGCAGAAGGTCGATTTTTCATCTGATGCCAAACCTCGAAAGCTGTTTAACAGGATCAAAGCCAACAGCCGTGTATTGCTGGGCGTTAACATTTCGGAGCAGATTACTGGCTGCATAAACATGGATAACGCTATTCAGGCCAGATGGGAGGAGTTACCCTCTATGGGTGCAGTACCAACTTGCAAGCAGCTCGATTCATTATTGAATCCACAGTGCACAAGTTTTGACAACATATCGCCACAGAATTTTCAAGAGGCCAAAGGTATGCTGTTAAGTCTGAACTGCCAAAGAAAAGGCTATAAACCTAGTTTCTGTCAACCGTGTAATGCCACACATCACCGCTTATTAAACTTTTGTATACAGTTTGATAAAGTAAAAGCAAAGGCTGCACAGCTTATTCCTGCGCCTGCTCCATCTGCTCAGTCACTTCCATTATCGTCGTGCAACACCGCCTCTACATCATCATTGTGCAGCATCGTTGCTGCATCATCGTCGCCCGCTTGTTTCTCGTTCGATGTCCAGAATCTCAGTAATGACGATGTGTCCTTTCCTACTACTTTCTTCATCGCGAGGATCCGCACTAACATTTTGGTGCCAGTTCCCTGCGCATCTCAACTCACTCATCCCATTAAACAACAACTGCATTTCGCAGTCGCTGACTACAATTATAAAAATGAGCAGCGTATACACAAATCTAGGCAGAATCTGCAGTCCATGCCTCAGGACAACTCTGGCTTCTACAACACCCATGCCTCGATCAGGCAGCAACTCTCGCGCTCGTATCATATCTTCGAACGTTCGCCGAAAGTGGCTCCGGATAGACTGCCTTGGGATATCACCAAAGAATCGTTGCCTCCATTTGATGAAATGCTCCTGCTCGTCTGCCCCCTTGGGGCACTCACCAATTTTCAAATCATTTTACTATTTTCAGAGCATCAAGCTGATCTTGAAGTTTCAATCACCTGCATGCCTCCTTTCCTGTGGCCACTTATTCTAGCAGCGGACCATTTGAGCGTCCTGTACCTAACTTATGCGAGCTGCTGATGCCAGATTTGATTGAAAGCCTATGTCTTTCAACGGGGGAGTATGTTTGGTTATGCGGCCCAGCAGCCAAATGTTAACTTACATAGCTCCCACTCACCACCCTACAATACTTTATGTTAGCCGCCAGCTAAGCGGGATTGTCGCCTAGCTGTGCTGTAATTGTATTGATTCGTATTTTAATCGTCGGTAACCGTAGTCGGTACGACGCACAAAATAACATATTTCGATCATATTTACACGATCATAGTTGATCGTCTGTATATATAATTCAACGTCAGTGGCACGGGCTACTCTTAGTTCCGCCTGCTTTGTGCTCAATATCAGCATAAACGTAAACCTGCATATCGAGATTTAAATAAATTACATTACTCTATTACTTCTTATAATTATCGTGTTTTAATTAATAACATGAAAACATAAAATATAGTTACTGAAAAAGCTCAATAACTCAAC